>CM068488.1:15933967-17398134 GCA_034769265.1 Remorina albescens | reverse complement strand
GAACCAGAAACTCTGCCCTGGTTTGTAGGCAGGAGCTGGGACACGATGGTGGTTTGCGATCCTTTTATTCTCCTCGGCCATCCGGAGCAGTGCCGCTCAGATGTCCTTCCACACCTTCCTGCACCTCTGGAGATGGGTTTGACTGAAGGAACTGCTAATTTCTCTTTCCTACAGAAACAGAGGTGGCAGGTAACCATGTGCCGCCTCGAATGGTGATATCCCCGTGGCCGAGCTGGTGATGGAGTTGTTGGCATATTGCACCCACGGCAGGTGGGTGGACCACTTGGTGGGATTCTGGGCGGCGATGCAACGGAGGGCTGCCACCAGGTCTTGGTTCCCCCTCTCTGTTAGCTCGAGCGCCTGTGGGTGTAAATCTGAGGAGAGACTACCTGTGGCACCAAGAGCAGAACAGAAAGTTCTTTAGACCCAAGAGGCAAACTGTGGGGCTCTGTCTGACGCAATGTCCGTGAGAATCCCATGCAAACGGAACACGTGTTCGACAAGGAGGTCAACGTTCTTAGTTGCAGACGGTAATCTGGGTAATGGCACATAATGTACAGATTTAGAAGCTGTCCACTACAGTCATGATTGTGTCATTACTTGTGGATGTGGGCAACCCTGTCACAAAGTCCAGTGCGATGGGAAACCAGGGCCGGCTGAGCACTGGGAGTGGTCGCAGAAGGCTGAGAGTTGGGATAAAGCATCAGGTTTGATATTGTGAGAACCAGGTCTAAAAGGCAAAGTGAAATTGAGCCTGTTAAAAAATATAGCCCATCTGGCCTGCTGGGAGTTTAGCCGTTTGGCAGACTGAATGCAGGCTAGATTTTTATGGTTTGTCCAGACCATAAAGGGTTGTTCAGCCTCCTCCAGCCAGTGATGTCACTCGTCTGTTAGGTTAGTCTGTTGAGAGGTGGTGCCACTTTGCTATAGTCTTTAATGAATTCCTGGTAGAAATGAGTGAATCCCAGAAAACGCTGTAGCTGTTTGCGATCCCTTGGAGTAGGTCATTCTGCCACCGCCTTGATTCTCCTCCGGGTCTGCCCGCACCTGCCCGCTCTCAAAAATATAACCCAGAAAAGGGAACAGACTTGGCATGGAGCAGACATTTCTCTGGGCATAACCAGGTACTCGAAGTGGCATAAAAGTGCGTTAAACTGTCATACCCACATTCCAAGCACATGGCTTTTGTTTTTGTTTTGTTTTTCCCCGTGTGCTCTCTCTCTCCTCCCAGGGGGCGGGTCCCAGGCACAGGCAGCAGCAGCAGGTCCTCATCACACACCTGTGTCTCATCTGTCATCACTCCTGTTTAAATACCCCGGCTCTTCACACACTCATTGCCAGATCGTTACAGTTAACCCCGCGGTAACTAGTGCTCTGGCCGAACCTCTTCGTTGTCAGTCTCGTTCGAGCTATTATTATTGCTGTCTCCCCTGTTGCTTCCCAGTAATTCTTATATATGGTTTCCCTCAGGACGACCTGCAAGCTCGCTGCCTCCCTGGACCCGCACCCTCGCCTCTCCACCGTCAGCTCCCTCCACCTGCCATCCTCCATCGGCACCCCCAGCTCCCTGGGTCTCCCATTCCTTCCCCACACAGATTCCATTCTCCATCATCTCAACATCATCCCAATAAATTATTATTCCCTTCTCGAACCAACTGCGTCTGCATTCTTGGTCCTACTACCACCGGCTATCACATAAACTCTGTTTTCCACTCGTGCCCCCTTATTATGCAGACCAAGTGGTTAAGTGTTGGAGAGCTAGTTTGGAGAATATATGCCGCAGGGTTTTGTGTTTTTTGACAACAAAGAAAAACCTTGCACCCAGAGCGGAAGAAAATAATCTAATAATATCAACGGCCAATGAGTCACGATTATACTACTCCATGGGGGTTTGGAGAGGTTGTATAAACGGCTTGAGGGTAACGGCACCCCTGGCAGTAGGTCGATAGCACAGTCATGGGGACTATGGGGGGGGGGGGGTGACAGAGCGCAATCATTGCTAAACACATCAACCAAGTCACGGTAAATTTCAGGAACACCAGTAAAGTCAATGGGTTCTGTCTCATCAGGCTCTGTTGGGCCCCCTGCTGGGGCGAATGCGGACCGGAGACACTGGGAGAGGCAATAGGCACCCCAGCTTGTCTCTTTCCCAGTGGCCCAGTTTATCTGAGAGTTATGCTGTCTTGATCAAAGATAACCGAGGACTATTGGGGCTGAGGGGGAAGTGAACAGTTTAGACTGAATGGTTTCCTGATGGTTGCCTGAGAGTATGAGAGTGAGCAGGGAATTTTGGTGATGTCCTCTGATTGCAGCCACTTGTTTAGGCTATGTGAATCAAATTCCCTGGAATTGTGAAACTTCGAGTCTGACATTTGGCAGTTTGAACCGTTCGCAATGAATGGCCAGGCAAAGTCAAGTCTTTTTTTCTCATTACACCAATTAACATCCAACGTCCTCCCAAAATGTTAAAGTTATTCTGCTTTTGTGTCTGTGAGCAGTTTTACACTGAAATTTATGCTCTCAAGATATACGAAATGCTTCTATGAATCAGCGTTGGTAGTGACATGCTAATTACGCAGCTAAAGTCAGTCTCAACCCCTGCACACCTATGATTAATAAGAGTACTGGTCATGCAGCGGGGGGGCTCAATGGACTGGAGCTAAAAGGCTAACATTTTTCAAATTCACTACACGGACTTTCCACCTATCAAACTATTCCTCCTGCACCAGCACGCGTGCACCATAACAGATGACCATGAACTCTTATTACAGCTGTCAACAGAAAACTCTCCAAGTCTCAAACATGTCTGTAAGAAAGCTTCTTTTCTATTTTCTTCAAAAAGCCTTATTTCTTCTTTTCAACTCAGCACATCGAAGAGGGGTGGGGTGGAGGGTGGTTTGATTTATGGAACTAAGAGAAAAATGTCATGAGGTGGGAATGCTAAAAGAAGCAGGGACTGTCTGCATCACAAAATATATGGCTCAGGTGCTTGAGCTGCTTCCTCAATCACCACAGATGAGGGCTGTGCATTCATGAAAGCAAAAGCAGACAAATGAAAAGAATGGCTGTGAAGGTGTGAGAGAGGAGCGAGAGAGATGGCATTGGGATTTTCTTTTTGCCAAACATCCATCTTTACTTTTACACTGACGAGCTTCAGAGCAGTCATAGCACATCCAGAGAGTAGATGGAACGGACCATGAAGCGCTGTGATGCCAGTAGAAAGGGTCGCTGGTTGTGGGGACGTGGCTTATTTATGAGGTTCGCTGTGCACCAAGAAACGTAGCGCTGGACGGGGAAAGGGTCTCTGTAAAAACCTATCTATGTGTAATTTATCACACTACTGCTGGGCTCCCCCTGACCAACCTTTTTTCTGCACACTGAACCTGTGAACTGGATACCAAACATGGTGTCAACGGAACGGACACCAGAGGTGGCAAGAGGTGCAGTTTGCTCAAAGTACTGTGGGTAGTGGACACCCGGGCTTGGTTCATTTTACTCCATAAGGACTGAAACTGGAAATAAGTGACCAATCAGAAAGTAATTAAGTTCGCCTTTGCAGTTGGGTAAATGGCTTTCAAATCTCCTGCTTATTACCAAGGATCCAGCCATGGCCATTAACACAGGGTAACTCAACTCAGCCTGTACATACTCCAGCGATTTCTTTCTCTTTAGCCACAGAATACCCAAATGAATTCATCTGGATTACAATTATGCGCATAAATATCAGCTCATCAGATTCAATTTAGTGTGGAAAATGAAAATCAAACTATAATGCTTGATTTTGAGGTCTTTGGCTAGTTAAAAATCAATTTACTTAACCCTACCCATGTGTGTAATCTGTTATTAATAACTCCAAATATTGTCTTGTTTCAGTGAGTGGTTACATCATTTCCACAGTTCACTTGGGTCCACCCCCAAATAATGAAACTTGCATTCAGCCACACACTAACAGGGAACCACAGGCTCACTTCAATTGAAGCAGTTACCAAATGGAATGTCGGTGTGGAATATCACGCAATGAAATGGAGCGGCCGGTGTAACATTAAAATTGAGAGAGCAGCTCGGCACTTGTGAGCACAGTCTCACATATTAGATATTGAATGGAGTTCAGTGTGTCGGTGTCACCATTTCTCACTCCACACCAGCCATACTCAGTCCCTCCCACACTTTTTATGATTCCTCACCTTTCCTGAGATGAATGAAACAACTCATCTTGAATAATTTGCGCAGATACTGTGGTTGGATGTAAGATGAGTAAAGAAGAGAGAAGTTTTTCACTGATGTGTCTCTGGGTTCAGATGTTCTGCTCTCTGCTGCTGTTCCACGACAGGTTAGGGCAGGAGACACAAAATGACTGAAGATTGTTTCATCTCGTACGTGCATGTGAATTGGCGTGAATTGGCATGAAAGACAGACGTGGGTGTGGCATGGGAAAAGAAAAAAGGAGAAAACAGGTAAAGATTTTTCAGCACTGCTGAACATACATACACATCACCCCTTCACAAATAAACCAATATCTCCTTGTATAATCATGGCAACAAAGCATAGCTGAAGGAAGCCCAGCAAAAAAAATTAATTGAGAAGAACAATAGCTTCCTTGAAGGACAGATCCATTATTTGAACGTGATTATGCAGACAAAAAGCAGTGATCAGTCAATAATAAATACATTAGTAATTTGTGTACAAGCAGTGCATTTCAATTAACCTCTGAGCAGCTGAAGAGGATGTGCTAAAAGACTAGTTTCAGTTTAAAAAAAAAAAAAACTGTAACAAAACAGCAGCTAATATCTCTTTATTAGTGAAGAAGAATGGGATGCTGTTCTGCAGAGCTGGTTGCTTAACGTTAATAATTAATCTCAATCACCTGCATTTTTCTTGTGGCTTAAACAAGAGCCAACGTTGAGCAATCAGCAGGTTGCAGCTGCTGAAACAGCCATAACTATGAATATGGGATTACATCACACACTAACAGTGTGTATCTCAGAGGTGGCCGTATTAAAGGCGCACTGGGTCAAAGCACAGCTGTGGTGCTGGGCTCTCAGCTGTGCTGCTGCTCTCCTGTTGATTAGGATGGAGGCAGCAGACGTGTAATGCGAGATATGTTCATGCGAATGTTTCTGCTGTTGGCTATTTTCAACATCTTTTACTATGACCTGTTCACGAGACATTTACATTTGCATGCACACGTCAGATCTTTTTGCTTTTCTCTGCTAGGAATCCTTTGAGTACAGGAAGTGCTGTATCCATGTTTGCAGATTTCAAAAAAGCAGAAGCAGCATCTGTTATTTGTTTGGGTTAAATGGAGGAAAAAGTGGGAGGTCAGTGTCACCCAGCATTGAGAGCTACTGTACATACTGTTTTCATTTTTTTCTTTTATCTACTTATTTATTCAACTGCCACAAATCTGATTACATTTCTCTTCATTAATTTACACTGCTGGCATAAATGACGCATGGTTCCTCTGTAAACTGCTCTGTTTTCAGATTTGGATGAGTTGATTTGTTTTATCTGCACCTGCCACCACTGTGAAAATCACAGCAGTGAAGCAGGACACAAGGCAAGCGAAGAAAGAATTTCAGAGCTGTTTTCTGTCAAGAAGAAAGTGCTCACCTCCAGCACAACAGACAGAAATGTTATCATATGCACACTGACCATGCACACGACTTGCCTTCTTCTATTCCTGTTATTCATAATTCTTCGACACGTGTTTGAAAAAGTGATCAAATGTCCCATTTTTCTTGTTGATGTTGTAGAAAACAGGACAACAGCAGACGCAAGTATGTAGCCAACTAACTTTGAAACCCTGTGAGTTAAACCTCACTACTTTATTTGGAAGTGAGACTGACAAAGAATTGTCATTATGACCCTCATGGCTTGTGTCATATTATGTCAAATTTAGTTTGTTTTTGCTAACCAAGTGTGCCATTCGTTACCCTGCCGCTGCTTCTTGTGATGGATGCTTACTTTGGATTCATTGCACTGGTGGCAGGAAAGGCCACTTGCACAGTGCATGATGGATTTCAATACAATCTGGATTCTTGTAAAGTCAGTACACTGATGGACATTAGATAGCATGTAGGTTTAGGACGCATCATATTTCAAACCCAGAGTCCATGTCCATTTTTATAAACAGTCTGTGGTCCCTGGTTGTTTGTGTATCTATTGTAACTCTGAGGCATTACTTTTCACTACTCCTCCAAGAGACTAATAGGTCCTTACGCTCTTCCAAGAGCCCTTAATAACAAAAAAATAATAATAATAATAATTCACAAAAACATTCATAACAAAATAAGCCTCACGATCAAACAGACTGGAGTGGAAGAACTCTGACTATAGTGACTGATAGTCCTAGTATGATGCTATAATAACTCTCACAGCTGCTGTCCGGCAAAACTGAAAGTGGGGATACGTTACCTAAATCCCCCAGAGCCACTCTTGCCACAAACCAGAATCTGACTGTCATCTTAAAGTTGTGGCTTTACTCTCCAGATTCAGTGACTCCTGAGCTCATAAAACACTCGCATTGCCCCTAATCCTGCTCCACTGCCCAGATAAGACTCTAATGAGACACACACGGCAATTAGAGCATTAATGGATTTGTCAGTGAGACGGAGTCTGAATTACCATAAGAATGTGCTGACGCCATCTAGCGGGTGTCCCACCCGACCAACTTTTGGAGAGGGAGACAGGGGTATATTGAAGGTGTGTGTGTGTGTGTGTGTGTGTGTGAGAGAGAGAGAGTGTGTGTGTTCATGTAGGGGGGTGGACAAGTATTTTCCAGGCAATTATTCCCCCATGCCCCAAACAGTGACCCCATGGTTCCCATTCTCAATTAAAGATGTGGACTGTGAGGCAGTTGAACTGCCAAGGTGGGAGGACAGCCTCCCGCCGCCTTAAGGACACATCGGCCTCCGACCCAAACGGCCTCCCTCTGAAACAATGTGATTTGCACACAACCGGGGGACTGCGACTAATGCAATCCAATTTCCGGGCACACAAAGGCTCGGTGATTCAATGGAGAGAAGGGGGGGGGGGGGGAGAAAAGCCCATCAGAGACAAGCTGTGGAGCCGTGCCTGTGTGTGTACCTCCTGGCATCTCTGATTTTCAATAAACGCGCCGGCTCTGTTACGGCTGCGCTGAGGGCGCATCAGACGCGTCCTTAACGGCGGAGGCTCCCACACCGGCGGCTCCACCGGCGGGGAGAAAACGGCTTATATATATGTAGTCACGTCAAATGGAAGCGTGAATGACTTTACAAGCGTGCGTTGGAAGGGAAAGAGAGAGACCGTGAGCCGCCAGTGTTCACCCAAACACCGAGCCACCGAGATCCTCAGCGGAGCACCGACCTGAGAGGCTGCCGCTGCTCTTTTAAATTAGCCAAGACTATTAGATATGATTGTCTTTTAAACTTTAATGGACACTCGGTTCCTCCAAACTCCTTCTGAATTCATGATGTCTCAGTGAGGAGAGCTGGGTGAGAGGAGGAGTGCGGGGGGGTGGTGGGAACGCTGCACCCTCGCTGCTGACAGAGAGACCACTTGTACCGCCGTCACAACTGTGCCAAGAGACAGGGAGTCTTTGAAAGCCACCGGAGCGGGCCGGACCGGCATATCAATCAGCGTACCGGAGAGCGACTCCGCCGATAAAAAGCATTGTCTTCAAGGTGCGTGTGCGTGTCCCACCGTGTGTGCGTGTGCGGGGAACAGAGACAGGCAAATGGCACTTTTTCCGCGTGATGAAGGGAGGACAGCAACAGTCAGCAGCAAACAAATGTAAAAAAAACGAAAAAGAAAAAAAAAAACAGTTCCCTCCGTCGTGCCACGGGTTGCGCACCGGCGAACCGGCGCAGGACCCGCAGGATCATCGATTCCCACTTTGTGATTTTTGCGCTGCGTATGTGACACGAGCAGAGAGGAAGCGGTGAGCGGCAGGATTACAGCGGCTTCTCCTAAACACGGGGCTCAGCATGTTTTTCACCATGAACGCCGGGATATTGTTTTTGCTTGTTTGTTCTGCGGCATTTTTCGATGGGCTGCAGTGCGCTTCGCCAAGGACCACGGCGGGGATGGATCCCCCCGCCGCCGGCTTCAGCAACCTCAGCAGCGGCGGCGCAGGCGGCGGCGGTGGTGGCAACAGCGGGGAGAGCGGGGGCAAAAAAGACTTGAACCAAACCATAAACTCCAGGCTGAGGAGGAAAACCCTCGCTGTGGATTTTGCGGTCCCCTCTCTGTTGCGCTACTACCTGGCGGAGTTCATTAAGAGACCCCTGAACGGCGACTGCCAGACTTTTAGCGGATGTTACACGGTGCGTGCAAACTTGACAATGCACTGCATACCTTTGCAGAAAACCATATCTACTTTTGTGGAGACCAAGTCTGGCACGGAGTCAGAGCCGAGGAACGCGTCCTCTGACGGACAGCTCCCCTTCTTCTACAAGCGGCCGCTGTCCAAAGTTCTGAAATTGGGCTTGACGAAAGCCAGCAGGAAATCGAACCAAGTAGTGGTGGAAATAGGAGAGGATATAGTCAGGGCGGGATGCGGGGGGCTGTCTGTGTACGAGGAGGACCCCGTGTTCGCCCTGGAAATGGACCTCACAACTATTCTGGAGTGGTGGCTCGGCGCGGAGGGAGGCCGTCTCAGGGTCCGGGTCATGCCCGAGAAAAAGGCTCAGGTGCCCGGGATCGAGGACCGGTACACCGCGGCCATACGCGCCGCAGACCCTCGCCTCTTCCTCCAAATATCCTCCCGGGGTCAGTTCTTCTCTCCATCTCCCTCTGCTCCCCTCTCACTTCTTCCCATTCCAGCTCCCCTTGCACGCCCACATGCACGCCACACGCACCAACACACACACGCAGGACCGAGCAGGCCCCATTCACGCTGCTCAGTCATGTTTGTGATTTAAGTTTTGCTGTGATTAATTTTTGATGCTGAATCCGGCGTCTGAAGGCGCGTGCTGCGGCTGCTTTGGCTGGCTTCCTTGGTGAAATAAGCGGGTAAAGAACTGTCAGCACACGGAGGAAGCTGTGCAAAGTGATCTAATGGCAAAATGATGACTGAAGTGTATGTGTGTGTGTGAGTTTGCGCGTTTGTGAGTGTGTGTGTAGGTGTGGGTTAGGAGGCTCTCCTCGTGTTTCATTATTGATGCCTGCAGCAGTGCTGAGAGACGAACTGCATGTTGATTCAGTCCCAAACTCTTTGATTATTTCCAGTTGGGATCTATGCAGGATGCACAGATGCAGCATCTCCGTGGTGGTGATTATAATTTCGTTTGGATTGAAGGAGTGGCCTTATTGGCTGATAATACAATCCCTGTACATTGCATGGGACTCCTGAGAATGCCATTTAAGTCAGAAAACGCCCCAGCAGGGGGGCTCTTGCCTCAATCAGTTCCCTCCTCCATGATATCCTTTCAGTTCCCTGAGCAGCTCAGTGCCAAAGGAAGGTTTAAGGGAACTGGCTTTATTTTGATTAGGCAGAAATTATGCCGTTATCTCCAAGAAAGCTTTAGCACTCAATACTCGAGGGTGCTTCCCTCGTTCTTCTGAGCATCGGCACAATCAGTGTAATTGCTTAATCACTTTGATGAGGGAGGCTGGCCCAGAAAAATTGCAACGGAACCTATCAAACAAAAGCAAAGCACAGACTGAGCTCAGCTGGAGGCTGAAGAAGAAACCACTTATGCTGGCATCTGTGTACATACTAACGCAAATATATACAGAAACCAACAGGATGCAGTAACTGCATTTGATGTAAGTTAATACTTTTTTGTCTTACCTGTGATTTTGTTATTTGTTCGGTGAAGGACACACACGCAAGCACACAAAACAAGCATGGTCAAACTGTAGTGGAGAAGCATCTGGATGCACCATCAATGCAGCTCCCAACAGGCAATGCAACAACACAGCTGGTGGTGGGTGCAGGTGAGAAGCCAGCAGGGAATGTTGTCATGGTTGTTGCAGTAAAGACATCAGTAGTGTGTGTGTTATATATACACCTATATCTATATCTATATATGTTTGTTTGTTTGTTTTTTTAGGTACACCTTCTTGTTATAACCACTGAACCCTCAAACTGTTCCAGTGGAGTTGCTCAGTGGCCAATAGATCACACTGGTTGTGCTCGGCAGCTCCAGGCTGTGTGCGTATGGCTCTCTGTGTAGCCCAGCAAAATCTCTGACTGGGCTAAGACTGAAACATGCAGTGACACAGTAGGGATTTAAGCTAATTTACAAAAATGACATGTTGGTGTTCCAGTGACACATCCAGCGGCTGTTGGAATTATGACTCTTGACATAAGCGCAAAGGATGAACAGTGTGACGTTCACAGATGATGCACAACCATCACACAGCCTTAATCCAGTGGTTATTATAGCAACCGTGACAATCATGTTTAGCTATAGCTTTTACAAGATTGTGGCACAGTGGTCTTCCTCAAACCAAGTTGTTTTTCTGGCTACATGTAATAATAAAAAAAAAAATAGCCACAAACCACATGCTGCTGCCCCAGTTTCCCTTTTCTACTGCATGGACACAAGCCTGTATGTCCACTGCAGTTCCCAGCAGGCATTCAGAATCACAGCTGGTGTCCATGTGTCGGTACAGAGTAACCAAACCCTATCAGACAAGGACACTTTCCTCTTTGGCAGCAGTGCCCCATGACAGTTTTGGGAGACACTGATGAGAATGACAGGAACATCAGTAGAGGGCAATCACTGACATCTTGGTTTGTAGTTTAATATGAAGAACTGTAGCAGGCTTAAAAGTCACGTTGGAATTGCTTTGGCATTATGGGTTATCGTTTTAATGGTTATTTTCACTGAAAAAAATCTGAATATGATAATGGTTATGCTTGTGTACAAACCGGAGCAAAAAAACCACATATTTCCTTTTATCTGTTGGCAGGGGACATCTCTGCAGCGCCACAATAATTGATTTATAATGTTGAGACATATTTTACCTTTATGAAAAAAATTGCAGCCCTTGCAATTTGGAGATTGCATTTGATGACATCACATTTGAATTAATTTACTAGCCCTAATTTGTAGACCTCTGCAAACCATGACAGTTTGAGCAGGGAGTGATTTCATGAGCTGCGGTACTGAGGACTGATGCACCGGCATATCCACGACGAGCTTTGTGCTGTGCAGCAGTTTGTTTGTTTAGTTTTTTTTTTTGCGGTGGTCACATGATGGAAAAATATTTTCTTGTCAAAGTTCAATGACAAAAGCTGACTGATATTATTTCACCATTGTTCATTAACATGGACCGATACAAGTGTTATGGGCAAGGAGGTGCAAAGACAGCAGCTCTCATTGGAATTAATAGGCTGCCATCCATGGTTTATTACATCCATGATCATTCCACTTATTTCATATCTCCTCTATCCTTCATCCTCACGTAAGCCAGAAATTGATCATGTCCTTAATCATCGCTGCTTAGAGGAGCAGGCAGAGAAATCCTGCAAGAAGCTTTGGCATGAAGCTACAGAAGCGTCCGTTCATTTGAATTCTGCGAGGATAATGAGCTCCGTTGAAACTGCCTCAATGACTCTTTTGTCAAAATACAGTGGCGGAAAAGACTAGTCATAGCAGCAATAGGACAAAACCCCAAACAAAAAAACCAATCAAGTAAACACACTGCTTGTATATCCGGATTGTACAAAAGCAGCTTTGTCTTCTATGCATAAATTACCAGTAAATGTAATGACTCTAAAATTGCAGTCCCCGCTGTTTATGAATGATCATGTAAATGTTGCATACCTGTATGACAAAAAAACTAGCCTGTTTTTTATCCACATTTTATTTTCTTTCTTTTGTTTGTTTCTGATACTGTAACAAAGAACTCATGTGATGGAGATTTGGCTATTCGCGTTTGATATTTTCACAGAGAGGAGTAGTTAGGAGTCGTCAATAAGCATTAGCTAACCTCTGGTTCTGTTTTCTGGCCCTTCGGTCATGAAGAATTCTCTGGTTATCATGCTCAACACATCAGCATACAGCTCATCTGAATAAATGGGACGTGTCAATCAACGTGTAGAACTGGTGGTCACAGAGTCTTACCTCATCTCATCTCATTCCATCTCCTCTCATCATCTATACTATCTCATAATATCGACAGACAACCATTCACACTCACATAGTAATTTATATTGAGTCATAATTTGATATCTAAAAATAAAACAATTCTTATCATGTTAATTGCTTCTCCATTTAAGGCTCTTTCACTCAGGAAAGAGCCACACAGGAATGAAATGGGAAGGTAAAACTTTGAGGTGCTTTAAAAAAAAAAAAAAGAAAATGTGATATTAAAAAAGGTTGAAATACTACACAGATACAAATAAAAATATTTTATGAATAAATATAAGAAAGAACCACCAACAGATAAATGTATATGATGAGTTTCATTTTGATCTCAAAGATACCCTGGAACAGGATTATACAAAACCAGAAGAAAGAAGCCCATAGGTCCTGTTAAAACCTTCCACATGGATGTTCAAAGTGTTGGGGATGTGCCCAATGCATTAAAATGAGCAAGGATAACTATTTCATTCATCCTCACATTGGGAAGAAGCATCCAAGATGTCATTCTGCATAATATACATGACAAAAAGATCCATTAGGAGACACGATAGAAATGGCCCGATAGAGTTCCAGTGATTTTAATCATGGCAAGTCATCATCTATATTTCAGGTTATCAAAAAAATGGTCCTATCTTCATACCATAAAAATTCTCAATAGAAAGGAAGTACGCAGGGGTTTTTAATTCAATTTCCAAACATTCTCCTTGAAAGAACAAGGTGATCCAAAAGCAGGTTGTGCCCTAAGAAATCAACCCATGGCACGCAAAAAGTGCTTTCCTTCAATCAACTGTCATTTTTGGGAAATGATTTTGTAAAAGAAGCTTGTGGTGAAGCTAAAGACAGAGGAACATTTTGATGCAAAGCAATCGCAGTGGGATTCTTGTGTCTTTCAATATTTCACTTCCAAGTATAGAAATGCATTCGAATGTCAAGTTTGGGGAAGGTGATTCAGCTTCACTTCAAGGTCTTATAAAGTGACTGTTAACCTGAGCAACAAGTGGCAGGAGTGTGCACATTGTAGCCACACACCACAGGCAGGCTCTATAAGCCTCAGACTGTGGAGCCGCTTCCCTGATGGATTACTCTGCTGTTTGTTTACATAGTTGGAGTTATTATCATAAGCATTTATTACATTACGAGTTTTTACAAGGCATGACTGTGTTTACACACCATTGATGCACAGACAGACACACGCCCCGAACACTTCATCTACAACCACGCACATACACACACAGATCTGTTGTCCCCCTATCCTTTTCCCTTTCCATAATACATACTCCCTCATGCCAGTGTGCCACACTCCCTCCTATCCAAAATAACTCATCTCCAGGCTGCAGTGTGGACTCGCTCGATCAGTTCTTTCATACCCCTGATTGGCCAATGTTTGGCATTTTTCTGTGTAATGGGCATGTTACACTTGTTTTTCCAGCCTCCGGTAAGATGCCGACTATTAGCATGAAATAAATACCTGCCATGGCACCTAGAATAATTTGACAATCAAGCAAGCATGCCTCTGGGAATCAAAGCATTAAACTCTGCATAGAACATTTGTACTTACTCACCCTATGGGCCCTACGGGGGAGGCCATTAATGAGAAATGCTTCTATGAGTTACAGTGTAGGAGAGAGGAAAACAGCACTGAGCAGGTGTGATAAAGAGTTGACCTCTACTTTATTAACCTCTGTTATGTTCGCCAAGCGGTGCCATAAATAGCTTGCAAGAGAATCATTAAATGATCTCAGCATTAGAGGCGAGAGGAAGCTGGGACCCCTGCTTCATTAACCTGCACATACCTGCCACGGAGCTCTTTAAGATGCTCATGTTCCTCGGTGAACTATTAGCAAAGAGTGTTTTTATAAACAGGCCTAACAAGAGCTGATTGAAGCAAAAAGCCACAGCCCTCTCACTTTTGAGGGGCAATTGTGGGCATTAGGGCTTTTCAACTCATGTTTGCCCCTCAGCTCTGCCCCAAATCCAAACACAGTCTCCCATGATTTTCTCTCTTTCTCTCTGTGTACGTATGTTGTAGCCCTTCACAAGAAGTGAAATCTCATGTGAATCATTAAGGAAATCAAAATGAAATATATTAACTATTTCAAGGATGTTTCTACTACAAATATTTTAAGCACCTCTAGAAAAAAAAAAAAAAAAAAAAGGTTAAAAGAAGGTTTAGAAGAGGCAAATGAGTTAGCGTGTCCCAGTTCAAGAGACAGGGAATTTCAGATGGTGGGGGGCTTTAATAGCAAAAGGCAGGTCACCTTTTGTCATAAGCTGCAACCTGGGAGGAACCAGCAGGGCTCCATCACAGGTCTCAGTGGTTGAGAGGTTGCAGACCAGGTCAGTAAATCATAGTTGGTACATTAGCCTCAAGAGGAGTCACAGTGTTTTACTGACAGTGTGTGATACTGCTTGTTTTCCTTTTGTCACTACTGCAGAAATTTCAGGTTTGTGACCGTTTTCTGTATTTAGCTCCTTAAGGTTCAAACATCATATCTATATGTTATTTATGTGATTTTGGTGAATTTTAATTGGCTTTGGTTTACAGTAATGTGCTTGTTAGTGTTCGTGCCACTGGATGATATACTTTATCTAAAAAAAACATCAGTAAAAGGATTTCAAAATAAGTTAACTCATCTCAGTGGCAGACCCAGTCATAATTACATCTGAAATGATGGGCCATGAGTCAAAGTATTTTTCCAAGCCAATATGCTGGGCATTAGCTTGTTCCGTCTTATAAAATGTAAGTGAGGTTAATGTCTTTGGAGTGTTTTCAGACAAAACAGGAAGTTACAATCAGTTTTGTGAGGTTTTTGGTTTTTTTTTTTATTTTTTGGATATTATGATTAGAAATTGACATAATTTTCTGATATTTAAGTTAATTAGTGAAGACTTTTTCACAGTATTCTCAAACTGTGTTAATGAAAATAATATTAAATAATAATATTAAAATTTATTAATATTTTGCAACTGCTGAAAGACCCGAGAGTGATAAACATGGGGTCTAGAGGAAGCAAGAGTTCCACTGATGACATGAAGGCTGATTACAGCGCTGTCAATGTGAAATTCATGTCTGTTAATTATGGAAGAAAGAGCGTGGGCCAGTTAGATCTGTGGGTCGAGGAGTGTAAGTTCCCGAGAGCAGGCTGTCTGAGCATCAAAACCGTAGAAGTTAGTAAAAGCCACCGAGTTCGTTTGACCCCAACGGTGAAGGGAGGGAAGGGAATCCCGGTCCTCCAGATGTCAGGCCCTCTTCTCAACTTTCCGTTGGGGGGGGGGGGGTTCGAGGTCGCAAGAGTCTCAGCTCTTGTTGTGCGCAGCTTAACACCTTCTGTCCAGAATCCCAGAACCCGCTCACAGATGAGGTCCCTTCGTGGTCACCAGAACTGTGGTGGCAAAAAGTTGACAAAGATCTTGGAAAAAGAGTCTGCACACGTCAGCTGTCTTTTCTTGAGTTTAATAGTATTCAGAATGGACTCACACACATACGACCGTATGGACAGTCAGTCAGTGAGAGAGCCCCGAGCTCTCAAAACATACAGGTTATATAGTGTTCTTGATAAAAGGGGGTTAGTAAACAAAATATATAGTGTTAGCATCATTCTCATAACAATCTGTCCTGCTGAGACATAACCACCTTGAACAGTGACTTTCCCATCACACTAGCAGAGCTTTCCCATAACACTAGCAGAACAGTCAATGTCAGAATTTTCCCATCACATCCTCAATTGCACATTTAGATTTTTTTAGTCCGTTTGAAAAATACACATCAAAGGGTTGGTCTGGTGTTTTAGTGAGTAGCACCATCACCTCACTCGGCATATGCGGGCGTATCGGTGTGAATGTCTGTTATGTTAGGGACCTTTGCTTCTCGAACAACATGAGGTGGGGCAGGATTAAAAAATGAAAGCGACAGGTTAATCAATAACATAAATAATGACTACAATCACGGCCCTAATCCGAACACATTTTAAGGTCATCTGACCTGAGTCTCATCACAAAGAATTTCAATATGCAGGGTCCATGTAGCTTTTCCAGGCAGACTTAGGTCACACTCATCATGGTGTCCATAATCCACAGCAGGAGTGACATTTTGCCTCTTCAGACCAGCACCAACATCAATCCAATATTGAGGCTTGAAAAAAGACAAAGGCCCACATGAATATCAGTCCAAGCTTTGTTTTTACGTATTTTAGCACGCTAAGCCTCTCTGATTAATACTCATATCCGCCTTCATACCCCCATAAACCCTTGCATTGGATTTGTTTCCTTGTGAGATGAGCACCAGAATAAGCAAGGCAGTGTGTGTGTGTAATCACTCAGTGGGAACGCAGCCTGAGTGCAACCGGATGACACGCTGCACCTGTTGACCTTTAATTTGGCTGACCCAGGTGGAAGGTTGCAGAGCCACAGGAAAAGTGACATGACATTGCAAGTGAGTGTGTGGACTTGTGGCAATCAATGGGGCTCCTAACATTTGAAGCTTGTATCAATCAGCCACTAATGGGAAAATCAATCCAGAAGTCAGAATCACACGCCGCTTTATTACTTATGCATTTCTATGATCAATTCAGTCAAGGATCCGTGTTGCGGTTCCCCGGCGGACCCATGAGGCGCTGCCCTGCTGATCAATACTGCAAGTTTCACTGAGCATGATCAAGTGCATGTGTCTCAATGTTAGCTGCTAAGTGGACTTCAATTCATCACAGAGTGCTTGTTGACACAAAGTTGAGACGAGAGAGTAAGGAATTTAAAATAAGAGCCAGAACCTGCTCTCCACTGTTGGAGTGCCTGTCAGTCTGTGACGAGTACTATAGTTGTGTATAAGTGTTGTGAGTGTTGGAATTTTTATCAGCAGTTTCTAGATGCATTGATTTATTCCTCTTTACAGCCGTGAATAATGAGACATTTGCAGCATCTGCAATATAAACACCTTGGAGCTCTTTGCCTTTTTTGACACTTAGTAATCAGTCAGCTTACACAGAGCTGAGCACAGTGAAATGATGTGATTACTACTGTGCAGTTACCCCACACACATGCACCTGTACCGCATTGACGTGGACACGCATGAAGTACTGCAGTCTGTAACTTCTGCCTACTATTGGCTTTCTAAGTCAAAAGATAGCGATTGTGTTGACATGAAGTGGAATCATGGGAGTTGTCTTGTCCACCATCAGTTACCACTGCTTTGGTGCAGTGAGTACAACCAGCAAACACAATGAATATTTTCCCAATTTGTACAGTGGACATAATAACATAGGAAAGCAAGTCAGGGAGCTGAGACTGTTTACCTTCGTTTCAATTGTCTCTGTGAAAACTGGAAGCAAAATTACCCACAAAGGTCTCCTCCTCTCTATTACAAACCGACCATGAGGTTATAAAAAAAATGGGGCTTAAAACTGGATAAAAATCAACTTGAGGCCTGTGGCAGACAACCACTTCACTGGCACAAACATATACGCATACATTTGATTGATATGTCACCAAATGAAACAGGATGTTACTATGATTAAGATTAAAAGGTTTACATTTGGAAAGGAAAAGAAATAAAAACTGTAACCATGGAAGTACACAGCTCAAAAACATGCAAAATACTGAGTCATTTTTAAACATTTTACTGTGGAAAGGTCGGCTATTATAACTCAAAGAAACCAGCTGCTTTTGGTGTCACCAACTCCAGTGTGGATGGTTAAAAACAAATCCTTTAAACAAGATTTATGAGTCTGCTCAAACTCAATACGTAAGAATCGAATACAACAGGGTTGCTGTCAGTGTGATGAGAGCGCTGATTCTTAGCTAAAAGGAAGTGAAGATATCTTTTTTTATTTTGGCCGCCTGAGCTGGTGAAATGTTGAGCCTGTGCACTGGCCCTGGCTCCTTCTCAAGACCTCGGGGAGAGCAACTGTTGCCCGAAAAAGACAAGCTGTTAACATTCTGGCCACACTTAAAATAAAATATGAAAACATGATGCCTGCCAAACTGGAAGCTTCATGTAAACACATTGACAACACAAACAGCAGTTAATATCTCCTCTGATATTAATCGCCCTCATTGTGGGTAATGATAGTGTCACTGTTTAGTAAATTAGCTCGATTCAAGGTGACTTTGGCTGAAATTTCCCCTTTTTCACTTCGTATTCTCCTTTACCCTTCTTTCCCCTAATGTTTTAGTTATTTATGCCACTTGCTTGTTCTTTCAAAAAAGTATGTGCTGCCTGTTTGATTAATGGTGATGCTTATAAGAAGCCTCGGCACAGGGGTATACCTCTGAGGTAGGTGCAGGGATGAAGGTATATCAGCTGATGACTGAGACTCACACTTCATCCCTGAGATGCTCCACTTCCATAATGAGAGAAGTAAATAATGTGCATAAGTGAGTGGTTATACTTTTCTGGAAGTTACTCACTGTGCACTACTGTATATGGACTGTATTTTTGTATATGTTCGCTGATTTAAATGTCACGATACCAGCACACAGCCCAGTTTTGTTCTTTTCCATCCTTGTAAGTAAGCTGTTACATCTTTTGTTTCGCAGAGATATATAAAAAAAAGCATATAAGCTTTGACCTTGTGTGTGTTTACACAGAAAATATATATATAAATATTTCCAACACTGCATCTGAAGTTACAGCCTGAAATTGCTAGAGATTTTCATTAAAAAACCTTTTTGGACACAGTCAACAATAAAATTTCTCTTTGGTTAGCTCATGCTAAAGAGATACTGTCTTTAATTGGTCGGGGGCAGATGGCTCCACTCAGCTTGAGTCTGGTTCTGTCTGATGTTTCTGCCTCTTAAGGGAGTTTTTCTTGCCGCTATCATCAACGCCTTGCTCATGGAGGGATATGTTGGATCTCTTTAAATAACTCTATAAAGAGTTTGGTCTAGTCCTGATCTATATGTAATGTGCCCTAAAATAACTCTCTTTCGTTTTTGCACTATATAAATAAAATTTGATTTGAATTTCATTCAGTTAATCTAAATCAGTATATTACTTTTGCCCATTATGTGTATATACTGTTTTAAAGTCAACATGTGCATGACGCATTCATATAATATATGTATAACTTAGAAATAGAAATAAACACACCACATACATATGTGTGTGTATATTTGCAGTATCTTAGGGTTTATACTTTCCTGCAAAGAAAGCATGATGCTTGTTGTCATCATTAAAATCGAAGTCCATGCTCGGTGATCGATGTGTAACCATCTGTGTTGCCTTCTGCTTGATCCCTTTCCTACTCCCCTTCCCTCACTGGTTTCCTGCCAGCAGGGGCAGACTGGCACAGGATTTTTATTCCTGGTCACTCACTCTTCAGAGCTCTTCAGTCGTTGGGTCTGAGTCTTTGTATACTTGAGGACTATCAATCCTTTAATAAACTGGCCATTGAAATACACTTTAAAAAAAAAAACAGAAAAAAAAAAACACAGATCTAGCTCTCAACAAACTAAGTTATCACTTAACCTGAAACCCTGATTACAGTAAATAAATTATAGCATGCAGAGTGTTCATCTTGTCAGTATTGTAATTGTGTAATAGTTTAAAAGCTCCAATAGGAGAAAATTTGAGGATAAAGCTAGACTGGCTTTGGCCTGGGCATTCAAATCACTAAATCTGCCCCTGGTACTAGTGTTTTAACAGATTAATTTCAACAAGACAGTAGCTACAGGAGGTTGGCCAAACTGATCATT
Source organism: Remorina albescens (assembly GCA_034769265.1). Lineage (NCBI taxonomy): Eukaryota > Metazoa > Chordata > Actinopteri > Carangiformes > Echeneidae > Remorina > Remorina albescens. Next base: position 17,378,365 of record CM068488.1, on the reverse strand, counting down.
TTAGCACAGTTAAGGAAGGAGAAGAAGAATCAGAACTAAAAGAAGAGGAAGCAGCAGTTACCATATTTTTTGGCGCTCGTTGTCGGCCACAAAAATAAAAACAAACCAAAAAAAAAGGACTTTAGTCGCTTGTCAGTCGGACAGTCACAGCACGGAAGGCAGAGTGATGGACGAAGGGTAAGAGAAGTTGTCAGGATTAATAGTAGAACATAAGCTGGACTGATATTCTAATTAAATAATGTTGCCATTTTTAAAGATGTTAGTTTGCATAACTAACTGCTACATTGAGCTAGTTGGCAAGCTCCAGTCAGAGTTAAGCTTAATTAGCTGGAGAGAAACTCCAATTACACCACGATAAACTGTTAGGTAATGTAGGCTAGCCCATTACCTTGCTAAAGTCAGCTATCTGTATCAGATGCAGTCAACACTGCACGTAGATAAACTACTCTGCAGCCTACAGTAGGTTTAGGTTTGAAAGAAGTGGTAGATTCTTAGGAACAAGGGGGGCAATTGCTGTATGGACTACGTATGTTCCACTCAAAAATCACCTCAAGTCTGCAAATCAGGATGTGAACTGAAATTGAAGTGAAAGATGTATGTCTGAGGGACGAACAAGCAAAGTTTTTTTTTTTTTTGCTATTGTTGGAAACCTTGGGTTGATGATGGGTGCACATCAGGAGCTTTAAGATCTGTCTGAATCTTTACGCTGTCTCAGTCAGTCAATCTAATAAAGGAGCTCAGTCAGTGGTCCATATTACAAATTTGCATTTGTGGCTGCATAGCAAGAAGGTGCATTTACCGACATAACACAGGCAGGCAAAAACTGATAAAGCCTACAATGTTCTTTGAAGCATTATGCAAAAGCGTGCTAGCAAGAATGGCTACAAGTGAAGAGGAATCGTTCACAAAGTCAGTGTTTTCGGTAAAACCACATTGCCAAGCCAAAAATAAGGGAGGGAGCTATGCAATCTGTTAATAATGGGTTTCTCTGGTGCCAGACTAAGTTCTGGGGATTTTAAGGACAATCTATGTCAGTGGATCAATTCAGAAGTCCCTTCTGAAACTTAAACATGCAGTGGAAACTATTTTCATTCCTTTATTTAATCAGGCGAAACTCATTGAGATTTTAAAACCTCTTTTACAAGAGTGACCTGGCAATGCACAAATGACTCTGCATACATATATACAAATATAAAAATCACAATTTACAAATTATTACAATCACAATTGTGGATGGATCTCCTTTCTTGATTCTTTAAAATCGATCTGAATTCCCCCAGGCTGATGAACTCAGTGAGTTTTAAGTCCTTCACTAGGTCGTTCCAACATGAGGGGGCAGAAAGCTTAAATGCTTTTTTTCCCCCATGCATCTGAATAATGTCCTGAGAGCGCAGGCCGTAATGGCTTTGGGTTCTACACATATATAGGCACAAATATGGAGGGAGGAACCCAAGCAAAGATTGGTCTATAAAGGTCAGCCAGTGGGAGGACCTATGAACAGATAAAGAGGGGCGCCCCGCGGCAGCATAAAAAAAACAATGATGAACACGGTTATCACATCCGGTCATGAAACGCAGGGCACAATGATAAACTGTATCCAGTTTCTTTTGCGGTGACAACTGTGGAATGTGAGAGTGGTCTCAGAAATTAATGCAGTGGTGACACCTTTGCAATCACAACCAAAAATAGAAAGTAACTCTGCTCTATTGTTCATTAAAATGGTTGGACCTCCTTTTGCCTCTTTGGACCCCGCAAAATATGTAAAGTAGTGGGGAGCTAGCAGAAGGTCTGCAGCTCCTTTAGCGTGTAGACAAAGATGCACTACTAGCTTACAGGCTTTCCCCACATCAGCCCATCTGGGATCTGATGAAGGAACTGGTCCTGCTGATATTTTTACGTTGGCATGCTGTACACAGAATTTTTTTGAAAGTCATGGAGTTTGATTGTCTTCTCGGTGAGAAGGTGGTGGGACCTGCATGTATAATTTTGTATCATCTAAAGTTTAATGTTACTATTCAAAGACTGCTCTAATCGCATTATATTCTATTCTCCTCTTCATATGTGACACCGCCTTTCTGTTTGATACAGTTACACAACAAAACACTGCACTCATGGCAACCCTGAGCCCACAGAGCCCCCCAACCCCCCCCCTGACAAATCCCATTGAGCCACTGATTATTGTCATTAATTATTGCCATTATCATATTAACTCATATAACCCTACCATCTTGGCTGTGCTTTGCCTGCGCTCTGGGCATGTTTGTTTTAATCCATGTGAGCGTCTGATTGTTTGACAGTAGCGATGGAAAAGGCATTGGTACATAACCACATGGTGCAATTTAACTGGCTGTGATATGTGATACTTTTTGGATCGAGCATACCCAATCACATTAAAAAAAAGCCCTGTCCACATCCATCTGGCAACTTCACAACACTATGGGCCAGTCAAGCAAGGCACACACCAATTGATTTTCAACTGCAGTTTTCTTGGCTGTCTTTTGATACACAAGGATTGTCCAGCGGCCCATTTGGAAATTTCTCGGTAGTCCCAAAGGCCAGTCCATCCTTGCCAGCCAGTAACTAACTTTGAGGCAAAGAAGAAAAGTGACGCAATGAAAGTGTGTGCGACTTAGAAAAAGGCTGTCTACCTGTTCTCTTGAAATCTTTGTCAAGTATAGAACAAATCTGTTCCTGGAAGTTACAAAATTTGCATAGACATGGTTATTTGCTCATCAGATCAGATGTTAGACTTTATTAGTTTTGTGCAGTATCAAACCTGGACTATGTTTATGGGGCATAAAACTGTACTAATTGGTTGATTTGGCCTTTTAGGAAATGGGACAAGCAAATGCAAACAATTAAACATTAACTCCAGTAAATGTAAAATATTAGAATGTGTTTTTCAGCTCCCTTGAACAAATAACATCTCTTTAGTTGTGGTCAGCTGGTCTCTAACATTGCCTGCGTCTGTATTGTGGTGTGTATACATCCGTCCCAGAGTGATGGCCCATAAGCCCCCACCGCACTACGTAACACAACTAGTGCATGGATGCAAACATAATGGACTGCATATGCTCCATCTGGGGAGATTTAAACACTGTACTGATATTCTACTTTTGAAGTGTTAATCACTTTCACTGGTGACTGCTGGAGGAGGCAGTCCAACAGACAAAAGCATGCTTCACATGGGGGCTCGTCCCATGTGGGCCTATTAATCATGGTTTGGATGACGATGAGAAAGAAAACACAATGAAGAACGGAGACAATTTGAAATAGTATGTTTAGTTATCCAATACAGAGCTAAAAGGAGAGCTAATATTGTCTTAGGCTATGTATCGCAGCATGCAAGAACTGCTGCTGGGCAAAAAAATCTGCTTTAGAGACAGACAAACTTGCTTTACAAATAAAGGCTGAAAAGGCACTTACCATCCGCCCATTGTCTCTGCCGCTTATCCGTCAGGGTTTCTGTGGGAGGCTATAAGCCAATCCCAGCTGACAATGGGCAAGGTGGCCAGTCCATCACAAGGCTGACATGTAGAAACGTACAACCATTTGCACTTGCACTCATTCCTCTGGGAAATTCAGGGACACCAATTAACCTAAAGGTGCATGTCTTTGGACTGTGAGAGGAAGCCTGAAAACCCACTCAGGCACAGGGAGAACACGCAAACTCCACACAGAAGGGCCCCAGGACCTGGAATGGAGCCTAAAACCTTCTCGCTAAGCCCCAGTGGTGCAGAGGAACTTAAAAGCATCATCCAAATATGTAAAGTGGGTTAACTGTGTGTTAATCTATAAGCCCTGGAAAGAGGATGGAAGAACTACAGATGCCCCAGATCCTGCTCTACCTCCATCTCGTTTTTTCTCTTTGCTGAAGGTGGCGTACAAAGGCAAGGGGCAGGGATGCTGCAAAAGAGTAGCATAAATGATGGAGTGAGGCAGTAAGTGTGGGGGAACTAACTAAAATATTAGCTACTGTCAAGACTTTAGTATAAGTAAGTTTGTGGATGGAAGTGAGTGGACATGCCTGCTCCAACAAATTTTATGACTTTTATACTCTCTTTTTTTAATACTGTCATAAAACCATATTTGCATAAATAGAAACCCTGAAGCTTTCACAGAGAGTACACAGCATGTACCTGTGTTTCACTTAGACCTGCAGGCCTGTCCTGCAGTTTCTTGCTGAAAACAGCTGCCTGGTGCAGTTTGAAAAAGGGTTAATAAGAGCATGGGGAGAAATCCAAAACTAGACTAAAAGGCTCCATAGAGCTGATTTGGACTTGGTGCGTCGGGTGCTAATTCCTCGTAGGTCTCTCCCAAGGGGCGACCCCTTTTACAATTTAATGGAGCGTAATATAAAAATATTGATTAGGGTAGCTTTAATGAGTGTGGCATTAAAAACACATACTCAGACAGGCTGGTGGTGTATTTTCCGTAGATGTCTTTGAAGGAGACTTTCCAGCTTCTTTTTGCGTCTCGCACCATTTGGACAGCTGGTATGGATCAAAGGAACGAAGGATGTGTGAAGACAGAAAGAAGAAAGAACTGTGTGACCATGTGAAACATGTATGGTCTTTCAGGTCCAATGGAACACTGCCACTAAGCTTTTTCTCTGATGTCAGACTGTCCTTGGTTTTCACACATTTTGGGCCAAACTTACATTTGAGCTGAAGCAACCCGGTCCCTGTGAAGTAACCGCTGAGAGCAAAGAACCAGGCAGGAGGAAAAAGCTCCCAACATTCACGTAGAGTTAAAAAGCCATTAACAGACGTGGTGCAGTCGCTATACTCACAAATCCTAGCAGCCTTAGAGCAGCCGCCTGAGTGCTCTCAGACCACATCCCAAGCTCCCTTTATGATCTCTAATGGGATTGTTGAGGAGCACCAGCAGCATCCTCATCACAGGACAAAATCAGCTTAATGGGATATGATGTGCCATGAAAGGGCAAGGAAGAGCAGTTTCTCACTGAGCCCGCTTATCCCTCGAAACCTGCACAACCCCACATCCCTACCTCCTCCAGTCACCTTTCCAAGAGGAAGCTGGCATGGCTATTCCTTCCCTCATCCCTGCTATCTGTGGTACGGAAGAGTGTGTGCACACGTGTGGAGGAGCCTACACAGACAGATTAAGAGGCAGAGCGGCAGCGCTATGAGCGATGCTCTTTGTGGCTTATCAGCACACAAGCTCCAGCACGCTCGCTGGCCAGGACCGGCTCAAGGGACGGAGGCAGCGCCTGTTCATTTGTTGAGATCACTGGAATGAAAACCAAGCAGGTCCGCTGCTGTCATGAACTCACCTGTGCCTTCAGATGGCTTATCTTCTTGACTGGAGCAGAGTGGAGGAGGATGAAAAAAGTTTTCATGAAGTCTAAACTTCTGTGTAGTCACTTTTTTACTCTGCCCAGTCTGTGAGGTTGAGTGCCACTTCACTCTCCAGGTTTTAGTCCATTTATTGGGATTGGTAGTCTTCGCTGAAATTGTGTTTAATGCACCTCTGTGGGAACTTGAGGTCAGTCTTACTTCTCATTTGGACTTGTGTGGCATTCCAGTTCAAAAGTTTCACTCTATCCAAACACAGTCCTAATGCCTTGTGACTGGTGAATTCAGGCTTATGTAGACTTGGAACAGAAAAGTATCTCAATGTGCATTTAGCATCTACTGTCGTAGCACAGTAGTTTGTGTTATAGCTTTTAAATACTATTGCGTCATAAAAATATAGTTTTAAGATTTCTTTTAGGCCAGAATGTAGTTGCTTAAACTTCTGTGTTCAGCTCCAGCTGAAGTGGTTTGAAGATTTGGCCCAACCTTTTCAGAGACATGGCATCTCTGCAACGCGACAGCCAATTTGCCCCACCAGGCACGGCAAGTTTATTTATGTAACGCATATCATACACAAAGGCAATTCAATTTCCTTTACATACATACAGAGAAAAGTAAGAACAGTGCTGAAACAATAACAGACTGTGTTAAATCATAATTAAAGGACATGCATAAATTCAAAGTTAATTTAAAGTTAAATATTTTAAATATTTTTGATAAAATAATTAAATTGAAATGATTAAAAGAATATGCAGCAGTTTGGATAAGTAAAGAGAAGTACGGTTCAGGTTTCCTGCATAAGCGCATGAGAAAGGAAATGTTTTGAACCTGAATTTAATATTATCAATATTTGATGCTGATTTAACCTCCACAGGCAGTTTGTTCCACTTCTTTGCAGCATAAAAGCTAAATGCTGCGCCTCCCTGTTTAGTCTGGACTCTGGTCTGGACTAGCTGACCTGAGACCATGAATCTAAGAGTCCTGCTAGGTTTATATTCTCTAAACATATCAAAGATTTATTCTAGTCCCAAACTGTTCTGTGATTTGTAAACAAGCAGCAGAGTTTTAAAATCTATTCCCTCACCAGCTCTCAAGATGACTGGCTGGTTAGCGTTCTCAGGGCCACACTGATGACAGCCTTATCTAAGAAAGTCCTTTTGAAATTTGCCACTGACTCTGTAGTACTTAAAAAAAAATCTGGGGGGGGGGGGGGGGGGGTTGCAACAGGCACTCTTCTCTGAGTCTGAATCTATTGTTTTTACTTGTGCAAATTGGTTTGGCTGAGGGCAAAGTTTTATCTTCTACTGACTTTAGTATATCCTTTTTTGATTAGTTTATGCTTTTATTTGATAGGGGAAATGGAAAAAGACAGGAAATAGAGAGAGTGTGGTGAGGATGAACATGCAGCAAAAAGTCTGGCCAGTCTGGAGTTGAACCGGACACCTGCTGCTCACTGCTCAGTATGCCCATATGGTATGGGTACCAACCATTTGGCTATGAGAACCACCTTACTCTTGTAATTCTGACCAAATTGCTGGCCCATCTTTGTTCCCTATTGTACGAACTTGTTACACTTGTTATAGTGGCTGTTATTGTGCATTAAAACTAACATTTCAGCAATATTTTAATCAAGGCACAACTGAGGAAACCGGGGCCACTTTGACTGGCAGGCAGCCAACAAGCTTTTTCACACGCAGGTGAAATTCATCAAATATGGATGGGAGTGAGTATTGATTTTGAGAGCTTGTATAAGTTGCCTGTATTTCAGAGGAAGGTTAAGAGCCAGGTTTGGGCATCGTCAATCCATAATGATGAATATCACACTGAAGTGGCAGTGTGTCACTCTTTGTTTATCTTTCACGGTTCTCCAGATACTGCTGCCAGGTAGCAGCAGTACAGTGTAAAGAAGGCTACACTCTGGAGGCAGGACTCTATTCGCCTACCAATGTTTGTTGCAGGAGGCCTGGCTGCTGCTGCTACAGGTGGCATGGTCAGTACACCACCCTTCCCCTCTCAGAAGAGGAGAAACCAGATCCAGCCAGCCAGGAGGAGGTGCAGAAACAGCCGCAGTCTTCTGGATGTAAAGGAGCCAGAGGTTAGAGGAGAAGGAGAGAAAGGGCAGTTTCAGCATGAGCAGCATTGGAACCTGTCCAATATCAGGAGACTTATTAGTGAATTCTAAAAATATAAATGTGCATATGTGCTGTGGGCATCATGGATGCACAGCAGGAGCACCGAGGGTGAGTAGTAGCCTGTTCATGGGGCATTGCTTCTGTGGCTCTACAGGAAAGAGAAGAGGGGAAAAATCAGGATGTGGCATCTATTGATGACACAGATGAACAAAGCCGGCCCCCTTCTCCTCAACCGCTTCTGAATGAGGAGAAATGAATAGCTCAGTGGAGGAAGGATATTATTTCCTCCACCACACATGGACTTCTCCTGTGAACTGTTGTTTGGTGGAATCGCAGACATGTCTGCAGGTCGAAGGATCCCCTGGACGCTGGTAGACTGTGAGGCACCTGAGTTTCACAGGACCTGGATCTGATTCTGGGTAGTCTGAAAGCTAGTCTGTTTTTTTTATGTTTATTAATGCTTCTGTAGTCATTGTATATTCATTTATGTGTGTTTTCACTATTTAATATTCAGTTAAATATATTTTTTCAGTAAGTACTCCAATCTGATATGAATAATTGAAGTCTACTAGGATTAAATTTGTTTTCTATCATTTGACCTTTTTGGTCAGGTACTGGCTTATGTTTCTTTCAATGCTTAATCAGCAGTACAATAACATAATCATTACAGGGAAGCAATTTTTATGTAAGTACATAAATATACCTTTCCCAATTAGTATTTGTTTTTATCTCTCATGCTACTATGGCACTCCAGTCTGTCCTTCGTTGAATCCTGGCTCTTTGATGATGGGTTCCCCTCCTCAGCTCTGCAGTCTCATTCTTGAGATTCCTTATAAAGTGTAGCAATCCCAACAGCAATGTGGGTCTTATTCATTCGAGGCTGAATTTTGTTATCGTCTGATGTAATTTTTTTTTTTTTTTTTGCTCTCATTCATTCTCTAACATCCACAACAACATCCCTACACAACGTTTTCCTGCCATTGGCTTCTCAGTACAGATCTTGGATCCATAAGTATAAAATACACATTAACATCTTTAAAACTAAGGAAAGAAAGGGGAAAAAAAGGATGCAGATGTGATGGTGTTGTTTTTTTTTTTTTTTAATCATACTTTATTTTTTTACACATTCAATTGATTGTGATATCAGAGCAGGCTGCAGAGTGAGCAACCTGTGCTGCACACCCTTAGACTTTTATGTTCCTGAAAAGAATATTTACAAAGAGCTAGACTTGGTATTTTGAAAAAATAACCCCGATGTCATAGTTGCAGTTGAGTAAACATCCTCCTAGGAGACTGCACACTTTTAGCCTGTGTTGTAAAGTGAAGACACTTGGGGATACCTGACAGATAATATCAAATAAAAGATGCATTATAGGAAATCCAAGATCCAATACCAGGAAAAGGCCGGTTCAATATTTGTGACTAGACGTAGAATATTGAATCTTTTTTTTTCTCTCTCTCTCTCTTTTATTTTACAAATCCCCTGACTTTACTGATATGTGATACGAAACTGCTGTTTACCTGCTATTGGCATGCTTAGTTGCCATTTAATTTCATGTGTTATAACCTCGTTTGACAGCAATTGCTAAAACAGATTAGGCCCCGGTTAAATTAGCATGATAATAGACTTGAAAAAAGCCAATCTCCCTTGTCGCTATTAGGAAATCATGTTTATGCAGGGCTCTAGTGTACTCAGAGTTTAGATAGATTTCTTCCCCCTTTTCCTCAGAATGGTAATAATTCATCACCATCTGTACTGGGTTGTGTGTCCAGTTTCTACTTATTCTCCACACATGCTTACCTTGTAGCCTCTGGCTCACTCATTTAAGTTGGACACTCAATGACTAGCCATTCAACAGTCTGCTCTGACTTGTAAATATTGGATTTTTTTATTTTTTTTTGCCTTAGCATTGCGGCGGGGGGATGTTACCTCAAGGGTCCTGGTCTCCAGAGCACCACATACTAATCTCATGTTGCAGCAAATACTAGTATCTCTATTTATTACAAGTAGTATGTGCTATGATGCCTTCCTTAAATGATGGATATTAACACTGATCAGTGTCACTGTCTGGCACATTTCCCATCCTGCTCTTGTCACAACTGACATCAATTTCTAAATGTGTTTTCATTAATGCATTTTTACAACCTCAACCATGTTGACATAGACACAAGAAGGACAGTTCGTCCACATGCTTGTATTGTGTTTGATTATGCGTTTGCAAACATGCTCATTGGGTGTGTTATCATTTATGTGCCCGTGCCCACTAGGGAGTACTGAGGTGCTTTCAGGCAGCACAAAGCCCTTTCCCTCCTCTGTATAATTTTGCTGGAACAGTAAACTGGAGCCAGTGGATAACAGCCACATCAGCAGTCCAATATGGGAAAAAAAGCACCTCTGATTTTTTTTTTTTTTTTTCCTCACTCGGTGCCACCTGGACAACATCATGTTGACCTTGCCATACTTCCACAGAGTCCATGAAATCAAGTCAAAGTCCTATCCCTAACCCTGAAGTCCACACATATAGTCTCTTTCACCACACACAAAGCTTTTCCCCATGTTCTACAACTGCAGCCCACCCTGGGTGGTTGTTCTTATGGCGCTAGGTGGAAAAAGAACATGGAGTTTCACAAAGAGGCAGTGCTGCTGACAGTCAGGCTGGATAGGAGCAGTGGTTCACACACCAGGTGGTGCTGCTGTCTGTTACGGTGTTGAACTTATCATAAATGTGAAGGTTTTGCTGATGTGCCACACACCTTGGAGATACTCTTACTTTCCATAATAGAAGCTATCCAAATGGGTCTCTGCAGCAGCAGACTCTGGAAGAGGGCTCATCTGCAAGGTGCCACAGTAAATCATGAACCACTTCGAAACTAGCAGTAGTTTGTCAGTCCAATTACGTCCCAAATGCCCCTGCTGCTTTCTCTAACTGTGTTGCATCTCAAAATTATACTTGCTGAGATCAACCACATGCAGAGATCCTTTTTTTTTTTTTTAGTTACATACATAATCAGTTAAGTAACATCTTGTGTAAGCAAATGCCAAAAGAAAGCTTCAGATGTTTCAAGTTCTGCTTCCATCCATCTTCCGCTGCTCTGGAGAAGACAGCCTTAGTGTCACTGTGTTATAACCAGTGATGGGAATAATGGCATTATAAATAACGGCGTTACTTTTTTCAGTAACTAGTAATCTAATTGATTAATCTTCCCATCTTTATAACGCCGTTACTGTTACTGCCAAAAATGCGGCACGTTATTATAACTGAAGCTGTTTTTTTTCATCAGACCAACCAGATCTCTGAGCTGAGAGGCAAAGACTGTTTTTACTGTTCTTCCTCGGTTAGTGGGCACGAGACAATCGCATAAATGATGACGATTGGCTGAGGTAGAGTAAAATTTCATGGTGAGCAAATCAAAGGTCAAGGTGGGCGAGGCCACACAACGAACAACACAAGTGAGTCAGTCAACGAGAAAAAGGAATGGCAGCCCAAATAATCCAAAAGTAGCCTTCTCTAAATGGAAGTATAGCCATTACTTTTCCCTCCAAGAAATGAAAGGAAGGAATGGAATGGTGAAATGCACATTATGCCCTGAACAAAAGAGCCTCTCCACGTCGGTGTCAAGTAAAACACACTTACTCAAACATCTTAGAATTGAACATGCACACATATTTTTAGTTCCGTTAAAGAGGGGTGGAGTGGGCTCCACATTCAGACACATCTGAGCATTTAAACATTCACTTCAAAGTAACCCAATAGTTACTTTCTGAAGTAACTAGTTACTTTTATCATTTGCAACTGAGTAACTGATATAGTTACTTTTTGGGAGAAGTAACTAGTAACTGTAACTAATTACTTTTTTAAAGTAACTTGCCCAACACTGGTTATAACACGATATCAGATGGTTGGGTTGAGTGGGTGTCAGGGTTAGTGAATGGGCAACTACAATATGTAATCTCACTGTGGTGACACGAGAACTTTGAGAAACAAAACAGTTCCATTCAATCTTTAATTCTAGCCTGCCATTCGAAAGAAAAGCCTGACTCAACTGTCATGTTCTGTGGATTCACACTTTTCACACTGCCCCATGTTTCCATGGGGCAAAGCCGCTGACTGACAAGTATGAGAGGGGCTTTATCTGTCACCTTACAGGCGTTTCATTATAAAAACACTTGTCTACTGCACTATCACGGGAAAGGTGGCGAATGGAGCTGCCTTTAGGCTGGCTGGGTAAAAGACAGACAGGCTTTGGGACAGATTATGTAACGGTTACAAAGTGAACTTGGACACAAAGGTTTTTGTTTCCCCTTTATCATCCTGACTTGCCGGCCTTGTAGCCGTAACATGGATCAAGCAACGTATCACAGAGGAATAAAATGGGACTCAAGAGATTTGGCATCGGTGTAGTTCACACAACGCTTCCTCTTCCCTGAGCTGAAATACCGCAGGGCATCGTAAAATGACACGAGCGGCTGGGTCCATCTTCCCACAGAAGTGACAAATCACGTAATGTACTGGCCCCTACTGAGTCAGACTTGGTGTGCGATCTATGTAGTGTGGCGGCTTTGACATGGTCCCAGAGCAGCACTCATGTGGTCAGGGCACTGGCCCTTCTGGAGAGGGAGGAGACCAGCTAATGACCTTCAGGGTAAAGGCAGAGTGTTTTTCCTCAGCGAGTGGAGTCTGACAGCTTCTTGACATGACACATCTTAAAACGCAGTCCAACTCCATTCCTTTTTGCCTTTTTGACATTTTAGTCACTGATTAGGAGCCATCCTCATTTAACTATGCAATATTTACAGCAGAGAGCTCATTAATGACTGGAGGAGCAAACGTACAGCATTTTCTACCAAAAAGGAGCTGAAATGACGTTGAAAAACTGTTGACATTTAGCAACAGCAACACAAAATATATGTATATGTGTGTGAGGAAAGGGTTTTCATTTCTGACATCTTTGACACATTCAGGGTTGACAGTCTGGAGTTCCTCATCTTGAAGCATGTTAAATTCATTTCAAAAGTAATTGTGCAGCTCTAAAAATTGCTGTTTGAATCATGCTAAAATGATTATATATATTATTGATTATATCATATATATATTTTTTACAATTAAAGCACATTAACAGCCAACCTCAATCATTTATTGGTCTCTTGTCTACAATTCAGGAATTTCGGGAAAAATGCGAACATTTACCAGAACCGAGAAATGTCTCTGAGGGAATGGTTCACTATTTTAAAAAATCCTCACTCACTTATTCACATTCCCTCTGAGAATTAGCTGAGAGGATTTATACCAGACTGAAATGCGGAGCCTTGGAGTTGATTAGCATGTCGGCTGAGCGCAGGGGGGAAGCAGCTCCCCTCCAAACTTAAAGAAATCTACCCAATAGCTCATAGAGGGTCACAAAAAAAACCCAATCTTTATGTTGTTTGTTTAATCTATTTACACACAGATATGTAGACCCAACACTTTGGAGAAAGCAGTGTAGTGCAACCATTTCAGCACTGTGTTGATCAGCCCAGCACAACTGTGCAACATTTCCCTATTGGTTTCCTGGAAACATTTCTGTGATAACACTTGGAGAAGTCGCTGTTGTTTATCATTGTTTATCAAGCAATAGTGTTATTCCAGCAATTTCAACAAAGACTGACTTCGCCCCCTCTCCTCTTCCCATCTCTTCCTGCTAAACTAACCTCCCGGTCAACCCATCGTGATGCCACTCATTGATTTGTGAACTATTTTTTTGAACCCTGTAGTGGTTTGGTTGGTCATTTTGGTTAGGCTGAGAGGGTGTGAAGGTTGGATCTGACTTACTATGTATTCTGTCCTGATTGTCTGTTGTGGTCTGTTTTCCTCTAAATGGGGCCATCGTTTAAAAAAATGAGCATCTTGTTGTATTGAAGAAGACCTAAAACTAGAGACTAAGACCATAAACTCAATATGAAAAATTAAATCAACTGATGAGCAGGGCCATTTTCACATAGACCTCAATACATCACACAATCTATGGAGTCATCCACTGATGGCCATTACATTGACTGAAGATTGAAGTCTTTTCAGCCTTTGCTTAAATTTTCAGCTCAGGAGCCATCATCCCCTTTTCTAAACTGATGTCTATGATCTCAACTTGATGGCACTTGGAAGGAAACCAAAAAAAAAAAAAAAAACTCCCCAAATGATTTCCCCTTCAGCAAATTTAGCTTTGTGTCAAAAAACAAAACAAAACACAATAATTGTAATCTGACTGATATAAAATCCTGTAAACAACCCAAATCTCTGATCTGATGTTCATCTGTCACGAGCTCCTCCCCATCCCCTCCTCCATTTTCTCCATGTTGTTATTCAGCTGTCGGGTGTGCTCATCGTTCCTGACTAATGGCGATCTGAGGTGTAATGACAACGCTGAGGAAAATTTTTCATTGACCACACCTCACTGCATACAAACCTTCCTGAATTAAACTTTCAGGTTAAGAAAACCATCATTAAATCTTCAATGATTTCTCTTGCATCCTAGCCAAATCTCTGCTGGGCTGCTCACACAAGATTGATCTCCTTACTTCTGGACCTGTTTTGAAGTGTTTCTTTATAATGAATTACGTTACATCTGCTCTTGTTGTTACATCCAAGAGGAATTTGCATTGCTGCTTGGCATCATTTGTGCCAACACACAGAATATGACAATGAGTAATTATGGTGTTCAGGTTTAATTGACTATGGACAGCTTTTTGCATTATTGTAACGTGGATTGAAATTTCCCAGCCTATGCCAAGTCAGTGGAAATGAAAATTATGATAGTTAATTAAGAGATGAGAAAGTAGGAGGAGTAGAATCGTCTGTTTGATGAAAAGCTTTGGATGGAGACGAACGCCACCTGTTTGGTTGGGTCAGGGAGAGCTGCTATTGACCAGTTGTGACTGTGAGCCATTTGTTTCCAACAGTGTTGCTCCTCTCCTACTGAACAGGACTCAATAAAGCCAACGATGAATGCCAGCTGGCTGTTAGGGCAGTAAAAGGAAAAGAAAAAACAAATAAGAGGGGCCAAAATTAATGGCTTCCCATTGAAGTGAGGCAAGACCTAGCTCTTAGTCTGATTAAAGATTGAGGCTATCAAAATGGAAGAAGCCATTAGAGATAGATTGCATTGGCTTTGTGGCAATCTGAGCCTCCATTTCAAAGAAAGACATGTCAAGGTTGAGATGTTCTCGTCTCTTGCCCCTCCTCCAGGATGTATTTGGTTAAGCCAAGCGTAAGGCGGCATGGCTTTCAGATATACAGTATATCGAGTTTCCACTCAGTCTGGACAGAAGAAGAATGGTCCTGGATGAGGCTGTCCACCTAACACCTAAAGGCAATAAAAAGAAAAGAAAATCCAGCACAGCACAATCGCTCCTAAAACTGGTGACTTTGGTGATATTCTGAATATGTAGTTGCACCAAAAAATGTCAACTCTAAAGCTAAAGTCCACCGAGAGTTCACAAAATTTTTACTTGTATACTTTTATCAGCCGATGGCCCACATTATCATTTATTTAGTGGTAGGGTGAGGCGCTTGGTAAGTTGCAACACTTTGAAAGATTTCGCTGCTCACTGTAAATTGCGTGCCAAGCCTGTTTACTTCCAAAGCTCACTGGCCAAGGTAACCCACCATCTGGTTCATCCCCGTGGATGCCAGCAACTTGTAACCTAGAAGCAGGGTGCTGAGCTTTCTGCCACCAACCCAAGTGTGATGATCAATTTTCACCATGTTTCCTGGAGCCTTGGCAGGCCAGAAAAAAGATTTTAGAAAAAAAAAAAAAAGACACTGAGTGCTGAGTAATCTCACTATGACATGGTGTTTGACACCTTCAGCTGGGGAGAGATTGCTGAGATTTTCACATTGATCTGCACACTGACCCTCTCCATGGGCTCTCTCATTTGAATAAAAAGGGAGGAATATTTTTCTAGAGTGGCACAAGACCATCTAAAGAGTCAGTATGTCTCAATGAAGAATGCGCTGGGGGTTGTGATCCACAGGGGACATCTCTAGGAGAATGAGGTGCTGATGTGAATAACTAATGAGGGAGAAGGAGATGTGCAGCAGAGATGATTGGAAGGAAGGAAATGGCAGAGCTAAATGAATAGGACCTTGAATGACATAGTAATAGTCTCATTTTATTAGACGCAAAAGATGAATTGAGAAGTAAAGGACATGAGATACACAGCACTGCAGTTGTTTGATACAAAGAAGAATTATCTCATGGATCGATCTTGACCCCAGTTAGAAGGGGTCACTGGTGAACTTGTTTGCAGCTTGATTTTAGATTGATTTAGATCGTTCAGATTGTTTAGTTCATTTACCTTCATATTAATTTACATTCATTAATAAATATACATACTCTCCGGAGTATATTTTGTCTTTGTAGAAGAGATGTCGTGGATAAAAAAAAAAAAGCAGAGCTCAGGCAGCAAAAGGAAGCACTTTTTTTCTCCATTCATGAATAAGCTGGGCACTAAGACAAGCCTGTTATCGCTGAAAGGTCATAAACTCACTCGAGGGGACTGTTGAGCTTGTCCTCTAGCTGTCTCGCCACGATTCCGCTGCCGTGCCAGCACATTCAGTGCAGGAAAGGAGTTCAAATAGTAGGCCCCCGCTTGTTCCATCAGCAATGTGGGAACAGAGCCATGGCAGAGGAAACAGGCTACAGTCCGAGTCCTGCTAATGAGGACAAAGAGTGGAATCACAAAGCAAAAAAACTAAAAAAAATCTTTAACAATGCGCAAATGGTCAAAGCGCATCTAAGGTGAAATTATGTGAAATCAATGTGTAGTAAGATTCAAACACCTCATAGCCACCTTTAAATGAGTTACAGCCTCACATCCTCTGTCTTACTCGGCCTTTTTCAACACTTCACTTTCAAGTAGTAAAACTGCAAATCCAGTCCTTTTTCTTTTTTTTTCTTTTTTTTGACCCAGCGGGAACACAGTGATTAATTATATCTTTTTGCATTATCATCCATCTGGCAGGGTTACTTATCTCCCCAGGATGAATGACTGCTTAAACTGCTACTGTTTCATCTGCAGTTGGGTCTTTTTGCCACTAAAAGTGGTAATAATGTGAGTACAAATGAGCCATTTTCAGCAATAATTGAAATGATTTTCTTAGTAACACATGAATAAGCAGTACTTTCCATGACACACAGACACTACAGTTATGACCATGGGGTATTCCTCAGCCTGTGTTAAAACAAAGTTTATGGAACATATGATTCGAGATTATTACTATTAAAAATAAACAAAAACAAATAAATGCTTTTTGGTGGGGCTAGCAAATAGCAAAAAACAATGTTTTTCACCAAAAATTTGGGATTCAAACACAAAACTACTCAGTTACAGTGTTACAGTCACACTCAGTGGTTTTGCTCTGACAGCATAATTTCTAAGGTAAACACAAGGAAAGGTAAGCCAGGGTACGGTGAGATAATTTAATGTCGGGTAAGTTAACAATCAGAGGGGTAAGGGAGGTCAGGGTAATACACATTAAGGTTAGGTTAGGTAACTAAAGGCACCATGGTAGCATGGTGGTTAGTGCTGTTGCCTCAAGAAGGTCACGGGTTCGGTTCCCAGCCTGAGGCCTTTCTGTGCAGAGTTTGCATGTTCTCCCTGTACCTGCGTGGGGTACAGGGAGAACACAGGTACTCCGTTTCCTCCCACCGTCCAAAGTCATCATGTTTGGGTTAACTGGTGACTCTAAACTCTCCGTACGTCTGAGTGTGAGTGGTTGTTGGTCTCTGTCTGTATCTGTGTGTTGGCCCTGTGATGGACTGGTGACCTGTCCAGGGTGTACCCCGCCCTCACCCAGTGTGAGCTGGGACTGGCTCCAGCACCCCCCATGGTGAAGATGAACTAGAGTAGGTAAGGTAAAACAGGACATGCCTAGGACCACATATGGTGACTGCTGATGATGTCACAGAACAAATAATAAATGCCACAACCTGGTGTCAGAGTAATTTAAGAAGAGAATAGTCATTCAGTTGAATAACTGAGTCGGTAGTTGATTTAAAGATAAAAATCTCTCAAAGATTTAGTAAGAACAAACTGACTGAGTAATGTTAGCTCCAATATCTGTCTCAAGTTTGAGCATATTGCTTTCAGCAATTGTGGATGCGCGGCTTTTAAATGATTCATTTGTTGTTTATTCTTTCAAAATCAAATTTTCTGGTTTTTAAAACTTTAAAGACTTAGAGATGAACGATAGGAGACAGGCCTCCTACAGAAAGCTGAAAATCTCTGAGTTCATGATACAAAGTTTCACCTTGCATCGTCTCCCATGTGACAAACTGATTTCATCTAACCACACATCGGCTAAAATCACGTTTGGGTTGTCTTTTGCTTGACGCGCACAGTTTGATGCCACTTCAGTGGTATAAAATACGTAAACAGTCTCACATGCCCTCCACACAGCCCCAGTGGATCTCCGCAGCAAGAGAAGAGTGTCTCTGCACAACCAAGGTGCCACAGACAGACAGTCAAAATAAACAGGTGCCGGAGAAGAGAGATGAAAAGTAAGACAGGCTGGAGAACGGAGGTTGGTAGAGAAGAGAGAGGAGAAACAGATATGTGATCCTTAGTTGAATGAACACTTCTGAGTCAAAGAGAAACTTCAAAAACAGTGCCAAATATTGTACACCTCTCATCTTCCCTTTCCTTTGTGCTCTCTGGCAGAGAAGCAGAGAGTAAATCTTTGGCACATAACTACTGTAGCTGTTTTAAAGAATATATGAGTACCCAGGTTCATTAATTGTCTGACGTTTGCTTCTTTTACTTGAACAGACTTAACATTTTCTTATATTTTTGTTTTTTGGTTTGTTTGTGTTTTTTTTTCTTTTGAGATATTTCTTAGTTTTCATGAGAAAAACAATTAAATATTCCTGAGCAGGAATGAGATTGTGTTGATTTTAATTTTGTGACTGGTAAGTTTTTGAAATTTTATGAATTCCAATTGCCTGGTTGAATAAAAAATCTTTACTTCATATGAAAACAGCACTTCAAGATCACATATCTAAGCCATTGCTGCAATTACTTCTTCATTTGTTATTCTATTAGGAGAAAGGTTTGGCTGCATTCTCTCTGTGGGTAATATCTGCACTGGGTGCAACCCCCAGAAACCCCCCCGTCTCTCTCACCAAACAACAGAAAACGAGCAGCTGGAACTTCAGCACGTCCGCACAGATATATAACAAAAAGAACCTAACGGGTTGTCACCGCTGAACCACTAGAGGACTTTAATGCGTACCTGCATGACCAATTATCTATTCCAATGCAAACTCAAATACTGGAGAAGTCAAATGACTCAAATACCTGCTCTTTTCTGCAGTTGAGTTAATAGATCCTGCTCCCAGCCCGGCTAATATCTGACAAAAGAGTTATTGAAAGCTGATGTAAATGCTCCTGATGATGTCATTTAAACGGTTTGGACCAAATTATTTTTTTAGGAAAGTTTCCAATCAGAAGAATCTATGGCTCAGCCAACCAATGGCGTAACTTTATTACTCAATCAACTCTATCACTCACTCAGTCAGTCAGACTTTCATGGAGACTTGCATTTATAGGTCTGGCCCAAAAAAAAAAAAAAAAAGTTCAATAACTAGAGCTGAACCCAGTTGGCCAGAGGTCTTTACTCTCTGTACTTGGTATATGCATACATATCTCCTGCTTTCCTACATTGTGAATAACATTTTAAAACATAGGTTAAACCCCATACTATGACATGCTGAGGACATATTTCATGCATTAGCTTTTATTTATATTTAGTTCTGATTAAATGTTTGATTTACCAGAATTTTGCTGTGCTCTGACTTTTCACGTTTAACTCCTGTTCAGCTCCCCCGCTATCTACTGCTTGGTGATGTAGGCTGTTTTGGCGATGCGATCAGTCATATCTGATGGCAGGCGGCGCTAATAAGCAGGCGGGAGGCTAACAGGCCACAAGTCTGACTTGCTGTAGCCCTTCCTCTCACCTTGATTTGCTCATCTGTCCATACATTTTTTAAAGTGGCATTGACGATCTTGACCAAAGAGTCCAAGGCCTACATTAACAGGTAGAAAAGCTATAAGATGCATACTCAGTTTTGTACTTGTGTTATTCATGTTTTTAATTCATGGGGTAAAAAACTAAACAAGGACAAAGTTGAAAATGAAATTATTAACTGAATGTTGCTGTGTGTTTGACAGTTAAGTGTTTTTTGAAATTTCCTCAGACAATGTAACAGTTAATGAGACAGGAACATTTTTGGCCATGTATTTGCTGACTGCGACCCAATGTTCAATCAAATCTCTTTTATCATCCTGCTAATAACTAAGCAGAAGGAACAAATTAAAAATAAATAAATAAATAGACGCTCTATGACAGAGAGAATGGCAAAAACTCAATCAACTTCGTAAACACAATTTATCATAAAGTCTAACTTAAACAGCCAAAGTTTATTGAGCTCAGTCTCCTGATATAAGCCACAGTTTTAAAGTTATGTCTGAGGAAAAACACCAAATTTTTAAGGAACACACTGGAGCCACTGTCTCTTGCGAGGCACAGCAAAAAAATGTGTCCAGGTTTGGATATAGCTCGCTGCCCGCCTATGTGAATATTGAATCAATGAGGTACCATAGCACAGAAAAACCAATATGTAATTTCCCCCTAGACTCTCCCTGGTCCTTCATCTCTTTGCACCCAGGAGAGCATGAGCGGTGTTCATGTAATAGCTGTCATTCAACTGAAAACCACAAGTGTGCCACGGTGCTTTCACAGAGAGACGCCACACACTCTCAGGCCTGAAGTGTCTGATTCTGTGGCAGTGAGTGTTTGTTAAAGTTATAATGCTCAACATATACTGTTTATTAGAAATCAAGGCTAGAAAAAATAGGGTAAACGCCTCGTGGTGGAAGGGAAGGGTTTAACTCTGAAGGGTTCATGCTTAGTTTAGTCAGATTAGGTCCAGTGAATTCATTAGTCAGGTCTGACAGACAAAACCACGTGAGCTCTCAGACATGAGACAACACAGCATCAAAAAGGCCAGAGCACCTCTGGTCAATGTGCAAAGCTGCAAGACTCAGTTAAATAGTTCTGTTGATTTATTTAATACACCAAGTGGAACATCATGATCAGCATTTTAAAAAAAAAACCCCAAAAAACCCCACACTCAGACTGCACGAACAAAGAGGAACAGCAGACATCATTTAAAATAAAAAGCGATATGTAGGAGGGGTGACTAATACTGATAGCTGGCATTTAAATATAAACCATGCGTGTTACAGCGCTGAGTAAGTTACATCAAAGTCAGTAATTTTTTTCCCTGAACATGTCATGGGTCTATTTTTGTAATTTGTCATGTAACAAAGTCTGACGTTAGCCAGCCCTCCTAGAAAATATACATTCACCCTTGTCATTTTTAGATGATATATATATATATATATATATATATATATACATATATATAAAATAAATTATTTTTGTTCCTTTTTTTTCATCGCTCCAAGTCACAAGTTTATGCTGCAAGAATTTGTGTGTGTCTATAATTAAAGTTAGATAAATTCCCTCATTCTCACCACTGGAGATGGGAACAAAATGTATTAAACTCTGAACCTTTAACACAAATTTCATTAAAGAATATGCAAATGCCAGCAGATTTCTATTATTCGCCAGATATGTGTTTCCTCTGTGAAATTATGCATCAATTTCAATTTTAATGAAGTGGATTGATGTCAGCATCCCTCATTACTGTGTGTGAAGCAAGGAATGTATAGCGAAATCATCTGCCAGTTTTATAATGTTTTAATCATATTGGGAGTAACTCACACACACACATACAAACACCCTCTTTAGGAGCTACAAGGAAAGAAATATTACTCTAACTGGAGTCTCCAGGTCTTTTTTTTTTTTTTTTTATCAAATTTAAAGCCACTTAATGATGGAGATCAGTAAACATTTAAATATAATTAAATTTGTTGGCCGTGTAGGGAACCTCTTCCGTTCCAAAATAAAATCCTTGGACATCAAGCTGACGTTGGCACCGGCTTTGAATAAATATGTACTATACTCACATGCCCTGTGTTAATGGCTGCTGTCCGTTCTTATTTTATATCAGAGCATTTCAAAATCAAAACACAAACATGGGCAATAAGGGGCAGCAGATCAGGGCCAGCAGTGTTTCTCTGCCCCGTGAGAAATCTGGGAGGATCATTTCCTGTAATGTATGCTGACTTTTCTGTGCACACTCTATGTCCAATTAACTCGGAGTTCATCCCTCCGCCTGAGCAGGAGAACCAGATTATGAAAGATGACCTAGATTGCTTTTGTAGAGTCAAGCTATGTGCAGTCACTGTGTGAGCGCGTGTGACAGAAAACATGGTGGCGAACCCGGGGAACTAAACTAACCTTATTCTCTCTGGCACAGACGTTGCAATTCTCCGCAATCTGCTGGAATTCAAACTTTCGAACCGTTCATGCATCTCTCGCCTTAATTTTAGATCTTTGCACAAGGAGGCTTTGCCACACGTTCTTGGCCTACCTTGTATCCAACCACGGTAATAAGGTGTTATTTCGCTTATTTTGCCCTTTCTACAAAGGGATCCTCCTTCCAAATAGGGCAGCTGTGACTCTACCAACACTGGCTCTAAAGGGAAAATGCACATCCAATCAACACATCTTTTGCACCAACATTTTCACACATTTAGGATCATTATGACCTGAAGAATAGGAAAATTTCAGCCATTTTGCCAACTACAAATGTTCCTAAACAAATCTTTTTTTTTTTTTTTCCTTTTTATTACCTAATTGCCCAATTGGAGTGGCACACAGCTGCTAAGTGGTAGTAAACAGAAGGATTAATACATGGGAAGTACATGATGTTTTTGTAAAATTCCCCATCCATGATGTTTACAAATGTAAAATGGGGACTCTGCTGCTGATGAAGAGTTAATGAGGACTATTATATTAATCAGAGCACACAGTCAGTACTAATGTTTAGTCATTATGGCTATGTTTTGTTTGGTTTTTTACGTAATGTATGTCTGTCAGAAAGCTCTCCGTCTGGCACACATTCTAAAGATGATGTGATCTTTAACCCGTCCCGTGTTGGTGAATGGTCGGCGTGGATAACAAATCACGACCGCAGCTTCAGCCTCTCTCTCCCTCTGCCCTGACGGTGCAGAGCTGTAATTGCCTTGTTTTAGTCTCAGAGAGTCTCCTTAAATACAGTACATGCCTCTGAGGTTTAATAGCCGGCTGAAGGCCTCCATGTCATGGCATCGACAGTCTGCAGGCACAGTTGAAAATCTCCTCTGCTGCCCGGCGCACACAAGTCTAATTGATCTCAGACAAAGGCGGGACATGCTTAGTAACGCATGCATTAATTCACAGACACACACACACACACACACACACACAAACCCACACTCACATACCCACATGCACACCTTCTTTTGAGGACAGAGATAGATGAGCACACTAAGGAGGCCAAGTGAATGCACTGTGAGTACATTTATACATACATGTACTTAATTTAAATCAAATCAAATCAAATTTACTCATATAGCGCCAAATCGCAACAAAGTTACATCAAAGCACTTTACACATAGAGCAGGTCTATACCAAACTCTTTATGGAGTTGTTAAAGAGACCCAACATAACTCTCCAATAGCAAGCCATTGGTGGCAAGGAAATACTTCCTTTAAGAGGCAGAAGTGGGCTCAGGGAGGGCAGCCATCTGCCTCAACTGGCTGGTGGTGTTGAGAGGGAGGGAGATTGGGGGGGGGGGGGGGGGGGTTGACCGGCTGGGACAATAAGGAACTCTGAGCTCTCTGAGATATGATGGAGCTTGATCATTAAGAGCTTTGTACGTTAGGAGAAGGATTTTGAGTTCTACTCTGAATTTTACTGGGAGCTAATGAAGAGAACCTAGCACAGGAGGAATGCGATCTCTTTTTCTAGTTCCTGTTAATATTCGTGCAGAGCGTTCTGAATCAACTGAAGGCCTTTCAGAGAGTTATTGGGACATCCTGACAGTAATGAATTACAGCAGACTAGTGTAGAGGTAACAAATGCATGGACTAGTTTTTTCTGTATCCTCTGGAGAGAGAATGTTTCTGATCTTTTCAGTATTGTGTAGGTGAAAGAAGGCTGAATGGATAAGCTGTGGAAGATGAATAAATGAATGAAGTATGATTTAAACCAGCTTAGTGCGGCTCCTTTGATCCCAATTTCATGTTTCAGCCTTTGTAATAGAATATTATGGTCAAAAGCAGCACTAAGATCTAACAGGACAAATATGGAGGCCAAGCCGTTGTCTGAAGCCGTTAGAATGGGGTTGGTAACTTTTACCAGTGCTGCTTCTGTGCTATGGTGGACTCTAAAACCTGACTTAAATTGTTCAAACAAGCCATTCCTATGCAGATGTTCACATAACTGGCTTGCAACTGTTTTTTCAAGCATCTTGGAAATGAAAGGGAGCTTAGATATGGTTCCATAATTAGCCAAAAGATCTGGATCAAGATTAAGTCTTTTGAGGAAAGGTTTAATAACAGTAATCTGGAAAGGCTGTGGTACATAACCAGGAGATAAACACACATCAATCAGATTTAATTAGTGGATCTTTGAACAGCCTGGTAGGTATCGGGTGTGAAATACAAGTTGATGGTTTGGATGATGAGACCATAGAAAGTAGTTCGGAGAGATTTAAAGGTGAAAAAGATTCCAAATACAAAGCAGGTATTATAGTTGATGGACTGCTACCAGTTGGAGGTAAGAGCTGTTGAATTTTGGTTCTGATTGTTACAATTTTATTAATAAAAAGCCAATAAAATCATCACTGCTAAGAGAAGGAATCAATGTTTCCACTGAGCTCTGACTCTCATTCTGCCTGGCTACGGTACTGAAGAGAAACCAGGAATTGCTCTTGTCTTCTTCTATCAATGCTGAATAATGCTGAAATAGGAGCTTCTGGCAATGCAAAGAGCTTTTTCATGTTTTTAAGCTTTCTTTCCGGGCCACGTAGAATTCGTCTGCATTACTGGACCGCCGCTTCCTTTCTGATTTTCATGACATTTGCTTTAAGGCATGCATTTGAAGGCTATTTGAAGGCTATACCAAGGTCTCCTCTGTTTCATTACATTCTTTTTCAGAGGGGCCACAGAATCAAGATTTGAACATAGTGAGGCCAGTGTGCTGTTCACAAGGTCATCAATCTGTGTCGGGGAGAAGTCCTCTGTTGACTTTAGACATGGCAGTTGTCAGTATGTCTGAATATTCTCCTTAAATTTGGCCACAGCATTTTCAGATAGACATCTGCTACAGCTGAATTTATTCCCAAATGCTTTGCAGCCATTTATTGTGAATTCAAATGCTATCAGGTAGTGGTCAGAGAGAAGAGGGTTGTGGGGAAATAATATTAATAGGTCAATTTCAATGCCGTATGTTATCACCAGATTAAGGGTGTGATTGAAACAGTGAGTAGGTTCATTCACACACTGGTGAAATTTAATCAAGTCCAGTAATGACTAGAGAAATCCAGAACTAAGGCTGTCACTGACAACATCTACATGAATATTGAAATCACTCTTTATAATGATTTTATCAGTACTAAGTGTTAATTCTGATAGGAACTCGGAGCTCCCTGATAGAAACTCTGAGTAAGGACCAGGTGGACAATATACTATAACTAGCAGAATTGGTTTTTCAATTTTCCAGTTTTAATGGGAGAGACTGAGGGTAAGGCTTTTAAAAGATCTATAACCAGAGTTTGGTCTACAATTGATGAATAAGCTGGAGTGAAATATCGCAGCCACCCCTCCTCCTCAACCGACGGTACGAGGAATATGAACGTTGACATTAGTGGGGGGTGTAGTTTCATTTAAACTAACATACTCCTTCTGCTACAGCCAGGTTTCAGTGATACAGAATAAATTCAATATATGATCAGTGATCAAATCATTAACTAACAGGGATTTGGATGATGGTGATCTAATATTCCATACTCCACATTTTATTTTTGTATTAGATGTGAATTGGTGGTACTTTTCATTTCAATTAAGTTCTCATTTTTAGCTCCTCTTCTGTTTACTTTTGCTTTAATAGATCTACTAAATTTAGAAGGTCGGGGGACAGACACAGTTTCATTGGTTTTGTCCTATTCTAGGCAGGCAACCGCTCTGACTGAGGCGCAGAGAAGAGTGTTAAACTGCAGATCTGCCTCCTGGTCTGGACTCGGGAATTTCACGGTTTTAACTCTAATAAATTCAGTCTGATTCCTAGATATGAAAGCAGCCACCTTCCACGGTGGGATGGACGCCATCTCTCCTAATCAGACCAGGTCTCCCCCAGAAACTCTTCCAGTTGTCTATGTACTGTAAATACACTGCTCAAAAAAATAAAGGGAACACTTAAACAACACAATGTAACTCCAAGTCAGTCACACTTCTGTGAAATCAAACTGTCCATTTAGGAAGCAACACTAATTGACAATCAATTTCACATGCTGTTGTGCAAATGGAATAGACAACAGGTGGAAATTATAGGCAATTAGCAAGACACCCCCAATAAAGGAGTGGTTCTGCAGGTGGTGACCACAGACCACTTCTCAGCTCATCCAGGATGGCACATCAATGCGAGCTGTGGCAAGAAGGTTTGCTGTGTCTGTCAGCGTAGTGTCCAGAGCATGGAGGCGCTACCAGGAGACAGGCCAGTACATCAGGAGACGTGCAGGAGGCCGTAGGAGGGCAACAACCCAGCAGCAGGACCGCTACCTCCGCCTTTGTGCAAGGAGGAACAGGAGGAGCACTGCCAGAGCCCTGCAAAATGACCTCCAGCAGGCCACAAATGTGCTTGTGTCTGCTCAAACGGTCAGAAACAGACTCCATGAGGGTGGTATGAGGGCCCGACATCCACAGATGGGGGTTGTGCTTACAGCCCAACACCATGCAGGACGTTTGGCATTTGCCAGAGAACACCAAGATTGGCAAATTCCCCACTGGCGCCCTGTGCTCTTCACAGATGAAAGCAGGTTCACACTGAGCATGTGACAGACGTGACAGAGTCAGGAGACGCCGTGGAGAACGTTCTGCTGCCTGCAACATCCTCCAGCATGACCGGTTTGGCAGTGGGTCAGTAATGGTGTGGGGTGGCATTTCTTTGGGGGGCCACACAGCCCTCCATGTGCTGGTGCGGTTGGCCCTGGGTTCCTCCTAATGCAAGACAATGCTAGACCTCATGTGGCTGGAGTGTGTCAGCAGTTCCTGCAAGACGAAGGCATTGATGCTATGGACTGGCCCGCCTGTTCCCCAGACCTGAATCCATCCATGAGCACACCTGGGACATCATGTCTCGCTCCATCCACCAACGCCACGTTGCACCGCAGACTGTCCAGGAGTTGGCGGATGCTTTAGTCCAGGTCTGGGAGGAGATCCCTCAGGAGATCATCCGCCACCTCATCAGGAGCATGCCCAGGTGTTGTAGGGAGGTCATACGGGCAAGTGGAGGCCACACACACTACTGAGCCTCATTCTGACTTGTCTTAAGGACATTACATCAAAGTTGGATCAGCCTGTAGTGTGTTTTTCCACTTTAATTTTGAGTGTGACTCCAAATCCAGACCTCCATGGGTTAATAAATTTGATTTCCATTGATAATTTTTGTGTGATTTTGTTGTCAGCACATTCAACTATGTAAAGAACAAAGTATTTAATAAGAATATTTCATTCATTCAGATCCAGGATGTGTTATGTTAGTGTTCCCTTTATTTTTTTGAGCAGTGTATGTACATGCATCTATAGATATCATCACTGGTCCAATTGGACAGGGGTCCAGAGAAAACTACAGTGTCCAACATTATTTTTGCAAAATTACACACTGACTCCACATTAATCTTTGTGATCTCCGACGGGCGTAGTCGGGTGTTGTTACTGCCACTTTACCGTATTTACGCTTATCCTTAGCCATCAGTTTCAGATAAGACTGGATGTTGCCCACGCTGGCTTCAGGGATGCACTTAACTATAGAATTGCCAATAGCTAGAGTTGATTGCTCAGCAGGTGTATCGCTGAGTGGGGAGAACCTGTTGGAAACATGAACTGGTTGGAGGTAAACTGGGGGCTGCTGCCTACAGCTATGGCTCTTGTCACTCATTCACCCTGACTGCTCAGGAACTACTGGGGGGGATGCAACTCTCTGACCTGCTACAGGAGCTGCTCTAGGTTGGCCCACACCGACTACAGCGAGGTACACTACCATATGTTGGAATAACTACAGTGCAAAGCAGCGCCTACAACTCATTAAGTCTCACCTGCATATCTATATACAACCTGCATTTATGACATTTACCATTACACGAGGAGAAAGTGAGAGACTGAGGGGCCATGCTTTAGAAAGTAGTGATAATGAAATCCTTAACTAGCTGTGAGTTAAGTGAAATTTAACTGTCATTTAGTTTGAGTGAGTGGCTGATTTAAACCACAGAAACCCACAGATCTAAACACAGAGATAGGCAACACGAAGTCAGTTATGTCTATGAGTGTGTAAGGTGAGACTTTGCATGTGTGAGGCCTCCTTTGATTAGCAATTAATCAATCAATCCAAACAGAAGCTTGACAGAAGAAGAAAAGGAGGGAAAGAAATGAATATTTAGTGTTTTTCACTTGTGAACTGCTTTCATGCAACATTATTACCGCTTATGTTAATTACATACTGTGGACTTTGACATTTTCCCACATGCTCACATTCTGTGCGACTAAAATGAAACCATTCGATGGAGTGAAAAAGCAGCAGCCATTCATCTGGTGGGAATTGAAAAGGAAAATTAGTAAACATTTTAGGGATTCTTTTCAAACCAGACAAATGCCGCCACAGGTGCTTGCATTTTAGACGGCACTCTGTGGCAAGAATGTAGGAGACCAACTATCAGTGCAGAATCAAAATTACCACAATATCATGTCCAGCTCATGCTGAGAGCCAGGAGAACCTCCGATGAAATAATTTTGAAATACACAGTCACAATACAAGTCCTTTGTTGTGTATTGAAGAAGTAATTCCTGTAATGTGACTGCAGGGTGAAGGAACATAATCGCTTTTTTGACCAGTTTAATGGAGCCACTCAGACAGGTTCACTGTTTGGGGGATTTATGCAAACCCCTCACACATCTTGAAATAAATAGTCTATGTTAGCAGGCTTTCTTTCGGCATATCTCATTTTCACCTTTCCCAGCTGCTTTTGACATATAACTGGGCTTTTTAGAATTTTATGGACGAGGTGTTTCATGGAAAATACTGCTTGAGAATCCTCAAACTGGACTGAATGAAGGCATAAAGCAATCAACTGGCCATCATTTTGGTATAAAACTGTGTCAACACAGTTAATTCCACAGCAAATCCTGGTACTGGCATTGTTTATTCAATTCATATTTTATTGAAATAAAACTAAAAAAAAAAATAGATGGCTTATGGTTTTTCGGCTTGCCTGCCATGTTGACACCCTGTCTATAATCTAGTACGCTTATATCATCACCTTCCTCTTCTCTGACCACGATAATTGTCTCGCCTTTTAGTACATAAAACCAAAGTCTCTGTGTTTTTATGGCATGGAAGTGGGGAGGCGCACCTCTTTATGACACCGAGCCTACTGGTGGAAAGATTTAAGAAGCACAGCTTAACATGTAGCGATCTTTGAAAACGCTACCATAAAGATGATATCCCCAGCACAACCAAATTGTCTGCAGTTTACAGCTGCCATTACTGCAGAAGCTGACACAAAGACATTCCTTTCTAAAGTCATGATAAGCAAGACGAGGGAAGTGACTTTAAAGCACAGAGGATGCCTTGTTGGTGCTTCAAGTGCCACTTTAAAACTCAACAATAACTAGAAAGCACTCATGGTGTGTTGTTCAAACTGTGTTGTCCTCTTAACAGACACCTCCAATAACAGAAGTTAAGAGATTTCATTTAACTCTTGTCACATCTGGACATGCTTCTATGGTAGAAGTGCTGTACTTCTTACACTCGATATAGGCAAAAAAAAAAAGACGAGCTTCAGACTTTCAAGATTGCAATCAGGAAGTAAAAAAAGTTTGCGTGTTTTTCCTTTCCTTTATTCTGCTGATGACATGGACCGATTGTCTGCCTTCATAACTAAATTGCACCACAACCAGGCAAATCTGGAAATCATGGGAAGTGCATTCTTGACCTGACAGCTGAGAAGATCAGAAACACATTGTAAAGCACGCTGTTCGGCTGAAAGGGCGGTACAGTGATGATCACTGTCACCATGCAGCAATAATGTTGTGGTTTTGAACCTTAGACCTTGGTCCATATATAAGTGGCATGTCATTTCCCTCTGCCTACTCCCACTTTCTCTTACATCCGATCCACACTTTGAATCACCAGCGGGCGAGAATTTGAGCAAATGGTTGTTTGTCTCTGTGAGTGTCACCCAGTGATAGACAGCCTGTTCTAGGGGTGTACCCCGCTCTCGCCCAGTCAGCTGGTATTGGCTCCAACAACCCCTCCCCTGTCACCCTTCATGAATAAGAGATAATGGATGAATGATGAAGGCTGGAATAAAATGGACATGGGCATCACTCAATGTAAATGTCCAAGACGTCTGCCTCGGGATGTTGGTGTACATTATTCTGCCATATTACTTTTATATACTTCCATAGTACGTTATTTTTGTTACCTGCTTCTTTCTAATTTTTTATATTTTCTCCATCCTCCATAAGTTTATTAATTTTCACCATATGTTGAGAATCTACTCCATAAAGTAAAATAAATTTTAACTTTAATATTATAAAATAGTCAGTACTTGGCCTGATTTGAATATGCAGTTTTTCATCCTTGGCTAAGGAAGTGAACTTTAAATAGAATTCTGCCTCATGTTTCTTTGCTGTACGTACGTCAATGCAGTTACATCTTAGTTGTGAGAATATGTCCTGTGTTTTTTGGGTCCAGTCTTTAGAGACAGTGCTCTTCCTCATGATAATTATTGTATGTTATTTGTTTTAGCCTTCAGAATGACATTGAGGCACGTTGTGTTATTGAATAGTGTTGAGGAAATCTCTGCCATGCCTATACACAGACAAACACACACACAAAGACACGCACCCGCTCTCACGCCCCTTCAAAACCCGGTGGAAACTGCAATCACGGCTCCTTTGTATCTTTAAGATGGGCTGTTTTAATTTGGTACAGCGCTCTGTGATGGTGACGGGGTGGAAAATGAGGTCTGTCAAATCAGTGGCAACCAAAGCCTGAGTTTCATGAGTGTGTACTCATACCTGTGGCGGTGTTATGTGCGGACTTCTAGGTATTTATTTGCATACATGTGTGTGTGTGTGTGTGTGTGTGTGTGTGTGTGTGTGTGTGTGTGCGAGCATTAAATGGAACAGAAATGCTCTCAGGAGACATTGATATCAAAGCCTTGTAGATGGAATCAGTGTTGTGTGTTTGGTATTGATTTGGCCCCTCGCTGAGAAAAAGAACTGTGGCTCTCAGTGTGTGTTTGAGTGTGTGCGTGGTTGTAAGCGCTGTTTGTAAACTTCCCCATCTTTTGCAGATCATTCAGGCGAGTGTGTGTGTGAATACTTTCACTGCCCACAATTACAAATACAGGTACAGCAGAGCCCAGAGTTAATGCTAATGGTGTTTAAAGTTCATGCAAGCTTTAGAAAGCATAGTGCAGACTCCAGAGAGCGCACAAAGCACACCACATACACACAATTTGTTCTTTAGTGTGTCATCTCTTATCTTGATTCCAACTATTTAAACTATCAGCTGCAGCTCAGCAGTTTCTGTGAGCAAAGTTTTTTTCCTCTAAAAATGTGAAATAGAGCTCTCTCTCATTGCTTGTTTTCTTTCAATGTACATTAAGGTCTGAAATGTGTGAACAAATGAATTACAAATCACATGCAACTTCAGCCAAATGTGAAAAACAAGCAAATAAGGAAGAATTTGTTGTATTTTAAATGTGTAAATGTGTTTTTAAATGTATATATATAAAATTTGAAAGGCTTCTCAATTCAAAGTTGCTGTATTGATATTTAATATGAGTTGATCGCAATTTTAAAACATTCAACCTTAAAGGTTTCTGGCGCCTTTTCAGCAATACAACAAATTCTGAGAATTTTTTTTATTATTATTTTTTAACAGAGCTGGCGTTAACTATTAAAGATGAAAAGACAGCAAAGCCAAAATCCTTTTATTTAGAATTTTTTCACTCGCTAGATCTCTCTTGTGGTTTCTCAGTTTGTGCTGCATTTCAAAAGAAGCATTACGAGGCCAGCGTGTGAAACTTATGCTGCTGTTCGGCTGTGTTTTCATAGCTGAGCCTGTTTGAGGAGCTTGACCTCTGCCTCCATTGCTCCCCTCCTTCGAATGGACAAAGCGCTATCATTTTCTCCGGACAAGTGAATAAAATTGAATCATTTAAACACACAAACATCCTCCGCGGGTTTGACTGCATTGCTGAATTTTTCACTGATTGGCGCCTACAAGAGACAGAAGACGTTAAAAGAAAAAAGAAGAAGTTAAAATAAAACCTTGCAAAATGATTGCGGACTCAGAAGGACACTGACCCTGTCCTTGGAGCTCAGAGGTCGCTGAGAATTGATGAATACGAAGATGGTGTGTTTCATCAGTCGCGGCCTTCATGGTCACCAGATCTCAACCCAGTTGAGTGGCTGTGGGGGATTTAGGACAGTTCTCTGCACCACCCAGCTTTGTTAGATGTGAGACATTGGGGGGCTGAACTCAGCAGTGGTTCTCTCTCTCTCTTATATTTGTACACGTGTGCCAAGTAGTCTGTCTGCTGCTTGAATGACCCACAAATAATATACTTCCATTATCTGATCAACAACATCATGTTATAACTAATGAACAGATTCAGGTTATTTATTGATTTGTTAGATCTTTTTTCCTTATGTTCGTAAATAGTAAGCATTAGCATTATAAAATAGCATTTTATAAAACAGACAGGGCTGAAAGTATCCGACTTGGGCTTCTAACGTCTGTGCCATCACCATCAAAATGCCCAAAACCCTAACCCTAACCCTAACCCACCATCAAAACTCCAAATGAGGGAATATGTTTTAAGTGAGGGGTGTTCATCATCCAGCATCGTTCAGAGACTAGTAGAATGAATGTTAAGGAGCCTTGAAGCTCTCCTGATGCCTTTTGGCCTTCTCCTACAAAGACACTTCATGTTGTTCTTTCCTTTAATTCACCAGCAGTCTTTAGTTATACCACTTGAATACTGCTCAGCTAGATGTTTTACCTTGACCAAAGTTTTCAGCCTTACATTCATTATGTGGTCCCGACAGAGCACACGCCACAGACTCAGTTTAAACATGGCCGTGGTCACCGTGGCTCATGGCCTCTGAGGAGCTGTTTTGAAGCTTATAGTGGGCTGCTCCACCATTGCCAACTGGGCAATGCCTGACAACTGGTGAGCTCATGGCTAATCCAAAAATGGGTATTGGCAGGTTGCAGCTTGGTTTCATCTGTTAAACCCATGGTCAAATTTCCGCTCTCTTCCCTCACTTTCCTGTCTTTTTTTATTTATTTATTAATTTTTCCTGAGTAGTCTGTTTAAATTAGTTACAACCGGAACAGTGATTACATAAGCTTTGAGGTGGTGCTTCAACAAATAGCATTACACCTCAGAATATTTCTACACAAATGAGGTGTGCAGTGTTGATATTGATTGCGGTGGGTGAAGTAGTTACTGTTTTTTCAAAGAACAAAAAACAGATCAGCTTTATCAGTGTTACAAAGTTGTTCAGTGGTGTGGAGAACAAACAATGAACGGGTGTAATGATTTTATTTTTTCACAACATGCTCGGATCCGCAGGCTGATGTGTGTGCAAGGTGGTGTTAGTGGTGTTGGGGGGGTGGGGGTGCTTGGACGGATTTAATTTCAGCTTGAGTTCAGGATATCGAGTCTTTTGCTGAGCAGTTGCTTCTGTACTTCAGCCTCTGAAATGTGTTTATTTCCAAGATAACCAGCTTTTAACAGTCAATCAAAAGAAGATTTTGCTTTGAGATATTGACCTGAAAGTGTAAATTCAAGAAAGAAAAAAAACATTTAGCTGTGATTGTCACATAAAACAATCATCATTCCTTTTGACAGTACCAGCCTGCATCAGACTTCTCTTGGAACAAACTCCTTAGTTGGGATCTGGGCGACTTTTGGTATTTTGATCATTTTGAGCTTTTCGAAAATTCAACACAAATTAGTAGCAATGCGGAGTTATTAAATGCGTTATCAGCGCTCAAACAGGTTTAGCACAACCAACAAGATAGGAAATAATTATTTTTGATAGGATTTATCTTCAAATTTTCTCATTTTCTCTGCTGTCTGACTGGGGGGAGGGAAAGTAACCTGGCATGACGTTTGATCCTCCACAACAGACGGAAACTGATTGAAAATGACGCCAGGGTGCGCGTGCTTGAACACAGAAGTACATGTACCCCAACATAAATGCTTGCAGTGAAAATCCCATCAAAGTGGAATTCATTGAGTCTGTCGTATCCCTCTCCTTGGATCTTGGTTGGATACTCAGGTACAAATGGCCACTGAAATCCATAATGCAAAGAAGAGGTGACGTGGTATTTAAAATAACTCAGGCTCCCAGAAGCCAGTGAAAAGCAGACACGGGGCCAAATGTATGACTCACTGTTGTACACATTACTGTAAGGGATACTGTATTACCCTTGCATAGTCCTACAACATTATTGGATTAATTGTTAGTGCAGCTCACTTGTGAACACAGTCTAATTTCCTTATATACGTACATAAAATGAAAACGTGTTTAAGTAAAACACATATTCATCAGTTACACGTACTAGCTAAATATAAGATGCATGTTTATGTGCATATATTCGTTTTTTTGGAAATTACATAAATATATATCCACCCCAAAGCATGTGCATTTTTCTCTTCAGAAACATTCATGTACAGAGCTGCTATATACCTATACGATATTTATGTGGCAACATCACTCCTGATACACTTCAGTATTTTCATAGCAGGAAGGATTAGTTCAAGTCAGGTCAGTTTTATTGTACAGGAGAAAATCACAAATATGCCTCGCAGTGTGCGCAGCATACATTCCCTTTGGCATATAAGAAAAATTCTCCCCAAAATAAATCATGCAGTGGGTGAAAATAAGGAAGGAAAAGGCAGGAAAAGTGAGTTATAGCAATAAAAAATTGTCTCCCAGTAGTATGCCTACTATACATTCTATATTTCATTTATGACAACACATTCTGAAGGAGACAAAAATTCATGCACATGTATAATAATGCATGTATGGCTGTTAAAATAAATAGATATGATGAAGACTAAAAGCTCTTTACGTAGCTTCAACAATTGCAGCTAAAACTATGTCATTAATGGGTGTCATTGTTTTCAAACAGCATTGATATGGTGTGAACGTGACTCTAATGTGTTTCTAACATCCCTCTGCAAGAGAGTCCAAATCCTCCGTTTTTGGATCTCCTTTTTCACCAGCAATTACCAGCGTTTCCAGAGACTTTTGCTATGATAATTGCACTTCCAGTACAATAAAAAATGCCACCACTGTGGGTAAAGTTATAGCATTTACACACTAGTACGGAGTATGATGCTAATTGTGCAATTATGTATTCGCGATTATGTTAGAAATAATTTAAGGTAAGTGATTAATTAAACAAGTGTTTTATTTATGCACATCCTCTGTCCTTCGCTCCTTTAAAGTTCTATGCAGGGGGAACTAGTCCAACTCATATTTCAAGTGAATTTTACCTCCTGCCCAAAACTGTCGGAGTCGGCTTCATATCATTTAAGATGACTCGGCATTCAGTATTAGAGCTGTTCCAAATTTCAGTTTCTCCAGTCGGCGATTATGCTGACAGTCACCAAACATAGAGTACAGTTAAATCTTTTCAGGGTGTGCCCGGGCTGTCTAATATCAGGGACAGAATCTGGTTTGTATATAGATCGCTATGATTTAATAACAATATGCTTTTCACCGTGAGCAATGTCACGTCCTTAGTAGTGGATTCATTTCCTTTATGGATGAGTGGAAAGCTAAATTCATCTGACCCAGATAGAAAGGTACATCTGGCCTATTCTCTCTTCTGACCCACGTTCCTAAGCTCATATAGGGCCCATATGCAGGTGTTACTTCCACATCTGGGCCAATTCTGGCACACACAGAAAATCCTCCATTTTCAGACTTGAGGATAGCTTCAGTTGTGAACTTTATTTTGCTGTGTGGGGAGGTATGAACAGGGAAGTTCATTGACTTTAAAGTTCCGCTTCTCAAGTGATCTGATCTAATCAATATTTTCATTTCAACAATGTCCATCCATCAATCCATCTTCTACCGCTCCGGGTCGCAGGGGGGTGCTGGAGCATATCTCAGCTCACGCTGAGCGAGGGGCAGGGTCACCCTTGACAGGTCACCAATCCATCACAGGGCCAACATACAGAGACAGACAGAGACCAACAACCACTCACACTCACACTCAGACCTACCGACAATTTAGAGTCACCAGTTAACCCAAACATGATGTCTTTGGACAGTAGGAGGAAACCGGAGTACCCGGAAGAAACCCATGTAGGCACAGGGAAAACATGCAAACTCTGCACAGAAAAGCCCCAGCCTGGGAACCGAACCTGCGACCTTCTTATTGTGGGGCGACAGCGCTTATTTCAACAATGTATCAAATGAATTTGTAATATAAAAGTTAGAGCCTTTAGTGATGACCACACAGAGAATTGTCACCCAACTCTTCAACTTCTCAAATCTTTTTAGCATATTTGAGCTTTTTGGCTTGGTTTTATTAGCCAGCAAAGTTTATTTCAGGACCACCACTGTCAACAGTCTCTTTTATAACAGCAGCGGCATTATAGAGGATTTTCCAGCAGGACTAAAAACTTTAGCGCACAAAGGGAAGACAGTCAAAGTTAGGAACTATCTGCTTTCACGTTTGCTTTCAACTAGCCACAAGGAGAGACTAAATGAGCTCAGATTCTGTGAAAACAAGGATCAATACCAGCATCAAAAGTTTAAAGGGATGACCCTCAAAATGTAAAACATTAGCAACTAACTTCTATTTCAGTGATGCAGGTGGTCTATCTACAGAGCTAACTTCCACCATCTCATGACGTTATTGGATTAAGAAAAAATCTCTTAGTTATCACGGATATAATGCAATAACATCAAGTTAAATCCGAGTAGGGTAGATCCATCCTCACACCGGGCCACCAGCAGCAGGGAAGATGTTCATTACCCACTCTGCATGTGAAAAAAGTCAGAACTGTTCAAAGGTTCCCACTGATCTATAAGATGTACTGGAAAGACTACAGGAGCAAACATCTCCGCAACAACATAAGCTCTTTGTGTTTCTGAAATAAATACGTGCCTGTTAGCAGAAGCTATGCTGTTTCTGATTATTTCAAATGCACAAGCAAAAAAAGCAAAAAAAAAGCACATACTGTAAGCCTGCTGCACGGAAGAAAATAGACCGACTTATCATGTTGTTCCATGCTGAATGACTCTAAAACTGCCAAACGGAAAAAAAAAGTGACAGACAATAACACAGGATAAAACTGACAATCGTTCCAAATTTCGTTTCTTGAGATAAAAGTAAGAGTGATACTGAATGTCTAGTAACCGATTTGATAAATTATAGTGATAATATTGGTATATTTATATATAATATTCATTCATTCATTCATTCATCTTCTACCTCTTATCCATTTCTGGTGTCCGCTGAGGTGCTGCAGCCAATCCCAGCTCACATTAGGTAAGGGCAGGGTAAACCCTGGACAGGTCACCAGTTCATCGCAAGGCCAACATTACATAGACAGACAGAGACCAACAACCACTCACACTCAGACCTACCTATTTTACCCAGTCTGCTTTTTGATCCATTAATCCAGTTTTAATATACATTTACCAGAGTTGGGCACAGCTCACACTTTCATCTTAGCCTGAATATGATAATGGTAGAACACTCTGACTGCATTAAAATGAAGATGGCAGTAAGAAGTCGGAGCCACTGCGGAGCCCTGTGACATTACTGTGTTTATATCCAGCCTGCAGGTCTTAAATCTTGCCTCAGGATGGAAAGATTGTGGGAAACTGAGATAAAGTGGGGGAGCAATATGACCACAGCTGGTGATGGAGAGGAAATTATTTATGTTACCCATAGCTGGTGCTGGAGAAGAGTCATGACAGTCGGCTCTATCAGAAATCACTGTAGCATCAGTGTGTGGAATTTAAATTATTAATATTAGTTTCTGTGACGCAAATGAATGGTTTAATGAAGTTATTCTGATAATTGTAATCATACTTGAAACGTGGCTCTTAGCTTCTCAGTCTCTTTTGCGGCTAATGCGCTCAGTCTATCATATGTACATGCTACAATTAAAACTTTTTTTGGAGCTGCAGCAGGGCCCATACATCACTGGATTACACAGCTGCACTCTGCTGCACCAGTAAATTGATGGTAATGCAATTAGCTCTGTTGCTTTCATCTCAACTCCACTCCAAATGTACTGCGAGAGGAGGTATGTGTGTGTCAGTGTGTGTGGGCAGAGAGCAGCTTTAGATGAGAGGGAAAAAAAAATAGACATCCGGATCTAATTAGGGGAAAGGCGTTAGCAGGGAAATGGGTTCGGAACACGGTCAAAAATATTTCAGGAGCCAAGCTATACGTTCTCATTGACATGAATATTGCAGCAGCTTAATCTGTCCTTGTATCAACGAGCAAAACAGTCTGGAGTCTAAGAGCTGAATAAATATCAGCATCTGACATTTGACGGCAACTCATCAAATTATTTCACGGAGGATTAGCATGCGCAAGCGCGTATTCTAACATTTCCAGCCTCTAAACATTAATTATGAAAAGCAAATGTATGGAAACTATTTAATATTGTGAATATTTTACAAATAAGCCCATCCATCATGGTACTGAAACAAAAGAATGTGAACACGTCGGAGAGAAGTGAGCTTGCAACACTTTGTTTTTTGCAAAACCAAAAGCGGAAAATATTTCCGTGAATAAGACATGACAGGAAACCTTCGCTGAAAACTTTCACTGAAGGTTCACACGTTTCTGCCCAGGGCTAAATTTTATGAGCAGAAATTTCTCTGCGCTATAATGGGGAGCCATGCTCCGCTGAGTTGGAAAGAACTTCCTAAGATACTTTCATAAACCGTTACGCGCTGAAAACAGATGAAGAATGTCTTTGCGGATGTTTTTTGCTCCACTGTACATTTCGGTCATTGCTGCACAGTTTTTCTATCGTGTGGTGCCCCACAGAGGTCCTGCGATCGCTGATGAAATTATATGACCTGAAGTTAGCTCAGCTTAATTCAATTAAATGCAGATTTATAGGCTAGTAATGTTCAATCAGGAAACCACTCATAAATTAAAAAGCCTCCTCTTTTCTACGTGCTAAATTTAATTTATTCAAAACATTTTCGACAGTGGAAGCCAGAACCAGAAAAGGAATAAATGACAGTTCAGCGATTCAAAATATCAGTCTTACTCACTGCTCACTGGTGGATTTTATTTTTTTTTTACACTCAGTAATTAAATTTCCAATAAAAGTGTTCCCCCAGAAACATATCATTTTGTTTGCAAGCTCATGCTAAAGGTGTCTCTCTTATCACTGTGCCACCTTGTCTCATTTCCCTCCTATGCCTCCAGAGAAAAATTTAAAAAATAATCCTCATAAACACACATACACCCATGCAAAACGACCCTTATTACCGTGTATTGCCATTGCTGGAAACCTATTTGACACATGTGGTTTTAGAAAACTAAAGAACACCTGTCATCTTTTCAGACTCCCTCCTTCTCCTTCGGCAAGTGGGGTGATTTTGGTTAAAAGAGGTGTCCTGAGCTAGTTCTTAATTGGTTTACGACAAGATACCTTTTAATCCATTCCCTGTGTTGATTGAGCTAATTCAAGCAACAGCAACAAAAACAAGGGGCACTTTTGGGCGAGTGTCCGGCTTTCTTCAAAGAGAGTTTTTAAGGTGTAAAGAGAAAAAGTGAACCTCAGCTGTAAGCCGCTTATTTTGCGGCGGTGAGCTTTGGACAGTCAAACGCAGGTTTCATTGCTTCATTTATCTGTCTTCACCTGCTGGCAAGAGACACATTTATCCCGACATAAGATGTACTGTTTCATTTACTCTTCCATTCATATGTGATACCAGTGGCAACTCCGCAATGCAGTGCAGCAGCAGAGTAGCAGGTGCTTTTTGTGTGGTGTGACACAGTGATCAGTGGACATCCAGAGATGTTTATTGCTTCACCACAGCAGAGCTGCTTTGTCTGCATATGTATACAGGGTGTATGTACAGTACGCCCATCTGTGTCCATTTGATAACAGCAATTTACAAGGAGGCAAAGGCTGTAAAAGTAGAAGTGCTGCTCTGAAATATCAACCCTCTCAGTGGCCTCAATGGACAGCGTATTGATCTGTATAAACTGAGCATTCATGACTGTCACTTCACAATAAATAAGATGTCCAGTACTGCTATCTCTCTCAGCCAGAAACAACTGAAGAGATAACACGGGAAAAAGTGTTGCAATTTAAAATTGATAATAGAAATGAACTGATTGTAATTTGCTAAAGATCATACTCCATCGTCTGAATGTGGCTGTGAATAGATTTGATTTTTTTTTTCTAGTTAACTGACCCTTCATGCCCTGCCATCAACCTGACAGATTTCATATGTAGGACTGCACACATTCACTTTACGGGAATAACATTAACAGATTTCAGGCAGAAGTTTTAGTAACCTGATTGTTGCACCACAGCATCAGGACTAGCCCCTTTAAAAGATTTATAAATGGGTTATGACTAGTTTAAAAATGAGCATGTTAACACTTCACAAATCATTTAGAAACTTATAACACATAAAAAGGGCTAAAAGGAGAAACAATTAGCTTTTGCTTACCAAATAGTGAAACTTCATTTAGCTCCACTCTTGGGTCTTTTGTCTCATTCATTATTTAGCTTTCTTTTCTTCTTTCTCTATCATCTGGGTTTTGTATCTTACTGCTTCATCACATATTTGTCGAGTTACTCCTGATCAACCAGCCTCAATATCTTAATGCTGGAAAACATTTCATTTGTCATCAAATAATCACCTTCATATTCTGGAGCCTTGGCTATATTGATAACCATAACATGCTGTAGCCATTCATCTTTATTACAATCAGAGCTGTTGATGTGACATTCGTGACATCAGATTTTAGCCGTAGTGGATGCTCAATTGTAGGTGCTTTTGGCTGGTTGTTTACCTTCCTTAGGACAACATCCCAGGTAAAACACAATTGGTATCCTTCCTT
This sequence comes from Remorina albescens, assembly GCA_034769265.1. NCBI lineage: Eukaryota > Metazoa > Chordata > Actinopteri > Carangiformes > Echeneidae > Remorina > Remorina albescens. Next base: position 17,337,553 of record CM068488.1, on the reverse strand, counting down.
TAGATGTTTACCCTCCCTCTAACCATCTTAATGTTTCTTTGCTTCCCATTTTTTGACCATTTATTAATAAGTTCTAAACATCTGCAACTGGCAAATGGAGCTTTATAAATATTTGTAAGTCGCTGTTAAATTGTGATGTGTTTCACACTTTATAAAGATGCTCTTGTAAGATGAATGAGTAGCAAGCCACAAATGCTGTTAAATGCATGAAAACTGTTTTAACTTGTTTATGGTTGTTTATTTATGATTTATAAAAGTGTTGAGAACCAAATGAATAACCTAATTATAAACCAACTCTCTATATATATATGTCTGTGTATAATCTCGTTCATCTAGGTCATGATCATATCCTGCGAACAAATTGAATCATACGCAACTGGACGTCGAAGAAGACGTTTCGCCTCTTATCCAAGGGGGAGTCATCACTTCTCAACACATCAGTCTGACTAGTCCTCACTAGTCTGACTAGTTGCGGACAATTCAATTTGTTGGCCAGATATCATCTATATATATGTATATCCTTTGTAAAGGTAGTCTTGTTCTAAAGTGGTATCACTTCACCTAACGAGCTAAAAACATGAATCTTAAGCTGCTGTATCTATAATTATCTATGGATATGATGGGCTTTGGCTGTAAAGCCATGTTACAATTGTAAAGCAGAATGTAAATTGTAAAGAAAATCCATTCTTTATAGCTCTGCTCATCGGTTTTTGGGTTTGGAAAGGTAAGATACACAATGACCACAGGTCTGAGGAGGGATGTCGTGAAAAGTCACTAAAGTCATAAAGTTAGAAATAGATGGTAAATGGCTGCGTTAATATGGGAGACAGGGATCACACTGCCAACCCTAGGATTTGAGGACAATCTGCTCTCTTTCTACAGACAGAAAAGACATGTTGCTGTGACCTAGAACAGTGCAGACCTATTCACTACATATGTTTAATTTGATCTTTTTAAAGTGGATGCACACACGGAGGAGGGGGCTGCAGATCGCTTCCATTGCCGTCTTCAGAAGAGTGATATCACAGCAGCTAAGATACACCCGGAGGGAACCAAACTACAAAACATGCCAGGACTTTGTTTATAGAGACAGCTGATGCAGAATGCTAATTCAAATCAATAGTCACTCTATATCTATAAGACAAGATGAAATTTAGATGGACTGTAATATCCCACAGCAGCTAGTGGAGGAGAGCAGAATTGATGCATAGCCCAGACAGCTTGAGCACACATGGTAGAGCACATAGAGTCAAATCAATGAATGTAATGTCTCTGTGATTGCTAATGGTCTTCACCGGCTGCCAGCACATTTGAATTGCCACAGTTCCTCCGTTACCTTAAGGTGACTTATATGCCTCAACGTTTTTGTTTTTTTTTGTAACTCATGACGCTGGTCCTCATTTCTGTGTAAGATCAACTTTGTGAATAATGTGAATAAGTGACTTAGTATTTCTTGCTATGTGACCTTGATTAGCTTGCATAAATGCGAGGGGCTAAAGTATCACTATGCTTCTCAATGGTATTGGTATGGTAAAATATATGATCCTGCATTCCAGACCTCAGAGTTCAGGCTGAGATTGAGTCACGGCCACAAAGAAAATAATGGAAGCTTCGGGGTGCCAAAAATATTGCATTTGGAATTAGTATCTAAGGAAGTGCCATGCGCATCTGATTATTGATTCTTAAAGGAAGGTTATCAAGTTATTTAAGAAACATATGTAAATTGGTTTTTGGCTTTTGCTGTACTGCTTGAAACAGTCCGTCACCCTGCGTAACAGGTACGGAGATACGTCAGAAGGGAGACACCCTGGGGAGAGATACTGTGTTCACAGCAGCCTGCCAAAAGCTGTAAATGTTCTCATGCTGCCAGAAAATTACAGTTGTCTCCTGCTCAGCACACAAACAGTTCCAACAAATGAGCACCCTGTGCAACATTTATCCCCTTTAGTCATAAGCTTCAACCATAAATCACCTCATACAGTCTCTCCACATACTGTTAGAAGGTTCAGTCCACCTTATTATTAGTTCTTAATATTTCACCTTAGAGTGATCTTACAGCGTGACCTACCGTCATGGTCTTCATCAGCCGGCTGGTTGCTCAAGTATTGTTATTTGTCAACTGGTGGCTTTAAACACCTCAACTTGTAACTTGAAGTTATAGAAAAAGTAAACAAGTCGACATAAAAAATATTTAGCGAAAACATTATTTCCAGTGTGACAAACGAGCTTCGCTGCAGTTCTAAAGGGAAATGTGAAAAAGCTATCTTTCACGCTGCAAAAAGAAAATCCATTTTCTTTTCTGTGCTTAAAGTGTCTAATACATTGAATAGTAGCTGTAGAATGTGCAATAAATCATCCATGTGTGCGTCCATCCATTATCTACGCTGCTTATCTGTGCAGGGTTGTAATCCCAGTGCTAACACATATAATTTTGGCTGCACTTAAGAGTAAAAGCAAAGCAGTAGCAATATTTGTGCCTACTCTTTGTGCCCAGGTGACATTTACATCAGTACAATACGAAAACCCCATTGTTTTAAACTCTATTCTGCCAGCATTAAGGCTTTAAATGGAATTGGCTCGTTTACTGTCATCACAGTAGCATGAACTCAAAGCCCATCACCATGTATGTCCATCCTTTGTCTTTCATGACTATATCTCTCTCAAATGGCCATAAAATGACACACGAGGAGTTGACTTCCCATTTGCAGTAGTGTTATTTCCCCGACTTTCCCCGTTCTTTTATCACCGTTTCTGAAAGCTGATGATTTCAGTCGATTTCAAACTAAATGCAAGGTCTTTTTTTTATTGGCATCTAGGGTGTGTAGTGATTGCAGTGTTAAATAGCTGTAAAACCAGCCATTGTATCAGTGCCGTCTGGAGATCTCGAGATAGAAAGGTGCTCACAGAGTACCCCAAACATCAGCAGCCACTTTCTTATCTGGCTCCTAATTAGGAGAGCAAATGCATTCTAGGGGCTCCATTAAGAGGGGGACTTACTGTAGTCGTCACTGCCACACTCCAGAAACAAGTAGAACAACACATATCAATAAACCTCACTTCCTCTGGAAATCCACAGAGATGCAATATGTTTCCTATCAGTCGCCTTCACAGATGCTCTGTCTCACAGGCAGTGCCAGGGGAGTAAAGATTTCGATTGTCATGACACAAGCTGGAAGCTGGTGATAGACAGAGGAGGGTAAGAAAAAGGCCAAATACAGCGGTAAGTGTGGGGCCATTATCTGTTATGCTACTGTACTTGATTGTGTTAATTCAGAGATGCATTTCTATAAAAAAACGTAGCAAAAATGTGTATTAAGCAGTTAGGGGATACATGCTGCTTCTTGTGCACTGGCCTGTATTTATATGTGTGTGACAGATATTTTCAAAGCTGCAGAAGGTCGCTCCATTTATCAAAGAAAGGCCACTGAGCTCACCCGCTTTGATATGCTCCTTTCTGAAAACTCCCCATGGAGATCCCTGTTTATCTCCACCGTTTATGCTGAGTCACAGGGGAACATGAAGTGATAATGCCATGTTCTTTCCCATACGCGCCCATATATGTTATAAACTTAAGGAACCTTGCCCGCTGGGGAGTGAAATCCGAATCCCCAACTGTCCCGTCATTCCTTGAAGAGGAACTTTGAGTGTATTTTGCTCTTAACATCTGGCGAGTCACCTCAAAAAATATAATAGTTTCATCACAAAAGCCATGCGGCAGAACCAATCATTCAGCAGCAGATGGCAATAATATTTCAGCCTACCCGGACAGCAGCGAGGGCATCACCTGACTTGGCCTAGAATAGATTGAGAGTGGCCAGATGTGTGTGCCATCTTCCTGGTAACAGTCATGTAACATTCAAATCTCAAGGTAGAGCCCAGGTAAAATTTGAATAATTCTGACAGGCGTCTGTAATGATTCCTATCATGAAATATCTATTACTCTCCTCGTACTCCTAGCTGGGGTTTTCAAAGTTAATGAAGCCCAATGGGAATATGTCTGTGGGCCCAATGTGGATCACGTGTGGCTTACCACAGCACTAATTGTAATTTGAGAGCTAAATTGTAATGAGAAGGCAAAGGTATGACCTCATCCAGACATGCAAGGATTGACTGTGGGTGTAATACTGATTTACAGTAGTTCTGACACCAAGATGCTAGAGGAACAGGCTGGTCAAAAATTCAAGAGACAAACAAGTATTTTCCCCCATTGAGGCAATATCCTCACTTTGCTGTAATAGTGATATTATGACGTGGTACTCCCTTCATCGGACCCTCAGTCACCAGGAGAGACTGTGTGTCTGTGCTGTCCAAGACAGGATGCAGAAACTGTGATAGAACTTTAACACAGTTAAACGGAAATTTCTTCCAGTGCTTCTTATTTCCTGACCCACTCAACATGCTTCCTGCTCTGTGTTTACTACTATTCTTCGCTTCTCTGTGCACTGAGGGGACATCTTCAAAGCTCTCAGCAGTCACCAAAGAACTTCCTCTCTGCGATGAAACTCCCCAGGGAATATTCTTTTGCATCATTTGGTGAAACCAGTGCATCCTTTTACTACTATGAACGGCATTTGCATCCCAAATGAGTGCCATGGTGACCCCCATAAAGTGCACCCTGTGGTCAGCTCCTGATTGACTCAGCCTGTACTGTCAAGATTGAAGGAATTTGATGAATTTAAAAATGACATTTTCATTCCAACATAACAATACCAGACTTTTTACCTCCTTACCATCTTGGTGACTGGCATGAAGACTGGTTATGTAAATGCTGCAGGAGCAGTGTGCACAACTTATGATGAGCTTTCCTATGTCCTGTTTATTATTAATTGCATTCGGTCTTATGATGTACGCCCCACGTGAAAGCAAGTGAAACAATGATTGTTACTAAGCAACGCCTCACACCTCATACTGCTACCTTCAAACAAGATGTTAGAGGCCAAAACATCACACCATAATCAGCCTCTTCAGGGTGTAAGGCCTGTCAATTAAGATTATTATTATTATTGTTTTCCATTAATATGATCATGGCTCTGTCTTGCCAAACAAAACCTGCACCAAACTAGACATTAAAGTTAAACCCTAGCACGACACAAAGGCTTATATTAGTAATGATGGTCTCTTTGTCACTTACGGTAAGTTTTCAGGGCAGAGAGGAGGATTCGGTATAATGGAGCTGACAGCCGCTCTCCAAACTCTAAATCTGTCAGGGAAGGAATAATCAAAGAGATCTGGCTCCCCCTGTATGCTGAAATTTGAAGAGAGAAAGGTAATGAAATATATTTCAGTGAATGGGCTGTGCTCAAAATAAGTGCAGGAGATACAAAGTCCAAGTTTACTTATCCCCAGGCTCAATTTCTTCTAGATCACCCAAATGTCTGGGTAGTCCATAAATGCCACTGGGACAGAAAGCTCGCCAACTGTGCCCATATCCCCTGTTCTCCCAATACCTGAGCTGAACAGAAGATATACAAATGGCAGTTTAAGTATGAAGCATCTATGGCTCAAGGCTAGTGTAGGCGGTTTCTATAAAAAAAATGAAAATACCTGCTCATAAGTAATAGACAAACCTTCACACATCAAGGTTTAATTCTAAATACCTGTATGGGCGTTGCTTGTGTCAACCGGAGTCAACACTCTTGCCCAAGGCTGCAGAGGCTCAGGCTTAATGTTTGATGGGTGACATACAATACTTACTTACCCAGCACAGCAGTATTCATCCTGAAAGCAATTCCTCTGTGAAGAGGTGGTATACCAGCAGCAGGTTATGAGTGATACAGCCAGAGCTTAAAGTGACAGTTTGGCTTATTCGAGATGGGGCTAAGTGAGGTACCTATCCATGGTTAGGGCATCAACTGCAGTACATTCGATCTGTGCGCTCCCATTTTGGAGAAAGAACACCAGCTCACAAGCTGAATGATGCTGTGAATAGGGACAGAAAACCATATCCACATAAAAAATTACTATCAGTTCAGGTGTGAGCTTTATTTTGATTATTTTCAGCCCTTCATCTGACTGTCAAATTGCCTTTTCTGTTGGAACCAGAGTTTGTGAATCAATGAACAGCCATTTAACATCTACTGCAGATAATGCACTGACTATAGATCACACAGGCTGAATGTGGCTCAGCGTCAAGCGCCCATTAATCCAAGGTCGTTGGTTCATTTCCAGGCTCATGAGGTGCACATGATCAAGGGTCCTTGCGCACAATACTGTAGCCTGAACTGTCCCACAGGAATCATTACTCTGTGTGAATAGGTGAATGTGTATAAAGCCGAAGTAAAGAGCTTTGAGTGGCTACGCAGACAAAGAACTCAGCTATTTGGTCACATTCAATGGCCGATTAGAAACAAGCCACATGGGCCTCTTGTAGGAAAAAAAGAAAGGAAAATAAAGATACATATGTGCAATTCGTTTTCTATCATTCATTTGGACATCAGTCAGTGATGATAGTTTGACTGTGTGGGATTGAGCTGGTGCTTTCCTTTCTCACTCTCAGAGGTGATGGGCCATGGGCGACGTGGTGGAGGTAGTTTTACCACAGGTCGCCCCGATGAAGTAGCATAATCTATCAAATATCATACTTCTCGAAAATTGAAGTGAAAAACTGAAAATAACATCAAGAAAAGTGAGGCTTTGTTGTGCAATAATTAGGTTCTCTTAAGTGTGTGGGGGATGAAAGATTTGTCCATTTAGCAGCTTGATTCTCTCTGTACTTTCTGTACTTACATATATATATATGTGTGTGTGTGTGTCACCGATACCTAAAGAAAGGCTTGATGCAGCAGTGACCTTTTAGAAAAAGGATCACAATGCGCCTCTGATTTGAAAGTGGATGCACACATCAAAAACAAAGCCAGCTAAATTATGGCTTTTACTTTTACTCCCTCTGCAAATTTAATAGATTGTGCAGACACGGTAAGAGAGCAGCATATTCACCTTCAGGGGAATGTCCTGGCAACAAGCCGCCTCATTTTAACTTATCTGCTCCATAAATTGTGAGACAAACCAACACTGCTAGTAAACCCCAGTTTGTCTGATGGAATCCAGGGTAATGATTTAATTAATTTGAATGTTGCGGGTAAAACATGCCCTCTCTATGTCCTCATACCAAACAATATCACTCTGGCTTGGCGCCTGGGCAACCCTGTCATCTTCAGAGCAGGCTGGGAAAGTGGCCACTGCGTCCAATCCTCATTTGATAAAAGGCAGGATATATGATCTGAAACAAGGCCACTAATCCTCCAAAAATCAGTGTAGGGAGAGACAATTAACGCTCTAACGTGCAGATTTTGATGCCTGGTGTAATTTCCTGTCCGTCAGTCAACAGACAAAAGGAGCGCTTCCTTTATTTCCAGTCTCTGCAGCCACATTTCCAAGAGCACAAAAGCCTGTGGAAGTCATTTAGTGCCTGACTTGGTTTCACACTCAGCCATCATGGCCTCAATTACAGCCTTTCAAATTCCCACATAATCTCATAATGGTGCTTTGTCTGGGGGAAATAACATAATGGCAGTAAAAACCAAATTTCATCCTTTATGGAATAAGATATAAGATTCGGTTTAGTCTTGAATGTGTTTTGTCAAAGAATCCTGATTTAAGAATTTAAAATTTATTCTGTCCTGAATTTCCTGGGGATCAATCACTTGGTTTAGGATGGGTGTTGTCGAAAACAGGGTATGATTATACTAGTCCAGTTCTCCATTGTTGCAGAAATTCATCTGTCAGGTTTAATTCTACAAAGGTGTTCAGTTCGACAAGCTGAATGTCATCCAACGAATACTTTCATCGTCTTTCGAAAAAGCGGGTTGAGGTCCCAACCGCCAATCAATGTCCAATAATCTTGCCACTTTCAGTTCATCGCACTGTTTTAATTTAATTTGAATCAGAGTTGCTGCTGTACTTTAATGCATCACTTGTGTCTGTTGAGATATGGTGAAGATAATTTAAAAAAAAAGCCAGCACAGATTATTTTGCGCTGTTATTTCCACTTTGTTATGACATTAAGATGAAGTGTCACTAAGTCAAACAGGTAAATACACTTCAGAATGGATGCTCTTGACAGATGAGTGGCAGGACAAACAAATGCAAATTATTTTGACAGGTGCTGCTTGAGTAAACAGGGCTGATATTCTTTGAAAGGTTGTCATTTTAAAAGGAACCTTGTAAAGATGAGAAACGCTAAGATTATGATTAAGATTAAGGTTTTCCCACTTTGCAGATGTTGTCCTTGACTCTTTTTATTTTTTTTTATTTTTTTATTTTTTTATTTTTTTTTAGTAAGCAAATTTGTCTCAAAAGTTCTGGGTGATTTGCATTTGTTGACACTGAGATGTGGGAGTAAAACCACCACGGTTGGCTGCATGAGAGGACCAATCATAGTGATATAGCATTTGTATCCTTTCAACATGTAGAGTGACTTTGTTGTTGGTTCCAGCTAAACCAAACACAATGCTGAAGGCAAGCCATTTGAAGCGCCCTGAAAGATGATTTTGACAAAGGTCTGATTGCAATTCAGAGTTGCTAATAGACTATTGTGAAGGAGCCTTTGACTCTGGGTTGACCGGATTGAAGATATAAATTATTTCCTTACCCACTCAATGCCACATGCATTCCACCTTTAATGAGCTGTGATAAAAGGAGAAATTATTTGTGTTAATTGCCTTGGGCAATCACATTTGGCCTCTCTCATATGCGTTTTTTTTTTTCTGTAAAAGGAATTTACGGCAGCAACAGTTCAAGGTGCAACAAATAATGAATTATTTTCTCAGGGAATATATTACAATCATCTGCATTTCATTATAACCAAGAACCTGCAACAGTAACTACTAAATCTAATTTCATTACACTTCCATTTTCTATTTTCTATAAAAACCCAGGAGCTGATTTGTATCACATTTGATAATTTCCCACATCTGCCACTTGGGAATTCACAATGTACCTGCAAAGCTAACGATCCATGATTCCCCCAAGAACCATAAAAATACAGGATTTTCCGATTCAGACGAAAAGTGACACCTTAATAAACGCCATGTTTTATGGGAAGGGGATGTAGCAGTGTTGGGATATATGGCTGCAGCTAATGCGATCGCAGTATTTAAGCGCATTACTCAGCCTCTTGTCCCTGGAGACATTGTCACAGACACACCGAAGTCTCCTGAACAACTAGATGCTATTATAGCAGCATTATGGCTAGCCTGTGTGGGGAAGCTCCTCTTCTAATTGCATTATGGAAGAAAGCGAGTGGATCAATTGGTTTCTAAAGGCAGAGAAAAGGTAAAGGTCTATCTAGACTGTGGTGCCTTCAAGAGGAAGAGATGGTTGTCCTCATAACGCTCTGAACCACAGAGTTGATCACACAATAAGTGTGTTCTTTGCTGTGAGCTTCTTTGACTCAGCAGCAGATGCGTAAGTATGATTTTAAGCACCATGCATCTGCTTGTTTAAAAGAGCTCCTCTTGACCCAAACCAGTGGTGCAGCCCTTTGTTTACACTGTGCTGTGCAATTACAAACAACATTACTCTCTAGAATCTGTAAAAATAACAATTCGTCTCCTGTTAAATAGGATGATGTTTAAATGTACACTGTCTGGTCTGTGCAGCCATTACTTCTTTCCATTTGTTCTGGATGAGCTCATTACGGTTGTTTGCTTCAGACTGTCTGGATGACCTGTAAATTTTGCCCACAGAAATGGCTGATAAAAAGCAGGTGCTCTCACTGATTTGCGCAGCCTCCAAGATGCCACGTTGGTATGAATATGCCATTGAAATAGAGCAATGCTTAGCTGCTCAGACAAGCGCTCAGTCTGTGCCATGGGATGGAATCTCTGCATAAGCACATCCTGCACACAAGCAGCAAACTTTGACGCTGTGATGGGGTTTAAAAGGACAGAATTTCTTCTTGCCCGGTGCCTCTATTGTAATTGTAATTGTTTAATCTCTTTGTGATAGAGAACAGCCATCATTTGAAAGAATCAAGTGTCGTCCACATGGCTGCATTTGTAACCCAGTCAGAACTTCCATTTGCAGTTACAATAGCGGGGATGAAGGAGGAGTGTTTGTGAAATTGTTTCGTGGTTCATGTGCCTGTCATCCTGGTCATACGTGACCTGATTTCATCAACCGGGATTGGGGGGGGGAGCGTTGAGCTGTTTTCACTTGGTTTGTTCATTTAGTCATTAAACTAATAATTAGACATGATACTGCTGCAGATACCTCTAATCAAACAGGAATGATGGATCACACGATTACGATTTCAGAATTACGATGATTAGGCCGAGGGAGGTGATCATTCACACACCACCCCATGTGTCACATGTAACATCAAACTGCTGATTGGATTGTGGCAAAAGGGATAAGATGACCTCCCTGTTGTGAGAGTATCGAAATTTAGGCTGATTATCTTCATTAACGCATTCAGTGTTTGCATGTAGAGAAAGATTTGATGTTGGATCTTTTCTTCCACAAAGCCCCGTTCTGTTTGTTTAATTCTGCAATTTACACCGTCATTGAGGGTATTCTGTTCACATAGACCATGGGAAGCACAGATGGAAATTCTGTTTTCTTTTTGTGTTCAGATTCAGATCTATATCACACCCCATATTGTGGTGATATCATTAAATTGGCAGTGTCTTTGGCTGAAAGCTTCTGGTGTACAGTATACAGACTGAGGTTTAGACTCAGCCCCCTAGGCAGTGTGCTGTATAATCTTTTTAGCTTGTTTAAAGCCTGATGCACAAGATACTGGGCCAGGAATAGTTACAGAAAACACAGTGGTACACGAGGAGCAGCACAGAGGATGTTTCTGTCCATAGCACTGCATTATATGACACAAACAGCTAACCATTAAGGATAAAAAAAAATAAAACAAGAAAGGAGAGATTTCTTTTTTTCCATCTAGTTTTGAATAAAAGAATAAGAGAAGAATAGAAGAATAAAAGATTCAGCCAGCTGCATAGCATGTTTTAAACATGGGGGCTGGAGCCCCAATCAATAGAAACCTGTTGTGACACATTAAGAAGAGGGAATTGTAAATTATGGAAAAATTAAATGAAAAAGAAAACGTAATGAATATAAAATATGTACTTTACAGTTTGACAAAAAATACTTATTTGTTTTGGCACTTTGAACGTCCCACTTAAATATATGCAGCATGTAGAAAACTGTTGCATTAAAACTATTGACTAAATATCTCATGCAGTATATGTATGAAAGAGAAGTGGAGCATGATGAGATTACAGGATACAAAAAGTAGCCTGATGTCAAAATCATCCATGTGTTATCAACAAGTTTCCATTTTCCAGATGAGAAGAATCCATTTTATAATTTTAGCCCAGTGACTTACCAAGTTTGATCTCATATTCCTTTTGAGGGGGAACAGGACTGATGATTATCAGCTGAGTCAGTCCTCCACTCCTTCTTCCTCTCCAGATTTCAAGTCACTCCAGCTGTTGGCGTTCGGTACGATTGCTTACTTATTCATGGTAATTTCATTTGCTTGCAGAGGTGAACCTGTAGATGCTGTTGTTTCAGGTGTTCAGCTGCAGCTGGGGAAGGAAGCAGAAAAACACTGCAGCTGTGCATTTCAACCAGGTTTGATTCGAACAACACACAGTCTGTCGAGGCAGACCTTAGGAGTGTGAGAACACTTAGCTCGGGAGACATAGTTTCAAATCACGTCATTCACGGGTGAAACCGTGGAATAAAGCTGGTCCTTTAAGCATATGGAAATGCCTAGTATATGTTAAATATTACCATAGGTCACAGCAGACTGCTGAGGTGCATATTATCCGAACAGCCTGTCTGAACATCAGAATGAACATACACAAATATAATTTAAATACAATTCAGTTCCCTTGGATGAAGTATATGTACCAAAAATGTAAAAACACAAGTGTAAATAAGTAAATAAAATAAAATACAGAAAGAAAAAAAATCCTGTATCTTAAAGCCTGACAATATATGTTCATAGTACATATAATAGGGTCCAAGAGACCTGATTCTCAGGAGACAAAAATGTTTAAAAAGAAAAAAAAATATGAGCATTTTCAATTTTTATGCCTTGTTTAAATAACCTGCCTATATAAATTAATTATACTCTCTCTTTCTCTAATGGTAGGTTGTCATTATGAGAATGTTAGGATGCTAATAACAAGGTAGAACACTGAAAAACACCAAAATTATGTACTGAGCCTAAAATTACACAACGTTCCAACAGCAAATTGTCGAGCTGTGTTTGAGTCCGGTGAAATCTAATGATATCTGTGATGTTCAATGCTGAATTGATGTCATACTCATGCTTCTGTTTGTGATTTCTGGCTCTGTATTTCGTGTTAAGCATTCATTGCCGGGGTGTTCTCGCATACCCGGGAAAATGCCTGCCAATCTACCTGCCAATCTGCTCCTGTTCTGATTTTCTGTCGCCGAAGTTTCACCTCCTTTTGGTCAGGGTGTTTTCTTCTTCTGCTTAGCTATTTATCAGTGCGACGTGGTGCAGAGTGGTGTCGCTGATGTTCTGAAACAAATTTGCTGTCAGAAAATGTGCAACTTCAGTCAGGTAGAAAACTATTAAGTTTCTAAGTACTCTATCAGGCTCAGTCTCTCTCGCTCATTCAAACCTGCATTAACGATGCCCGGGACCCGGGAGCCACCCATTAACTGATTAAGCTCACTGCACTCAATTGCTCAGTCATACAGCTCCTGTATGCTCACAGTTAAACTTTGAAATATGTGGAAAAATAATCATGTTTTCGTAAGTGGAACGGATATTACTCGTGGATCAAAAATCCAGTTGGTGTGAAAGCAGTGGGGGGTCTCCACTGAGGAACCTCAAATATTCAAATGAGAAATGAATACTGAAACCAAGCAGACTAGACCCAAGCCAACACCCTCTCAAATAATTATAGTTTTATTCACAAATGGGAATTTACAATAGCAGAAAAATTCATTAGGTCTTTTAATGCAGCCCAGATGAAATGATCATGAGTGCACTGCACGTGTCCATCTTTTATTTCCGGATTACGATCCCTGAGTAGTATCTGCTGCTCTCTGTACCAATATCATTTGTTGTTAGCAACGGTGGCACAGAGGCTAAGTCCTCCTCGTGGCTCTTGCTTTGTCACGTCTCAGAAGCTTGCATGCTTCAAAACATCATGTCGTCTTTAGAGCCATATTGCTCCACAATGGTTTGAGTGAGCTACGTGTTGCTGTTTTCTCCTTAAACTATGGAATTGATGCATTCTGACAAGCTCCAATTTGTCTTTGATCCTAGATTAGGATAATTTCAACCGTTTGCTTGTAAAGCATTGCTGGTGTACTCCTGCGTCTTAATCCATAGATACTCATTCATCATCTTTGCTAGTGGCGTTAAGAGTCCCATCTCTAGTGCAGACACTTCTCTTAGCTCCAGTGGGTGATTTCATAGGCCGTCTTTGTCTTATTAGCAGGCAGTTTGTTGTATAGCCAGAGTAATTGGGATCAGTCCTGTATTTGGGGAGACGTTGGTTTAAGGTTTTTGCAATAACAGGATGAAGACAAGGAGACATGTATTATAGATAAGATATTGAGAGCATTGGATGCTTAAGAAGACGATTTTTCATGATTCCTGACAAAGCTCATGATTTGTTAATGAGAGAAACTTTCACCTGTAAAACAACACAAACACATGAGTGTTTGGTTGTGGTTTACAGTGTTTTGTAAATTGAATAATTTATAAGCTATTATTCCTATTGCAGTGAGCAGAAGGCTTTGATATGAGTCACATAGTCATATATAATTACCTGAGGTTGTGTTTATTCGCAATGGAACACTTGATGACATTTTTAGAAATGCAAAGAACAATTTATGGGGAAAATCATAAAAGCCTGAAAGTGGCATTAAAGTGGAAAAGATATTAAGTTTATATAAGAATTCAGCCCATAGGAGATGGAGGCTCCGCATCTGCAAATCATGTAGAGAGCCTAACAGAAAACTGTATTGTGTGCACCGACATCCAAGAGAAAAAGCTGAGTGGTTCTTTGTCAACTTGAAGTTAAAAGGTGCTGAGAGGCAAAAAAAAAAACTGTGTTAGTAGAAGCCTTGCATGTGTCTCTAGTCCTTTCGGTTGTTAGTAGTAGAGGTTCGGGAGGGTTTAGTTGCCATCCTCAGCCCCCACTGAGCCTCATGTGCAAACAGCAGGTAAGATGAGCCGCTTGCAGTCATGCTGAGAATACCTTTTTAAATCGTTTTCTCAAATACTTTCATTACGGAGGATGTTCAGGCCACTGGGTGGTAGTCATTCAACACCTTGGGGCAACCACTCCTGGCAAGTTGAATAACAGAAGCATTTTTTTCCCCCCTCCACATTTCCTGGCATCCTCTGCAAGTGACATTGTGAAGACGTAGGGGGAAAATGAAGCTGTGCACCCAGGATCTCAATATTGCGCCTGCGATATTGTCTGGCCTCAGCTTGTTTCCAAAGATTGATCTGTTTAAAGGAGGAAGAGGCTTTTTGAGATGATTCAGCACTGTTGTGGAGCCATGGCACAGACCCTTACACACTGAACAAAATTAAAATGTATGCCTAAGGTCTCACTCAGCCGCTTAAGAATTACATTTGAACGTTCCCTTTATTTTTATTATGATGGATGTTGTAGCTGAGTGATTTAAAAAGGATGTTTATTGGCAAATTGAATATGTAATGTGAAGGAACATTCCTTCCAAATGCTTAAATTTTAGTTTTTTTATTTATCAGACGTAAAAGGGAAATCAATATAGTGATTTTCAGAGCCAACAAGTTAAATGCTGCATGTATTCTGTGAAAAAAAATTTTCAATGAAAGGGTAAATTCCTAAAAATTATTTGTGGAATGTATCTATATTTTCAAAATCTTAGTAAAGTTCTCATGCTGCTATGTCAATCACCTTGATTGTGGTTTATAGCTGAAAAGCCGAGGGCTGCCTCTGCTGAACCTGCAGAGTTCTCACTGTTAATTATCTTTACCCACTGACACCAAGAGTTTGAATAGTTCCCTATGTTTTTTGAGGAGCAGTGCCTTATTTGTCTTCGACTTTCTGTCAAATTTGTTGTCCGGTCACCACCCTGAAGTCCCTGAAGAGTGACTCTTTCTTCTCATCTTCAGCCATTCTGTATGCAACGGCCCTCAATACTCAGCATGTCTAATCCTTTGAGAAAAGAAGGAGAGGGTGCAGTCGTGTGCACTGCAAACAGAAAGATAGAGAGGAGGAGCTGAGCTGCTCCTTGAAAAAATATGAAGAGGCCCACTTTCCTGATCTCATGGGCACCAGGACAGAGCAGATATACAGGGGGTGAAGTTCAGACGGTCAGAGCGAGTGTATGTGGATGGACAGATAATGGGAACAAGCAGAGCTGCTGCTCATTTTCTTCAACAATGTGTGCTGTGAATGCTGAACTCGCTTATCTGAAGTCAAATTATGAACACCGGGGAGAGTTTGATCTTGAGGGGGTTTTCGTAGACGAGGGTGTGCCTATGTATGTGTGTCTATACCCTGCATGTATGTGCATGTGGTACAAAGTGTTTCATAGACGAACCCCTCAGCTAATAGACGCGATCTTCATTTTCTCATTCCTTTCGTACCAACCTGTCTGCCTGAACATCTGTACAGCTATCTCTCTCCCTTTCTCTCTCACTCTGTGTATCCCTAGACTGCCTGCCAGCCCCATAGTGACAAGCTTAGCATCCATAGTGCAAGCCAGCACTTTGAAAAAGTGCAAAGCTGCAGACCAAAGCGGCTTAGAGAAGCCGTGCACACAAAGGTCTCAATGTGAGTTTCTTTTTTTTTGCCACCGTCACCCCTGTTGTCCCTGCTCTCATGCTCGCAGCAGGCTGTGGTAGAAGATACCAGCGTGTGATCACACCTAACGGAGAGCGGGGCAGCACGCAGGTGCCCCGGAGTGCTCCAGGAGTCCAACGAGCTCAGCATTGATCTGTGGCTGGCATTCATCAGCATGACTGACACCTCTGTGAGTGTTCAGGCTGAAGGCTACACTGATTCAACTGACAAATCAGTCCCGACCAGTTATATGTGGGCACAGTGTTTGATATTTGATGGTTACGGGGGTTCATTTTCACAGCAGTAATGAACTGTGTACAAGTGAAGAATGATGCTATCCTTTTCAATTTTGTATAGTCCAGTTGATAATCCTTCTAACGGAGCACAATCAATGACTGAGTGTTGTCTTAAGTATTCACTGATAAAGAGCTGAAGAGAATAATCTATTCACATTCAGTGACTTGAATTAACTG
Source organism: Remorina albescens (assembly GCA_034769265.1). Lineage (NCBI taxonomy): Eukaryota > Metazoa > Chordata > Actinopteri > Carangiformes > Echeneidae > Remorina > Remorina albescens. The sequence goes on along the minus strand of CM068488.1, from coordinate 17,321,292 downwards.
AAGTGACGCTTAGTAGACAGCTAACCAAGTGTGACTGTCCTTCAAAGCTGACACGCCCTCTATTTGATGAACCTCAGGCTTTATTCAAATTAAAACAAGTGCATTATTTTATCAGAATTGTACAGCAGAAGGAGGAGACAAAAACAGGTTTGTTTGTTCTCGGCTGTAAATGTATCCATTTCTAGCATTTTAATGTGGGAGTCTTTGGGGACTGACTCACTGTTGTACTCAGTTCTCAGGTCAGGAGGCTACAGCGTGGTCAAAAGATGATTGAATGGGCAGAGAAAACAACAAGCACAAACATGATGTGATGATTCTGCAGACAGGCAGCTGCTGGGCCATTACTCTTGAAACTATGCATATAAAAATGGCTTTGGAATAACAACTGAACGCCACACCAATCAGCAACAGTAGTTTGAAGAACATTTCAACTAACTGTGATTAATTATGGTGTTATTGCCGAGACGTTGTTGTGTAACAAAGGAGCATTTTTTTCACTTCAGGCTGATCAATTCACACATTTATTGTTCTCATTTAAAAACAAATTGTTTTTGTCTCATGAATTTTGCAAGATTCCTTGCACTCTGTACATGCAAGATACAACTCCTTCTGCGTGGTTTCTTGTCGTCTCTTGCCTGATTTTTTCTTTTTTTTTTTTAGAATATAACATTCTCTCTTATGCCGCCTCAGGTAAGAGGAATCAAACTTTTGTGAGACAGACAGACACATAAACTTGGAGCTAAAGCGAGAGTCCTGCCTGTGGTGATGCCCAATTTGTACAGAGGTAGTTATGCTGGAAATATGAGGAACCGGAGGAGCTGCTGCCACTGTGTGTGGGTAGGGGATCTTGAGATAACGTTGCCCCGAGGAAAAAGCTTTTATGCTGTGGCCGAGTGGGAGCGTGCAAGTTTAACTCAAGTGTTCTCGCTTCCTCGAGGCTGGCATAAGGTCTTTTTGTTGGACAGCAAGAGGAACAGCTGTTAATTCATCAAAGTCTGCCGAATTACCTGCGTGCTTCTGGGTAATTGTGTATGTGAGTTTTTACATGTATCTAGAAGGTGGCCATGTATGTGTAGCCATACTCGCCCATCCTCCTCTACAAGCGGTTTGATCACACTCTCTGTTTTACTGGCAATAAGCAGTATCATCCTCTCAATCCCCTGATGCCCACGGTATTCAGGCTGAAACCATGCTCAGTCGAATTTTCTGTTTCCGGCTTGCGTGCTGCATCCGTGCAGTACTTTCACTTGGAGTGCATAGGAGGTCAAGTGTCCCAGAATTAAATCAGAAAGTCTGTGCAGTTGAATCTGAACACTGTGCGTCACCACATTTGTGGGTGTCCGTAGGTGCGCTCGTCTGCAAGTGGGCAGATTTGTGTGGGAGTACATTAGCAAGTTCTGCCTTAAAGTTGGCTCCTTCTTTTTGTTTCTTACCAGTGAAAGCAAGAAGTATTACTTTATGTGAAACATACCCAAACCCTCCCCCACCACTGCCAGTAAGTGAGACAGACCTTTGGTTGAAAATACCCTACAAGCAGGAAGAATTTTCGACGGATGAGAAATGTGATAAATTATCAAGTGGATGCCATTCACCAGAGCGCAGGCTTCATGCTTTTAATCATATCAAACCAAACAATATTATATGTCCTGTGAAAACAGGACATATAATATTGTCTACTCCCTCAGAAAGAAGAATGATTCAGGTACTGGTATTGGTATTTTAAATCGCAGCATAAATCCACAGTAATGAGTCTGCAGTGGATGTATGTCAGGTAGGCTACTGTGTAAATCACCAGCTCTACACTGAGAGCCAAGGACAGATCCCTCGCAGCAGCATCGCTCAGATTCGGATCAACTCAGACCAGGTTATGAAAACATTTGCTTCAATGCTGGAAAACCTCATCAATAATTCCACAATGTGGCTTATCTGTCTGGGATCTCTATAATGCAAGCCTTTCCCCAGATATCTTAATCTGATTCCCAGCATTTGGCTTGGTCAAACTATATTTTTGTGCTCCATCTCCATCTGGCCCTTTGGTCCCTTATAAATCTAAACTGAATCAAATGTTGGCAACTTATGTTCCCCCTTTTGTACAGTTCCAAATAACTGCGGCTGAGAGCTGCTGTATTCTTCTAATTTAGAGTGATGAGATCAAAACTTGGCAAATGCCAGCAAGTCATGACAACGCACTTTTTAAAGCAGATGTTTTTCTCAGATTTGCTTACTGATTTAACTTGCATTTCTCTGACAGCTTAGATCTGAAGTGCCACAAAAGTTGAGGTTTCACTAATCACCTTTCATATGATTCGGGCTAACTTGGGAAACACACACAAACACACACAGACACACATAAGATCATGTCCTGTAGAGAATGCAAAATGTCACACTGCTGCAAGAAAAAAAAAGAAAAAAAGGATACAATTCATTGTGCCTCGGATTCTACCAGACAGTCTCGCTATTTGCAGAAACACAGAAAGATCAAACTCATAAATATTGTCTCTTCTGGGGCTGATGAAAAACAAATAGCCAATTAAAATCCAGCTTTCCTCTGCTGTTTCCCATCCTCTGTCACTCTCACTTTTCTCCTCTCTGTCTATACAGCCAGATTTGCAGAACTAGCTTGCACAAGTGTGTATTGTATAGCCATCATGATGAATACCCAATCAGCCTGATCCCTTAAAAGCTGTCCTTTAGTTAATTTCAGAGCATCTCCCCTCTTTTTTCTAAAAGTTTATGTAAAGAAAGACCCTGCTGACGTTGTCTTGTCTGTTTTTGTCCCTGTTATTTTGACTTTTAAATTTCCTGGATTAAGCTGGCATGTGTTTACTCTCCTCGACTAAACCCAGTTTCCTGGAAACAGTGATGATGACAGAATAGGACACCAAGCACAAAAAATCTGCCTTCCTCGCTGTTGTTACCTCACTTTGAAAGGTGTACAAGCAAAGTGGAAGCTGACATGTCGCTGTCACTGACACGAAGCAATGTCTTTGCAAATCAGCCCCGCAGTCACACTTGTGTTGTGACCGCTCAGGTCTGAATGCTCAAACACCAGGAATCGCTGACAAAAAAGGCTATTTGAACATTGGCTCAACATAAGTCGGGAGTTATAAAAAGCAGCATGACATCGGGGCTGCAGTCGGGAAGAGAGGGAGTCCAAATCAAATCCTGTGCACAGCTATAACCTTCTTTTTTCCTTTGTGTGGATTTCTCTCTCCTGTGCCCATACAGATTAACTGGACTGCTTTTTGGCTACAAAGACATCTGTGGCCTAAATGAAATGCATGATTTTAAACACACCCCGACCCCAAAAAAATGTATATGTAAGTCCAAGCACCTCGAAAATTGGATGGCAGCACCTGAGTTCACCTTCGCTCAGTTGTTTTGTGTTCTCTTTGAGGAATAAATATCTGTGGAGAGATCTATTTTTGAGCTCGACTCTCATGTTTGAGCCACAAACAAAACCTGCTGCTGTGTATAAAACATAGCAACCTTTTTTCCACTTCTTTCAAACACACACACACACACACATACATATACAGTAGGCAGAGCTCAATCACAGTCTTTGCAGCATGCTGCTCATATTGCTTTCTGAAGACTGAACACAGCCCAGTTTTATCAAATGAGCACAAATTCAAATGCAATTCACCACTGTTTATGTTCCTCCCACAAAATGAGTCGAGACAATAGCAAGAATTACTACAACTTTTCTCAAAGCCAATCAAATAACAGTTGATTTTAAAGGATAAAGTTTAGCAGTCTTAAGCTCAGAGCTGAAAAGGTTTCATGCTTCTCTCATATGCTGTGATTGTGGTGGGTTAACAATTCATCATCAGAGTTTTCATAATCCAATCACATATTTGCTTTGATAACAAAATAACTTTTTGATTAACATTTTGGAACAAGGTGGACACACCTCAGTGGGTCGATGGCAATAACTCAGTGTGTGGTGAAATGGAAAGTCATTTGGTTCAAACACCAAAGTTTGTGAGAACAACATTAAATTCGTTTTTTTTTTCTTTCTGATGTATCACATGCTTTCATGTACAATTTTTAAGACAGTAATATTCTTATAAAGTAAATGTTTCTAAAAACACCTGTCAACCATAATATCTCCAAAGGTATGGCTTTACGTGCACATCTTCAGCATTGTCTTTGATTGTATAAATCCGCAATTAGAGAACTAACATGATTTTTGACCGTAAGCAGCATAAAACCAGCTGCTCATTGTGGTTTATATCAAAGTAAATAGGGTCCTTTAGTAAAGTCGATGAACGCCATTGTGAAAATGTGATCGGAATGGAAAGTGTCTCCACATTCACTTGGGCTCATGTCAATAAAAAGGGCAAACCTTTTGGCCCCTGAAGCTCTTCTCATCCTCAGTCAGTCTAGCAGCTAAATTATGCCAAAGCTTTTTCTGTCTGCTTCAAGGCGAGAGCCCTGATTGCCTCATCATTGCCAGCCAACACTCCATGCGAAGTACAGCCCTTATCTGAAATACGTGCCAATCAATCATAGGCACAAACTTTCCCATCTGATGGGTGCTGGAAACCAACAGAGCACATCCAGATGGTTTCAAAATCCAAAGCAGCTTCCCTGATTTCCATTTTAGGGGCCACTGTTCTCATCATAGGCTTGCCATTTTTTTCGCCATCCTTTACTGTCAGCATATATCCATTAAACCTTCATACTAACACAAAGTTAGATTTAAAAATATGTATGTATGGAAAGTAACGAAAATATCAAACCCACTGGTGGGAGTAAGGAAATAAGCAAAGCGATTGAAATGCATGTGAAGTGAATCTCATAAAACTGAAACTGGATGAAATGAAACACGATCTATGGATTTCTATCTGAGGATAGAAGTGAGCTAAGTTGTGCATTTTCCTTCATGTTCTGGATTTTCAAGCTCAGTAAAAACAGCTGGCAGTTGCAATATAACCAGTTCATTTGAGCGCATTCATTAAGAGCCCACACTGAAAAACGGCAAAGAAGTATGATATAAGCTGGTTCAGAACAAGTAAGAGACTCAAATAAATAAAACCCAGTGGCTATCGTGTGTCACAGAAAATGAAGCCCACACAAACTGGGCATCCACTTCACAATCTATTATAATTATCACAAGTAGAAAAATCTCTGAGCAAAGTGAAAAACAGTATCCGTGGCATTCAAGTGGTAGCTGAAGAATGCAGTAATAAAATGTCAACATTATCCTGAAGCGAAAGGAGAGTTAATTTGGTCACCAGTTTTATTTAAAAGTTTAAAAGTTTTCAGCAATCTCGATTCACAGATGATGTGAAGATGATGATGAGTTTATCGATGTCAATATTTCTCACTTTGCTAAAAAGCGTGGATTTATTTTTATCAAAACAGTTTTTAACAGCGAAACAGAATCAGAAATACAGTACAGAAATATGGCATCATCAGCATTGGTATTTAAATCACACCCAGTTATATCAATATCCAAAGCAGAAGTAAAAGGGAATAGACTAGAACGGAAATCTTTGCATTGATTTATTAACTAGCCTTATTTAATACGTCTAGAAGGCATGAACATTTAGCGATAGAGCTATAGTCTAATGATTAAAGTCAGCTAATGGAGCCAGTTAGAATTTTAAAGAACAGGTTTAAGTCTTTCCTATTATGTTCTTTAGTCGGAGTGGATTGGTCACAGCAGCAGGGCTTGTATTGACGGGGTGCCAAGATCAGTGGTAGACAGAGAGACTCCTGTATAAAGTACATTTTGTCAAACAGCAGATGCAAATGTTTATTAAAAGCTACACAAAGCTTTTCATGGTCTGATATCGACCTATCAGTTATGGTGAGAGGAGGAGGAAATTAGAAGGGAGACTTACAGTCGACAGAATTGTTGCCTTCTGGAATTTCACTAGTTTTAATACAATTAAAAAACAAGTAGCAGCCAGATTCAGCCTTTCTTATTGTGCATTTGTTCCTAAGCTGTCTAAAAGCAAGCTGGTGATCGGGATCACTAGTTCGACTGCCAAGAGTCCATGCTTTCTCCCGGGCTGAAATTCCTACCAGGCACTTTAACTCTATTTTTTAAAAGGTTCATGTTTATCGGCTCCTAAAGACTAAATGCCACTAAGCTCGTCCAACCTCACAGAATGCAGTGTCATCATTATGACTTGCCAAAATGGCATTAGAATCGTTAGAATCAATTGCAGACATCAAAAGGTTTTGCAATTCCATTGAATTGCAATACAATACTATGTTTTTATCATCTGGTATTGTATGTAAACTAATGGACAATTATCATAAAAGCTGTACTCAGTTACACCTGAGTTGTTTTTTTTTTTCGGGGGGGGGGGTAGATAAGACACTGGAACATTCACAGTGGCAGAAGACTTGGACAGAAGAGGACTAACTTTTTCTGTTTCATGTCAAACAGCAAATAAACCCCTTTCAGAATTGTGACAGTTATGACACACCTTGTTTGTGATATCAAACCTTGATGGACACCTCGAATGAGACATGACTCAGACATGTTCGGTTCACTGCTAATGAACATTAGAATGTGTCCTGGTCATTCGAGGTGGCGCCAGTCTTTTGATTTTTGTGCTTCATTCGGAAAACACAAACCCGGCCCTGCGCATTCTTATGCAGACTGTGAGCTGTCGAAATGAATACGACCCTAAAGCCGATTGATTAGGCAAGCGACTGGATGTTAAACACAGCCGGCAACACTAGATTCAGCTGCTTCCTGCTTGATGAATACAATGCACTGGCTTGTGGAGGCACCGCATATTGCAGTAGATGCCAGTCTTATTAGAACATCTCATTTATGAGCTCCCAGTCCTGCCGTGAGACTGAAGGCCTCGAGGCAGAAACAGAAATACAACACACCTGTTCTTGGAATACAGAAATAAGGACTGAGCCAAGCGTATTCTCTCTAACACGTACATTGTTTATTCACATGCCTCTGTCTGTCCCTTTATGCAAATCAGCCATGTTTTGAGGCATGCTCAGCTATCCCAGCCATCAAACTCAACTACTGTTGTGGTTAAGGAAAGTGTCAGGAATGAATAGACAGAGGCTGATTAGTTTGCCTTCACTCTTCCTCACTGCTCCATGCAATCATCTCTTTTCCATCTCTGACATCTCCAATGACAGTTAGATTGCTTGCAGCATTTCCTGTCCTCCGTGGTTTCCCTTTGACCTTCTCTCTCCTCCTCACCTGATGCCATCTTTTAGCAGTTGAATGCCATGTGTGTTCACTACCCAGAAAATCCTGCAAAGGGTGTAAGAAATATGTCCCAGCGGCCACTTGTGAGGCTTTCTTTTTTTTCTTCCTTCTTCTTTATCCACCCACTGAGCTCATTTGAGGTGAGATGGTGAGGAGCTGAATGAGTTATGAACAACATTGGCTCACCTTCCCTCAGTATTCTACCTCTTCTTTCTGTCTTTCATGATTAAGACTCCCATCTTTTGATAAGAGTCTCAGCACTGCTGTTATCACTGACAGGGCTCCTCGTGTACCTGAAATTATTTGGAGCTTAGTAACAACCCATAAACTTGAACAATGTAAGGTGATAGAAAAAAAATAATTTTGTCTGACTTTATGAGTTAAAATGGCCCAGACTCCTATACTTTACATGAGACCCAGAAGATATGGTCACATGGTATTACTAAAGACAATGAGGTGTTCCTTTAATTTCATCCTTAATACAAATATTTAACAATTTACAAATCTTTTTCTGTGTGATATGATCTAATCTGAGGGCAATGTGTTGGCTACTCCAAAAACCCGTATTTGAAGACATATTCATATATCTCTGCAGTTGTACAAACAGAATATGAGACAATTTATAGCTCCTCCCCCAACACTGTGTGACAGCATGAAGCATAATCTCCTTTTTACCTGGCACTTCGGAAATGGATATCAGCTTTTCTAATGGCAATGGAAACATCCACAATTAGCTGCTGAACTATTGCAGTCGGGTCAAAGACTTCAGTAGATCAGCATTCATGTAAACATAAGACATGAACGAACATGCTTTGCACCCCATTTCAAAGGGGTGACGTCCTCCACACCGCAAACGCTGTCAGCACATCTGTCACCTGTCCTGCACGGTGCAGCGAGATGAGCCCCGGGATAATTCATCAATCACTGATCAAACGGTCTCTCTGTGAGACGCTGACACTTATAGGATTACCAGCAAGATGTAACAGATCCGTCTTGCCAGCCGGCATGGCAAGCTCGCTGTGTGGGTTCATGCACTGTAACTGTAGCTCAGCAAACGCGGTGAGCAGCGTAAAAGGTGTCAATCTCCTTTTTTCGCAGGTTTTACCCACCTTGAAACATATCTATTCATTTAGGTATAAAGATCTGTTAGTTAATGGGGGGTACTTCATGTTGCTTCCCCACTTAACCTGTTTTAGTGCCATTCAAGCAAACTGTGGTGTGTTTACCAATTTAGAGCTTAGCTCACTTAGACTGATGTGAAGCACTCAAGTCATTGGAAATAAATAACCAACTGAGACAGCTTGAAAAGGTGACATGAGCTGTAAATGTGCTATGGCTCCTCTTTTTGGCCAGCTTCTTGCTGTTCTGTGATGCTTATAACCATCATCACTTATTTCTTACATGAGCCAACTGTGACACCAGGGAACATAAATACGCATTGACAGACGCCAGACAAAGATGATGCAAGATCAGTCACCCAAACTCTTTACTTAGTTTTTAAAATTTACTTCAGACCATATAAGTATATTTTTGGAGTGTCTGTATTTGACTTGTTAATTATTGTTTGTTGGAAACATATGACGGCAGCACGGCTGCAGAGTGGTTAGCGCTGTTGCCCCACAACAAGAAGGTTGTGGGTTCGGTTCCCGGGCCTGGGGCCTTTCTGTGCATGTTCTCCCCCTGCCTACAAGGGTTTCCTCCCACTGTCCAAAGACATCATGTTTGGGTTAACTGGAGACTCTAAATTGTCTGTAGGTCTGAGTGTGAGTGTGAGTGTGAGTGGTTCTTGGTCTCTGTCTGTATCTGTGTGTTGGCCCTGTGATGGACTGGTGACCTGTCCAGGGTGTACCCCGCCCTCACCCAGAGTGAGCTGGGATTGGCTCCAGCACCCCCTGTGACCCGGAAATGGATAAATGGTAGAAGATGAATGAAAGAAACATATAACATTTATTGCACTGTAGTTGCAACATTGTATGTTTGCCTCCACTACATTTCTAGTGCTTGTTACTGTGAGCCAAAGATTTTAGTCAGTTGAATTCAATTCTCTTTTATTTTGAAATAAAATGTTCAGTATTTCTAAGTGAATTTATAGCACAGCATAACATAGCATAGCATAACATAATATAACATAGTATAACATAACATAACATGATAGTGCGTGACGTAACATGGCATGTGAAAGTACATTTATTTAAGTAAAACATTATGTGCTGTGTTTGATTGTTTTATTACCATGAATATTAATAAGAATGCATTTTGGTGTGATGTTATTTTTGGTGCGGTAGATAAGTAAATGCATATTCTTCCAGAAGCATCACACGCTTTTAACATTTACAGGGAGAGCTGAACAGTAAGCAGCAAAAATAGGGGCAGCAGAAGGATTCGCTCCACATTTAGTCCAGTGACAAGTACTCCCGTTTGCATTAGCATGACCATGCTCTCCTCTACGCTTCACTTGTCATTTAGCAAGGCTAAAGCTCCCATTAACTGTGTTACTGAAGCATGAGAGTGCAGGTAGCCACATGCCTGCATAGATATGCACCAGGCCTTTGAGATGAGCTTCAAAATTCCTGTCAAAGTGAATCTGAGACCTCATATTCGATGAGTCTGTCCAGACAGCCCCAGCGGAGATAATGACCAAGTGAGGTCGGCATTTTCACCAGCTATTGCTGCTTAAAAGTTACATTTTCCAATCCAATAAGCCGGTCAATTAATCAACTTAGCCATGAATTAGTATTTGTCCATGCTCACAGTAATATGTGTACTTGTTAAATTCCGTCTGGGCCTTGTCCCACCGATCATAAACACTCAGGTCACTTCAATCAAACACAGGAGCTGCAGCTTCCTGCTTCCTCCCCTGTTCCTCTCCCCGCCTCTCTCCATCTATGTCTTTGTTGTCCTTGTTACTGCAGCGCTGGCAGCCACTGATGTGCAAATTGGCTCCATCTTGATCATCTCTCTCTTGTTTTCCCTACCCACTGCTCATTAAATTGCAATATACTCAGCTCAACTCAACAATCTATTAAGGCTGTGATAGGCTGCTAATGTTTCCTCATCAAGTGTCATTAATCACACTTTGAGAGCAGTAAGCGACAAAGTTTAGCTGCTTCAGTGTACTTGTGTGTCAAGAGTGCTTTGACAATAGTGGCTGACAGGTTGGCAGAAGTCGATGGCTAAACCTTCAGATGCTTGTATTTATCCAGCTGTTTCAACCTGCTGGATGATACTTACCAAGCCACTGTGCAGCAGGGACAGCACAATGTAGACCATGGCTCCATGTGAGTGCAATCACAGATATACAATTATGTAGCATTACTGAGTAAGTCGCTAGAAAGCACAGACATATGCAAATATCCAGCAGCATTAAAAACCCATCATTTTTATTGTGCCATGAACATTATTTTCACTAAAGCTGCTGACATTATGGATCCTTTGGCATGTTATCTTTTGGTAATAATGTCATTCACTCTTTGTTCGCACTTTGGCCGCTCACCTCGCTGAGGGTATTTAGTTTCATTAGCACCGCAAAGTCTGCCACATCCTGAAGATTTCCATCAAATGTCCAGTTATGCCTCCTCTATGGGATATTAGCCGGAAGAACATCAACTTCCATCATCAATGTGATTTTAGCTTGTCATTACCTTCGGTGTTTTATGCGTGCAGCAAAGACTTTATTGTGTCGAGAGATGAGCAGGAGTCTATTATTGATTTTTATCAGTTTCCTCAGAGTCAAATGAATATCTGCTCCAGTTCAAATAGAACGCAGCAAACACGCTGCAGATCCGATTATGCAAATGATACAACTATTGCATTAATAATATTCATGATATTGTGATGATTTCTGGAAGCGATCATCTCTTTATCAGCTGTAGATGGAAAATTAAGTTGACCTTTGAATCAGTTCAATATGTGACAGGATAACAGCATTGCTGTTTGGAAGTCGAGCATAATGCATCTTCTTTATTATTAATTTATGCATGGACATGACATTTTGATTATATTCACTGCACTGGTGTTATTTTGTGGTGGCCAGTTTTATATTTATACTGAGCTCGAGGCATTGGCTGTATCCTAAAGGTTAGAATAACAGGCGTCAGTGGTTTGAATCCCTCATCAGGTCTGTTATTGAATATCGATCAGTTTTATCGTCCAGCTCTGGCAGTGAGCGACTTCTCTTTTACATATACTCCAAAAGTACAATTTCTTGCAGAGGTGGTGCACTGCTTTGACTGCACTCCTGATTTACTCATTTCAATATTGTGCTCAGTAATGTTTTAGTGTTTTAATTCTTTGTCTATGTCTAGTCTAAGCTTATCTTGTGTATTGTTCTCCAGTCTTCCTATAGATGAAGTAGGACTATGCTGCCTTGAAAACCTGATAAAGAGTTTCATTAGCATGGCTGATGCCCCCTTCTGCCTGCTGTGTTGTATCTCAGTTTGTGCCAAACTAAACTCTAAACTGTATAATAAAAAGATGGCACCCTCTATGTAACAATGTGGTTTGAATTGAGGTCGCTGGCAGATTGTGTGTGTGTCTTTGGAAGCACGGAGCCTTCTGAACTTCCCTGACTTGCTCAAATGCAAATCCATCATAACACCTTTAAAACCAACTAAACAAAGTCTCGTAATGTTTAATGTTAATTATACATGAAGATCAGCAAGGGAGCTTCATTTAGTCCTATATGAAGATGTGTGACTGCAGGCTGCTGCTATTTGCTGCCGCTGCAACAGGGTTTTTCAGGTTCTCTCTGTTCCTCACTTGAGCCCTCCCCCTTGATATTCTGATATTTTATCTTACTGTGCAGAACAAAGCTTTCTCTGAATGACCTCCATGCAGCAACTTTAATCTTACTTTCATACACCTGTCTGTCACTGCTATTAGCTTTATCTGTTGTGCAACTATGTGCCAGCGCAGTTCTGACCACTGAATATTGTTCAGTGGCTCTTTAATCAACACAAACCAAGCATGGCGCTAAAACACTCAGGGGACCTGGCTTTATTTGGGTTCGTGCAAAATAAACAAAGACTTTAGTCATGTTTTTTTTTTTTTTTTTCAATTCAGTTGCAATATCACACACTCTGAATGAGTGACAGCATTTGAACTCACAAGCACTGCTAGATTACATGAATTCATGACACAGTTCCTCAGCAGTGCACATGGGTGGTTGATTGAGAGACTTATTTGCTCAATGTAATAAACATGAAAGTCAGTGAATAATAGAGCAGACGGCATTCATTTCTGACTGAAATACAAAATGGCTGAATCTATAAAACTGTCTAAGAATTTTACCTTTAGAAAATAAAGATAATATCCCGAAGGATTAAGGCTGGGGTTGGGCGTCTGATGTCAGACACAATGAAGACAATTAGTAAAAATGTTTATGTGCTGGAGATCTATGGCAGTGGAGACACATGGCATTGAAAGATAGCTTTCACTGCCACTTTCATTTTTTTCATTATATGGTCGCTCTCTATAGCCCATTATTTTTCAATGGGAAAGGTGCAGGAGAGCAGTTGGGAGGCTTTCCCAATCCCAGCATGCATTTGGATGAAGGTAGATAGTCCTTATTCAGCATGTACTTTATGTTGTTGAGGGAATCTCATCGTTCACATGACAGCATTTTTCCAGCTCACAGTCTGCGGTCTGGTCCAGCCAGTGATAATTTGATGCCTACTTCTAAGAGCTGTGGGCTGTAACCCACTGTGGGGTTCTCATAATGCATTTCACCTCAACCAGCGGCGAATGGCAGAGCATTTGAACCTGAATCATTGCTGGTAACCCTGTACTTAAAATAATAACAGTTTTGTGTAAGATTTCAAACACATGAGTTCTTTGAATTGATGGGAACTCAAGAAGGTGAGAATCCACTGGCCTGTTCCCAGGGAACCCACCTCCGGGAGACCAGTCTCTCCCAGTGAGCCCTTTACAATTTACCTTTAGCACTTGTGTCTCCGTAGCTACGTAAACATAATCAGCTGTATTTGCCATTGGAGGACGCATTGGTCCCCAAGCTGCTATAAAAATTAGGCTGATGCACAGACTATCAGGCTTATTTTCTGGCAGGGCAATCAACACTGTACACCAGTGCAGGGCTGCTTTTGGTTACCTTACTGTAGGCTTCCCACAGACACAGAAACTTTATTCAGAATATAGAATATTACACCAGAGCAGAATTCATTGCTCTATTAATATATGAGTTGACCAGCCAGTAAATGAATTATATCATTTGTTTAACATAAATGCCAAATCTTGTCTTGTTTCAGCTTTTCAAACATGAGGACTGCGACAATCATACTTCAATAATTGTTTGACATTTTGTAGTCTGAACACTTAAATGATTTCTAGGAAAATTCTTGATGAATAAATATTGTCTAGACACATGTCGGATTGTAATGGACCAGAGTTTGGTTCAGCTGGTGTAAGAATTTGAACCTTTAAAGGATAGATGCTTAAACTTTTGAGTATTATTCTGTCTTCAGAAAGGTTTACAGACAAGACTTTTCTGCTTGTCAGGTTCCTCTTCAAACTGACGGAATCAGAGTAATTGTCCAATAAATGGGAAGGCAGAGTTAGTTTCCTTTGAAACTGCACAGAGGTCATCAATGACTTCACAAAGCACATCTTTTAGTGTTAAAATCTTTTTTCGGAATTATAATTTTTGCTTTATTTTCCCTATCAGCTCATGAGATTGAGAAGAATGGTGTGAGAAAGCCAGCTCAGCTGGCATAATGTGCCCATCCACCCACGGACACGAAATCCCCCTCAAACACGCTGATCGCTATCAGGCCAAAGACGAGACAATCTCTGCAAGAATCAATCGGCAGTGCGGGGACTTAATTTTGTACAGTTCTCACTGTGCCCTTTGAAATGGAGCACGAGAGACATAGAGAAAATGAGACAGACAGCATGAACGCAGAATATTGTCCGTGTGATTAAGAAAATATGAGGACAGAAAATGGACCGAGGAGAAGGAGGCTCTGTTGAAGCATGAATGCAGAAACAAGTGGCTGAAAATAGGGACTTTTGTTCTTTGCTATTATTTTCCCCTTAGCTGAGTTAGTGTTGCCTCATCACGCCATGTGTGTTTGCCTGCCCCATCATCCTGTTATCCTCCCCAAATAACTACTCCTTTCTGTACAGGTGTACACATTTAAAAGGTGTGCTGTAATATTGACAAAACAAGGCTGCCAGCACCCCAAAAACGGAGGGCTTTGTCAGGCACCATGCTTGGGCTGCCATGTGAAAATGCTTGGCGTTCCACAGCTTCTTACTAAACCTTCCCTCTCGTCACCCTTCACGGTTTGGTAACATTATTACAAGTGAGATCAACTCACTCCCAGGTTGCAGTGATTAGGACGTCTGTCCTGCCCTCCCCGGACACACAGGGCACTGACAGCCACAAGTAACATCCCATAAACAAGACTCTCCTCCACTCTTTCCAACTTACTGCTTCACCGGGTTTCCAAGGAATGCATCCCATGCATGCACAAGGAGCAATGAGAGAAAACCCAAAGAGCACATCACAGGGAGGTGTAAAGTCAGTGTCAGCAGCTTCATGATTAAGCGCATTTCTCATACATGAGATTGTCAGTGTAAAAATGTTTTTTCCCATAGCTGCGCTGGATAACTTTAGGTTTGCTGCTGAGAGGACAAGAGTGACCTACACATCACACACATGCTCAAGGAACAAGGGGATCAATCTCCCGTTCTGCAGAGTGCTCTGGCAGGTATTATGAATTTCACCCCAGTAGGGTCTTTCCATTTATTTTCAACCTGAGCTTCTCTCTTCCTTCATTTTTTTCTATCATGGAGATTGATTCTGTTAAAAAATTCAATAGATTGCTATTTGATGCAGCTTTTCTCTGCTTCTTCAGCACTTGGCCCAGAGAAGAGATTTAAAAGACATCTTTCCAACAAAATAACAATCATGGAGGAATAAGACCAGGCGTCAACCGATTTTCAATTATCCCTTGCCTGAAGCTGGAGTACATTGCACCATTGGATGTGTCCTTTCAACAAACACAAACTGGATCGCTCAGGTCCTCTAATGCTGAATTCACTGCACGCTGTATACTCCGTAAATACGAACTACTGACTGGGGAGAGCAATTACGAGGAAGAACCAACTGCAGGATGTTTTTTGCAAACTCTGATAACTGCCACCTGAGTAACGATTCAGCAAGCGTGACAACATAAGCCATACACAGCAGCTAATCCTCACGCCGATAGGCTGATGTATTCAATTATTTTAATTAGTGAATAATTAAACGGGATAATAAGTTGGAATCATAATTATTCAGTCACATTTCCTTAAATATATAATTAACTGCAGCATCGTGTTCAGAGGTAATACACAGTCATTTCATTCAGTTTACAACAAAAAGCATGTCTGGGTCCAAACATGTCCTTAACCTTTGAAAACCACACTGAAATATCATCATTTTTTAAGTTGAGAGGGCAAACTGATACCCTTTTTAGACCAAAATTGACAGATATTGCAAGTAAACCTGCTACTAAGAGCTAATTGAGCTATTTTCTCCTGTCAGTCAAGTTTGACTTTCTGCTCAGACTGAGGAAAATTGTAAGGAGCAGCATCATCACATGTGTACACCGCACAAACACAGATACAGTGGTAGCAGTGGAGCAGCTGTGAAAACTGGGAAAATAGATCTCGCACATATCATTGTGAGGTCAGCGCACTTGTAAAAGTGTTGGAACCTCCGTGTGAGACACTTAGGGCACACTCACCCACTTGATCCGTACTGTGCCCAAGCCTCTTTGATACTCCTCCCCAGTCCCCCGCAGGCCACTTTCATTGCTTCATTCAGTGCCATGTTGAAGCAAAGTTATCACTTGTACATACGTCAACCCGTCGTTGTAAGACAAACGTCATCATGAAGCATCCTTGCGGACTCCTAGTGGAGGCAGCAGCACAGTCTAGAGACTCACATCTGCCCAAATTTTGAGTTAACACTTGACTTCTGCATCGGACCAACATGGACCTTTTAGCGCCTTTGCAAAATAATTGTCAGGAAACGTCGCATTGACTGTTTTGTCGCATTTGTGCTGGTGCATCAGCTCCTGTAAGGCCCATCGGATCCAACTGTGCCAGGGCAAGGAAACTGTACAGCACAGAGGATGCGCACTAGAAAAACACAGATGGCCTGGTGTGAGTCCTCCCTTAGAGCTAATATTATGTTTGTAAAGCTTATGTCAGGGCTCTGTATGGTTGTTGACCCAGGTGTTGAGTTAAAATTGATGCCAATTGGAGTCAGAACTGATGGATATTCATGTATGAGTCATTTGATCCGGGTGGGAATGTAGATGTTTTCATTGTCCATTGACTTAGTTGTTGTCGTCACTTTGAAAGTTGACACATAAAAAAAACTTGTGTGAGAAAATAACAGTTAAAACTGAAACTTGTCTCTCCATTTAAAAATTGAGGCATTTTCAGCCCATGTTCATACGTCCTCACCTCATTATGTGCTCAGGGCTAAGTCTCATTTATCATTTGCCACTTATCTCTGTTCTGACTCTGTGTGCAGTGGAGTTGCTGCTAAAATTCACTTTCCAGTCAAACTGAACGCACCTCAGCGTTTCCAGCTGTGTGTGGAAGTGGCACAAGTAGTGAAGCGGTACTCGAAATTAATCTTTTTCCCCGCGCTCCCTCCAAGCTCTGAACTTAACTGTTGGCAGTCAACAGGAATTTAAGACACAATTCTTCATCACTTGGCTTCATTAGTAACAGCCATCGAGTCCATTGACTGTTCATCCTTTCACTCTTTCAACTGTGGCAACTTCAGAGGAACGTGTCCACACAATAGACACTACAGTTTTATTTCCGTGGCGGGGCTATTTGAGTTCAAATCTGGCCTGTGTACAGCATGATGGTCGGATGCCACTTACACATCTGGACCAATTGTGGTGCACACACAGAAAGTCTTCCAGCTGTCAGCCAACACCAGAGGATACCAGCTGGTATCAGCCAGAATGTATGGGCCAGAAGTTTGATTTTGCCAAATGGTTCTTAGGTCAGCAAAGGTACTCATTTACCCAAACATCAGAGAAGCACCGTTGGAACAGACGAACCAGATAAATGCTTATGACCCTCAACTATGAAACCCCTTAGAGGTTTTTGGGACAACAGCAGTGCACTCTTCAGCATTTTCATGGTAGATCTAAGTGGGACCCCTGATAATGTGTGCTGCTGCCTTAGTGCCTTTACAGATGTTCCCTGAACATCTGTAAATTGCAGCATCCTCCAAAGGCCTGTATGTGAGGCATTAATTGAACATTTAATTCTTTGGGATTTACAAAACATTTACCAGTGTGCTTTGTTAGCGTGTCCTCTCCTAAAATAGAACTGCTCCTGAGGTCTAATTTCAATTCCATTAAAGCCTAAATCTGTTAGGAAGAGCTTAACTACTATCGAAGCCATTTTATCTGCTGATTTGTAATTATGTATCCGCTGTCAAGGAAAACACAAACAAGCAAAATCACATTCACCAACAGGAATTTCTGCTCTGTTGCCGAAACAAAGGATGCCATACTGTACTGTGTAAACTCTCAGAGTCTCATTATGTCTATGTGGGGTCATCAACAAGAGAGCAGAGACAGCTGCACATGGTGGTGCCAACAGCTGTCGACACTAAACTTTGTCTAATACTCCACCGCTTTTTGACTCTCCTCCCCATGTTTAACCTAACTTGTCTCCCTCAGTGAGCAGGTTAAACAGCTCATTTTTAATTGGTTGTGTGACGGCGACTCCCTCTTTTCCAACCCGTCCGTCACTACACCTTAGGGAAATCAGGTCATTAAACAGAAGCGGTGGCTCCTCCCACACGCACAGCGTTTATTTCAGGCCTACCACGCAGACAATGGCAGATTATCAATATTACCGTTGTCACCGACTGCACAACAAATGATGCTACAAACTGCTGTCGCTTCCCAGAGATAATCAGTTTGTCAGCGCGCCACAGGTAGATATGTTGTTAGCATCGGTTCATTTCAACAGAACAGTCACACCTGACAAGCTGATTATCAGCTGTCTCATGTCATGTCAGGCACTTGTCCATCTGCATGTGTCTATCTGGAGCGATTCCAATTTTTTTTCCCATTATTTGAAGGAAGTTCTATTTTTTTTTTTATCCTGCCACAGTGTGTGGATTTGTCAGTATTAATGCAGTAATTAAGCTCATAATGGATCATCTTAATTAAAACATATTTTTAATGAATGACCAAATGAAGAAGGCTATCTTTGGCATGACAATGTTGAAAGCTTAATTACTTTCAACACGGGGCAAATTGACAGGCTGCCGAGCATCACACGCTTTAACGGGATAGGCTTATTATTTTCATCCTGCAGAGTAAATATCATATTGAATATATTCTGTCTGTGCTAAATGTAAGAAATGAAAATGGGTGTAGCCGTGAAAAGGTGAATGAAAAGCTGATACTATATAAAATTCCTACATCAAAACCACAGGCCACTGCTATTTCTTCAAAGGTAGCCATTATATCCCAGTCAGTAAAAACTGTGTGATTACATAAGCTCTGCACACCCTCTGCTTCTCTCCCTCTTTCATGATATTATTCTCCTTTAATCTTTTTTTCCCTGTGAGTTAATCATTATGTGTCTGATGGGTTTCTGAGACAGGATGTGGAGAGGGTGCAGGACAGGACCCAGGCTCAGGATGACCCCCTTTATCAGCAGCAAGCAGGCTGTGACTGGGCGTAAGTTCTCGACTAAATGATTTCCCTGGAGAGCTGTGGTACTGGCGCCGAGTCAGACTCGGCGTACTGTCACACACAGATGTATGGAGGTTACCCGACCCCTCTGCTGGCTGTCCGGCAGACTGGGCCATGGGAAGCAGATGCATGTTTTATCCCTCTGTCTGAATTACATTGCAGTGGAATTGGTAACTGGCCATTGCCTCTGAGCGGATTCTGAGTGTTCGGACTAACTGCTCTTCAGTTCGTTGTTTTTGTTTGTTTGTTTTTTGTTTTTTTTTTTTCATTCTGTTTATGTAGCCAGCAGTGACTGTGGCCTCTGAGTATTTGGGGACTTTCCATATTATATATACTGAGGATGAAGGGTAGTCAGCTTGCAGTGTCAACAGGTGCTTTTGAAAAATAATGCCCTCTTTTAGAGCGTAAACAAAACAAAGGAGAAACACTCATGAAAAGCAAAAAGCCAACTGAAACCGGCTTATTACATTTTATTTGGCATCTGCGGTTAAAGTCCAGAAAATTCTTTAATACTCATAAAATCTGTTTTGTTGTGCTGTAATGTGTTTGTACCCAGCTGGAGATCTCTTTACATGTCCTGCTGCAAATGGCTGATGTTTGTTGCTATCTTTGGATGAATTATTCAGCAGCATTGTATACGTTATATCAATGTAATCTGCAAATAGCGCCGGTCTCAACCCTGTCTTTAAAATATAATTTACTGCGGCCCAGCAAGTCCCAAAATGAGCAAACACATGGTGACAGTGGCAGGAGAAACTTCCTTTTAAGAGGCAAAGACCTCGAGTGGATCCAGGCCCAGGGTGGCCATCTGCCTCAACTGGTGGGGCTGGCCTGAGAGAAAGAGAGAAGAAAGAGAGGGAGTGCAGGGAAAAGACCACCATGCAAAAATGCTGATAATTATACTACTTGTGTGTGCAACATTGTCAGATGGGGTCTAGTTTCTCTACTGATAAAGGTGCAACACCTGTGAGACCTGGCTGCCGGCACACAGAGGATCTGTTTCTCAGCCAAACATGGGCAGAGAGAGAGCGACCTTAAAATCTCTCCGAGGCAGTGTGTTGCTCACTCCACTGTTTGTTACAAGTCACACAGATACTTTCTGTTTTATAACCGGTTGATTTCCATACGTTAGGTAGGATATCTTTTCACGCCACTATGCTAAGTGGTGGGGTTGGTTAATTTATCCGTTTCAGTGTCAGAGATTGAGCTTTAATTTAAATGTTAGGTGGTGATTTTTAATTTACGCAGAGAGCAGGAAGATGTTTTTGGCGGGAATTTGTGCATTTTACATGAAATGTTTCAAAGTGCTATTGAAGTAAGAACAAGGGCAGAAATTTAAAAAAGAAAACTCCTGCAGATTTAGAGTTTGGAGGACGTGTACTGCAGAGCAACAGCTGTTTATTAGATAACACTTTACTGCTCGGTATTTACAGCGAAGACATGCCTTTGAATAGTTTCCTGCATCTTTGGATTTTGAGTCATTGAGAAGCCTTTGGAAAATCTGAGCAATGCTTGATGATCATTTTAATCATGAAAGCTTTGCATTTGGTAATTGGTGTTACTGTCAGACAGAAAAACATGGCTCTCATTAAAGGCTTTATCATGGGATAAATATGGCCGCCCATGCCCAAAACATAAAATTAGCTTTAGCCAACCAACAGATCAAAATGAGAGCAAGTATTTAACAAGCCTTTAAATCCCAAATCGGTTATATATGCTGTCAAATCTGGAACGTTCTTGTAACAACTGACTTTTGCACAATATCACCCAAACTGCCCCAGTCCTACTAATCACCCAACTCTTTTGTCCTGCCTACAAGAGCAATAACTAATATAGTGTTTAATACTAAAAAGAGGAACTATGGGACGGATAGAATTTAACATTCAGGACAAAACTTATTCTGTGATTGAGAAAATTACTACTTTTGCTTTTTGATTCAGACAAATGAGTTGGCAAGAAATGACTGTTTCAGAGCTGGAAGTGGGAGATGTCTTGAGACTTTGGAGCAAGGACAAAGTGTCTCAAACTTATATATTTATACACATACAAATCCAGTGATGTGTCTCTTTTTTTGTTGTTGTTTTTGTTTTTGTTTTTTGTTTTTTTGGCACGTCCACACTAGATAATTAGCAGCTTCAAAAACAGCGGATGGCTATTAATCTGCTACAAGCTACAAGACTTTGAACAATACACAGTAATGGGCTTGTTAACATGGTCAAACATATTCAAGGCCACGGACAAAATTGCATCAGAAAATTTGACACTGAAGTTCAGCGACCAGCAAAGACGTGCGAGACTGGCTAGGTGGGATTTTACTATGCTGAGGTTAATGTTCGGGGCAGTAATATCCTGAGGCGAGCCATTTATATTCATTTATGACTAATTGTCGTGTAAAGGTCGAGGGCAGCACCAGATTTTCTTAGCGAGGAGTATGTTGTTGTGAGGGAGTTGCTTAGAGACTTCCTTTTCTCTAGCTCTGAATTGTTGAGTCCATAGGCCTCTCTACAGGACCGGATTTGGGTCAGGAATGTTTTTTTTCTTTTCGACCCTGTTTTTTCCAGCTGAGGAATATCGCTAATCTCAGGCCTGTAGTGTCCGTAGCTGAGATGGAGGCGATTATACGTGTTCTTTATTTCCTCTCTCCTCTACCACTGTAATTTGCTTCTCACCTTTGTCTTTGTATCTCATCTCTGGACCACTCCAACATGCTGCCGCCAAGCTAACCCTTCCAGAGGATCTCATTCAACACCTTTAAAGAAGCTTCCCATCTAATTCAAAAATCCAGTCCAAGATTCATGTGATGGGTTTAGAGTCTTACATTGTCAGGGACCTTCCGTTGTTCCGGAGATAATCCCAGTAGGACTTGAGGCCCTCTGATCAGGGTTTGTTGGTTAGTCCTTGCTCCAGGCTCAAGACAAAAGGAGACTGTGCTTTTGAGGTCACAGCTCCTAAATTGGGGTGCTCTCTCCCATTGGGCGTATGATCTGTGAATACTGTAGAGCCGTTTATTTAGTCTTGCTTTTATTTAATTAGCCTTTTTGTGTCAATGTTAATTGTTTGTATTTATTTTTTCATGCTGTTATAGTGAGGCACTTTGTAAAATCTGCTCTCGAAAACTGCTGTTTAAATAAAAATTCACTTACTTACATTGCACTATTGACTTGCTGAGGTGGAACACAAGCTGTATCAGTGAGAAAAATCTACCGGAAAGAACTACAAATTCTGTCATCATGTTTGCAAATTACTTGCTTGGTTATTATCAGCCTAGTCATATGTGTGGTTAGTTTTTTTTTAATCTCATATTCAGAAAGCAGCTATATTGAGAATTAACAGCAGCCCTCCTGAAGCCTTTAAATTACTATTAATCGATAATATCAGGAGTGAGTTTCCTCCTCTGCAGCCGAGGGAGGATGATGTGTTGTTTTCGTGCCACAGTGTGGGGGAGTAGGTGCTGCTGTTAGATCAGTTTCCACAGTCCCGCAGTGATGTTGCCAAAGTCAGTCAGGTGGAGGAGATGAGCAGTCAGAGATGTGAGATTACCCACCATGCAATGGCCGCAGCACCGTAAAGGACAACTGTTGTCCAATTCTAAATGACAAGATGGCACAACTCCATTCAACGACAAGGTCGGAGGGAGGGCAATGGAGGGAAGGGGAGGGGCAAATGGATTCTCAGTATTGTAGATAAGACTTTGTGTGCTGTGCAACTGCTTATACTTCTATACTTCAATGGACTGTATTGTACCAAAAGATATTGTGGGTGCAGTAGGGTCTGCACATACTGAGCACAGCTTTGACTGTAACAAGAACCAGACATATAGCCATTTCTTATGCTCCATTTGATCTGAAAGTAAAATTAGTTTTTGTCATTTAGTCCCATAGTAAAAAAATTGATGGTGCAGCTTCAGTGTGGGCACTAAAATTGTTCATGATATCATAGTAATCCTAGTTGTGCCCAAGGGCAGTTAAACAGCTGAGCGAACATTATTATTAGCCATTAGGTGCTTTTCCATCCCCCTCTTTGCATATTTTCAATTTGTTTTCGGAAATGGAGGCCAGACAGTCAAAACTCTTTGTTCAGGGCAGAAAAGTTTATGCTTTAGTGAAAGTAAAATGGAACAAAGTGCAGATTTTGCAAAAATCACGACCTACATGCAGAACATGACTTAAATATTTGCTGTAGCATCTGCTCTCAGCCAAAATATTCCTCAAGCAAATACATGGAACAAACACACTGGTACGTTATCAAAATTTCCAACATAAAAACCACAATTAATAATAAGATTTGCACAAATCCCAATCAAATATTTCAGATTTAACTGGCACTGTTTTAATTACTTCATCTTGTTACATCCTCTTCTCTGGTTGGAGAATTATTGGCACCAGCTTTTTATTTCAATCAACTAAATTAGAATTTACATAATAGTAGTGGATGAATTAACATTTTCCCTGGCAGGTTTTATGGAAATGAGTTGAAATCGATTCGAAACTTGCTTGTGTTCACTGCAAGTATCTTAACCTGAGCCCTACACATTTATACGTTACTAAGTAACTTTGTATGTTCCGTTGGGGCGTGACTCAAATCGCTGCAAAGTGTCGAGGGCTGAGGATCCATTAAAGGCAGAAACTTACCTTAGTTAGGCCTCCTTTTTTCTGGGTTAATGTAATGCAGTATGTGGAAGCCGATCATGACTCAGCAGGTGTTAAAAATACCTGAATAAACAAAAAATGTTGAGAGGGATTTAGTATTTGTGTTATCCGTTGTCTGGAACCCTGCCACAGAAATTTTTCAGCTTTACGGGAGTCATCATAGGCTGAAAAATGAAGAGTGCAGTTCCTCTAGTGACCACGAGCATTGTTTCCAACAGAAAGGCAGTCCCCATAGACCCACGTGCTCATACTCACATTGGGGGTGGGGGGGTGCATATGTATAATACAAACAACCAAGTTCATTAATGCAAGACAAGGCAAAAAATGATAAGTCATTGAGGATTTGCAATTTTGAGTGACATCTGGATAAGTATATGCTCGCGGAAAGCAATATGTGCTGACGTCTTGGCTCCACACATACCTCACCTCTCTTCTCTCCAGCAGTCACTCATTGACGCAGCTCATCCATGACCCTGAAACATCAGAAGTGCACAAACATCCCCAGATGACTGTTGAAGACATTTTCAAGTGTAATTATAACTCAGCTGCAGTTTTTATTTTGGCATTTTGTCATAAATGGCAGATTTGCTTTTGTGGCTGGACAGCAGACAAACATTACTAATCCAAAAATAATGAGAACCTTTTGCTACCTGTCAGGTGGGTGATCTCCAGATGTCTGCGGGAGAAAGAGAAAAATTAACCATTCATCACCTTTCATCCTGCAACCCAGCATTTGACTTAATGTGATGTGTCGCCTTGGGCCGTCTCTCACCCCAATGAATCCAGACTTGTTCTTTTATTTTTGAACCCGCAGTCGGGAAGCCTATAAAAAGCAAATTATATTTAGTTTAGGCGCCTGTAAGAGGTTTCCACAGGTGCTGATCAGACGCGTGACATGGAAGAAAGAGGTCATAGATCTCCAGTGTGTGACGCTCAGAGAAATCAGTGTGCTTGAGTCGTCTTGGCTTCTTACCGTGGACAACATGCAGTAGTGCATGACCAAGGACACAAGAGATAAATCCCCATGTATTGCACAGAGCCAGCTCTAGAGCAACTGTGAACCTCAATCTGCAGTTACACATGCGCTCTTTTCATTCAGCGTGGCGCATGGAACAAAAAGCTGGCTTTGATGCATCGAGGTGGAAGCCAGTTTGGCAGCATGAGGTGTGAACTTAGACGATCTAAATGCTGATATTTAAAGAATTACCCAGGTTGTGTGTTGTTTTTGTTCTGCCAAATTGCACGATAGAGCTGGACCACATTGCTGACATCCAGGAACATGGTGACATAACTACAACAACCTGTGCAGGCCAAAGAGAATGAGACATCAGACAATCGCACAGGTTGTAAACGGGCCAACAGTTACTTTATAACTAAAACACAGGTGTTCCATGAAGAGGCAGAAATAAATAGTGTGAAAACTAAAGTGTGACACCATAGACTGGACAAAAGTGGGGCTGCAAAATGAAACCAATGCTGAAGTGTCTAATGCCTGCATTCTATCTAATGATTGATACAGATTCAGAGTTTATGGTCTAGGGTCTCTTGTTTCAAATCTTCTTCACCACAACACAATGTCCAGTTTTTAAATGATGGTCCCATTTAGAGGAAAACAGACCATCAGGCGGGGTCTGCACTAGGGGACTTGGCTACGGCCTGATTGTACAGAGCAGGTCAGATCCTCCTCAGCTCCTCCTTCCCTTCCAAACATCATTTTAAAAAAGATGGCGATGGCCAAATTGTAAAATGGAGCCTTCAAAACGGCAGTTCACAAAGCAGTCGGAACTTGGCCTCTCCATTTAATAGATCATGCATATTGTCTCTGGCACTCCATTTGATTCCTACTGACCATGAATGAACCTGGCACAGTGGTGCAGTGTACTGATTGCAGTCAGGCTGACCGTTACGTTTTTAATAGAGGAATGAGCTCCATCCATCAGGTGCTCAAATTAATCATTGGTGGGATTAGTTCATTGTTGTTTTGTCTATTTTCATGGGGTTGGCTGACAAAAAGAGAAAATGACAAACGCTCAGTAGACTTACCATTAGTGATAAAGTGATGTTTCCTTACCAGTATCACCGACACATTGTACACAAAATGGACTTGGAGATGTGTGCCCCTTTTTTTTGATATGAAAAACAATGTAATATAAGGTAGTAAATGTCAAGTACACTGAAGGACATTGTCTGAGTGACAATGATTTAAAATGTATAATGTTGACAAGTAGCATGGCCCAACAGGAACATGCTGTATCTAATAAAAATGGAACCTGAGAGGATCCAATAGGTGCACACTGATTCATACTTATAGGGCTTTATGGAGTAAGTGGATGAGGAAATGGTGATGAGCATAGCAGTGGCAAATAGAATCAGTCTCACTAAAACACATTCAAAATTCATGCCACAGGAGAGCATGTGGGAGACACAGAGGCATTAATCTGTCTGAGAGATTATTTGCATTGTGTCGCAGAAGCTGGAGCATCTAGACAAGACAAAAAAATAAATAAACAAATAAAAGAGGGAACAACAAGGTTCTATCTGCGCTGCCATTTGAGTCAGACGGCGTAACGCCGCAGAGAGAGAGAGAGGCACGGAGCCAGGCAACAATCCTACCAACTGGAGCCGCAACACTCAATTAGACTGACATCTGTCAGGGAAATACTTTATCTCAATTGGAGATAATTTAACATGACATATGGACAAGTGGAGAGCTCAGAGAACATATTGCAGTGGTGCTCAGTTCCGATAAAGCTGCAGGGATAATTAGATTGTTTGATGTGTCTAACCAGTATCACAATCCGCAGTGTCAAAGGTGACAAAGTTGAGTGCTCCTCATTACGGGCACCACATGCATTGTATTTGAGCGGAGACGTTTTCAAAACCATACGCTAGTTCACTGCCTGGTGCCTTAAAACATTTGTAGGAGTGGGCTCCATTTCTGTTGAGTTTCTTGACCATTCTGAGAACGGGCAGAAAACATCTGTCTTTCGTCTGCATCGATCAATATTTTATCTCAGCTGATGCTGCAGGGAGTTTATTATTCAAGTGCACCGTCTCATCTCATAGAAGTTATTACGATATGATTATAGAGTTATCACTGCTTAATAAAATAATTAGCTTGTTTTTCTGCAGATTAATGTCGGAAGCTATAGGACGAACAGAATGCTAACAGCTGCTGAGTGAAAAGATTTAATGGCACACCACATTTTGGTTGTGATGTTGCAAAAGGTTCCTAAATTATATATATTCCTATATTTCTTTCTAGGTTTTTGCTTTGTTCATGTGCAGTTATGAAACAATTCACATTGCCTGCTTTTTACAGCATGTGAAGCTGGTCTCTCACCAGCTCTCACACAACATCTCTCACTCATTTTTCTAACCGTTTGTTGAACTCAAGTCGCTGCTGCCTGGTAACCACATTCAACAGACTTCGCTCTGCAGACCTTTGCCAGACTTTTACTTCCCCATCAGGAAAAATATGCTTGCCAACACTGACAGACAGCAGCAACCCCATGAACCAGCCTCCTACTCTCTCTCCCTTTCTCTCTCTCTCTATTTCTTCACACCGTCTTTTCCCTCTCTCCATCCTTCTCTCTTTCCCTCGCCATCTGTCTGTGCTGGCATACAAATTCACGGTACACGTTATATGGAAGATCTTGTGGTGGGTGAAGCGGGTTGAATCAGACCTGTCCCCGGATTCCATCTCCAAACATGGACGCCACCAACATTTCTTCCTCCATTACACATGAACATATTTGGCTTGTTGTTGTTTGCCTGTAACTCAGTGCTGTGCATTTGTGTGTGCAAGCAAGATGTGCCGTAATCAACTTCACTACAAGCTAAATCAGGGAGCTTTTTCCTCCCAGCATGCCTTTCTTCTGGCTGGATACTCCTTCTTAAGATAAATAAGTACAGCAAAGAGTTGGGTTTAATAGTCAGGCCTCCAACAATCGTGTCTGCATGGGTTTTCTTCTCTGCAGTGCCACTGTGAGCGCACAGTAAAATTGGCAGCGTGGCACAGTTACAGCAGATTCTGACACGAGGTGGACACAAATTAGAGTTTTTGCCTGATGCATGACTTTTTTTCTTTGAACCAGTTACCAAAATGGTAATTTAAACTGTTTGGTGGGAGCTTGGGGGTTTTTCTAACCGGTCAGCTTTTTGTATGACCCATGTGCTTCCACTGTCGTGTTTTGTTTCATTTTTTGGATTGAGCTTTTGACAAAAGAAAAATAAATGTCTCCAGTTTATCTGAGTTTCCACAGGGTTTAATGCAGCATTCAAAACTAAGTCGCAAGAGAGAAATATTTCTGGAAATGTGGGCAGCACATACCACTGAAGTATTTATTAGCACACAGCTGCAACTCACATCTGAGCTGACTAAACAAGTGTGGTCAATGTCTTTCATAATTGATTGTCAGATAAAAACAAAACTCCCAAATCCGTTCCCCCATACACTATGAGAAATAGCCTACAGCAGGACCTAAAGGGACACAGGGTCAAAGTTAAACAGACATAGAAAAAAATCTTAAAACATAATAACCTGTTGAATATTATCAACCCATATTCAATAGCCAATTATATCAATGTTTATCAGCTGTTACAAATCTAACGCATTACTGGGATTGGATATTATTCTGTCCTTTAAACTAAAACGACCACAAAACTGTTGCCCCCTGAGTTGAACCACTGCAGTCAGGTTATGTTACATGAATGATTTGAAGGCGAAAATGTATATAATAATAATATTCCAGGGGAAAAGTCAGGAAACACACACACAGTAGCACACACAAATTGACATGACATTTCACAACATATCACACCTTTTCTAGAAATCTTCTGTAGCCACATTTTTTTTTTTTTTTTTTTTTTTTTTGCTCCAAAGGCAACGTGCTGATCCAGAGTAGAATAGTATCAACTTTACAGTCATTGCACAAGAAGTGCAATGAAATTGGCTGTGCCGTGCCTGAAAAATTTTGATAAGAGCAAATACACACACACCATATAAACACAAATACACAGTAGTAATCTTAGTTCAATGAATAAAGAAGAAAGTATTTAAAAGCAGCCCAAAATTATTATTGCACTGTTGGCCAAGCTGTTCCACTGTTATACATATGAAGCAGGCACTGTACTAAGCAACACAACTAGGTGTGCTGCCATCCTGAACCTGTGAATCTGTCTTTATATCAATTATTTCTGGTGCTATAATTAAACCTAACTCCCAAAAGCCTTTCTGCTTGACAGAGGCATTTAATGAGAGCCTGATGATGACAGATGTTTAGAACGCATTGCGAAGATTTGCACCATCCTGCTGCTTGTTGCTCTTCAACAGCGCAAAAGACAAGAGCTTAGGGAGCCACTGTGCGTCCCAGAGCTACAGGCACAGACAGACACTGTAACATTTACCATGTTCGTATATTAACTGCTTAACGCCTGGATTTAATTACAAGTATACTCAAAAAGAGATTATTCGTGTTTTTGCTTTCAAGGACATGCTCAGTTAAGCGGAGCTTGTTCATTTGACTGTAGCACATGAAATTGATAGAAATTTGGGGGTGTTGCAAATTTGCGACAACAGGCTGTAATGGCCAATAGTAATGAAAAAGTAATAAAACAGATTCTCCCATCTCAAGAGATGGAGATAGTTTCATTGGTGCCACAAAATCATTTTCAGTGTCCTGACTATAACACCAACTATTAAAATTATTTTGCAATCTAATTTCAAACAGAGCTCAAACTTTTCTTTGGAACCTAAAATGAATGAATCATGACATTGACAGGAAACAGAACAGGTTGAATATGCAAAAACCAGCAATTTGTGAAGGACAAATTAGGGCCAGCTCATCTAATAAAGGGGTTGTGGTTTAACCCCACCGGTCGAAGTGTTCTCAGTGGCTGGCCAGAAACTGACCCCTAAACTACCAAGGATGTATCATGAGTGAAGGAATACACTATAAAATTGTCTAGGAAAATGTGAACATAGCTTCCTTTGCAATAAGTTATCTGAGTTCAGTCAATTAACCAAGGATCACCACAGACACAACGGCTGATAAACATGAAAGTATGGACAACATTGGATGTTGAGCTGTTTCACTTTAAACTGATAACTCTGATCGGCTGGTGATGCTGCATGAAAAGTCCAAGGATCACCAAAGTGAGCAGGATTCATTAGCTCTTCAACGCTGCTCTTCCCAGAGCAACAACTAGCCAAATAGCACGGCTAAAAGGTTATGTCACCGTCACAATATTCTTCTCCCTTTGTTCATTACCGCACACACACGGATTCCCCCCAAACACCCACTGAGGGCAAACAGATCTGAACAACTCTTGTAACCCAGACTCATACTGCATCTGTCTCCCTTTCATCACTGTGACAGTAAGCTGCAGGGTTAGCAGCTCCCTCTCAAGGAAAACCAGAGATCTGAGGCAAAACACAGTGACCTGTATATTTACCTCAGTCAGGAAATGAATGAGAACATTCAGTGGTCCAAGCCAGGAGTTGGCTGTGAAAACATGGGATAAAAAGAGAAACGGGTGCTCGGAGCTTCCTTTTGGGTGCTCCAGGCACCAGGGCTGTGAAGAGAGTCGAAAGGATAGCTTAATCGATCTTTCAGAATGAAATCTGAGAGCCTAGAAATCAAGCCAGGAGGATAGCCTCCCTCTCTCACCCCACCACCCTCATACAAATATCCAGCAAGTTTGCATGAGTGCATATATCAAAGTTGGTCAAATCATGCGAGGGATCTTAGCACCAAAGAAATTAACAGATCAGTCAAAGAGAGTCTCAGCTCCCCGTTGGCTGCTGCCTCGTCAGTTCTTCAGAGGTGTCTGATTAGGCCTAATATATGGATCTTTCTTCAGTGACATATTTTAGCGATGTAAATAAGTCAGTGGAGCTGAGGGAAAATTAATGACCCACTTTGAGTACCTTTGATTTCCATATGTCCTCTTTCCTCATGTAAAGCACATGCGATTGAGAGGACCCATTTACAGGGAGAGGAGGAGAGATGAGAAGTGAACCCAAGTGGAGCAGCTTAGAAGGCTGCATAATGTTAAATTCAAGGATCTGGGAACCTCTAGGGGAGGAAGAGGAGGAGGAGGAAGAAAGAAAGGAGATGGAACTGAGCAACAATACTGAGAAAGGAAAAAACTGAAAACAGAGCAGTTAATTCCAATAAGTGTCATTCCTAAAACACTTTGTGCTCCGGGCAACAACAAACATTAGAGTTTAAAGTAAGCCAAACAGACATTGGTATAAAAATGCAAAAAATGTTCACTTTTTCAATTCTGGCTTTCCCCAGGCGTGTAAAGGTATTCCCAACTTAACAAACAATTATTTCAACCTTCCAACATTTCTGGGTTTGTTTGTTGTTGTTTTTTTTTTGTTGTTGTTTTTTTGACTTCATTAATTGAGTTCTGTACCCTAAACCCAAGTGTTTCACTTCAGCTTATGCCTTCATTTTATATTTAGTCGTGAAAAAACATCAAAATCCGTCTCTCTGTTTAAAATTCAATCATTCGGTGGTGGGCATTTATTTCACTGAAAAGGAGAAAAAATTATCTGAAGAAATGTTTATCTATGTTAATTCTGTTAAAATACAGAATTTTTAATTGTATAACAAAACACCAGAAGTAAAAACAGCATAGCCAGCACCAAACAACTTGTATTAACCACCAACATAAAATTGAAGAAATGTTCAGCTCAGCATTCAAAATGAATCCCAGTCCTACAGGCCCAGCTGTCAAGCAGTCATTTTAAGGGTTGGTTCTTTTACCACAACACCAACCACCATATTTAGCCCATAGCAGCTTTTTACAAAGAAAAACAACAGCTCAATATTCATCTACAACTGCACAGTCCGTTGGTTGTGTAGCACCTCAAAATGCTACCTTGCTGATGCAGTTTGCTGCTTCCCTGAATGAGGACTCAGTTGAAGTCATTCTGAGCAGAGAAAAAAAATGTTCAAGGTTAGTACTTGCTGCTCACATTGGTCACTAAAGAAACGTAACACCCGTGATGAGCACAGGATGTACGACAGCAGGAAAGTCACAGGAAGACGTCTGCTTTAATATCAATGATTCATTAGATGACACTGTACCAGTTCATGCGAATCTTACTGTACATCTCTGCTCTCTTTCGACTCATTTGAATAATTTCACAGTTTCCATCTTGAGAATGAAATATAATCCATGCGTGAAGTCTACATTGTTGTTCTCTATGAGGGGCAGAGGAGATCACGGACTGACAGGCGGCTCATTCATTCATCTTCAACCGCTTTCCGGGTTGCAGGGGTTGCTGGAGCCAATCCCAGCTCAGACTGGGTGAGGGTGGGGTACACCCTGGACAGGTCGCCAGTCCATCACAGGGCCAACACACAGAGACAGACAGAGACAACCAGTCACACTCACAGTCAGTACTACGGACAATTTAGAGTCACCAATTGACTGACAGGCGGTAAATAATAAAAAGAACAGAACCAATCAAGCTAAATTGATTTCTCAGGGAAGAAGAATTATTGTTCAACTACTAAAGCTATGGTCATTGTTCTGCATTGTATTGCACACTGACTCACCTTTGTTTTTCCTCTTTCATATTTCAACCTGATCAGCCAAAAATAAAGCAGGAGAATCTTTGTTACCTTTTTATTTTCTTCCACAGAAAAGATTATGTATCTGTGTCTCACAGCCCCTCAGCTCTGCCTCCCCCAAGCCTCACTTTGGTGTTTTCCTTTGGTACACCCTGAGAGTCCTATGGACATGTGGAGTGCGGAAATGTCTTGTGTGGCACAATCTCTTTTCACGTTTTCAGCCTGACCTTCACCATTTGTACTTGCATGCTGTACCCTGTAGATCACAGTGAAATCAGATTTCAGCCTCATGGGCCACTGGCATGTGTGATAAATTACGTGACTTGCTACAAAACATAAAAGCTTCTCCTGAGCTACACCCATGTGTTTGAACCCACACAGAGCCTCCATGTATTTCCCATCTTAGCAGAGCAACACACACACACACAGGACTACATCTTGCCCTGTGGCCACCTCTTTGTTTCCCTCCATTTCCTATCTCCTCTCCTGCTTACCTGGCAACTCTTAGCATGTGCCTCACGTTTGGAAGGGCAGCCTCTGAAGTTCAATCAATAGTGCAGCCAGGTCTTGCAGACCTGTGCTGCTTTGTGGACAGAATTCAGGCCTTAATTGTACCTGATCCACCAAAATACTGCAGCCCAAGCACTCCACAGATTAGAGAGCAGCCTGGTTAAAAAGAGACAGCAACTCTGGACACATTCCCCTGTCCTTTCAGAACAAATCAACAACTGATACGTACAAACACTTCAATTTGTATGCATGCATGTACCTGAAAAGTTACACACACGTTCCTTTGACAAGCAGGCTGAAAAGTGCAGCATAACTTAGCTGAACTGAAATCTCCCACACACCCAAATGTATTGTGTGTCGTTAATGGTGGTGCTTCGTAAAACACTATACTACAGTACAGGTAAATTTTCTATTAGGGCATCAAAGTGCTGAAAAAACAGTATCCACCTTTGCCTTGAGCCCTATTGTACAGTGGACTGACTGTATCGCAGCCCAAACTAACCTGATTTGACTGTATGATCCTTCTAAACCACATTCAGTAACTTCTTCAAAAGTCGCCAGACTCGCAATGCAAAAGCAAAAAGTAACCTGTGATAAGATATGGCAAAAGGGAAGTATTTATCTGGTGTGACTCTGAAGCAACAGCCACACAGTGAAAGGTTTTTGTTTTTTTGTTTTTTTCCATCGTGTATGATACAAGAATTGATGGTGAATTTTACGCTGACTGGTTTTGGTAATGAGCCTGGAAGCAGGAGGATAGTATGTGCACGCTGCCTGCTGTGGTCCCGTTGGCAGCGGAGTGCAGCTGTCCGTGGTGCTGAAACAGTGGTTGAGCCAACTAACAAACTGTCCAAGGTGCTTACGCTCTGGTTTAAACATAGCTGAAAACTCTGCTGCCACTTGTGCTTCATGTTTTCACACTTTTACTTATTCACATTCATTCCAGCTTACCAACAGACGGGGCATTTGCTTTGTTTTCCCTTTGCCAGCACGTGTTTGCTATTCCTACACTTGGCTTGTCAGGCTAAATTCAGCTCAGTTGTTTAGGCATTAACAATGGAAAAGTGAATGACTGGCTGTTTGTCCTGTGATTGACTATAACTCATCATGTGCCTTCTTCGTGATGCATGCTGGGATTAACCTCAGCTCACTCTTTGTATTTTAATACATATCACATATACAACACAGGTAACTGTATGAAAAGGTGTGTTGACTCTCGGATCAACACTAGTATTTATGTATTTACACATATTCTTTCCTCAGTTTGTGGTTTGTGTGTCTTTGTTCTTTTTTGTTAGTTTTTCAACAGCAAAATATTTGCAGTGTTTCATTGCAAATCGATCAGTCAGCCAGTAAATCAATAAGTCAAGCTTGACTCATGCAAGCAGCTCTAGCAAACACTTCTTATGTGCACACAAAGGAGGCAATTTTTCAGTTGAAAAAGTTAATTTTGTGATGTTTTATGAATAACTCCCCACTGAGGGATCGACTGAGATCAACTCCGTGGGAACAAACACATCCCGCATGCAGCCCACTCCTCAATACTTTCTGCCTAAGCTTATTGTATCGTTGCAGATCGTCTGCAATAGTGCCTCAGCTTTGCAGCGGTGGCACGTCTCCTACTAATGGATTATTAATCAAACTCTGCTTTATCTGAACAAACATTTCACACAAAACTCCCATTTTGCTCTCAAGGTCACTCAGTGTGTGGCGGGACTCCAGTTTGACATAAGTCAGTAGAAGTGTCATTCTCAAGGTGCAAATTGTATTTGGGTATGAAAGAATTCTGCACACCTCCTTAAACTAATACAATGTGCTCTCCCGTCTTGCTCCATAGCCTCAACATGAGGGGCTGCCATCTCCTGTGTTAATTGTTTGAAAGCTATTTGCATATACCCACGTAAATACAGAATAAAGAGCAGTGCAGGCTACACATTCTGCATAATTTTGCAATTAGTTTCACATGCTACATGTACACATAAACACCCTGTGGAACTCCACAAGTGTGCACCCTTTCATCCTCTTTAAGGTTGACTGGACTAAATTCTAAACTTTAAAAATCCACAACCTCTTGAGTTGGAAAGGCAAAAGCCCCCCCCCCCCTTTTTTTTTCTCTTTTTGATGAAAATGAATACAGACCTACACACTAAACATGCATGTATTCACACACATAATAATTAGTCTCTCAAATACCTCTGACTAGCAAAGAGGCTCACTCCTGGAATTCCAGGCTCACACTTGATGAGGTGTTTATCTAAAGCTATGTGTGTGTGGACATGTGTGCCTGTAAATTGACTAAAAATGTAGGCCACATGCTGCCACGTACCCTGGGGGGAGAGAGGCTATAGGAGTGTCTCCTTAACTACAGGGGCGGGCAAAGTCAGCACAGTGGTAGCAGGTGGTGATTGGCT
Organism: Remorina albescens; assembly: GCA_034769265.1. Lineage (NCBI taxonomy): Eukaryota > Metazoa > Chordata > Actinopteri > Carangiformes > Echeneidae > Remorina > Remorina albescens. Next base: position 17,286,183 of record CM068488.1, on the reverse strand, counting down.
GTTTCCATTCTTCCCGTCATCCCAATCCACTACTGACCCGAGGCGTTGTTTTAATCACTCTTCGTACGGCGCCATGACGCAGCGTGCCACTACACATCCACCGCGTGAAGCCCCCATCCCACCCCGCCTTCATCATCTCCCATGCCTTTCATTCCTCTCTTTTTCACTTCCACAGGCATACTTACCATTATAGGATGTTCACACATACATGCACACAGGCGTAAGACAGAGGCTTCCCTGCAGTGAATTCCAGCCTGGGAGATGCTGGCAAATTCCCTCCTGGACCAAATGAATTATTGAAAGAGGGACAAGCAAGGATGACTGCCTGTTTAAACAGCTGGGGCCGGTAATGTGTGTACTTAATGTGTGTTTATATGTGTGGATGTGAATGTGTATTTACACTTATACGCTGTGTGCATTTGGTCTGATGAATAAGGGGTACATTTCATCACAAGGATAGAAAAATGAGGAAAATCGCCCAGACTGAGGACATTTTGTTAAGTATTAGGTGTGGTCCTGACAAGTGCAGCAGCGAGCCAGTGTGCGTGTCTGCTCCTGTGTGCTCTCGGTTCTTAATGACCCAGCATCACCCACCGAGTCCTTCCCTGACACTCATACTGGGCCTTTCCTTGAGCAGTAAGTAGAAGTAAAGTCAGCAGCTGTGATGTGGATGTCTGCTCAACTCCTTTCCTGTGGCATTTTCTTCTTTGACAATCTTCAGAAGGTTAATGATGCTCGCGCTGTGCTGTCGTCACAGCGGCAGCATGTGTGCTTTGAACAGAACAACGTTGCATTTTTTTAATCCAATTCTCCGATGGCGATTTCTAGCACAGTAATAAGACTTTGTTGTGATTATAATTTCAAAGCAAATGCATGGAGGAAGGTAAAACACTGTCTTACAAAAGGTCATATATAACTGCAGTGTAATTTCATGTACTCCCATTAAAACATATGAACGGGGACAGATATGAGCAGAACTAATTCAATTTCCCAAATGTCTAAACCTACATGATCCTAAATTGCATTTTTACATCTCCAAACACATTACAGAATTGATTACACACAGTTCTTTGGAAAATAATATTAATTCTCTTAACATAGAGTTGTCTATTGTTCTTTAATATCAATTTCATACATACAGGTTGTGAGATTTATTCTATTGTTTAGTGATTCAAATATACTATCTGAGTTCTTCTGATCAGTCGAATTTGTAGGAGGCCGCTCTCATAGACGTGGTTAGGGTATTCCACCGACTGAGAGAGTCTCCTCAGTGTTTCAGGTGAGTGGGAGGGATGTTGAGGAGGTCTGTCTCTCAGGGTGTAGGGTAGCCTGTAGCCTGGATGCACTTTAGGGTGTTCAGAGGTCTGTAATGTAGTTTCTTTAAAAACAAACAATGGATTAGATTGTAGAATTGATTTTAGAATTGATTCTAAAATGAATTAGGAGCCAGTGGAGGGAGGCCAAAACAAGGGTTATAGAATAGAATAACATAGCTTTATTGTCATTGTACATGCACGTTGTACAGCAAAATTTAAAGTGCAAACCTTTCCAAGTGCCCTAGATGACAAAATCAGTACACATACCACAATGGACACAATAAATAACGACACTGAAAGATGCACACAACCCTCATTTTCTCATGTCTTCAGCGCAGAGTTAACTGTTTCTTAGCCTCTTTGTTATGGCCTTCAGCGTCCTGAAACGTCTACCACTATGTAATGTGAACATCCCCCTGGTACCAGTCAGGAGCTGAGATGTAGCGCTCTGGACCGATTTCAGGACAACTGGCTGATCGAGCCCTGAACATGTAAGAGCATTTAGTATCTCTTTTTATAGCACTGAATGCATTTATCCATCCAAAAATCCATTTTTTAAGAGATTTTAATGCATTTGTTGGAACGACACATTGAAGAGGGGAGGTAAAGAGGAGAGGAGTAAGGAGTCCAGTTGACTGGGAGTTGAACCAGGAGCTCAGGGCTTTTCTGTTGTCCAACACTTCAATAAATAGTTAGGTTTGGGGTTTTTATGACTTTCACATGTTTAGGCTTGTGACAAAAAAAATATATATATATATATATATATGTATCCCGTCACAGGACTGTTGTCCATGAAGTGTTAGAAGTTAGACCAAAAATGATCTCCTTTAACCTTCTCAGGCGTTTATTCCTCAGCGTACTTAGTTCTGTTGGGACAAAAGCAGTGAAGAAAAAGCTATGATCAGAGAAAGATAATAATAAATACAAATGTGTGTACAGAATATTGTTTTAAGGTTCCTTCCTGAGATGTTCTGTATATAACCTAAACTGCAGCTCAACCAGCTACAACCAAATGCTGCTTCCACACCAGTATCAACATGAATATGATTTACAATCTTTTCACCATCTATTTTCTCCAGATAGAGTACTTTTCATTTTCACACTTTGAGTTCTTTTTGATGATGTCCTGATGATCTGAATAGAATATTTAACGAATGACCTTTGCTTGTGATAATACTTGTATCTTTTTTTTTTTTTAAACCTTTTTTTTTTTTTTTATTCTATTTATCTATTCTATATATGCGCGCATTCATTGTGGACAGCAAAGAAGAATTTCATTGCACAGGGAAACGGGTTTCTTTACTGTACATATGACAATAAACACTTTGAATCTTGAATCTTTGCTCAAGAAGCAGCAGCAATAAAAGGGTGTGAGCAGTACTTATGCCTTAAAGCCTTAAAACCCTCACATGGTAGAGGCGCCAAGAGATCCTTCTTGTTTACTGTAAGATAATAGTGGCTTTAAATAGTGGACTGAATCTGTCTGAGACCAGTGTTCTCAGATCTAATTTGCTGTACCAAACAACATTAACTGCTTTTGTCATAATTTCCATCATCAACGTCAAGCTATCATCACCTAATCCTCCATGTAAACCCATAATGTGTCAACTGGCCAGCCATGAATGTGTGGGTGTAAATGATAGCTGGATTATGCAGATAAAGCTCTGGCTGCTGGATGATGGCCTGACTGAGAGCTTTTCCTCACATTTCTCACACTCTCTTGCGTTATTTCCTTCCAACTGCGTTTTCTCATTCCTTCAGCCTTTGATCGTGACTGTACCTATGAGCTTGACCCATATACGTGTTGTATGTGCACGAGGGTACCAATGATATGTTTCACAATCGAGTCTCTCTTCTTTGTGGGAGCTTTTATGCTGGCCCCTTTTTTTCTTCTGCCAGGTGAGGAAGGTGTCAATCCTGCAAGAAAGCTTCACATCAGTCACATTCTCTGATGTTCCCAAGTCTATTGTGCCTCCCAGAGGCTGATTAGCATGTGGACGAGCAGTGTTTTGTGGCCAGTGTTGTGCCAGACACACACACACACACACCAACAAACGTTCATTAAAGGGAAAACCAACATAACGTCGATGGCCAACACATGTCACCAAGAAGCTTCAGTGCTCCACAGTATTGATTCTTCCCCGACTCTCTGAATGCTGCTGCTTCTAAAAGTCACTCAGTGGGTGTTTCGATGACGATGATGGAGAGCTCAGTATTAAATCTCCAACAAAGTTGAAATCTGGTAACAGCAAAGGTCACTGCATATGATTCACTTTTACAAACGTACAATTTTGAACTCAAATGCAAATACAACAGTCCAGGAGGCAAGAGAGAGGTTACAGGCAGGTTTTGGGTGATAACTGGATAACTGATGGGTTCAGTGCCTTAGCTGAGGATTTTTCCTTGAATTTGGCAAAGAGTCGGGATTCACAGAGAAGTGGAGGCACAAACTGGTAAAACGCATGCAACATGAGGGAAATGAACCAGTGGGAGACATAGGGAGAGACAACAGCGACATCCGCCACCATTCAGTGACCCCTCATCATTGTCATCATGTCATTTATATTTATAATGTGTTAGTTCATTCACAAGTCAAGCACATTCATACAGAGAACAGACCACTGTTCTGTGAATTTTCCTGTGGAGATCATTATCATATCATACATATAATGAGTCAGGGCAGCACGGCGGCATAGTGGTTAGCACTGTTGCCTCACAACAAGAATGTCAGAGGTTCGATTCGCGGGCCTGGGGCCTTTCTGTGTGGAGTTTGAATGTTCTCCCCGTGCCTGCGTGGGTTTCCTCCAGGTACTCTGGGTTCCTCCCACCATCCAAAGACATCATGTTTAGTTTAATAGGTGACTCTAAATTGTCCGTAGGTCTGAGTGTGAGTGTGAGTGGTTGTTGGTCTCTGTCTGTCTCTGTGTGTTGGCCCTGTGATGGACTGGTGACCTGTCCAGGGTGTACCCCGCCCTCACCCTATGTGAGCTGGGATTGGCTCCAGCACCCCCTGCGATCCAAAAGCGGATGAGCGGTAGGAGATGAATAATTGAAGCTTAATACAAATTTGTATAGATGATTCTGAAAAAAAATGGAAGGAAAAATCCTGCTCTGGGCAGTTGCTGTGTATGTCACTGGAAGTCATACTGAGGAAGGAAAAACTTTGACTAGTACCTGTGTCGTTGTTGGCTGAAAGGCAATGTTCTCTCTTCAGTGGCATGAAAGGCAGGATTTAGCATCATTTGCTCTTTAAGGCTCATTTAAAATGACTGCAGAATTTTGCTTCTTATGGCAGTGGTGTATTGGTCTATGAATTTACACTAATTATCCATGGACTGAGGACAAAATGAGGTATGCTGCATGCATATCCTTGTGTGTCCAAAGACATCATGTTTAGATTAACTGGTGACTCTAAATTGTCTGTAGGTCTGAGTGTGAGTGTGAGTGGTTTTTGGTCTCTGTCTGTCTCTGTGTGTTGGCCCTGTGATGGACTGGTGACCTGTCCAGGGTGTACCCCGCCCTCACCCTATGTGAGCTGGGATTGGCTCCAGCACCCCCTGTGATCCAGAAACGAATAAGCTCTAGCTAAAAAAGCCAGAGTCCACCGGTCCACGGAGACGCTAATGCATGCTTTTATCTCCAGTCTTATTGATTACTGTAATGCCCTACTTTCTGGTCTTCCCAAAAAAAGTATCTCAGGCCTACAACTTTTACAAAACTCTGCTGCATGTGTGCTGACGAAGACCAGAAAGCGGGCCCACATTACACCAGTTTAAAAATCACTGCATTGGCTCCCCGTGTCTTTCTGGGTTGCTTTTAAGGTTCTTTTAATGTTTTTTAAATGTCTTAATGGTCTTGGACCTTCTTATCTTAAAGAATTGCTTCAACACTATGAACCCTTGCGGACCCTGAGGTCCTCCGGCACTGGCCTCTTAATTATTTCTAAATTTAGATCACATGCTCAAGGGGAGGCATCTTTCCAGTATTATGGCCCCCGTCTGTGGAATGGCCTGCTAGAGGACCTAAAGGCTGCAGAAAATGTTGGTATTATTAAAAGCAGACTCAAGACCTACCTATTTAATCAGGCTTTTAACTAATATTTTGTTAGTTTAATTATGTTTTACTGTCATTGACATTTTTACTTCGGTTTTAACATCATTATTAGTCTTTTACTGATCTTTTAGTGTCATTTTCAATCTTTTACTGAAGTTTTAATGTCATTCTTAGTCTTTTATTGATGTTCTATGTTATTCTTGTTTTTTTATTGAAGTCTTGATTATATTTTACTCTTATTTTAAATTTTTTAGTTTTTAACTCCAGTGTTTCCTCAGTGGGGGCCCTCTGCACTGGGGGCTGTGATTGGCCCTGGCTGCGCTGGTGCTGCTTCGTTGGTTGCTTCAGCTGGGGTGGGTGGGCGGGGCATTCCTTTTGACCAGGTAATGCACTTTGTGCTACATTTACGTATGAAAAGTGCTTTATAAATAAAGATTGATTGACTGATTGATTGATTGAAGCGGTTGAAGATGAATGAATGAATATAATGAGTCAATAAAGTACCCACTGTCAAAATCTTTTTACATGCTCACTGCCTTAGCACATGAGCATGCCATCCCTTCCTAATTGGTAATAACTATGAATAGAACTTGGGCGGATCATAATGGGATTACCTGAATCATTGAAGTTCATTGTGTTGGTGTCATAACTGTGTGCAAATTTCAGAATTAATTAATTCATCCAGCAGTTCATCATAGCCCATTCAACTATAATGGATAGCAGTTTCATCCCAGTCACCTTTCCTTCAGCATTGCTTCATGATGTCAGCTGCTGTCATCAGCATAATCGCCAAAATAGGAGACAGCTCTAGGGAAGATAGAGGTAGTAAACCTGTCCTATAGCAATGCATTTCATGACGTCATGATATATTCTTAGCCCACAGTCTCCAATAGGTCTCTACTGAGTGCATTAACAAATTTAATGCACTCAATAGAGCTGATGAGTCAACAATCATGTCTCACTCAGAGGTCTCCAGACATGATGTTGGTGTCAGGCTGCCCACAGCAACAGAAGTGAGAGACACTTCCCCGGTTGCTGTGGGCAGTTACTTTCAGAGAAGTACAGGTTTGATTCATGTCACCCTGCCCTTGTGCCTCAGCTGTAGTTAGATACGATTGCCCTCACTGTGGATATGAAAGCTGTGTGTTTCATGTCTCTGATGATCCCTCCAGAACGTTCAATTGTCGGACAAAATGCAAAGTTCAGAGCTTGAACAAACAGCTTGTGAGTATGTGCGATATAACGTGGTTTACCAGGTTTTTTTGCTCCACTCAAGGGTCTAACTGTTTTCCATCTCCATATCATGGGACGTACAGATGCATTTAGAAATAAATATAATGGTGATTCTCTTTGTGCAACATGAAAGTACAAAGGAGTCATTTGCATTAGCATCATGCCTCTGTACACTCCCCTCAGCCCACTACAAACTCCTACCCTATCCACTCAAGTAACCTGAGTGGTAGAGAGGTCCCGCAGAACACAGTGTGGCTGAAGATAAGGAAACACTGACAAATGACGGGCTTGTTTTTCTAAGTTAAAACAGAGAGTTGCCCTGAGACAAAATCTCTGCTGACCACAAGAGTTTTGGAGGATGTTATGAGAGCATTGGAAAAGAAAAGCAAAGCACTTCAGAGTGCCTCGATGCAGAGGGTGAGGGAGGTGGGATTTCAAAATGCTCAATAATGCCATTTATGTATTTTAGGAGCAGCTGTGCTTTATACTCACATGGCCATGCGTTTGTGAATTCACAGACTGGAAGCAAAAAGACAGAAAGAAAGATGAATAGTGGAACTGAGCAATTAACAGAGACACAGTGCAGATGACAGTAAAGGAAATGGTGCAATGCAATGCATTTACCTCAGTCCCCTCCAGGTCATAGCACTGCAAGTTAAACAGACACTTTTATAAATGATGGATTCATTAAGCAAAGTCACATTATGTGCCCTGTATTTATGTAAACAAGTCCTTCTACAAGGCTTCAAATAAAAAACTCCAGCTTTAAGGATAAGGTCTATATTCTGCTCCATGAAAAGCACAAAACCCACCAACTAACTCATCACGCTGATCTATATACAAAGTCTGATATTTCCTATTCACGTACTATAACCATCCATTACTGTCAAAAGAATATTAAAAACACATCAATCAGCTACTGAGGGACAATTTAGTATCAACATGGATGTACCACTGATCACTGTTCTGATTCCTTACTTTAAATAATCAGATCTGCTCCTCACAAAATACAGTTTGCTCCGGCTGAAGTAACATTGGCCTAAACGCATAAACATTGGCCCGCTTACAGCCCCAATCGCCTCTTGTACACCATAAACCCATGCGACTGAATTGAATTATTGTCTGATTCAGCCCCACCAAAAACAGCCTAAAAAAACTCTCTAGACAACCAAATATGTCTTTTAACAAGAAGCAAAACTGTCTCCTTGCTCAATTTCAGTAGCACTAACATGGCTGTGCTTGTGTGTGTTTTTTGGTCATCCAGGTCGTGGCACCTGTGGAGTGGTAGTTTGGTCTCTCCTGTGTATAGATCCAAGCACTCTTCACTGTTTTGCAACACATGACCCATGTTTTACAGCTTGTGCCTGGCTGTTTTGTCCGTGGGATAGACCAGTTTTTACCTGCTGTGTCTGAAGTACAACAGGATATTATGCTTCACCAGGATAAATTCCTCTAGGTTTCTCAGACAATCCTGCCACATATGGGACGACTGTTGTTTCGTTACTTCCTGGATTAAGTCTGAGGGTCTTTTCTATTTCTTTTTAGTTTTTCTTCTGTTCCTTGATGAAAGGCCAGCCAGGACAGTTAAAACATGTCTGTCCGCAGCACTGGTGTATGGCACAACACATCAGTACAAGCTGTACATCTGCATCTGAAGGAGGGACATTCTTTTCAGCACACAAATGTTCACATCTTGAGGCCATCTATGTTGAATTGGAAAAAGCCTACTTTACAATAGCTGGGGGTGAAGTACAACAACCAACTATGACACAGTCCCAAGTGGTTTAACACCATTCACACCTTGACACATATGACCCTAAGGCCTCACCTGAAGGCAGGGTGAGGCAATGACCCTCAGGATGACCTTCAAGGTGACAACTCCATTAGATTAACTACTTCAATCAATCAAACTTATTTATATGCACTTTTCATACCTAAAATGTAACACAAAGTGCTTTACCTGCCCCATCACAGTTTTTAAAACTGAAGAAGCTTTTAAATGAGAGGTGAAACACCAGCCGGAACCTAAAAAGTCTAGTTTTCTTCGAATCAAGACGAGTGATTCGAATTGAGTTTTATAATTGGTTATGGTCTTTTCATCATGCCTGACTGGGATAAGCTACTGTCAATGAAATCTGCTGAAATCACAGCCGCACAGTCCAAATAAATTATATTCGGTTTATTAGTTTCGAGCATTAAACACTACATAAACATTTGCTAATGAGTTTTGGCTGTTACATATTTAGCGATAAATATTGGGTAGAGTAGATCTATTTATGAGTTGAAGACACAAACTTTTATGTCCATGTTCAAACTGAAAGAAGGGGACTGAGAGATGAGTCAGTGGTGATAACACTAAGTTGATCTTAATGCTGTATGTAGAATTGGGATTCAGGTAGTGCGAAGTTGAGACAACGCCATGGGGCGTTAGACTCTGGTGGTGGTGAAGATGATGGGAACAAGAGAACCTTGAGATTTGGATTTCATGAGACTGATTAGTTTGGGCTCAGCCTGACAGGGAGTAGGACTAGAGGTGCATGGGGGTAAAGGAGTCTGGTACCATCTGACAGAGCAAGAGACAACAGGATAACAAAATAAAACAGCTAGTGATGTGGACAGAAGGGGTTTGGACACCTTACAGTATATAAAGGGAACCTCTTTTACAGCACAACCCGCAAAATTCTGTCTGCAGATTGTCTTGACTCCCTTATCACCCTTAGTCACATATATTGAATAAAATCTTTTTAATTTTTTGATTGGCTTCTGTATTATTCTGTGTAATTATTGCCTTGCCTAAAAGCTTTGGAACACAACAACACTCTCTTATGTTGTAAAACCTTTACAGAGATAATACCTGCCGTCCTATCTGCCACACACATAAGAAGTGGATTTATCCTTATCACTTCAAGAGACCTTAAGATGGATGCAAGCATTTATAAAAGCTGATCTGATGAGATACACCAAAGAGTGAAGTGACACCACAGTATGTATTAGTTTGTCTGGGGCAAAGGAAAGCATGAGAAGAGCCTTCACTTCTGTGTGTGTCAGATATATGTGGGGCATTCTGTACCAGCAAATCATCACAGCGTGGACAACCTTATTCACAGATTTGATAACTGTAATTACTTTTGACAGGCAGCCTCATTATCTCACCCCACAACCCAGACAAGAAGTTCCTTGGCTCTGCAGTTTAGTTTCCCATTAACCCCTTTCGCCCTCTTTGACAGGTATGGACGGTGGCAGTGGTCAAACGTCATCTTGTTCGAACATGACACACATACAGCACACAGCGCACAATCTCTTCTTGTTGTCAGGGGACAGAAATAGCCCTGGAGTCATGACCAGTTGTGCTGAATTATAGAGGAAGGTGTGAATACAAAGGATAAAGAAGCAATTTATGGGCTATGTAAGTTTTTTTTATGTTTTAATATATTTTTTATATATTTTATATATTTAGGGGTTTTTTTGTTGTTGTTGTTAAATTAAGATCAGAATTTCTATGTCGTTTCTGATGCATACTTATGTTTTAGAGTTTTATTGAATAGCATGTGGCTGTTTAATACAGCAATTCCCAGGTATAATACACCGATAAATTAGAGAGAGCAGTGGAGGAATAGCATAGTCCATAAAATAGCATACCCAGTGATTTGTTATCCTTGCAATAATGCTCTATGACTTGTGAGATGAGGCAACACTTAGTTTAAAGCTGCACTAGACCAGATGCTACAGCACTGGAGAGCAAGAGACACACATTTGGTTTTATATGCATTCTCACCTACAGGGAGTGCTTCACGAAAGACGAGAAAACACCAGCAACAAGACTTCACGCAGTTCCATTAAACAGTGCATGAGTGACTATGGTCATAGTGCCAACAGGGTTCTTCATACCGAATCTCATGATCACAGCTTTACGTAATCACTATCACTGCTCCTGTGCTCTATCACTCATTTGGACTAGAGACAATCCAAATATAGCCATCACCAGGTGGCACTTTATTCTTCCTGATCACGAAAAAAAGAGTAGGCGTCTCTCAAGAGGGAAAAGAGGGAGAAGGGAAAAGAATAGAAAAGAAGAAAAACTTCACTGATTTGAGTGGAAAACACGTAAAAATAGTTTAGACACTCGCCCCAGCTCAATGCGATGCCCAAGAGAAGACATCAACTCCTCTCTTAATGATATTGATCTACAACATGTCACTGACAAAGAAGCAAACACGTTCAATTTACTAATAACGCCACATGAGCACTCCACTGCATTTAACGACAGGTCCAATAAAAAGTTTCCACCGAGCTTCCCAGCTGAGCTCCATAAATGCTTAAGGACTACAGTAGTTGAAGTTGTCAACAATCTGCTGGAATACTACTGGATTTTAGGGTCATGCTGACGGGTGTCCTTCTCTGGAAACCTTGAGGTTTCCAGGAGAAACTGAACTGTTACACTTCACTTTCAATGAAGCAAGAAGTTTCACTCTGCACAGGGAGTTGAGTAGGCATCTCAGAACAACAGATGGAAACCTACAAAATTGTCTTGCTGTCATGCTGAGTCATAAAAGTGAAATGTTTGTGAGTCCATCTTTACATCTAAAGTCAGCAAATATTCCAACAGTGCAGCATCATTCCTATTCTGGAGGCATTTTAGCATTGCAAATAAGAGACATAGCACAGCAATAACTCTGCTGATGTTTTCATCGTTGGCATCCAAAGCTGCAATTTTCATCAGTGCTTTCCAGCTGGTGAGTCTATAAAAATCATGAATGAAAGTGTAAACTGCAACATAGATCACAAACTAACACATCACACACATGTATAGTGGAGGAAACATTTTAACATAGATGTCAAAACCCTTGATTTATGGAGGGAGCCTGAGGCAGTCAAAGACAAATAAATGGAATAGACATGACGTTGCTGTTGAGAGGCAGAGTTCAGCGTGTTCGGGGGGTTTGAACTTTTCATGTCAGCGTTTAATATAATCTGTTTCCCTTTGGCCCACTTTGTGGCTGTCAGCACCGATTTTAAGTTGATGATAATACATGGTAAAGTATGGTAGATAGTGGTTAAAAAGAAGCAGAACATCTTGATAAATAGTTGACTGGTTGGTGTGACAGGCATGAAAAGAAAACTGATGAAAAATGGAAGGGTTGGGCCTTTTTCCCCTTTTTTATTTTTGGAAGCTTAAGATTTGAGACACCGCCCATCACTTCTGTTACAAACCAGCCACTGCGATAATTTCTCCTCATAGTGACGGCTGAAAACACTGCTGTCACGGACTGAACATTTTGGAAAATAGGAAAGGTGCTAATGACAGCCCTGGGGCACTTTTTACCCCTGTGTGTAAAAGAAATGATAGGAGGAATTCAGTGAAATAGCTCCTTGCTCCACAATAGAAAAACTGATGCTGTTGACTGGTGCTGCAAAACTATCACCTCAGATATTTCACAACATTTCATGAAGCAGCATAATTAAGTTGGAGGCGGGAAAAATATATCTCCTTTTTACCTTTAAAATATGCAGAGGAAAAAGTTTGTTACTTTTAAAGGCTTTCCTTTTCGTTAACAGCAGCTTGGTAAGGATGTCTAAGTGGTTTTGCTTTAGAGCAAAAATTCTGATCTTTTGAACCACTCAATACAACAGAACATCATGGGCTGTAAATCGTTGGCAATAGCTTTTTCAGCCCCTGATATTTTGAGACATAATCAATGTTTTGGCTTTTTGAGGGTCCATTACTGAAAATAGGCAAATTGCTTCCAAGTCTTATGCAAAATGTTTTTAGAGAATCTACTTTTTTTTTTTTTTTTTTTTTTTAATCCTTTTAGGGGACAGGTTTCAGCATTAGAGCAGGGTTAAGTGAACAATATGATTACAGATAGCAGGAACAACAAATTGGGGTTCAGAGCACGTACTGTATGCCAGGTCATTGGCTGATGTCTGCCTAATGCGCTCTCCGATTCATAGCTTTTTTACAGCTTCATCCATGCGTTCATAGATAGATAGATAGACCTTTATTGTCATTGTGACATGCACAACGAAATTAAAAAGTGCCATACAATTGGTGCAGCATAAAATAAAAATAAACTACACAATAAATTAAAAAAACAAACAAAAAAAAAAACACTACAGTAAATAAATACTATCCCTCTGTCCGCAGTAGAAATAGTAGCATACAATCACTCTGTCATTGATATTGCACAATCCCCTATTTATGTACATGTATTGTCAGTGAGTGGTTTTTTTTTTTGGCATTGAGGGTGGTTACTGCTGTAGGGTAGAAACTGTTTTTTAGTCTGTTGGTTCTTGCTTTGATTGACCTGTATCGTCTGCCTGATGGCAGCAGTTCAAACATGGAGTGACCTGGGTGGTAAGTGTCTTTTATGATACTCTGTGCTCTTTTGACACAGCGTGTACTGTGCAGATCGTCCAGTGAGGGGAGAGGGCAACCTACGATTTTTTGGGCCATATTGATCACCCTCTGGAGCGCAGTCCTCTGGGCTATCATGCAGCTGGTAAACCACACACATAGGCAGTATGTCAGGAGTGATTCAACTCTGCACCTGTAAAAAGTCACTAGCAGATTTTGTGTGATGTTGGTCTTCCTGAGTACCCTCAGGAAGTGAAGTCTCTGCTGTGCCTTTTTCAGGACCTCGGAGCTGTTCACGCTCCAGGTCAGCCCCTCTTCGATGTGGACCCCCAAGGCATGGTGACCCATGTCCACACAGAATCGGCCCAAGTGTAACATAACATGACAAATCATACTGTGCTTATCTGGTTGGTGTAGAGCGCTGGGGATGTTTAAAGGGCCCATATTTTACACTTTCTTACTTGGCCATCAAGTAAAATTATAGCAGATTTGATGTAGACACTTGGAAAAATCAAATCCTGGACGGTTGAATGCTGGCTGTAAGACTGATGCAAAGCTGGGGAAATAGCTGATGGGTGGTGACAGTTTAGTTATGAAATCACAATGTTACCAAAGTTCTGATGGCTTATTTTAAGACAAAGTTTCCAAAATTATTAATATTTACTACTCACATTTTCAGAGTATAACATAACAAACATTCATTCATTCATCTTCTACTTCTTATCCGATTCTGGGTCGCTGGGGGTGCTGGAGCCAATCCCAGCTCACATTGGGTGAGGGCGGGGTACACCCTGGACAGGTCACCAGTCTTTGGTTTGGTCAGTTTTATCCTTAAATAACTGTTTTGTTGGATAGTAATAAAATATCAATATTTGCCACAGGCCACCCAGGTAGCCAGACAATTGATCAAGGTTTTCTCTCTTAAATTGTAATTGCATACAATTTTGTGACTTTTGTGTGAGCAAAATAAAACATTATGGGAAAAAGACAAAGGCGCTTTTATTGTATGTCATTAAAAAGCCCTAGTCTGCAGGTGACAGTAGCTGTTCACTAGTATATCTATAATGATTGCTTTACTGTACTATTACCAGTTTACAATACAACTGCTGCTAGCCATGGTATATTTTGAAAAGACTAATATGCCGGATGGCATTAGCGCTCGACTACTCAGATGTTGTGCCCAATTCTTAAGTGAGATCTTTACATTCATTTTCTAGTGGTTTTTGTCACTTAACAAAGTTCCCTCATCGTGGAAAGAATTCATTATTGTCCCAGTGGTGAAGGTACCATCACCAAAGATATTAAATGATTATCGTCCTGTGGCTCTCACCTCAGTGGTGATGAAGAGTTTTGGGTGTATTGTGAAGAGAAAATTTCTTTCTATGACACAGACAGTGATTGATCCACTCCAGTTCACTGATCAACCCAGGAAAGGGCTGGAGGATGCTCTGGCGACACTGTTGAATTTTGTTCTTAGGCACCTGGAGGGTAAGAAAACACATGTACGTTTAGGTTTTGCTGATTTTTCATCAGCCTTTAACTGCCTGCAGCTTCATATTCTTCCTCACAGGCTTTCTAAAATACTCAGCATTGATTTTGAAACCAAATGTTGGCTAGTTGACTTTCTGACCGAGGAGGAGACCGCAGACGACTTGTGTTAATGAAACTCTGTCTGAAACCGTGTTGTGCTGCAAAGGATCGCCTCAGGGGTGCATCTTGTCACCTCTACTGTTCATGCTCTACACTAATGATTGTAAGAGCATGTTCGAGTCAAGGTTTGTGATAAAATTTGCTGATGATGTGGGACATGGACCAGTCCTTGATTATTTTGTTAGATGGTGTGATGAATCTTACTTGCAACTTACTGTAACGTATCAAAAATGAAAGACATGATCCTTGATTTTGGAAAGAAACCACTTGCCACAGTCCAAACCTTTGTTGAAGGGACAGCTGTGGAAATAGTCAGTCAAAGTATTTAGGCACCATCCTGATTGATAAACTGTCTTTTGAGACCATTCAGACGCCATCTATAGGAAGGCAAATCAGAGGTTGTGTTATCTGAGGAAGCTGACAGGTTTTAATGGTGACAAAAAGCTTCTTAAAATGTTTTATTCATCTTTTACTGAATCCATTTTAACCTTTGCTATGATCTGTTGCTTTGGTAACCTCAGCATCTCAAACAAGAACCAACTCTGCCATAAAAACGATTGGCACTAGTCTAACTGATCTGGACTCTGTTTGTAAAGCTAGAGCCACTCAGAGGGCAAAGGCCATTTTGGCAAACCCTCTTCTTCCTCTTCATGCAGAGTTTCAGCTTCTCTCGTCCTAGAGAAGGTCTACTTTTCCCTGCAAGGCCAAATCAGATTGGTACCTGAAATCATTCTTCCCATCTGCCATTTCTTTTTTAATTAGGCTGTGAGCGAGCTTGAGGGGAATGATGCACCTGTGGAATTGTGATGACTTTACGTATTTATTGTATTTATTTATATTTATTCGTATGGTGTCTGTTGTATCTGTATAGGAAGATTTCATTGTGCTTGTATCAGAGATTTTAGGATTGCATGTTTTTACTTCTGTTGCAAACCAAATGGCCTTTCGGGGACATTAAAGATTTTCAAAGTCAAAGTCAGATCAGATTTTTAAAATGTAAAACTCTGGTTGCTGTTGTTATCAAGCTCAGTAGAAAAGAGGAGCAATCCCTACCATGATCATGACAATACAGTCTGTGTATCATAATAAAATTGAATTACCTGAGAAATAGGAGTATTTCAGTAAAAGTGTTCTGTTAAGCAAAAAGGAGCACTGTTTGGTTTATTACCTTGCCAGAAAATCTTTAGTGCATCATCACTCAGCCCAAGCTGAAGCCTATTAAATCAGCTGAGAGGGATCCCCCTCTGCCCAAAGCCTGCCATGTGAAACACCAGTAAGCATTAAACACCTGCTTAGTCCAGTCTATGCCAAAAGCCATCACAGCTAAGGCTTAACCGTCACTTGGTAAAAGGATCACCGGCTCTGCACAGTTGAAGAGAATGCAGCGGTAAGGGGGAGATACAGAAAGACAGATGAATATGACATGGGAAACACCAAAGGATATTTGTTCCACACTGGAAGAATTTGCCTGCTCATCAAGTTGGCTCAGACAGCAATCTCCACATTGCTGCAACTGGCTTTCCCTCCAGCCTGATCCACACATTTAAACATGATTGTCTCAATGTGGAGCTCTGCACAAAGTTAACATTGCCCATCACCCTATTCTGACATATGGACACCTCAATGGCCAAGCCCACTCAAACCCAGACCACATCCAGATGTTTGCTGAGGACAACAGTTGATGGAGAGCGCCCAGTCCCGGACCTGATCACCGGAAGACCCCAGCCAAGGTTTGAGCAGCACCTTGCATCACACTGGCCAAGGAAGAGGAGACTGCCATCAAGCACAGGGGACACCAGCCCGGTCCAGCCTACCATAGCCCAAAGTATGACAACCCAGCTTGTAAGAGCAGAGACAGTCCAACAAATATCAAATCAACAAAGTCCAACAAATCAGAGTCAAGCCAGCCTGAGCCCTATCAGGCAAGGCCCCAACATTAGCAATCAGCTAGACAGAGCAGCAGCACAGCCTAACATGATTCAAACTGCAACAACATCACCCCTTTCTAATTTGGGCATCGCTGTGTTGGTTTTTTGAAACCAGTAGAAACCACATTTGGGAGAGAAGGTGGTGCTCAGCAAATCTGGCCTGTTCCGTCTTGTTGCTTGCGGCAATTGTTATTCCTGGTGCATTTTGTCCATCACACAGTAGACACACCATGATGCATACCCTGCTTTATGGTCTGTATTCCTCTAAATAGGACCATATAGCATATGAACATTATCGTGTATTTAAGAAGATTTAAAACTAGAGACCAAGAACATAAACTCTTGTTTTGTTGACTAACGTAATAATCAAGCAAAAACTACAGTCACTTTCACTTAATCTAGTTCACAATCTGACTTCTTTGTAGAACCAGTGGAGTAACCACAATGGTCATCAAATAACCTGTCACCAAATTATCAAATCAACAAAAGATGACAAAATGTCAAAACATACTTATTTTCTATTTGGCTCTACAACATGGATACAGAATAACAGAGTATTTCTTACCGTCAGAGGTTCCAAAGCGGAGACAGACAGCGGACAGAGTCTGTTATTACTGAAAGACAGGTGAGATAGAGACAGAGATGAATTTCCTCTTAAAAAGTGACAAATATTATTAATGTGAATTGCTTTGGTAAATGAATGTCTTAATCCCAAATCACATACCGAGATAACCCAGATGAAAGGTGCCAGATTCTGCTAAGAGAGAGCTCAGCAAAACTGAGGATGTCAAATGAAGGACACTTGATTAAAATATCACTGAATCTGACAATTCCAATGGTTCTATTGAAATATGCAGAAATAGCAAAACATGGTTACTATCTTTCTTCTAGTTCTTTTTATCTATCCATTCATTCATTTATTTTATCTTTTTTCCCCATCTCTACTGCGTGTTATCCGAAAGACTTTGGCACAATAGTTGTGCTTGAATTAATGCCAGTAAGGCCTACTGAATTGAACTGAATTGAAATTAATTGGGAATGTGGGAGTTGGGCTGTTACGGAGGAGTTGAAATAGATATTAGATTGATGTTGAGGAAGGAACACAATTCCTGGGAAGGAAGAGGTCGGCAACGAATGAACACAAACAAGATCAGAGATCTGGAAGAACAGCTGGGAAGAGGCACGGGGAAAGTGAGATGGAATACATCTGAAAAGGACGTGCAACTAGAAGAAATTTTCAGTGAGGGAAGTAGATTTGCTTTAGGGTTTTAGAGAAATAAAATTCACTTATACCATCCTTCAGGGAGCTCATTATAGTGTATTAACAAACACAGACTGGGACTCATTTAGACAATACAATAGAATTCTGAATGCGAACCAGCAGCTGTCTCACTATGTGCTCCTTCATTACTTTGCTTATTCTGATCTGTCAACATCTATTGCTGTTGAGTGGAGTCTGGCACTAGAGTGTAAAAATATATTTGTCCAGTTTGACTAAATCTTGATTTGTCAGCCACTGCAATTACTCAGTGGCACTGGTTAAATGTGTTAGACATGATGAAGCAGCAGGATGGTGTAATATTATTTCCCATTTAATTCCTATTTTCTATCTTGTCAATGTTCTCAGAAACGTACAACTTCAGCTCTTGACAACAACCTCTCGTTTGTGTTGCAACGGGCAATTTGCTGTAAAGGCATGAAACAAAGTAGTGTGAGCAAGGACAATTTATGCAAATTGTAGCAGCTCAAGTGTATCGTTCTCTGATATAAATTACAGTACAGACTGTCTGAGCGCTACTTGCACTCAGATGAATAGCAGATTGTGTCATATCGCCCCCAATTGGATACTACAGTAGAGGTCCTTCTCTGCAAATGTGTTGAGTTGGTGTCTGGGTGACTCGCCACTGACGGGTGCTACACGTATGCCAGTCCTTATGGTGTCTGAGAAGAAACACAGCAGTGGGGGGAACTGGGGTATGGCAGTGGCAGCGGTGGACAACACTGTGCTCAGCAGGCAGATTGGAGAACAGCTGCTAAGAGCAATTTGTTTGACAAGTCAGATTGTTCAGCCTGGCGCGAAGGGGCAACAGGACCGCTTTACCTTCTGACTCTCACCAAGGCTTTCATCTCAGCAGAGGAGCTGGGGATGTGGGCTAAGCAGTATCCCCAGTCTTGTCCGGGAGTGTCTGCTCACTTCCCACCAAGGGACTCCCACTGCTCATGCCAAAGGCTGGGGGAAGTCAGTCGGGCACGCTTCAGTAAACATCGAGCTTGATTTAAATGCACAAAGAGCAGAGTGGTGTATGCTATCCCGGAGGATCTTTCTTCAAACAGAATCTGTGATTGTTTTAATGTGTCACTGTTGGCAATCAATGCTCCTTCCTCAACTGCATTTGGTGCCATATGAGTTCATGAGCGTTTGCCGTGTGTGCGCATTACACTCTGAGTAAACCACAGAATATAGCTGGTTTGTGAGCTGATGCGATTTTGTAACAGTTTAGCAAATTCCTAAAGCCCTACATTTGCATGTTGTTTACTCTCGAATTGTTGCTGATGGTAAGTAAACAGCTAGCTTTGAAAACATTCAGGACTCCAAGATGTGCTTGTTTCTCCCATAACTGCTTCAGAATATAAATTATGCAACCAAACACATTTTGGGACAAATACGAGTGATTAATTCTTTTCATTTTGCTATTCCAACATGTGGAACAGATATTACATTGCCTTTGCCAGCAACATATAGTAAACTGCTGAGATTCCTTCACCCCACAACTCATTTCCACAGTTTAAAATCTCTGTTTTGTCATAATCAAAAAATGAATATGCATTATTCTGCCCGTGCTTCCAAAGCTTTGTGTCACAATGTGAAAAAGTGACTGAAGTTATTTATTTGAATAACACTAATGTCTATTAGCATTAATCACAGTAAAGTGTTCAACCCGATCTGTTCATGTTGTGTGAAAAAATAAATCTCATTTCAATGAGTTACTGTACATAAGCCACCAAAATACACATTGTATGTTAATTGAATTTCAATAACTGAGTTAAGCTTGATTTAAGTGTGAGTTCATGGTTAAGGGAGTTTGGCCAGGCTTTGTCAAAAGGAAAACCAAATTATACTCTCACCATGTTTTCAAAGAGACAGCAGTCTTGGTTTGCCTGCTCTCCACACACAACTCACTGCAACATTCCCTGCAGCGGCACACATTAACATGCTGAGTTTGCAGCGTAAGCTTGACATGCCCACATTTTGGAGTGGATGATGGCAGGAGCAAAGGGAGTAAAGTAAGCATAGCCACACAGAGAAGGACATCTGGGTACTTTGTTATGCCTCACTTGACCTGGCTGAGCTGCACCTTTGTATGGAAAGTTTGCACAAAGTGAAGCCCAGAGTTGCTGTGGATAAAAGCATTGAAGAGTTAAATGGTGAATGGATTAGTGAATGAGTACAGTGGGAGTCAGCACCGCAAGGGAAATTTATATTTTGAAGCTTTCTGCTGTGTGTGTTGTCTACAATCACAAGGTTTGTTGATGCTTTCACATACAGTGTAATAAAAGTGGTTTCTTTCATTTGCCATAATGTAATTTATTTCCATAATATAATTTCTCTGCAGGGCACTCACGGGATAGAGAATCTAATAGTACTTCATCAGTTACTTTGAAAAATGTGTGCTTCAGCCTCAGAGACCACTCTTGATAAATTATGAAAATAGTTCACAAAAGGTTTTGTGAAGTGTCTGTTGATAGTCAGCACTGTTTACCCGGGCATGAAAAGATATTTTCATAGAGTGAAGCCAGCTCAGAGAAGCACAGAATTGCCAGATGCATCTCTTTCTTTATTCATATATTGTTTTCTTACCTAAAACTCTGCCTATAGCTTCACAGGAGCTTTTGAAGGAATATTGATTTTGATCGGCTTCAAAGATGGTGTAGTTAGTCTGAAAGGATTCCTAAGAGACTCTTTAACACCCAGGTCCAACTCTTTACCCTTTCACATTCAGGGTATTAGGAGGTTCAATGTTCCCCCAGCAGTAATAGGGTCACCATTTATTCTCTCTCAGCCTGGTAACTGAAGCAGGTTAAAGGAAAGCGCTTCGCTCTGCAGCCAGGCGCATTGAACCATATGACAAAAGACAAGTGATTACGCTTTTATGGTTACCTTTTGATTATGCAGATGTATGTTTGTGTGCTTGCTTCACATTCAGAGAATCACATTCAACCGGAGTGTTCCTATGGTTCCTTTGGTCCTTGCATTCATCCATGCATTTCTGTATCCATAAATGGGGCGTCAACCCAGAAGGTCTTTGCATGTTCACCTCATCACCATCCTGGTCCTTGACATGGCTGCTCACCTAATAGTACAGATGATATTTTCCCATCCCAGCTCTTGGGCAGCGCTGGCAGCTGTCAGAAACACAGTGGCATGGAGCAAGGCATCAGACATGCCGGTATTTTGCCCTCTCTGCCTGACAGTCTTTTACCCAGCTTCCCCATGTTCAGGGTTCCAAATGTTGTCATTACTGCAAGGGGGGATGTCATCATTTTCTTCTTTTGGAACATGGAAGCACTCAAAGCAAAAGTGGCAGCAGTGCAGTTGGCATTCAGCGTTGTGTGAATGACAAGATATTATAGCAGCTGTAGCGACAAGGGTTCATGCACACCATAAAAGTGATTCATATGCTGTCTCCCTGTGGTTCTAAGACAAATGTAGAATTATATGACTCAACCTTCGATGCCCTTTTGTTGGGAAAATAAGCTTACACTTGGAGATAGGTTTTGCGTTAAAAAAAAAGGAAGGAATGTGAAATTCATTGGTGAATGAGAAGATGTATAGAAATAATGGGCAGGAAAATCTTTAAGGGGAATTGCTTTCTCTCTGAGAGGCAGGGGAACTGAGGCCAACAATTGTACCTGCCAATCAGGAATTAATTTAGCTGTCAATATGTCCTTAATCGCTGTGTTGTGGCCCAGGCTGCAAGTTTCCTCCCAAAACACCAAAATTAAAAATAAACTGACAGGGAAAGGAGGAACTTCTTTTTATATCATTAAGAAGGGTGAAACAGAGAAAGCTCCCAGGTAATATTTAATGCATTGGTCAACATTGACAATGAAGCTGGAGGATAAATGCTGGGAGAAAAGCTCAGGCATTCAGAATGTTTACCTTATGGCTAAAGGAGTCCAGGATGGAAACCAACAGCCACAAATAAAGCAGTATCAGACAGTTTCCACTCTGGGACTGGCCCATATCAGATTAATGGGAAAAGGAGGGACAGCAACTCTGATTATTATTTCCCCTGCCCTGTACTTTAGCTGTCCACTGTTGTCTCTTGAGCGCGAGTTGCAGAATAGACTACCAATGTCCTTGATTACCTGCTTTCAATTTGCTTTTCGTTCCATTGTGCCGCAGCTGCACAGGCCCATCAGTCAAACACACACACCATGAGATTGCAGAGCAGCGACTCCTTTGTTGACTGAAACCCAATGAAAATTGCCACCTGAAGAGAGAAGCTGAAGATGTGGCACTCCCCACTGAATGCTGCATCCACTGGTGTGGAAGGACTTGCTTCATTGTTTTGTTTTTTTAAACGAAACTGGACACTTTGTATGTGCTGCCACGGTATAGTGAGGCTATTTTAAGTGGCCCCCTCAATCAAAAGACTGCAAGGAAGCAAGGAAGGACACTTGACTTGAAGGCAGTTTATGATGGGTGAAATATTGCTCTGCTACCTTTCTTACACATAGATAAACACACAAGTATAGATGCTCGCACCCAGATACTTAAAACCTCACCGACATTGACTGACAGTTGACATTCACACATGCTCACACATACCCTTGCTCCTGACTCCCTCAAACATCCACGCACACGCATACGATGAGACACACTTGAGCTCAGTTTGTGTTTGCTATGAGCAGAGAGAGAATGAAAAAGATGAAAAATGAGCCAAATAATGTCAGACCGAAGGCAGCACCTATCAAACGCATCAATGGGGCGAAGGTGTGCAAGGACAGGGTGGAGGTTTTATGAGTGCTGGTGTGCATAAATACAAGCTGGGTATCTGTGGCGAACAGACATCTGCAGGATAAAAAATGCACATTTAGTAGAAAATAAATGTAAATGTCCTGAAGTCAGCTTCAGGCTGGGCGCTATCAGGGTTTCTTTTACATGGATTGAAGACTCTTATCAAATAACACTATTTGAGGTAGGTTTTGACTTGTGAACATGCTACAAACAGACCAGACATCACGCACATGTAAGACTATCAACCTGCCGGGCTTCTCTGCAAAAACCCCCCTAACCCCCTCCTTTCATCCCACTTTCTCTTTCTTTGCTAAGATGACACCTGCATATCAATGTAATGCAAATAAATTGGAAAGCTAGAATTATGGGTTGCCTTCACCAATCATTCCAGCTGCAGTAAATGAGACTGTGAATTCTTCCTATAAACCACAAAAATGTGTATTGTTTGGTTCTAGTGACCTTTGACAACAAAAATCTTTCTCCCTTGAGTGACCAGAATGAATGTGTGCAGTCGTATTATCGTAGTTTTATCTGCTGCACAAATGACAACACATTTTATAACCAATGGCGATAATTAGTACAAAAATTAGTTAAAAAAAATTAGTAGACTCAATAAAATTTGGATCTGGTTCCATGTGAGTCCTTTAAGAAAAATGAAAACAAAAAACGTCAAACCTGTCTTCGGTGGAATCAAGTTTGTTCCTTAAATGTAATTTTTGTGCTGCAGCTTGTCTCATCGTCTGCTCTTTCAAGATACAATACATACACTCATTTTAAAAATACTTTTGAAACAGAACTAAAATATTCATTCTGCGCTTAAAAATATTGGCTTTAGGACTTTTGACAGAAATAATTTGTATAATACTGGGGTTTTCCAAATATAAACAAATTCTTGTAGCTGAAATCAGCTCCACCTCTAAAATAAAAAGCTGCTTACACATAAGTGCTCAAAATATAATAATCCCACATGATGCCATTAAGTATAATGGCTACCTTAACTTCTTAAAAGGTGTAACTGCTCCTTTCACTGCTGGTTAATTGTGTACTTTGTGATTTGTAGTGCATTTTACAAACATGTGTCTTCAATAACTAGACAGGTGCAAAAGACCTTACAGAAAACACCAGTTAAATCACTGCACAGGGAATATAACAAGATTACGTGTATTGCCGCCACAGTCTACATACATCAATATAAAAGCATAATTTGAAGTGGTTGGCTTCCTTTGCAATTTAGATGTACATGCTTGATGTCTTCACAGGCTAGTTTGTAATCTGAAACCAGCATTGCAGAGGGCTTTCATTCACTTCACCAATGCTTTCTATCCAACAGGGGGAGCTGCTGTTCACCTTCAGCAAGTCTCTGTCAGACCACAGCAATCACATTCACCATACATGTACCTATTCGCCACTGCTTGGCATCAATTCTCACAGATATTGATCTGTGCAGGCTGTGCCCTTGGGCAAGGTGATTTGACACTTATCTCCTTCCACCCCTCCAACTACCCAATCTCAGCCTAGTGTCACATCCACTGCGCTTTGGGGATGTGGAAGACTCTCTGTGGATTTGTTTCTGACTTGACGTATTTGGTCAGTTCCATATAAACATACTTACGAATTCAAGCACATCTATTTAGACCTCTCTCTTTCTCTCTCTCTCTCTCTCACACACACACAAACACACATTCAATCATGGGCAATTTCTTTGGAAAATAACCACAGTCATGGCTCATGTGAAAATATTAATCAGTGGCTCCCTGTGATGCCTTCTTATTTGGTTCATTCACCAAAGCCTTGTCTTGGAAACATCAGGGGTCATGATACAGGCCCCAGTGTGGGCGGAAAAGGTTTATTTAAAAATCATTTGACCCATTGCTGTATGAACAGCTAAATGGTTACATGAGGGATAGAAAACGGACATGGTATCGATCAAAAATATAAACTTTTGAGCAATTACTTTTCTCATCTCTTATCTGACAAAAGTGTTTAAATGTGCCTCATATTGTCATTCACTGTGAAATGGCACATTCACTAGTAGAGTAGATAGCTGGATGATGTTGAGAAACACTTCAGGACTTCAGAAACCAGAAACACACACAGCCATCATGGAGTCTGAACGTCACCAGCAGGATCAGGGCTGATAATGTTATAAATAGAGATCCAGGAGCTAATATCCTGACTCGTTTTATAATCCATAGTCTTTACAAACAAATAAATCATCAAGCAACAGCTCAGGGCAAAAGTTGGCTTATCAAAGTTTTGACTTCCTGCTTTCTGGTGCTTTTTCATTTGGGATACAACAATTACATACTGTGCACCACAGGCATCTTTTAATGAGCTGTAGTGTGACGAAAAGTGGCAGTGAATGATGAAGGGAGAAAGACTACAGTATTATGTAGGCATGGTGAATGGCAATGGACTGAATCTCACACCACTGCATAAGCTGCTACAAAGCCTTTAAAGATTCAGTTGTTCTGCTGAAAACAAATACACTTCTCACTGAGGAATAAGGTATTACTCTAATGTGAGGCTATCAAAAAAATAACAAGAAATAAAAAAAAAAGCAAACAAAAACACAAACACAAACACAAAAATCTAATAAAACAAGCACTTCTGAGCCTGACTAATGAAGTGATAACTGCTAAAAGCATAACCATGGAAATTATTTTTCTGAAGCCTTGCAGCTTGTGACCATGTAGACACAGCAGTTACTAAAAATGAATTTTTACAAATAAACATTTTTCAAATAAAATTCTATCAAAATTTCTGAGAAAATCACAAGGAAGTAACTGGATGTCTACTACATGCCAAAACAATTGGCTCTGGTGTTAAACATTCATCTCTTCAACTGAATACCCAGCCCTTAAACTGAGTTAAGCAAACATGTGTGGCCTGTAATAATACATGGATTACAGGCTCAGCCCCTACACTGGCAGTAGGCAGGTTCAGTGATTTTTGTGATGGTGATGACTGGAAGGGGAGAGGGATATGAGGGTTGTGTAGATTGCTTTGAGTGGGGTCAGTCTGATGGTAATGACAGCAGGATGCCCTGAATCTGGAAGGTGACAGGGAGAGAGAAAAACAGTTAAACATCGGCTTATGCGTGGTTGATAATCCATTGTGTGTGTGTGTGTGTGTGTGTGTGTGTGTGTGACTGTTTTGATGAGATGAGAGGCTGTTTTGTGTATGTGTGCAAATACTGAGGCAGAGAGCTCACATGCAGACAGATGGAGGCAAGGTAATTGTGTTTCACCCTGCCTAGTCTCTTCTCTGATGAGTTACAGCAAACAGCGCCTGACCAGCAGGTGGGTGGAGGGAACGACCAGAATTAGAGAAATAGCAGGATACCATTTAACATCTGAAATGTGTGTGCCTTGGCCTCCTGCTGTTTGTGTTGCCTATGAATCCTGAATTTGTCTTTTTTGGGGGGGGGGGGGGGGGTGCAGCATGAATTGTTTCTTTGTGCATATTTAGGAGTATGTTTGTCATCTGTTGTAATTGCCATGTCCAGGTTATAACAGCCTCACTTCGGTTGGATGGTAGTCTTTGCTCTGTGTTTCCAGTATATGAGACACACCTGCTGCCTTTATCATGCAATGACAGTGTAACCCCCTAAATAGTTCCCCATCGGGATCCAATAGAAATTACTTGGGCTTGTTATGCCAGTGCAAAACCATACCAATAATTTTAATGTGATTGCTAGCAATTCTCTTATTATTAATGCCAGATTAATCTGTCATTTATTTTCCTTATTTTTGCCCACTGACTTGGCCAGATAACAAAAAATGTGATTGCCTCATATTTTTGTTTGATGGGCACTTGACACTAATCGGTGGGTTTGCACAGGGGCACCAGCCAGCCATTTAAGCCCCATCAATTTGGATCCAGCCACAGTCAGATTTCATGTAAGAAGCATTTTACAGAAGGCCAAAGGACTGATCGATAACAGGGAGGCTGCAAGAAGAGATGGACAATCAACAGGGATGAACACATTATAGCCCTACTTATATTGTAGACACAACTCGTGAAGAATTGCTGGAAAAAAGTAATTGATTATAGTCATTGAGACCAGTAAAGACTCTAGAAAAGTTCCTGGAGTGTAGCAAAAGTATTATTTCTGGTGACATCATTACTGTGAGTTAAGACACTGTGTCTTACTGTGTTAGTTAGCGGTTACTTACACCTGCGCATTTATATCAACTTATGTTACAATTCAAAAGATCTTACACACAAATAAAATAACAAATCAACACAAACAAAGATGGAATAGCATGGATGTTATGTTGATTCAAACTCTTAACAGTCTGGTCACTTTAATTTTGTGCATGACTGACCTCATTCAGCAATAAACACGTGACCCAGACAGTGTCTTAATTGAATCACCTGGGGAACAGGTACTTGTGGGAAGCATGGCTACCTGAAAATATCAACTAAAGCTAGGCAGCTTTAGATATAGAAAAGCTCAAGGATTATGGTGTGACTACTGAAAAAAGGAGGGAAGTCGAAATTTAAAGAAGAAAGTTTCCCTGAAGTTTAAGAAACGTGTTTTCTGAGTCAAACATGGAGGACGTGCAAAGCTAGTAAAGAGGATCCGCCTGCTACAGTTAGTGGTAAATTAAAGTCAGTGGCACTTGGTGTTACGCAATTGTTTAAATGATTTGTCTGTCATAGTAACGTCCCTGCAAGTTTTGCTCTGTTTAAGCTATGGCCTCTCCAGCGGAAGTTCTGGACTTGTACTTTACAAGAGAAATCCAAATCTCGGCTCCTCTTTGACTTAATTAAAACAGGCCAAATGCAAAAAAATTTAAAAAAGCTGCATTGCAAAAAAAAAAATGCTGTGATGCAAACAAATATTGTTGCGATGCAAAAAAAAAAAAAAAAAGCCACAGACACACACACAGTGTCTCTCTTTGTCAACCAGCCAGCCCCAAATCAGCGCCATGCTCAAGCAGAACCACTGTTCCCCTGACACACATCAAAAATGCGCAGATCAAGCCGAAGTGTTGAACTAACTACACCTGATGACAGACCTGGACTGTTAGCAACTGTTGTCTTTTTCATTTGGGATGATAGATGTTTACATTAATATTTAATGCAGAGAGGCGGGAATCCTGTTAGCTTAACCAGGTGCATCAGGAGGGCCAACAGATTGTAAAAAGAGTTGTTGTTTTGTTTTTTTGGGATTTTTTTTTTTTATACTGTATAGACTGCTGGTCTGTTTGGCTTTCTTAACTCTAAAATGATGAAAGTTCCGACGGTAAAAGTATCTTTTTTCACTGATTGCCTGTTTAAATCAACAGGCAGGTTACAATTGAAAGTGAGTTGTAGTGTGTAATGATAACTAAAGGTAACTATTGCAGCAGCAGGCACTGAGTGGGAACATGGAGCAGAGATGATTCAGCACTTGTAGGATGGGGACAGGAAGAGAGAGGACAGGAGGGACAAAACACAGAGTACAGGAAGAAACAAAGTTAGAGACATGTTGTAATGTACATGCAGGGGGGAGAGAGAGAGAGCCACAGAGAGAGGAAGGGAGCGAGAGGGAGGTGTAAATTCTCATTTTTCCTTACAAGCAGTTGTAGAAAACAGATCTTGATGATCTTTGGGCTACACTACGGTGATTACATCTTACTGTTTCATTGTTGATGTAACTGTATTACAGTACAATAGTGTAATGTATATGACACCCACTTAGACAAAGCTCAAAGGGTAAAAGATTCTTGGTTTATTAGTAGTCGCTGTCCTGCTTTAGTGGAGTGGAATCACATCAAGTAATGAGCATGTAAGAATCAGATGTTATGAAGAAAGAGAGACTATTAGGGCAAACAGCACATGTGTGTGGGAGCAAGAAAGAGGGGCAAACAAGGGAGGAAGGAGAAATGGCAGGTCAAGAAACTGCCCAGCTTTATAGAGAAAAATTTCAGTTTTTAAAAGCCTGTTCGCTTTACATTATCTTCAGTGATTATAGAGGGAGCTGCGAAATCATTTCCACTTTCATACAGCCGCAGCTCACTCTTGATTGATGGTGTTTGTTAGTATGGCCTCTCGCAGAATACATGGCCCAGTCAAGATATTAAATCTAAAATTTTTATAAATATATATATATATATTTATATTTTTTTTTTTTGGTGCTGACATTCAGTGTCAGGTCAGTCAGCTGTGGGGATATTTTGGTGTCTCCATTCATATTTTTTTGCTTGATGTCTGATTTGAAGCACTGACATCATAACTGCATAGCTAAGACTATGTTCGCCAGCATGTTAGAGATTTCTCCACTTTTTTACTGGCACAGAATGGAAGAATTAAAAGTTAGTGTTAGTTAGTTAGTGAATTAATGGGAAGACATAAGAAAGAACATGTGCAGGTTTCCCATTTTTTAAGTCATAGCCAAATCAATGATCATTTAGCCAATAACGCACAAAATACGTTGATGTGAAATAACTGGTTTGGGAGAATTTCCACTGTTGTTCCAACACAGCAATAACATTCCAATCAGTTGTTAAATGTATCAGCTGCAAAACCAAAAGGTTCACTGGCCTGACAAGTTGGCTTCATAACCGGCTTTCCAAAATGAATATAATCGTCAATGTTTGTTTTTGTCCTTTAGTCACCAAGTCAGGTAAATCAAAGCTGAGGCTACCAGAGTGGTACAATGTGGCACCTACCCCTTATTCCTCATCGAAATCTGTCAAACTGTCCATGCATACATGCAAATGTGACACATTGCTACACTACGGTAAACATGCTGTTTTTTACCACAGCTCCCTTGCCTTGTGGGTAAAACATTATATCTGTCTGTGATATCAAATCAAAATCAAATCAAATTTATATATATAGCTCCAAATCATAACAAAGTTACATCAAGGCACTTTACATATAGAGCAGGTCTAGACCAAACTCTTTAAGGAGTTGTTGAAGAGACCTAACATAACCTTCCAAGTGCGAGCACTTGGTGACAGTGGCAAGGAAAAACTTCATTTAAGAAGCAGAAACCTCAGGCAGAACCAGGCTCAGGGAGGTGGGGGTTAAGGTTGCAGGTTGCAGTGATTGCAACCTGGTAGCACTAAATGTTCACTAGTAAAAATCAGCAGTAGGGGAGAAGAATAGGTTACAATGGAAAGTGAGTAGTAGTGTGTCATGTTGCCAGGTTACAGAACATAAAGCATTAGCATGCTGGAACTCAAAGTGAAATTTCAAAATCCTCAGTCTAAGTGTCCTGCAAAACTTAGTATACATGTACTGAATACATTTTGGACAATGATTAGAACAAGCACTGCAGTGTGTATCGTGTAAACGTGTATTATCAGAGTGTTTTGTGAACAAACAAGTGAACCGTTTATGATTATATGTGTGTGCACGTGTGGCAGTTCACAGAAAATTGGAGAGCCAAACAGAGCCTGAGCACAGTTGAAGTGTACCCAATAAAATCAATGTAGAGCATGTAAATAAAACAAGAATGGTATAAATTAAAAGCATACCCTCAATCAGTCAAACTAAGCAAAAGGATGTCACAGTAGGTGAAGAGTGAAAATGTAAGAACAATAACAAAGATCAAAATGACAAAATTAAGAAGCGTATGAAATGTATCAAGGTGAGAAGTTTATAATTTCCTTACTTGAGTAAGACTGACTGCTTTCTTTCTGTCTGCAGTGTGCTTTTTCTTCCTTCTGGGATGTATGTCATATCATATCTGCTGCTGGAGCTGCAGTGACATTCCACTGCCTAGGTGATCTCTTGCCCGTTTGTGACAAATAATTGATAATTATTATATTATACTGCTTTTGCATTTATTTATTTCTGTAAAGAATAGAGGTATTTCGCAAATAGTGGTAATTTGTCAAAGAGTCTAGAGGACACTGCATGGTCTTCCTTCCATCTGTTTGCTGGGAGACTTGCAAAGTGCCCTCTGTACTGAGTAATGGGGAGCACTATTCGATTAGAGCGTAGAGTTCAACATTGGATTTTTCTAAGTGTTTATTTCAAATGCAGCTTGCATAAAAACACCAGCTAAAAGTAAATTGTTCAATTGCCAATTCTGTGTAATTTTAACTTTTTTTTTTTTTCCTCCACTCTCTTAGCATAAGTGTGTCCAACTCTCTTCCCCAGAAATTGGTTAAACCTCAGTCAGTGCAATCTGCAGGAGAATACGTTCGCCTTTGAGTCTCACCTCTTGTGCGTAGTAGGCTTTGATACTTGCTTTTTGAACAATTAAAATCTGTATGAAATATCACACTGGCCAGCTCATTATACACATACCAACATGTTAGTTGTCTCCTGAGTAATGGAGGAGTCACTGACCAAGGCCACTTCAGATCTTGCCTAGAGGGTGCTTTGATGATGTAACGAAACAAATAGCTCTGTATCATGGACCAATGCTTTGAAGTCACGGAAGTGATGGTTGAACTTTATGTCACATAGTTCAAAGAGCAGGTTCCCAAGGTAAGTTTCCCCTCGAGAATCCAAATGCGCACTTTGTTCATTATCTATTCCTTTTTTGAAAAACCCTGCCGTATGTAGCCTCAGCATGAACTGTTATGGAAGTGGAAATGGGTTAGCAGGACCTACAGCCTTCCACAGCAGCTTGGGAAAAGCTACTGGAAACCCTAATAAACCGAGCCTGCTGCCGGCGACACATCCGTACAACGGCACTTCGAATTACCGTAAGTTCGCTAATGTTTGCTCTGAAAGCTGAGAAGTTGCGCTTCACAGCCCATATAGGGTCATTACAGTAATTCCACTCGCGCTGTTGCCGGAAGTCGGCCAATCCGTTCCTTCGTTGTTAACTGTGAATATATTCTTTCGACGTACGCTAAACTGCTGGATAGTGAAGATTGTAAGTGTTCTGGAAAAATGGGCAAAAGGACTTATTGTACTGACAGGAAACTTTCTGGCGCTTTTATGGTTAAAATAAGCAAAATGTCCAGGTGGACAATAGGAATCTTCAGTGTCTTAAACTTGTGCTGCAGGCTAGCACATGCCTGATAGGCACAGGCACTGCAAAAAAATTGATAGTTATTAGTTTCATTGCTGAGTTAAACTACTTTTTTTGGGGGGGGGGGTGATGAGATCACCATTGTTTGTGCCAAACCTTGTGCATTTCCTATAGTAGAAAAACGAAGTTCCCAGTGGCCATGCACAATAAACGTAGACATGAAAGTGGAGGCATCTTACATAATGTATTAAATTAGTGTTTCCATCGTTAAATCAGACACCCTGTGGCAACAGAATATTTTAGTGCTCAGCAAATGAGGCTGGAGAACTTATTTTGTAACTTTTGATACCGTTCTACAACTGTGAATGAGCCATAATTATGCATTATTTGAGAAGGGCAGGCTGTCTGCTATCTTAGGAGGTTGTTGTATGTTTTACAGCCCAACTGTGTAGCAAATCTTCAAAGACAAAAGGGTCTCTGCGTACAACAGCAAAATTATTTCCTTTAATGATTATCAGTGAAGCCCAGTTGACATCTTAATTGTCAGTCTGCCGCCCTCTCTTCACCTGCATAACGGATTCAGACTGAAGCCGTACGATCCATTTCTTTGATAAAATAATTTGACCTCACTTTGTATTCTGGGTACAAATGTCAAATGAAAATACACTACCGAGGGGAGCCCTGTAGCTCTTCTCAAAGCAGGTCAGTTCTTTATAAATGGGCATTTATTTCTTGAGGCTGCTTCCTTAACTAAAGTTTACAACAAAAATTCGTCAACATACCGTAACCCACATGACAGCAAACAAACGACACAAAAATACAAAAAAGTGTGTCATTTTAACAAACTTATAACGGCAATCTGAATAGATTTCCAAAAATAGCAACTACCTCGTTGGGCGCTTGTCATGGAGAAGAAGTTGTATTGTCAGTCGAAGTCCTTATAATGTCCTTTTAACAGTCTGTCTTTGGCTTCAGACGGTTTAATAACCGCTGGTAGAGCATTAACACGTTGGAGTGCACTCTTAAAAAGCTCAAGGAACAAAACTCTTCTCCTCACACTTTCCCGCACATAACGTCAGGTAGTCAATCAATAGCCGGCGATGCTTCCGACAGAGAACTTTAGTTCCGCCTCATAAATGTTTTAGCCACATATAGAGTACATGTTTTAACCCTACATTTTACATCATTGAATTATCAACCCAAGTAATTATTTATTTACAGTGTGCCATAAATTATTACAAATTATGCTTCTGAACTGGTGACCATTAACTTTAGATTTTAAGTATATTAACAGCAGGACTTACAAGCCCCTTAAGTGCTGTCAGAAGGAGTTCTTGTGATAGTATTTCTGGGCCTGCTATTTGGCATAGGTGTTATTCCATCATTTGTTTTGTCTCTGCTCATTGCAAAGTTTTCTGCATTAGCAGCTCATTAACAGAGGCTGCAAGCCAAATGCAAACGGTAAAGAGAAGCTTTTCATTCGTAAATATATTAATGTCCTGTATTCAGCTATATCGTAGCATGTACAATTTTTAAGGTCTGTGCTAATACTGCATAAGATTAAATCTAAATTTTTTATCTAAAATTTGTCACTAAATTTATCTCTGTTTTCTTTTTTGGAGGTTGTAAATCATACTGTTGTCTTCCATTCAATATCAGAGACAATTATCCAAGAAGGAGAAGTGAGTTTGTTTTGCCAGAGAACGGGTTGCATCATTGGGGAGACCTGAAGTTAGGTTTTACGGGCAGTGCTCTGAGTTAATGAGCTGCATCCAACAGTTGAACTAAAATCACTGCATGTTTACAAGACAGGGCTCATGCCAAATAATTCATCTACCAACATCTTATGACAAATGCAGAAAGCCTCTTATAAACAACCCCCCACTTAATGCTAAGATCATGTTCTGGGGCAGATTAACATGAACATTTTAAATCTGACTACTTAATTTAACCCAGTTAAACCCTGGTTTCTAGACATTAGCTTGGGTGTTAGAAAAGCTTGACATCTCAATTAATGCAGATAAGAAATTATTACAGTCAGGACTCTGATGTTGAAAGCCTGGTTTAATTTGTGATGTGGTTACTACCATGGTTCTGTTGGCAGATCAGGTGAAAAGTGTGTGCATGAGTGGCTATGTACACACACATTTCTTTTTTGGGGTTTGGGGAGCAGCGTGCTTTGAATTCTGTTAAGGTCTTAATGAAAGTTGGAGTGTTTAGTGGACATGAGGGCTGCTCTGTTGGAAATCAATGCAGTGTTTTGTAGCAGAGAAAGAACAGCCAATTCCAAGGCCTCAGCTGCCTGGTGTGATGCTGGCAGACTTTGACGACCATTTAATGACACGTCACCAGGGCAGACAGGTAATCAATTTATTTAGGCAGTAATGTATGTATCCCCAGGTAAATCTTTAATTAATGACTAAAAAGAAGGGAAGAATAGTGATGCAAAAGGGCAAAGACTATAAAAGTCCAACTGTGTAAACTCTGGTGCCTTGCCTTTTTAATTAGCTGTGATCACGTGATATGTTTTTCTATGACCAACGTATTAGAAATGTCTTGAGCTGGAGCGCAAACATCTCAGATTCCTTGTGGTTCTAGCGGGGACCAATGCCAGTTCAGCAGAGCTACAGTTTCAACAATTGCACACCTACCCTCTTCCTCCCTTTCATCTGTAATTGGCTCCATCACTGGATCATTGCACTCCTGAGAAAGAAAGCCCACAAGCTCCACATGTATCATGTACAATGTTGTCCCCGCAAAAGTGTTTGTGCCTTTCAGACCTTGTGATCTGATCTGTCTTTCCTTTGTCCTTTATTGCCCCACATTTTTTAAGGATTTTGCTGGCGTTTGAAGATTGTTCATATGCTGAAGACTGAGAGATATATATGTTCATGCATACCCATGTTTAAGTGACAAGATGCGTCGAGACTCATTGATTAATTGACTAGGCGTTTGAAGGATTTCAGAGATTGAGTGGGATGGAGTTAGACTGTTCATTGAGTTAATTTTTATGTCCTCTCTGGTGATGAATTGTACATGGACTACTGACTTTGCGCTGGGGAGCACGCGTGTTTCTTATACACAGACTTATTAAGGTCATAGTAGTCAATAAAACAGATATAATCTGTAATGAAAACCTGCATGTGTATGTGAGTGGGTACTTCCAACCTGCATTAGTAAAAATATCAATGGTTAGATTCAGAATAAGCCCCGAAGCAGTTGCTTTGATGCACTTTTTGTGTAATGTGACCAACAATTTTAACAATATAACCTCCAAATAATAAGTAAGAAAGTGGTGTGTGTTGCTTCCTTACTCCTAGCAAACCAGCTAAAAAGGAGCCCATAGACTGTATATAAAGGATCTCATTTAAATGAAATACATCCTCACATTTGCTATCAATGCCGCTCCTTTTGATAGCCACTGACTCAGCCAATTTGTGCATGCTCAATGGTCTGTAAGTCCATCAGAAAATTAGTCACCTTCTTCAAAAGCTTGTAAATCAGTGGCAGCTGATTGGTTGAAGAGACTCAGCTCCCACAGTGGCTCATCAGTTTGGATGAAAAGCAACCAGCGATTGCAGCTACTGTGTTTAAACTAGCTAGTGAGCTCCATCAGCAGCCTTCCAGATGATGCAGTATCTAACAAGCAGCCAGAGAGTTTCCCCTGTAGCAACAGCTTTTGACCCCAAAACAGATTCTGTGTAGGGGCCGCAGTCAGTTCTTCCCAAAAAAGACAGAAATGGAGAAAATTAGGGTCCCAACAGCATTCACTGTCCATCTCTATAGAGAGCAAGAACCAGATTTTTGAATTTACATTATAAAACTACACATGAGTGCAGCATTTCCTACAGAGTTAGATTGTGTTTCTGGCATTTCCGTTGTGGAGGCGACTTTCTTAATTACTATATTAGGCTGTATATAACGCGCTTCTTTTCTTAGCGATTAATAAAGAACATATACAATTAGTTATAGATAACAATATAGATAAAGGCCCTTTGTACCATGAGAAATGGGGACCAAGAGAAAGTCTTGAAAAAGACAGGCAGGGGTGGTTAAGAGTTTTCACAATTTTTTTACATGGCCAACAAGCCAGGTAACTTTATCAGTAATAATATTGTTGTGGATCACCTCAACCAGGTCAAAATATGTGATAGTAATACTATGAAATATCAACATTGATATTTTAGTTGATGTTGTAATGCTTAGTAATGAAAATTTCCATTTTTCTTGCATAAGTTTAATACGGGGGCAGCACGGCGGCATAGTGGTTAGTGCTGATGCCTTCCAGCAAAAAGATTGTGGTTCAGTTTCTGGGCCTGGGGCCTTTCTGTGTAGAGTTTGCATGTTCTCCCCTTGCCTGTGTGGGTTTCCTCCAGGTACTCTGGTTTCCTCCCACCGTCCAAAGACATGCATGTTTAGTTTAATAGGTGACTCTAAATTGTTTGTAGGTCTCAGTGTGAGTGTGAGTGGATGTTGGTCTCTGTCTGTCTCTGTGTGTTGGCCCTGTGATGGACTGGTGACCTGTCCAGGGTGTACCCCGCCCTCACCCAATGTGAGCTGGGATTGGCTCCTGCACCCCCTGCGATCCAAAAGCGGATGAGCGGTAGGAGATGAATAATTGAAGCTTAATACAAATTTGTATAGATGATTCTGAAAAAAAAATGGAAGGAAAAATCCTGCTCTGGGCAGTTGCTGTGTATGTCAATGGAAGTCATACTGAGGAAGGAAAAACTTTGACTAGTACCTGTGTCGTTGTTGGCTGAAAGGCAATGTTCTCTCTTCAGTGGCATGAAAGGCAGGATTTAGGATCATTTGCTCTTTAAGGCTCATTTAAAATGACTGCAGGATTTTGCTTCTTAGGCAGTGGTGTATTGGTCTATGAATTTGCATTAATTATCCATGGACTGAGGACAAAATGAGGTATGCTGCATGCACGTCCTTGTGTGTGTGATGCCAGTGTGTGGAGGCAGGGATACTAATGGAATATGAGAAATTGTACAGTGCGTGCAGACCTTTGTTCCATCTTATGATAATTAGTCTGAGTTTAGGAGGTGAGGTTCAAACAAGATCAGACAAATCTCTCCTCAGGTAGTTATGGAGCCCATTGATACCCAATAACCAGCCATTTGGCCTCGTGGCCTTTAAATATTAGTCAAGTGTATATTGTATTGTTG
Organism: Remorina albescens; assembly: GCA_034769265.1. Lineage (NCBI taxonomy): Eukaryota > Metazoa > Chordata > Actinopteri > Carangiformes > Echeneidae > Remorina > Remorina albescens. Next base: position 17,249,523 of record CM068488.1, on the reverse strand, counting down.
ATACTTCATACTTCTTAAATACACTGAGGTTGATTGACATTTTTAATAAGGTGAAATACAGCACTTTATTTCATCATTATTGCAGGATTTCTAAACCCAACTACAGCTATCACTTTATCACTCTCCATTAATACTGCAGCCTTGCCAAGCTATTCAGGGGTTTTTCGTTGGATAGGGCTGTGTTCATCTTCTGAATTGTAATGAGTGACTGGTATCTTTCAGCATAAACATTAAAGGTAGGATGAATGACTTGGAGGACCAAACAAACACCTTTTGCATGCATGCCAAGACAGTAGCAACCAGTTGGGCGATACAAACACAGAAAGGAGTAATCAACATTTACTTGCATGCATAAACATTTAGTAACGATGCTCCCTTCTCCTGCATGATGCCTATCTGACAAATGCTTTGAAAGTAAGATGTGGCTTTGCTGTTTTTGCAGGTGAGCCACTGGCTGGGAGGACTGCTGCTGGCATTCCTAGAGGGTACTGGAGTTTCTCCTGGGTGGCTGAGGATGACCTGAGCTTTCCCAGCAACTCGCTGCCAATGCCGGGTGAGTTGGACATTGTCAGCCTTCCTTAGGCAGATGGACAGGCCCCAAACCCTGCGCCTACAAAAACCTTGTGCCTCCAATTGGCCGTGACACCTGACAGCAGCTCTCCATCAACACACCTAAATGTCCCTGTCTCACTTGCCCTCTACCATCAGCTGCTGAATTGTCACAAAATGGGGTTTGTGTATTGAACAGCCTGCTTATGAACCAGTCAATGCTTTGTAAGCAGCATATATGAGAACCAGAACCAAAATTTAGATAGCTGCTGGCATTCATGATATACAGTAAATATCTTAACATCCTAAGACCCTCCATGCTCATATGAGAACATTACATTTTGCATTTTTTTCACCATTATACGTTATTTTTTTACTCATAACTGTGAGCTCATTAGTGAGAAATTTGTGTCCGTGATCTTGCGGTTGCCAAAGCACATTACAATGATCAGTGTACAATAAAAATGGCCATAAGTCCCACCACTATGCATACCAAATAAAAGGTCAGGTTTCAGGAGCTTCAATATACATCTTGGAAAAATTAAATGAATCTTGGATACTGTTTTACAGATTTTACCCATGAACTGAATGGTGTAAAGGTGACATTGTAGGAATAGGAAGAACAAGCAATTGTGTTAAGCAAGTATTTGCAGAAAAACTAGATCTTGATAAATTTATAATAATGCATGTTCATAATATAATTTTATTAAGTGATATTGGTGTAAAGAAAGTATTCAAAATTCTGGCCAGATAATAATGACAAATAATTTAAGTTCAACAAAAATTGATGTCAGAGCAGATACTGCACATTTAATCAATTTTTAATGCCAAACAAAAGGAAAAAAAGAGAGAAAATGCATTTTCAGTGGTTAGTTCCCTACAGAGGATATTATCAGAATCAGAAACACTTTTTTAATCCCAGGAGGGAAATTCTGGTGTTTGGTATCTTATCTTCTAATAGTTGTTGTAAAGTCTGATGGCTTCATGGATTCACTGATAATGAAGATGAAAGCCCTCTGTGTTTATTACATTTTAATATGGATCCTGACTCATAAAATCCTTGACATCATCAGGGAATTATTCATCGGATGTAGAGCTGGGTATCGAAGTTCTATAGTTTTTGGCAGTGACCGAAATGCCTCAATACCATCAACTATCAAAAAAATGTTATGATACCTAAGGAGGACTGACCTGTAATTGGTATCAGTTAGTCAGCAGATCACTGCGCTGTGTTTCAATTAATCATCCACACAGCTGGCAACAGTTTCTGTGAGTTTGTTGTGTGCGCTAAATAGTGAATAGAGTGTGATGTGGCCAATTCAGGATGGATCATATTCAGGTAGTAAAACCCAGAAAACTACAAGTGACTAACAGTACAGTTCAGTCCAATACCTTTAATTGCAGTTACCACACAGCAATGTGGTACTGTATGTGGTTAGTTTGTTGATTCAGTTTGTTGAACATGTTGATCAAGATGCAAGAACTGGTATGTTAGCTTTTAATTAAACATATTTTATGCAATACCTTCTGATTTAGTAGTTTCACATTCTTCTGATAGGAAATAATTTTCTCTTTCTGTGGACTTGTGCCTTGCATGGCTTGTATGGATTTGGTGGGGTTGCATCATGTTGCCTTGGACATTCGGAGAGGAAGGCTTGGAATAGGACAGGTTAAACAACCAGGCATGGAGAACATGGCTTTAGGTTCTAGTGACAGATCTTAGCTGTCCCCACAGCATCTGCTTTCTGCTGGCATTGATTACCTACCATAAAAGCCAAAACTGACTGACGGGACCAGCTGCTCCCATGCTCTCTCCCTGCTTCCTTTAGCAGCCTATAGCTGCAGGGTCTATAGGCTATGCAGATTATTATTTCCAATTCGGTGCTGGTAAACTGACTTCTTCTCCACCGTGTGCCAGTAATGTCAGTAATATCAGAGACATCTGACCCAAACAGTCCTCTGCCTCGCATTACCAGTGTTGTCTTCCCTCGAGAAATTGCCCTGAGGCAATGTGTTGCCTTATTTTTTTTAGTTAAACCCACTTTCATGCCATTTTCATGTCATCTCATACCAGACCTTTTCTCCTCATTGAGGGAGAGATTGTCCTGGTTCTGCTGTGGGTGCCAGCATCAGATTGATGCTAGCCACTTGAGGAGTTACCTTGCTCTACAATAGAACGTCTGCCTCACTCAGCTGCTACTGCTGTTTTTCTGTAATGAGACACAGCAGCAAAATAAAACATTTGCAAAGGCGGGTATATAAAAAACAGAGCACTGGTGCAGGTGCTTAAATATGGCGCCCTCCTGGCTTCAAATCATTCAGCCCTACCAGTGCGCAGATTATTCCACTGGCGCAGCTTTTTTATGTTGTACATTAAATTTGCACAAGTTGTGGTATAAACAAACAAAAAAAACATAACAGACAACTTAAATACCGACGTGTATGTGCCAAACAAATAGCAGAAAGATTAGTAATTCCATCCCCAATCCTCTCATCAGGGCTTCAGTGTTCAACGTACAAAGTTCAGGTTTCTATTTGTTGCATTGGTTTTGTTTCTTGAAGAGTCAAATAATTCCTTGAACTTAACACCTCTTATTTATACTGTCTTTTGTAAGTCTCTTTTAAGTTGTTTTTGACTTCCTCAATATTCTTATACAGGCTGTCAAATGAGCTTTCGATCAAAAGTTTAACATTACATCAAAGATCTGTATAAAACCAAAATACCACAGCATTAGCATGATAGAGGCAGCACGGCAGCATAGTGGTTAGAGCTGTTCCCGGGCCTGGGGCCTTTCTGTGTGGAGTCTGCATGTTCTCCCCGTGCTTGCGTGGGTTTCCTCCAGGTACTCCAGTTTCCTCCCACCCTCCAAAGACATCATGTTTGGGTTAATTGGTGACTGTAAATTGTCCGTAGGTCTGAGTGTGAGTATGAGTGGTTGTTGGTCTCTGTCTGTCTCTGTGTGTTGGCCCTGTGATGGACTGGCGACCTGTCCAGGGTGTACCCCGCCCTCACCCAATGTGAGCTGGGATTGGCTCCAGCACCCCCCGCAACTGATAAGCAGTAGAAGATGAATGAATAGCATGGTACAAAGGAGTAAATCTTTTAGACCAATTCTAAGTATTTCACTTACATTCTTCAAACATAAAGGTGTCACTAATATCATGGTAATAATGCCACACATTGGATTTCCCACTCAGAAATAAATGGAGATTATATCTGGCAGCTACTTTAAATGTATCAGGAAAAAAAAAAAGATGAATAATAAAAAATGAAATTAATGGAAAAACATCTGCTCAGTTTGGCTTGAATCTGAGTTTCATAGTTGACACCAGCAAGATAAACCGCAAACAAACAAAGGAAAAGTTTTATACAAAATATAGTACAGTTTCCAGATGACTGGTGTCGATTCTGCCAAATATCACAGATGCCTTTATAGTCGTTCATTTGTTTCAATGCTACGGATCATTGGTCTGACATAACAGATGCATTTCAAACTAATCTCTTTTCTTGGAAATTATATGACCAAATTAACTGAATCTGCAGACGGTTCATGTTGCTGCTTATTGTGAGGATTATTGACTGGAATGGTGGGGAAACTCACCAACTGGCTCCATGATTCTGACCTCACTGTAGCACACAGAGAGGAGACTTTTTAATGTTTTTGCTTTGTCAGTAGATGGTGAATATCTTCCAGCCCCTAGAGTCTGTTTGACTTTGAATTTGTCTTGACCCCTGCCTGTGTGCCTCCTTTATATTTTTGAAGACTACATGCCAAGGATAAGGTGAAGAAGTGAGTTCACAAGGAATCGGAAGGTAGACATTTGACTTTTATATCCTCTTCTCTAGAATCAAGAACCTGCGGTTGAGTGAAAAAAGTGGGAAAAAATTGCCAACAACTGTATTTTGCAGAAATCTATTTCCTTTTTTTCTGTCTAAATTGAAACAGATCGTTTATCTCAAAGCAGGATAGAAAAGAAATGTATATTCTCATATTGGGTTTTGAAAATCAGTGATTCTATATGGATTTGTGTCTTCAGCAACATAATAAGGGTCCTGAGTTTAATATTTTACATGATTAGGGGTGTAACGTGTATTCGTACCGAACAGTTTGGTACAGGACGTCCGGTACAAATACATGCGTGTAGCGAACCTGCTGAAATAATTACCACGCTAAAGCAAAGCAGAACTACTCGCCACTCCTTGTTTCTTCCGGGTGACGGAACAGTATTGCAAAGCCCCGTATGTTGTTGTCGAGCCATCCTAGCAACCTCGTTTAGCATGTAGAACTGACCAGCCTCACTGAGCTTGAGCTGCCCAAGCAAATTTGAGTTAATTAATTTATCTAACGATCCAGTCTAATGCGGAGCCATCTGGCAACCAGTTCAAGCACCTAGCCTCGTATGGTGAATGCAACTGAGAAGCCAGAGCTTGAGGACTCATTGATCTTTCAAGTTTATTTCAACTTGCATAGCAAAGCCAAAGAAGTTTTTTTTTTTTTTTTTTTTTTTTTAATTGAGCTGGGTGAATGTGAAGCTGAGCCGAAAATGCTTACAATATTTTTTACGTGCCGCACTTTGGTTGATCTTTATTTTATTACAATTTTTTATGTTCCTACCTAGACCCAGGTATGTTTTTTTGTTCAAGTAATTGCGTAATGTTGAATGTTTTCAATTTGACAATAAATTAATTTTTTGTTTGTGGTTTTTTTTTTTTTGTTGTTGTTGTTGTTGTTGTTGCATTTTTCTGTACTGAAAATGTACTGAACCATGACGTCAAAACTGAGGTACTGTGATGGCCGCACTGGCAGCCACACAGCTACATTGAAGTTTGTTTCCTGACTGGTTCTCATATTTTGGTTTCTTTTAGATTTGTAGTGCATTTTTTTTCCTCAGTTAGTTAATTTTAATTACATTTCACATTACATACAAATAAATAACACACTGGATTTTGTTTTATACATCATACTCATTTTACATCTGGCCGGGCCTGGGCAAAGGATTTGCACCAGGAAATGGAAGGATTAAATACAGGAAGTGGCCAATTGGGTCATACCAAGTCTTGCTACTTCATAGGGATGGACTGTTTGTTTCAAATTTAGTTATATTGTTTTCTCTTTATTGAATGTTTAGTTGGGTATTTTTGGTTTAGTTGATTTAGTTGAGTTAACCTGTTTTGGGGGGGAATTCTGTTGTTTATTGCTTAGTGGGTAGTGTGTTATTTGTCAGTTACCCCTTTTGTGTTTTATGGTCTGATCAGCCAGTATATATGTTCCCCTTTGTGGTCAGTTTGTCAGGTCTGTTAGTAGGGTTAAGTTCACTTGGTTGAGTTCTGTTTATTTGACCTCTTTTATGGGCCCAGAACGTTATTTACCATATTTTGTTATTTGTACTTTTTTTTGCATTTTTTTTTGGGTAAAATAAAAACCTTTTTTTTTAAACCACCTGAGTCTCCTTGGTCTGCCAGCTTGGTCCCTTACAGGTACATACCAAATTTTTGCCTACTGTTACACCCTTATACAAGATTCATCTCACATGTGCAGTGTGTTAAAATCACTTGCCCCTTATCAGTTGATTTGTATATATTTGACAGGACAGCTCCACCTTCCTTCAGATGAAATTAATTTTCCAGGAATGTTTAGTCTATAAAAAAGTCAAATGGATATATAAATAAGCCCAACCAGACACAATCTCATTGTAATCAGGAAATTAACATATTCATCATCTGTGGTAAAAGGTTTCATGGCGGAATTTGTCAGCACAGTGATCTAACTAGATCCACAAAAAGACATACATTTTTAGATGTCATTTACTTGATGTAAGAAGTACCCCTTATGCAAAATCAGTATCTCATTTTTTAAAATTGCACAGCTGGGGACAACGAGGAATTGACTAGTTCATTTATAAACAGAATTAAGATGTCCACAGTTGGCTTGCACCTCAATGACCTTGGGCTGTGGAATATAAGACTTCAGTCAATCTGCTCCGTTTGATGAATGAGGTCAGGGTTGCAGTGTCATGATATGCTCATTAACCAATCACAAATCCTTGTTAACGCAGACAGAACCACTGGTATCTGTCTCTCAAATGCTCTGCTTAATTTCCAACAAGGCTAAACTTTTCCAGTGTTTTTACAATTAATCAATTGCTTTCAAAGCAGCCAAGCGCTTTTATTGAATGGGCAACACTGCTTACAGGCCTTTTTTCTGATTATTTACTACCTTTCTTTTAATATATATATATATATATATATATAAGTATACACAGGAGACTCCATTAACAACCTCCGCTGCATTTACAAGTAGAGCAGTTGAAATTAGATATACATTTGAATAAAACCTTGCAAAGCATTGTTTGCAGATGTCTTTGGAAGCAATATTGATTACAATTTTCCATGCAAGCAGACATTGGTAGACATGGGGTTTTTTTCTCTCCCTTTTTGTTTTCACTGAAAATGCCAACCAGGTCTCTGGTCTCTGATCTCTAGAAGCATTGATAATGTATTTTCTTACAAGACTGATGGAATTACATTCAGATTAACTGGAATGAATGAAATGTAGATTGAAGTAAGAAGAAATGGAATTTTTTGAAATAATATCACAGTGACTACCCATGGAAGCTCTTCATCGAACTTTGATTTCAATTTTCTCATATCGAACAAGCTGAAATGTTGTATTATATCAGCGTTTCCGCCGGTAACCAATCTCCAAACCTTCCATCTGGACACATCTGTTTGTTTCTTCTTTTGTTCAAAAAACTTTGCAGCCATAAGTTGCTTTACATTAATTTCCCACATTCATATACACTGCTACCATTGTATATACAAATTGCTGTTTTCAAATGGTTTGTTAATGCCACCAAATAGAACCATGTGATGTTGCAGTTTCATATTGAGCACCTGATGCATTTTCAAAGAGTTTCCTTGAATCAGCTCTCAAGTCCCCAGTGGCAGTGAGCTACAGGAGTCAATGTTTTTTGCTAAATGGCAAGTTTTAAGTACGATAACTATTACCCTTAGTGGCGGTAAGTGGTTGGGAAAAACTGTTACTATGCTTCCTATAAAGTCAGCTGACTCCTCAAGTGGATAGCCATTTTTAACTAATGCCCAATATAGCGTAATACAGCCTTGATGCTGCCTTATTAGGTAAAACACATTTTTAGCAAATAGTCCAAAATCTCAAGACACTGAGAGCTTGTCCCAACTATGAAAAGTCATATATATACTAAATACTGCAGCATAAGCCTCTTAAGTTGACAGTGGTCTCTGCTTATGGAAAGAGGTCATTGTTGGTGTAAAGGGAATGGTGGAAACAACATTAGGACAGAATATTGATAGTTAGCTTAGAAGACAATTGGTTAAAACAATAAGACAAGTTACTAAAGTCCATAGTCAACCTCCATGTTCAGCACCACCTATGTTGGTGTTGTTACAGTTTATGCCAAGCTTTTTCCTCCATGCCAATGTATTCACAGGAAAAGCTTCCACACCCATTTCTTAAATTGGTAGCGCTCCGTTCCCCTTTAGCCTTTGTCAACAGGACATTGTCATGACGGATTCTACACCTAAACCAACTGATTGTCAAGCTGGCCTCAGGTAAAATTGCCTCCTGCCACCACAAAAGGGAAATAATCTGTGTCATTATTACTCTTATTTCTTTCTCTTATTTACTTTAACCAAACACTGCTTGCTCTCATAATCACACCACCTGTTAATATCTATAAAACCAAGTGAGATAATGCTGAGCTTTATACATCTTTTATGCGCATGGTCCAATAATGATAAACAGACAATTTAACAGCTGTTGGACCTCCAATTTAAGGGAAAATTCATTTTTCGAAACATTGCAAATGACAGAATTAAGCTGTAGACATAACTGAAATCTGACAAAATGTGAGGGCAGGTTGAAACTTCAAATAATTGTTTTTTTTTTAGCCATAACTAGCTGCCACAATTAATCCGGTTATTATCATATTACATAGGAAACATGTGGTTAAGGCACACACTTTTATCAGTTAGGGCTTTTTCTGTAAGCCTCTTAGCCGGGCTCTGGCAACTTTATTGTTGCACTGTAGGTAAGCAAAAATATAGAGGAAAGTCATAATTATGCAGCTCTCTGGTTTCTCTCCTCCACAGTGTAGTATGAGAAGTCATTTGAAAGTAACCAAGACCTTTCAACAGCGAATTACTTCGCCACAGGAATGGTTCTACATGAAGTGTGTCCACAGGGAGGGAAGGACAGATGGTGGTAGAGATAGAGACAGAGAGGGTGAGAGGAAGGAGAACTGACCCATAATTATGTCAGTAAGCAAACATTTATTTGTAATTTTTTAATATTCCCTTCCCTATGTTTTACAGTAGCAGTTTTTCCATGAGCATGAAAATGTGCACAATGTACCAGCAGTTAGATCCATAACAAATAAAGATAAAGTTTCATGCTAAATAAGGTAGAAGAGCTAGATAGTTCTACTGTTTGGATTTAAATGATCAATGTCCATTTTACACTTTAGTTTGTAACTGCTTAATTAAACTTGCATTACATGTGTGGCATTCACCAAATACATCCTCCCGAAGGCATGTGTGGCAAATGTCGTGGGTTTGTTTTGTGTTGTCCAAAACATGGCAGATTGCAGTGACAGAGGTAGTCTGGTGTTTTTCAGCATTCTAAAACCATTTTACATCAAAGATAGCCCATATAAAAAGTAAAATAAATAAATACATTTAAAAAAAAACAGTGACACAGCTGCTTTAGAAAAAAAAAGCAAAAAATAAAAAATAAATAAAAATGCTAATGATTCCTTTGCAATGCCAGGTGCATTTACTTTACAGTTCTGAGTCATTTCATCACCTGAAGAGTGAAAGAATGAGCTGAAGCCCTGAAATTTAGTTCAGTGCTGGGTATGTGACAGATGTCAGTCCCAATACCCCCACTAAGCACTTGTCCATATCTGCGGCATAGATGTGTTGGCAGTGTTATTATTTTTATGTTGCAAATATTCACTTAGCAGAATGATTTCACCATGTGTTTATACTTTTTGAACATTTTCATTTTATTTTAACAATACCGTGATAATGCTGATTCCTGCTAATTTTATTCAGTACAGTAGTGATATTAAATTTTCATCCCTTATAAAAATAAGTTTTCCACCCTAAAGTGGAACTTTAGTCCAACTAACCATTTGGTACCTTTTACAACTGCTGTTAAAACTGCAATCAAATTTGGACCGAAACATAACAGTAGCAATATTGGATTTTGTGACGATTTAAAAAGTACTATTTATTGACAGTAAAATATAGTTTTTTAATTGGAGTTGCAGCAGCAGCAGTTAATTTGTTGAAATTTAAGATGTAGTTTTCCTTCCCAATGCATTTGCATTAACATTAAAAAATTGGAGTAAATGGGCTTGAAGATTCACTTCAGTTTGAGTGCTGTTTAATAAGTGCTGTATGGTCACTCCCATTCAAGCACATGTCCCTTTGTTGAAGCTTTTTTTTTCTTTATTGGTGAACTTTCAGGCACTTATTTTATTATGTACTCAGGCTAAGTATTGTGTTTGCAGAAATATGTCATTTAGTGATTTTTGTTCTACCAGATCACAGATGCCCTGGCAGTAGCAGAGCATGTGACCAGAACCAGGAGGGTATCCCAGAGTTCACGTGGAGCATAGTGGCTGCCGGGGACATGCGAGATGGAAGAAATGAGAAAAATGAAAAGATAGGAAGTCCCCAGGGCTGGGAGGAAGGTAAGAACGAAGGTATCGCATTCCCCCTTAAAGGGGAATTTCATTTTTCAGCCAACTTTCTCAACCTGCTCCTTCTCATACTTTCATATTCTCTGCTCATGTTGAACTTTATCCAGATTGCATCGTCTCTGACTTTTTGAATGCCTTTTGGATATCACTGTCATTTTTTTCTGGCAAGCTTTTTAATGCTGTGCATAACTGAATATCACTCTGTTTGCTTTAAGATACTGACAGTTATGTCCAGGCAGAAACGTAACGCTAAAACTACCTCACTTTGATCACCTTCAGACCAACCTGAAAGATTAGTAACAACATTATAAAGTGTGGCCGTGTGACATGTTTGTTAAAGTTTTACTTTTCATAAAGTTTTCCCAGGTAAAGAGATGAATATAGTTTACTGAGCCAGTGCATATTCTACAACATTTTGTAGGTTTCTGCCTGCAACTCTTCCATATTCTCAAGCAATACTCATTTCCATGCCCTGGGGGATGAGAGACTGTTTCCGTCATCTTATCACCTGAGGTGATGGTGAAATGGAGGTAGACAGAGAGGTCTATTTATTGTTTTGTTTTGTTTTGTTTTTTTTCTATCATGGGCCGCAAGTCAGATGAGTGGAGTGCAGGATGAAATTGGAAAAGTGAAAAAGGAAGAGTCAGTACAAATGGACTCTAAAGATGATTAATGCCCATCCTATATATTGAGTTTAATGTACAAATTAAGGTGTGCGTTTGTGCATGTCTGCTCTGCTGAGCCTTTCAGGCATCAATAGAAATGTTAATATAGTTTACGCAACCAAGATAAAACAACCCAACTCATTACATTTACTTGACCTCTGTCATTGTCATGAAATAGAAATAACTTTCCTATTAAAGTAATTCACCAATACTGTCAATAAATTTGATCTATATTAGAATATGTACATGACATTGCACAGACTTTTATAGTCAGATACAGTAATACATACTGAAATACTGCTGGCACAGTTTAGGAAGTCTTGTTTTCAAAATACAGTCCCCCTCTAATTTATTGGAACGGCAAGGCCATTTACTTTGGGGTTTTTTTTTTTGTTCACTGAAGGCATTTGGGTATAAGATCAAAAGAAGAATGAGACAAGAGTTCAGAATTTCAGCTTTTATTACATGGTATTTACACCTAGATGTGTTAAACACAAATCACCTTTTGTTTGAACCCACCCATTTTTCAAGTGGTCAGAACTATTGGAGCATGTGACTGACAGGTGCTTCTTGTTTCCCAGGTGTTGTGTTTTAGATTGATTGTTTAAACATTAAATAGCTCTGAATGACTACGCTTGGTTTTAGCCTTGGGTTTCACCTGTAAAGACTGCATTTCTTGTTAAAAAGGATAAACCAACATGAAGACAAGAGAGCTGTCTCTAGGAGAAAACCAAGCCATTTTGAAACTGAGAAAAGAAGGAAAATCTATCAGAGACACTGGACATATCCAACCGCACAATTTGGGATATCCTCAGTACTGCTGTACTGAACAACAGACATTGAACAGGTCCGTCAAGAAAAATAACAGCAGCTGATGACAGAAACATTGTGAGAGCTGTGAAGAAAAACTCAAAAACAAGTCAGTGACATCACCGGCAACATCCAGAGTCCAGGAGTGAAGGTATCACAATCCACCGTCTGAAGAAGACAGCAGAAATATAGAGGCCATACCACGAGATGCAAACCAATCATCAGCAGAAAGAATCGGATGGCTAGATTGGAATTCAGGAAGAAGTACTGAGATGAGCTACAAAAGTTCTCGAACAAAGTGTTATGGACTGATTAATCTCCTTAAATCCAAGGTTAATCTCAACCAAAGTTTTGGAAAGGCCAAAGTGTGGAGAAAGAAAGGATCTGTTTATGATCCAAAGCATACAAGTCCATCTGCAAGGCATGGTGGAGGTAGTGTCATGGCTTGGGCTTGCATGGCTGCGTCTGGAACAGGCTCAATATTTATGGCTGATGTAACTCCTGATGGTAGCAGCAGAATGAATTCAGAAGTCTATTCAATATTTTGTCTGCCAATTTACAGAGAAATGCATCCAAACTAATCGGGGGGAAGTTTATCACGGAGCAGGACTATGACCCAAAACACACAGCCAACACAACAGAGGACTTCAACAGGGGAAAAAAGAGGAGGTTTTAGACTGGCCAAGTCAATCACTGGATCGTAACCCAACAGAGCATACATTTCACCTCCTGAAGAGGAGACTGAAGGGAGAAACCCACTGAAACAAAGAAGACGTGAAAGAGGCTGCAGTAAAAGCATGGAAAGGCATCACAAATGAAGAATGCAACAGTTTGGTGATGTCAGTAGGTCACAGGCTTGATGCAGTTATTGCAACCAAGGGTTATGCAACCAAATATTAAATGTTATTTAATTTAAGACAATCTGTTCCTTTACTTTCGCTCACCTAAAAATGTGGTGGTCTGATACAAAAGGTCATATGTCTATAAGTTGTTTAACACGTGTAAATGTAAATACCAGGAAGTAAAAGCTGAAATTCTTGTCTCTTGTCTCATATTCATCTTCTGATCTTAAACCCAAATGTCTTCAGTCAACAACAAAAACAAATTGCCATTCCAGTAATTTTGGAAGGGATTGTATGTCAAACGTGATCGACGCACAAATATTTCAGTAGTCTTCAAAAATAACCTCCCCTGTTTTTATCAGATGTTCATCATGCTGTGGATTGTTTTGCCTCTTTTAAGATGAACATTAATAAATATTCACCCCCTCCAGAAACCAGGACTTTTGAAAACAGAACTTTATTAACAAAGGGGGGGTTGTCTGCCAAATTAAAATGATTATAATGTAATTAAAGGATGTTTGATTCCCAAAACCAGGCAGATGTGATTAAAAAATGTATACAATATCCACACACATTATAGAGATTATCTATGAAGCAATGGAATTAAAGGGGACCTTAGTTTTGTTTTTTGTTTTTTTATCCTTTCTTCACCATGTTACAGTCACATGTTTATTTCGTTACAAAAAAAGTGATCAGAACTGAAGGTAGGCAATACAGAGTACAAAGGAAATATATGTGCATAATTATGTTCATGCCCTGAGTTAGCCAATAATCAGTGATACAGATGCTGGAAGAGCTGCTGTCTCCATACATTTCACTGGCGCTTGCAATTTAAAAGGGATGGAAATAAGAGATGAATACTTAATGGCTGTTATGTAGAATTGCTCGAGCTGTTTTCTCCACTACTGAACGAAAGTCAACTTTGAAGTTTGTAAATGGATAGTGTTTCTTTTATCCAGGGATGCTGGTCGTTAACTTTGAGAAATGCAGACACAAGCTGACGAATCATTTAGCTTGCTTCAATCAAGTACAGTTCCTCCTCCTTGCCAATTAATAATTGATGCCCTTTATACTGCAAAAGATCAAATCTTCAAGTACCACTGGCGGAATTTTAAGTAATTCCGACTGTGGTTGTTTAAAATATTGCATTTTGCTATATAATGTATTAGGCCTGGGCAGAGATTAATGCAGTCACAGACTAAAAACTCAGTCAGAATAATATCATGGGAGTTTTAGTGGAGTCGGGGCACGCTCCCGTCATCTTGATTGCTGAGTGGGTTAGTGTTACAAAAGTCTTTGTAAAATCATGTTGCGTGACTAGGCTGGGACTAAAATATCTACGGCTATGTGTGAGACGGTAGTTTTTCCAGTCTTTTTTGGAATCTTTTGCAAGTCTTTTGATGTATGTGCAGCATAAGTCACCACTTATTTGTTTATGGATGCATATTTCTTATATATTAGGCCACAGCTCTTGTATGAAATGTGAAGTTTGAATTTTTGCACACGCTCTTGTCATTGCCATGAAGTCCATGGGCCTAACTAGCATGCAACTAATGCACACACAGCTGGGTTAAAAAGTATGAGGCAATGATGCTCCTGGCGAGACAGTAAGTGTTAAATAGTCTGTAAAATTAAGAAAAAATAATGCACCTTGTAACAGTCTGATTTGACACTGTAGCTCCTTCTGTTGTGAGAGGATACAATTATTTTGACACAGGTGGTAACATGTAGGAGGAAATGTGGTGGGAGGCTCAACTGAAGAAATGTCCATCCAGACAATCAATGCAAAATGCTTCATCTGTGACATTAAATGCGTTGATTGAAAATGAGGCACCTCTGTTGAATAGAGTTGAGGGAGGTCTTACATTAGGCTGCTGTGGTAGAGGATATCAAAGAAAATAAGTAATTTGAATGTATTTGGCCCCTTTTGTGGCCTTTCTGTGCAGAACCAGTCATTTCAATTCAATTTCTGCCCCCAGTGTCTCCTGTCAAAGAAAGTGTGAATATGATTACATATTGATTTCTTGCTGTCATACACTGAATATAGATTTGGGATTTTGGAGCTAGCTGGCAGGAGGAAATATCCAGTACAACACTTTGCTGGAGCTGTTGGTTTGTTAGTTTGTAATAGAGTTGTCCTGAGGGTGTCTGTCAACTGACAACTCTGGGAGTCATCTGGTATTCCTGAACTGGGCCGAGCATTACAGTATTCAGGATGAAAATGCAAAATGTTGCAGGAGGTGTAGCTCAAACTGTGTGAAGACCTTTATTTAGGCATTTATTTTACAACTCTAATCTGTGAAGAGATTCCTCAGCTGTATTTATGATGTGAAATCGCAACTCATTCTATGTTTTGTGTTAAATTGGTATACCTACATTCGAGTAAATAAAAAATCTTAAATGGGTGTCTTAGATGAAACATATGAACACTGCCCAGTCTAGTGCTATCTGTGACCCTTTTTATTTTTTAAACATACATATAACATAGGTAAGGTATTAATTGTGTGTTGCAGGTGTGTTGCCTTAAAACTTTATACATGCACAGATGGTTTTTTATCAGTCACTATTAAGCTAACAATGAGTTGGCACCATTATTTTAGTTCATTGACTGTATACCCTGTCTATGATCATTAAAACTAAGCAACGATGTGAGTAGGAGTGGAGGTTCAGCCTGTCCTTGCACAGTCCAAAAGCTAATAAGGTGGAAGAGAGCCTTACTTACAGTATTTGAAGCGTGGCACAAAGTTCCTCAGTTCGATTCAAAACGAACCAGAAGTGAAACTTGTCCCTGTGCAGTTTTTCTCACCTCTACCTCGTGAGATTGCATCCAGACAGATCAATGGTCGACTTGTGACACAGAAAGTAAGCCATCTGATGCCTTTTTCTGCACCCAGAGCCCTTTTTATCTGAATAAATAATAAATGAACCATTACTTTGAATGAGAGGAAATTTGTTCTACTTATCCGTTTTGGAGCTAAAACATAATAGCTTTGGCATTTGAAGTAAGACTGTGCTTTTATTTTGGCCTTTCCATCTGTGACATGACCTGTTAGGAATGGCAGAATCAAGAGTGAAAAAAAAAAAAAAGCCTATCTATGTGGCAAAACATTTGGCCTTCCAAACCTCTGTGTGACAAAAAAGGGGAAGTTGGGTTTCAACAACTGAATAGTTGTCAAGTGAAAGCATCGTTGTGGAAGACCTTGTCTCTCACTAAAATGTTCAATAAAGGATCTCTTGTTCATAACTAATCCTCTTTTCATATATGTTTTGTTTGACACATTCTACTTTTTGCAAATAAAATATATGCACATCTGCACTGTTTGGGGCAATATCCAATGAAACCACATTAAAATAATATAATGTATCAGACTCTGACTCTGGTTTCAGTTGCAGTCTCTCCAGTCCATATGAAATTAGAATAAATCAGCAACAGCACAAATGGGAAGGAAGCTTAACATAATACCAAAGAAGAAAACTCAGTATTTTCTAGTGATTGGTTGTGGGGGCCACAACAATATCAGCATTCATTTGTCTTACAATAATTTTGTTTTTTCACCTGTTTCATTACAAACAGGTGAAATTGCATAGCTGCACTTTGACTTGCACGCCTACCCGCGTTGTCTGTGTGTGTAGTCCCATCGCCAGTTGGACTACAATGGTGGGCTGGAGGACCTTTAAAAAAAAAAAAAAGCTTTATTTCCCCCTCTCATAGTGCAGTTTTTTTTTATAACTGCATACAGTCGGTACTGTGCCTACGTTTTACAATGTTAGGGGAAAGTCTTAAAGTAGGGAGTCACTAAGATAAAGAAGATTATTAAAAGATAATGGATAAGAACACACAACTCATTTTAGTAAATCTGTTAAAACAAAGGCATACCATCTTATGCATATTATGAGTTAAGCAAAATGCACTGCAGACTGAAAAGCCTCCTCCTTGCAGTATATCATGGACAACTGTTGGTTTTTACAAAAAAAAAAAAAAAAAATTATGAGAGGTCACGTGCAAATAAGCATGGGAGAGCAGGGCCATGTAACTTCACGGGTCAGTGCGTAAAAAGCACGCCAAACATTTTTGTCTGTTGCACTTTTAACGAGCACTGAAATTTCTTAGGTGGGTTGGCAATACTTGTGATGCTCTCCATTCAGACAGCCCAACAAAAAAGGCAGTTAACCGTGACTCCCTTCTGTCCCTTACCTTTTAACTCATTTTTCAGAATCAGCAGATCACTCTGTAACTTACTGCTAATGAGCTGTTATAGATTTGCCATGGTTGCTTTTGTCCTTTGATCATTGAATAAGCCTTGAGCGTTTCTCTGAGGCTAGAGGTGGCTGCATTATGGAGACCCAGGACATCCAAGTGACCACCTTGTAACCTTGAGTTCCAGGTCCCAATGCACTTGCTCCATCTCCTCAGCCTTTGCTGTCAAGCATGTTGTCACAGGATCCAATAATTGTTCCGTTGTCAATAATCCAGCAAATGGACCATCTTCACCTGGTGCCTCTTTAATGAGCCGTATTGCACTCTAAAAGCAAGGCTAACGTGCTACATCGAGCCAATCATTTTTTTACTTGGTGTGTTGTTTAAAACATTTATTCCTGTGAATTTCTGAAGTGGCAACTTCATTATCCTGGTCCGCAATAACATCAATCATCTCATCACATATTACACATTAGTAAAGATGGCTTTGCAGAGATCACACCTTTTGGAGAGCAAAAATAAATCATTTTTGATATTCTGGTAATTGTAAATTTAGAGAGTATGTGTCAGTGATTTTGATGAGACTCTAATAGCATATGAAAATATGTGGCTTTGTGTTGAAACCCTAATCTAGATTTTGTGTGGTCTGTAAAATGATAATTTCTTCACTCCAACAGAGGCTGACAGCATTCCTGGCAAACTCTCTCTGGGGATAATAATTACCTGTGTAAGCTTTAGAGACTGTCATTCTCTCTTCTCTCATACTCTCTTGCATTTAATGAACCACATTTATGACAAAAAGGAAAGAAGGAACTAATTAACATGACAGACTGAAACAGATATCAGATGATCATATCATTTTGATGCAATTTTGATACTCTGTAGACTGCCAATTAGAAAACTTGTGCTACCTTGTTGACATCTATTCCAAAGTGTGTCTGTTCTTTTTAACTGAGCCTATGGTGATGCCAGTTCTCATGAATGCCTTAAGGGAGAAGAAATTGAATTATCCATATTCAGATCTGTCTTTGCCATCCCTTGTGATATGCATTATTGGGTCAAAAATAAAATCACTGCCTTGTGAGAACAGTCAGTGCAGTCAGTATGTTTTATCAACCATATATCACTTAAATTGATAATGCAGTGTCCGGTGACTTTGAAATGTTGAGACTGGGACTTGGTCAGCCAGCTGATCCTTTATTTATTTGCCCATTTGTTAAATTAGGTTCACCTCAGGGGTGGAGCAGTGATTTTAAATGTGGGGGTGTTCTAGTGGTGGCACATGATCACTGCATCCTGCATGCCTTTGCATATTATTACATACAAACATATAATTTGACGGAGCTTTGCTGTCTCTATGGCAACAGTGTGTGTGTGTGGGGGGGGGGGGGGGGGTACGTATCGGCCGACTGAGAGATGAGATTAGGTTTATATCGTCGTTGTGCCTTTTGGGGCGGATATTTCAGGTACTGCAGTGCAGTAGTTAAATGTGTCAACTTGAAATACATTCATTTGGTGGGCAATCTGTTAAAATGTGCTTTCTGAACTTCTAAAACTTTGATTTCAGGGGGCAAAACATTTGTTTGAGGGGGCGTAAAGCTGCCTCGTCTGCATTCACTTACATGACAACTTGACTCGAAAAAGAAGTCAATCCTCTGCTGCCTCTTCCTTTTTGGCATCTCTGCCTCCTTCTTCTCTCTCTTGTCTTACAAAAAGCGATGTTGTTCACTGTCAGCCAGCAGTGAATGACAGAAGCTCAGAGCAGCATGTAACTGTTTACTTTCCCGGGCAGCAGCCGGGCCAGTTTTGGTTAAAGGGCTGTGATCGGCTGGATGGCTGTTCAATCAATCTAATTTGACCAATGTTTTGTCAGGTAGCGTATGGAGAACTGAGGTGCGCTCCATTTGGGTATGCTGATGCACCACGAGGGTGGGCAAAAACAGTTTTACCTTGAGAAACAGTGGGGGGAGGTGAAATCATCTTGCTGTAAAAGTGGGGGTGTCGCAACACCCCGATCTCCCACGTGTGCGACGCCCCTGGTTCACCTCATATCAAAAGTGAAATGTTTTTGGTGTTAGGTGTGCCTATTTTACCCTCCAGATGGTTCTCACTTAGTCTTGGGTGGAACATTGATCCCTAAAGGTCTGATCGATTGATTTCTGGTGGGCCACTGTCTTCCCTACTCATCCAAACTATATCCTGCTGCCAGGATATCTTTCCTTACTTAATCAATCAGCCTATTGATCCTGACCTAAGTATGAGGGCAATAAGTTGTGTGTGTGTGTAATGTTAAAGCAAGCGAGTACTGGTCTCCATTCAACCATGGAATTATGTGGGCTTGGCTAAATTGTGGACTGGAACTCAATCCGTTTGTTCAATTAGAATAAAACTCATGAGAGCAGGAGTTCAGAGAGCTAAATTCCTGGGGGGGGCGCGAGTCCATGTTGGAAAGAGAGATGGAGTACTTGGCGACTGAAGGGGTGTGTGTAAGTCCCTCTTCAGAATTCCTCAGTGTTCTACCTGCACCACGACTGTGTTACTTTTTAATTAAGCTCTTCTGATGACGTCTTTCTAAATGTGTCACCTTTGGTGAGAGCACCACCACAAGATCACACATATTCACACATTACACACGTTGTTAAACACTGAGTGTGGACTCCACAGGGTTTTGATCAGACACACTTCTGCATTTCACTCAGAACCTACTTAGGTGAGTGGAAGGTCTGATTAATCCTCCATCTTGGACGTGGTTGTACTTTTGCTCTGCCCCTGCTGGTCTTTGAAGCATCTCACATCAAAGAAGCTTTTGTGTTTCTAATATTGTTTGTAGCTCTTGCACGTTTTCTTCCCTTAGTTTTTCATCAGCCATTTGAAGCAAAGATTATCCCGCTAATCTCTGTGACAAATGTTCTCCCTAGCCTTGGTCATTCCTCTCTTGGTTTAGTATCATTCTCAATGGAAGAATGCTGCTGTCACGTCAGTCATAAACAAGGTAAAACCAAATAAAGATAAAGCTCTATATTTGAACCCCCCCCCCGCCCTTTTTTTTTTTGAGAGAGAGACGTTATTTGCGTTTTATGGCTCTGCAGCAGTACGTGCATTTTTTTTTCAGCAGAAGTAATGAATGCGTTTGGTGTTTGTGTTTGTGCAATAAATATCAAGAAAACTAGCTTGGTTTAAACATCACAGTGATTTTGAAGATTAAAATTCAAAGCTGCATTGGGTAATGTGGGTTTAAAAAACCCTGTCTTACCTCTGGTATGCATGGTGTGAAAGAGATATAACAACGCCGTGTAATAACAGCACTGAGAAATAAAGAGGTAGGAACAGGACAGACAGCAGCAATGCAGACAAATGTCACAATAAAAAGGAAGAGGAAAAAAATGAGTGAAGAAATGAGAAATGATTTTGATTGATTGTTAAAGATATGCCATTATCGTTTATCTTTATTTTATTTGAAAGAAGGGACAGTGTGCATTCATGAACATTCATATGAAAACATGCCGGATTACAATTATCCATACTTCTTGTTATCCAGTCTTGGGATATCAATGAAAATGACATATGATGATACTAGTTAGTATCCTAATCCCGCTATATTAGTTGTGGAATGCTACTGTCCATTTCCTGTATTTAAAAATTGGAATTATCCATCCCAAAATTTGTACACAAGCATCACAATAATACCTACTAGTAAGTAGCAATACGGTAACATTACAACATTATTTATAATTTATTTTTAGTTATTCTTAAATCTTAATGATGGTTTTGAGTCACAGCTTTCTATGTTATGAGATGTGACGCTAAGACTATAACACAAGTGTAAACAGACTTAGTTAACAACAAAGTTAACAACACTAACAAGATGTTGATGAAGTGAGGAATGTAGACTAATGTCTGATTTTATAAAGACCAAAAAGAAGTACCAGAGAGCCCTTCATTTATTTAAAGATAACTATATCTGCAAGACATTGATTTAAACTCAATTATTATATTCTGTGTGATAGCTCATTAGATTCTAATTGTAAATGATTGGAGGGGTTTTTTTTTTTTCCAACATTAAATGAAGATGAGTTGCTTATCAGGAAGAAGATACAAAGGCACTGTTTGTCGCTAGTTTTTAAAAGCGTTGTTTTGACGAATCAATAATTTTTTGTCTGAAATAGAAATGTTTTTGTGTTTAGCTCACTTAAAAAAAAGGATTTAAGTGAGTTAAAAAGAGAAATTCTTGACTTTGAAAATGGATTTACAGTGGTTTAAGTCTATTGTTATATTATGTGGACATGGTGGAATTAATTAAAACATGAGTTCTTTGTGTTTATGTGCCTTTGTTTATGTATATAGGCACAAAATTCACTCTCCCCTATAGATTGTTATTCATCCTATATTCTCGTATGTCAGTTCTTTGCTCGTATAGTGGTAAAAAAGACAAGGAAGGCATTCTGCTTTACTGTTCAAGGTTGCTTTGCTGTAAGCAACAATATGTAATTGCGGTTTTCCTGACATATAATGCGGTTTGATTTGCGTTCGTAGTGCTGATGGAGGTTGGTTGACTTTTCGCTAATGTTGCTCGCAGTTATTATTTCATATTATCTTGTTATCATCACAGAGCAGTAAAGTTGATGAGATCGCAGAGGGTCTCAGACATGAGGAGTATTTTCTAAATAGCTACCTCATCTGCTTTACTGAGACATGGCTCCATGAGGACAGCACAGATATCGGGTTTGATGGCTATGCAGTCAAAAGAGGACACTGCATCTTGCAGATCCATCGGTGGAGGACTGTGCATCCTATTAGACAGTCCTTCTGCAATTCAATTGAAAGTGCATGAACAGGTGTGCAGCTGCTGGCAGTATCTTTCAGACCATTTTATATCTTGAAGGAGTTTCGGCAATTCACTGTAGTACTTCTCCACTTTCCAGGGCCAAAAAATAAGGAAGCTGCAGTAATTATAACTGACGGCTTCGAAGCCGTGCTTTCATGATCGCGAGATGAACCTGTCTTCACCTTGGGTGACATGAAGATATGCGAGCTGTCATCTCCTCAGAACTGGGCATATACGCAGCTGACTGTCTGATTGGGGAGAACAGAGGTGTGCTCACCCCATCGCTTAGTGTGACTATCTTACGAAAGGAAAGGCATGCTTTTGCTCTGGGTCCAACTCTCTGCATTAAATATTTTCTGCATCACAACCTTTTGTGATTTTCTTATTGCAATTTCTGAAATTGCTATTTTGATTAAAATCCATTTAATTGATTAGGCCTAAACACTCATCACACTGGTTGTTGCAATCCACTGGCCTCATAAAGCCCGTCAGATGCTTTCTAAACTGATTTGGAATTGCATCTTTACCTTGTTTGAGTCCTACCAGAAAAGCCATGTTGTTGAATGTCAACCCCATTTTAGAGTTAAGGAAAGTGGATCCAGATTATATCTCTTGCTTACAGTTTATCTAAAATATGTATACAGTAAATTCAACTTCAAGTACTAGCTAAAGCCACCAAGCATAATAGTTTACATCTAAACACGTTTGTGTAACCTGGTGTGAATACTAAGCCTGAGCCTTTGCAATCCATGCTATGATATAGTGGGAGAAATGAATATTGAACATTTAAATTTTTTTTATTTTCTTATTTCTAAGCAGGCTATTCACATGAAATTTTCACCAGACTTTGATAGTAACTCAAGAAATCCACACAGATAAATAAATTAAAACATTGAAGTCCATGAATAAAGTTATGTGAAAAAAGTATTGAACACATTAACTGAAACTCATGTAGTACTTAGAGGAGAAATCTTTGCTTTTGATGTCAGCTTCAAGATGCATTTCCAGTATGAAGAAACTGATGCCCTGCTGTGATTTCTGACTCATTCCTCCAAACAGATTGTCTTTAAATCTTGGAACCCTGATGTGAACTCTCTTCATTTCCTTCTACAAATGCTCAGTTGAATTTAAGCCAAGTGATAGACTGGGCCGTTCACCATCCACTTTTTCTGAAACCAATTGAGGATTTCCTTTGCTTTTGGATCATTGTCCTGCCCCCTGTCTCATCCCTATCATCATGGTGGATGGCAGCAGATTCATTTAAAGAACCTCTCAGTGCATGGCTGTATTCACTGTTCTTTTATTCATATGAAGTCTGCCAGTACCTTGAGATGAGAAAAAGCCCCTGACATGATGCCACACTTCACTGTTGGCGTAGTGTTTTGTTTTTTTTTTTGTTTGTTTGTTTGTTTGTTTGGTGATGTACATTACCATTTCTCTCCTAGACATTGTACAAATGTTTTAAGCAAACTTTAAACAAGCTCCAAATTGCCTTTCTTTAGTAATAGAGTCTTCTGAGGTGAGTGTGCATAGAGGCCATGGTGGTGGAGTGCAAAATCAGTTGTTTTTCTGTGTTCATTTTACCTGCCTCCTCCAAGTCTTTCTTGAGCTCTGTCTGAGGGGTCCTTGGCTTGTGATGGTTCCTCTACTTCTTGAAAATGGCCCAAATGCTTCTTACTGGACAATTCAGAAGTTTTGAAATAATCCTGTAACCATTTCCATTGATATGTTTTGCAACAATTAGATGCAAACGTCCTGGGAGAGTTCTTTCCTTTTACACGTCATGAGATGTTTCTCATAGTAACAAAAACCTTTTTAGAGCCGATCAGTGAGTTATAGCCAAGCTGATATTCATCTGCACAGCTAGGAAGTAGAATTACTTTCTAATTAATTTCACCTAGTTCCTTGCCAATCTTTAACTTGGTGTCTTGCTTTTTACTTTCTGACTTTAACGTTTTGATATTTTTTATATGTTTGGACTTCTTGAGTTAATGCCAAAGCTTGGCGACAATCCTGTTGACATGCTCAATACGTTCCCACATATATGAAGTCGAGATTCCTGGTGATATAGATATAGATTTTATAAACCCTGTAAATGTCAAACCTTCTCATGATTACTGTACAGCATTCTAGGTGAGGTTGTTGAAGACATGTTTGGCATTCATCCTGAAACAGATCTAAAAATGCTACAGACTTATTATTCAGGGTGCTCAAACATGTTGGAAAATTGTGTTTCTTTGATATAATGGTTGCATCCTAGATAAGCTCTGTTGGGGATATTAAGAAACAAAACATATATTGTGTTTACTCATCTTGAAGTGTGTGAAAGATAGTGAGAGGAAACAACTGACATGAACCTGAAAACATGCATAATGGAAAAAATAATAGATACAGTGAAGTGAAAGAGAGAGATGGCTGAAATCCTCCTTGTTTAACAGTGGAGTCACAACATGCTGTGTGTTTGTGTTCACTTGTTCAGCTCAAGTGATATGCAGTACAATATTATGCCTGACAAAGAAATGCCTAGTAAATCCAACACATTTATGTTATGTTTTCGACAAGTTCATTTGAGTCTCCCCAATGCTCCATGAAACAATTGACTGACGTACAATGGATTGTGGGGTGCTTGCAAAGGATTATACCATGTTTTTGTGCCATGTGTGGATCCTTTGATACAGGAAATGGGGCAGGGTTTGTCAATGAGGACTTCAGATTTTTGCCTTAAAAATCATTTTAATCTTTATTTGGCTAGGTTTTGCAGTGGCGAGCTTCCATGGAAATAGTATTTTATTTGAGTATACACATTCACTTTGCTACCCCATCCTCAGCTAATTTATTCTGCCGATGGGACTCAGACTTCCACGCGAGCAATCCATCCACTCATTCTCAAAATGTTAAACAAAAATGAAATAGTGCTATACCACTGGCAAAGAAGTTGAGTCCCTCTAGAAATGAGATGGCCATAGTTGTAAACTTTACTTATCCCAGGCGTGTTCATTTCCCATTCACCTGGAAACAGCTCCATTGCTAATGGTAGACTACAAACAAGCCCACACTGAATGCTTGAATAAATCACCTGTCTGGAGCAGAGGTAACTGCGGCAACATTGGAGAATTGGGAAGAGATCCAATATTGAATTGATTAGGAGAAGGATTCTCTTACAAATAAATTAACTTACAAACATTGCCAGAGTCTTCTAATAAATGATGTGAGGAGTCGTTTGTATGTAAAATAACTGCCGTATTGAAATGAAACATGACCAGAGATTCAGTATTGCTTTGTTTGCGAAGATCATTTACTTACAAATTTAAAGCTGGAAATGAACCAACTTTTCTTTGGTTTTTGATAGATACCAGAAAGGGGTATTTTTCTGACTCTGGACTCCAAAGCTGTTGTCTACCATTAGGTGTAGTCTGTCTGAGACCTTTTACTCAGTTGAGTAAAGGTTTGAAATACACAGGTTTATGTTAAAAGGTGCTGTATTTTACCTGAAATTCAGATAATTGTGTTGTGAGTTGATCGTCTGGCTGCTGATCTAAGTGGGCTCCTTGCACAAATTCTTGGGGGAAAGGTGGCCTGAGCTCCATCTGGCAACACAACAGAGAAAAACCATGTGTTGAACAAGCGAGACAAGTGGTGGCAAGATTAACTTTAAGGCTTTGTGGTTATCCTAAATTAAGGAAGTTTAATTGGGATTTAGGTCCGTTTACAAAAAGTCTTTTTTATCCTGAATAACAGTTAAGAATATCTTGAAAGTGTAGATGTGTTAAAAAGTTTTTTTTTAATAAATCAGATAAACACTAAAAGCAGAATCTACAAATTTACAAGGTTCTGTAATAGAGCTGCGACATCGTAAATTCACAAAGGTTATAATAAACATATCAGGGAAAAAATCATGATAATATTTACAGAATAATTACGATTATTCTGTATTAGCATTTCTTCATACACTGTATATTGTATGATTTAGGAAGAGCTTGTCAGCTGCAGCCTAAGCTACTCAAAGACTTGGTGGGAAAAAGGGATGTTTAGACAGAGATAGTAGAGCATGGCTCAGATAGGATCTGTTAAGACTGAAGCTAATCTGACTGCAAAATGCTGTTGACTGTGCACATAATGACTCATATAGAGAAGCTTGCACACTCAGACATACTTACCAATGTATACCTGTGACTTAGTTAGTGACTTAGTTATTTGAAGGCTAATAAACAAACACAGTAAACTGTGTTGTTTGCATTTAGCTGCGGATTATTTGCCAAGTCCAAAAAAATTTTGATAATAAAATGGCAAATGTTTATTTCTTCAACTGATAAAAATATAGTATAAGCATTGCACAATATACAAAGATAGAAATTCTGAGATTTGCACATTCATGCGGTAAAGTGATTTGAAATTAATTATCCCATTGTATTCCCACCTCAGTAAGTGATTGTCATTCTTTTTATGCTGAAGATGATGTACATCCATGTCCCTCCAAGACTTTAAAATCACCCAGAGGATATTCCATCAGCATTGTGGTAGCTGACTCAGCTCAAAAACTTTTCTTTCTTTCATTTGTCTCTGACTGTTTTATATATATATATATATATATATATATATATATATATGTACACACGCACACACACACACAAAGACAATATTCATGGTAGCATTGCCAGAATAGTGATGTAAAATGATGGCTCAGAAAAGGGCACTAGGGAGGAAATGGAGGAGCAAGAATGCTAAAAAGATAATAAAGGCTGAGTGAGATAAGTCTGGATGAAGGATTGGGGGGTGGGTGTATTTGAAGAAAAGCAAAGAGATACGATGGGCCCGAGTTGGCTTCAGAGGACCAACTAGACCAGATGGGGAGCAGAAGAGAAATGGAGATGAAAGAGATTGTCTGTGACACGGAGAGACAGAAGAGATGACAGAAAATTTTGTCTGGCATTTGATAAGTCTCATTTATATCCACAGTGATTCAGTTCTACTTTCTGCCTTTCCACTACTTTTTACAGGCTGCAGGCCTGTCTCACAGGCCTAAACCCCACCGAACACAAGAGTTTTGGACACCGGTGTTCTCTCCAAAACAAGCATCTGACATTACAAAACCAGTAGGCGTAAACATCACTTATAAACCAAGCAGGACCCCAATTCCCAATTCCATCAACTTCAAAACATTTGTATTCGGCTCATGTTTCTTCGGTGGAGACGAAGTCAAAGAAAGATTGATAATGGTGGTCTTTTCCATCTTCTGTCTTTTAGTCTTTCCTAAAGGGTAAAACAACAGACTTACTTAATATTCCAGGCCCAAGAAGTAGAAATGGAGCAGTTGATCTGTTGGTAGTCAGAAGTGAAAGGTTTTCACCTTGAATGTCTGCGACAAGCAATGGATCAGTTCTGCGTATATCCAATTCCAAATTCATCACCCTGCTAAATATGTCCACAATAAAGAAGCTCACAAAATGCAAAAATAAGCTCACAAAATGCTTAACTACTGCTGCACCTAGCTTGTGTCGACGCCTCCAATATTGCGCAGTGCCTCCACCATGAGTTAAAATCAGAATCAACCAGTCTCAGAATAGGCAGGTCAGACTTTAGAATTGGCCAAGGAAATTGAAATTTGTTGCGTCTCGACCATGAAGTCATTTTGATACAGGTGTATTCTTAAGATATTTTATTTTTTAATTGAAGACAGAAGGGCTGGGCAAACTGCATGTACTTTGTTTTGGATAGGAAGCAACACCAGCTCAAATCAACAGTATAATATTGGGTTAGACTGAAGTAAAAAGGAAATGAGTTTGGTACAGTTTTTTTGAGGAGGCAGAATTGGGGTGCTTTTGTTTGCATGTTTACTGCAGCAACCAGACATCAACTGGCAGAGAAAAGGAGATGGTGGCACATAATTGGGGAAGTTCAGTCAGTCTTCAGATTGGCTAGAAGAACTAATGCTTCACAAGCATCTGTGACAAAGGTTACTGAGCTAATGAGACCTTTGCAGACAAAAGCTTTTTGCTCTCCTGTCTTACATCTGAAAGCACAGCCTGTCAAACTGTTGAGTTAATGGCTGCTGAGTGTTGTTAACATGTCTTCAAATCAAACTAACAATAATGGATCTTTATTCTGTTTTTGTGTTTAATCCCGAAATATTACATATTTTTAATATAACAAAGCCTCTGCAGTCAGTCCTTTTTCTTTATCTGGTGACGTCCTTAAATTACGCCTTCAGCTGAGAAAGGAAAACTGTCCACCCTACGAATATCTTCTTTTGTCATGGACACTGTGAAGTTAGGCATTCATTTTCCCCCGGCATTTGATCCTAGGTATGTGTACAGCATATGATGTACACTGAGCATTGAGCTTTTATTGCCTACCTCTTAAAAAGTCACAATTCCCTCCATGTTTGTAACAAATTCTGACACTTGTGGACAGGCTTAAAACTTAACCACTGCTCTCTCTGCTTTCTCTTGGTTCTAGAGGTGGTCCAAATAAATGAAGCCTAAGGGGAGTTTCGTGGAAGAATACAAATGTTCTTGCTGCTGCTTTCAACTTAAACAGAAATGACTCTTTCAGGGATTTACACTGTGGAAATTGTCATAAGATTCAGTTTGGGGCAAAGTCTCTCTAGGATGATGGAAATTTTGCCATAGCGCACTGGAACCTTTAAAGTTTCTACAGTCTCTGTCCAGTGATTTTATTTTTACTTTTTTAAATTTTGTTTCTCTGTCCTCCCCTTGATCTTCTTAATGGACCTTTAGAGGTGTATGTTATGATAGTTTTTATGATTATTATTATTATTATTATTATTATTATTATGTTTTTGTACATCTTGCACGTTTTCTTTGTTTGGTCACAGCCACACACAAAGCACACAAGACTCCAGGGCAACACTCTTTTAATGTCTCAGACTTCTGTTTAGCAGTATCACATGGTACTACATTCCCCATAGACCACAAACAAGGTTGCCACTAGGGGTGGGAATCGTTGACTATCTCACGATTCGATTCGATTCCGATTTTTGAGGCTACGATTTGATTCAAAATCGATTTTCGATTCAAAACGATTTGATTCATAATGATTTCTGCTTCAATCTATAGGTGTGCAAAGGATCCTCATGATCTACTCCAGTCTGCTTTGCAAGACAGAATGACAAATGGAGACCTTAAAGTGTCTTTTTCACATGTATTAAGTTTTAAACATTTATCCATGCTTAGATGGAATTGTTGCAATTGTTGCATAAAAGCAATATTACATATTGCTTAAGTAACAAAAATAAAAGTGTCTCTTTATAAAGTCTCTTTATAAAAAAAATAGTACAGTTAAAATTGCTGTCTTTTAAATTCTAAGGAAAGTGCCTTTTCCAATGTGTGTGGACCACAACTACTAAGTAGCTAGCTATAAAATAAGTCATGTCAAGCTCAGTCTTCCTGGGCATAAAGGGTAAAAACCAAAATGAGTCCAGATCTTTGCTTTCAACGAGGACGGGGCCGGTTGAATCTGTCTTTCCTCCATTATTGTAGTTTCCTCCTTGTTTTGGTGCTTACCGCGCATGTGTATGTTCCAGAACCAGCTGCGTGGTGACGTCAGGACATCCCATGTACAAAATGGAGGCAGACAGCCTGTGGATTTTTTTTATTTTTTTAAATCGATTTTGGGACATTTTAAATTGATTCTGAATCGTAGTAAATGAGAATTGCGATTCTTATATGAATCGATTTTTTGGCACACCCCTAGTTGCCACATTATCGATTGTGTATGAACATTCTGTAGCACTTTGTTTTTCACTCATCAGTTGGTCTTGCCCTTCCTTTTGACAGCTTTTCCTGTCCACCATTCTCCTCTCTCCTCAGTTTGCTCTGTAAAAATATCCAGCTTGGAACACAGTGAGAGCTCAATGAACTTTTTTGAGCATTTCATCTTCATTCTGCAAGTGCTGAGGCACTGATGATGACAGTGCAGGTAGGGAGCTGACTGAGCATGTGAGCAAGAATAAGTGCCATTGTCAACCAAAGCACCTGTGCCAGAAGGATATCAGAACAACGTGATGATGATCATGTACTCTCACAAATGTTACCATGTGAATTTTTAACTGAAAATAGTGCAGCCAAAAACTCTGATTGTTGTACATTCACGTTGCTTGCTGCGTTGCTTGCTGCGTTGCTTGCTGCGTTGCTTGCTGCAAACTGAAGGTACTGTAGTAAGGCTGCATGTGGCATGCAGCCTTACTACAGTACCTTCAGTAATTAGGGTAAAAATGATGAATGACGTGTAATTATGTAATCAACAAACCGCTGTTTACTTTTGTGAAGCTTTGATTCGTGGGGATTAATAGATGTGTGTATTCGTCTGATGTTATATTTTGCCTTTGTATAGCAACTACATACTTAAGTTACGAGATGCCATTCACAGCAGTGCTAGGAGTCCCGTGAGCGGCATTTTAAAGCCTGCTGCTGTGGTGCAGCCTTCGAGGTTAGCATTTAACAGGAAGCATTGAGGCTCTTTGGTTGTAGCTCGCAGCAGCTCTTCTTTTTGCTTCTAGGACTGCTAATGTGCTTTGCTTGTACAAGGTCACATTGTCCTAGAATGACAGAACGGGCCCGCACACATAACTCAGTCCAAACGTCTGCTCTCCTCAGAGCATGTTCCAAGTCCTGTCGGCTGTAATCAGTGTTTGAGGCAGGGCGTCCATTTGTTGCTGTGACTTGTAACACTCAATTTGACCTATCAGCATTGCCATTAGCAACATGAGTCTGCAAGTGTATTTGGATTGGCTCTTAATGGCATTGGCACAGGGGCCTGTGGGACATTTGCCCTTCCCAGACAGAAGTTGGGTCATGGTGACTGAAAATATACACCCCACCTGCCCCTGGCTGCCATAAGTGGACTTACCTCACTCTGCCCCTCTGCCTTTTTTTTTTTTTTTACCTTTTTGCTCACTCATTATCACAAACATGCACACACATACACAGTAACTTCCCTTCCTGTAAGCTCTGTAAGGGTGGCATGGTTTTTCTCACACTGAGCCCATCCTGCTGCTACTGATGTGAACTCATGAGACCTGTCAGCGCTTAGCGCACCATGCTAATATCATCATACTGCTTGTGGATTGGAGCCTTAGTGTCTGTACTGTCTCAGCTGCTGGCCCCAGCCCTAATGTAATGAACTCACATAGCTATGCATCTCACCTAATGGCATTAGTGTCAAATGGTTTGATTAAGACAGGTTGCCTCCTACTTGATGAGCTCTCACTGTTGTTCCCTCTACCAGCACC
This sequence comes from Remorina albescens, assembly GCA_034769265.1. Taxonomy (NCBI): domain Eukaryota; kingdom Metazoa; phylum Chordata; class Actinopteri; order Carangiformes; family Echeneidae; genus Remorina; species Remorina albescens. The sequence continues at coordinate 17,218,637 of CM068488.1, read as the reverse complement.
GCCAGCACACCAACAGATAACCACCCACTACCCACTGTGATCTAATTAATGTAATGATGGTGGTGTGAAAGGGCAGGAGGGCTGAAATGACCTGGTGTAGAGGAAGTGAAAAGATACCATGGCAGCTATAGACAAATGTCACAGTAAAATGTCAGATTTTAGTCCTTTGACCTCCATAGTTACTGGCTTTTCCGGCAGTAAAATTATTACTATACTATAACAACATTGTCACTGGCTGTTAGTAGTTTACACCATTAAAGTTATATACCATCACTTTTATTTGTTTGGATTATAAAAGTGCCTCTTTTACATCTCCTCATGGATTCTTTAACACATTTTAACAGCCAGCTCCATTTCAAGGCCTACAATTCACAAGCAACCAAAGACAGGTCAAACCTAAATTCCTGTTTTTCTTTTCTTTCTGCAGTGAAACAACCTCAGAGAGGATTAATTCACCTCTGTGTAGAGAAGACTCGATTATAATCGGTTATAATTTCTTCTGAGTTAGCACAAAATTTTCTTGTTTCTTTCTCCTTCTTTTTTTTGTGGTCAAAGGTAACTGTGACCTCAGAGCGCATGTTTTTGGCTATATCTGAGAAATGAATTAGGACAAAATTGAACACAAATGTCTAATAGGATAAAATGATAAATTATGAGATTTTACAGTCCAAGGTCCACTTCACTGTGATCAAAATGTGCTAGAAAAATACATCTGGCCATGATAAAATACTGCACCCAAGGTCAAATGGATTGAAACATTGTTGGTTGTTGGAGCCATCCAGCTATGAGGCACCGATTCAAGTCGCACACTGATAAGCTTGTAGCTGCTGTAGCTTGTAAGTATTTTTTTCTGGTTTATCATTCAAAACTGTAAACAATGCTTGATCATTATTTTTTTTCAAGTACTGTTTTCGGTCCCTCAGTCATTTACATCAGTGTAAAAAAGATTGACTCAGAGCTTCGACTAAAGACTGAATTTATGGCCTCGGCACGTTAGTTTGTGCATTTATTTCCAAGTCACTGTCACAGAGGTTATATCCAATGTGTGTCTTAAAGAGTATCCATTTTCCCAGAGAATCCCCATGGGTATTCTCACAGTCACTGTTTCAGTCTGTCTTTATTCTTTATCGAGCTCAATGCTGACATAGTAAAATAGATTGAGGAGAGGGATCAGTTCACTCATATTTGGCGATTGTGTACAGTGGCAAACGTGCGGTGTCGCAAATTGAATTTGCCCTAGGGAACAAGAAGAAGACACTGCATCTGACTGAATGTCTCGGATATTTTTCTTCAACATTTTCTTTCCTTTGCCAATGATGACATAAAAAAATTTAAATAAACAAACTGATTTTTTTATGTCAGTACATTTATATTGATAAAATATGAAATTATATCAGTAAAATGCATCCATTATGGTTTAAAGACTTGTAAATTTGTCAGTAATATGAAGGACAGCACAGTGGATCAGTGATAATGAGTAAGATGGGTCCAGGGTAAAATCTGACTTGTGAGGGTTCCTTCTGGATGCTCAGGTTTTGTATCACAGCTCAAAGTCTTGTATGTTTCAGGTAAGGGCAATATCTGAGCATTTCCAGCACAACCACATGTTCTGGGCCATCTAGTTTTGTGCGAGACAATACTTTGTGGATCATTACAAAACTTGGGACAAGTAGCATTAGTGAGTCTGTCAGGTAGTAGCATAATTAATGTTTTATCTCAAGTTTATGGCATTTTCACATGGCCTTAGAAAAATATGCAACCACTTAAATAGTAGCCCTTGTTATAAATACATTGGAAAAAATGCTAATATGAAGCATGCCTGATAAGAACGGGTGTATATTTTCACCAGGTAGTGAGAAATCAAAGCTTATTCATTTTTCATAATTAAGTCTGAGGCGCACAGGATTACAATTATCCACTTAACTGCTATGAAATGAAATAAATTGTACAGTAACATACATAAGTACATAACAGTATATAAGAGGTACTTGATTGTTGTTAAATGCTACCACACTTGTCAGTTGTTCAAACTGTAGGCGTGAAGTACTTTTTTGCACTGTGGCCATTTGCTGTGTCAGGAAGTGCTTTGGATTGGTTTTACGGATCAGTAAACGAGCTGCAGCTCCAGACATCTTGAGAGTTCCTGTGCTTGTGTTTGGCCTTTATAAATTGGCAGTATTCTGAGTGTTGCAATCTTGTTGCAGGTCAAATGAATATGGGACCAGGACTTTTTTTTCATCTAATGTTGGCTCTATTATTTATCTCCAGAAAAAGCACAAAGACCAATGCAATAAAACTGATTTGAATATTTGAAGTTTTGACAGACTCGCAGATAATCTTATTGACACCTACCACGCACGTATGACTGTATATTGTTGAGTTTCTTTGTCCCCTGCAGTTTTTCTCTTTCATTCTTACAGGGTCATTGTCCACCCTAAATTCTACCGCAATGGCTACAGAACTGCACACTGCATATGGCTTGTTATATGCCAAGCACACTGTTAGCAGCCTGCAACTACTCCAGTTTTAGCCAAAAGTTTTAGAAACACCTCAGTTCATCTCCGGGTGAAATCTCCAGGTAAATTGCCTGCAGGCAATTGTGAGTGTGAATGGTTGTTTGTCTCTATATGTCAGCACAGCGATAGACTCGTCCCAGGTGTACCCCACCCTCGCCCAGAACATTAGCTGGGATTCACTCCAATCTCATGGATAAACAATACAGATAATGGGATGAGATGAGATTGTTGATGATTATTTTTTGTTTAAAGTTTAATTCACTTTAACTCCTCTGATATGTAGCTTCAACCTGAGTAAGTGGCACACAGTCTCTGTACATAGCTCCTGAGTGTCTTCAGCTCTCTGTATGGCCAAAATTTCACTACTGCCCTTGTTTACTATTGCAATAGTAATGTAGGTTTTTGGCTGTGCAATTAAAGGCACACAAGCACTCCTGCACACGCAATTCCACTGTTCTGTTATCATCCCCTCTGGCTGGGATCCAGTGGTGACCCCCCCCCCCCCCCCCCACAGATTACCGCTCAGGTTGAATATCATCCCGACAAGATGTCATTTCATTGTACACACTGACGCCAGCACTACAGAGCCACAAAACCATTGTGTGTGAGGTTGAGCCGACAACTGTGCTTGATTTCTAAAATTGCTGATTGTCCTCAACCTCCCTTTCCCCTGATACCTTTCTTGGCCCTCTTCCCTTGTTTCCCTCTTCTGTCACTTCCTACTGTGTCTGTGTATTGTTCTTTTTGGTCTGCTCGCCAAGCTAGATTGTAGTTTTTGTTTTTATCAAATTGCTTCCATCCCCGTCACCTTCACATACAGAAACAGACGGTATATTCCCCGGTGGCCTTAGTCTAAGCCAATAATAGGAACTGCTCTATAGTTTCCTCTCTCTAAGGGTAGCATGTCTGTCAAAAAAAAGTTGTTTTTAAGTGAGGAAGAGTTTTAGGAGATTGAAGATGAGTCTGTCAGGTGGTATGCAGCTAAAATGGCTTTTAACACTGCACATCCTTTCTTGGTGCTATCTGGAGTACTCTTTGGTCATTACATATAAAGATGACACGTTATATTGCCTTGACAATGCAGATTCAGACTGATGCACTCTGTGGTTTTTTTCCTAACTTCCACTCACACATAAGATGAAGCATGAAACATCAGGTAACTGCTGTAAGACTTTAGTAATATATATAAGTCCTCTACTCATCAGCAATGCTGCAAAGCTAACAAATCTCCAACATGAGGGTTACCTGCACCATCTCCCTTTGCACTTCAAAGATGGCTTGCTTAATTGTGGTTGGAGTGCTGGAGCCAAATTTATATTTTTGAATATTCTAATGCTTTCTTGTTTCTTTATCATTAGTATGAGAGTGTGTGAGTAATGCAGTTTGGCCAACACTTCAGAGAGCTTTGATGGTGGGTGGGTAGAAGAATTGAGCATTGACACTAATTAGATGGAGAGCAAGTGAAAAAAAAAAGTGTTTCTCAACACCACAGGTGGTATTGTCAAAGTGAGCTGTCGGTGGTGAGGAAGGGGTCAAAAGGTTGAGGCATACGCACCAGGTGGGTTCAAAGCGGCAGGCAGTGTGATAAATGCACGTGGTAGGAATAACACCTCAGGAGTTATTTGGCACCCATGGTGTGAAGAGCATACAGAGGTTGAGAGGCCCATGTTTGCTGGACTTTTGGTTTAAGCAGGTGTAGCCCGTCCTCAGGGTTCATGCCTTGGGCAGCAGAATTTCTTAAAGCAGGTGTGGACCTGGCATTAAAACAAACTTTACGAAACTTTGAGGGCCTTCTGGGAGTGTCATGATTTAGCTAAAGATTCAGTACAATCTTGCACTTGAGTTACAATTGTTGATATGATGCAAACCAAAACCAGCACAGAAGGCAGTGAGAATGACAGTCTGTTAGAACAGCAGGCCTAAACCATTTTAAACTTTAAAATAGGCAGCCATGCAGAGAAGTCAATTTCAAGTTGTGAGCACCTTTTTTTTCCCCTTGCAACACTGTCTGCATGTGTCAGGCTATGCTGCTTTCTTGTGCAGCTTATGATTGTGTTGCTTCTGTCTTTGAAATAATATAAAGCGCCTCCAGTGTTTAGTGCCGATCTTGACAGAAAACAGAAATCACTTCGAAACTAGTGAGGGACTTTTTTCCGTTTTCTTCAAAGGCACAGAAGCATCAAGAGCTGTCCATGGTGCTGGGTTGGTTAACAGAGGGGAAGGAAAAGAAATGGAAGCAAGACAGTGGGAAGAGAAGGAAAGATTGACAAGATTGCCAGGGGTGACAGAAACATTGGTTGTGTAGAATGGGGAGAGAGAGAGAGAGAGAGAGAGAAAAGCAGGACTGATAATGACGCAAACAGAAATTGGACATAAACAGATTGGAGGCACTGGCAGATGGTGTGTAATATCAGGTGCTGAAATAAAAGGGACCGTGAGACAAATGGACGTAAGATGAGAAAAGAGAGTAAAAAAATTGCCACAGACACTGATCGAGTAAAAGGACATTTAAAAGAGAGAGATTTTGAAGATGATGTGTGGTAGGGAGAAAGATGAATACTAGACATAAGAGGAAGACAGTGAGAGAGAATGAAGATATCTTTGGCAAATAACATTCGGTGGCCTACTTAGAGCTGACATTTAAAAAAACAGAGAGCCTCCAAAATCAATTATGGATAAAAAGAAGGAATGCAAGTCCTACTTTTAGCATTTGATCAAGTTCAATAACTTAAGAAATTAAATTAGATTAGATTGGCCAATATTAATCAAAGTTCCCTAGGGGTAATGGTCACACAGAGACATTAGGAAAGACAAGAGACATTCATAGATGAATCTTACTTTGTACTTTCAGTGCTGTTCAATAAAATATGAAAACGTTTCTACTGACAGATGACCATAAATGCAACAAGCTCTATAAGCTGCCATAAAAATGACTAACTATGTTTGTATGGTAATCTTTTTTTGGGGGGGGAGCTGTGACATGCTCAAATAATGACTTTGCCCCAACCTGCGACAGCAAATTAGTTACCAAGATGTTAAATTTCCATGTTCTTAATGAGAGGATGCTCCACACCACCAGAAGCTGCTACTGTGCAGTATACTGCACAATAAATATTCATATTCAATACATACATAGATCTGTGATTAGTTACAGGATACTAGCGTGAGTGGATGGTGTCGAGCATGTATGTAGTGTAAATAATCAACACTGTCACCACAGCCAAGCGTGTATCACACTGCTGCTAATTACTGTATACATAATCAGTGACCAATAAACCGCCTGGATCCTGCAGGCTCAGACATCATCAGAATTTCATTCCGGCCATATTGCTGCTGAACCCTCCTTTCCAATGCATCTGATGACCACCATGGATCCATGTTACATTAATGATTGATTAGAAAACTGCACATTCTTGAACAAAAATTGAAGTTGCTGTCGTGGCTGAACAATCTAAAGCCATCACTTTTCTCTAGCTGAGAAAATGTGGGTTTGTCAATTTTGAGCTAGAGCCAAAAACTACCACAAATTAAGCTGTCAGTAAAGTAGTTGTTGGTTGTTGGTTAGCTCAGCATCGTCAGAAAGTTAATCTGCAGATCTTATTGAAGAACAGCAGAGAAGTTCAGACGGATCTGATTAACCCAACAGTTTTCACTTCAGCTCAGTAAGAGGGGCCAAAGTCAGATCCTAATCCCCTGCAATTCCATATAAACATGGGATGCTCACTAGACCAAGGCATATTGCATTTCCCTTGTTCAGCTGTACACCAAATACTGATTGCTTAACTTAGTTGTTACAGTGGAACAAAAACCTGAAAGCTTTGTCTTTATTGTCACATGAACATAAGAACAGTTTTAATGATGCTGTCTCTCAAGATATCCTATCATAATGTATAGCATATCATAGAACGCTACCAATGTGAGGTCCGTCTTGTCTCTGTCTCTACATTTTGGTCTCTCTACCCTTTGTTTGGCAGCCAGGCCTCAGTTGGTAACCAGCCTTATTTATTCTAAAGACGCAAATCTTCAGAATAGGTCACAGATGTATGGCCTTATTGCTTATGAGTATTTATTGTGTCTGTTTTTGAAATGACAACAAAACAGTGTTATTAGTGAATACTGTTTTATTGGTACCATTGGTGACAACATCATTGCAGTGACCTCAGAAAGCACGTGTGTGTGTGTGTGTGTGTGTGTGTGTGTGTAAATCCATAGTTTGGCCAAAGCATTATGGTTATGGTGTTCATGTATTTAGATACCCTGGACCAGGCAACTAACCACATACACACTGATATGGGTTCTCTTTAAGGTAATAGTGGAGCAGCCAAGCCCTTATTAGTGTCCATCAACTGCTGTGTTAAATGCCAGACTGACAGCAGAATACCACAATGTTGGATGCCCTGCAACTTGTATCTCCTCTGCCAGTCAGTGTCTGAGGCCAAGCTGAGCTGCTGCCCCAAGCCAAACGTGTAATAGTGCCTGCAATCAAGAGTAGAGCACTGTTCCAAAAATGGATGCGCAGGCAGGAGACCCAGAAGACATTTGATGGAAAATCAAGTTTCCTTTTTGTTCAGTGAAAACATTGTCGTCCTGGTTTGACCATTCCTGACTTTGGGTAAATATTTGCAAGAAATTTCTCAGCTGAGGATTTGTTCTATATGGATCAACAGAAAAAAGAGTGGTCCACCAGTCAAGTGCAGCACTTAAGACTCTTAGAAGAACAGTACTTTGCATATCCAGTAATCTAAATACAGCTTTATTTTTCTCGAAATTTGCATCGCTCGATTACTTTATTCCTGGCTGGTGAGAGAATTTGATAGAAATGAGATAACACTGCTTTATGGATTCAGTACATTGACAGTGTAGTGTCCACTTTTTCCCCACGATCTCACCTCTGACCCTCGATACACTCTTGGCTTTGAGGATGTGTTGAATTGCTCCTCCTGGTTGCAGCTCAACAGTGTCCATGTCAGTGGGAGGAAGCTTGGCTACCATGGCAACCACAGTCTCTCTTTCCCACAAACAGAAACAGCAAACATGCAGAGAGGGTGAAAAGGAAAAGTGGCTCTCAGAGGAGCACATTAAAACAGAGAGCAACACAGATGGATTTAGGCCTCCGGGGCTAGGCTTGGCTCACTACTAGTGTATAAAGAAATATATAGCCTCCTGTAAAGACAGAATATATTTCGATAAAGAACAGTGCCTTGTTTATGATACATACAGATAAATTCATTGTAGCTGTGGGCAGTGCCTTTATGATCTTGTCCTATATAGATGTAAAAAAAAAAAAAAAAAGTGGCATTGTTAACCTTTAAAAAGAATATTTATTGCTGTAGTTGAGATTGTATCTAGTTAGACAGGAGAGTTTTACCTTTGCCTTTGTCACCATATCTGGAACTGATGTTTCATGTGTGCTTTGAGAAGATATTAAGGAGATAATAAATTTGAACAAAACTGATGCACGGCTTACTGGGGCAGGTATTTTTGTATATGAGTGTTAAAACTCGTGTTTGTAACTGTGAAAAAATGTTTTGACACGCCTGTGAGAGGGACTTAGAGTTCTAGGGAAGACTGTTTTAAAAAGGTCCTGTATTTGTAAGGAGAGGGATCATTTTATCACTACTTGAAGAGGCCAGTGAGAGAGATTAGTGGATCAAAAATCATGGTCTTGTCGTATATAGTGCATGGAGCGGCATTTGTCATTCTTTCCTTCCACCCTGTGTAGGTGTTTGAATGAGGACTCAGCTCCTGGTTGCACACACACACACACACACAAAGGGCTGACAGCATGCAGGGAGAGTGGCAATGCTTGTGTGGGTTTCCTCCCACTGTCCAAAGACATCATGTTTAGGTTAACCGGTGACTCTAAATTGTCCGTAGGTCTGACTGTGAGTGTGACTGGTTGTCTCTGTCTGTCTCTGTGTGTTGGCCCTGTGATGGACTGGTGACCTGTCCAGGGTGTACCCCGCCCTCACCCAATGTGAGCTGGGATTGGCTCCAGCACCCCCCCGACCTGGAAACTGAATGAATGAAACTGAACTCAGATTAAATAAAATACTATAAAACCCTACTCCTATTTTCAAACACCTGATATGCCACAATGCATCCTGGTTCTTCGTTAGCTACATATTTCAAACATATCTTGTAAACTCCTTAATGTCACTTGGTCTCTACATTTTATATATACCTTCTGTTTTATGGTTTAAAAAAAGGAGATTTTAATAATTGTTCTCCAAAATTTCTCCTCTACATCATGTTAATCTTTTTCATTCTGAAGTCTGCAAAATTTCTGAATATATATATATAATTTACAGATGATTATGTCTGTGCAGTATTGGGCGCATTTCATTGGACAATCTTTCAAGTAATATGTATAAAGTTGTATTTTTGTGTAGGAGTGCAAGCTGCAGCCAAACAGTAAATGCGAGTAAGGGCTGCCCCTGTGGAATCAATATACTGCTCCACTCTAAGCATCATTTTGGGCAGTTGAACTGTAATCATTGTTCGCTCTGGCATAGCTTAAGGAACCTGTTTGTGCCTATAATTGGGCCTGCTTGTGTTACACGGCTTTATGGCAAAACTGATAGTTTGGTTTTTTTGGGGTTTTTTTTGCTTGTTTGTTTGTTTGTGCTTGTCTCTACCCTTGCTGTTTTATTTGTCATATCTACTCATCGCAGAGATGAATTAATACAAAAGCTGGCTCCCTGAAAACCCTTCTTCCGCTCCATTTATGTATGTTTGAATACCTTGGAGTCACTCGAGAGGGAATGGTTTATTTGTGATTCATGTTTTACCTCAGATCGTCTCCAACAATGGAGATGCATTTGACTGGTCTTATTCTCCAACATTTCATTACAGTCGATATATACTCACTGGCCACTTAATTCAGTACACATTGCTAGTACCAGGTTGGACTGCCTTTTGCTTTCATAACTGAATCAATTCTTTGTGGAATAGATTGAAAAAGGTGCTGGAAACGTTCCTCAGAGAGTTTGGTCCGCATTGACACAATAGCGTCACTCAGCTGCTGCAGATATACAGAGCTACACATCCATAATGTGATTCTCACATTCCTTCACATCCCAGAAGTCATTTTCCTTCTGGGAAAGTACATTTTCCTGCTGGAAATAGCTATTAGAAGATGGTACACTGTTGTCATAAATGGATAGACATGGTCAGCAAGAATACTCAGGTTTGCAGTGGTATTTAAATAATGCTCAGAGATTCCCAAGAAAATTCTGGCCCCACTGATCCAAATGTCACAGCAGAAATCAAGACTCATCAGAGCAGACAACTCACTTGATATTTTCTCATTTTGGGCCATTCTCTGTAGACAGTGGAGGTGGTTGTTGGTGAAAATCCCATTAAATCAGCTGTTTCAGAAATACAATGACCAGCTCATCTTCAACCAACAACCAAGGCACGTTCAAAGTCACTTTAATCACCTTTCTTTCCCAGTCGGGTGTTCGGCTTCAACTCGTCTGGACTGTGTCTACATGTTTACATCATGCTGTAATGTGACTGACTGATTAGACATTTGCTTTAATGACCAATTGAACTGATGTACCTAATAAAGGGACCAATGTGTGTATATGGCGCAGTCATTTGTTAGAGCAACCCATGGTGAGTTTCCTATTCTGATAGCTGTGAGAGACTTTGCTAGGTACAGACACAAGTAATTAAAAGCAGCGCCTGTTTGGCAGAATAGCTAATTCAATTAGCTTTTGGACGTGTGTGTGAGTTACAGTCTGTGAGGAGGCTTTGCATTCACACATTTGTGAATGCATGGTTTGAAATGAATGCATTTTTTTGTATGTACTTGTTTGTACATGAGTTAAATTGAAAGCGGGCTTGCTGGAGCTGCACAATCAACCATGTGTTGTCTTTGGTTGCTTGTATTTGCGGAGCTGTCCAGTCTTTAAATAATCCAGTCAGTGCATCACCAGAGGACATCTCGACAATCAATCTATGTGTGCAAACACGAGTGTTGACATGTAACCCCTCGAGCATTGTGCCACTCACTGCAGAGACCTGCTTGGGATGTGAGCACAAGCTGAGTATTTACTGTTCACTGCTTCTGGCTGAAGACTGAATTTACGTTTCGAGGTAAAAGAAATTGTCTGAATAAGTTACATTTGCAAAAAACTGGGTGTGATTGTTATTGTGAATCTGTTCATGTTTACCACAAACCCACTTGCCTTGGTCCATGTGCCACCCCACATGTTTATATGCAGCTAATTTTGTGTGTGACGTGATGGCTGCCGTCTGATAATAAACAGAGGGACTTGTTGAGCATGACTGAACACCCTTGCACTTCATTACATTCTGTGACGAAGGCTACCACTAAATTACCACAAAATTACTCAGCACCAGCAAGAGCCTGCAGGAGCCTGTATGGTATTGGTCATCTCACACCCCCTTGACACCTTCATTGAAGTGTATCAGTCTCATGGTTTGTGCACACCTTTTATATGCACAACTAACACAATAGTCACAGAGCTTATTCAGAAACCACTTAAATCAATCATTCAAGATTAGTACATGACTAACTTTGAGACAAACTGACAAATTTGTTACCGGGATACTGCGCAGGATTGTTAAATGCACATTAAATTGTAGTGCTGAATTGTAGTGATTTTTTTTTTCATTATGTCAAAGTTTAAGTTTTCACTGAAATTGTTTCAGTCTTAATGCAAAGTAAATAAATAGATACACTTTACGGTACATATTAATGGTTTTGTACAGTTACTCCTCCTAACAATCTGGAACCAGTGGAAGAAAATGTAGAACCCTAAACAAAATCATGTTTCTGAGCACCTCCATCGCTGGTTCATTCATCATGCATCTAATAAAATTACACAAAATAAATCGCCATAGCCACATAGCAATGGGACAGTACTTTACAGAGCTGTATAAATATGAATGATGCTGATGTCATAGTTTGACACTGGTAAAATTATAGAGCTGTCTAAGGGACTAAAGACATTAAATAAATACATTTGTACTTGAGAACCAAACATGTGTCGGGCTTTTTGGCCTTGTTTGAGGTATTATAAAGGAAGCTTTAATTAATATAAATTTGATTATTGGCTTTGCAAAGTGACTATAGTGGGCTTAAGTACTTGGTTAGCATTTGAGTATATGCCTTCTATGTCGTGTTTCAGGTGGAGTCGTAACTTCATTCACTGATGAGAGCAGGAATGTAATGGGGCGTGAAACAGACTCTAAACCTTTGGTGAAAATCGACTAAATCGAACTGGGATATTGTCTCACTTGCACTGCACTGGCAGAGGTACTGTGCTCTCTCTGCTGAATACCAACTAGTTGCTTTAATAACTCCAGATTAATTGCTGCTGTGATACCACAATTGAAAACAGAGCTGCTAAGATGTTTCATAGAGGGACTTCTCTTGGATCTATCCATGTTTGCTTGCTCCCACTCTTCTGGCTCTGGTTGTTTAACCACTTGAGGAGGACTGAGACGCTGTTGGAGATGTAACAGATATTTGTCATGTTTTCGGCTGTCACAAACTGGGCAGCCCTCTTTTTGAATTTCCTTTTTCCCTTCTTAACTTTCTAAAGGGAGGGGCTGTGTTTTGGTCTCACAAGCAGAGCTTAATATTGACATCGCTGTTCAAGATGACACATTAGTCAAAAAATTCACAATAAGGCAGTCCATCTTAACAGTTTGTTAGAGCAGGTTGCCACATCTTTTTATATCTTTTTGTACCTCACAGTGTTGTGCCATATAATTTAACAAAAACAACAGAACACTTTGACTCCATCCTCTAACAATGAAAACACAAGTGTGTACAGATATATCAAGTGTCCCCTTGTCCATTGTTTGTTTGCATTTTGCAAACAAGAAAAAATTTCTGTTGAATATTGCTAAGAATATTGCTATCTGTTTCGCCTTTTTATATACAGCTATATAGCCCAAGCCAACCCCACCATTACCAACATTCTGCCCCACCACTAGATACTCCAACAGCTGAATTTTCATTGGACTTGAAACTCATTCAAAAAAGCTCCAGATGACTCAAGGCTGATCCAATTAAATGTATAATCGATTGTTTTGTAACAAAGTGAATGAAACAACAGAAAGGTCATGGCATATTTCTGGTCAATTGCTGCAAGTGTGAAGTCTAACCCAGGGATCGGCTACCGGAGATCCCGGTTTAATCAAAAATAATTTGAATAAATAATGGATATTTCATTTAAAAATATGTTATTCTATTTTGTTATTTTTTTCAATGTAATAATTATGAATCTGGAGGTATAGATGATCTTGTAACATTGAAATAAAACGTTTTTTATAATGTTATTGTTTGTTTTTTTGTTGGTTTTTTTTGATCAAAATTTACTTCCCACCTTGTTCACGTCACCTGTTGCTGACAGGCTGGTGACTTATTTTGAGCTCTCAACCCCCAGTAAGTTAACTATGGATACATCTTGAAAAAGGAAAGTTTCTGAGGAAAATAGACCGTAGTTCTTTTATGTCACGTAGCATAAGTGTAATGAAACTATAAATGTGCTGTTACCTTCATGTAACAGCTGTAAAATAGGTTTTGCGGCTTCAGGTCAGGTTTATTGCTCTACAAATAAAGTTTATTATTATTATTATTATTTATTTGGTGGGAATCGCGCCCAAATGGCTCTTTTAATGCTGAAGGTTTCCAACTCCTGGTCTAACCCACTGTGAGCTCACAGTTTTTCCACCTGCTTCGCCCCCTCCTGTGTGGTTCTTGGCTGCAGCCTTGGCATAACTCTTCCAGGCCTCTTGTTGAAAGCAGCTTTAGAATCTCTCCCTGCAAGTAAACAGTTGCACAGGATGGTAATGTTGATTTTTCCCCTGTGGATTGTGATCCATCATCTCCCGCTACCTAGCTGAGAGGCCGTTGGCTGCATGGTCCTTAGTCTATAGCCAGGCTCTGCTCAGCCATCCTACATCATATGCGCTTGCATACATGCAAACACAAACACATTAATTCTAATCTGGGTAAATTCATTAAACATGCACACAAAATGCAAACTGTACATTTTTGGTCTATATTAACACGTACACAAGCACAGGCAGGCTCTCTCCTTCCACGCAGGAGGACAGTGCAAAGAGAGGTGAATTCACTCCAGGTGAAACTATCGGCCAGTTTAGTGGCCTTCCCACAAAATCCCACAAAATTTTTACATTTTTTTATCTTTAATTTTTTTATTTTTGGATGGGGGGCTTTTCTGCTCAGAGAATCCACTAATTTATGTATTCATTCCATTTTGTCTTCACTACAAAGGCAGTACATGTCTCATTTCTTCATATATTTCCCTCAGTCTTTGAATCTTGAGCCTATTTGCCAGGGAAGACCGTGTAACTAGTGTGAACGGGTCCATAGCTTCAACATGCCACTTTTTTTTCTTTTCTTTTGTCAGGGTCCAGTCAATATTTCAGGCTTTTAATTCGTTTTCTTGACCACACTATTTGTAAGCTGTCACTGAAATTTGTTTGCAAATTATGATCAAACGCTTTGATCATCATACTGAAATAAAATCATCAGAATAATCTGTGTTTGAATTTCTCTGTCAAAAGTCCAAAGCAGACCACAAAAGTGGCATTAAACTTTACTTGCACATTTGCCTGTCCAAATGTGGCCTTTGATAGTACTCAAATACCAGCTTCACACCACCAGAACAATGCAGTAATGGGACAAAGGAACTTCACTGGTAATGGTATTGGAACCTTGCCATTGTTGAGCTTTTTGAGGCTAGTTACTGTAGGAGTTGTTTGAGCAGATTCTTTTCAATACAGTCCATGGTCTGCACTTTTTTGAACTGCAAAATGCAAAAATAAATTATTTATTTATTTATTTATTGATAGATTTTCCCCTCATCATCTCAAGGTTTTATTACTGTTATTACTGCTGACCTACAGGTTCTGGTTGTTATTCTTAGTGCTGTAATAAACAACTACTCATTCTTTTATTTATGGGTTAGCAACTACTGTATCTCAGTTGTTGTCCTGCTCCTCTTCTTTGCCTTCTCCAACATCAACACCAAAACTTCTTGTTGGTTAGTTAAGTTTCCACAGTTACTCCAAAGGAGAAAACTACCCATAGCCTTGGCAGATGGCATTTGGTGTTATTCTGAAGTTATTACATTTTACAATCAATATATACATCATAATGATAAATTGAAGCAAAAGCTTCAGTATTGCCACATTAAGTTTTACAGTGTTTAGATGCTTGTTGAGTTGACAAGTTTAAAAACAGAAACATACAAACAAATGACCATTTACTGTTATTACTGCGGTCATTTAGATATTATCTACATGTACGGATCAAAGTTATTGCTGTTTCAATTGTCATTGATAATATTGCCTTTGTAATGAACACCAATGAAGTACTGACACCAAAAGCTTATTTTTTAAAGTCAAGATACATTTAAAAGATTTAATTTTGTGTACCCCCTGCCGAAGTTGTGTCAGATGTGTGTTTTTACCAAAGGTGCTGTGGACTACAAATGTTTTACTGGCAGGAATACAATAGTGTGCTGAATTTCTCTTGGCTTGTGATGGCGAGTACAGCTGTTCCAATTAAGTGTGCGAAAGGAAAGGTTTATGAAACATAAGGTATGCAGTGAAGAAAATTG
This sequence comes from Remorina albescens, assembly GCA_034769265.1. Taxonomy (NCBI): domain Eukaryota; kingdom Metazoa; phylum Chordata; class Actinopteri; order Carangiformes; family Echeneidae; genus Remorina; species Remorina albescens. The sequence goes on along the minus strand of CM068488.1, from coordinate 17,203,489 downwards.
TCATAAAACTAATGGAGGGGTATCCCATTAAAATTCCAACAATAGCTTCTCTAATGATAACTAAATGTTCTTTTTTGGGGGGGCTCCAAAAAAGAGAGAATCTTACAATCAAATCAAATCAAATCAGATTTATCTATATAGCGCCAAATCATAACAAAGTTACATCAAGGCATCCTGAAGTGGTTCATTTCAGGAAAATAAACTAAAATAAACCGTAACACCATTTCACATCTTAACAGTCTCGGCCACCTGTGAATATGTCTCATTCACTGTCTTGAGAATGATTGGCTGAGTAGCGCCACATAATCAGTGCTCTAAATGCTAGAAGAGCTCCACTGGCTACAATGGGAAAAACTCCATCAAAAGTTAATAGTTCTAAATAATTCACAAGCCCAGATTCAGCTAGAAAGACACCTGGATCATAACCTGGACCAGTAACTGCCACTTTACTCTTTATGCACGTACACATAGTGTCACCAGCCCACAGGCAGCTTCAGTGGCCTCCCACCAGCAACGAATGCCAATTGTGTCGGTTAGACTGTTCAACTAAGCTACTGCCAAAATTCAACTAAGGTTTCTGCTGTAGTGAGCAAGCCTTTTGCCCTTTGGCAGAATTTGTACTTTTTTTTATGTCACAAGTACTTCTGTTTCAGTTGTGCTGTATTCATAATTTATTTCTGCATAAATTGAATAGGAAGGCTCTGTACCTGGTGACAATGAAGAAAATGAGAATATTTCCCATGCATCTGTATGCCTGGTTGCAGAAACATATATTGCATTGTATGAAAAATGCCTGTAAGGTCTTTAGTCTTTTGTCGGTTTCTGAAAGACAGTGGTAATCCTATAAATTGAGGCAAGTCTAACCTGAATGTGAAACTGACAGAAATAGTTGAAGACTATGGTGATTATATAAAGTTAAAGATATCTCAGAAAACACTCATCTACTTACAGTGATCCACTCTGAGGAGCAAGACTTGTTGCCTCTGTGCAACTATTATTTTTGTGTTCCCCAATCAATTTACACTGTTGGAAAGTCCTCATTTATGTTTACTTCTCCTGTGCACCTGTGGCTGAGAGTCTTGCAAATGGCCTGTGGCCTCATTTCTTCATTTCGGAGAGACCCATTGGCACGGTTTGCATCAGCTCTATCTCTAAATAAGGTCACTTAATCAGTCAGCTTACTGGGCATAGACATTGTTGTCCCTCCGGCTGAAGTCAACTCTAAACTGCTTTAAATCACTACTAAGGCTCTGTGTTGACTTGTTTGTTTACTTTGTTTGCTGGTGACATTATAAGGTATTAGCAGGCTGCTGTCTCAACTCCCTATCCCTGTGTCCATCCTACTTCCTGGCGCTCAGGTCTGCATGACATGAATAATAACCTTAGCCCACTGCAGGCTATAAGAAAATATCTACACAAAAACACAAAAGCATATGCACATCCTGTCTTGTGTTTGTGAGGCAGTTGTTACTCCTTGCTTGGCTTAGTTTTTATCAGAAAGGTTTAGACTGATGTGGATGAGTGTTGTTGACATGGTAGCAATCACTTTCTTCATTAGGTTTTTGCCATATCTAGAAAAACATAATGCAAAGCATATGAGAAATGTTCAAAATGACATCGGACACATTTAGCCAATGTTATTATGCTCTTGTTTTAGAAAAAACATTAAATAACCTTTCAGTCATTCATTTTCAACCAATTTATCTGTTTTTGGGTCGCGGGGGTGCTGGAGCCAATCCCAGCTCACACTGGGCGAGGGCGGGGTACACCCTGGACAGGTCAGCAATTCATCACAGGGCCAACATACAGAGACAGACAGAGACCAACAACCACTCACACTAACATTCAGACCTACAGACAATTTAGAGTCACCAGTTAACCTAAACATGATTTCTTTGGATGGTGGGAGGAAACCAGAGTACCCGGAGGAAACACACGCAGGCACAGCCTCAGGCCGGGAACCGAACCCACGACCTTCTTATGGTGGGGCAACAGCGCTAACCACTATGCCGCCATTCTAAAATAAATGCTTTATTTGCTATTGGGCCAACAGATTGATTAAGTCCTCTGAGAGAGATTTTGAAAAAAAGGGGGATACTAAATTCTAAAGATAGCTTGCATTTAAAGATTAAATCCATTGTCCAACAATTCTTTTGATCTGTTGCTTTGTTTGCAGTATATTTCAGTGAAAGTCATTAATTAATTGTGTACTGAATTCTCAAAACTGCTTGAGGCATCACAAATGGAGAAATTGAGATGGCTGCTGTGAAACAAATTTAGTTAGGGTAAGGGCTGGGAAATTGTTATGCATTAAATTAATATTAAACTGCATCAGAGATTTTTGTCTTTGGGGAGGTGCAAATAAATTCTATCTTAACATGGAAATATCTCACAGTCCAAAGAAAGTCATCATTTGTTCTGCATAGTCTTTAGAAATAGAAAAAATCAAAGACAGTATCTTGCTGCTATTCTTCATTAAATTATTCCTTCTTTTTCTGCTCATATGTATGTTTTAATTACTTTGCTGCCCCTGTGATATCAAAAGTGTTTAAACTTGTTAATTATTATGAGATTACTTCAGATTAATTTTCTTGTTCCAGTAGGATTACAGCACTAAGTATGCACTGCAGTCACCACAAAACAAACGGCTGTTCCGTGTGAAGAGGAGTTTGGCTTCATGTCTATTATTTCACACCCAGTTGACAAGTTTGTTTCTGCTATAAAATAACAGCCTCATTAGATATAATTATTGCTGCAATGAAAAATAAATGTCCTCAGAACTTTTCTTTGCAAAAGTGAAATTTGTAAATAGTTTTAATTAAATCTTATTGTCTTTACTTGGCTGCTGAAGTGCAATAATGAGAACCAATAAGCACGGCAGCCAATCGCAAACAACACAACTAGCAGTGTCCAGTCTGTGTCACCTGGTGAAGTTTTGAGGGACGTTGTACTTTCATTATTTATTTTCTCACATATATATTCGACCTTTAATTAAATGCTAGCTGCCAAAATACTATCAGGTATACTTTTCTGAAATTCACACATGGGAAAACATCTAACTGGTCTGTCCCAGTGCTACTAGGCTGCAAAGTCATCTGTCTTTTGTTTGTTGTCATTACTCATCACATTCTTAAGAAATGGTTAAACAGTAAAATGAACACTTACTTTCAGGCCCGCGCTCTTTTGCATTAACTGAACTGCCTTTTTTCTTGAAATGAAGATATAATTGCAGCCAACTTGTACTCTGTTGTTATTGATTTTTTAAATTCAGACTTGAAGCTTTCTAATACATTAATTTAATTATGAATAATACTACGTTCCTCGGCTGTTGTTTCTTTTTCTCTCTCTCTCACTCTTAGTGGTGCCTACTGCTGTTTTCTGTGATGTAATATTTTGGCTGATAAAACAATTACTTAAGAGATAACTAGCTCATAGTTTTTGGCCAATGTCCTTGATCGCTGAGCAACACACTTACCTTTAGGCCATAATTTTCAAAATGAGTAATATTAATAATGGATGCTTTAAACTTTGGAGTGCCAACATATTAATTTTTTATGTGCAGTTTTGTTGAGGACGTAGAGAGGTTCCTCTGCACTGGAGTCATGCACAGTGACCACTTTTTTTCAGTGAGCATCCTGCTGAGTGTTGGTGTTCAGTGCCCTCCACTTTCCTGCTCTGTGGTTATATTGTCACTGTTGACAGTATGACCGCAACAGCATCAGATTTCCAGCTGTTCAGTTGTTGACAACAAAAGAGAATGGAATCAAACTGGCTGCTCTGATATGACTGGCTACCTTGGAATGAAAAGACATTTCAGGAAAATTGCGAAACTGAACATGACATACTTCTGCGCAATATACAAATTGAATTCCGGATGTAATTTTCAAGGAGACGAACCCAGTTAATTTCATACTGATGCATGAAGTATTAGAAAACAAATCTTAAGACAGTAGCCACAGGACTTTCTTATGATTGAGGAGTGAAGGGAAACTTTTTGTTGATTATGTCTCCCGTGGTTACCAAAGCTTTCATCTGGTTTCTACTGCTGCAGCAATGTACAATTAAACATGTTTGAACAGTTCGAAAAGCATATTTTATTCACAATAAAAACTGGAGATTCTCTTACAGCCTGAGTAGGCAGTTACAATCAAAATTTCCTTCATTGTGTTTTTTGAATTTCCTAACCTTGCCTTGCATTGACTTACAATTTCAAATCAAACACCCTGGTGTTATGCACTGAGATTTGTCTGCACACGCTTCCAAAGAAGTGAAACCTTGATCCATGCACTCTCTCCTTCTCAGCCTGTATTGCAAAATGCAAATTAAAACCAAGCACAACATAAAATAAAATGTGAATTTAGATGAATGAAAATAAATGTGCACTGTTTAAAACGCACTACAGATGTTAAATGTGCTTTTATTCACTATCCAATACCATTATTTCTTTGCTTTTCACTCACCAGAAGCTACGAGTCAGGGTTACAGTGGGTAACATGTCTATGAACATTTTCACATGACAATAAACCCTAAACCATGTAAGCTACAACCACACTTATATATTAAGGTTTGCTTGTACATTCTTCAAACAGGTTGATAAAGCAACTGATAAAGCTGATGCTTTTCTAGTCTAACCACAAAAGTGCTTTACAAATTTAAAGGCTCATGGACACTTCACTACACTCTCCAGAGCCAGGGATTGAATCAGGAACTCTCCAATTACAACGTGCCCCATCTACTTCTTGAGCCACATTGCCCCCAAAATGCTCTGCACCATAAGTAAATAGTATTCTTCTAAACTGGCTTTGTAAATGACCAGATTTTTCATAATCATTATAAAATTCATAATAAAATTCTTTGCCTCTTAATGACATAGTAAAGATGTATGACTTTTGAGTCCTGGAGTTTTTCATATTTACCTATTGATTGCTAATTTGGGCTCTAATACCAACACTGATGATTAGATTTTGTGCCTGAACTGCATCCACAACACTGTGTGCCAAAAATGTTCCTATCACTGCTTCTTATGTCTCAAGCACTTGAAAGGAATAGGCATGGTTAGGTTTTATGTGTTATCTTTAAGTAGACAGGTTCCTTTTTATCGCAACATAAAAACAGAGTCATGGCTCCAATCCCTATAATTTTGGATTTTAAAAGCCAAATCACCGGCCCTGAAAATAAATCCTTATAAGGGAACTAACTAACAATAAACACTAACCAGGACGTTCTTTATTAACATGCGGAACATACTTCTACACCATCTCTCTACAGTGGAGGCTTGTCACTTGATTCCACCAATGGCTGATAAATTAAAATGTGAGGCAGCTGAAGGACCCCAAAAAGCTTGCGCTGGTCCAGGGTAAATGCATTATGCTATAATTGAGTTTGGCAACGAATACAATTTCAATGGTTTGTTTTCCTCTTTCTCTCGGACCATTAGCTGCAATTTTATTATCTGAGGGAATTCTGCTCTCACCAAGTGTTGGCATGATTTGGTATGCTATATCAACAAGAGCTTTAGCTGATTGAATCTGTAACTGCACATAGAGGGAGAGATGTGTTTACCAGCTTTATTTAATGATAAAGGATGCAAGTGTCACTCTGGATTGAAATGTTTCTCTTTCTGCTTTTTGGGGTTTGTCTTCTCCTCAGAGAGACAGTAATCAAGCACCATTTAATAAATGATGCTAATTATACTAAGTCTGAACTTCACAGATAAATGGGAAAAAAAAACGCAATTTAACAGCAGCAAGTAGAAAAGCACAAGGGGTTTAAAGGGAAAAACCCTGCGGCTTAGTGGATACTGGAAGCAACAGAATCCTGCAATTGTTTTGTGAGAACATCTTTTCACTAAGAACACCTGGGAAGGAAATATATCATTTTCCTTTCTTTTTATGTTATGGTATCTAAAATGATACAGCATTGACATGGACAGCTTCCGTATATCTTTTCTAAATGAAAGATGGGTTCAAATTAGTGCTGTGAGACTATTAAAATTCCCGATTGTTTTATTTTGTTGTGATTAATCGCATTTTAATGGTCAAAATTCAATAACGAATTCAAAAGCAGTAAATTACAGTAGTGCATTAAAAGTAATGATATATGAACGAAAGTGCAATAACTTTTGGTTTGATAACAATTTCAACAAATAGGCTGCTGCTTAGCAGTGGTAATGATAAGAAAATGCACCCTTGCAAAGCGCTTTGATGCTATCAAAGCCATCTGGGAGAGATTTAGAATGGAAATGTCCATTTAGTGCAGGACGAGTGATGATGAGGCTGCATCTGAAGTATTGTTACCTCTGCAAGCACAGCCCCCCCCCCCCCCCCCAAAAAAAATATGTGTGCATATTTTTAGAGCCAGTGAGCAATGGATGCTTCAAAAAGAAAAAACTTTAGATAAAATAATTGTCCACATTAATCAATAAATGTGTGAAGGCAACAATAATGTGCTAACCTTTGTTTAAATGTGACCTGCAGAGGGATCATCTCTGTCTACACATCTTATAATTCCACCAATGCATCTTGTAGATTTAGGAAGACAGTCAATTGAACCAGGCCTTGTGATGCAGTAAATGAGGGCATCAAGCTCCATTAGGCAGCACCGTTCACAGGTGAAGTTGAGGCAGACACCTGCTAATGGAATTACAGTCGTTACCTTGCATGGTTTTGTCATTCCAATTTTAATCCTTTCCAATGATTGCTCGAAAACAGTTATTTCTCCATCTCATTTTGAATGATACCAATTTACTGCTGGCTGTGTACAAAATGCGTGCAGTCTGCAATGCTTGATAAACATGTTGCAAGTGCAATTTGACGAGGACCATCCCTGTCAAATAGTTTGGGCCCTCTTTGTAAGAAGCATGCAAATGTGGAAGAGAAAGCAAATGAGGCAGTACTCCAATTTGAAAGCCTCCAAACTCACTCGTTTTTCAGAAACCTCTGTGGCTATGGAAAAGCAGTGGATAGCAGGGAGAGTATGTTATGTTATGCATATCTAATTACTTAGATCAACTTATATATAGATATGTATAGCACACGCATATTAATGTTTTATTCAAGACTGAATAAGAGACCTAAATTCAGTAATATTCTCACCATGCCAAGCAACGGAACTAACACACCAACTAAGTATCCAACATGCATCGCATGTACACCAAATGGCAAAAGTCTGTTGCAGATAGCTTGCACAACGAGACATGCCCCAGTTAGAAAAGTCAACCTTAATCCAATGTGACCCTCTGGAAGCTGGTAGGACCATTATCTAGAGGCAAGAAAGCACCCTGGAAATGGAAACAAACTAAAAAAATAAAAAATAGAAACAGCAGCTCTGTTATATTTTTGCAGCAGCGAGTACTTCTCATGACACTTTCACTGAACAAGATGAACAGTTTCCTGGGGATCCTGAGGATAATGGAAAATCAATTATTCTGCAATATTTGTGCTTTTTTTTTTTTTTTTTTGCTTCCCCTCATCAACACTAATGTTCTTAACTGAGTACATTAATACATCACAAAAAAAAATCTTGAAAGATTTTCCTTCTTTCAAGTTGAGATTCTCTATGCCCCCCCGACACACACACACACATACATAACTTTTAACTTCAGATGAACTTCCTGCTTGAATGAGCCCAATAGGTTTGAAAGTGAAATGGAACGTCATTTCAAAGCTAAAAAAAACTGCTTTGATTTTTTTTTTTTCCCACCCGCTACCCCTCTTTTTTTTTCATGCAAGGGATGTCATCGACAGCTCATTTTCAAAGCAGTTTTATTTCATCCTCTTTCATCAAGTGATGCTCTCAGCCACTGCCTCAACACTACACCATCCTTCATTTGGCCTCTCCACATACTGTGACAGCATGTCATGTTCATGAGATTATAATTTGGGATAGTTGTAAAGATTCTCTCCTGATTACGGGTGTTTTTATTAGATTTAAAAAATGCCTAAATGTGTGTCCTCGACCTTTTACACTTAAATTTTGTTTTGTGTGCTACAGTTTGTTTTATTTTTATATCCTTTCTGCAGGTCAGTTCCTCTGGGTAAACAGTTCAGCCTTTGGAGGCCCCTGGGTGCTCAGTCCTTGGCTGTTGGGGGGGGGAGGTCCCTGTAGCCTGGACATGGCCATGTTTCTCCACCCCAAGCAAAGTGGGCAGTACACAATATGGCTCATAGAGCGGGACAAACGACCACTGGCCCTCTTCTCTACTGACACCCTCCCACACATCACAGGGTAAGCATATAACTGAGTTATGATCGCATCTATACATGTTGCATGATGACCAAGAGCCCCACTGTTAATGTGCTCTTCTCAAACCTGTGTAAATGTGCTCATTTAGAAAATAGAAGATATTCCACAGAATCAAATGACACCCCCATTGAAATCCTTTTTTATAAGCAGATTGTCTAAGACCAGGGAGAGCTGGCTGTGTCTGAAGGGAGGGTAGGTTGTTTAAAACACATGCAATTAACTTCTACAACAGCTGGGCTCGAATCAACAATTTTTTTTTGTATTGTATTACCTTCCTGTGAGTAAAGCTTTAATTAAGAGCAGGAATGTGCTTCTCTGCTTTCCTTTCCAGAGGTCTGTTTCACTCTGAGAGTAACAGGGTTACAGAGGTCAGCTAAACACTCAGTCCAAAAACTACTCATCTGAATGCTTAATATGTCTGGTCGTATGTGGGTTGCTGCATCACCTTAATTAGGTGCACAGCTGCACTTAAGGTTTTAGTGTGTTGCTATGGGCATGTGTCATATTGCTGGTGTGTGTAATGTCTTTTGAGCTCTCTAAGGCCATTAGAATCGTATGAATGTCACGCTGTATTTATCTCCCCTGTCTCTATAGCTGTCTGAGTATGGGAGTCAGTGTGTGTTAATATGTGTGTAGGTTTCTGCAAAGACTCACACTGGTGTGTCATCTGAAAGGAGCATAACAGGGATGCACTCATTACATGCGTGACAGATTAGGCCGTGCGTTAGAGTGCTGTCATTTGTAGTCAGAGGCTGCCACATGCCCACGCCATCTCTGCCGTTTGCCGACTCGCACAGCCAAACTGGACACATTTCTGCTGTAATGGGAGGGTAGTCATAAAAAGAGAGGGCAAAAACAAAAGCAAAAAGAGCCACCTGTAGACATGGGAAGAGTCAGTCAGTGTACTAATTGCCAACCTGGGCCTTTGCCTTTGAATTTTATTGCTGTGTTTTGACACAGCTACCCATCTCAATGGTTAGGACATTTAGCACAGGGATGAGCCCAGAGGGAGACAAAACCTCCCCTTACACATTAACTTGTTCCCTTAATGTGAGGGGAAACTTGGAAATTGCGAAAGGAAAAACATAGCAGGTAAAGATTCAAGCTGTGGGTCAGTGTGACATTTTAATTGAAGGCTTCAAAATATCATTCTCTGCAAAAACTGGTTTTGAGATATTTAATAGGCTTCAGCACTGACATGTCGAAATCAAACATCCTATATAACAACTGTGTTCCAAATACAGTGAGAATATGGCATGATTAAGAAGACAACCACAAAGTCTTACAATTGATACCTATTATTTTCTCTATTGATGCTTTCGAACTGTCACATCTTGTTCAAGCACAAATAGAAATCTTTGAGTCAGTTATCAATGGCCTATGCCTCATTCTCAACAGATACTTTTTAAGAGCTGAAAAGAAAAATGCATTTGCTGTGGATTGAGAGACAGTGTGCATGGGTTATTTTCAAGTCAATCAGCTCAGCCTACTGTGCAAGTCTGGTATTTCACTGTACCATTCTGCCCACATTTTTCATTAAACCTGATACCATGGGTCTTCTGTCAAGAGTAAAACATCAAACTTCAATAAGGGTTCTTTTACAGGGAAAGAGTTGCATCGGTTTACCCAAGAAAACTGAGCTAACCTTGCTGATTAGGATACAGTTAAGAGAATCTGTCTTCTCACTATTATGCAAGTTGAATTTTATGCTGAGCTTTATTACACACTCCTTTGAGTCCCTGCCTAAGATTTCATCAGACTGTGTCTAACGATACCTGAGGGAAGAGTATTTGAACCTCTGAATGCAGCCAGTTGACTTGACTCATCAAACAGTGTCAGCTCTCACAGTGAATGCCAGCAGCTCAAGTGCCTCAGTCAGCACTGAAAAGGAGAGTCATGGCGAGAGAGAGGTTTGCAAGATGGTGAATGTGTGTAATCCTCATATAAATCGTATGGTTGGATGTGTCTACAGTCTTAAGACATGCAATGTGTACCATGACATTATCTATTCATTCATTCAGTATATATCATGGTAAAATATCACTGTATCATGTTCACACCTACACTGCACTACAGTGATAATTTAGCACTGTTTATTGGTGGGGATCTGAACAATACAGAAATGGAATAAGAAATAATACACGACAGCATGCACACATAGCTAGATCTCTTACGCATTCGTTTGCTTTAAATGGCAATCAATACATGTGCCAGAATCACCCAGTGTGACAAATGCCTTCATGCGTTACCACTAGATGTGTTGGATGTCATTTAGAGCAAACCATTAAAGCAGTATCATCTTCAAACTGCTCCATAGCTGTAATGTGGGAGAAGGAAAGGAGGCAAGTGGTAATGCAAAATCCTCATTTACAGGAGGGACATTATGGCGGTATAAAATAAAATGAACTGCGATGCACATTCTCTCCTACATCAAATCTACATATTCAAGTAAGTAAAGCCCCAGTTTACTAGAAAAAGAGTTTGATTAGCAACACTGAATCCTGTCATCACCAAGAAATTAACTGAGCTTAATTTGCCTACCGTACAGCATGCAGTAAAAGCCTTTCATTGCTTGTAAAAAAAAGAAGGTATAAATACATGATCCAGTCTGTATGCACATGGCCAATAAATAGATTTCATTTTAACTTTCATGGTCATGATGAACATGGAAGAACAACGGAGACAGTTGGCAGGAATAAAAAGAACAGCTGCATTCTTTTCTCTTTTTTTTCAAATTGAACCAGCCGTAATCCCTGTAAGTAAAAGATTATTCTTGCCTCTAATTTAATTATTGAATTTACAGTCCTGTAAGTAAAACAAAAAGCAGCCTCAACACTGACATCATGTCCGTCTGTGCATTCAAAGTAGATACACTTAGCAATTTGAATAATGGCCAACTCCATTACTTAGCTTCTAAATGAAAAATAAATAAATCAATATAAACTGTGTATTACTGTAGGTTTCTGGAATGAAGAAAAAATACTTCTAACTTCCACCAGTCATATGTTCAAGCCCTGTATGTGATGATGGTGAACACATGCTTTTAACTGAAATTAGTTATACTTGCATGGTCCGATCAGGCCTAACTTTATGGCCACTGACAGGTGAAGTAATCATCTCTTCATCGTCCCATGTGTTCGTGGGTGGTATATATTAGGCAGCAAGAGAATATATGGTCCTCAAAGTTTATGTGTTACAAGAAGGAAAAATGGGCAAGTGTAAGGACTTGAGTGAGTTTGACAGGGGCCAAATTGCCAAACTGGCTAAACGACCGGGGCAGAGCATTTCAGAAGCTGCAGATGTTGTGGGGTGTTCCTGGTCTGGAGTGGTCACTATCTATCAGAAGTGAACCGGCGACAGCATCATGGGTGGCCAAGGCTCATTGATGCGTGTGGGAAATGAAGGCTGGCCTGTGTGGTCCAATCCGACAGACGGGCTACTGTTGATCAAATATCTGATGCAGTTAACGCTGGTTCTAATAGGAAGGTGTCAGAATACACAGCGCATCACAGTTTGTGGCGTACGGGGCTGCATAGCTGCAGACCTATCAGGGTGCCCACGCTGACCCCCTGTGCACCAATAATGGGGACGTGAGCATCAGAACTGGACCTTTCTCCATCCATTCGTGTTTATTGACATCCATCCGTCCTATTCTTGTGATCTCAGTAATACTTCTAGGGCTTCCTTTCAAAACAAATACAAATGTCCATTTGTTCTCAAACTGATAATATTTTGATAGTGATCAGTGACATCACAAGACTGTGTCAGGGGATTTTCTGTCACTTTCACTGAAAGACAAGACTTTGAGGGGCAAAGGCCAAAGCTCATGGTAATAGTGATTTCAAGTTCTTGGCTGTGCCATACATCAGGTCCACCAAAGGGGGGAATTTTATTACATCCGTACATAATGCCATCTCATAATACATATCTATACTCATGATTCACAGAATTTGATTCAAATGTTGAAAAGAAACTAATAATGAAATGACATTTTATGACAAAATGTCCAAAGGTCAACTTCATAGTCACCTCATAATATTCTCCATTAACACTTCTGGCCATTATTGGCAGGGAGTGTGGGGAGGTCTGCTTCTACTGAAAACTCCTGTTGGGAGGAAATCCGGGAGGGAAAAAGAGATGATGGTTTAATGTCCAGGGAAACTTCAGAAAACTGCGTGAGACATTTACACCGGCAGGTGGGCTGACAGAAGATTCCAGCACAACAGGGGGGGGGCAGGATATGCTCCTGTTGAAAGGCTCCTGTTAGCAAATCAGGGAGGAAGAAAGAAATAGAAAAAGAGATGACTATGTAATGTGCAGGACTCATAACCAAACATTCTGGGCCAAAGCTCTGGAGGCTCTGGAGGCTGGAGGTCTAACAACACCTTGCAGTGTTATAAAAGCAGCCATTTATGAAGTAGTTTTTGTTTACATCTGGTAATATCGGAAAAGACAGTTCATTCATTTTCAGTTTGTTGGATGAATATCTTTTTTGAGTAATAAAAAATGTATTTTATGTGAAGATATTATATTTTAGAATTTTTTTCTCAGTGTCAATGTTTACCATTGCCGCACTACAGGTTCTCAGTGAAACTGGAGTAATAATAATACGTCCACTCCACAGAGAGTCTCTAAAAGCCATTTTGTGGGTCCTTCAATGAATGGAGCTAAACTGGAGTGAGAGAGATGGGTCTCCTCGAGGCCCTCTCATTGGCAAAGCAGTGCATTCATCTCTGGCAAGCCTTTCCAATGCCTCAGCTCTTCCATTTAGGGCTTGCCAGAGCTGACCCCCAGCTCTCGGATTGTGGTTGCCACAGGCTGATGACATCCTCATAGCTCTGGATCTGGGAATGCTGCCAGCAAAAAAAAAAAATGCAATCGCTAAAGATCCTTTTGAGAAGAGACAAAGGCAGTTTTTTAACTATGATTTTCTGTTCTTTGGCAAATAGTGTTGTACATAATGTCTCAAGGACAGGGAAGGAGCCATAATGTGCCATACACAGTGGGTGATATACTAGTAAATCTTACGTTACTAGTCCCAAGGCTCCATGGATATTTCATAAAACTTCAGATTCTTCTGCTCTGTTTAAAGATGAAATTGTTCTAAAGTAGAATAAAAACTTCACACATCTATCTTGTGAATCAAGCACATAGATGAGAAGTGAGTTGATCTGAAACGGCAAACAGAAACAAAGAGGACAATTCTGATGTCACAATCTACAGTATACACTGAGCCGTGGCCGGTCGGTGTCACCCCTTCCCCTTACCTAGCCACAAAGCGACACCTTGTATGGATGATTATTCCCCGCTTCTGTTTCAGTCCTCAAAGAATTGAGTGATTGGATGTTTTTTTCCGACAGTATATTAAATGCTCCAATCAACCTAATGCTGACTGGGTGGAATTGAGAAACCTTGAATTTTATGCATTACAATACAATTTTTTGCCCCTCTGCTCATAAGGTCTTTGATATTTTTTCTGTTTTCACTGTGTTGTTCTGCAACACCACTGTCCCTCCTGTGTATGGTTTTTTTGTTTTTAAAGTAGTCTTCTTAAGTAAATAAAAAAAACTGAACTCACAATGTCTGTGAAGCAGTTGAAGTAAGAAATTCTCTATTATATTCTAATACACCTTTTTTGACCAATTTAGTGACTGTCTCTTAATGGCCTGCTATAGTAGCTCTATGTACAAATTTGTTTCTATACGTCAGTGCCTTTATAAATAGGATATAAAGTACGTCAACAAATGAACTGACAGCTTCAGCAATGGGGCTATGTTTACCCTTGCGCAGGACAAGGAATAGAAGAAGTTATGAGGGAATCTGGAGGCAGCAGGATGAGAGACGATATTGTGAAAATGCTATTGGAAGTAAATTTTTGGACTACTATGGGAAGAAGCTGGCTACCCTTCTGCAACACAAGGAAGACTTGGGTTTTGAATGAGGTTTATTGGGACTGTAGATGAGAGACCATTAAGGCAACTGCATGCCGAAATGGCAGCAGTTTATACTAATAGCATAGTCATGGAGGACAGATGGATAAGGTTCAGCCAAAGAGAAAAAGGTTCAGAAAAACAAAAGTCGAAAAGGAAGTTTTGCTGAAGTTTTCCCATGGTGGAGACTCCAGACAATCTGAGATTTGTCCCACGATGTTTCAGAAGCCTCAAGTTCAGGTATGACGATGTATGTAGAGACTGCTCAAGTAGGTAACATCCATCCATCCATCCATCTTCATCGGCTTATCCGAGGCCAGGTCGCAGAAGTAGGTAACCTTTGTTTTGCATTTAGGTCAGTATTTTATTACCCTATTTGCTAATATTTTCAATGAAAAGGAAATCCCAAATAGTAAGCAAACAACTACCGATGTAACATTGGCAACAGTTTTGTGTATCATGGTATTTGTAGCACTGAAGACCTACAAGCATGAGTTTGTTAAAACTCTTTATCTGGTGGGATGCTAGAGTAAGTAGTATTTTTCATTCTTGTTCGCACAGTTTTTACTTTTGTGAATTTGGATGCTGGATTTAGATTTGGATGCTGTGTTTGTGCGAGAGTGTTTGAGAGCTCAGCTATGAGAGTATGCGGGTGCCCACAGTGTGAGGTGCTCTGGATTCCATTATGTTCTAGCCTTGGCAAAGCATTCATGAATCTGAAGGGCAGAACTTGTGAATGAAGAACACTGAAAGGTGAGATGTATTTCTGTGGTATTCATTTCAAGAATCAGCAGTCCTTCTCCACCAAAGAAAACTGTACCGTATCATGTATCATGATGTAGGATAAACACTGTCTTGTGATCCATTTTCTTCAGCATATACTATTCGCATATGCATCGTGTTTAGTTGTTGATATTTGAGGCGAGTTGTGATGCTATGAGGCCAATATTCATCGTCACAGCATTATCTAATCCCAATGTTAATTCAAATTTTCTTGTTTAAAATTGTGTTGAGCTACCAAAGTCAAATGTCTTCCAAATATCAACACCATCTCCTTGCAGAACCCATCATTTGATAAATGTTGAAATGGCTACCAGCCAATGTCTCGTTCTGATTTCCATTTGTAACCAAAATTTAACTCTGTGTTATTTTCAGTCTTTCTGATGTGACGTTCTTTCTGTTTTATTCAGCATATTGAGTGGAGCGCAAAATGTTCAGAAGTGTTAAAGAAATCAGAAATGAAGAATGAAAAAAGTATTAAATCACACTTTACTATAAATATACATTATAGATTCCTTTGGAAAATACTCTGTATGGAATACTATATATATTATGAACATCAGATATGATGACAGGACAAATTTAGATCCTCGTGTATATGACATCATATTTTAATATTACATTGAATGAATCATTTGTATTGCATACAGCCATGTTTCAAATATTTTGAGACTACTTATTTTGTACCTATACGTCTTAGTGGAGACACACAACACCTCTTTTATTTTTTCCTCTATCTGAACAAAATATTATTAAAGTGTCTTTGTAGTGCATGGTTGGCATCCCCCTATGAGATTTCTTAAAAAGATTCAGAAAAGCAACACTTGAGCCTCTTGTAGTCTATCCACAGATGAGTTGTAGCTTGTCTTTCACAGCTGCATACGCCACAGTCCTCTCCTCTCATGCACATTCCCTCACTATCTTCTCCTCCTTCTTCTCCCAGACAGGTTTTTATTCCCACCCCTCCCCCCTCTGTTTACAGGCCTTCTGTCTCAACCAAAAATCTCTAATCACATCACAATCCTCAAACTTGTGCTGTACATTTCTGACAGCTGAAGTTTTACACAAGTGTAGAAGAAGGTGGAATTTTGGAAAAGCAACAGTGGCCTAGTTTTTATGACGCGACTGAATTTCACTTCTCACCTATGGCAAAGTACTAGCAAATTTCAGGCTCAGACATATAAAGCTTAGCGCCTAAATCACAAAAGCCTTTTGCTGTGATCCACGTTTTGCATCAGAGCAACTGCTGGAATTGAAAGTGTTTTCTCTCTGTTAGCCCTCGCCGCCCCCACAGCTTGTTCAATGAAGCGCACGTCTCTCAGGCGTATGGTGGGGATTCAATGCTATATCACTGTGAAAATGGTGGTTGTTTAGGCAGAAACAACCACCATTTTGTAACCTTATTCAAAAATGTTTGAATGATATATCAATATATCAACAGAGCCGCTGAACTCTGACTTGTTGCTTCAAACGTAGCTTCATATCACAAAGGTCTAACTGATTTTGGGTGCAACTCAAGAAAGTGACATTAAACTTCCAATGTAAAAAGTACAGAAATGTGGTCGAACAATAGTCATATTTAAAAATGATGCAACCGCCATATTTGGAGTGTTGCCAGTGGTTTGGAATGCAGTGTGGAGGTGGTCTTGATGGTAAGATTTAAAAAAAACATCATAAAAACCTACATAAAAGTCCAGGAAAAAAGGACCGGAAAGGACCAGAAAACATGAAGGTTTTTATTTCTTATTTAATATGTAGAATGATTTCATTGGAGTTCCTCTTGTCTCTTTTTATGTCTTCTCATCCCACAGCAGGATAGCTGGTAGCTTTTTATTGTTTCATGCAGCAACCTGGAGTTTGGCTAAGTCAAAAGAAAATTATCACCCTCAATAAAAATCAACACAGCCCAGGGATAAGCAGCCATGTGTCATGGAGTACTGAGTATACTGAAGTCACCTGGTTGATTTTTCAAAGAAATACTTGATAATAAAAGCATGCCTACAGCATGCAGACTCAATTTTTGAAGCACGGTGTTCTGTTCTCATTGCAAAAGGTTTCTTTCCTCTTTGGGAATAGCGAAAATTTTATATCATAGCTATAGATACAGTACTACAGCTTTAGCAGGAAACCCAAAATGTTCTGGCTTGATGAAAACAGCAGTGAAATCAAATCAAATAGTGAGACTTAAATGTTGCAACACAACCGCTGAAGTTATTGATATTAAAAAGAAAAAAATGAAATAAATGTAAAAGTTCTTTGTTTCATGTGAAAAGCGGTAGTGTAGAGATATTTAATGTTGAGCAGCCTCACGAAATAGATGAATTGAAATGATGAATCTTTATTTCTCTATTCAGTAACTAGCTTTGGCCTGGAGATATGAAGGGATTTCTGTCAATATTTCAGCACAGTATAGAAATGTAACATTTTAAAATCCTTTTGACTTTGACTAAATGTCCAGCAGTTTAAATGCATTTCAATTCAGAAATATTGAATAGTTTATCCATAGCTTCTAGGCATCTTCCCAAGGAGCCATTAGTTTAGTGTCAAACTGGAGTGGCACTCCACTGGAAATGCAAAACTCCATAGGCTACAATTGCTGTAGTTATATGATGCCATTTGAGTGTAATTACACAGGTCAGATGAAGCTGGGCATTCATCCAAGTACAAACATGAAAAGGCAAGATTAAACCATTTGAATATGTTTCAAATTTTAAGTTTTATGTAGTATTTCACTGAAAGCATGTTCAATACTTGTTCAAGAGCTTCTACAGCTACTACATTAATGTGTCAGACAGGGTTAGCAAGACACTGGTTTAAAAGCTAAAAGGGAAAAATCTAAGTAAATAATAATAATAATAATAATAATAAAGACATGTAGCACATCTGTTGCTGACTTTCATGCATCTGGACTTGCTCTAAGATTTTAGAGATCAACCATGTCAGCACTTGTGACACCACTTTGAGGTCCCGTATAAGTGTGCTGGACGTGTTAGAGATGTGAAGCCAAATGTTTGTACGAAGGCCAATTTTAGCTCATAGCTCTGACGGTGGCTCAATAACTCAGACCAGGCAGAAGAGGAAGTGTGACCTGGTCTTCGGACCAATTTAGAGAAAATTACTTTAAAAGACTTTATCATCACACAATCTGCTGCAATCGTCAGATTGTCCTCGTGAAGATGCATTAAAAGGGCTGGCTAAATGATGATAAAACCAGGTGGCAATTACATTTATGTATTCATTGGGTTTTAGTATTTGGGTTTTAAAGTTGACCTGATGGTGTCTGCATTATTTTTTTATTGACAAATTAAATAATTGCCTCAAGCTGATTTGCTCTTTCAAACCCCTGTTTACTACAGTCCATTGACAATTACAGCATTTATTTATTTATTTAGTATTTTTGAAACAATGTGTTTCGATTGTGACAGGGATTGCATGAAGATAGTTTGTATGTAGGACCTGTCTGCCACATTTGGTGTTTGCAGTAATGGTGTCATGGTTGGAAAGTAATGGCCAAGCAGTAGTGATGTGATCCATTGTGTTAGCAGGACCTGTCATAGTTCAGTTACTGTTGTATGTTACTTGTGAAAATCCATACAATAGGTGAAGCTCTCAGCTTGTTAAGCTGTCAAGCTTTGTCTCACTCTTCATTTCCTGACTAGGCCTGGGAGCACAGTGACACATGGATGGGAAATATTTAAGGTTCAAAGTCTATTGTCATTTGCATTTTTGGAAATGAAGCAAAATTTGTACTCAGGTCAGGAATGATACTATATAAATAAAAAAACGTCTAGAAAATAATCTTTAATAATTAGTCTGTAGGCAGCACGCCATACAGAATGATTATTAAATTACTCTGTGTAGAAGCTGCCTAATGCTCTGTGGCCTCTTCCCCTAGGGGAGGGGGTCAGAGAGTCCATGGGCCGGGTGGGTAACGCTGCACCGCTCCTGCACCTGTTGATATAGAGGGAAAGATGCTGCCGGTGATCTTCTGGCTGGTTTTCGGCCTCCTCTGTCAGATTTATTTGTATAGCGCCAAATCATAACAAAGTTACATCAAGGCACTTTACATATAGAGCAGGTGTAGACCGAACTCTTTATAAAATTATTTAAAGAGACCCAACAGATCCCCCGATGAGCAAGCACTCGGCGACAGTGGCAAGGAAAAACTTCCTTTAAGAGGCAGAAACCTCGGGCAGAACCAGGCTCAGGGGGGGCGGCCATCTGCCTCGACCGGTTGGGTTGAGAGAGGGAGAGAGAGAGAGAGAGAGGCACGGGGGGAGGGGGGGGCAAAGTTGGGTAGAGTAGGGAGAGAAAGAGAGCAGGAGGAGGGGATATTCAAACAGGTGTAGGCAGGAACATGATGCTGCACTTCAAACTGTGGACCATTTGCACAGCTGCTCCACTGATGAATCCAAACTTTTAACACTTCCAAATACAGGTGTAACGGTACATGTATTCGTACTGAACCATTCGTACCAGGGCATTTGGTACGAATACAGGTGTGTAATATATTACCACGCTAAAGCAAAGCAGAACTACTTGTCACTCCTCACTTCCTCCGGGTTAGCGTTAGACTATTGCAAAGCCCCATATGTTGTTGTCGAGCCATCCTAGCAACGTTGTTTGTGCATGGACCAGCCTCACTGAGCTTGAGCTGCCCAAGCAAATTTGACAAACGAATCTAACTTTAATTGATCTTTATTTTATCACTTATTTATTTTCCAGTTATGTTTTTATTTAAAAAAAGAACCATCTTTGTTCAAGGAATTGTGTTATGCTTAATGTTTTCACTGTTTTATGTTTTATCTATGATAGTAAATGAAAAACAAGATCACGTTGTCTTTGGGGTTTTTTTGTTTTGTTTTTGGTTGTTGTTTGTTTGTTTTTTCCATTTCTCTGTGCTGAAAATGTATTGAACCGTGATTTCAAAACCAAGGTACATACCGAACTGTGACTTTAGCATACCGTTACAGCCCTCCATCAAAATAATGTTGTTTTATGTACTTTAGTTTAATTTTGTCTTAAGTTTCATTATAATTGATAGCCTGTTGTCTTTTATAGTAAGTACAATCACTAGTAAAGAGAGAGTCTGATTTCATAGAAAACGTCTTAATGCTGGGTGAATTTAATCAGTTGATATAATTTCCTTTAACCAAACTAAATGCAGAGTTGTAACTGCTCACAGTTTAGCTATGTTTCCATTGATTGTTTCACTTCAAGTCATTTCTAGTTGGGAACAGCAGATGGTTGTTATGGCCTTCTCTTCCTGGGGTTACTTCTCCATAAGTACTTTCCACTTGAGCAGCACACACACATATGTTCATTATCTCCAAGCACACAATTGCTTCTCCACTACATGGCCCCTGGCATCCATACCGCCCATCCGTCTCCACCAGCAGCAAGAGTACATGTGCATGAAGTGATTTCGTATTTTTTACTCCCATATCCACCAAAATAATATTAATAGTGGCTTGTAAATGTATTTTCTTTCACCCAGGAAATAAACACTGATGACAAAAACTAAAGTGAAGGATCCATGGATCCAGTGTGTTGTTCATACAAATCTTTTTCACTAACATGTCTTTCATGCTTTCTTTATGCAAACCAGATTACGCGAGTTCGACTGTCTGGCGCTTCCAGCTATGAAGTATGCAGACAGTCTTTTGCATAAAGATTTTACAAAAAAGTAAAGAAATGAAAGAAACTGATCCACTGCAAAGCAAGTGGAGGCTTCTGGATGTACTTTCTTCATTATGGATATTTGAGAAGATACAAGACTCTTGTAAGATTGCAAATTTCAAAAAAAAAAAAAATAACAGACCCCTCACTGTACATAAATTAGTTCTTTTCATCCAAAGGACTCTTGTGGGTGGGTGAGAACACACCATTTGTCCCCACATTTATTCATTTCTATAGTGTTCTATAGTGTTATGGGATACAGCTAACATACAACAATAATTTTGTTAAAACAGACAAGCATCATTCAGCTTAAAGCTTATTTGTTTAGTTGTGTTAGCCAGAAGTTCATTTTCTCGCTTCCTTTCACATACCATACCCACTATGTGTCCAGAGACAAAAGGAGGAAGCAGCTGATGACTTCCTGTATTTATACCTTTGACATCATTAGTGATGTCACCGAGTTAGACCAGGTATGGGGGGGTAGATTATTTGATGTGCTGTAGTATTGATTGTAGTTCCATTATTTACGGTTGAATAGGTGTTTTATTTTATGTGGTAAGCTGTGTGTGTGTGTGTGTGCGTGTAACTGTGAATTAGTGAACACAAATAACTTTTTCTGCTTTTTGTATTTTGCAAGCTGGATGCTCCTTTTCCTTTCTAATTAAAACACCCTGTTGCTACCTGGACATTGTTTCCAACTCTGCCTCCTACCAACATCCATTGGCATGTGGTCAGGCTCCCACCACATCCTTCACTAGATGGTGTCTGGATATGCAAGTCTCGCTTTTTAAGTTGATGTATCCCAGCTTTTTCATAAGTTCATGTTTTCATAATTGCTGATTTTGATTTTTTACTCTGAGCTTCATCCTTGAGGAAACTAATTTAATATTTCTGTGAAAACTGTCCTCTGCTCAGTTTCCCTCCAACTTGGAACAAAGTGAGGGGTTCAAAGAGTGATCTCATCTCATATTCCAGTATCTGAAGTTATATTATATACTATACCTGTGTAATTATGGCATCAAGAAAAGAGATAGACACCCATCTTGTGATGATGTCATTTATTTCAGTGCCAGATTAGATATGTACAAATGGATCAAAAGGTTAAGGCTCAACTAATTATTCTTTAAATATGAAGTAGTGCTTTCATTGTACTGATGACATGTCCCAATTAAAAAGAATGACAGAGAGGGAATAGATGTCTATTGGTTACAACATTTGCTGCCAGTGAAATGTATTCATTCTGTGAAAATGGGTGGTAGAAGGCATACGGGTTGATTCTGTAAATTTAATGTCTTTCCTTATTTTCAGTCCGTTCAGTTCAGGATTCTCTTTCTTGTAAAGCTTGGGAAATTACTTTTGATGTAAAGTAATAATATGGCTCATAAATTAGTAAAAACTGTTTAAAATTAAATCCAGAGAATATTGTGTCACAGGCCTGAACATCTGACGATTTCTACCAGTACCAGTGCTGCTTTGTCATTTGTGCTAATTGGTAAATTTAATATATCAACAATAAATACATACGTTTGATGCTTGCCACTGTGATCACGGTGCCGTACTCCCTATTTCCTTGAATATCGCTTCACAGAGCTGCAATGACATGGCTGTCTCATAGAGCCACATGACAAAGATTTTTAGCTAGTTCTGCTTTTATTAAAATCAGGCAAACATGAAATGACCAAACACAAAACAACTCAAAATCAGGTGGCCAATTGGAAATTTTAAGTTAGAATGGCAAAATGACCTCCTTATAATATATGAAGTGGTGCATAGCAATGCTATAGTTTTATTTTTCTGCCACAGCCTGAATTACATGGTGGCAAATGGTATTCGGCATGTGGTCTTTAAAGTAAATAATAAAAATAAAAAATAAAAAAAGGCAAAAGCTTGTCTTTGTAGAAACAATGGCCCGGTTAATTCAGAGCTTTTGCTATAGACGGTTTTCATCAAAAGCTCTGATGGCTGCAATTTGGTAGAAAAGAGTTCACAAACTTAACATCTAGACACGTACATGAAGTCCAGCGAGAGCCTTTCCGCTGGAAATGACGACACCACCAGAAAGCATGTTTCTCTCCGGCACTGTACAAATGCCAGAGAAACATGTGACTATGACATAAATTTGAGTGCGTTTGATTATTTCACAGAAACAAAACCTGAAAGGGGTCTTGTGATTATGAAACATAATTTTTGAGGTGCTGGTGTTCATAATATCAAAACAAAGTTCAGACAACTCATCCTTGTACATGATTCTTGACTTAAATGATCTTACCAAAGCCCAAATAAACCAGCAGTCAGTGTTTTTTAGCTATTATTTTTCTTATTGCACAGAGGCATAGTGTAGTGGAAATATCAAGGTTATACAGCACCTCATTATATACGTTTGTTGGACATGTCCTGCTTTACTCTTCTTAAGCTTTCTTAATCTTTCATTAGGCCATTTTGAAGTTGCCCATAGGCTGCTGAGGTTGCTCATCATGAAACATATCGTAGAGGCTTGGCACAGGGAATTACTGTGGGTAGTCTGGCAGTTTTTGGCTTACAGGTTGAAGAATTGGCAAGCTGTTTGTTTACTATCAGGCTTTCATATGGCTGCCTTGGTTCTGTAAAACAGATGTGACCTTTTTTCTATTGAGCCCAGGTGCAAAAGAAGCAGGTTTGTGATCATGATACCAGTTAAGCAATTTTACCACGTCACCATGACAGGCTGTGAAAACACCTGCCCACACAGGTACGCTCTGCTATGGCAATTTGTGTACAAGCAATGCACATGGACGGTGCAGTGAACATAATGTCTTCCAAAGCATTAACATTGGGTTTTTTTATTACTATTATTGTATTTTCAGCCGTTTGACTGATTGAAAAATCTAGTTTTTTGATTTAGTACTTGAAATCAATAAAGGGAAACAAGGTCTTAATACATAATAGTACTTCAATAATTAGCTAGTGCACATCTAGTGTTACCAGGTTGCCATCACTGTATGTTTTCTGTCTGTCTTGTTTGTATTTTCCATGGCATCTTCTCTCCTCCTGTTCCTGTTCTCTCTTCATCCCTCTACCCCTCCTCTCCTCCAAGCTCACTCTCACTGCCTCTGCTTCTCTCTCTGACCCCCCATCTCTCCTTCACTCAACACAGCCAGTCGATGCAGATCGCTGCCCCCCCTGAGCCTGTTTCTGTCCGAGGTTTCTGCCTCTTAAATGAAATTTTTCTTTGCCACTGTCACCAATGGCTTTCTCTTGGAGAGTTATGTTGGGTTTCTTTAACAACTCCATAAAGAGTTTGGTCTAGACCTGCTCTATGTGTAAAGTGCCTTGGTGTTGATAACTTTGTTATGATTTGGTGCTGTATAAATAAATTTGATTTGATTAATAGTGCATAAAAATATCCAATAGCTCATCAGTACACCTCTAAAATATTCCGTTTCAATCCGCACTGAGCGCTCTGTAACTAATCTTTGGCATGGAAGGAATGTCGTGGTATGACTACCTGAACACAGATTTAAAGCAACACGTGCAGCGTCGCAGTGGCACATTTTTGGGCACAAGGCTGATAATGTAACACAGCCATTATGAGAAGAGACTAGATTTAGTTTCAGAGAGAAGACAGATGGAAGGAAGCGCAGAATGAGGTGATGCAATTGGATGACATGTCATAGCTTTGATGGTTCTGCTCCAATATTAAAGGAGCTATACTGTGTGATCTGGCTTTCAGTTTATAATGTGTGTTCAACGTGTAACATAATACATCTGCACATATACAGTGCATCTAAATGCATGGGTGGCACACCACACCTAACATGCATCATCAAAATAACTAACAAAATACACAAATAAATGGATTAATGAGGACTCTGTGTGTGTCCTATCGACCACTGTCCAAGAATTGAACAGATCTGGATCCGTCCTGCAACCACTTTCTCTGTGCAGAAACTGGGTTCAGCTCAGGTGAACAACAGAGCTCATTGATTACGCAAATAAGTGACCCATGACTTTGATAAGAATAATAGTCTTAATTTGCCTGAAGAGACAGAAAGCACTTAGACACCCTAAATCCACAAAATGATGGTGAGTTATTCAATGTGTTTGTTATAACCCTACGCAGGTGACTGCATAGGTGCACTGACGAGAACTGATGTAACTTCAAAAGGTTTGTCACCCGCAAATACTGACTTGGTTTTACTCTGTGCAATTTGTATAAAAAATTAATTGAAAATTATACATTAACATTGACATTATCTTTAGAAAGCGTTCTCATTTTACCTTTCCTTGTGTAGATTAACACTGAAAAAAGAAAAAAAAATGATGGGAGTAGTTATTAGTTGTAGTTATTCTTTCCTGTGGTGACGGCCTGTGTTTAAAAAAAAAAGCAGTCAGTTCTCATCTTTAAGTTTAATTCCACATTGGCACTCAAGTAGATGAGCTGTGTGGGCGAGTTAAGGACACGAGTGATTTCAGTGTTTAATACATGCTTGCCAGCCGCACATTATCTGAAGTGAGGATTACACGGTGTCCTGTCTTTTTGTCCAGACGACAGCATCTTCGAGGATAATCAAGCAATTCAGACCCTCTTATCTTGTCGTGTCCTTGGACATTGAGTAAGGTACCGACACCTTGCAAGTTGTAGAGCTTTAAGGTGTACATGCAAAGTTATGAAATATAAAGTTTCCTAAAATTTTCATCTTGGTTTTAATGACAAAGTACATAGACAATGTGGACCACTGTGCGTGGACACAGCACATTATCCACCACTGAAAGTGCTGTACACTTGATCCTGCTTTGGCATTTATCTCTGGATTATTTGGATGACGTTGTTGATACTTTCTTATCAGAGGCGAAGCAATTAAAAATGCATTTGTTACATGCAAAGTTGTTAAGGTAATTGACTAAGTAAGTTAGATTCCGTACACAGAAGCTTTGTTTGCTTCAGACAAACCCCTCAGTCTCTTCCTCTGTGCCCCAATGTGTGTCACCAAGTTTCAGTCATTGCTCTGCAGCAGTTTCAAATTCCCTGTAGTCCGATCATGTTTCCTTGACATGAACAGAGAAGAACTTTCTTCCTTTGTGTTATTTCCCACTAATCCAAGTACATTTTCTAAGTTGCCGCTTGTTTTCAAGGAGCTATTTAAATTTCACAGTGAAGAAAGATCAGTCCACTTTTGTGTTTCTTTGATGTTCATTTTGCAATAAACCAAAGTGTCACATAAAAGTATCTTCCAGACAGATGACAAAAGGAAGACATCCAGGCCCTCTAACGTCTGAACTCAGAGTTAGCCACGAATACAAAGCAGAGTCTACTTTTACCTTATTTCAAAAGAATCTGTCTCCAGTTTTTGTTTCTCATGTACGAAGGGGGGGGGGGGGGGGGGGGGTTTCAAATTTAAAGCAACTGAATTAATGATCCTGATAAGTAGGTTTTCCATCTGTGTTGCGTTTTGGGCGTTGAAAAACATTGTGAAATGGAATAACTACTACGTACATTAATGACAATATCTCATAAGATTCTTTTTTCTGATGGGGCTCTAAAGATCTGTTTTTCAGATTTCTACTTATTATTATCTCCTGATGACAACATTATATTATTTCTGTATATTTTTATCCATTGTGATCATCAATGGAAAAGCCTACGGAAGCAGTTAATTGCACGCTGCTCCTTATCCGCATAGGGCCCACAAATAAGCCCCCCTCGCCTCCTTCCCTGCTGCATTGTATTCTCCATATCCTATTACTCTCTTCTCCACAATTATGCACCTCTGCTGTGGGTACACTCACAGACCTCCCCTGTTTTTGTGTTAACCCTCCATCACCTATCATCCCCAGGGGCATATTTTACTAAAGATAAAAGCATGGCAACTCCTTTTGATAGCAAAATTTATTACATGACCCCCCCCCCCCCGATAACTACAGGGAAAGATGTGAAGGAAAACCAGCGTATTCACCTTGTGATGTATCGCCCACTGCCAATGCTGAACTCAATTTTTTTTTATTTTTTTTTTTAATGTTCGTGAACCACCATTAGTTGATAAGATATCCTAAGAAACACCTGTTTTTGCTTGCAAAGTCAAATGTCAGATGAAACACAAAAACAAAGTTGATGTAGAAAATTATTTATGAAAGGAAGCGTTCCAGGTTCAAATGATACCAAATTATTCTTTAACAAATAATAGGTATGTGAACGGCAGTAAGTCTGGTGTTCTCGTTGGCACTGTATTGTGTTGTCCATTTTTCTGGATTTAGTAATAGCTTTATAACAACCCAGAATTTAGTGTAATGGATTATATAAAAGCAAAACAGGGTTTACAGCTTGCACATGCAATAAATTAAAAAAAAAAACCTTCCATGAAAACTCAAACAAATGGGAAGGAAGCAGAAAGATGTTTCCACAAACTGCTAAGAGAAATCTTCTTCAGCCACTGTCAAATCATCATCACCATCACCATCAAGCAGCAAGCAGCAGCTGGACCAGTCGGAACGAATCAGCCCCATCATGCACACGTACATGGGTGACATGAGCTTGACAGGAGAATGCCACTGGTGGTGGGAAAAACAACTTGATGCACAAGTTGTTTTTTGCCATCAAGCACAGAATTCAGCACTTCAAAAGTCCAACCTAATGTAAATCACATGAATCATCCAAGAAGCATGAGTCATGAAAACTCCCACATTGGAAAGTTGAAAAATCCATATGAAAATAAACACTGACATATCACGTTCAGCGTCTCTTGGAATACAGATCAGTTCATTTGGCCCATTGGCCAGAATTTCAATTGATACCTGCGGGGGACTGCGGCGTACCACATGGCTGCGGTGGCTCTCTGGGCTTGGAACCTCATGCGCTCCCTCACACGGGGTGGTGGGCATGGGGAGCCAGGGCCCAGAGTCGGGTCAGGGGCAATATGAGTGGTAATGGTCTCACTCATATTTAGGGAATGCCCACATGCATGTGTGGTGTTGGGTCACATCATGAAGAATTAATGAATCCTGCCTAAAATGGGCTGAGCTGCTCTTTCATCCCATCACTATATATCCTATCTTTGACTGGGCTCCTCTTTTGGGACACCTTCACCTACCTGGACTCCACAGAAACCCTCTGGACTCTCTTAATCCTGTGTGAGGTGACAGGAAAAGCACAGCATCCTTCACTCCACCAGTTCCTACCAACACAACCTGCTTCCCTCCCCCTCTTTATCCTTCCACATCTTCTCTGTCCTTTATTCCCCCCTATATTCACCGAGGTGTAGCACTGCCCTCCCTGCCACACAAAGGTCATTCCACTCAATAAAGATCCACAAACTAGCTTCCAGGGAGGGCAGCTGATGGTCACATACACGCACTGAATTAATAAAATATTTAGCTGCAAGACTATAACTGCATCAATCTCATATAATGTTGACACCCTGTGGTGTTAAACTATGAGGCCAAATGCAGACAAAAAAAAAAAAAAAAGATCGATACCTGTGTCGTCCACTTCCCCCTTGAGTTCTTCTCCCTCTCCTCAGGTGTTCCCCAATTTGTGAATGAATGGGCCTGGCCACTTCAGCCTATTTAACGGACTGGACGAGGGGGAGACCTCTTTCTCTCTCACACACAAATCAGACTTTGGACAACTGTGACACCCACAACAAGAAAGATGGAAAAGAATGCGTGAACAGATATTTATTAAGAGCTCTGTAAAAGCTTTTCAAATGTAACCACTTAGAAAAAAGGCTTAAAATTAAAATCATGGTAGGTGATGTAAGCGTAAATATAGAATGTTTTATTGATAGCACATTTCCAATCACATGTTTGAACCCTGTGTATCTCAATGTGTAAAGGGTCTTGCTGAAATAAATTGAAAAGTAAAGCCACAGGGTCTTAGATCCTCAGTATTTATCCTGTTCCACATCATGTTGTTTTCCCAGTGTAAACATAGCCACACAGACATTTAGTCATTATATGGATAATAACACCACTGATTAGATTTTTATGAATCTGATCATTTAGTGACATTTTAAAGTGAAATTACACGGTGCACATTTGTAGTAGCCATCTGAAATGGCTCATTCAAGATTCAAAGTGTTTATTGTCAGTAAATGTACAGTAAAGAAACACGTTTCCCTGAACAATGAAATTCTTTTTTGCTGTCCACAATGAACACACGCATATATAGAAAATAGATAAATAGAATAATTAATGTAAAAAAAGATTTTAAAAATAGAATAAAAACAGGGCAATCCCAAAAACAGCAATAGAAATAGATAAAATAGAACAAGCTGACATATAGGCTATCAGCTCTGTGTGCAAAATGGAACATCCAAGACTATGACATGTGCAAATGAAGTGTGTGAAATGTAGTGTAAACAGTTGCCTGACTGTTACATGAGGTAGTGATGCAATTAGTAACTTTTGTTTAGGAGTCTGATGGCAGCAGGAAAGAAAAAGTTCTTTAGTTTGGTAATCTCATTTCACACCTTTGTACCTCCGGCCTGAGAGCAGAAGTGTCAACAGTCGGTGCTGGGGATAGGTGGGGTCCTTGAGGATGGAGGCAGCTCTCCTGTGGACTCTGTGGTCGTAGATGCTCTGCAGAGAAGGCAGTAGAGTCCTGC
Source organism: Remorina albescens (assembly GCA_034769265.1). NCBI lineage: Eukaryota > Metazoa > Chordata > Actinopteri > Carangiformes > Echeneidae > Remorina > Remorina albescens. The sequence goes on along the minus strand of CM068488.1, from coordinate 17,174,277 downwards.
TGATCCTTTCAGCAGTCCTCACTGCTCTCCGCAGGCATCTGCGGTCCATGGCAGTGGTGCTGCCGTACCACACGCTGATGCAGCTGGTCAATATGTTCTCGACAATGCAGCTGCAGAAGCTGCCGAGGATCTTAGGCGACATGCCAAACTTCTTCAGCCTCCTCAGGAAATACAGCCGCTGTTGGGCCTTCTTGACCAACTGTGTGGTGTTCAGTGTCCAGGTGAGGTCCTCAGTGATGTGAACGCCCAGGTAGTTAAAGCTGCTGACCTTCTCCACTTCAAGCTCCCAGATGAACAGTGGCTGATGAGGTCTCCTCTTGTTCCTCATATCCACTATCATCTCCTTCATCCTTTCCGTGTTGAGGCTGAGGTGGTTGTCCCTACACCATGACACCAGACTGGCCACCCCCATCCTGTAAGCTGCTTTGTCCCCCTCGTCCTATCACTGCGGTGTCATCCGCAAACTTCAGGATGATGTTGTCCTAGTGGGAGGTGACATAGTCGTGGGTGGACAGGGTGTAGAGGATGGGGCTGAAGACACATCCCTGTGGGATGCCAATGTTTGTGGTAACGCTGGCTGAAATCTTATTGCAATCCTGACAGACTGGGGCCTGCCAGTCAGAAAGTCTAGGGGCCAGTCACAGAGGGTGGGGTGCAGACCTAGGGTGGACAGGGTGTCCGACATGCTGCTCTGAATGTGGCCCAGCACCACTCTCTCAAAACAGTAATATGAAGTGTGTTGTTGAGATAGAAACGTATAATATTGCGTCTGCTGGTTTTCTATAAAATCTGTTGCTGTGTTTTTTGACCACTTCATGCTCATTTCTCGGCCTCAGAGACACTCATGTCTGAGTTAGTGTTGCCCAGCTCTGCTCAGATTGTTTCACCCTGAGAATCAGTTGACCCTCAATCGCAAGGATACCATCACCTGAGTGATGATTTCGTATATTGCCTGTTTTGCTTCATGATGGTGATGTGACAGTCTCTGACGAAGGCCTTCGGAAGATTGAAATGTGATTTGAAGCTATTAGCACAATGTGTGGATCCTTCTATCTGATTCATGGCTTGTATGCAAACTGCATCTTCAATGCTAAAAGCACTACAGTCCATTCAACAAATAACAAATGCTAAGATTATTATAAAGCCGGAGGTAAATATTTTAATGAAAAAGTGTATTCAAACCACTCTTCCCAAAAACAAAATACAAGGAGTTGAGGGTGCCTTGAGGCAAATTTGCTGTGAAACAGCAAACCTGCAGAAACTAAGTTTCAGCAGGAATTCATCTACTCCCTTCCTGAAACTGCCTTAATCACACTTGTTTACCTTTGGCTGTTGATACATATTACTTCTAAAAGGACTGGTCTCAAACACAGTTTTCCCCAGGCTAACTGACTCACTTTTAACACTGAGTCTGGATGTGATCTGCAACTTCATTCCATCTGCTGGATGGTAATGATCATGGTGGAATCACCAGCGTGGTATGCAATCACAAGACCTGAAAAAAGATTAACTCGATTTGAACCAGTAGGATCTAAATATCAGTGTGAGAGTCTGCCTAGGATAAAACTAATATCCCTTTTTGCAGCCTCTGGCACACCCTGACTCATGGAGCAAGTCCTGTTTTTTGTCAGTCGTCTTTGTGGCTAGCACAATTAGATTACCAAGATGTGTAATTCTTCTGACGGAGATGTTTCAACAGATGGGAACCTCATCGTTTGCAATTTGCAAACACACACCTGCCTTCTTTTTCATCATTAGGAGCCGACAGATCTGGTCCGCCGAAAGTCTCAGCTGCAGACCCCACCAAAAGAATCTGAATGTTCTTTTCCTTCATTCATTAGCGAACACAGAGACCTATCATTCTTCATCTGTGTCGTCAGGAGGGTTCGAAAATTCCTTTGGAAATCCCGAATGATGCTTCATTCTCAAAGATGTTTCAGTTATATTTCAGTTATTTTATTTCCAACCACCCTAATGGTCTATCATCTTACAGTCCTTCCTCAGGAGGCCTCACGCACTGACCTCTTTCAAAGCAGAGATGCTCCCTGCGTTTTGACCATGCTAACCTGTCGAGGCTGGCTTAAAGAAGTCTAGTGTTGTGTGAGATGCCAGAGGCCGGTCTGCCCTGCTGTTAAAACCTTAGCAACAGAATCAGCTCAGTGAACCTACATTTTTTCTTCCCTGGTGATCCTTTCATTCTACTGAGCCACAGGATGCCACACACAACCATGCTGTTCCTCCATCTCCTATTCTGACCCACCGTGTTCATTCCTGCTGTTCCCACCTTCTTTGCACTCTCTTTGTCATTCCTTTGTTTAGATACACCCTGCCTCAGCGAAGCAGATGTGCCTGTCCTCTGAGCAATATTTGGCATGTGGATGTCTCTCCTGGCGGATGTGTTTCTAACTCATCAAGTGCTCTTTTGAAGCTCGCTCAGTATTCAGGCGGTGAGGCATGCCTGGGATCATCAGAGGTGAAACTGTTTCAAACATTAGTCCGATTCAAAAGGTCAAGCTGCCACAAGCACTTTTACTAGTCAACAATCTTTAAATATAGAAAAACGCACCATTCTCCACCGTCTACTCTATCAGGCATCAGATGGAAGACTTTGCTGCAGCACTATTTGTTGTTTGGCATGTCCACGTCTTTGCCACTGCACTCCCACCAATTGTGTGCTGTAAAAAATTAAGACGAAGTGTCCGCAATGCAATCTGCGAAAGCCTCATCGAAAAACTCTTCCACTGATTACTTGAGATTTCCCCGACACTTACTCTTCCTCAAAGAACTGCTCATTCATAAAAACCATTCGTGGTTTTACACTCTAACTGTCATCCTTCATGCAAATGGTTATAGTTATGGGCCTGGCACTGGCCATCAGCAAATTCTTCAATATGCCTTCAGGTTAGGAAGAATAGAGATAAAAACTCAATTTGCATAGTATATAAAATCTGATATGGTGACAAAAGCAGAAAGTCAAACCTGCACAGTGAATCAGAGAAGATTTTGTGTGTGTGTGTGTGCGTGTGTGCATTTCACATCAACCATCGATCGTTTAACAGCTAGTTTACCGTTCCATTTGTGGAGCTGTTTAATAACAGTTTGCTGTAATCCACATAAGCCTGAATGTATCTATCCGGCTTATGGGTTGTGTGAAAGCTTGATGTGCATTAACGGTAAAACTGAGTAAAACAAAATAGAACATAAAATACTGTAATACCCCTACTGATGTAAATATGCATATTCATCTCTAAAGATATTGCAACAATAACCAAAACGTTCATGCAGTTACATGAAAATATGATGATGATTACTACTATGAACAGAGCAGGAGGAAGTTGCCGTCACACAGATCAATTCTCTTTTTAATTTAGGATATTTTTAGTAATTGTTTGAACAGAGACATCAGATAATTTACTGTCATCATTTGGAGGCAGCGGGCTGTTGTGTCTAGAAGCTAGATTGACTACTAGCCATTGTATTAATACGTCATTTTCATGGGGGGTGACAATGTCCCATTAATGAGGCTTTGGCTGCTCAAGTGGAGAAGGGAGCAACCTTTTGTTGCAATTTTTTACAAGCATATTGAGGAGAATCCAACGGTCTGCTGGGTAGATGGCTCTGCTTACCTGTAAAATCTCTCCCACCCCATTGTCTTCTCAGGTCTGAATGGAACTCACAAATTTTTACTGGGTACAGTAAAAGGTGTACAGTATGAGGTTAGTTGGCCCCACTGTCAACTTACAACATCATTTCATTATACTCCTACATAGGAATGCTTTCTAAGAATCTACTCCCACTTTCTTTAATCTATAAACATTTCCCGCTGTTGCTTATTTTATCAATGACTTCAATACATTTTCTCACCTGTTTTTGTTGTCATTGATTTGATTAGATTTTTTTCTATGTTCTTTATTCATCTTGCATTGGTATTTCCTCACTTTAGATGACTCAGAAGGAACTGAATTGTGTATTGGTGCATTGCTGTGTGTGTGTCTCTGTGAGAAAGTGTTGCTGTGTTGTCGAGGTGAGCCTGTAACAGCAATGATTTCTGTCTTCCGTCCGTGTTTTCAGATGTAGGAGATGTAAGGTGTTGCTAAGATGCTGTTGATATTCTGCTTGCAGTGTGTGGATCCGCAATAAGTTCAAAGTCAACCATAGAGTCGGGGCATGTCATAAGAAATTTAGAAGTACGTCAGTATACAAGATGTACTATTTTCAAATATTATTTCTCTTGCTTGTAATAGTAATCCTATGACAATGAATTGTTGGCACTAGCATAAGGTGGCAAGAAACTCAGAGTTTAATGCCATATAAATGATTTCTGATCAGCTCTGGGTGTTTTGTTACTCCATCAACATGTTACTTGACTGTTTTTTCATAGTTTTTTCGGGATATGTGAAAATGTTATATTATTACTAAGTTAACATAAGGTCTTACAGTTGAGTGGTGCACCTCCTCACCACAGCATTTTTATGTTGAAATTAAGCCATAACACCCGGCGTCTTCCTCAGTCACCGTCGAAGTGACCGCACCTGATTGGGCTGAATGACAACCTGCACTTAATAATGTGTTACTTCTGTTAAGGCACAGTTTCTGAATGCAGGCTGTGTGCACTCACTGTCAGTTACGAGTTTTAATGCTGTCACACTGTTTGTGTCCTAGATTTCCTTTAAAAAAAAAAAATCATGTAAAACTCAATTTGGGAACTCAGTTAGTTACCTTTATAGCACTCTAATTATACCAGAGGTTTACAATAACTGACATTTCTTTTCTACCGTGGAGCAGTGAAGGGTAATCATCACCTGATTAACTTGTGATCATATGTATGATACATATAATCACCCACTTTCAGCCAATACACTGAAAATATACGTTGTAATGAAATTTGGTCACCATGATAATGAATAAAAACCTCAGATAAGTTTTCTGCGCTTTCACCTGAAGGAGTCACAGATAACGGTCAGAAGTTCGGACTTTGAAACCAAATCTTTTTTTTCTAACCAGACATCTGTCCACTGCTGTGGAAAATAACTGTGCTGTATCTGTACCATGACTGCACAGGCGAACTGCAGGCAATTTATTCTCTGTGAATCAGCTTCCAAGAGGAGTGTGGCCCAAGGAAAGTGAAGCACAGCTATTGGTGCTGAATGCTTAATCACAATGCAAAACTTTTTTGTCAGTAAACAAATACAACTCTGTGGTCAGCGGATGGTGTACAAGCGAGTTTAGTTGGGTTTTTTTGGGGGGGTTTTTTATTTAATTGCAAGTCCAAGTCGAGTCATTTTGAGTCAAACTCAAAAACTGAGTGAGAACTACATCACTGAGATGAAACTTATTTAATCTCTCAATGCAGGCAACACAAGGAGATTAATTAGATTTTATCATCTGTATTAATTACTTAATGGGTAGATTTATTAATTAATGTCAAGCCGCACATAAAAACATCAGAAGGTATTTGGCTTTCATTCTAATTTTACAGCTGTCATGCACAGGACTGGTTTGACTTTATTTTAATTGAATTTTTTCTTACCGAAACCAAAAAATTCATTTCTAATTGGTTCGCACAGACGATATAAAGGCATTTTTGAATTCCTCTATTTCTGTAAATAAATTATAAACATAATAATTGTCAGGGTTTATTGTTTCTCTTCAGATTCGGCCATACACTTTCTTTGACTTTGATTTAGAAACTGAGCTTCTCCATCAGTAATGCAGTAACCAAACCAAGAGAACAAATAATTGACTAATGCAGCATCCTGGTAAATGGTAAGTTTATTCATACTGCACCATTCAGACTCAAGGCAATTCAAAGTGCTGTACATGGAAATATTTCAAGTACACATCAGTAATAACTCGCATGAGAGCATAAAAAAAAAAAAAATCCAAATACAGCATTAAATTAAGATTGCAGAAACTCTATTCTAAGATGGGAACTTTTCTTTTTCTCTGAAGTAAGCACTCTTCTACCAAATGGTACCTTGAATCTGATGAAAACAGCACTCCAGATTGTTTTCCCAGTGGACGAAAATGCACCATGGGTTTTAATTGCACTGGGGTAGGCCTCTCTCAGCTGCCTCACAACGTTTTCCCCTATGGGTGCAATCACACTGTGGGTTTTATCAGCACTGGGCACAGCCTGAAGTTGTCCCAGATATAGCCACCCTCTTTGGTGTTGCCGTGGGGCAGAACATATATATGCACACACCAGTTTTGCATAAGCCAAGTACAAGAAATAGCAAGAAGTTAAGTGTTTAATGAGCAAAAGATGTGAACTAGTTATTGATGTTAAGTCTTGGCTGATAAAAGATAAAAAGTTATGTGTGTTATTTATTGGTGCAGCTAACAGTAACGATTGAAGCTCATGACAAGTTTAAATGGAAAGTTTGGCCAGATATCAGATATCAAGGGTGATTGTTCCACAGGTGGAGACCACAGAAACTAAAAACTTCTTCACCTTGGTTGATTTTGATTCCAGGAATATTGACCTGTTGGTGAATGATCTGACCTGTTCCATACAAACTGGGGTCTCTGCTGTTGCTTCATAGTACACAAGGAAATTGTAGTAGTATTTGGCCCCAAGACCATTTAGCACTTGAAAGACGAGTAGCAGAATTTAAAAATCTATCCTTTATCACGGAGGGAGCCAGTTCAATGGTGATTAAACAACTTTCTGGCAAAGGTTCAGGTTGAGCTGTAGTTGTCTACCTTTTCTTCTTTTCAACCAAGACCTGTGAAAACATGAAAAAGTTTTTATGTGGAAACTTTCTTTAAAATATTTCTATTGTTTTTAAGATGACATTCAACTTTGATTGAACATGATGGTAGACGCAATATTCCATAACCTGAGCAAAGGCTGGGGGCGGGATAGAAGAGCCCCATGAAGGAATTTCATATATGACTGTTGTTTGTTTAGACTTTACTTCCTAATCACTAATTGCTGATTGACAGAGCATAGTCCCCGTCTTATAAATGTCACTAGAAAGGGCATCATTTCCCACACAGCATGATTATACAGTAGTGGTTGTTCAATTACAGGCAAATATCATACTTTGTTTTTTAATCAATATTCATGTTGATGGTCTGTCTGAGCACCGTTTTATTCCCTGCTATATTGATCCCTGTGAGGAAAACCCATGTAAATTTTTTTTATCTTCCTGTCCAGTGCAGAATTTTCTCACAGAACAGAATACATTTTTCCCCAACTAATGACTGTGCCTTCAGACCTTCACATTTCGGTTGGGGGTTTCAGCGATGTCTGAAGTTGACGGCCCACATGTCAGTCGCTCTCAGGAGAGTGAAAGGCAGCAGGGCAGGCTGCGTGATTGATTGCGGTGCTAATGTAAAATGGACTGGATTATACTGCTGCAGTTCTGCAGCAGCACCGATTGTGGGTATGGTATTTAAGGGAGAGAAAGACGGAAAGATGGCAATGCAGGAGAGCTGTAGGAGGATCAGCCAGGTGTAAAGGGCTGTTAACGGTTGATCTTGTGCATTGATGAGGAACCTATGTGAAGAAAAGGCGAGCAGTTGTTGCTGTTTCAAGAGTTGATGCAGGAGATTAAATGATGATGGCAGAGAATAACAACAAATCTGAAGTCTGATTGGTTTGTATGACTTTTAACAGTAGTTGTGTGTGTCACAGTGAGTTACAGGGTGCTTTGGGGGGAAAACAGCAGCTTAGCCTTACTACAGTGGAAATGTAATGTTTGTTCTGTGTTTGTTTTATCCATGTCAGTGCACTGTGCACTCTGAGAGACTCTTTTTAAGTTTACATTCAAAATGCACTTAATAATAACTTCAAATGTGACAGTAAGTTGGATAAAACAGAAGATTGTCAGGAAAGGAAACACGATTTTTAATATGCAAAGTTTCACACAATATTAAGCCAGACACGTTTGAACGCCATGCACTGGAATAGATAGACGTGCTCAGATTGTTCCCTCTCACTAATATCTGGGACCATTTTGTCATACAATTAAAAAAGACAAATTGTTTTAGCCTCTGTGAATTATTTATTTTTCAGACAATAACTGCATTAATTTGAGTTTAAGTGTCATCTTAATAATGAGCACATAAATGAAATGAAGAGTTTATGGTGGGTTGGAACCTCTGGATGACCTTCAAGCCTGGCATTCTGCCAAAAGTAACAAATGGGCTTTACCAGGAGTGTGAATGAAGTCTTACGGTGAAACACGTTAGTCTTTGACGAGTACATAAATATATGTCAAACGTGACAAATTATTGCTGTATTTTTCAGGACATTAGGAATGCCACTATTGTGTGTTTAATGGATTGTTTGGAAGTACATGAAAATCACACATTTTTAATTTTTGTATACTGGTAGTGTAAAATGTTACAAGTTTCAGCCATTTTTAAGATAATTATAAACATATTGTATGATCGTCATAATTAGAATTAACATTTTACCACAAATAATCAGCTAATATATATTCTGTTAAATTAAAGGTTATTGTGACGTTATTCTATGACTATTGAACAGTTATTATGAAGTTAATCTGTAAATAAGAGCATTATTCACAAGACCACAGATTGAAATGAATGGTAACATAGCAATAGATTTCTGTTATATAGTACATATATCAAGAACCTCATCAAGAACACCAGTGATCACACACCAATACAGCTGTCATGCTGTTACTGTGCACTCAGCCGTATCGTTTATGGAAACGTTGTTGATTCAAATGAGTAGTCCTCATCCAGATTCAAGTGGACGAATCAAGTGGACGTGACAGACAAAGGAATCATATTGATCATTTTTGGGTAGGCTCAAAATAAGAGCAAAATAAAAACTGTTACAATGAAATAGCACATTCAAATAAAAAACCTATTGCTTTCTGAATGAAATGACTACAAGGATTCAACAGTGGTTCATAGCTCATGGCCTTGGGTCCCTGCTCCCTAATGTGACACGACATGGAGAAATCTGGGAGAACTTCAGAGAGCAGAGGCAATACTGTAACTGCAGGGCTGTCGCTGCGCATCAAATACACAAGTCAGCACTGGTTCTCAAAGATTGGTTGTGAAAGGAGCCGTTTTCGTTTAATGGCAAGTGACAAGCCAAAGAATTTCCACAAGAGAACAAAATGAACAACTGCAGCATTGTTGCTGCTCCCACAGCAGAGCTAACTGAAGCCTGATACCGGGCTCCTTCTTTTTAGGAAGCTGCTCCTCCCATCAGCCCCAGAAGTAGGCGGCAGAGGCTCTTATTTATGGCAGCAGTATTGATTGTGTCTTAGCTAGTCAACAATTAACATTTTATTCAGCTTCGTCTGAAAAATTCAAACGAACGATGATAGATCTGTTCTGGGTACAGTTTGGTCTCTGGGATCTTATCTAGAAATTGAATGCATAATGATCTGTCCCATATACACAAAATAACATTGCAGTGAGAATGTTAAAATTGTTGACTGCTCCTCACTGAATGTTTGATGAAATAGGGCTTTTGATTTTCAGTTTTTCAGGAGACATGCAACAACACGCATAGAATTACATCAGAAGTTAAGTCAAATGCATGTCTAAATTTTGCTTAAAAGTTTTACTTTTATAATTCTAACAGATAATGAGCCGCCTTTACCATGAGAAGAGGTGTTTAAGTGCCGTCATGCATGAATGTTTGATCCAGGTCATAGGATTTGGTTAAATTTTCAGCGTTTATTTATTTATTTATTTATTTATTTATTTATTTATTTATTTGGCCACACAGTCTGCAATGATCTACATACCAAATCTGTATACATTGTGTTACTGAGGAAAAAATTTTTTTTCCTTTAATCAATTTGTGGGGTGATTTGTGTGTCCTACAGTTGTTTTGGGTTGTTTTTTTTACACTGGCTCATTACAGTGGGATGGAAACCATCTCTGCAGTTATGTGCTCACTATGTCTATTTCATCCCTCAGGCTTGTAATCTCTTTTGCCTCTCCTATTGCTAAATTTCACCTCAGTGACGGCAGGCAGGTTTATGGCCAGCCATCACTCTTAAGAACATTCGGATCAAGGGTCAGCCTGAGCCTTTCTCTCAGCAAGACAGTGCAATACCACTCTGGGGACTAGCCCCACTCTTCCTCCGCCCTTGCTTATTGGCTGAAATATCTGCTTGCTGTGCCGCTTTTGACATGTAATCTACTGCTGGCTGCAGCAAAGAGGGAGCCTGATGATAAATCTTCTCTGAGACTGAGTGTGTTTTATGGGTTTCACGTCCTTAGCATTAAACTATGCTTGAGCGTTACCTCAGCACTGAGGCTGAATGTAAAACAGTCCAGTATGCAGGGCCGTCTCTGAGGAGAGCCATATGTTTTCTGGTACCCACCAGCTGACTGGAAAATGAAGTCTATTGAACCCAGCAGAGCAAAGTAAGCTGCAGCCAGGACATCAGCCAGTCAGACAGGAGGCAATCCAATTACAAGACAGAGACACGATAGTTTATATAGCACACTACTGGTATGTCTGAAAGGGCCATCTGTTGTATAAAAGCGGTTCATACTTTGAAGAAATGTCTTGGAGTCACTGTGTGTCACCAAAGGGCCACTTGAGGAATTTCGTATTTGGCATCTTAAAATGGGTTATTTTTTTCAGTATAAAGACTTTGCTAAGGTCCTACAGAGCCAGGTAAACCCCTGCACTACTGCTTTCACAGACTGTGTATTTGTAGCCATGACTACTAAGGGACTTTACGTGCAAAATTGGTGGAAACTTCCTATATTAGAATCTAACATCAAAATTAAAGCAGATACATAGTGTTGTAGAAAATGTCTTCGTTACCATAATGTGGTGGGTCTACTGAATACAGCTGAGCCAATAGACTGACTGAGTGAAGGGCAGTGAAAGGCAAATGGGTGATGGTGGGGGTGAACTGTATGTAAATATAGCAGATCAATGCATACAGATGTAATCCTATGAACGTAAGAACAAAAGGATTATTGCATTCAGAGGTCGAAGGTAACAAAGTTTGCCATGGCAACTATGCCAAATGTATATATTCTTCCTGAATAGATACACAGTATAACACACTACTCATACTCATACGCTCTCCTAAACCTTTCTTCTTCTTCTTCTCTTCCTTTTTTGCAATAATTAAACTTTTAAATACCCAGGGGAAAAAAATTAAGATGTACACAACAAACACAATTTTGACCCCATAAAGAAATTCAAGAAAACACTGCGGGATCTGTTTTTCACGCTGCGTGGAGGTTATACTACTCTCTCCTGCTAACAGAAACACTCCAGCAACCAATTCCAAATTTTCCGTGCATGAAAAACTCCCTTCACCAACATCAACCTCTGTCTGACGTGCATCAAAAAGACACAGAAGATGAACTGCCTCTTTCTTTTCTGAAAAGAAAGTGAGTTTTTTTTACTACTTCGAAAGCCCTGAAGAGGTTTGTATTTCCTATCATTAAGTTCTATGCAAATCATAAACATGCACAATTGCAAACACGTACGCATGCACGCACACTTTAATGATGAAAAAAAGACAACAAAATCTATATTTTAGCTTCTCAAGTTGAAGTTAGCTTCTTTCTTGTCTTGCAAATTAGACAGACAGAAAACTGTCAAGCATTTGTTTGTAATGACAAAGGTTATAGCAAAATAGAATTGTTATTCCTTTCATCTTCCCACTAGTTACATAAAGTTTTCATGACAAAGTGTTCTCAGTGTCTATTCACAACAAGGTTTTCTTTTTTACTGCGCTACATGTCACTCACCCTGGCCCAGTTTCATTGCATTTAAATGACAGAGGTTTTTGTTCTGTTGGAATGACAGAGTGTGGCGATTGAAAATATGGTCTACATGATTGCTATTTACCGGAGTGTTTATGCCAATGTGCAAAAATGATTTGAAGTGAAGTGAAACTGCACCTTTTGCTTAACAGCAGCAACACCTCTGCAGCAAAAAACTTGTTAACCTCCAATGGTAAAGGCCTCTGGAAGCAGTCTGTTCCCGTCAGCCAATAGCTCTCATTGGGAACGCATAGCCTGTCAGTCTGTCAAGCATCATCTCAGTTCAAACCAGCTTTCCATACAAATTGAATCAGCGTACAGCAAATCTAATCATAATGATGACAAACATCTGAACCTACGGCGGTGTCATAAAATGTAGTTTTTAGTTTTAGGACTGACTGTCTTGCAGCTTCTGTAGCTGTTACTGAAGCCTAATATCTTTTCTAAATCCATCAAATATTCGTAGAATCTCAGTTATTGTTCTTCGCCATATGAAATAAAATCACAATTTGATCCCCTCACCTCTGTGATGCCAATGAGCCTGAACAGTGTTATTGTCAAACTCCGCTCAGCACATACCAAAACACGTCTATGGGACCGAACAATCTTACTGATGTCAGTAATTAAATTTGCTTTACCACACAGTACCTTCTGGAGTAGGGTAATGAAATAATAACCAATCCACAGTCTATTTTTCCTCACAGTTTGTTTTCGATGTCATTATCTACCATGGTGTTTTCACAGTGCTCCCAGGAGCTGCTGGTAAAGCAGAGTGGGAAAAAAAACACCATGCATACAGTGAACAGTATTTAATGAACTGGTTTGAGATCCTCTGTACATCATCTCCTTTCATCCAAGAAAGGTGGAATAGAGAAAAAGTTTGTAAGCATACATGGGCGACTCTCTGTACTCTTTCCATCCACAGCAGCTACCTTCTAGTGATTCTAGTGAAGTGTTTACCAGTGTTGGGCAAGGTACTTTAAAAAAGTAATTAGTTACAGTTACTACTTACTTCTCCCAAAAAGTAACTATATTAGTTACTCAGTTACAAATGATAAAAGTAACTAGTTACTACAGAAAGTAACTATTGCATTACTTTGAAGTGAATGTTTAAATGCTCAGATGTGTCTGAATGTGGAGCCCACCTCCACCCCTCTTTAACAGAACTTAAAATATGTGTGCATGTTCAATTCTAAGATATTTGAGTGTGAATTACCTGACACCGACGTGGAGAGGCTCTTTTGTTCAGGGCATAATGTGCATTTCACCATTCCATTCCTTCCTTTCATTTCTTGGAAGGAAAAGTAAAAGCTATACTTCCATTTAGAGAAGGCCACTTTTGGATTATTTGGGCGGCCATTCCTGTTTCTTGTTGACTGACTCACTTGTGTTGTTCGTTGTGTGTCCGACTATGAGTGCTTTCGAATTTCTGTAAACAACACCCGCCCACCTCGACCTTTGATTTGCTCACCATGAAATTTTACTCTACCTCAGCCAATCGTCATCATTTATGCGACTGTCTCATGCCCACTAACCGAGGAAGAACAGTAAAAACAGTCTTTGCCTCTCAGCTCAGAGATCTGGTTGGCCTGATGAAAAAAACAGCTTCAGTTACAGTAAGGCACTGCACTTTTTGGAACTGAGCACAGACTGCTTTCCTTTCCTATCGTTGGCTGATATCCTAACAAATGTAGTCATTTATCATGTTGCAAAAAAACAAAAAAGGGATTTATGAGATTTTAGAGCAGAGGATGTTTATTCGGTTCCACCTGCTCGAGATGTCCCAGTAGCATAGGCCTAGCACATCTGCTAAGAAGTTGTGTGTACAGTAGTGCCAGCATATTTTTGGAAACTAATATAGCACTGTGCTGTCCAGCTAAATTGTGCGACTCTACATTCCAAGTGCTTATTAAAATCTATATTTCAGCCAATAATGACTATTGTTCATTAAATTATCATCATGGAAAGTTTCATTGTCATGTGAAATATGCAAACATCAGTAAGGTTTTGTGCACAAAATGCTCACGATGGCAAGCAAATGATCATTTATCTTTTCTGCATGGTTGCATTGATTATTCAATCACAGTATCATAGTTCCAACAAACAAAGCTCCAATATGCAAAAAAAGCATTTCATGTTTTGTCTCCGGTTTTGCAAGGTTCTTCCTTTTGTTATTTTTGCTGTTCATAACAGTTTATTTTTCTTTTCTTCTCTTTCCTTTTTTTCAATGTGTTATGGATGTCAGTTATCCAGGGTGTTGTTTTTATGCTTCCACTCGGGTGGGTTGTCTCGCTGTCTTTTCCATCCAGTTCTTGTGAACTGCAATATGAGATCTGCATGAGGGATTTTCTTCAACTTGAAAACAAACGATAACTTGCACACAAAGATGAACTGCTGACACAGGTAAAGGTCATTATTTCCAAATCATGTCTGTCCAGTTCTTGTGAATGCAGTATCACTATTGGACAGACTAAAGTTGATGAGTCTGACAAAGAACAAGCTGGGAAAAAAAACTACTTCCCCAACAAGTTAGGTAACAGTAATAACAACATGATGAAGGAATTGGTTTAAAAAACTGGAAATGAGTTTTAGCATTTACCTGATCACCTGATCTATAAGAAGTAGTCACCTGTGGTGCCTGGAATGTAAAATGAGCGTACAGTATATCTGTGAGTGATACATTTCATGCATATTGTTTTCAGTTATGTGAATTTCATATGGAGTTAGTGGTGAATTTTTAATCATGTAGGTTCTTTAGTGTCACAGATAAATTTCTCTTTTCCACGTATCCAGAAGGGGCAGTGGTTAGAACTGTTGCCCCACAGCAAGAACATCTTGAGTTCCTCTTTGTGAAGTTTGCATGTTCTCCCTGTTTGTTTAGGCTCCCTTCTCCACAGGCCAAAGACAGGTGAATTAGTGATTCTAAATGTGGTTGATAATGGATGGATCCAGAGGCTGATGTTATAAATCTCTTTCGCCTTTAGTAGTTGGCATCAGATATTAGTTTATATCCTTTAAAAGAATTTTGATCGATATCGAACGTTTCACAGTTTCATGGCTGGTTGGAGCGGATTATTCATTATACTGATTTTGTTGTAGGTTGTAGGTTTTTAAATGGGATAAACGAGTTCTTTTAAAATAGATGGGTAGGATTTCTGATTCCTTTTTGTTCCCCTGTGTTAAAGCAGTTGGGAAGTGACCTTTGTCTTTAATTTTGGCTGCCAAGGAGTTGAAGAAGGGAATTAATTTGCTCAAAGTGCTTTATCACTTTGCATCTGTCACTCTGAAAGTTTAAGTGGAGCATCTAAAAAGTCTATTGTCTTTGGATATTAGTGGTAAAAGCAGATTAAAAATATGTGAATAGTTGTTGTGATTTCAGGAGGGTGGTAGGCGGGGTTGCTCGTACATAAATTCATAAAAATATGTTCTCCGTCCCTGCCTGTTGAAATGTGAGGAGCAGTGAATAGATATGTGCATGTCCACATACTGCATGCTGTCGCCAGCTTCATCACAGTAACACCATCTAATTTTCTTTAAACTAAGTCTGTGTGTTCAACAGGAAATGACTTTACAGCAAATACATTATTCAGAGTGTCAACTTTCTAAGTCATGTACAGTTCAGTCAACTAAATGGAAAAGAAATAATGACTTTTTTTTCATAGCATGTCGCCTCTGGAGAAGCTAAAAAAAAACCGATGACTATAAGATAAGGTCATAACTCCTTGAAGCTATTTGACCAGGTAACTACCTTTGGCCTCACAGTCTGGCATAAAAGAAAATGCATTCTTTTTATTGATAGTAAATGCATCTCACTAAATCACTAATCTCATATCATCTTCATATTGCTGTCTGCTTTCTAAACTTGCAGCCAAACAGCCATTCCCTTGTGGAAACTATTTAAACATGCAAAACATTCCTTTTACACAACCCCAGGCCCAAGGTTTTCAAGTAAACACCACTTACACATTCTCTTTTAATACGCCGCTAAAGACATGAAGTTTAGAGGAAAAAGTGCTGAATAATTTTGGGTGTCAATTTAATGAAAACATAAACATACATGTAAATGCAGTGCTTTTACCATCATATCACTAACAGGCTTTACCGATTTAAAGTACACTATTCTCATGAGACACAGCTGCCCATTATCCAATTACAGATATCACTTCCTTCTTTGACTGCAACAAAGAAAGGTCAAAATCCATCCTACAGATGCATCGTTTTTCCTCAATAATGAATGAAGTTCCTTGAGAGATCCGAAAAAAGAAATGTCCTTTACATAAATGCGGATGTTCTTCATTTGGCTGACCTTTTCTTCTGTCTTCGTCGTAAACTAAGTTGTGATCCACCGAGTCTTCTGTGGGTCCAAGAAATTGGACAGTGAGTATGTTTCTTTTTTTATAGTCAATTGTCGCCACATTCACGTCATCAAAAGTGTAATGGTTTAGTTGAACAGGTAATTACTGCTCTATTTCGCAGGTCACACCCCTGAGCAACAATATGTTGAATTATACATTTTAAACAATCTTGATCTCATATAATTTTATGCTCAGTGTTCACTTGGTTTGTACTTTCTCTTGGTCCTGTGGGTCTTTCTTTTCATCAGTGCCAGCTGCACTAGTCTAGATTATAACAGTGGTGACATCTCAGCAGCACAGATCCCTAAGGCTGCCAGCATCTTAGCATTCATCTCCACTCAGGATGATTAGTGGGCTGTTGTGCCTCCAAGGCTGGTCTCCGCCAGGAAGAAAACATGGATTCAAAGACCATTAAAATGGCTTCCTTTGTTATAAGAAATATTCACAGTCTGATTATCTTCAGGCTGTCTGTACTGTTGGTTCGTTTAAATTCGCATTTGTTCTTGTATACTTTGCACTGACATGTTAGCGATACTGTAGATGAGCAATCTACATCTATAACTTGAAAGTTTTCTTCTATCAAGTTTTCTATTTTATAATGTTTGCAGTGGAATACCCAGAGCAAAAAACTTTAGATATGCCCCATGTTCTGGGTGCAGGGAAAATTATTTCAATCCCACATCTAACATGTGATGTTATCTGATGACATGATGATTTAGTCAGTTGGAAGAGGGGAACTGTTTCCTGTTGTCTTGAGCTATTATCCATTTCCTGTAAGCTCAAAGCTTTAACAGCAGCATTTTTATATCACAAATTTAACATGTTTTAATCACAAGTGCTGTCACTGGATTGAAGCAATTTCCTGTGGCTCTGTAAAGTATGAGGTAGCAAAGTAATTGAATTTGGGCCATAATTAAAAAGTGGAAGGGGCCATGTGATCTCTCCCCCTATGCCTTTCATCTTTGTAATAGAATAGCAGTTTATGTTTGAGAAGCAAAAGTTTTCCTCACTGACATTTATAATTTATGAAGGTCTTCCATGTGTTATGTGCCATGTAGGGTACAGCAGAAGCCATACTTAATTGGATATGCAGTTTAATTTGGCATTGATGAGAAGAAAACATAAATGTGTTGATTATCAGTCACGGAGGAAACCTTAGATGAATTACACGATCAGCGGAGACTCTTTGTAACCAATCCAGTTTTCTAAAGTTAAACAATATTATGTTTATCATTGCTTGTGTGAAGGGAAGGTTGTTTCCATCCCTCTATTTCCATGGTGCTGCAATGGCCCCAGCCCTCATATTTCCCAACTCACAACTGCAGTGATAGTTCAATCAGCACAATATCATTACACAGGGCTGCAACTGTAGAGTCATAATCTCTGAATTATTTAGAACAGTATTAGAGGGGGAATACATCTGATTTTAGAGCTGTATTAGAAAGCAGACTGAAACAGTCAACAGGAGAGAGTAAGCATTACAGAGGGTATGAAGCAGCGTTACAGACTGTGGAATAGATAATGAATGACACTATAGGAAATTAAATTAGATGTGGTCAAATGAGAGAGAGAGAGAGAGAAAGGACCTGCAGTCACAAAAATGGCTCGGATAGCTGTCAACACATAACAGTTAACTATCATACATGACAGGATCATTTTTCACATATGCAGTGTTATCTGAGCAGTAGTTTGAGCTGGTATGTGCACCGTTGGTTGTGTGTGAGCAGGTGTTATGTGAAGATGCTTCTGCGTCTGTGTTTACATGGTTCATCTGTCTCTAGCTCTGTGGTAAGGATACCAGACTGAGACAAACTAATGTGTCATCATTTTCTAGCACATAGCTCTATTTGCTTACTGTTTACCACACTGTTGAAGGGACTGACAACGTGTCCAGATATTGAGCTGACATAAATATTTCAACAACTCACCAAAAGATGTGGCACAAATTCATTCATCTTCAACCGCTTTATCCATTTCCAGGTCATGGAGTGCTGGAGCCAATCCCAGCTCACACTGGGTGAGGGCAGGGTACACCCTGGACAGGTCACAAGTCCATCACACAGAGAGACACCCTCACACTCAGACCTATGTACAATTTAGAATCACCAGTTAACCCAAACATGATGTCTTTGGACAGTGGGAGGAAACCAAAGTACCTGGAGGAAACCCACGCAGGCACGGGGAGAACATGCAAACTCCACACAG
Source organism: Remorina albescens (assembly GCA_034769265.1). Taxonomy (NCBI): domain Eukaryota; kingdom Metazoa; phylum Chordata; class Actinopteri; order Carangiformes; family Echeneidae; genus Remorina; species Remorina albescens. The sequence continues at coordinate 17,155,978 of CM068488.1, read as the reverse complement.
AAAGGCCCCAGGCCGGGAACCAAACCCACAACCTTCTTATTGTGGGGCAACAGCGTTAACCACTATGCCACTGTGCTGCCCTCTGGCACAAATGTTCACAACCATTCTTCAGCAGCCCATACAGATCACAACAGCTTTTCTTCTCAAAATAAAGTGTCCTTTTCAAGCGCTTCTGTGCACTAACAGGGGTTTTTCTCAGTTATTTGTACCGTAGAATAACTTCATACAGTTGAGCAAATCAGTTAACAATCCCTCCCATTTGGTTGTGTTGCGTCAGTAATATGGCCTACAGGTACAATGACGTATTACAGGCTTTAGTCAGGCTGTGTCTGAATGAATGACAATATTTCAGCCCTGTTTAGATTTGAGACTGCTGCAGGAAATCGTGCTCCAGTTTGGTTTAAAAAAAACAACTGTATGTTAAAGCCTGCTCTGTGGTGCACTGTCCTGAGTGTGGACTCTTTGGCAGCCAGGCACTCAGATAAGCTTATCTAGAAACAGAGAAGGCAGTATAACACCATTGAGAGACACTGAAATGTCTATTATGGAAGGTTGGTCTTCCTGTAACTCCTGTTCTGTAATAGCGTGAGAGGGTTTTCTCACCAAACACACCAACTTTTCACAGACTGAGGATCATTCAGGACATATCCTGAATATTACGCTGCATCAGTCATTTAACAATTTGCTTTGTGACAATACAGAAGCTTCTGAGGACCATTCAGTGCTGTGAAACACCACACTTGTATGAAAAAAACATGAGGTACGGGACAGATAACCTCATGTTATCTCTTCGGTACTTTTAGTCCTGAATGACAAAGGAAAAAACAAAGCTCAAAGGAGGATCAAGTCAATCACAGATTCTCTAACCTTTGTGTAACACAATGGCACATTCAACCAAAAGTATTATTGGAAATATATTAAAATAAAGTGAGGGAGAGGCATTTACTCATAAAATGTAAGGCATTTATAGCCATATTACACACAAACACACTTCATTGGAGCCAGCTGGTCAGTTTAATCAAACAGAATGTAGCATTTGTTTGTCTTTTGGGTCAGTATTGCCAGCCTCATACATGGATGGACATTTAAACTCATGCTACTCCAGATGGTGAAACTGCCCTGGTTCTTAAGGTTCTACAGACTTCTGCTGGGATTTCTGAGAAAATAAAAACATGAAGAACATGATGTTGTAGACCCAAAGATAGGAAATCGATACTGTGTCCCAAATGAAGTAAAGGTACATAAGAAAAAATGCATTCACTTATAATCACTTTTAATGTGTTAAAAGCCCCCCTGCTTGCTCAGACCACATCAGATGTTTGCATGTTTATTTTCAACCCCTCCGTGTAATTAGCATCACGGCTATGAATCTCTGTGGATTAGACACGTTCCACTTTCCAAATGAGCACTGCAATTTTCGCCAAATTTTCAGTTTTGTTCTTCCTTTACAAACAAGTTCTGTGTAAACACATGAGGAGGCAGAGGGCTGACTACGGCGCAGTACAGACTTTGTGCGTGCCAATTCTCTCCTAAGGTCTCCACAATGTGCCATCTGTGGTTATATCTTTGCTCTAATCACTAGTTTCATGTCAGAGAACCTGGTTTATATACTTCAGTGGGCAGCAGTCCCAGGATTTAAAAGGCAAGAGTTTGAGTCAAGATCCAGTACATTATCAATGGCAGCACGCTGGTAACATTAGCCTTGTCATTAAATAAAATGTGCCTCAGTTATGTTCAAATAGCCATCTAGTGGAGTTACATGTCCTCCTTAGGAGGTTAGCACATCAAAGGGGGTTTGTCTCCCCCTCACCACAGGTAATTACACACATGGTCCGGGTTCATGGAGAACTATATTTTTAGGGTATGTAAAATTGCCACACTGATACAAATCCCTGGTGGACTCACTTGCATCCCATTTTTTCATTTAGGTTTGTTTATGTGATTTGATTATGTGATTATGTGATAGGTTTGCTTTCATCCTCTGCAATTTGCTCTTAGCAAATTATTCATTTTTCAGTCACAGAATAATTTGTGTAGCACAGAAATTCAAGATTGCTATATTCAGGTGTGGCTTATCTGAATATACAACGGCTAACGCTCGCCTTCATTGCAATCCCAAGTTTAAGGTTTTAAAGTCATGTAAAAGGTTCATGATCACTGTTGGCTAAGCTACCTTTTAGCATTTTGTGTGCTCGCAAACAACTGTAATGAAATAGTTCCGTCACTGATTCTTTCTGAGGCACTTGTTTGATGTAGTTTTCTGAGAATGTGGTGTTTCCCAGTAATAGCGTAACATTTCAAGTTTGGATCAGCATTTGAAAAAAAATTTGTTCAAGGTTATTTAACCACTTTGGCTAAAGAAACACTTAATAGTGTCAGGAATAAATTCCTAATACAAGTCAAGCCCGTATCCTCATTTCACCTCATCTAAACTATATCATTACAGCTGCATGACAGCATAACAGATTTTGCTCTCAGCAGATAGCATTTAAATGTGTTCTGTTTAGTTCAGGGAAGTGACATTCATTCTGCCAGGCAGTTTCAGGCCATTCAACCTAATCTGCACTTCTTTTGACATATTGGTTCACACCTATTATGCTCTATAGCCTACCATTTGACCGTCAAAATCAATGTGGCTCAAGTGGAAATCCTGATCCAGCAGCAGACATGGCAGCACTGCCACGCATTTCCCATTTTCTTAACCCTTACTGCCTCTACACATACAGAGTCATAGACAGCATCTACGCTAAATTCATCTTTCGCCTATAAAAAAAAAGCCACTTCAATGTAAAACAGCCAACATGATCGAAACCTAAGGCAGTGTCTCTTAGGGGGTAAAAATTCTATTACCATGTAAAGCAGTTTCCATTTCTGTCCTCTCCTTCCTTTAGTTTTACAGAGCCATTTGACGGGGTACTTGGATTCCGCTATGATTGAAAATCTTTTCAATTTTATGCAGTTAGGCTTTAGGATCTGACTTAAATAGCTTTGTCAATACCATAGACTGTATTTTGTTGATACCTTACACATTACAAGTCCGAGTTTTGCTATAGCATCAGCAGGTTGTTTTACAAACAGCCATTTGGACAGAACAAGTAGACATGTAGACTTTTTACTTGGGGAGGTCCTTTTTTCTGGCGTATTAAATTGTAACAGACTTGAAACATGGAGAAGAATGGAGGCATTACATAAAAATTTTGCAACTGTGACCGTTGAAGTTGTGGTATTAACCAGAAGGGACCCAGAGGGTCACAAGAAAATGCTAATTTTACATTTCTGTCCTTCTTCAATTGACTTAGATTAATTCAACAAATGCTATATGCAATATTTGATCAATGAAGCATTTTATAGATTAGGATATTAGATTTGTTTTTGAATAATCACTAGCACTGTCTCATATTAAATAATTTATCTCACTCATTTATATGGTATCATCTATAGCAGACCTGGGCATTGTACAGCCTGCAGGCAGTATCCAGCCCTCACGGTGGTTCTTTCCAGCCCGCAAAGTCGAAGACAAACCACACCATTTTACTTTTGAGGATAAAGACACAAATGAAATCATCTAAATCAACTTGTTTCTAAATGAGCGATGTTTGCGGTCACTGCATCATTTGCTGAGGTGACTGACCCAACCATGGCTGGTTGGGCTCGTGGGGATTTACATTTTGTTCCTGGAACACAGTTGGCAGAGTAGTAGATTAGTCATCCACTCCAGATTTCAAAGACTGCTGTATAATAAAATTTTCTTAATAACATGCTGTTTTAAGTGATTTTCAATATAATAAATGCTGAGGAGTAAGAGTAATTGTACTGTATGTTTTCTATATTTAATCTTCACTATTAAATTGAGGTACAGAGTGACAAAAATTTGTGCGGCCCAGGGCAACAATCAGGGTTTCTCATTTGGCCCCCTGTTAAAAATAATTGCCCACCCCTGATTTATAGTATGGAGCATCGTGGTGTTTGAGCAATTCTTTGTGACTACCACTGACAAGAGGTGCTCCACAGTAATTTGGTCTAAAGCACATATAGCCAGTGCATTTAGAGCATATCTATATCTACTTTTGCAAATTGAAAAAGCCTGTTCAGAGGGGTCTTTCTACTTGGTGGATTACTATTATAATGACCCAATTCACCCATAGCATTCCATTATATTTGAATCTGTTCTGGAGAGTTGAGTGAACAGTGAGTCCATTCCCAGCTTACAGCAACTCTGCACCCAAAGGGGCAAATGTTGAGGGGATCAATCTGCTGCACACAGTTCTACAAAGATATAATCACACACATTAGACATGTTCATGTTATAGTATCTGACGTGTAAATAAATATTTGGTTCATTATGAAACTGACAAGACAGATTTAGTTTAAGTGATGAATGGGCAGTGGGCAGAACCTAATTTATGTCCAAAAGTAGATGAGGTTCAATAGTACAATTTCCTTTTTTTCCCCCTCCAAGTAGGTAATTCAGCAACATTGGAGTTGACTGCTCATTTGAAGACCAAACACACTTATGGGCACACAGATTGGCGCAAGTTAATTTATTATTTAATCTGTTCTTGGATGCCTTTGGCAAAACATTTCACAGTGTTTAAAATAGGACTCATCATGTCAGTGTCAACAATGAAAAACCTGACTAAAATTACTGTAACAATTTGCCAACTGTTGCCTTCTGTGTTTGCCAGACAACCGGCTATTTGTTTACTTGTGTTTTCTTCTTCAGTGACCCTGTCGCTTTATTCAATGTACATCTCTTTCTGTCTCCCTTTCTTCATATTAGTTTTCCAGTTTTCTGATTTAATTTGCAGTCTGTAATTGTTTCCGGACCAATGGACAGTGACAAAAACTAACCAACCCAAATAACATGTGATGAATCACTGAAGCAGAGCCAGTAAACACACAAGGGAAACAGTTGATGATGTGCTCGGTGTCATCTTTCAGTTCCATATAAATATTCTTCTTGAAGATATTTGTTTTGAATGGGATTGGTTTCTGACCTCTGTCATATTTGAAACATTTACTCATGCACATGTTCAACTAGACTAAACATACAACTAAAGACCCAGTTCCTGTCTCACATCCTTCTGTAACATGCTGGGCCCAATATTTTATGGTCTAGTTAAACACAAGAACTGAAAAATAAACAATTAGTGCAAAAGGCAGAAATACCCATTTTTCTTCATGTAAAAGTAAAAATGATTGCTTTTATTGTGGCATCTGAGGCCATTTTATAAAAGGGATATGCGCAATCGTAGAAAGGTGGGTGATCATTTTCTGAATAACAGTGATTTGTACTCAACTGCACCACATTTTTCAAAGAATTGTATAATAATTTTTAAATTATATTTTAATGAATAAAAAATTCGTATTTCACATAAACACACACACACACACACACGTGCATACTGTAGGGCCGGTAGAAAGTTGCATTCTGGCATCATTGGGGCAATGTGTTCATTACCATGATGCAATACTCTTATTCATGCATTGTTTGTCCTGATGGATGAGTCTCACTGCTAATGCAAACCAGAACCCACAAGAAAAACAAACCTTAATGTGGTTAGGACATAGGCATCCTATGTCCTTACCAACAAACTCACACACTCACTCTCTCGTTAAATGAAAATTAAAAGAGCTACATGAACCACAGCAGAGCACTGAGTGAGCATAAATGAATAGCATTATGAAATGAGAATTGTCAATTGGCAACAGAGATTAGTTGGCCTCAGCTGTTTTTTGTTTTTGTTTTTCAAAGCTGAAATAAACAAACCGTTCTCATCATGGGAGAAGCTTTCACCAAACTGCATTCTGAACAAAGGTCAGGTGATTTTAAATAACAATCTGTCTGTGAGGACACAAAGGATCATAATGAGAATTATTGGTATTCGCATTTGGATTAGTCATGTATATCTAATTCCTGCATGACTTTTTATCATTCATTTTCATTCTATTTATTTATATGCCAGACTGGGCCTTGCATGGTATGGTACTAATTATATTTAAATGTTAGAGTGATGTGTTCTGGCAGGCCTGCTCTGATCCACTGCACTGTTAATCAGTGCTGCGAGTGCCGTTGCAAACATAGCATGATAATAAATAAAAAATAATTCAGCAGTCCTGGAGATAAAGATTAGGTTTGCATAGATCACTTTAGAATGCGCGTGTTACAGCTCTGTCCATTTCATTATCAGTCTATTGACTATTTTAAATGCCAAGCACAAACTCCTTTGTTTGAACTTCTGCACCTTTGAAAATCTGGATTTCGCTGATCGTTATTGTTTCATATTTAAACTCAAAGCACTTTCATTCCTGTTTCTCTGTGTTTATGCAGACACTGGGTTGTTTTGCATTTGCTTGTGCTTATCTCACATGCCGGGGCACAAACATTTCTGCACATTTACCATTCCACCATCTTCATGCTGAGTACTCATTGAACAGAATTGGCATTTAAGCCCTTAGCTGGGCTGCTTGTGAATTCAGACACACCATATGTATATTAGCAATTTGGTGAATCATTTCAAGGTTATCAGGCAGCACTGCGGCATACTGTTTAGCGCTGTTGCTTCACAATAAGAAGGTTGCGGGTTCTGTTCCCGGGCCTGGTGCCTTTCTATGTGGAGTTTGCATGTTCTCCCCATGTCTGCGTAGGTTGCCTCAAGGTACTCCAATTTCCTCCCACTGTCCAAAGACATCATGTTTGGGTTAATTGGTGACTCTAAATTGTCCATAGGTCTGAGTGTGAGTGGTTGTTGGTCTCTGTCTGTCTCTGTGTGTTGGCCCTGTGATGGACTGGCAACCTGTCCAGGGTGTACCCCGCCTTCACCCAGTGTGAGTTGGGATTGGCTCCAGCACCCCCCACGACCCAGAAATGGAAAAGCAGTAGAAGATGGATGGATGGATGGATTTCAAAGTTATCAGGAAGATAGTGGTAGCCCTTATCTAGAGCTTAATTTCCTTTCTATTATGGGATATGGTAGGGAGCAGGTCCCACACTGCACAAAACTGTTGTGTAACAATGTTCTGTGGTGCTATAAAATCACATCCCATCTGGTCAACACCTTCCCTCCGCTTGGAGCAAAATCCTCGTGGAGGGGACGGTCACTGAGATGGAGCGAGGAGGGTTTACTGAAAAGGGAATTGTAAAAAAGTGAAAGAGATGAGGATAATGGAACAGGATAAAGGTGACGCAACATTAATAAAACAGAAAAAAAAAAAAAGAGGGGCAGAGAGGGGCAAAGGTAGTAATGCAAAGCCTGTTGAGTCAGGGCACAGATACTGGGGAAATAAGAAAATCTCAGAGCATCTTTGTGTTGTAGAGATTTTGTGTGTTTGTGTGTGTCGGTGTGTGTATTTATGTTTGTTTTACCCTTAGTCGCTCATTTCCCTCCAAACGAAGCACAAAATAAACACATTTTCCCAGGACACTTGTCATAATCGAAGATGAGATCTGCTAGAATAGTATTATATGAATACCACAAAACTGAAGGGGATTCACTATAGATCTTAAGCAGCCACACACCCAGCCTGATGGAAAAATAAAACAGTTGGGAACACCCATGTGCAGTACTTTTATATTACACAAAACACATTTTTTTAAAAATTCATCTGCAGAGTCAGTCAATATATGCAGAATTAATAGGTTAAATAGATAATAGGTTAAATACAGACTTCAAGTGGTGACACCTAATTTCAGTTTAGGCTAATCAGTTTTGGCCTTTGTCTGATGTCTCCACATGATAAGAAATGCCAGAACAGGTAACCAGATTGTGAGGCTTCATAAAGACAGGAGGTGCTGCAGCAGTTAGCAGTTGTATACCATCATTAGTCAAGGACAGCCATGGTGCTGTTATTAGTAGTGTGGCTCTTCCTGGACCTTCTATTTCCACAACCTTTTATTTAAAATCAGACAGTTGAGTGCCCTTGACATGGAATGAGCGTTATCTATGAAAATTGGTGTTTCCCTGTTTCATCAGTTTAAAAGACACCCAAGGAGAAACAAACTGAAGATGAGATGAAGTTTTAAAAATGGCAGAATTTGTTTGGCTCGGATGGACCTGGTCAGAACTAGCACAACACAGAGGTGGGACTGTGCTCTTGTTGGGCCTTCATGTATCTCAAAGATGCAGGCCAGATGACACTTTGAGTGCACTTTTTTTTTTTAAACAAACATTCTTAGTTAATATGGAATTTACTTTTACAATACAAAGTTAAATCAGCTCCCGTGAGCCCCCTGCTCTAGGACGCCTGTACCTGTTGCAATGTAACAGGCAGTGGTGGGCCATCAAAGCCAGCAAGGCCTTCTCTGCTGGCCTACACACTATCAGAAGCACTGACCTACATTTACAACCTAAATTCTAATATTTGTTTTATGAAATTGTTTTAATTTATTCCCAACAGTCTATTCTCTTCATTTCGTAGTGTTTCTCCTGGCTGCACTGCTTCCAGTACGTGTTTGTGCATGTTTGATTTTTGTCCAATCAGATTTCAGCATCTATGATAGATAGATAGATAGATAGATAGATAGATAGATAGATAGATAGATACTTTATTAATTCCCGAAGAGAAATTCAAATATGTGTTGCCATGTCAATCTAATCTGCCCAGAGCCTTCAGAATCGGTATGGCCGATGTAACTACAGCTATATTAGTAATGGGACTGTTTCTTTAACCAATCAGATTTCAAGTAGGCCTCACAGTAACGTCAGCCTTTCCCCGTCCTCTAATTGGTTGATCAGAGCAAAGTTGTTACAGCCACGTTCGATTAGCCAAACACGTCTGCAGGTATCTGCACACATTAAAACATTTCAGTTAGATTTTTTAACCCCCCAAAATGGCTGACAGAGGAGGACGAATTGACTTGGTCTCGGCTATAGTTAAAAATCAATTTTCAAGGCGGACATTTCCAGAAAAGCCAGACATTTGGAGGAGAGTTTGGCCAACCCCGAAGCTAGCTAGCTTGTCTCAGCCCGGGAAGAGGTTTGTTCGCCGCTTCCAGAGCAGTGCCTTAGAGCGGTACCACCGGCTTCCAGCCTCTGAGGAGCACCGCACATGATACTGCTGGGTAAGTCCCCACTGAAGGCCTAGGTGCCCAATGCACGGCCCGCCACTGGTAACAGGTTAGGGCTTGAAATCTGATGCATCAAACATCTGCCTCAGGCCAAACTCCATTAAGATCAGTGGATCACATGTAGATCCACTTGACAACAATGTCTGGAACTTTACAAGTGACTTGAAATACAACCTGTGTGTTGATGGTGTGACTTTATTCCTATTTACAGATACTTGTTCATCTTGTAATGAATAATTTTTATGGACAGATTACACCAGCTTCACTGCTGTATGAAGCTGCTTTATTTCCCTGTAGTTGAGATTATGGTCTAAGGGAATATGAATTGTCCTTTGACCAACCACATTTTTTGTTGAATGATTAGATTGGTTTACTGGCTATTAGGAGATGTCTAAGTTGTCAGCACTAGAGGGAGTTGCACTTTCTCTGTTGCAAAGTACAGCGTTGCCCAACACATAATTTGCATTGTGTTTGGTTTGTTTTACACGGTTGAATATGTTGTTATGTCCCTCACAATCATAATTCTCTTGTGATCGACTTGGTAACTTTTGAGTGATCAAGCATTGTTTAAGGCTTCCATAACACATGGAATAACAACAATTTTACAATTCTTTGTGATTGGTCTAGATGGATATCTGAAGTGTAAAAAAAAATGTATATATATATATATATACACACACACATCATCATCATCATAACAAAAGAGGTATAACTTGCATGTGAAAATACAGGGATGGGAAAAACACATGGGAGGGGAGAGAGACAGAGGGAGGGAGAGAGAGGCTGTTGATGAGCTCTAAGCCAAAGAGAAATCAGCACAATTTGCTTAATAAAATTAGGTACAGTTGAACTACACAAAGCCAGCCTCTGAGTGAGGGAGCACAGCATTTACAACAGGACTGCAGGCCGCCACCACACAAGAGTTTGACCTGGGTTTGCTTTTGTCTCTCAACCACACACCTGCTGTGAGAAGGGCTTTAAAGTCTAGGCATAGAGCCATTTCCACGCTCAGCTCTGAACTCAGGTGGGCTCAAAGGCTGGGCCATGCATCACCAGACTAAGGAAGAGGGCAACCCTCCCAAAATGGAAGAGAAAGAGGAAGCCCTAATGACAGCTTCTACTGAAGTCCTGGACAGTCCCTCCTTACAAACCTCGGGAGCTCAGGCAGAGCAGACCCGAGCTGTCTTGACACCCAGTCCCCGCAGTGGATGTGGGTTTTTCTGTCAGCCATTGTGTCTGCTCCTTGCACTGATCATGCTCCTGCTTTCTCTCCTTGGCAGCTGGGCAGTGGTCCACCTCACTCTGGGCACCCACGGTGGATCGCCTTTTCGGGTGTCAGCCAGTTACGATCAGCGTATCCCACGTGATGATACTGCCACCATCGAGCCCCACTTCACCACCAACTGCACTATGGGTAAGCTTGCACATCTGCATCACTTTGTGATGCTGATCTGTGTTTACTTTTTTTTTTTTTTTTAAGGGCCATGCTATTCTTGTTTCATGCAATGATTTGTAGGACTTTATAAAATCTTGTTCATTAAACACAATATTTTTTAGTAATTTTTTTGTGTGTAAATTTAAGTGTGAGTTTATGTTCAAATATTCACTGGTTGGAGTTTGGTAATTGCAAATTGTTGCTTCATTTAATCTCTTAATCATTACAAATTGAATATTACCCTGGATCTGTCTATTTTCAGTCCAGTTTTACTTAAATTTAACATCAATTTGGCTTCTGGTTTATCTGCTCAAATATAAAGTTATCCAAACCACAGTTTTAGTAATAACTGAAAATTAGGATTCTTTTCGGTAATTTCATGAGGTTTTTTATTTTTTTAGTTTTTTTTTACATGTGTGTTTGGTTTTTTTTCTATGATGGTTTCTGATACAGTGTATGCATTTACAGACTAAATTTGTGTCACATGCTTGCAGCTCAAATATGTCAAAGTTCAAATTGCACAGCTACATTCTATGAATTTTAACTTAATTACACCATGTTGTGGAATGAAATGTGCAGACTGCTTAAGACCAAAATAATATCGTTCTCTGTCAGCCTCGAAAGCTCCTGAAATTGGATTAATGTAACTGATTCAATTTCCTCTGAGCTAGATGCAGATGTACAAAAACCCTCACTTGAGCATTTCAAGGGTATATTACTGAGGAAATATGAATAACTTCTTTGTTTCCTAATAGAGATATTTGTGCGTAATGTGTTATGTTGGCGGAATTACAAAATGTCACACCAAGCAGGTGATGCCTTAATGGTTGTTCTGTGTATGTGTGAAATCCTCAAAAAGTATTTAAAAACAGCCAATGTCATTGCGTTGAATGAAGCAGAATTTTGTGAGTACGCGATTGATATCAGATTTCTGTCAGTCAAGTTACCTTGTTTACTAGACAACCCTAGAGTCGCCTGAACACAAAAAAAGGAGTAATCAAGTAAAGGTTGTCCAAGAGAGATGTTTTACTGCTAGTTGCTTCTCAAGGAATAAGGAATAAATGAACTATTAATACTGGCAGTAGCACTCAATAAAGAACATTTCATTTACATTTGATATATATATCACATAATACATAATACGCTAATTAAATACTTTTTAGATAGTTCCATTTTTTTTCACAACTAGGGTGGAATGAATTATAGATACCCGTCTTTGAAAAATAATCCCCAGTCCCCGGTAAATGGTGGGACTACAACTGCATTTGTCCTTTCGAAAACCAGGGATACCAAATTTATAGACCTTTGGAGAGAATGTGGTCCACAATTTCTGCCAGCACGTATAATATGTTGCCTCTTTTTGAGTCCCATTATTATTCATTTGAAACTCTCCTGGTCATTTTACAAAGAAAACATTGAGACAAAGTTTGGCTTAGTTTGTTTTTCCCATTTAAAGGACAGTGGTAAAGATTCTGCTGCTGGACACATTGGACACCTGGGAATATTGCCTTGTTAAATGAACAGTTGTTCACCTCCCTGTCAACTATTGTCGTCCTCACTTGCCCTGATTTCTGGCTAGAAATCTTGGGCGGGTCACTTAGAGAAAATACTGCCTCTGTGTATGGCATCTTAAAAAGTCCTTTTTTTTCCACTGCTTGTTACAGTATGCTGCACATGGAAAGCTATTGAAGTAGACTTTAGCTTGTATTTTTCTATAAAACCATACAGAGTATCTTCAGGAAGATGATCATTCCCGAAGGCCTCTTTTTAAATTCAGACAGATGCTCACAGTCCAGCAAATTTAATCTGCCCTGCCTTTATAGAGGGGGGTAGTCTCTGTGAGCTCTGCAACAATGAAATAGCTTTTATGCTCAGTCAATATTTAGCTGCAGATGAATGAGGAACTTCATTCAACTGGAAAGATTTGTCTATTTCTAATTCCTTAAATTTGTTTCAATGAGATGTTTGCACTTGAGGTGAGTTTCATGCTGCTGGCAAAACACTGGCAGTCTGATAAAAATCAGTAGCACCTGACTTTGCTATTACATTATCTGGATTTGGTCATCAAGTATGTAAATGTATATGAGTGTGTGAGCATAAGAAAGAGATTATGAAAAGGAGAAGGAAATTCAAATTGAACTCTGATGTCCATTAACTTCACATTTCTTACCCTAGCTCTTAACACTGCATTCTAACTTCAAATAAAAAATCCTTATGCAAAACTTAAAGATAAGTCCTGGTCCAAATACAATTCTTCAAGTGATGACTGAGAAAATCAGTCACATCCTTAAATTATCCCAAGAATGTATGAGTATGAGCAGAAAAGCTGCTGATAAAAACAGGTAACGCTAACTCACATTCACACACAAACAAATCAGTTTGAGTTTGGGATTTGTTTGTCTAACTGTTGTTTCTGTCACTGTAAAGACCGAGCAGAGTGAGTGCTGTTGCTTATGCAAATCGAGGCTCTGTTAAACATTGCCTATTTGTTCTCTGAGTTCACTGTGTTCCTCTTGCCAGGCAGCACATAAGCTGTGGCTAGTAGAGAGAAAAGAGCATGCAGGTGTGCCATATTCTCCTCAAGCAACACCTGGGTCCCCAGCACAACACCCACTACATGCATCCCACTACCAAACTAAGCCCTAATCCACTCGTGGCTCTCCTCATTTCGTTGTATTCTAAACCTCCTCCCCTTTCCCTTGTAGCACCTGTCACCAGGCTGTGCTCAAATTACCTTGCTTCTTACCTAGCAGAAAACATGAAGCCAGGAAGCTTGATTAAGGCTCTCAGATGCCATCCCTGGCAGAAAGCAGTTGTTTGCTTTATTTGTTCCAGTCAAAATTTGTTAATTACAGCTATTAATGTCCAGTAATGTCAGGCTATTCAGATGGGTAGCACAAAGACTGATCCAAACTTGATTAACTGCTTTAAGGTTGGTCCCAAAGGTTTGAAGTTTTAATTTCTTTGTTCAGATTTCTTTGTATTTCGCACTGGGATGGTTGCGTAATGGTATCCAAACAACTTAAAGAAACTGTGAACATTCTCATATCAGTGAGGGGAAAAAATTGAAAACATTAATTGTATTTCCAACCAAGTGCAGTGCAGTGCATTGCATCTTGTCTCCCTTAAGATATGCAACACAAAAATAATCCTCAAGGGCTGTTATCTGATTTCAGTCTGCTGAATCTCATAGATCAATTCTGTTTTAATCAAATTTGACAATGACAACTTCCATTTCCTCCCTCCTACTTTTATTCTTTTTTTTCTTTTTTTCTTTTTTTTTTTTTTTGAGAAGAAAGGCCACAATAAGTCAAGCCAGTGAAGTGCAAGGAGATATAGTCAATACAGGATAAATAAATGGAGCAATGTCTGACTTCTTTCTGCTTACCCCTCCATTTTAATTAAGTCATCAGTCACAGGGCCAACAAGTAATCCAATTTGTTGTCCCTAAAGCGACTTGTGTGGTTATATGAGCCCATCCTCCTGACAGGAAGTTAGAATTCTCCTACTTCTGCTAGTCCTTCTCTGATGACTGTGGCATTGCTGTACAAAAGAAATAATTATTCAGGTGCAACATATCTGTCAATGACACTCTTAACGCCCTAAAGTTCCTCGTCCAGGAAGTAAACACAGACTATTGTGATGACTGAAAATCTCATTACCAGATTGTAGCAAGGCAGGTCACATTTGCCTTTACAGTTATAACAATGTTTGTCCACAGAAGAGCCTATTTGGTATTTGTGCCAATGTATTACCCTGCAAATTGTCACAATTCATTTTCCAATTGGACATGCTGCAGAGACAAGGCAGCGGTGAACCCCCTGGGAATTTGAACTAGTGACCTTCTCCTCCCTGGCCCATTTCCCTAACCATTACACTGTGCTGCTGCAGGCTCCTAATGGAGCGTTACAGCAAGTCTATACTTTGCGATTAGGTACACAGCAGAGTGAGGGTGTCCCTGGGCCCATCAATCAAACATGGTCCTGTGGAGCCAATGAGGGAAGTGTTTGGAGAAAGCTGGTGGAGTGGACAGAGGGTTGGACATGTGGATGGATGGGTGACGGTGATTTGGGGTAAAGTAAGGTTCTGAGACTCACCTTTAAACACACAAAACATTACTCAGCATAAGCCTTTAATCAAGTTTTCAATTTCACTCTCACTGCATGAATAACACATATAGTTGTGTGTGTGTGTGTGTGTGTGTGTGTGTGTGTGTGTGTGTGTGTGACACACACATTTCCCATACATTGTCAGGTTAAGCAGTTATAATTGATTTTGTTTCCACGGTCTTTTCCAAGGCCCATCAGTACACATGTGCAGACTGTGTGTGACAAGCTGAGTGATGTTAATCAAATCTACAGAATATTGTGAGCAGCATGTTTGTATCTTACTTTGAAAATTTTCAGAGGCAGGCTCAAACTTAGAAAGATTGTTTTTGTATTACTAATTAATGTTGATTAATATTAATATTCACTTTTAAGAGCTTCTACTTTTATAGCTACTACTAGCTTTTGTGAGATACAAGTATCTGTATATTGTATAGGTAAATTCATATGACCATGGTATAGTGCAAGTATAGTGGAAAAAGACCAGGGGCTAAACAGTCACTACAAGCAAGAGATAACAAATTTTATTTCTCCTTTATTTTTATCTCTCATGTGGAATTCAATCTGATTGGCATATGTATATTTATTCCATTTATATAAACTAATGCAGGAGTCCGCAACCTGTGGCTCCAGAGCCGCATGCGGCTCTATCATCCATCTGCCGTGGCTCTCTGTGGCTTTGAGAAAACAATGTGAATAAATAATGGCAATTTAATTTAAATAAATGTTATTCAATTTAGTTATATTTTTCAATGTAACAGTTATGATTCTAGAGATGTAGGTGATCTTTTAACATTGAAATTTAATATTTAATATTTAGTCGATCGAAATATGCGTCCCACCTTATATGCGTCACCTGGTGCTGAAAGGCTGATGACTTCCTTTGAGCTCTCAGCCCCCGGTAAGCTATCCGTGGATACAGCCAAAAAAAAAATGTTCTGATGAAAATAGAACGTAATTCATTTATTTCATAGTGCAACAAACTACAGTTCTTATATACATAGTATAACTGTAATGAAACTATCTTCATTGTGGCGGTCAAATCCAGGTTGCCAACCCCTGAACTAATGAAACAGATAGCTTCATTAACACGAGCAGAGCAGAAACAAGGACACAAAATCACTCACTGAGCCATGATGAAGACATCAAATGGCTTGACACTGCACACAGCAGTCTCATGTAGCTGCATATACTGTGGCAGTCTGGAAACAAATAATTGAGAAGAGAATTCATTGACAAATATATTTTACAAAATTAGCACAATTTATGAATAAGATGAATACACGTTTTAAGTCAGAGTGGTGCAAAAAGCGTAGGGACATATGTATAAGTGTAGAACAGAGTCAGGTGAGTCATTCCCTACCATTTTCTGGACAAGTGGATGTGCTCGTGCCATGGACACCAAGAGTACACCAACAGTACAAGCCTGAACGATTGCCTACAAAAATGGCGACCTGGAGGCTCTACTATACGTCGGGTGGGTCTCAAGAAGCCCCTATTCAAGTGTCATATGGTTGCACCTGAGACAGGGAGGCACTTCTGTTGGAAAGTGGCAGTCTCCCTCAGGCGCAACTATTTCACTAAGTTGAAAGGTGAAATGTACTGCCTTCCTTGTCTTTGTTTTTTCTTTTTGAGCCAGGTTATGTTGCTCCCATAAAGCATGAACTGCAAACATAGAAAAGAAATGAAAAAATATGCTCATGAAAATGTATTCCTGTCTATCTATATACCTTTATAGTTGAAAATAACAGAGGCATTCGCTGCCATTATTTTGGGTACACTTTTCAATTGGTAGTTTTTTCTCAAGTACATTTAAAGACAGCTTAAGCTGACCAAAGTGCAAAATATTAAGTGAAACACATAAAACTAAGACAACAATAGATGACAGGAAAATCCAAATTATGGACAGAGGTCCAAAAAACAAAAATGTGCCTTAAGCCTTGATTTCAGAACAAAGATAAGACAGCGCATCTAACTTCTAACAGTAACTCCTTCCACAATTGTGCTGCAGCAACTGTAAAACGTCCGTCACTTTTTAGGTTTTTATAGTTGTCATTAAAGTTTTTATTAACTTTGACATGTTTAACAAACGAAACAGTATTTAACAGTATGATCGAACAGGTGAACAGAACTGAGGGATACGTTTGGAAACACAGCTATAGAAAGAAGCAAACACAGACAAGGTAATCATTTGAAGAATAAAAGTCTGTTTTATGTGGTGACTGGATTACAATGTGTAGGAATCCCCACAAGGTACAAGACGAGAAGTAGTCAGAAGAGTTGGTCCCACCTTCTGTGTTCCCTCCTAATCTGTTTAGTATGGACACGTAAAATGCATTGCATAAATCCAATCTTTCAAACTGGTGTTTTTATCAAAAAAATATAAAATAATTCTAGATGCAGTGATCAATCTGGCCATAATAACAGTAAGATATCTGGTATTTAGGATATTTATCACCCAAAAGACCACAAAGTCAAGTCTTGTTTTTCCATAATAAATAATACTACTTGAACATTTAGGGGGCTAGGAAAGATGTGACCTGCTTACACTTTTTAGCACCTGTCAAAATCCACCTGCAGGTGAGAAGGGCAGAGTAGGGACAGTCCAGATATAGGACAGGATTATGATTTGAAATGTAATTTCATGGAATTACGCTATTGCCTTAATTTAATTTATTTTAACTATCTCTTTTAATGAGATTTACATGAGGCTTCTCATCCATCCATCCATCATTAGAATTGAATAACCTGAATAGAGTATTTGATACATTTTTGTCCTTGGCTGGCAGCATTGTATAACAGACCATATGTGCTTTTTTTTCTTGAGGTGCTTTTAATGGCTTGAATTGTTTTTCTGTCCATAGCAGACATGATATGTTTTTAGTCATTTTGTTCATACTATTGATGAAGTATTTTTGTAAAGGTGTTGATCCTGAAGGAAATCTTTAAGTAAGAACTCTGTTCCCGCTCTGTTATTTACTGTGTGCCAGAGGGCAGCATTAAAAGAACAACTAAAGCATAATGTCTGATCACAGGTGCATATTGCATATTTGCTTCATAAGTACCTCAAGACATGAATGTTAAAAATTAGGAACTCTGTAGTTTAGGCCAAGGCCTTCAGGAGCCTTGGAGGCAACCAGCATTTCAGCTATCTGCTCTTTATTTATACTGAACAAAAATATAAATGCAACACTTTTGTTTTTGCTCCCATTTTTCTTGATCTGAACAAAGATCTAAAACATTTTCTATATACACAATATATACAGTTGTCTCGAATATTGTTCACAAATCTGTCTAAATCTGTGTTAGTGAGCACTTCTCCTTTGCTGAGATAATCCATCCCACCTCACAGGTGTGGCAATATCAAGATGCTGATTAGACAGCATGAATATTGCACAGGTGTGCATTAGGCTGGCTACAATAAAAGGCCACTCTGGGGGATGGGGTCAGAAAACCAGTCAGTATCTGGTGTGACCACCATTTGCTTCACACAGTGCAACACATCTCCTTCGCATAGAGTTCATCAGGTTGTTGATTGTGGCCTGTGGAATGTTGGTCCACTCCTCTTCAATGGCTGTGCGAAGTTGCTGGATATTGGCAGGAACTGGAACATGCTCAATGGGTGATATGTCCAGTGAGTATGCTGGCCATGCAATAACTGGGATGTTTTCAGCTTCCAGGAATTGTGTACAGATCCTTGCAACATGGGGCCGTGCATTATCATGCTGCAACATGAGGTGACAGTCGTGGATGAATGGCACAACAATGGGCCTCAGGATCTCGTCACGGTATCTCTGTGCATTCAAAATGCCCTCAATAAAAAATGCACCTGTGTTCGTTGTCCATAACATACGCCTGCCCATACCATAACCCCACCGCCACCATGGGCCACTTGATCCACAACGTTGACATCAGCAAACCGCTCACCCGCACGACACCACACACGCTGTCTGCCATCTGCCCTAAACAGTGAAAACTGGGATTCATCCGTGAAGAGAACACCTCTCCAATGTGCCAGACGCAATCGAATGTGAGCATTTGCCCACTCAAGTCGGTTACGATGATGAACTGCAGTCAGGTCGAGACCCCGATGAGGATGACGAGCATGCAGATGAGCTTCCCTGAGACGGTTTCTGACAGTTTGTGCAGAAATTCTTTGGCTATGCAAACCGATTGTTGCAGCAGCTATCCGGGTGGCTGGTCTCAGACGATCTTGGAGGTGGACATGCTGAATGTGGAGGTCCTGGGCTGGTGTGGTTACACGTGGTCTGCAGTTGTGAGGCTGGTTGGATGTACTGCCAAATTGTCTGAAACGCCTTTGGAGACGGCTTATGGTAGAGAAATGAACATTCAATTCATAGGCAACAGCTCTGGTGGACATTCCTGCAGTCAGCATGCCAATTGCACGCTCCCTCAAAACTTGTGACATCTGTGGCATTGTGCTGTGTGATAAAACTGAACATTTTAGAGTGATATTTTATTGTGGACAGCCTAAGGCACACCTGTGCAATAATCATGCTGTCTAATCAGCATCTTGATATTGCCACACCTGTGAGGTGGGATGGATTATCTCGGCAAAGGAGAAGTGCTCACTAACACAGATTTAGACAGATTTGTGAACAATATTTAAGAGAAATGTATATATTGTGTGTATATAGAAAATGTTTTAGATCTTTGAGTTGAACTCATGAAAAATGGGAGCAAAAACAAAAGTGTTGCGTTTATATTTTTGTTCAGTGTAGTTACTTTAATTCCTAATTTCTTCTCTTTTTGTTGTGTGCAGTTCCTCTGATGGCAGGGTACTTTCAACACCTTTGCAATCTTATTGGAGGTCACACATTGTTAGCCCAAAGAGAGTGCCCAATGACAAATTAGCAGGCAAAGCAAGTAAAAACAAAAAACACAGCTCATCAATTATCCAAAGGTACAACCTGCCAAGAGAATGCCTTGTCTGGCAGTACCAAGCTTCATCACATTTTACCTCTAATCTGTTGCCTCAGGGATTTCCTCCAGCAACATCCCCTCAACACAAACTGGATTTCTGTTGCAGGCACCTTTCCAAGGCAATCTAAACAGGTAGTTTCATTTTAAGATATTGAGCAAGTGTTGAATTGCCTAGGGCACCAAGCAGAGTGTTCCCAGCCCACACATGCCAAATGAAGCAGATGTCTAAATCAACCCTGACCTGGCAGGGAGGAGACAGTTTCTGGACGTTATGGACTGGTAGCATTGTTGACAGAAAAAGTTGGTCTTTAAGATACAGTAAGCTTAAATCTCATTTTATCCTGTAGACACATGTATCCTGAGAATTCATGGATGAAATCATAACTAACCATTGGGTTACTTCAATCCATGCAATTTCAATTGGAAGGTTTTATTCATTCATTCACTCATTCATCTTCTACTGCTTATCTGTTTCCGGATCATGGAGGTTGCTGGAGCCAATCCCACCTCACTCTGGGTGAGGGCGGGGTATACCCTCAGGGCCAACATACAGAGACAGACAGAGACAAAAAACCACACACACTCACACTCAGACCTACAGACAATTTAGAGTCACCAATTAACCCAAACATGATGTCGCCGTGTGACGGCGGGAGGAAACCCACGCAGGCACGGGGAGAACATGCAAACCCTGCACAGAAAGGCCCCAGGCCTGGGAACCGTATCCGCGACCTTCTTGTTGTGGGGCAACAGCGCTAACCTCTTTTCCACCATGCTGCCCGGTTTTACTGTGTTGTACAATGTAATAGCTGTAGTTAAAGTGGGGTTTTAGTGTATATGGTTGTTAATTATTGTAACCAGTTTCTGTGATAGATATATAAGTTGAAGCTGTTTAAGAGTACTCACCAACTGCTGTCTGTACCTAACCGCCTTCAAATTACGACTAAAAAGCAAACTTCAACTAGGCAGAATTCACACTCACTGCACACTTCATTAGGAACACCTGCACATTTGCTTATTTATGCCGTTATTCAATCCAAGCCAATTATGCGTTAAAAGCGTAATAAATTAACTCCTGTAGATACAGGTTAGGACCACCAGTTAATGTTTACATCGCTCAGATAGGAGAAAAGTGATCTCAATAACATGATTGTTCCTGCCAGATATACTGGTTTGAGTATTTTGTCTGATCTGCTGGCATTTTTCAAAAGGTAAAATCCATCTGTGAGCAGCAGCTCTGCAGACAGAAAAGCCCTGGTAGTGAGAGAGGTCAGAGTGGAACAGTTAGAGTGGTTGGAGCTGACGAACAGGCTAGGGTAAGTAAATAACCACTTTTTACAACTGTGGTCAGTAGAAAATATGAACACCAATAAAAAACTGAGGTGGATTTGCAACACCGACATGGGTTTCATTCCAATCAGGGTCACCAAAACCAGAGAGTTGAGGATTGTAAATTTAGTCTGGTGTGATGAAACCGGTAAGTTAAGAATTTTAACAACATGAATCCATAGAGCCAACCTGTATTATGTCAGCAGTCCAGTCTGTTAGTGGTGTAATTGGGTGGGTGTTTTCATGGTGCACTCAGGACCCCTTTATACCAGTCACTCATCATGTGAATGCAATAGTATATGCTTGCTGACCATGTGCATCCTTTTATGCATCAATCTACAGTCCGTTAATAGCTAAAATTGTGATAAATTTGCTTAATGTAAGGAACAATTGGAAAGTATTCAGACAATTTCTGTGTTCTTATTTTGCCAACTTTTGACCAGAATGTAACATGGAAAATGTTCGTCTCCATGTTCCATGTCAACTCATTTCTATTTAAATGACAGCATTTTATCAAACTGATATCTTTAAAATCCAAAGGGATTAATGCTCCTTAACCTCACTGCTTCTCTTCTGCTCTACAGTGCCCACCCATAATTGACATAATATTAGACACACGGTCTGCTCACATTAACAATCAGTCATTTCCCAGCACAATCTAAACGCCAGTGGTTTTAATTTTATGTGCAATGACTATAACTCCCGCTTCTATCATCTATTTATAACTGATGTTATTTTAGGGTTATTGCTGTTTCAAACCCTTCCCCATTGAGCACAGTAACATTATTCAAGTTATAGTCCTGCTCCATCTCCACACTTTAATGGATTTTTGGACCGCCATCCATGTTGTTCTCATAAAAGCTGTGGTGATCAGCTGAAGTTAAAGCTGGCTGCATTATTAAATCCAAATGAAAACTTTTCCAAAGCTGGTGACTAAGGTACCTGCAAATCGCATGACATTCCCATCACTCTCAGCTGCACTTTGTGTTTGCTGCTAATTAGCAAAGCGTTAGCATGCCATCATGTTGCACTAAGATAGCAAACATGGCATTGTAATTTGTAAACACCAAATTATCACTGTTATAGTGAACATGTTAGCACTGTTGCCCCACAATAAGAAGATTGTGGGTTCGGTTCCCGGCTTGAAACCTTTCTGTGTGGAGTTTACATGTTCTCCCTGTGTCTGTGTGGGTTTCCTCCGGGTACTCTGGTTTCCTCCCGCCGTCCAAAGACATCATGTTTGGGTTGATTGCTGACTCTAAATTGTCCGTAGGTCTGAGTGTGAGTGTGAGTGGTTGTTGGTCTCTGTCTGTCTCTGTGTGTTTGCCCTGTGATGGACTAGTGACCTCTCCAGGGTGTACCCCGCGCTCACCCAATGTGAGCTGGGATTGGCTTCAGCACCCACCACGACCCGGAAACAGATCAGTGGTTGAAGATCAAGATAAATGTTAGCATGTTGATGCTAGCATTTAGCTTTAAGCAAATTCCAAAGCTGTTAATATGGCTGTAGACTCTTAGCATTGCCTTAATGTTAAGCTCCAGCCTTTTCTACAGGGAAGTCACTGAAAAACATTTACTCAGAAAGGGTCAATATGATAGTGTATTCATTTTACTGGGGTGAATGAAACAAAATTGTATCTTACTTTGTGTTGTTAAAAAACAAATCCAAGTAATGTAGAATAGACATAAAATGTATTATTTTCCTTCTGTGCCAGTCGGCTCGCTGTGTGCCGAGGCCTCTCCTGCAGTGACTATGACAACTAGCAGTAGAGATTGGGCAGAGCTTTGATCAATCGAGCATGACTGTGTGCAGTTAATTGAATTCATGAGTGAATACTTCTTGTCCTGTTGAGTGTCCTGTGGGAAACCTGGCTGCATCCATCTTTGGCAACCCAGCCACTGTAAATCTTCATGAATATCCCCAGAATTCGGCAGTGGGATGTGTGATAGCACGGAAGTGGTGCATCCCTTACTCCGACCCCTTGAGATTTTTTACCCCATGACAGAGGACCGTCCATCATTATAGCATGTGAGGTTAGAGAATACAAAGTAATGAATGATCAAAATTGGATAAATGAGACCTAATCTCTTCTGAATCATTATTGCTCTGTCAGACCTCCTGAGGTGTTTCTTCTTTTGTATTTTCCATTTTTGTGAGTGGATTCAAGTTATTTTCATTCTGTACACAAAGAGCACAAGAAGCTCTCAAAATAGGCAATTCTTAAGAGTGCTTTTCGTTGTTTCTGAGCACACAGAGATTTCAGGATTTCAGGATGACTGACATGCTTGCTTATCTGTAGGAAAACCAAAGCCATATTAATTTCAGTACAAGTCTACCCTCTGCATGACTCCAGACAGTGTTTTTGCAGCTTGACTTCAACAAGGATGCGTTTGTCTATATTCAAATCTATAAGTAATCTCCACCAAAGCATAGCAAAAGTTTTATTCAAATTGGGAGACAAACTACTTTGCATGATTTTATGATACGCTCCAGAGTGAGACTTCTCTATCAGTGGAATTTCAAAAACGTGATATGCATGATGCGGTTATGCAAAAACGTCGAGATAAGTGCTGAATTGATTTCAACTAGTGTGTAAAAGGGGAACCACTACCTCCAACACAAAGCACCATTTTTTGTTGTTCAGCATGCATTAAAACCATGACACCTTTGAGCCAGTCGGGAAATGTAAATCTGCTTCAGTGACCTGACAGCATGCCACAATTAGAATAAAACTCAGGATATATCTGTATCTCTTTTAGCATGTGGTTTCTGCCGTTAGATTCAAGGGTAAAATGTTTCCTGATTTTAATCCTGTAAACAGATGGCTTGAATGAAAGTTGGAAGACGTAGGCCAACTTGGCTGATAAACAGAAAAATTTTATTTTCTGAAGAGAAAAGGAAAAAACAAAGCTTGAAAACACATCACTTTGCTACAATGTGCTCAACATTTTTTTTTTTTTTTTTTTTGCCAATTCAATTTAGACAATTAGTCACGAGAAAGAATCAAATGGGTTTAAATCCCCTTTGTATGTAAAATGATAACGGGGCCCCTGCATGAAATTTATCATAGTGCTGTCTCAATAGAGCAGCACAAAATCCAGATAACAAGCATTTGTTAGATATGACCATAACGTTGTTCCCACTGTATCTGTTCATGTGACTGATTTGATTCCTATTTTAAGAGTTTTTCCAGAAAAAAATGGATATTCCCTCTAACATGCCTTTTAGCAAAATGATACAGTATAATAACTGGGGACACTGTCATGCATAATCAACCCTGGAGCACTCTTTGTAAGCATCTTTTTGACAATGATACACATTTGAACCCTCATCTGTCCAACCACTGAATATCACTTGTGGCCATAACAGCCTTCAATGACACATATTGACAACACATGGATCCTAAATAATTCTCTACAGTTCTTGTCAACAGTGACTCCTGGTAACCTGAACATTATCTAGCAGAATGTCACAGAGGACTCTCTTCATTCCTCTCTGACATTTAGGCAAAGGTGACAAGGGTTAATATAATAAACAGCAAGGTGTCTGTGTCATTGGCATTCCTGTTTCTTCAGCTTTGCAATAGAACATCAATGCCACTGTGGACTTGCAACCCTGGCTCTGAAACCCAATGGACCCATAAAAAGATATTTTCATAACTGATTTGGTGACTTTTGTTATTTTCTAATATGAAACTGAACCTTGAGCCTTGAACCTTGGACCTTGAATTTAAATTAATTACAGAAACAAACACCAGAAGGTCTGAATTGAATTTGTAACAGTTTTTAACACCATGTGTGTTGATGCATAAAAGTTTTCCAGGACTACAGCATTGATTTCCTTGTGACTGAAATACAGTGTCTTTGTTCCTCTCTGAAACGGCGGGCTCTATTGCTGCATGCAGTGTTTCTTTTAATGTCTTGTCTTGTGGGTCTGTTTATTTTGCCTTTGAACGTTTGTTGTAAACACCTGAACTAATATTGCCTTCACAGCTGTCAAAGGTATATCAAGAATGATAGCTTGAAATTTGATCTAAATGAGTGCAACATAAGTGAAGTGTGTACCTAATGTACAGTTGTTTCCACGTGTGATAGAGCTACGCCAATGTGTTGAACGTGTAGAAGAAGCAAAACCCAAGTTCCCTTTGTCCAGCTTAGTTAAGTACATGAATGTGCACAAAGTACTAATTGTTAGCCATTTACAGCATCCAACAAACACCTCATTTCCTGTGTTGATGTTCCCATTTTGTCATTTATCAACAGCTGCTGTGCCCTTTGTCATCTGTCCAGCTCCTCACCACTCATACATCATTCTCCTTGCAAAGACAACCCAACCCCCAGAGCACACCAATAACAAAACTGACTTACTCCCACAGGTTGTAGATTCCCCACTGACCCACTTGTTTTCACATTGTGTCAAGTGTGATTTTGGAACTGCAGTAGAGCAGAAGTGCACCAGCCATGTCTGACTGGATTCAGCTGCTGTGGGAGTGGAAAGTTCAGTGACATTGCAGCTTTGATACTTTGTATTTAACTGTCATCACAGATGATAAATCAATGAATTTACATACCTGCCCAAAGGGTTCAGTGAACCCTAGGTACTTTTTTTTCTGTGTTGATAAATCTCTCTGCTCACAGTGTCAACATTATACAAAGAAGAAGCCACCGAGCACAACAAATGAATAATGTATGTGCTGAGCATGACTGAATACACACAGCAAGACCACATCTATACCCACGCAGTTGGTCATAATCAAACAAGCCCCTGCCTCACCTCATTTGAGTACAATTTTACATTTGCCCTCTTGTGAAAACTTATACAAATGTCTTATGTCAGTGAGACCTTAGTTATGTGTGTGTGCAAGCAAACCCGCTGTTCACTGCTTTTACTCGTGCAGTGTGTGTGGAAAAAGGGATATTCATTATCGAAGGCATTTATCTAATATGTGTTCCAAGAATTTGAAGTCTATTAGTCACTGACATGTTAATATGGCTCTCTGTAGCCATTAAAGCCCTGCCACAATAGAGCACTGTGGGAGGCCCCTGACTAATGTGTTTTTGTCCAACAAAAACTGCTGCCCCCTCTTTCGAATCTATAGAGTTAACTATGTCAGTTTATCTCTGGGCCGTAAAGTTTTTCAACCACAGTGGTGAACAAAGGAGTGAAATGTGCTGCAAATCGGGCACAGCTATGAAATTTCCACTCTCTCCTGCAAAGTAATCACATAATAATTTCTGTGCACCTAGCATGCAAGAGTGGCAGTAGCAACTACTGATGGGCGATACCACACTTTTAAGATTCAATACAATACTGATTACTTTTTGCATTAAATAATCAATACCGAGTACTGGTCATTTCTTATCAGTGAATTTTTTTAATCATAATATTGGTAACCTTAAAAACAAATCATGTCAAATACTGGCCATGCAACAACTTTAATGTGCACAGTTCAGAACATAAAAGTTAAATGAATAATTAACATAAATGTGAATTAAATAAAACAAGCACATTTGAGCT
Organism: Remorina albescens; assembly: GCA_034769265.1. Lineage (NCBI taxonomy): Eukaryota > Metazoa > Chordata > Actinopteri > Carangiformes > Echeneidae > Remorina > Remorina albescens. The sequence goes on along the minus strand of CM068488.1, from coordinate 17,129,579 downwards.
TTCTTTGAACTTTTACTGAGCAACATTATTTTCAAAACAATGAAATGTTCCTGACAGAAATGTAAATCAATCCATTTACCATCAATATAATACAATAAATAATAAATAACATAAATATGAATGAAATAAAATTGTAAAAAAACAAAGGTGGTGACCAGCATAATTTGGTCCTGACAGAGATGTAAGTGTACACATTTGTACAGAAAGAAAATTTCACAAAAAAAGAATTAGCTTCTCTTTCTGTCTGCCATTTCTCCATTTTCCCCGCTCCGTCAGAAACTCTCAGAAATGCACACGCTCCTCGCTGTGTTGTTGCTAGCAGGATGGAAACACACAACTTGCGGCTCTTTTGGTCACGTGACTTGGATGGACCAGTTCAATATGCTGTGGGCTGGGGGAGTTGTTCGGCACAAAACGCTGGAGTAAGTTAACTAAAAATATTTGGAATTGACACATGCACTTTTATTTTGCATTTATTAAAGTAGTCGATAGCAAAACGGGCGACCTGCGGGTATCGATATATCGATGCTGTGGGATCAGTCCGCCCATCACTAGTAACTGTAGTGTAGTTACTGAAGCCTAACGCTTGATGTGTGCACTTAAACTTTAAATATTGCACCGTTTTTCATTAGGAAATTAATCAGACTTTGCTTTAGTGTTGCTTGATGAATTTTATACATATTTAATTGCATCTATTACACCCACACATTTTGCCCTTAAAAACTGGTCATATACTAGCTTTTCTTAAATTGTATTTCAATCAGACCTGCTTGAGCTGGGCACAAAATAAATTCTACTGTGAAATGCTTAGAGTTCTCAATAATTGCAGCTCATTTGACATTAGCCATCCATTGCCACTTTGTTTGGGTTAGGTTTTGCCCTAACCAGCTTGTTATATGGAGCTTGGTTATATAAATAGAAGCAACAAAATCAATAATACTCAGTAGTAATATCCCTAATTAATGGTGTTTTCTGTGTTTGACACATAATTTGTGTTTTAGTGTTGATTTATGGAATATTTTACCTGGTTCTGATACTGGTCTGTGAGTCAGTTACCCTCATGAAAATCCGAGATTGAAAAAAATTGTGCCAAAAGTGCACCACTATGTCAGAGAGAAAATTACGCAACCTGAAAAACAGTACAGTCATTACAAATGTCTTGAATTAGTGTATCAGTACTGTAAATCTAGTCAGCTCAGCTAACAGTGCTTGTTCTACACTGCCTCTCCTGTCATGGATTCCAATGTTATCAGATTTCTGACTCAAGTTTGACTGCATGTAAAATAAATCTACATAATACAGATCAAGGGCAAACTACAGTGAGCAGCGCCAGTCACTTGTGATAAGGATCACTTCTCTTTTTCCCCCCCCCCCCTAATAAGTGAGAGTGAAAACAAGATCCTCATCAGCAGAAAGTTCTATTTTTCTTCATTTCTGTTTTGATCTCTTCACTGTGATCAGTCGCAGGTGATTAAGGTCGAGGTGAGCAGGTAGTTTCCACAGCCCGAAGATATCACCTCCCTGATTTGCAAGAATGCAAATGTCCCAGGTTCCAATTGAGTTGTTGGGACGTGGGTGTGTGTGTGTGTGTTTTCTCCCCTCTTACAGTATCTAGGTCATTGTTCTTGCTTCTTGTGCTCCTTGTCTGATGGATATGTACTGTATTCAAACCCAGATGCATATGCAGCCTGGGCCAAGTTATTTATGATGCTACAGGCAGTCTGTGGGTGCCATACAAGGTTTATAGTCGGGTTTTATATTAGTCTTTGTCCCTGACTGATGTACTTTTGTGTAGTAGCTATTTATTTTCTACTATTTGTAAGTTATATTTTCCCTGAGCTACAAATTTGTGTTTTTTGTCAACATATAAATCTAACCATGGTATCCAATGAGTGAACTTGGATCATAATCCAGGTTTTTTTTTTTTTTTTTTTTTTTTTCCTTGGCTCAAAAGTAGATTTTTTTGTTGTTTTGTGATTTTGCTGCCATCGTAAATTTTTTAAGTGCTGACTGAACTGTGGAAACAGTTTGGTTTGTAATGGCACTTTTACAATGTCAGTTAAAGAAATATTTTCTTTGTCTCCTTTCTCTCATTCTGTTTGTGCAGCATCGTCACCCGGCCCAAACATCACACTGGAGGGTCAGTACCATTGTCATCAGGGCCCTGAGATCCCACTGGACAAACTGTGTGACTTCAGTACAGACTGTCCCCTTGGTGATGATGAAGGCGACCTATGTCGTGAGTACACCGTGACACAAAGGCACAGCTGTTTATAAAAGAGTGTGAGAGCAAAGCTCACGTGTCAGCTGTCTTTCCTGCACTCACTGCTCGATCAAAACAGCCCAGTTGTGAGGTTGGTCAGGCGTTGTGAGTTGCCTCTAATGAAGCCATTGCATCCTGCCCGACACAGCAACAACTGAGCGGCGGCGTGTGCTTTCCTGACAGAGAAGCAGGGGAAAGGTAGAAAAAAAGGCAGCATATGCTTGGCGAGCATATCTCACCCATGACATATTCCATGGTTGTTATTTATACCTCTTTGCACATTTGTTTTCTTCTTTTGCTGAGCCCTAAGAGGAACACTAGCCAAGTGTGCTGACATCTTATTTTCAAGTGAAGTCCCTCAGGCCATCTGTTTGTAAGTCTGTGTTTGTGAGCGTGAGTGCCAAGGATCTTTTTTTAGTCCTACCTGAAAGCGTGCATTTTTAAATTGTCTTTACTAAAAGTTCAGACTCTTACCCCCAACAGTGTTTTTAAATGTTTTAGCTTGATTTCAGACTTCACCTATATTACACTGACCAGAAATAATTTGCTCCTGCCCACAGAGCATGTCAGGCTCGCATATGGTGCTTATTAAAATGACGGGTGCTCCCTTGTGTTCATGGTCGCTGAAAGTTAAGATGGTAAAGAGTGGATGAAAATCCCAGCCCAGGCACTCAGGCTGTCTTTTTACTGCAGGAGGACTCATCAGTGCTAATTGGCCGGAGAGGCTAACCCAGTGGTACAATCTCCATTTGAATGTAATAAGAGTTTGTGTCTAACATTTTGATTGTGGAAGACAGCAGTGGACATTTGAGTCTAAGTGTAATCAGTGAAACACAGCCAGCCTGAATACATCATTGATGTCATTCAGTAGCCTTAGTAAAGACCAATACAATAATGTTCAAAGCAATAGTTTGAATGGTGGTTTATGAGCCCCATCATGACACCAGCATTTATTTACATCAGCAACAAATAGGGCGTGCAAGGTGAGGTCTAATACTTGCTGTGAGTTTGTTGGAAAATGTTGTATATCTGTCACATTTTCTCTGTGTGCTCCACTCACCCTCTGTACTGTCTGCCTAAAAGCTGAAAGTGCACAGAAGCATGGAGGCCAAATGCTATTTGCTCTAAATGAAGGTGTCTCTCCCTGTAATAGTAGAGGACGACATTTCCAAATTTCATAAGTCCACTCTGACACTGCCACGTTATTTCTTCCTCTCACACACACCGTCTACTTCTGGATTTCGTGTTTCTCTATCATCCATCACAATTAGCCCCTGCTACTCAAATCACAGTGTTCCCCTTCTGACATTTCAATTTCTATGATCTATGCACAAGTTGTCTTCATCTGATCTGATCTCCTTTATAAGATGTGCCAAGGCTCATTAACAGGAAAAGCAGAGAGGGGCAAGAGGAACAAACTGAGCTTGTGTCAATCACAAAAATTCCTGACATATAAGGAAAATCAGGTCCCCAAGGCTCTCCTTCACCATCCTTCCCCAGCATCATTATGCATAAACACACTCTTCGGCTTGTTGAGTCAACGCTTCTTCTGGTCAGTGTAAAATCTGCACATTAGTGCTTTCTGACCCCATAGTTACCCAAACTACTGCTGCTTGGCATCAAAGATGGGTGTAGATTGTTAGAGAGTCAGGCTGGCATAGCTGTGGTAACTCTTAAACACATCCTACTGTGACTATACACCTTGATTTCAAAGACTCACATCACTTCCTGGGTATTTTCCTCTATACAGACTAATAACACGAACTGTAATGATTTGAACTGTTCAGGATTGATTTAGTCTTCATAAATTTTGAGAATGCTTAAATTTGATTAAGAGATGAAGAATATAATTTCTGATATCTCATAGTAGAACATTTGCTAATGTGATCATGCTTTATTACAAACATCCTACTATGGTGTGTTTTTACACACTTTGCCCCTTGTTGAGATGTCATGACAAAATCGACTGACACTCCACTTGCTGGTCATAAAAATGAAGAAATGGTCATGTTAATCTTCATAAAATAATAGTGATACTCTTTTATGTGCCTAATTCATACCTCATAATATAGTTTGTCAGTTGATCTTAGTTTGAAGTGGCATAACAAGACTCATAGCAAACAGGAAATGAAGGAAGAAAGAGTGACAGGGAAAAGGCAAAATCAGACAAATCTGCGCATGTTACATCCTCACAGACCTCTTCATATTGTGAGCAGCTTCATAGTATGTGACATTAAAACACTGTCCTTGAAGCACATGCAAGTGGCACGGGTTGCTTTGTGTAGAGGACATTGAATCATGATATCACAAGTAAAACATAAAAAAAAGTTCACCCAGATAATCCAGATAACTCTTTACTTGCTTGAAAAAAAAAAAAAAATACACCTCAAAAGAAATTTTGTTGTCAGTGTTGTTTTAGTGTTGTTTTAAGAGATAATGATCCATTTCCCAGTTATATTCAGGACATTTAGGTGTTTGAGACCTGTTAAAAACTCTTTGTGTTATACAAATAATTCTAATACAAGTGTCACTGAGAAAGAAAGCATTTTTCTGTTGCCTTTGTTCCTGAAGAATACCTGCTTTATGATCTCTGCTCTAGCCAATTTCACCTCCATTATCTGGATGATGCCATTTCCAAAAAGCACGGTCATCAGGGCCCTTACAGATTCCTATTGGTACAGGGCACTTTCAGTGATAAAAGAAACGCTGAGAAAACTTAGGGTGAAAACTTCAAAGTTTTCAGTCTGATATAGAATTTTAAGCCAAAATCATTACACTGGAGTTGTTTGACAACAGGACTCAAAAATGCCAGAAAATTAATGACTAAATATATATAATGAGACACATATATACTGTATACACTACTCACAAAAAGTTGACAGGCTTAGATGGAGGCAACTGATTCGCTGTGGCGACCCCTGAAGGGAAAAGCCGAAAGGAGTATACACTACTCACAAAAAGTGAGTAGTGTATACTCACAAAAAGTTAGGGATATTTGGCTTTTGGGTGAAATTTAGGGAAAAGGTTCACCCTACAGTGATATTATATCATGAAAGTATGGCATTTAAGTAGAAGCATGCAATGGTGATTTCCTCATCTCAGACAATGTATTCAAACAAAAGCCAACAACAGTGGGGGGTATACCACAACAAAAAATGTCAATGTCTCAATAACGTGTCATATGCCCTTGAACATCAATTACAGCTTGACAACAACGTCTCATGCTGTTCACAAGTCGACTTATTGTCTGCTGAGGCATGGCATCCCACTCTTCTTGACGGGCAGCCCTCAGGTCATTGAGGTTCTGGGGTACAGAGTTACGAGCCTCTACACGGTGACTCAGCTGATCCCATAGGTTTTCTATGGGATTCAGTCTGGAGAAAGTGCAGGCCACTCCATTCAATGTACCCCAGTCTCCAGCAGCCGATCCCTTATGATGCAACTTCGATGAGCTGGAGCATTGTCGTCCATGAAGATGCAAAATGATGACGCCTGTGCCTGGTGGTGTGGTCAGGTACCCTTGCAGGCCATCTAGCACGCAGGCCATGCTGACGTAAACGATTTTGAATGGTCTGACGTGACACTTTGGTACCTTTCACCTCCTTTAAATGTGCCTGGACATGAGTGGCATTCATCATCTTGTTCCACAGGCCACTGTTCACCATGAAGCGGTCATCCGTGTGGGAACTGGCCAAAGGACGTCCATTTCTATGCCTTTCTGAGACTTTTCCTGTCTCTCTGTATCTCTGTTGCAACCTGCCACGCTGACGTAGACCACTCTGTGACACTCTAAGCTCAGTGGCCACTTCTGTCTGAGAACATCCTGTTTGAAGCCTCGCAATGGCGAGGTACTGTTGATTAGTTGTTAGGTGTCGTCTTGTTCTCATGATGTCAAAATGTGAACAGCATGATGAGGAAGACTGTTTAAATACCAATTCTGTTTGAACCAGGAAAATTATTGGTCGATTCATGGATCAAACACCTGTTGTGATTTTTTGTCATTAAGCTCCTTGTTAGAAATCAGCAAGTTGTGCAAAAAGTATTGAAAAATTGAACAGTTGGACATTCAAAAGTTTAGAGAAGGTCACATTAAGTTCATCTGTAAAGGTTATGGTGCATTTTAGGTTCATCATGAAATTTCACCCGAAAGCTGAATATCCTTAACTTTTTGTGAGTAGTGTATATGTGTATGTGTCTGTCTTATTTAGCTTCATATCACAGAGAACACATAACATCTAATATGAACTGTGGAGAGTGAGTGGCGCTCTTAAATAACTCATGCTATTTAATTTATTTATAAGGCAGGTATTCCCAGTGCTGTTATTTCTGCACCTTGACAGCAGTTTGATATTTTAAGAGTGAGATGGAGCCCCATACATAATTGTACATCTCTGTTATCTGGTAGTTTAGATGTACTGGAGAAGAGAACGATAGGACCTTAGGAAAAGAATCAGTGTTTAACTATTTGCACCACTTGAATTGTATTTGATTTCTTCTCAGTTGCTTAAATCTAAAGTTACACTTCATACGCTTCTCTTTTTGTGGTTTTGTCCAGTCTTTTAGGGCTCCGGTCATCCTTTCACTGTTGACTGGCTCACCTGAACACATCATGTCACCACCTCAGCATTCTCATTTGCCCTTAGAGTCTCTTCCTTCCTCCTCTGCGGTTTCCTATCTCCGCCTTTACATACTTCTGGCCTGCTTCTGTCTCAGAGTCACTTTGAGAGTCCCCCTCAACTCTAATTTTCACCACCACATTGAGTCCTGTTAGTCATTAGTCTTGAACCCCTGCATCCCTCTCTCCTTTCAAACTACTCACCTTTACTGTCACTCAACTCCTTTATCCCAAGTTCCCACCTTACCCCTGTCCTCTTTCTCCTTGGCTCTGTGTTCCCCTCCATTCTCTCGTATTTCACCCTTTTGCTGGTCCTGTCTGCTCATTACATGGCTCAACACCATATCAGCTTCTGTCTTCCTCCATTGATATATGCTCTCTCCTGTCTCTCACCAGGCCACTTTCTCAATGGGAGCTACTGCTCTTTTGAAGAAGGAGAGTGCGGTTGGCAGTCAATAATGGGTCGCGGTTTCTCCTGGAGAAGAGTCCAGTCTCCAGCCAAGGGTACCAAGCAGAGCTGCCCATCTTCAGGTGTCTCATGCACATCTCTTAAAATATCATAAACTCTGTTCCGATCAAATGATGAAAGGCAGCATCTCCAAGTGTATATAGTTGTAATGCTTCATCAAAAGAGACTTTCAAGAGGGAAACCTTATAGTTAAGCAAGGCCAAAGTGTTTGAAATCATTTACACTCAAACATTGGGATGTGGAAATATTATCAGAATCAATGATTTTTCAGACACACATTTTTTTTCAGAGCTCCCTGCACCTCTACAGACAGTATTCAATTGGGTATAAAGGCTGCAGAATGTAGACTCTGAGCCCTTGAGGTTCATTGTCAGCTCAGGGACTCCAGTGTGTCTCTTGGTTTTACAGTCATGGTTTGGTGAGGCTTGCTTTTGTTCTCAGCTATTTACAGAAATCTCAGAGGTAGTATGGAGAAACTAAAATAGAGCATTGTAGGCTACTTCTTATGGCATATTTGGTGATTTTCTATTTCATTTTTTTGTCAGTGTATTGGTGCAGTAATTTCCCTAAAATGACAGAAAAATCAATATGAAGTGTGTTGTTTATTTCACTGGCTTTGTTGAACTGTGCTTTTCTCGCACAGTATAATTCTGAGGGTTCAATTAAGTAGTGCATTGAAGTGAGAAATATAGAAACATGCCACTCACAGAGGGTCACATGAAAATGTATTGTGAGATTTCCCTTTTGATTTTACATGCATAGTTTTTCTTCTGTGTTTTAATGTATGCATATGTTTGTGTTTTGAAGGGGCCACATTCAGTGTGGAGGGAGGCCAGTCCAAAGGCCAGCGTGGCTCAACGCTACTGAGGAGCCCTCTCTTCCCCCCACCTCTGAGAAACTCCCCATGCACGGTGAGCTAAATACAGAGTGTGTCCCTCTATTTACACCATGAATATAATCTTAATTCTCAGACACACAAAGGAACACTTAGCTCCATCCCCCAGAGTTACTATTGTTAAACCTTTCAATCTGTTCCCTCAGCAGTAGTACACAGGTGGAAGACATGCTACTCAAATATTGCTGTACTTTTTGAAAACACAAAGGGGAAGCAGGTTTTTCATTTCAAACTCATAACTGTGAATTCTGTCCTGAAAAGACAGTGGTCACTGCCAGATTATATCATCTTGAATTAGCTGCCATAATCAAAAGGGCTGCCTTAAAAGCTTGCAATAGAAAAACATAGGCAAGCAATTCTATAGTCAGATTTATTGTATTGTTAATCAATTTGTCTCACTTTTACAAAAGTAAGTGTGTTGAGGATGTGAAAAAAGTAATGAGTAGGGCAAATGTAATGTTATCTAATGCAAATCTGGCTGGAGTTTAAACTTGTCCTAATAAAATAATTCAAATTCATGTATGATATACTTACACTGACTACATAATATTATAGCTAAATAGTCGTGCTATTAATCTTAACCATGAAGTCATTGCACTCCAGTTATCACCAGAAAAGAAACAAGGCCTTTACTAATTTGTTTAAATTCAATATTTTAATTGCTTTCGGAAATGAAATGTTGGTGTATGAAGGCAGCATGTTAGCAGTGAGCTCTCTGCGTGTCCCTGTGAGACCCTAACAGACAGCAAGGGCAAGCTTGTCAATAGGATGTCGTATCTGCTGACCTGTTGCGAAAATATTAAGTTGTGCTTTGTTCAGAACAAGCTCACAGAGCAAGTCTGAGGGTAAAGAGGTGGTGCACTTTGAGCTTTGCGTCTAGCATTTAGACTTGTTAGTAATTTTAATCAGTCAGCACAGTGACCTCTGAACCCTTGCTTGTTTATTTTGTGCAGTTAAAGTGGTGGCGAGGAAGGTTTCAGGTGAGACAGAAGTGAGGGATGGAGGTAGGAAGGTGATGTGCAAGTGAAGAGGTCAGAAAACAAGATTGAAGTAAGTGAGACAGGGGGAGACAAAGCCAGTCTCAGCATCAGAAGGAAGATAGACAGGCGAACAGAAAAATTAAAGAATAAAAACAAAGGCAGAGGATGTTCTCTCTTGGGTGTGAATTAAATGTATCTGATATTTGAGGGCAGGAAAGGAGGCAGTGAGGCACTATGGGTAGACCTGGCCTCCCAGGACCTTGGCATACTGCCAAAGATTAGCCATGATTCCAGATTAACACAAAATCCTTTTCTCTACACTGAATTGGTGCTGTTAAATCTAGCCTGTCCGCTCCTGGACAACTACGTTTAGGATATTAGTTTTGGGTGTTAGCTACAGAACACATTCACTTTCATGTCATTCCCAGTGTGTGCTGTGCAGTGCCTGTAATCTTGATGTTTAAATGGTCACCATGTGGTTTCACAGTTGACGATAAGGACCGCAACCTGCTATCAACAAGCCCAGTGCAGGCACTCAACTCTAAAGTGGTGAAATCAGTTGTCTCGATAGCATTGTGTCTGTGTGTGCTTCTCATCAGGCCTAAGCCACATCTTTTCTGCTTTAATGGCGAAGCAAGTATTATGTTTTTGGCCCCATTGAAATGCTGTAGAGGGACATGGTAACATCCCATGCTTGTTAACAAGCTTTAGATGGAGACTATTTAATTCCTGCTCTGGCCTGTGTGTTTAATTTTCTGCAGGTTTACTCCCTTCTTGTCCCTCCTGGAAACAGTGAAATGAGATTGATTTGTGCTGAAGCATGCAGGAGCAGCATAGATAGCAAAATAACCCAAATTACATCCTGGTTGAATTCTATTAATCTAAGAATAATTAGAACTGAACAGATGGCTGTTGCTGATCTCTGTGCAATTTTAAATGCATCCTTGTCTTGAGTAATAACACCCTTGGCTGGTTTAATTCAATTCAAAAAGCTGGTGTAGGATCTTATATACAGATATATATTTTGCACCTCAAAAATCAACTTGTCAACCTACACTGAATGGTAAAATTTATTTTGACTAAAATTTCAACTCACCTCAACAGATACGGTTCTGGCTGTGTTCTGGAGGCTTGCAGAAGGGGTCACTGTCTCTGTGGATAGTGGAGAACAGCACAGGCCCTGAGGAACAGCGTCGTCTGTGGCATTCAGCCAGTGAACCCAAATCTGAAAGGGGTTGGAAACTCATCGTACTTCCCCTTTATGCACTGGCAGACTGGTAAGATAAACATTCACCTAAGCAGTTGCCTCAGTGTTCACTGAAGGTATTAAAACTGGTTGTTCCTCTTTGAAATGTTCAATCTGATCAGCCATCCTGCTTTCATCTGTTTGACACAAACCTTCAACATATAAGTGCTCCCACAACAAAGAAACAGAACAAAAGGGCTCTTCCTCCCTCTTTTCACCTCATACATGCAGATTTTCAAGATTAACATCCCATTTTCTGGGAAACATTTCCTCTCAACTCCACAAAATTAATGAATCCCATAGGGACTCTGAACTGTTCACATTGCAGGTCAATGGTATAAGATTAAAGTATCTTTTTCTCCTAATTCAATGCATCTGTGATAGAGTATAAATCAATACATTAGGCTCTACCCACCCTTCTTGCCTTCCAATTAGCTATGGCCCTGATTTTCCCTCAAAGAAGAGAGAAATTAAAACAAACTAGAATAAAGCAAGAAAAAAGAAGAACACCAGATAAGATATTTGCCTGACTGGGGTATTCTTTGCCATTCGAGTTTGGATAGTCCTTCTCTACTGAGAGTGATTAATTTTTGATTCCTGGTTTATGTAGAGAGCTGTGCTTTCTGTTTTAATTAGAATGTCACGTCCATAACAAGGTGAACCTGCCAGTCTCTGTGTGGTGACCTTTGTAGAGCTTCAGTAGAATCAGAAATACAAAGTACAAAGTGCAAACTAGAGTCAGGACACAGCAGTCAGTATATGCAGATTCTTTGGGATTCTCCTGGGTGTGTATGTTCTGAAAATGTTTGCATTGACAGGGAAAATGGACATGCCATATGATTACAATCAAATTTAAGCAGCAGTTGTTAAGTTAAATGTTGCAATTAACTTATATAAAAGGTCCTGTAACTCCAGTAACCAGTATGTTAAAGACTTAGAGCTATAGGCAGCACGATCACTTCTTGTGAGCATCATTGTTCTAAAGCTTGAAATAAATCAAATGAAATTCAATCACACCCATTTACATGTATGTGAAATATCTTTTTAATTCTGAGAATGTGTAAATAATTTTTGGCTAATTTACTTGTTCCTTTTCTTTCCTAAAAGTTAGATCAAAAGATTGATGCCTCTCTGGTGTGACTGTAAAGCTGTTTAGCTGAGCTTTCAATAAAGACTGGAGATGCAATTAGCTAACCAGGATCAAAATCCACCTATCTATCTTGTTCAATCCATTAACTTATTTGTACGTATTGTGTTTCTTTTCTGTCCCAGCAAACGCATTGTAATGTATCAGTAAGCTTCAGAGAGGCTTGTAACTGATTTTGTTCTTATTTTCTCTGTTACCCATTTCCTGTACAGCAAGTTATGCCAACCAGCTATCAACTCCCCCTTACTATTTATCAGATGTGGAGTTGATCTTTTTGTCTGAATCTCAGCAGGAAATCACAGAAACAAATTTACATGTTGTTCCTTTAAAGGTTTTAGACATATTTCATGTTTGTCCTGTCTTGTGTCTTAGCTTGTGTATAAAAGAATTTGATTTGGAATGAGAAAATGTGATTTTTCCCAGTGCTCTCTTGTCTCTGCTAAAAGAGATAGTGAACAATTCTTGACAGGACAGACTGAGCTGTCATTAGGCACACAATGCAACCCCTCCAAAGCCAAACCTCGGTGGTATTTTTCTTAAAGCAAGATAAAGTCTTTGTTATGTCCCCAAAGTAGTCCAGGGGGATGGGGACCAACAAAGTAAGAAATAGCCAGGTGGAAGGAAAATAACAGGAGCAAGCGTGGTTGTCAGGCTAAAGCCCAGAACAGTGTTTATTAGCCACACTTGTGACAATTACAGCAAAAACAGTCAAAATGGAGAGAACTTCAAGCCTATCAGAAAGGTAGGCAGAAAACTGAAGAGGCTAAAAAAACTAAATTCAGGTCATAAGATCACTCTCTCCGTTAGGAGAGGGAAAAAGAAAGCCCAGGAGACATTTGGTGAGCAGCACTCTGCTCCGGTGAGCGAGTCCTCGTCTTGCCCTTCCCCTTGAGCCCTTATAGCCAGCTTGATTGTGATTACGTACAGGTGTGAGCATAGGGACAGACGGATAAACACACACACACACACACACACACCTACAGGTAATAGAGAGAAAATGGGCAGGATCATCTCAATCACACACATTCATATGGCTCTACAGCCATAACAGTCTTCCTTGCATCATTTCAGTCAGCAGCTATCCACCTGTTTTAAACCATTATTAACACAGTTCTGTCCCTCTCCCAGGTTCTGGCTGCAGTTCAGCACAGAGGATGGTCCTGGACCCGGTTCAGCCATCTCCCTTGACAACATCTCTTTCAGTATGGACTGCTTCCTGGCATGTGAGTACAAAAAGAAACTTGAGCCTCTTGTTTTTTTTTTTCGTCACTCTCAACCCTGGGTGATGTAATGGAATTGACTTATTGACTGATTAATTGATTTCATGACTGCAGAAAGCAGTATGGGGGGAAAAATGGAAACCATGAACATTGTCATGGAAGTCTGAGGGACGGAAGTAAACACTGAAAGTGACCCAAAGCAATTAAATAATCAGTAGCAGTATGCCTCATGTTCATGTTTTATAAATTTAGAATTCCTCAAGAACTTTTATTTGTACAGAGCTTTGTCTTCTTTTACACCACTCTGAGTCAAGATTATTTAAATATTTAAAAAAATCACTGCATATCTCTACCTCAACTTCTCTCAGCACTAATCTTCATTTAATGTACTGCAGCTTTTCTTAGGTAGATACATTAATCACACTATATAAGAACCATTGCTGAGTGATTAAAAATCTGAGAACCGTCCCATTCAGCCATAATGCCACTCGCAGACTGCGAGAGGTTTATCGATTTCTGTCTAATAAAGGTCAAATCTTGCATCATCGTTGCCTCATCGTTATTAGTGGGATGGTTTATCAGTGTAAAAACAGGTGCAAGATGACGACGTCCGCTATAAAAAAAAAAAAAAAAAGGTTTTGAGTTCAGTGCCCCCCCTCATATCCACCTACATGGAGGAAGCTGTTTGAACAGTGACAGGAATAGTAATGTTTGAGCATCTCTATACATGAATGCAGCACTAAAAAAGGGAAAGCTGTGCTAAAGTGTGACACTGTGGACAAGAGTTAAACCCATAAGAAAGGGGTAGGGGTGTCACCTGCTTGTTTTAATGTGTTGCTTTGTGATACTGGGTAGATCATAAAACCAAGCCTGTCATTTTTTTTATCTGAGGTGCCAAGGTTTTGGTTTAGTATTGTTACTGCTTGGATTGAACCAGAAAACAGCAATGAAACACTACTGTGACTGATGACTGCTGAAGCACAGCTTAGATAATGTAAAATAACGTGACTGGCACACATAATGTATTCTCCATTCACTTTTAGATAATGTTTAGATTGAATTTCAGGTAACATAAGTTCATTTGGAAAATAAGATGTGAGCAATTGCTGTCTAATCACTCTGCGTCATATTATTGGATTAGGGACTCTTCATTTTAAATAGATGACACTTTCCAAGAGATATTTGCACTCCACTTTTTGTTTGATGTCCTCTGGAGCAGGAGCCACTGGTAGGGCAGCTCTGAAGGATCATCTATCCCCACTTCGCTCACTTTCCATGTGGAATATTCTTAATCTAGGCAAGGTGTCCATTAGATACAGCCCCACTTGACACAATCACATTTTATTGCCTATCAATCTGACCAACTGATGGGAGTTGCTCAAGCACCCCAAGATCATTTTAAAGAGTGATCACTGTGAGTGATTAGCATGATGGATCTCTGAGCATTATGACACAGTCCTGTAATATGTTTAGGTTGGAAAACATACTGTGAACACATTATGCAGAGGTTCAGCCACCCGTGGCCCTTTTCTTACTCTTCTGTAGGCTGTAATGTGATTTATACTTTAGAAAGCATGTGAGCCTGATGATGCATCCATTGCCCTTCTGGTGTGGGACCTGGCTGTCAGTTTTATCATTTTATCTTCACCGGCATCATTAAATTACTTTATTAGGTTAGACAGCACAGGAAGTTCATCCTTTTTTCTCTGCCACGTACCATCACTTCATCCCACGCTCTCTGGTACAGTAACAGCAGTATCAGCTGCTTCTGTAGAGACCCCAAACATCAAACTGTGGATGTTGCTCCACATTGGTTGTTCGTTGACATCCCTGCATAGTCAGTGCAATGCTTCTCAATTATTCAGCACAGTAAAAAGAGAAAGATTTGGGTGGAAATAATTGGATGTACTGTATGAAAACAGCCTTTTCAATCCGTGTGTCACTGAGAAAGAGAGATACCAGGATATTTTTCCACAGACAGTGAAGATCCGGCTATTCTATCCCCACTGTGTTTTGTGTATGTGTCGACTGGCTATTATATTCGATTTGTTTGGCATGGTATTGTGTGTAATACACCTGAGAAATAGTGACACACCATGGACCAGTGAGTACACATTCTTTACACTGCCTTAGTCTTTTCCCAGTCATGGCATATATATGGCATACATTCTATAGTAATATGTAGTATTGTGTATCTCAGGGCTTCTGCAACCTCAAGATTTTTTGGGATTGTGACTAGGTGGTAACAAAGTGCCCACCCCCCTGCACTGGCCTCTGGTGGGCTTCAGGTACGTTGCCCTGCTAATGAACAATGACATCCACGCCGGCTGTTGCCTTCCTCCTCTGGTTCATGCTGCTCTATGGTGAACCGCTTTTTGCTGCTGCAGCATACCAATGCTATTTGCTCCAGCTCTCTCAGTTACATAGCCCTTCTGTAGCATGTTCCCTCATGATCAGAATAACAAATAAGGGAACCTTATTAGTGACTTTGTAAAAAATATAAACAGTTGCTTTACTTGTGTACTCGTAGTAAATGTGAGGGTCATAGAGAGACAGTTTTGTGTAAAGTGCTTCTAATGGCACAAACAATCAATCAACATTACGGTCAGTCTCTCCTTGTATGTGATCCATCAAATCTGCAACGAAGCCCTATCTATATCAAAGCTCCCAAGCAGTGGAGACTTAGAAGATCATATTTATTTGAGGATTACAGGACTGGGGAATGGGCTATTGATTTTTTTTTTATTTTTTTTTTGCTGGCAGCTTTTAGATCAGTATTGCTAAGGTTTTTTAAGCTTTGAAGCCAAAATTAAAGATTACTTTACCCCAAAGAAAGTTTCAGTCAGGACCACCAGCTAAAACTGTCAAACTCAGCACACAGCTTTGATGTACCACTAAACACAAACTGCTGATTTTTGATCAAACTGTCCTTAAATGATATATCACCCATGGGACCATCTGGGAAATCTCAACTCAAAAAAAAATGATTTGTTGTTTGCTCCAAGTCAAAGTAAGAAGGTTTTTTTCCTGACCTGAAGCGCTGCAACATAGCAGCTTTCCAACCCTTTCTGAGGTTTCTGAGGGAATCCCCTGCCATAATGTCATACTGTGAGCTTTCATCCTGAGGTGACAGGGGAGCAAAGATGGAAAAGAGGATTGTTTTTGAGATAAAGATGAAAAGGCCTGTTTTCGTCCCCCGATACTGCCAGAATAATGTCAATAATGGGGAATGGGACAATGGGAGGGGAGGCATGATTTGTCTTCAGCAAGGAGGTCAGTGACACAATATGGGCAGCACTCGTCACAATTAGGAAACTTGTAGTTTGACTTCTGCTTCAAACCCAGCTCAGACTACTCTTGTCCAAGTTCTTGGGAACAGCGCCTGTTCATCAATGGGATTCAAGTAGTAAAATATGTAGCTGCAACTTTTTATTCCAGGAATAGTTCCTGCTTTGAAAAGCAAAGCAAGTGACAGAAAATACTCTGACACCTTTAGTTGACACTCTACTACTGTTGCTACTCTAGGCTATCAGGCAGCATCAGTGTAAACAAATCTATGCTAATCTGCTGTTATACAAAACATTAACTCGAAACCTTCTGCTTTCTGCCTTGGTTTAATGCCAATTGGCCCTGAAATCTTGTAATTGTTGTCTCAACAGTCTATTCCATATGCATGGCAAAAAAAGGATTTAATGTACATGTCACTGGCACATGGAGTATGATTTACTATTGATTGTTTGCATACCTCAAGTACCTACAGTGAGCACATTGTAAGTATTTAATAAAAGGACTTCAGTGCCGTTGATAGACTGAAGCATTGTTGCAGTGTGGCCAAAACAATAATGTGCTCTACTTTGTGTCAGCTGACTAGGCAGTGCCTGCTCTATGTGTGTCATGAACTGTATCTTTTGTTGTGAAAGTCATAAATCAGAAACATGAGTAGTAGAATGGCAGCAGGGCAACATCTAAATCTATGCCCTTGTTTATTGTCATATCTGTATGTCTCCATAAGGGTAGCATTATCAGCTCTGCAAACCAAACTGAATTTTATCAGATGTTTTCACAGCAGCCATCAAGGGTCATTTAGCAACAGAGAGGCTGAAAGCTTTTTCTACAGAACAAAGCATCATAGAAATGAGACATTGGACAGAACAAAACATGGCCTTTCTTTTGAAAAACAACAGAGTTGCAGACACATTTATGGTAGCATAGCTGAACGTGTCTGTGTACCTGGGCTGATCATTTTAGATGCAGATCACACAAGTTGAAGGAAATGATGCACATCTTTGGTAACAAATAATAAATAATTATTTAAATGTTAGGTTTTAATGTATTTTTTCTTCTTGGGTGTTATAACACTGTTGTTGGACATTGATTTTGTTATCTTAGCACTTCCCCACGTAAATACTGGAATGGTATTTTGTTATGTTCCACTGGCAGGATTGCATTGATGGTTCCTGTAGCCTCTAGAGTCCCCGATCAAAAGCGGCAACAGATTTCACCATTCAAGGCAGTTCTTTATAGCACTGATTGCAGGGCATGGACCTAATCAAAGAAAGTCAGTCATCTCTTTAGTGATTCAATCAAGCGACCAAGAAATCTCCTGTTTCTCCACCTCTACTGAATAGTAGAGAATGGGGACAGGTGACCCTTTATTCCAGGTCAACATCTAAAAACCCCATATTTTACCATCTTTAAGGGGAAACTCAGTCCTCCGTCTTGAGCCATAGTAGCCAATCAGCCAGTCTCTTTGCCTGGAAGACTTAATTCTGGGTGAGTGTTTGATGGTAAAGGATCAAGGTACCAGCAGCTTGTGAACTTAGGCCTGAGAAAGTCCTGAGGCTGGTGACTTGATTGACTGTTGCAAAACACTCAGTCTGAATTGGCTTGCAAATCTGTGGTAGGAATGGATAAGGAGTGTTGGAGAGGGGGTGAATGTATAGATCCATTGATGGTATGAATGAAAGAATGACCACTGCTGGTCGTTTCTCATTATCTGTGCCAGTAATTGGTCAGTACATGCTGTTTTCACTCTGGTCTTCAGGTAAACAGCAACAGGATATCACTGCTTCCCATGAAATGAAAGACAGCAGTCTTTGCGATAAATGCACTTTATATCATTTCAGCCAACGGTGAATTCCCACCAGTGGCCCCCAGCACAGCCAGACTTCCGTTTAGACCAACCGCGAAGACAACAGCAACTTCCATAGGAACAACTCCCATCTTCCCCACCACAGACTACTGTAAGTGTGAGCATGATTGCCACGATTTAACTGAAAGTGTGAGTGAAGCACAGATGTGAATGCCTTCCATCCTCAGGGATTGTCTTCTCCACATTGACATTTTCTCTATGTGTGCCTTCAGGCTCTCTTTGTCTTTCCTGCTCTCTCTTCTCTTCACACATCAGACTCCCACACTTACACTTGCATGCATTAATGATTCACAATTACTGTACACGTGCAGAGCATGGCACAATGCATGGACTGCAACAAAGTAAGTGTGCCCCCTACTGGTCTGCACCATATGACATCTGCGTGAGTGCTGCTGAGATCTCCTTTTGCATTAAATGGAGCAGGACAGGCAGTTTTGAAGTGTAAAATCCTCCAATTTGTCTCCTGAGAATGTCAGTGAAGCCAGTTACACAGACTTGACATTTTCCACCTCATACTCCCTCTCTTCCCCTCTTCAAAAGGGTAAAGACAAGCACAAGTTCAATTTCTATATTTAAAGTCATAAGTTAGAGTTACTATCATATCAAACCTGCGCTAAAACACATTTCCTGAGCTTGTACCTTTGAAGTGCTAGAGGTACACTGGACTTGTTGAAGCTTCTTTGCTGTATCAGGTGCACTGTGCAGAATAAACCTTTTTTTCTGAGAAAATTTGCCAGGCATGTAGATGTCATACTTCTTATACAAATGCTGAACAATTATCTCTTTGGGACTATTTTCCAGTGAACAGATATGACTGACTCCAGGATTGTGATTGCATTCATCAATATCTTATTTTATATTTAGGCAGCATAGGCAGCTTTTATGACATTCATTCATCCTGGCAAAAAAATGTTTAGGGTGCAGAGACTGGCCTTCAGTTTGAAGCTGGTTAGATAAATCACTCACGTACTGTGTCCTGGTGCAGCATCGGCTTTGCATCAAGCTTTGCATTTGAACTCACTGCAAAAACCACAGTCACAGCTTGAATTCTAAGAGCCTAGGTCTAAAATGCATAGAATCAACTCTTACCATTTTTACGCCACCATTAGTCTCTAGTTTTTATCTACCTTGTAGAAAATGTTTTTCCTCACACTCATGTGGTCTGAATTGGAGTAAACACTGATTAACTAAGCCTGAAGTTCTCTCACTGTCTGTGCGAACTGCTGATTTAACATACAGAATTAAATCTGCTCAGCAGCTGCTGAACAAACTGTGCCTGACACACATCACAAAAAGTAGGATGATAGCCAAACACAACAACGCTTAACAGCCGCCGACAGTGTAATTTGTGTCTGTTTTTGTGCAGAAGCTTGTCTGATTGAATGTTTATGATATGAGTCACTGTTCACTTTTGAACCAAAGGCATTCTGTTTGCCTCTAGAGGGTCAAATGGGGACAATGAAAGATCATAGTAATGTTTGGTTGGCTAGGACTGGCGTCAACATCAGCTGATTCAGATATTATGTTTTATAAAGCCTATGTTTAAAAAAAAAAAAACACAAAAAACATAAAGCTGGTCCGACCGTGGCTTTGCATGCAGCCAAGTCTCACTCCAATTCTTTGTCAAATATAATCTGCTTCAAATGTACATCTCATGATCCAAGTGTAATA
The DNA here is from genome assembly GCA_034769265.1 of Remorina albescens. Lineage (NCBI taxonomy): Eukaryota > Metazoa > Chordata > Actinopteri > Carangiformes > Echeneidae > Remorina > Remorina albescens. The sequence continues at coordinate 17,109,921 of CM068488.1, read as the reverse complement.
ACAGTGTGAATCCAGTTACCTCATCTATTAACACAATGCCATGTCATGTTTAGTTTCATGTGGCCGAGTTGACCATTGCGACTTCCAGGACAAATCCCAGGGGGCGGCCACATCAGTGGGACAGTGGACCATAAAAAAAATCCATTAACTTTTTACTGTCCCTGCTGGTGCTTTTAGCGGTCACTGTGTGCCTGTTATTTGGCGTGTGCATAAAGCGTGCCTGGTACATGTCTCCAGCAGACAAGTTTAGGGCATCACACTACCACCAGTAGAGGTTCCTTCCATCACTTCATGGCTGCAGAGATGCTGCAGTCCCACTCAATCTTATTTTTAAAAAATTTGGTCTGACGAGGTAAGAATGAGGTAAAAAGGCTGCTCCTTTTCTTGGTAATCTGTAAATTGTCTCAGTCCATGAGTCATACATGCACACAGGGCTGACTTTCTGTCCTTGTCCAACTGTCTTTTCACTGATTTGGCTAGTGTCCAAGATGTCTGCTCCCGTCCACATTCGTAATGTGAGCAGACGGAAATCGGATTGTGGCTGCTGTTCACTTTGCAGCCAGCTTAACGTTAACTCTAACAGTTTTGTGGTTGTGAAATAGAGAACCTGCAATGTGCTTAAACAGGTAATAGTAGGATGGTCACAATGAAGCCAGCAGGCTTCAATTTCCTCAGAGAAACATGGCACTTTGAGATCACGATGCTCTTGCCCTTGTAATTATCATAGATATTAACTTGGGGGGAAAGTTGAATACTCAGCTATATGTTGGTCATTTCAAAGACAGCCTTGAGTGGTTAACATTCTCCAGGCATCTCCCTTCTCCCCATCTCTCCTGCAGCTGATGCTTTGACGTCTGCGGGGCAGGACAGCAACCCTGATGAGAGTTTTAGCTCAGCAGACATGTCACTCCAATAAGGCTGTCTTCTTCCCCCGACACACTCAATGATTAACCCCAGCAAACATCAGCGACTCTTGTCTCCTCTCACTCTCACCACCATATCTAAGCTTTTGCACATTGAGTTCATTTTTCCTTCTCAGTTTGTTACCTAACTGCATGTTAACTCCATGATTAAAAAACTGTTATTGACTGTTACTTTCTGTAGCTGTCCTTTTATCTGTCAGCATTCACCCATATCTCAGTCTGCTGCTAACCCATTTCTTGTTCTGGGTCTTTTTTTTTTTTTTTTTTCCCCCCTTCACCCGAACTTCACCTCATACAGTATCTTGCCTTTTTTCATGTCTTTTCCTGTCATGTCCATTGATTCACCACTTTTCTGGGAGTGGGTACTTTAATTTCTCCCCATTGCCCTGCTGTGTGGCATCCACCCTTCTCTGCTGACTCATCAGCTGCTTTGGGTGGGGAAGGAGTGAAAAAGTCCACCTAAATTACCTGGCTTCCCTTTCTTTCAGTGATTACCTACCCGACGGGAAATGATAACATTGCTAACCTGAAAATGATCTCTGGATGCACTTTTCTCTGACAAAAATTTGTGTTTTCATGTTCTTTTTAAGATGATAAACAACACACAATGCACTGCCACAATGCAAACAAATAAATAAATAAAAAATCTAAAATCGTTATATTTACTCGTGTACTGAAAGCAATGTAGCGCGAGGTAGAAACATTAGCTTCCTGGATTAGACAGGACATTTTCATATTTTCTGTGTACAGACAACAAAAACACAAGTAAACTGGTATCAGATCAAAGCTAATTTCTCACTTTCCTTGCCCATTTTCCCTTTTTCTACAGTAGTAGGTAGATTTTTATTTATTTATTTATTTATTTTTATTGATCTGTAGAATTTTTATTATACTTACCACCTCCAGTAGGTACAACAATGCCAATTTTGCTTTTAAACAGCAAATGGTATACGCAGACTACTATATGCCCTCAGAAGTTTAATGTTCCTATGTATTGATTATACAAGTTTGTGACCTCAGCTGAAGGATGCCCACCATTATTCCAAAAGATTTTCCCTGATTTGGTTTTGATGGTGGTGGAGAGCACTATCTAACACCTTGCTTCAAAACCTGTGATCAATAAACTGAGTTAAGTTCTGGAGACCTGAAGGCCACAGCATAACGTTCACATCATTTACTGTTAACGGAGGCACTGAGGCATATATATGTCAGGCCTGGTGACTGCAGCAATCTGATTGGCTCTTGAAATTAAAGGACAGCAGATGTCAGTCCTTGAATGCCACATGCAGGAAAGGAGTTTTGGCCATTATGTGCTCACTAATTAGTGTGTGCTTAATTGTTTACTTGTTCATAAACATACTTGTTGCCTGTGGCAATCAGTTAGATGGTTGTTGTTACTTTGGGTTTTGGAGGAACAACATTAGTCACTGAGACAGATATGAGAGCGATAACGACCAGTGCCACGCAAAACAGGCTTTTGTTATTAACTGGACTTGGGTTCACTATAAGCTTTGTATTCAGCATTCAAATCCATTGAAAATGTGCCAGCCTTCATCCAGCTTTCTAATGGGCAGCCCGAGGAGGACGACTGTCACTAGATAAGGTGGATACAAAATAAGTCAAAAAAGCTGTGTAAAATGGGTAATTTACTAAAAATAGTTTTATATCTACAGCAAGTAACATGTAGTATGTAGTAGAGACTGATATCTGATATCAGCTCAATGTATGGTTTGGGTTTTCAGTGGTTGGCAATACCATGTAACTCAACACTGAACTTGTTTTGCTGAAAAGTCAAAGTAAAACCTGCAGTGTCTCTCCCTATAAACTCTTTAAAAAAAAAAAACCCAAAAAACTCCAACACGAAATAAAACATTAGTAGTTATTGGATGTACATATAAGAATAATTTTTTCTCTGGCAGGTAAGCGTTGTCATCATTTGTAGCAGCCATTGTTTTCCTGGAGCAATTCTCCCCTGCCAGCTGCACGCATTGATGGACTGGCTGTGTTTTTTACAAACATGGCTACTCTTGGTCTGAATGTGGCGTTAGCCCAGCCTGTAAAGTACTCCAAATAGGGAATAACCAATGAGGAACTAAGCTAAGACAATCATAGTTAAAAACATAAGATGTAGAAAATTAATAGTTGTAGTCTTAATAGTTGTCTAACACATTGTGCCTTCTTGCACCGAGTGATGAAGGTATTGTCCATATGTCCATTTGACAGTCCATCTGCAAAATGCTCCCCGCGATATCTTAGACATTTCACAAAACTGAAAGAATCTCATTGCTTCATTCTGTCAGTTTAAAGCCACTTGGACTGTCGGCATAATTGGCTGCTTGTTTACTTGCTACAAATTGGCCAAAGTGCTGCCTTTCTCATTCATACAGAATGACATGTTTACTGTTTGTTTTGTTGAATAAGCATAGCAAAGGAAATAAAGACTGCTGGAACATTTTTGTCAGTCTTACAAATACAAATACAAAAAAAAACCCTCCTTTAACTCTGTGTCTAGGGGAGAGCAGGGACAGTTGTAACATGGGACGGTTGTAACACCTAAATAAGCTAAAAAAAAAAAAAAAAAAAAGATTGTTTCTACTCATTGGCACATTCCCAGTTAGATTGACTTCTTGCTAACAAAAATTAGGCCACAATTATAACTAGCAGAAGAAGAAGTTATCTCAGAAGTGTTTGGTTTTTGGCTTTTGGTTTTTTTGGGGTTTTGTTTTTTTTTTTTGGTTTTTTTTTTTGAGGTAAAATTTCTAGCCTTCTGTCAAATGCATTTTTTGGATGCCAAACCAGTGGTATCAGAATCAGTGATAGGAATAACGCCGTAACGTTTTTCGATTACTCATCTTTATAACGCCGTTACCGTTACTGCCAAAAATGTAGGACAATCACCACTTAACCCAAACATGACGTCTTTGGACGGTGGGAGGAAACCGGAGTACCCGGAGGAAACCCACACAAACTCCACACAGAAAGGCCCAAAAGGAACCGAACCCATGACCTTGTTGTGGGGCAATAGCGCTTGGTCACGATAATGTGAATGATAAATAATCGTCAATCATCATTTTGAGTATTTGATTGATTAATTATATATATTTTAGACATGTTACAACCATCCTTGTACACTCTGATGGTTTTAACATTGGAGTGACAGTTTTTAAATAAATTTGCAACCTGTACATATTTCATAATACCCTTAAAATTCATCAAGTAGTTGACATATTTAAGTTTTAAATGTATCAAATTGTCTGTTCAAGTGTAACTTGTTTTTGATTTATTGGACTAATGACAAAATGTGTTCCATCAACCATCACTGGTCTCCCCTATTTGTCTTACTCAACTCGTGTATTAATCTGCACTGATGACAGTGGCCAGTGAAAAGGCGTCTCCACAGGGGTGGGTGGGTGTATTCATGTGCGTGCACGTGTGTTGCTGGTCACACTTGCCGATAATTGTTTATACGGTATATTATACCACATATACCACTTATAAGACAATCAAGATGACATCACATCTTGCTCGTTCTGCCAAATGCCTATCACAGAGTGATTCATTTGGGCATTTGTGTAGTGTTGTGTGTGTCTGACCGTGCATGTGAGTGTAAGAAATGTCTCATATTGATGGCCCAACAAGATCAATCAGCTGAGTTGAAGTGTGAAACCAACTGTACTCTAGAGCAACGGTCTCCAACCTTTTTTGCGCCACGGACCGGCCTTTAAGGTGTGGTGGACAACAAAATAAAATGATACGATCGGCATAAAAATTTTGCTATTTTCTAAATATAATAATAAACGTGAATCCGCTGTGTACTCGTATGCAACTTAATTAGCAGCATCCTCGTAACATCGCGCCAACAACATAACATGAGTAACATCCTCTCTGCCCCCTAAGCCCGAACCTAAATGCAGCTTTCTTTTTCTTGGAAGTCGCAGGCTCTTCTTCTGTCTCCTCACTGGGCCTTTTCCCCTTCGCAAAGAAACTTTCCAAAGACGTTTGTTTTTTACTCACTTTGCTAGCTTGTGGGTTTAATTTTAGCGGTAATGTATCACGTGACTGAGACCAGCGTCTTGACACACGTCAAGAGTGAGTCATAGACGGATGTAACGGAGAGAATCTGGCCATTTTTCAAAATAAAACATTGTTCAGATTCAGATAATAAATAAAACAGAAGTAATGTAAGTTATTTATTCTCTCTGTGCGGGTTGGGGTTGGGAGAAATCGAACCTGAGACTTTGCTACTTTCAACTCCAGCGACGCTAATGTCAAAAAGTCTAGCTCACTTTACATGACAAGGATCTCATTCATATCAAATATGCAAAGTTAATGTCTGCAAATAAGAAATAAACTAAACTGAATTCATTCAGAGTAAACACAAGAAACTTGTGCTGCAAAAAATGGACCAGACTCAGTGACTAATTCCCTGAACAACCTTGCGACCTTCCCTACATGCCCTAAAGATAACTATATCTAACTAGCCCAGTGAGCAGTGATAACTAACATGTCTTTGGGGTCATCAGGAGGGAACTTCTTTTCACCGGTGTTTCGTTTAGTTGGTCCCATTGGTGTGTGTGTGTGTGTGTGTGTATATATATATATATATATATATATATAATTCACACAATATTTTACATTCACATTGTTCTCTTTAGCATGTCCAACCATACCTAATTGCCATTTTACAGTCACCCGTTAAATACAGCAAGATTTGCATTTAAAGCACTGTTTGGCTTTGGGGGCTTTTCTGCTGTGGCTATGGATTTATTCCCAACTGTCTGAACTCTTTTTACCTACCTGGGTTTTGAAAATACTGACTCGGGGGATCAATTAACTGCTGCTGGATGAGAGCCAGGCAGCGATCCAGTCACCCCACAATTGTTTTTTACAGTGGGAGTGCATTTGCTAAGACCAGGCTAACTGCAAATCGTTCTGTTAGATAGGGGTGTTTCAGAGTGTTTTTCAAAGTATCAGGCTGCTTAAAATTGTCTCTGCTGGTGCATTTTTACCAAACTCAAAAGAAATGCTTGTGGGGAGACAGAGCACAGCTCAGTATGAATTACTGATGGTGGATGACTTACGGTGTGCTCTTGGACCAAAGCAATCAGCAGGATCAAACTGACGAATATGCTGCTCGACATGCAGTCCATCCAGATTTCAGCAACAGTACTAGTCATCATTTGGTCTGGCAGTGATAGAAACATCCATTCAGGATGAATGTTTCTCATGTCTTTACAATCATTCCATCCCAAAAAGAGTTTACTCTTTGCTGTAAATGCACCATTGCGGGCTATAATTCTGCTGGAGATAATTGGTTAAAAAGTGGTGCATATTTATAGTTTTGTTATTTCCAGGTAAATATATGCCAGCTCCCTGTCACTGTTTCCCCAGTCAGAGAGAAGATTTTGGTGAGAGATCCTGGAAAATACTGAGATCCTAAGTCATAGGGTTCGGCTCCAATAGGCCCTACACAGCAAATGACTTCAGCAGTGCAGTATGTTGTGGTGAGAACATGAGAAATTTAGGTTGCACTCTTGAGACTTCTCCCAAGTTATCTCCTCTCTTAAAAGCAAAAAAAACAATCAATGCTAATGTCTATTCTACAAGTATCACACTAAGCAAATCTGAATTCACAAAATCCACCATTCGAGTTATTCTGTTGCATGAATGCCTCTGACTTTCTGCTGGTATCAGGTTTGCCGTAATCAGCCTGGCTCTGAAATGAATAAGAGTCAGTCTCAGAGAGTTCACAAGTAGGCCAAAGGAGACAGAAGTGAGAGTGAAAGAGGTGCATCGCTCCCTTGTGTCCTTCTTGCTGATCTCTCTTCACAAGCCTTAAATCAGGGTTTAGCACTGCAGTGTTAAGTCCTTCCACGTCCATCTGACGAGACTAATCTTGTGCTAACTACAATGAAAGGAACACCAATTAGCACTAACACACGGGATTACACAGAAAATGAGGAATAATGTGTTTCACCTGTGATCTTGTCATACACCCTGAGGCAGTTGTGAATGCGCTGATAGTGGCGTCTCTTACAAGTAGCTTTCGGTTTGGCATTTGCCCTCCGAATGTGTAATAATTTGCTTCATATCTCTATATTTGGCTTTATTGACATGAAAGTGGAGCGGTGGGGAATGTGAAGGGGAATGAATGTGAGACAAATGGAACTGTAATGAGTCTGTGGTGCATGCTAAATTTCACCCTCTGTGTCATCTTTAAGTTTGGATAGAACTCATGTGAGACTGGCTGCATAGTGTATGGCTATTCCAGTTGTGTGTGTGATCTGGGAAGTGCTAAATATTATATTTTTTTTCTTCATGTGCAGCCAGAAAATGGATTTTTCATACCTGTGGGGCTGTGGGGCCCGAAGGCCCAACTCCCACTCAGTGCCTCAACTCCTACAGGAACACAAATGTCAATGTGACAGTTGGCACCCAAGGGCCATTCAAAGGCATTCAAATGTGGCGTATCCCAGAAACTGGCACCTACAGGTAGGACTGATGCCACCGTAGAGGGCCTGAACACACCAACATCAAACCTAACCATTATTTGTAAAATAAGCCTTTAGTCATCAACACTGCAACAAATGTATCTCTTTATGAATCATCTTGTTGTGTGGAGTTCACATCTCTCATTTTAAAGTATCAGCACTATGTGCAACAAAATTTTTTGCACTAATACAAACTCTTCCTCTCACCCACATCCACTGCTCTGTGCATCAGCATTGCATCAATCCTCTAGCACTATCAGATTTTTTCAGAAGGGAGCAGAGGCTGTTATAATGGCTGCTAAATAGCATGATTCACACCAAAAGCCATCCACCTCCATACTTAAGTTGGTGGCCTTTAACGTTTGAAAATACCTAAATAATCATCCATAGCACCTTGACCTCAAACTGTGCACTGTTCCAGGATTAATCCTGTAATATGCTCTACCTCGTGCACGATCAATATTCCTCCTGTGGGCATTCATGACAACACGAGGCGTTTAACTTGGATTTGACTTGGATTCTTCAGACAGCAAGCTGCTAACCTCCCACATCAACAGAAATAAATAAGCATGCAGTCATACATGCAAGCTCAGTAAGCTCAGCCAAAAGCATAGAGTCTTAAAATACCTAGTGAACAACAACGCAGATCTTACTATCATAACACATGTCCCAAAGTTGTAGAAAAACATCTATGTCCACACAAACTCATAAATGTTGTCTTCATTCGGCCTGGTTTAGCTGGCAGAGCCCGTGAACAAAGCTGACAGACGGCCACAGAGATGCATATGTGCTCTGTATTTCCCAAAAGTCATTAGGCAAACAGCTGAGGTAGTTACTGAGCACCGGGCAACGTTTTCAACCAAACTCAACCACGAGGGAAGAGAAATATCGAAGCTCTCCCAAAAACCAATCAAGCTGTTGTTTTTTCTTGGCAAAAAAACTGGAGCATTTGAAATTAAGCATATTCTGCTACAAAGATGTGTATTTGTAGGTCTGTCTGTACTCTTGTGTTGTAGTCTATAAAAGCTTTTATGTACATATGTTTTTATAGTGTGTCACGCTAGATCAAATATCTTTATGAACAGCACTCATGGTGAAAGTATGTTTCAGTGTTTTCAAATGAACTTTTGCCAATTATTCAATGTACACTCATGAAATCACAAAAGGAACATTACCTTCATGTCAGGTAAAACATCATCCATAAAATAATCCTTTTAAAACCAAACATAATCCAACAGATTCCCATTTCCTATGTCATTAGGATGAAATATGAAGCTATACATATATATATATACTCACTTTTTTAAAATGTGTGTTTCCCTTTGTTAACACCAGGATCACAGCCTACGGTGCGGCTGGTGGTCGTAGTGTAATGGCCATGAGCAGGTCACATGGTGTTCACATCATTGGAGACTTCCTGCTGAGGAGAGGCGAGCTGCTTTATATCTTGGTGGGACAACAAGGGGAAGACGCATGCCCCAATGTGAGTGTTGTTTACTTCTTTGTGATTCAGTAAGTCACCTATCATTCCGTCAACAGAATAGAAGCATGTGAAAACCAATAGTCTACTGTTACAGCAAGGTACAGCAAAAAAAAAAAAAAACCCAAAACAAATTCTGACACATTCAGTTTATGGGTCTATAAAACTGTGAATGCTGCAATGATTCACATTTCTGAAATAGTCTTATGTGTGGAAATAGAACAATAATTTTTCTTTTTAATGGACTCACAAATGGATGCAACTATACTTTGTGTGTTTTGTGTTTTCTCCAAACAAAATTAATGTAGCAAAATTCAAGTTGCTTATAATCTCAACTAGTCTATCCTTGTCTATGATGCACAATTAGAGAGTAGTGGAATAGAATTTTACAGTGAGACTCAGCGTTCTTTTACTTCCTACAAACAGCATAACTTTCAGGGACCTGGCAGTCTTCCTCGTGGATGCTGAAGGGGCCCCTGGACCATATCCATTACGCACCCATGCTTTAATTAACACTTTATGGGCACCAACGACTTGTTAAATCTGCGATCAGGACTAGTGATCTCCTCGTTGTCTCTTAAGCTTACTTGTATTCTTTTGCCAAGGTTGGCTGTCAACCATTATGCTTTAGAGTTTCTTCACTGGCAGCAGCACAGCGTGCATCCTCTCACAATTCAGTGTGACAACACAGAGACTAAAACCCTCCCAATCCCTCTAGTTGCGAGTGAAACTTTCGATCATCCTCTATTTAAATTGCTAAAAAATGTAGGTTTGTGCCTTTATTGAAAAAGTAGAACTCACAACAATCACTGAGAAAATTACCAACAGCATCAGAAATGTTTGACACAGTGAAATTGATCACTTTGTATACAGCTTGCACATTGTCTATTTCTGGTTTGTATAGATATGATTTTGTCTTCATACATGGCAAAGGCTATATAAACTGATAAAGTATATTCGTAGCTGGAATCCATCAAGATATATTCATTTACTGGTTAAAAATTCATAGACAAATAAAAGATGGTAACCAAGTTAACTGTCCTGACCTGACTGCTCGTGGCTGATGTTGGTGCAAAACAAAATCAAAAACAAAAGAAAGAAACAATCTTTTCACTTTGCTGCTTTAAAATCATCCTACTTAGCAATTTTAAATAATGATAGCATCTGATCAACAGCAGGTCTTTAAGTCATGGAAAATAATTGGTTTGGTTGTGTGGGAAGTGGATTATTTATGCATGTGGATCATACACACATCTGCTTATTGCAAGCAGCTGTGGTCGGCAGGTCATGAAGCTTAATCCACAATTTCCCAGTGCCAAAGTGAGCAAAGCCAAAAATGTTAAAATATCAGTCACAGCAGAGTACTTTTACATATTTCATAATGTGTGTGGTGGGGAACCTCAAAAGGGCAAGTGTGCCAGAAAGAACATCAAACAAGGAACCCTGACAGCAAAGAAGTGGAAATGTCGGGAAAAGATGAGAACCGATACAGAAAACCTTTCACATGATTTGTAAATGTTTAGATTAGCAGTCGAATAGTAAGATGGTGATGTAGCAGCCATTTTTGTGTAACAGTTAACACCTCAAGCGGCTGTTTTGTTTTGTGGCTTTCAAGGGTCAGAATGTGAAGCTTTACAGACAGGGTCCTAACCGCTGTCATCACTGTGATTAGTTTTTAACATAATGTGTCTTGAGGAGCTCAGTACAAGAGAGAGTGGTTAGGCTTTTACCATAAGCCTGAAGTTGTTTAAGGGTCTGCTTGTTTCCCCCCACTAGTGACAGGAAGGGGCAGGAGCCTTCTCCAAAGGGTCACTGTGAAAGTGATTTGTGCTGAAGAACAGTACTTTCTCTCCTACATCCTTCACCCCGGTGAGGGAAATGACACCTCTGTTGTCCTGGCTACTCATTCTACTCATTCTTTGCATACATGTCACTCTTTTTCTACTACACACATACACACACGTCTTCTCTGTCATTGCCTTTCTCTCTCAGAAACAAACTCAACCTTAAAGCGAGAAGCTTCTGTCACAGAACAGGCTGAGAGGGAGAGAGAGGCAGGAATGCTCTACCAAAACATTTGAATGAGCTGCCTTTTACCCCTTTTACCTGTCAATCACAGACCTAAAGTACTAAGGTCCCGCCCCCTCCTCCCTAAAAACCTGTTAGACTCTTGGTTCAGACAGATGTGGGAGTTGAAGTGAGTATGTTTGTGTGAGGTTCACACAGAGTGAGGGGAGGAAACTTATGCCCTCTCGCTCTCAGAGTAGAACTGGCTCCAGGCGGTTCAGCAGGATAGCATCCACAAGCCAGGCGCATCATTTCACTAAGGCTCAGCTATGGCAGAGTCCCTGCACTTCACATCATTTGCCAACAAAATGTCCAATTCCGTTTAAAAATAAAGCTGTATCTCTGTGCAACAACTGTGTGGAACAACTACAAGCTAGCTGGCATTGATTACTAGTTCACAAAATAAATATTCTAAAATAATAATGCTAATGGAATCATTTTAAGGTCGTTTTTCCACAGTTGTATACCCCTTTATGAATCAATGCATAATTTTTAAGTCTTTTAGCCTGCAGTATCAGGGACAAAGATGACGTTATAGTTATGCAGTAAAAAGACCATCAGTCAGCCAGGTAACATGAAGATGAAGGTATCCTAAGTATAATAATAGACGAACAGTGACAGAGTAAAAAGTGCATTTCCAGTGATAATGAACTCATTGGAAAAAATGTAAGCAGTTGAATTTATAACCATCTTTAAATTTGGCATCATCAGTGCAATGATAAAATATCGCTCTGCCTCCTTGCAGTCCAACTTCATGCTGAATAAGGTCTGCCTGGAACAGAGTAGCCCAATGGTGAATAAAACTCAAGTAAAAGGGGGCGGAGGAGGAGGAGGTGGGGCCACATATGTTTTCAAGGTAAGAGGGTATTTTAAGAATGATACAGTCAGGGAAATGCTTTTATACCTAATGGATTGTACATGACTTTTAGAGATTTGTATGGTTTTTCTGTCGCATATATAAAATTAGACAACTTTCTCTCGCGACACATAAACTACATTGTAAGTGTTTGGCATGTTGTCAGCTCACTAACCCAGAGTAAATTCAGTTTCTTGCCAAGAGTCATGCTACAATCAGCAGCTGGTTAACATAGCTGAACACAAGAAAAAAAATCAGAGGGAGAACATCAGCCTGGCTCTGTGTGGCGACAAGTGAACCTACCAACCACCAGCACTACAGCTCACTACACGTTAAGTTGCATCAACCAGTTTAGTATTTTAGGGGGCATCTGTTGGACTAGCTCTTGGGTCTCTGGACTCTCCTGGTTGCCCGAGAAATGGTTCCCCAGCAATTTGAATGAATTAAAAAAAGAAAATATAACATCTTAATTTGTTAGCTTTAGGGCTGGTGGATTACTTTTTTTTTTCACCTCAGAACAAAGTCAAGAGGGTTTTTTCCCACTGCAGTGATAGGCTAAGCTAGCTGGCTGATGGATGTATTTTAATACTTAGTGGGAAAACATGACAGTCGTGTAAATTTTTTCTTATAACTCTCAGCTAGAAAGCAAACAAGCTCATTTCCATGATATAATTTTAAACAGGTGGAAAAAGGAGTGTACATACCCCTTATTATTGCTGCTGGAGGAGGAGGACGGGGCTACAGCAGCCAATCAGAAACCCAGCTGGAGCAGATGGACTATGATCCCAGCCAACCAGGACGTAATGGGAAATCAAATGCAGCAGGTAAACTACACAATTTCGCTGTGTGTGTTGACACGCTTTGAGTATGATGTGCAGCTGATGCATGGTGGTTTTTATGTAGAATGCAATACAGTATACTCAGTATATAGTGTGTAACTGCAGTTATGTGTAATTACAGGGAGAATCTATGTTTTTCACACTCACAGTGTAGTGAAGGTGTTAGAAACCTTGAGACCATGATAGATGACAGAAGATGACTAATCTTTCTACAGCGCTGTAATGTATGCGATTTATCTTGCCCAACTTTAGGATGAGGAACACTTCTTGTGTTCTGTTCCCCACTTCATGCCACCACAATAATAAGCCAAGTTTACGGATAGCCTGGAGTGGAATTGGTTATTTGCATGTCTGCCTGTACTTGTAAACACATCCATTTATCACCTAAGGTTTTTTTTACTGCTGCCCTTATGTACAAGTTTCATAGACACTTCACACTTAACATCTGTGTGTGTGAGTTCACAGTGCAGCTCTATTCAGGATAATTCATATCGAGGACTTTGCTGGGCAGAGCAAGCAGTGTAGTGTAGTGTAGTGTGCGCAGTGCAAGTTCCATTATTCATGTACCTGAAGTTGACAGGCATCCCAGGAAAAAAAACAAGATATTGAATTTTTCACATCTTCACAAAGCCCAGTGTTTACTTTTGAGGAAAGTCGTGAAATTTTTAGCATGTCTTTTTTTATTTGTTTGTTTATTTTGTTTTTCATTTCTTTAAATTTCTCAGGCTTCAGAAGAGGAGGGAAAAAAGTAAAAAATAAATAAATTGGCTATGGAAAGATTAGTTTTAACTTTATTAGCTATAACTTTAATCTCCTGTCACCAGGTTTCTTTGAAGGGATTTTGATGTCGTGTTCTCTGCTTTAACCCATGCTGTTATCACTAACTGGGGATTGCTGTACTTATGCGTGTCAATAAATGTAATACTCATGAGTGTGTGTGTGTGTGTGTGTGTGTGTGTGCGTGTGTGTGCGTGTGTGCGTGTGTGTGCGTGTGTGCGCGTGTGTGTGTGTGTGCGTGCGCGCGTGCGTGCGTGCACACGCTCATAGACATCGCACATGTATTTTTGCAGTTTAGCACTTTTCTTTTTAACATATTCTGACCTCCTCTCTCTCTCTCTTCCTTTGCCGTAATCACACACACTGTAATTCTAAACACATTACTTCTCTCCATATCAAATGTGTGTTTGATGACAGGTGGAGGCGGCGGTTGGAACGATAGCACTACTGTTAGTCAGGGTGGCAGACCACTGCTGCTGGGGGGTCAGGGAGGGCAGGCCTGTCAAAAGTTCTGGCAGACCCGTGGCGGCTTCGGGGGTGGTGGGGGAGGCTGTATGGCCGGAGGGGGCGGCGGAGGCTACAGAGGTTAGTCTAAGACACTTTTAAGTTTTTCTTCTTGATTAAAAAACACTTTAATAAATAAATGGCGTTGAGCTATATAACCAAGATGCTTGTCGAATTGTGTTTTACACTGAGCAATAAGGGTGATACAGATAAAGGATTATGTTGAATTTAAAATATCTGAATGATCAATCCATTCTAATTGGGACCAGAACATTTAATATGGAATATTGGAATGTGACTCTGTTTATCCCCTCTCACTTAGCTTCTACAGTTAAGCTAAGATGATAAACTTTAATTATCCTCAGTAAAAAATAAACAGGGTCATTATAGCAATGGTTTGTACACAAGTAATGAACAAAAACAAACTAAATTATTGGATATAAATAATTCAGCAAATGGCATGGTGAACAGTATACTGTTACTGTATGTTAGCGGTAAGTACAAGGATGAAATGTGTGTTTCAAAAGAGAAAAAAAGGCTGATCAATCGATGTAACTTTGATTGGGCTCACAACAGAAGGTATAATAGCTCCAGGAATCCCATGTAGTCTTAAATGTTTTTGTTGAGTTGAATAAACCACAAGTTAATTGGTGAAAGTATGACACTGAGGTTTTGCTGCTGTTAATTGTTTTGGGGTTGTTCCCCTTCATTTTAGGTGGCAACACCTCCATAGATAACAACCCCAAACACGATGGTGATGATGGCACGTCTTTCATGGGTCCAGAGGGCGAGCCTTACCTCTATCCTCTAAAAGGTAATGTGAAAGGATTTAATACTTTTTTGAAAAAGCACAAGCCATACAGCAGTAGACACTTTTGCAATCAGTGGTTTATGCCTTTGTAATGTATCTAGGTGAGAGTTAATATGTCTGTATAATAAGAATAACAGTTTTTCCAATTGACATTCTAAATCCATTTTTGATGTGGTGTTTCTGCTCTGCGTTCTAACAGCTTTTCCCAAAGCAAGCAAAGATTATAGAACAGATTGTTTTATTGATTAACCTGCCTCCAGATGGGGAGCGGGAACCAATCAGTAACTTTACCTAATACTGACCCACCTCTGCTCTACTCACATTTAAACTTGACAGTCATTTAAAACACTACTGTAGTTAAAGGCTTATTGATCTGCCATGCATTATCAAAGATTCCCTTTTCTCCAAGGTGTATAAAGAAACTGAAAAAAAAAAAAAAAAAGCAAGTTGACAGATGTTTGTTTAACTTAATTTTCAACTGTTTATCTGGTAGCAGTCTTAGTAGGGAAGCCCACACTCCTCTCCCAAGCCCCCTCCACCAACTCATCTGGGAGGATCCTGAAGCTTTCCAGGCAAGAGAAGTAATTTGTCCAGGGGAGCCTGGGTCTGCCCTGGGTCCCCTTGCAAACGTTCTTGCCCAGAACACCTCTTCTGGGAGGTGTACGGGAAGCATCCTGGCCAGAACCTCGAACCGCCACAATTGCCCCTGCTCAATATGGAGGAGCAGCAACTGTATTTTGAACCCTTTTCAAATGTCTGAGCTCCTCATCCTCACTATAAGGTTCGGCCCGGCCACCTTACAGAGGAAACTCATTTTGGCCGCTTGTATTCACAGCATTGTTCTTTCAGTCAATACCCAAAGCTTGTGATCATAGATGGACAGGTAAATTGAGAGCTTTCCTTGTGGTTCAACTCCTAGCCAAAAAAGCCATGGGGACCACTTTGTCATACAGCAGAGCCGCCAAACCTGCCCTCCTCAAGCCGCTGAACCTGACCCACTCAGCCATTTGGATGTACCTAGAAATTCTGTCCATCAGAATTTTGAACAGAACAGATGACAAAATGCCGTCCTGACAGAGTCCCATCCTAACAGGGAATGGGTCTGCCTTACTGCCAGCAATATGCTCCAGACTCTGAAACCTACCGTACAGGGACTAAATGGCCTGCAGCAGTAGGCCATCCGCCCAGTAGTCCTGGAGCACCTCCCACTGGATACCCAGAGGGACATGGTCATAAGCCTTCCCCAGATCCACAGACCAAATTTAGACTGGTTAGAGAAACTTCCATGCCCCCTTCAGCACCCCTGTCAGGGTGTAGTGCTGGTCTACCATCTGATAACCTGGATGGAAACCTCCTGAATCTAAGGCTGG
This sequence comes from Remorina albescens, assembly GCA_034769265.1. Taxonomy (NCBI): domain Eukaryota; kingdom Metazoa; phylum Chordata; class Actinopteri; order Carangiformes; family Echeneidae; genus Remorina; species Remorina albescens. The sequence continues at coordinate 17,093,803 of CM068488.1, read as the reverse complement.
ACAAGATGGATTACCTTCTCTTCACCCTGGCATAGGCTTTCCCAAGGAGGCTGAGGAGTGTGACGCACCTGTAGTTTGAACACACCCATCTGGTCCCCCTTCCTGAAAAGGGGAACCACCACCCCAGCTTTTCACTTCAAAAGGCATTGACACCAATGTCCACGCAATGTCAGAGCAGCGTGTAACCTAAGACAGCTCTACAACATCCAGAGCCTTGAGAAACTCTTTTCTTCACTCAGGTGTCCAAAGCTCACAGTTTCAAAGCAGCTGATAAAATTACAAAGTTGATCACAGACCTGCATCTTAGGAGGTCCTGGTGCCGGATGAAGTGACAGATATCCTTACGTTTGAACATGGTGTTAGTTATAGACAGACAATAACTGGCACAGAAGTCCATCAATTGAACACCACTCAGGTTCAGATCAGGCAGGCCGTTCCTCCCAGTCACGCACCTCCAGGTCCCCCTGGGTACTCTGATCAATCAATTTAATTTCCTCTTAGAGAAAAGTTTTCAGAATGAATTTCAGCTGTAAACAAGAAAATTTTGTTATTAATAGAGAGCAAAGTGGTTTCTTTATTAAATTACACATTATCCACATTCATCTTCATTATATGTGTATATGGTAACTTTCAAAATAAAGTTATAAAGGTTGGTTAGTGTGGGAGTAGAGAATAAAAGTAAATCAGTTTCCAAACAGTAGATATATAGCAGGTAGTTTAACAGATAAGGCTCTGGTCATGAAATTATGTTCTTTGTCCAATAACAATTCCCAAATACCTATAAGTAAGGTAAATGGTAATCACAGATATTTTCCTGTATAACAGCCTCTTTATCCTTTGAAAGCATTTTTGTAGAGATTTGAATGAGAAACACAGGCATAATCTGCTGAGACCAAAATGTCTATATTGTATCATCTTAAGAGAGTACAAGTTATCAGAATCTGATCTATGATTTAATCACTTTGAAAAATTTCCTCATTGGAAAGGTCAGGTGTAATGGTATCTGTGGTTTGAAGTTATAATCTCAAAGGGCTTTGCTGGTAATTACCGTCCCAGCTTGAATGCACAGGCAGGATGTTGGGCTCAAATAAAAACGGTAGGAAATTCAGGACAACCCTACTGTGTTCAGTGAAAGAACTAAAAATGGGAAAAAATAATAATAATTTCTTACTGTTGACAGATGAAACTGCTTTGCAATACAGTGCACTAATCCACTGGATGCAGGCTGCTTCAAAGCCAGTCAAATAAAAGGCAGGGCTGCACAGTCATCCAATCACATTCTGATCATTCTATGCTGGTAAGCACTGGAGAACTCAAGCACTCAATGAATTTCACTCAGTCTACCTGTGTGAAAGAGAAAATGCAATTTTACACAAGTATGGCAGGGATCTAAGCTAATTATTCAACATGTTTGTGGATTGGAAAATTACTTATTTGTACACTCTTGTTTGGCTTTGATAGTTGAGAAATAGTTTCTTGGCAAATACAATTATATGATTAAACAAAACCATGGAGTGCAAACTGAATGCCCTAGAAATAATTGTGAAATTCATCAGAGAAGCCAGCATCACCTTGTACACCCCAGTAGATAAGTAACATGGCTGCATGTAGAGCTGAAGAATACAGAGTGCCACTGACACATTAGTATGGAGTAACCATCTGTTGTGGCAGACATTTGCAGTCTTCCTTAGGACTCTTTAGGTGTTTTGAGCTTAGATTTATGCATTTGTGCTTATAGAGCTGATAACAGAATGATGGAAGAAAATAGATTCTGCAGATGAGGGCATTTGTTTGGTTTACTAAACAGTACAAGCTTTCGCAGCCGCCCCATGACTAATTCATGATAGACTGATTTGTCCCCACTTGCTGTGCTTCACGTTTAAGTGAATTGATTTCTTTTAAATGTAAATAAAAGTAAAGGATGTTGTAAAATCTATTATCAATTTATGGCAGTAGAAGCATCTGTGCCATAGAGAACAGAGTCTGCAGATGTTGATGATAGTTAAACTAGTGAGATTGGGGTGGAATGAACATACACGGGCTCGTATGATGACCAGCGCTGGCTTTTTTCACCTCATATGGTTTGTACTTGCTCGGTCGCACTGTTGTTGGAATTGAATCATGCTGTTGATGAAACAGCATTGCTGTGTGCGGTTACGCTGCAGCTGTAAATCTGTTGACTATAAACAGAAGTTTTACGCCATGTCAAATTCAGGTCTGTCAGATCACAGTAGTACCACATACCTGAAATGAACTACACTTTTCATGGGATTCAATAGACACATAGAAGAGCAGTCAAATGCTGGATTTTCCATTAATACAAAGTTCATTGTGTCCTTCACTGTGATGTAAACCAGAGTATTTTAACACAGCCACACATTTGGCCGCAAACATACATTTATTGATCATTATCTTAAACAAATTGTCGTAAACTTGGTACTCACACTCATCTGCCTTGTCTGTACTAATTCCTGATGCCTGCCTGTGGAGGTGATTCTTGTTTATGCCGTCTTTGTGTGTGTGTGTGTGTGTGTGTGTGTGTGTGTGTGTGTGTGCGCGCACATGCGTGCCTCTAAAGGTATGGAGGGGGACGGTGAGGTGATCATCAGACCAGTACAGAACTGCAGCCAATGTCAGAGCGGTGAATGCCACGGGACCAAGGACAGCATTGTCTGCTACTGTGATGATGACCTCATCCTGGCAGAAGATGGCGTGTCCTGCACCAATGTTACAGGTCTAACACATAGTTTTATAGTAGTATATTGAGAGTAGTGAACCGTAGTCTATTTCTTTCTGTTCCACTGAAATATGTGAAATTAATTCAGATGTATGAAATAGTTAACCTGAATGTAATTGCACCTGTAACAGACAATGACTAGGTGGATAGATAATGAATTAATCTTCAACAGTAATTAAGCCTGGGAGGCTCTGTGCTTTATTAGATCTTTATCTGAGGAAACGTTTTTCTATAGTACATTAATCATTGATAATAATTATCAATCCCTCGGATAAGCTAACCCATTAATGAAAATGAAGGCACCTATAACACTATTAGCAGGTGTTTTGAATGTTGATCTGTGATTTGTAATTGATCTCTGTGCTGCAGTCAGATAAAAGCTCCTAATCATATTGTGTCAAGGGTTGAGGATAAAATGCTTCACCTGGTTTCACAGGTGACATGGATGAAAGATTTAAAGTGCATTTCAAAATGGTATGAAACTTTCTCTAGTTCCCTCTACATATTAGACCATGTTAACCTTGATTTAAAAAAAAAAAATAATAATAATAATAAAATTACCAAGTACGTTGTCTTCTGCCGGCCTCAAACTATAACAAAGGAACGTAGACAAACCGCCTCTGGATATATAATTGCCTCTCTAATTATGATTTGTAATCTCAAATAAATAATGAATAGAGGAATGTAGATCTGAAATGAATGAATATGGTGGAATATCACTTTATAATTTGAGTTGATTAACAGGGCTATTACCATTTCAATAATATCTTCATGACCCACAGCATCTCCTTGCCCTACGATTTAAAACTCTTCTCATATGCTGTCAGTAGATAATTCTATAATGCCAGGACATAAAAGGTCCCAATCTCAATATGGTCTCTCTCAGTGTGCAGGTTTGTTCTTCGCTTTAGAGAAATGAAATGAGATCACTCCATGCCACTGAAAAAGAATTGACATGCACTGTTGCTGCTCCTAAGCTCTGTTGTGTTATCACTTTCACATCATTAATTAAGTTGAGGATCAGAGTGGCAAAGTGAATGTTAATACTCCTCTGGGGAGGATAACAACTGTGCAACGCTGTTGTTTTCTCTTGTCAGCAGTGTCCCCGCTGCCTCCCCAGCCTACTCTCTCCTCCATGGCACTGGGTCTGTCTGTGGGCACCTCAGCTCTCATCGCTGCACTACTGCTAGCCGTGTCAGGAGTCATGATAAGTGAGTTTGACACCACATCAGTCAGTAGCTCTATGGCACTAGGACACTATGTGGTTATTGAACAAATATAAGAATAATACAGCAGGTATTTTTCTGACAAACTTTACTTTTTGTGATATTTGAAACTGCAGAATGGAGACAATCCTTGTCAAGTAAGTTGCTTCACAAGTGACCTTCAAAAGCCTGCATGTTCATTCATTGACATGTCACATTGAGTATATTTCCACCTTTTAAGTGAAAACACTGCAAAACAATTTTTAAGATGCTTCTTTATGCAGAAATCTTATTCCTATCAATCTTAGGAATTTATGCTTGAAGGCAGCATGGGATGGCGATGGTAAACTATGACCAAACAAAGGCCCTGTGTCTTAAGAAATTACAACTCAGAGAACGAGGAGGAAGCGGAAAGGTTGAAGTAGTTTTTACGGAACATTAGGAGCTAAGCAATGCAATTAAGTGCCTGAGAGGTCTACGTTACAGAAGTCCTACTTTTGAAAACGGACACGTTCTCTCCATTGTTCCCGCACAAATAGGTTCTTCAGTGTTTTTCGTGGTCCCTCTCTGACCACCCTAAACAGACTGTTCTGAGGATGGGAAGTGAACCTCAGACATGCTCACACATCTATCTGCTTTAAGGCTGTTACAGCCAGACATATGCACTAATTGAGTCATCATCTCCTCCACAAGAACCCACACTCCCTCTCACACTTGCAGACCAAGTCACATGTCCCACTCCTACTCCCACCTACACATTCACACCCACATTGGTAGATGAGTGAGAGCAGAGGATGTGGGGGACTATGTCTGTGATGAATGAAATGCGTTAATGATGGATGCCCACTTAGCCGGTGGTTGACAGCAGTCATACATTAGACAGCACTTTGTACATAAATAACTCACCTACACTCATTAAAACATGCACATACAAATACACACAAGTAATTCTCCTAGGTCTAATGCATTCACAGTTGAAGTCAAAGCTTCTCACACTACAAAGTGTGTGTTTGTGTTCACAAAAGATGGAAAGAGGAGGAGGTCTGTTTTCATACTTGGGGTTATTCTACATAAAGCGAAATATGAAGAGGCAGAGTGTCAATTATCTTGGTTCTGTTCTTTGTTCCCACTTTTACACCTGCACTGTGTAGGTGGATGTTTTCATGTGATTGTGCAAGATCAATTCAAATGTCGAGGATTTCATTCTGAAACATGATATGAATATTTTACAAAAAGACAGGTCTGATATCAGACCGAGAACAATCAATAGTTCATATTCACAAAGGAATGCAAGAAAAAAAAGGTGTGTGTGTGTGTGTGTGTGCACGCACACTTCGGCTATTGACAATATTTTTCAACAAGATAATGAGTTAATTGTTTTATTTGTTTGGTTTTTAAACTGTGGATATCTCAATAACAGAATGAAACTTCTTTCATTTCAGTGTATAGACGCAAACACACAGAGCTGCAGTCCATTCAGCTGGAGCTGCAGAGTCCCGATTGCAAACTCAGTAAGCTGCGGGCCTCCACCATCATGACTGACTACAACCCCAACTACTGCTTCGCCGGCAAGACATCATCAGTCAATGACCTGAAGGAAGTGCCACGACGCAACATCTCACTCACAAGGTAAAAGATGTCACACTGGAATCATCCACCTACATCTATGTCCTTTGTCATGATTCTTCTGTTCATCAGAGTACTCTATTAGTTCTCTTTAGTTCTAACAAGTACAAATAATAGGGTGCAATCAAGAATACAGCAGTAATGGGAGAGGTAACAGTCTGAAATAAAGCCTGAAATATTAATGTATAAGTGTAAAGTCTCAGAGTGCATGGGTGTACTGCAGTGATCTGAGTTTCTGAAAAATCATTTTTGCAGGACTCTTTTCAATGTTTAATGCATCTTTCATGAGTTTATAGTTGACCTGTTTATAATGCTGGTTTAAACCTTAGGCTGATGGATGGAAACATGGCTCTTCTCCGACATCCAGAGTTATCCAAGCCCTGAATCATATCAAACAGTTAGTTGCCTTAATGGACTTAAATGATAATAAACTAATGGAGAGTACTGACTAGCATCTCTGCATAGCTGTGTGAAAAGGTCATTAGGTTTGGACACAGGTACATGTAGCACAGCTCTTGTTGCTTTCAAAACGTTCTCAAGGGAGAAACCTCAGAATATTGGTATTGTTTCTGGGAGAGTTTCAGCTTAATACTTAAAATATAAATTTAATTGTACATAATTGATGTGTTTGTGTCTCCCCAGGGGCCTGGGTCATGGGGCTTTTGGGGAAGTGTATGAGGGGCTGGCTGTGGGGATACCTGGTGAGCCAAGTCCACTGCAGGTGGCAGTTAAGGTGAATTCTTAATAAGTTTCCAAAGCAATAACTTTTGTTCTGTCTTACAAAGGTCAGACTTTAATTGAATCAAAGCAGATCCTGTAGGGCCCCTAATATAATTACACATCCAATTTGGACAAAGAATGCTTTTGATTTTGAAAGTGAAGATAAGGTATATTTTTCATAGCTCTTTTGCGGTTAAAGGCTTTGTACTACTAACACTACAGTACCTCTTTTCATTAAACACTGCTTGTAAACAACTCCACATTTACCTTCTAATCATTCCTTGTACTGAGAGTTGGGTTCTTTTTACAATAGACCCTTCCTGAGGTCTGTTCAGAGCAAGATGAACTGGACTTCTTAATGGAGGCTCTAATCATCAGGTGAGAGCCACTCAAGTCAGTTTTTTCATCCAATGCCATCAAGGCCGTTTCTGACACACGTCTCCACTGTTTTTTGTCCCTGCAGCAAGTTCAGCCACCAGAACATTGTACGTTGTATAGGAGTGAGTCTCCAGGCCATGCCCAGGTTTATTTTGCTGGAGCTAATGACAGGAGGAGACCTCAAGACTTTCCTGAGGGAGACCAGACCCCGACTGGTGAGACAAACTACTGTGTTGTACTCAAGTGCCCATTGATGTTAAATGGTTAACCATCAGAATTGAACTCACTGTGATCCACCTTAGATCAGTCACCATTTCAATCATGTATGCCTAATCATCAAGTCTCTTTCTCGGCAGCCATTTTGGAAACAATAATAAGATAGATAAGGCTAATAAGATCAGGTCTGTTAGCAGGGCCCTATTTAAAGGAATGGAAAAAGAGCCAAATACGAATACAGATATTATGACATCAGTTTATCACAGTTTGCATATGCCTGTTTAAAAAAATAAGGTTTTTGCAAAATAACTGGGTTTTTTTTTTTTGTTGTTGTTTGTTTGTTTGTTTTTTCATCATTTTCCCTCAAAAACTAGTAGCCCGGAACAACCTAAACTGTGCGCTTGCATCAATAAGACAACACAATGTGTTTTGCTGATATAATTATTTTGGGAGGGGCACAAGATGTGCCCTACACCCACCATCTTTGGGGGAGTTTTCTTTACAGGATTCTATATGTGGTTAAACCTCTCTGCTCATATATATATATATATTTCTCTATTCAGGAGCACCCATCAAGCCTAACCATGGTAGACCTTCTCAATGTGGCCAGAGACATTGCTAAGGGCTGCCAGTATCTGGAGGAGAACCAATTTATACACAGGTATGTCAACAAATGACCACTCACTTAGCATATTCAGATGCAAAATCAACAATATGGGCATGCATAAATTCATTTCATTATTATGAAAGCATGTATTGTTCTCTATGTCCCTGTAATCGTCTTGCCCAGGCAGATAAGAGAGAAAACCAGCTTCATAATAACACATGGTATAAACAATATACAGCACATATGAATATGCATACATAAGGAATGAAGCTATGCAAAATTAAATAGAAACTCAACAAACACGGATATGTCCCCATTCACCTCCTGACGTCTCAAAAGTAAGAGCCGACTGCTTCAGTTCAAGCGTAACATATGGACTCTGCATGCCTTTTGCCTTTCGATGATAGCAGAAAGGACAAGTGATGAGTTTAGCATCAGAGCAGCCAGATGGGGTAGCCGGCTTGCTTTTTTATGGTCTGTATGCAAGGCACAAGTCAACACAGTGCCAGTGCCTCTCCATATCAATATTTACAGCAGTTAGTGAACCTGAGGTTGTGACTAAGAAACTTTAAAAGCCTTCTCTTCATCTCATCTTTCAAAGAGCTCCTCCATAGACACCATTGACATGTACGACTTGGCCAAGGTCAAGCCTGCTTCTGTAGTCAAACAATTAAAGCACCCCCCCCTTCTTTCTGTCTTTGACTTCCTTGGAATTGGTCCTGACAGAGTATGCCTATTAAACCTTATTTGCCCCAACACGGCACAGTAAATCCCCGTCAGTCCATCTAATGGCTGATTCTTCTCTACAAGCTCATGAGCTTCTTTCTTTTTCCTTGTTCTCTTCCTTCCTCTCTGCCTTCACATCTGTGTTTAAACTCACTTCAACGCTGTCCTTGAAGTTTACTTCAGTTTTTATGGAGGGTTGAGTAAAGAGTATATGAATGAGATATGAGGTACTACTAGTGGTTGCTTAAAAAAAAAAAAGCTTACTTGGTTTGAAAATGAGTTTCGGTTAAATTCAAATGCTACTCCTGACTGATGACATCTTTCTCTAGCTTTTTTGGGTTTGTTATTTACTGGCTAAAATCACTGGTTAAATCACTGCGCTGCGTGCCCAATAGCACTGTGTCCTTCCCCTCAGCCTTCAGCTAGCAGTTCATGACAAATGCTACATTTCAAGGCTCAACCTTTGCCTACAAGTGAAAGAAAGTCATTTCCATGAATTTTTCCAATCCATTAAACAAGGACTGCTTGGATTTAGCTTCATCAGAAGCCACATCAGAAAAGATTTTGTGAAAGTGTTTTTGTGTCATTGTGCGTGCTCTCCCACATTTCGATTGCAGTCGCACTGTAATAGAAATGATTCAGTCTTACTGAAGTAGTTGAAATGCCCTTAAATGGATGGGGCTGAATATCTGGCTTGATAACTTTGTTTACTGATATTCATTTCACAGCCTCTGTCCAAATTGCTAGAAAAAAAACTGATCATCTTAGGTTTAAAATGAAAAACCAGTGCATGCTCTACATACACTGTTGTTTTTTTCATACCAAATTATTTAATGGCAGATTTGAAGTGGTACTGTAATATTAGTAGAATAGTTCCAAGCACTTCTGGCACATTGAAGTGGGGCAACCATGCACAGTGCAGTCCCTGTCTGAAAAAGCCCTCAGTTTAAATCATTCTGAACTACCACTTTATCCTCATTGTGTCATTGCTCATCTAACTTAATCAGTGTGGAGTGTGGAGGCCAAACATCAAAACAAAATATTGCTGTTGAACACACTCACAGAGCTTAGTGCGGTCATTTGTATTGCTGCTTGTTTTTCATTTCCTGCCCTGCCCTGTCTCGTCTCATGATTGAGTTGGAGCTTTGTCACATGGTGTTATTTTGATATTAAATCCTGGGTATTTATTGGCCCTGGTGCACACTTGTCTTAATCATGACAGCACCAGTGTGCTCCCAATGTTGCTTCCTAAGATGGTATGAAAGTGAGATGCCTGGAGAGCAAAATGCACCATGAATGCTCCTTTTCCTTCTCCCCAGACAGGAAATGCTGCACGCTGACTGAACTACTGTATTTTCTCGAAAACAACCAAGCCAGTAGAGAGCAAATATGAATTCTGTGAATTTTCTCTTCTAACCCACTCATCGGCATATACTGTGCAAGATTTCTGTCTTTCCTCTGGAAACACTGTGTGTTATAAAGGCACTGTAAGAAAGTATATACTTTGCCAGTTTGCCCAGGGCAACTTGGTAGTTACACTGAACTTCAGATCCAGCAGGGGAGTGTCTGTAGATGTTTATATGTGAAGCCTCTTATACATGCAAATATATGAAAATCTATGACATTAGCCAAGCAGAGTGTATATCCAACTCTATGTTAAAAATCAAGTCATTTGGACTTACAGTGCCAATGATCATGAGTTAATGTGTTCTCATTAAAGTCCATCAAGCTAAGCAGCGTGCCAATGCAGTGACCTTTGTGTTTTTTCTTCTTTCAGGGACATAGCAGCTCGGAATTGCCTACTGACGTGTAAAGGAGCAGGTCGTGTGGCCAAGATCGGAGATTTTGGGATGGCCCGGGACATTTACAGGTACAGTTCCAACACAGGTCACCAATTTTGCCAAGATGACCAGGTTCAACGTGTGAATTTTAGCACACATTAGCAGGAGAAAGACAGCACGTCATCTGATCTGGTATGATATGCTTGCATAAATATTCACCCTCTTCAAGTCAGAATTTAGTAGATGTACCTTTGGCTACAATCACTGCACTAGGTCTGTGGAGATCAATCAGGCTGCACATTCTGGACACATTGTACTATATTTTTCTTTCCAATTTATCAATCTTTGGATTGAGAAACTCCTTTCCAAAATCGTAGTTCCCATGCAGACTGAATCAGTCCTGCATTACCACTGCATTCATTTTCCCCTCTATCTTTACCAGAGAACCTGAGAAGCATCCGCACAGCATGATGGTGCCACCACCACGGTTCACAGTAGCAAGGGTGTGCTTGTGGTGATGTGTGGTGTTTGGTGTCTGCCAGTTTGGTGGCCAAAAAGCTCAATTTTGTTCTTGTCAGACGAAAGAACCTTGTGAGTGTTGACTTGGAGTCTCCCATATGTCTTTGGGTGAACAAGAGTTAACATGAGGTTTCTTCAACAATGGCTTTCACTTTGAAACTTTCCCATGAAGCTTTGCAGAGTGAAGAAGCCAGGGAATAGTTCTTGAATACACAGTCTTTCCTATGACAGCTGCTGAAACTTCTAACTCCTTCAGTGGAGTTTAGATGTCTTGGTTTCCACCCTAGTAGTCTTCCTTCTTGCAGAGTCACTCAGTTTGTGAAGACAACCTGCTCTAGGCAGATTTACACATGTGCCATATTACTTCTATTTCTTAATGAGAGATTTAACTGAGAGCCAGGGAATGTTCAGTGACTTGGACATTTTTTGTGTCCATTCTTTAAATTATGCTTTTCACTAGCCTTTTCTCCAACTTGCCTGGGGTGTTTTTTTGTCTTCATGGTATAATTGTAGGCAGGAATACTGATTAACCAGGGGCTGGACCATCCAGACGAGCGTCTTTATACTAGAATCATTTGAGACACATTCAGTGATCTTAATTTCACTAACTGTGAGATGAATGTGACCAAATAGCAGCGACTCTGTTGAATTAGCTCAGTCGCAGGGGGTGAATATTTATGCAATCACTTATTTTGCATTTCGTATTTTCAATTATTTCACATTAGTTTAGAAAAATAATTTTTCTCCTGGAGATTGATTGATTTATATTGATTAGGGTTCCATATAAAAACAGAAAAACATCTGACAGGTAGATTTCCCCTCACTTTTAGGTTCATGTTTTGCTGACTAATTCTACTTGTTTATGGTAATGAGACAGTTACCTCATTGGTCTTTAGATATAAAACCCTAGCTAATGTCTGGATCCTGTCTTGCACAAGCATTGATTCTCTGCCAGGCTCTGTTGATTTTGAGCTTTGGTAGTTTTTCCTTGATTTTTGTGCTTCTATCCTGAATTGAAGGTGAAGCTGTCCTGACCAGTTGACCCATGGCCCATCAGCTATGACATTTATTTAGTAATGTGATGTACAATCAAGAGTCTGTCCAGGGTATTTTATTTTGAGAACCAATGGGATGGTCTATGCTGTCCTTGTGTCTGACTTCCTGTCTGACTTGATCTGCTTTGTGCAGGTCAATATGGCTTCTGCCAAAAAAAAAAAAAACAGTAACGATGCATTTGCCTCAAGTGGAGTCCTGGGGTTGGACCAGATAAGACAAGATTCCAGATGGTTATTTCCTCTATTTGCCCATGTGAAACTCTGGGCACAAAGTCTTCAGCCACAGGATGTAGCAAGGTTGTTTCTCTCAGGAGCAGTGAGTGAACAGAATCCAAGGAAAGTGGACTCAGTGACAATATTAGATCTCCTTAATCCTTTTGGTATCAATTATTAGGAACTGGCTTGACTGAAAAGAAGCTTGATTGATTCCACAGACTTCATTGATACCTGATTGAATACTTAAACAGCAATTTTTTTTTCCGCTGCATTTGCAAATATTAAAAGAAATTTTATCTCTGTGCAAATCTTTCAGAACTGCATTCAGGATCCCATGACTTTGTTGAAAGCATGACAACAATCAGAGACAAAAGTCATCAACTTTAATTGTTTCAATAGCATTGCTGAGTTTTTCTTCCCATCTAATTGTAAAGGCTGTGGCACTTCATCATGGAGACTTTTAAAACTGGTAAATGTTGAAGCTGAGCTTTGTAAGTCTTTTTATCCTCCATCACACTGGTGTGCTGAACCCTTCTTTTAATCTACATCAGCTCAACTGTGGCCCCAGTGGAATCTCATTATTCTTAGCTCAAGCTTTTTAATATAGCTACCACAATTTCACGTGACACAATTTAAATGAATGCGCAATCCAGCAGGGAAATCTCCTAAGCCTTTTCATCTGCTAAGAAATTAGAGCAGGGGAAATATGTCACAACATTTGGCTGTATGAACGCAGCACTTTTGAAATATCCGATGGAAAGTCATACAAGAGCAAAGTCACTCTGAGAGCATCCAGAAAAAGGCTGTTGCGCAGTTGCCCTGAGGAGGTGCATTAGGAGCACTTGATTTAAATGCTGATGTCAGTTTTTCAGGTGCCTCGCTTTGATTTTGTTTTTATCCCTCAGCCTGGAGCTCTGGTGTTGGTCCTTGGATTTTTTTTTATATTTATTTATTTATTTTTTTTCATTGTTAATATGTTGAAAAGGAGGGGTGGCTGTTTTGGCCTCAGTGCTTTTTTTGTGCATTGTTTTTGCTGTTTCATGATGTGGCCCTCCTGCTATGTGACGAGGGACATGGGAGTTCTTTTGAGGCCGTCACAGGGGACGAATGTCACAGTGAGAGACTAGGACAAGGCTTAATGTCAGCTGTCTATATTCTGGGAAGGGAGCCACAGGCACACTTGCATGTGATGTTCCATTTGCTTCTTCTCCCGCACACAAATTTTACTGACATAGTGTCACACACATACAGGCACACAAGTGGTGTGGTGGTGAATAAAGAGATGGGTAAACAATTGCTGCCCGTCCGTTATTATCCTGAGTTAAACACTTGATGCTGTGAAGAGGAGCACAGTTGGTACTTTGCTTTGAATGACCACATTCCCATAAGGAGGCAAATTTATTGAGAATTCTGCATTTTGACAGAGCTTTACTATTGTAACCTGCACAGCATTTCTAACTTTAACAGCATTGGTTTATCATCCCATGTTATGCTCTCAGCCAATGAAAAGTGTGCGTTCCCGAGATAGTCAGTCAGAGAGGTAAGAAAGAGACGAATCAATAGCGTCGGAGTCACAGTTGAAGAGTAGCATCGAGTAATAAGGCAAGAATAATTATTTGCCAATAAATGGATCAACGAAAAACTAGAATTAAGAATATTTTCACATGGCGTGCTACAAAACAAAGGTTGACAGTGAAAATAGGGATTTCAATCTGGACTGGACATATTCCTTCATGTTCATTCCTCCCACTAGCAGTTCAAACCTGTCTGTCCTTTATGCTCAGAGGCCTTGCCATGCAACACAGGAAACCATTTACTGATGGAAGTGTTAAGGCAGTCTAATTATAAAGATGTGTTGAGACTGTTACAATGTCAGATGGACTTATAAACATTTGCTTGATCTTCCTAAAAGAAAGCACTTTATTTTAAGATTCACATTTTTCAAAAATGTATTTGATGTGTTTTATATTTTGATGTGTCCCTGGTTTTACTTGAATTGAGAAAAGAATGTGTTTATAGTACAGTAGCCTAGTTGTGATTTAAAATCCCTCAAGTTAAATATTAAAACACACATAAAATACTGTTGAAATATTATTGAAATGTCCTTTGTTTGATTTGAGAGTAAGCTGTTGATCATACAGATAAAGGGAATGATAGTATACTCCACTTCACATGAACATCGCACATTAACACAGCAAATGGAAACTGTTTGATAGGGAGACGCAGGGAAACCCATATCTATGAAATTTAGGGCATAAGAAACACACATTCATCACCACTGGACCTCGGCTTGAGGCCTTTTTATCGAACTGGACCTTGTTGAATTTTATTTGAATGCCCCCTGGTGTATAGCATGACTTGAGGTTGTCTTTAATAATGTATCCACCATAAACAAAGTCATCCAGCACAAGGAACAGACAGAATTTGGCTTCACATTGTGTCAGGTGCATTTATTTTCTTTTATTTACCACTCAACCCAATCCACTCTGTGCCTTTGTCTCTTACTTTTTCCCTCTAATACTTTTCTATCTTCCAGCTTCCCATCCGCATACAAAAACACAGGTACAAAACACCCAGGTTTGTTCCATGGATTTCCTGGGACTGCGTTTAAGCCTCCCTGATCTGCAGCATTCAGTTTGTGTTGATGGTTTTAGCAGTAGTAACAAATATGTCCATAAACGCTTTTGTAAAATAAATAAAAAGAGAGATTGATCCACAGATACCAGGATTATCAGTCTTATGCTCTGCATTTCAGCATTCCTCCATTTTTCAAAATGTTTCAGCATTTTTTCACGGACAGATAAGACACTGAATAGCAATACAAAGCAGTACAAAAGTTTTTCTCTCTCAGAGGTCAGAGATAACAGACATAACATTATAAATATACTGCAAGAAAAGAATGTGGACTCTGCGAGTCCTTTTTGTAAACGTCTCTTCACAGAAACCAGATTTCAGGCTTTACAGAGCAATGAGTGTAACAGCAACTGAGCACCACAGCTGTTCCATCTAATTGCATTTCTTGATCTAGACCTATCCACTTCCCTTACTATTTTCTTTATTGGAACAGACAGCAAAATTAGCAGTGTAAGATACTAAGGGAGGGACTACAGTAGAGGAGACAAAGCAGGATTCAGCTATCGAATTCTAGGCCTGAGGTGAAGGGGGTAACTGATTACCATCACTGAATTGATCGTGCTATTCTAAGTGAAAGATTAGGGTGTCGGGGCAGTCATCTGTGTGACTACCCTGCAGTGGATGTCGGCTAATCTGTCCAGCAAATGCACTCAACTGGTAATTGTTTTTCTGCTTCATTGATTGTGTAACTTTCTTCAAGGCAAACTTCTCATGCCAATAGTTTTCTAAGTATGTATTTCCCTTTTAGCCATATGATCTGACAGCATGTCATCTACATTTATCTCTCCTCACCGCTTCCCTGAAGATACAAAGCTACAGCTCTGAGCCAAACCACTCAATGAGTCTTGCTTCTGTTATTTGCCTTGTATTTATACGGTGGGAAATGTGGTTGTCTCTGAATTTGGGATCACAGCCACATTCGCTGTAGCAACCATCACAGCTTAAAAGGCAACAAAGAAGCATATTGCATGTCAGTGGCGCCTTAGTACACAGGCTTACATGGCATGAGTCCCAGGCCTTAAACCAACTAGCAGCCTCATGAGACATGATGTTCTTTTACTTTTTTTGGGGGTGGGCTTGTGAGCCCCCTGACTTATCATCATCACTAAAGGCATAACATAAAAAAATCATAATATTGCTGTGTGAAAATAGGAAAATTCCACAACAGCAGCACATCACAACACCGTCACTGTGCAGCAGAGTTATTCTGACCATTTGGAAGAGTTTTAAAGATAAATACAGATACACTATCTACAGATCTGTGATATTGTAATTTATCCCCATGGTGCTCAGAGGAGTCGGAGACTCTGCTGGCAGCAGTCTCTCACTCTCTCTCTCTCTCATTCTCTCACCTCTCAGGCAGGTGTGTGACTCTGCAACACTCTGTGTCTTAGTCTCTCTGAAACTTTCTCCTGATTCCCAATAAGAGACACTTGGGTGTATGTCTGTATACACAGGACGATGTTTGGACATCAGAGCACAGTTTGTGTGCTTTATAGCAGACCTTGACCTGATATTATGTCAGTTTGAATGAGCTGAAGCAGTTCGGATTATTCATTCCTGTATTTAAAAAGAAAAGAAAACAAAACTACAGTAGCCCCTGGAACAACTGACACTGGAACCTGTGTTTACAGTAAACAGGTGGCATAGTATAGATAGTTGTTGGGAGTGTTTGTACATTGGTATCATCACAAATCACTTATGGCCCCACCAGACCTTTGGAAATATGTATGCAAATATGTATTTAACTAATTTCCTTCCCCACTGTAAAATTTTACCAGGCATCCATGTACTATGGGGACAGTGTCAACCGTGCACATACCTTTGAAGCACGATTTAACTCAAATTTATTTATATATACACATTATTTTTGTGGGTATTCTTCTATCATGGTGTCATGCTTTTTAGCTTTTCTAAAGATATCACATTAAATCCCAGGGCCAGGCCGGGCCAGCTCGGGCCAGGTCAGGACTGAGCCCTGTGGCAGTCTCCGAGGCGCAGAACCAGCTGGCGGCAGCAGCAGCTGGATCAGCAGCTGGAGAGCATTGCAGTGCACAGCCCTGACAATAGTGTTGCTGTCAGAATGCAGTAAGGATGAATTTCTTTTCAGGTCCATGGAGTGAATTCATTCATTTTAGCTCTCTAAGCCGACATGATCATCTGCAGCTAGTTATCACATTTTGGCCCCGGGTGAGGAGCGGTACCACCTGAAATCAACTTGAAATCCTCCTTACACTGAGTCAGAAAGTGACGGGTCCAGCAGCCTCAAACTGCCAAGATAGTTTCCAATTTTTTGGACTCAAGCTGTAATTTTCTGGCATTCTTTGCCTCTGTGTTTTCCATTTGTTTGCCACTCCTTCTCACCCCTTTAGCTTCAGTCTGTTTAGGAAACACCTGCTGAGCACAGGGCTTTTTCTCATGCTGTTTCACATTCACACCTGGGAGCTGACCACTATAATTACAGTCCTTTCCTGTTCAGCCATGTGCAGCACAACAGTTGGTGCTTCATTTACTTGTCTAGTTTTTGAAAGCAAAGACAAAGCGTGTTAAAGCTTCTCCTTTAGTCAAACGCTTGGGGATTTGAACTGGAAGCCTTCCAGTCACAGACCTATATCTTCTGCTCATTACACTCCTGCATTTTATAAAGCTCCGCCATGTTTACTAACAAGTGCTTAGGGAATAAAGTGAAGGTTTTATGACAAACTTATTGGTGGCAAAGAGTCGCTCTTCTGCAGCAGCAAGCTGCCCCAAATGTGGTTTTTTTTTTGTTTGTTTGTTTGTCTGTTGTCAGGATCCTAATATGTGTCCATTTCTCTGTGTGGACACAATGCTGCACATGGAGCCAGGCTGCACTCACATTATGTCTTTCCTCTCTGTGTGCCTCATGCAAGCTGAGGTGAACCGCACCATAACCTCTGTCAATAGCCACAATCAGATGGAGCACACATGTGATCATTTCTCTACCGAACAGAGCGAGAGGCTGCTGTAGAGACGACTCAAAGAGGGCTCGACCCGTCAAACATCTCCGCCTGTCCTCTCCCTCAGATAAGGAGCTCTTAGTGCGTCTGATACAGCCGCTGACAAACAGGGAGTTAATTGGTGAATGTGGGACTCTTTCCTCTTTTCTATCCTCTGCTTTGGACAGCATAAGTGTTGTCATGGTAACGATGGTGCAAACTATGAATGGTGGTTTTCATTTAACAGTGGGCAAACAGAAATCAATGTAGTTATGTCAACAAGATGGCTGGTCAAAAAGTACTTTACTATTTATAACTTGTACATGTCTGTGGGTGTACGCGTGTGCGTGTGGTTGTGCGTGCATGTGTGTGTGCATAGGGCAAGTTATTACAGGAAGGGGGGCCGTGCCATGCTGCCAGTCAAGTGGATGCCCCCTGAAGCCTTCATGGAGGGCATCTTCACATCAAAAACAGACACATGGTGAGAATCCTTCACATTTTTCTGCGGGTCCCAGAGCTTGCATCAGTGTGATGTCACTTCCTATATTTCATAGATGTCCACTGTCCCTACCTGTTCACTCTCTCTCCGTCTCTTTTCACATTCCTCTGTGTGTCTTTGGTCTGTACTGATTTTGTTTAAATTTAATCGTCTCTTCCTCGTTCCTGTCCTCTTTTACTGAATCAGCTCTGATGATGCTTATAATTTATGACATCATTGTCCTCAGTCTCCCTCTAACCCTCTTTCTTTCTCTGTTACTAATCTCTCCTCTCATTATCTGCCTCTCTAAGGTCATTTGGCGTTCTGCTGTGGGAGATCTTTTCATTGGGCTACATGCCATATCCAAGTCGCAGCAACCAAGAAGTGTTGGAGTTTGTAACCAACGGGGGAAGGATGGACCCACCTAAAAACTGCCCTGGGCCAGTGTAAGTACAGATCCTCGCACACACGCTGAATGCATTCATATACTGCACATGACCTCAACAGAGCTGTGATCCTACTTAAGCTACTCCATTATGTAAACCACAAAGAAAGAAGCGTGGTTGTATGTGATTCATGCACATATGTGCATGCAGCATCTACAAAAGATGCAGAGCCAGACATGAAAGTTGTTATTGATATGTGAACAGTTTGTGATGCAGAAGGCGACAGAAATTTAACAGCACTCAGTTGCTCTCAGTACTTTCAAAATGGAAACCACACAATGTTTTCAATATTTACACAATATTGACTGAAAATTTTAGAAGAAGTCATGGGGAGCTGATGGCAAGCTAAAAAAAAAAAAAATCCAAAACATTTCCAAAGTATTCTGTGTTCCTCACTAACACTTTAAGATACTGCCTCTCATGTGAACTGATAAAACATAAATGGGCAGATATACTCATTCTCTCTTTCTTGTACACACATTCTCACCTCTCTGTGATTTCCCAAGTTTATCCTCCCCACCTGTTGGCCACATCTTTGCCATTTACTCTTCATATGTTTTAGCACCCTGTGTTGCATGTTCTTTAGTAAATTTGGTTTTTTTTTTTCCCCTTCAAAAATAAACAAAGTCATGGGGTGTTCAATTAATCAGAAGTTGTGAAAAAGCAGGGCACACCAGTTCCTGAAAACAACAAACTCTAGCTGGATTCAGTTCAGCAATTAAAATCATACCTCAGGATTTGAAGTCTCTGTCAGTTGCTCCTATAATCCGCATCGCCCATTTAACACAATCACTCAAGCTGGTGGGAGGTTACACTTTGCTTCTGCCTGATGTGATCAAAACACACATCAGTGATGAAAACACGGGAAGCTTTTGTCACAAGCGATAAGTCTGGCATTTGTCAAATCAGTGGTGGAGATGATGCTCATTACTTACTGTTTTGTTTAGTTTTTTTCTGTTTTCTCTTCTTAAGCATGGAATAAAATGTCATCAGTGAGTGTTTTATGCTTTTTTTCTTCATCTTTAGGTACCGCATCATGACTCAGAGTTGGCAGCACCAGCCTGAAGACAGACCGAACTTCTCAAGTATCCTGGAGAGAATTGACTACTGCTTACAGGTGATGGGGATTTAAATTGTGACTCTTTTCTATTTTCTGTTACTGCTTTGGAACAACTTCTCTTCCTGGGCCCCATACATCTATAAGCAGCATTTAAATGACGACAGATACATCAATTCGCATCCCATAACAACTCACAACTCAATCCCTTGATGCACAGCAGGCAACATTCGTAAAATACAAGCCTGTTGTTTATAGAAGATTACCCAACATAAGTTTAGTTCTACATCAAAGGGAAAATTGCTTTTATTTGGAAAAGTCCGCCAGGCAATAATGAAGTTGGTACTAAATTTGTTTTTGTTGTTTTTTTGTTTTTTTTTTAAAAAAGGATCCAGACTGTGTTAGCCTCACTGACTAAGGCTTTGTTTTGGTTTTCTGGTTAACTCAGAACTGATGTTAATCAGCTCTGGCTTACTAGATTTGACTGAGCAAACTGAGTTTTTGCCACGAGCTTGTAGTTTAATCAAAAGTGATGTAAGGAAACAAGAAATGGATTGTGGATTTTGCAAGTTGGAAGATTGGAATTATTCATTGATTTGTGTGAATAGCAATGTTAAAACGTACAGCTCTGAAATGTCGATTGTTCCTCCTCTCAGGACCCTGACGTGGTGAACATGCCCCTGCCTATAGAGTATGGACCCATCCCTGAGGAGGAGGAGCGTGTACCCATGCGCCCTGATGACGCCTCAGCTCCGACTGTGTTGGTAAATCCCCAGGTGCCTGATGGGGAGGCTCCTCAGCCGCCACCCTCCTACCCCTCCGATGAGAACCAGAGAGGTGGGGAACACAGTGTTGTCACAAGCACACCATCAGAGGCCAAAGCACAGACATCAGCCGCCCAGCCATACCTCCACCAACACAAGCAGCCTCACACACAGACCTCAGTCACCCTGACAACCACCAACACAGTCACCTCCACAGCCACCTTAACGCTCACTGCCAAGGGACCTCATGTCACCACCCAGCCCAGTGCTGAGGGCGGCCACATTAACCTGGCCTTCAGCCAGGGCCATCCACCAGAGAAGGAGGGCCACAACGGAAAGAGCACCAGTCTCTGGAACCCCACGTACGGCTCGTGGTTCCTGCAGCAGCAGCAGAGGAAGCAGCAGCAGCAGCAGCAGCAGAGGCAGGGAGGCGTGGGGGGGCCGGGAGGGAGCGTTGGCAGGGTCCCTGGTGAGGGACAGGAGCACGTGGGCCGGACGGTGGCTGAGGTGGCAGGAGCGTTGGGTCTTCAGCACCAGCACAAGCAGTTCCAGCATCAGTTCCAGCAGCAGCACCAACTCCAGCTACTGCAGCAACAGCAGCAGCAGGGTCTTTGTAGACCTCTGTTACCCCCACCCCCACCCTCTGCTGCCCAGTCCCCTCTGCTTCTAGATTCAGCCGCCTTGGCCCCAGTTCCCCTCTACAGACTGAGAAGATTTCCTTGTGGGAACATCGGCTACGGCTACCAGGAGCAAGGCTTGCCTCTAGAGGCCACCCACGGCAACCCCAACCCCGCCCCCCAACCACCGCCCTCTCAACAGGGCCCCTCCATGACCTCCTTAGCACCTCCCCAGAGGGGGGCCCCTATTCCCACCTCTGTGTCCCTCGGTCGGGCAGTTATGTCCGAGGACAGCCGTCCACTGCTTGTCACCATGGGAACAGTGCAGGACCCCAGGCTGCCCAGGATGGAGGGCCACAACGCCACTGTGCTTTAGCCCAAATTTCTGTACTGCTCATCTTCTTTCAGGTCCTGTCTTTGGAGTGTGTGTGTTTAGGACCCACAGCAGGAAACACTGTGCCAGGACAGATCGTTTTGCACCACCCCCACAGTCCCACGCTTTGGTTTCTTCCTCCCGTTCAGACAGAATGCATCTCACTGAAAGAGAGCAGGATGAGTCCATCAGACTTTTCTCATGAGCACTCTGGAGGGTTGGTAAAGCACATCAGACAAATTAAAACTAATTTGGGAGGCTAAATGAAAAGTAAAGGATAGTTTTAAGAGTTTAAAAAATGTATTTTTTCAATGCCGGAGAGGTCATGATTGAGTGGGAATGAAAGGAATTTGTGACACAGGCGAAGGATGGGTACTGACCACAGATGAGGCGTCTTCATCAACAGCCCGATGTCTCTTGTCTAAGAGAGTGGACTATCAGGAGGATTCAGATCTCTATATTTTGCCAGACTTAAAACTTACAGTCACAAACTTTAGTGACCAGTTTGTAGCAACTGTGAATTCTCTCCTACAACCGCCAGCCACATGTGTCAGTTCTACTGCGGAACCTTCACAATGTTCCTCCCCCACATCCTTTTGGAAAAACAGCAGTGTGGTTTCAAAAAAAGAAAAAAGAAAAAAAAAACTTGTACTATTTTTCAAGAATATCACTGAATTGGACACTGGATTATTACCAGACATTTATACTATAAAAAAAAAAAAAAAAACAACTGGGAGAAATGTGTTTGTTGATGTTTGCTTGCCTGCTTGTTTATTTATTCATTTGTTTATTTATTATTTGGAAGTGGCTCTATAAATTATTAAACTCAAACTCATTTTACATCCACTGGTTTTCACTTTAGTTTTTTTTTTTTTTGTTTTGTTTTGTTTTTTTTAAGTTGAAGGATTTTATTTTTAGTAAAATGTCCCTAAATGAAAAGGACTTGCACAAAGGAAGTCAGTTGTGGCCTTTAAGGTGGAATGGGTGGGTGGATGGATGGATGGATGGATGAGTGGAGCACAGGATCGGGTGAGGTGGTGGTTCATCTTCTTGTCAGTGCGGATGATTTGGAATAATTGGTTGCTCCTGGTGCTACTGACAGCACAGTCTGTGGAGATCCCTGCGTTCATTTGAGGGAATGCTTTGAGACAGTGACGCTGAGGCTTTCCTCCACTGATGGCTTTTTCAGTAACCTTTTATTAATTCATTTCATAATTTAAAAAGTGTTTTTTTTTCCCTTTCTGTCTGGCTATAGAAACATAGTAGATATTGCTCAATCAATCTTAACCTTCAAATTGCTATCTGGAAGCACTCTTCATTCTTGAATTAGCATATTTTATCTTTTCTATTATAGGATGAGTGTTGTGGAATACAAATTAGTCTGACAGAAAAGTTTGAATACAAACTGCTTTTGTTCCACATGTGAATGAAACCCAGGACCAGTTTGAATCGCAGTCCTCTTATTGTCACACACATAGTATTAACACCTGTCTGTGTTTTAATGTCTGCTTCTTTCAGTTAAAGGACAGTTACGTACAGTATATCTATCAAATAACGCCATGAACGAGGCAGTGGTGATATGTAGGTGAATGACGACAATATGTCACTTTTTTTTTTTTTTTGGATGCTTTTGCTTGACTGTATTTGGCAATCCTGTCAGTCGTCCGATGATGAGCTGTCGTGCATGTGTCATGACACTCAGTTACTGATTAAGACAAATGCATTCCTGTAGGAAAAGTCAATGAGTAAGTTCAATATTGGCTAATGAGAAGTGCTGTGCTTTTTCTCCAGTTCCTGTGTTAAATGCATTGACTGTGTGTCCCCTCACGACTCACAGCCATCGTTTGATGTAAAAAGACAAACTGAACTGCACCTGTAAATGTTGTAATTATAAAGTATTGTACTATGGCTCTGGTGAAAACTGTAAATTGCCCTTCAGAAGATATTCGCCAAGATTAATAAATTACTATATAACTGTTTTGTGTTTGAGTGTAGCTCTCTCTGATTTTGGGGCCAAGTTAATGGGATTAACTGAAGTAGTACAAATGCCGTAATGGTGATGTTGAAAAACACTGTTGTTCATCCCAAAACTGTCACATCATGTTCATGCACAGAAATAGTCTGTTAAATACAGACTAATTCCAAGAAGGGACAAATGTGTGACAGATAGCTTGTGTGTGTGTGGCAGGAAATGCGTACATGAACTACAGGAAAAACATGAAAAAGAAATCTGAGCCATTCTTCCCCCCTCAGAAACAAACAAAAACAACAAGCTGATGAATAAACAGAGGCAGGTGGCCATGAATGGCTTTAACATGCTGTTAACATCCCTCCACACTGTACAGGGCTCAACTGACATGGTAAGGAATTACATGTGTCATTAAAGTTGTTGTCTCCTGTTGTTATTCTACATTTAGGGACTGAATTGTGTCTTGGCAGCTTCTATTGCATTTCATTTGGGTATCTAAACTCATCAGCTGTCTGCAGCACAGGCCTGATGCATACACAGCAGGAGCATTGAACTGGGGACATGCTCTATCTGCCTAACATCACATCGATGGAACTACGGTGCTTTTAGCTGATGTCGTCTGAGTCCTCAGACATTACTGGAGAAAGAGGTGGATGTGATGTCTCCCCTTACAGCAGCTTTCTGTTTTACAAAGGGTCTAATGCCGGTTTGCATTCATCATGTCATTTAGTGTCCTCCTGTGGCAGCAGCAGGGTGTTGTCTCTGATCGCTCAATGCTCCGCCACTGTTGATTAATGTTTCTGTCACTGGATGCGACAGTGTCCCGTTGACAATAGCTGGAATTAGAGGATAATAGCTGGATCTGGTGACCAGAAATAGTCAGATATTGCCTGCATGTGCAGATGTGTGAATCTAATTGTGCACATTAAGCATTAAGAGGCAGCTGTTGGAGGTAAAACACAGATTTTTCATCAATATGTGCACTTAGAGACAGAAGGTAGTCTCACTCGAGGGTCGATCAGTAAGAAGGTTGTGTGTGTCACAGGTGAGAGAGAGCAGAGCAGAGATTGAGCAACCGAAGTTCCTGTGTTTTTCCTGATCTGAAGCTTCGGGCCACTGATCCAGAAAACACCACTAAAATACAGGATTCTCCAATTTCGCTCACATGTTGATGGTAAGCATTTTCATAAAAGCAACATTTACTTATTTTTCTCTGTACTGCACATTTGCTGCATTGACTTCTTCAGTTGAGCTCAGCTCAGCTGAGCCTGCCATTTGTAAAAGTCACTACACACTGGACTGAACAGACGTGGCCCTGTAATCAGGATGGTAGTATTCCTCCAGGTTTTAAACAGCAGTGTTGGCCTCATGCCTCTGCCCAGGGTCAGGGCTGTCCCATCCAGCTCTTACAGGGGAAAGACAAAGCAGCCACAAACACTTTTACTTACCTCGGTGTCATTAAGACCAAGATTTTGGGGGTTTTTGGCTTGTTGTTTCCAGCTCTACTCAGCATTTCTGCCTTTGTGTTTTAGCTCACTGCATCTGAAAGACAAAATTGTTTTCTAAGCAAACCAGCTATTGCCATGCTCCACTGCAGGTTTTCTCTCTTGCAAAGTTTTTCATTAATAGTATGTTTTACTCACCGTGGCCCTTTTGGCACGTACAGGAAGAAGAAAGTAAGAAAATCACTGTGTAATAGAAAAATGACTGAGCTGACAGAGTGAATAAAAAGGATAAAGGAAAATATATTAAATTTACTTTGTGTCATTGTGATCCATTCACTTCACAAATACAAAGCACAGCCATGGTTCAATGACAGTGACTTCTTTAGGGGAGGATAGGAAAAGAGAAGAATAGGGGAACAAAAAGGTCCCAAAGAGCAGAAGAAATCCAAAGGGAGCTTATAAAGATGCCAGTCTGGTCTTCACTGACTTTCAGTCTGACCTTAGCTCCCAGAAGTGTTGCAATCTAAAAACCATGTTTCAAGAAAGACTAAAGTGCATTTTCTTCAGATTCTATAAGTCCTTACAAGAGCCATCACAACAAAACCTGAATACACAACTCTGCTCGGTTCAGCGTTGAATTTCTGGCTCTGTTTTGCACCAATAATGTTCTTTAAGTTATTGTTCTTTAACTCAATTAAGTTCAAGCTCATATTTAAAGTAATGACGCACAGCGTAGACCTCCCAGATATAAACTCAGGATCAGGAAGACCAACAAAGTTTCTGTCCACACTGTGATCACAGGTGTGAGTAAGATGGAGAAAATGACACAGCACACAGTGAAGGCTCAAGTCTTCAAACATATGATCTGACTTCTAATTCTTCTGGTGCACCATCACCGAGAAGAGAAGCTTTAGCCAATAGCCAGCTTTTATTGTATTCATTAAGGTGAGTATAAGATGAGAACAGCGCTCTCATTTCATCTCATCGTTTACATTTTACTGTTAAGGATGACCAACTTGAAGCGTTTCAATATTTTCCTCAGTCTTTCAATCTGGACTAATCATTGTATGTCCCCACAAGATCACAACAAAATAAAAAGACTCTTCCTTAAAAATCGTGGCAGTTCTGAACCTGGGCTGTGAATTTGGCCTGTGAGGATCATTCACCGGTTAATTTCTGTGTTTACTCTAAATTGTCTCAGAGATGAGCATTATTCAGGTGAAAATCATTTTCATCTGGGGAGCTTTAGGGCTATTTGCTGCTCGCAATGCCAAACTGTTCAACACAAGACAGCTACGACCAATAAGAACTTGATTTACTGCCGCACATCTGACACCCAAATGCCTCCCTGGAAAGGCAGACATTGAATTTTTTGCATTAATTTGACGGTCAATAATGGAGAGAAAGACAGGAAACAGAGAAAGAGAGGTGGAGGAGAAAAAGCTTCCCAGCTGGGATCAAACCACTGCAGCTATGCCAAGTCCATTGTGCTACCGGGGCAGTTTAGAGAAAGGCGGACTCTACAAGTCTAACCAGGAAGGAAGAAGCTGCTGTTCTCAATAACACAACCAATATTTCAAACAGCATTGCTTCACAAAAACAACAAAGAGGCACGCTTGTTTTTCTCACAGGCCAGCCTGACAGCAACCTGCCTGGAGGCTCCAGGGGAAGGAAACCGAAAGACTACTTCTTTAAATTTTAGCTTCCTTCTTTAAAAAGTGTTCATTTCAAATCTGCTGGTAAGAAAACAATGTCAAATCAATATGTTGTCAGCACAACTCACATTGGTGCAATCAGCACTGATTATGTATAGTGAGCTGGTCATTGCTGCACATAAGTCCTGACAGGGTGAACGGGGACGCCAGCAGGAGTGTATTTGCTGGTGAGAGCAGATTGTTTTCCTTGTGCGCTATCTGTGCCAGCGCCGCTTTCCATCATGTTAAAGCACGCTGCAGTCGTGCTTCATGCTAATACAAAGATTTTTTGTCTCCCATCAGGGATCTGCTCTACAAAGCGCTGATGGTGCAGGTGAGCACACAGCACGCTGTGTTACAGCATGTCTGAGCCTTGTTTCAGGTTGTACCTTCATCTCAACGGATAACAAAACATAACAGTGCAAGATACAGGCATGGCAGCGAAATGTCATTATTTCAAAATCTACATCCAAATGAAAAATAGAAAAAAAATCTCAGCACTGCAAAAAGAGCTTTTTACGATAAAAATCAGTAATACGGACAATTGGAAACTATTCCACCTATCATAACATTTCCTCCGGCAGACACAAACCTCTCGCTTGATGTTTTAAGTGAGGCGAAATGCTTCTCCATGGTTAGTCCAACAACAAGCCATTCACATGGCAGTCCCTCTGTACTTGTGTCTGTCTCCTCTGATCAGTCAGTGACACACTCTTTCACTCAGCCTTCCAGCTCAGAGCAATGCTTTGGAAAGTGAAACATAGCAGTACAGCCGGTCTATCCCAGTCAGGCCAAGTCAAGGACAAATCCTTTCTGTCATTCACCCCTACCTGAGTGAGATTATCTCCAAACTGCAGCCCTGTTACCTGCTTGTGAGAGGACAAACAGGTTTATTACTCCTCCAAGCCACATCTCACACCATTATGCCAGTATGTGATAAATGGTGGCTCATTTCAAACTCCATTCAGACTCAGGTAACTCGTTCACTTAAAAAGCCCTCACTTGACCCTGCTCAAGCACAGAACTATCGACGAGCCTCATTGCTTCCGCTCTTATCTAAGTGTATCAAAAGGGCAATTTTCAAGCAGGTCTGAGAATTCCTCTCACGAAATGACCTGCTTGATCCAAACCATTCGGGCTTTAAGAGGAGCCACTCAACTCAAACAGCACTGTTTTCTGTGACTGCAGCTCTAAGGCTGGCCACAGTTGTAGCTCAGTCCACAGTTTGAACATGCTGGACCAATCAGCAGCAGTCAAGTGAACACTCAGTCATCCCAGCTAACTGGCATCTCTGTCACAATGTCAGTAATAAACTGCCTCTTTATCCGTTAACTCGGCTGAGGTCACAAGACTGGATGAAATTCAAATGCTTCCTGTTTACCTTCAGAGTGACTTCTGGATCTGCACCCATCTACGTGAACCCAACCTTGCTGGCCTTTTGCTTCTTAACCACTGCATTCCACCAAGGAATGCCGCCCGGCATTGGCAATCCTTTTTGGGGGGAGACTGCGGTCCAGCCTGGTCTCATTAGCACGTTCCTGATGATGGAAAAAAAACTACCAAGTACCGTCAGAGCAGGAGAAACAAGAATCTCTTGACTCGTCTCTTTCGAGAGCACCTCCTCTCTTAAAACCTACGTCTTCACGTGACTATCACTTACTTTCACTTTTCTACCTGATGTCTTTGTACTTACAGGATTTACAACTCAGTGCTTTCACCAAGGTCTCCTCGTCCCTCGCGTCAGGCTTGTGTGATAAAAGCACCTGTCAAATGAAAAAAATCTATGTCGATTCAATAATAATGAAAATATAAAGTAAACTGTGTATTTATGGCAGGAGTATTAAAATTCCTAAAGATAGAAAGGATTAGCATCTTAAATCTACTCATGCCTATAACTCATTAAACATTAATTTACTGAGTGTACTGCTGCTGTGCTTTTTGATTTGTTCGACATATAACAGCTCAAAGGTTAACATCACAGGGACCCCATATTCTTGGAGACTTCTAAAGATTTACCTAAGATTTTCCTCATGCCGAGGCATCACAGCAGCATGTGTTTTTTAGGGTCAGCAGCTCTTCTCTGCTGTGATCAGACTGGACACGAGGCACTTTTGTGTCCTTTGGGTGGAAGAGAGATGGAGTGGAAAGCAGGTTTCAGACAGAGGCTCCTTGATTGTTGTCACTGGCTAGAAGCATTGTTTTCAGGTTGGCCCATTCTTGTGAACATGTTGTTTCAGTAACACATAAAAGGAAGATGCTTTTACGTGTTACCTGCTTCATCCTGGTGGTCAAAGGTCAAAGGTCAGGGCTGCCGTGACCTCACCAAACATATTTTGGCCGAAACTCAAGAATCCATTTACTATTAAGATACAATTTAACAAATATCTATTGGGATACTTTTATCTTGAAATGGTCTAAGGTAAAAGTGAAGCTCGTGATCTTACATTATGTCCTGCAACCAAAGTCATCCTAGTTTAGGTCAGTGATATTACGACGATCAGCATTTTAAACGGCCGACTGATGCTCCAAATTGTCTGCTCTTACTGCCGGAGCTTCTGCTATTGTTCATTGATGATACAGTCCTTGCTGCTTCTTTGAATGTTATGGCATTACAGACTACATATCTCCTGCTCTGGCTTGTATACGTGTGCAGTGATCTAACAAAGCCACTCCAGCAGCAGGCATTGTCAGTTTTGACTGAGATGAGTTCCAGTGGAATGAGACCTAACAGATGTGTTAACTCTTTCCAAGTGCTTCTGCTATTTCATTTTTATTCCCCCATATTTTATCCTCACTTCAAAACAAGTCCAAGACAGTTTAGCCAACCTCCTTTTCATTAGAAAAAGTAGAACTAAACAAACCAAACAAAAAAAAAAGTCCCGTATTGTATATCAGTTAAAATTAGAATAGAATCTTTTATTTTGCTTATTACAAATACTGTTATTCTCTGCAACATGAATGGAAATGCACCAGATCAAATTCCCTTCTCACACTTCAAATCAACATATCAGGAATTTCATGAAAAAAAAAAAAAATCTTACCCGCAGGAACACAGTGCCAAAAGACTTTCACATCCCTTTATACCCATCAGTGGAATTTGAAATCACCCATGCTGTAATACGGTGGGGATGAAAGGTTCTTCGAGTATATCTATAGAGGTTGTTTGAAATGCAGAACACTAACGAATGCCACGTAGGTTATCACCACTATGGCCTTAATCTTATTTTCAAAGAGAAAAGTGTTGATTAAAATACATCCATAGGAAACGCACACATACACACAAGCTCTGTAGCAGATATTTAAGACAACCAGCAGCTGACCACCACTGCTTTTCAATCACACCGGGCCTGACCAAACAGATCGATGAAAGAAGACCATTGGAGATTCCTCGACTACTGTTGTGGCCTAGACACTTTAATTGGATGGTACATGAGTGTTTTTCTGAACAGTGAGCCTGTTTTGCACAATCGATGGCTTGTTCTCTGCCGAGTTGCCAAGATGGCTAAATATCAAACAGCAGAAACCTCTGGCTGGTTGTATGTTTCGTATATCAAGCTGTTTCTCAAAATATTTCTTAAATTCTGCACATGTAACAAGTGGTTTTTGTTGTATACTACACAGTTCTAACTACATCATTACCTTTGGCTTTGACTGAACTAAGGCTGTAAAAAGCAAATAAGGTGATGATTTCAGTTCCAGAAATCAGATGCTCAGTCAGCAGGATAGAGATTTAAATTCTCAACCAACACACAAATTAGATATGTTATCAGGCTTTCAACTGTCAAGGGCTGAATTCATATATTTATCAGGACAATATTCAACGTGTTATTTAACGAAGTGCCGCAATTTTTTGTCCTCAGTTTAACAAAGAAGAAAGGAATAACAGCCAAAGGGGCAATCAGGTAGGATTTTTTTTTTAGCCCAGATCACAGTAAACCATCATTGGTATGTGTTGGGTCTGTGGTAGATACTAATGATTGTAGGAGGAAGGCCCCTTTGTTTAAATGGGTCTGTTCTGATGGAGTTTGATGGAGGTCTTGGCTTCATTAAATTATGTTTAATGATTCATAAATGAAAAAAAAAAAAAACTGTTGTGACTCAGCTTGTGGTAATTATCTCTAGGCCATAAGCCGACCCTGTAAAAACCAATCAATTTTTCAAAGTGCTCTTAATTAATACATACATGCCTGTTATGCGCATATTTCCAAACACATTACCACTGAGATGATATGATAAAAAAAAAAAGCTTTGGGTATAGAAATTGTTTTTCAGGTGTGCGCATCCATACCATTTGCTTGATCATATTCTGATTCATCAGGTTGATGTCTGTCAGTGCAATCAGATTAGTAGTGCAGCGTCTTACAAGGCTTCCCCCTCATCCTGCAGACAAAAATTATAGGAAGATTTGAAAAAGTATGTTTTAAAGTGCTTTTTGTTGACGCCTACATTTCTCCCAGAACCAATGTAATAGTTAAATTATGACCTATTAACAAGTTTTATCATAATTCATACCACCTCTGAAGAGCATAGAGGGCTGTACTGAGGAACACCAATGATGCTCAACTCAAAAAAAGAATGAAGAATTAAAAGTCTTGCTCTCAGTAAAACATAAACAGAAAGTGAAAGCGTCTCTAATTTTCCTTAAAACCCACCACAATCCATTTCCTACAATCTTCAGCTGTTTTCATTCACCAGGCGTGACCCGTTGATGCCACGGTAGGTAACACGGCTGGGACGGACCAGCACACCGTAGCCAGGTCGACAGGTGAAGTAGCGGCGGCCACCCACAGAACCGTCATTCTTGCCTTTGGGGCTTCGGAGCTCCAGACCAAGCCAAAGCCCGGGGGCAAAGTCTGCTGTGCCCAGGTAACGGATGAACGCCATCTCATTGGCACTGTTCAGCAGGACCTGCATGCCCACATGAAGCCGAACCTGTCCATCTGTGCTTGCTGAGGGGCTGGAACCGGCGGCGCTGCCAGAAACACCACTGCTACCACCACTAAGAGTGCTCCAGCGACGTCGGTGAGGGTTGGAACGGCTCCTTTTTTGTTTGTGTTTTTTGCAGGTGCATTTGGAGGTAGAAGGAAAATAGAACCAGAAAGATTTATGAGAGAAGGTATGCAATGTGAGAGAATATAACAAAAGTAATTGGGAGATTCATGGGAGCTCAGTGTTTGAGGGATTGATCCTCAATTCTCTGTTCTCTCTCATTATAAACACAATCATGCGCTGGCCATTTAAAAAAAGAAGCCTTTTGCTGACTAATACCACTACCTCTTATCGGTATTGATTCTGCCAATGCTGCAGGGGATTAGGATGAAGCTGAAAAGCTTGGGGAGGGAGAAATGTGAGGCCTGTGTAGAACGGAGACACACCTGGGAACAGGACTTCTTCTGTTTGTCTCCTTCAGGGTGGCGATGGCTGATGATGTGCTGAAACTGCGACGGATTGTCCCTGCACCGCAATGACAAGAGTCAAGTGCTCATACAGATTTTTGCATAAAAATGTGTTTGCAGCCACTCACAGAATAATGAATGCAGAACTCTCACCACTGATAGGATGATTGAGGCGTGAGGAGGAGAGCACTGAAAGGCAATCCACTGATCCATGGATCCTGTGAGTAAAAGGATGAAAAACATCTATATCACATTATACGTTTTCATTCTGTTTTCAACAAGAGGAAATCCACTGTGCAAAATCTCCACTGACACAAAGTTCTGAAAAAAAAAATCCCATATGCCATATAATCCCTAGAAAATTAATGCTCAGCAAAATATTTAAAAATATCTTAAGAGTATACAGAATATACACAAAAAATCCATGACAAAAAATTAGATGACAACTTGCTATTGACGGAAGTAAAAAAGACAAAAAAAATCTTTTTCTTGTGCTAGATGGACAGATGCAAGATTCAGCATTAAAGAAGAAATCCACATGAGCACACACAGGGGTACCTACCTAGGGGTAGAAAAGAAGAGGAAGAGATGGGGAAATAAAACTGAACCTGGGATTACTATGCAAAAAGGAGCTTTATCTTATTTTTAACGGTGGGTTAATAACAAGCACAGCAGGAAAACAAACAGGTGAGAGCAGTGAAGATATGAGAAGAGAAAGCTGCCCCTAAATGGTGGTTCCTCATTGAGATGAAGCACAAGTGGTAAAGGAAGATAAAGAGATTAATCATACTGGTTTAGCAGAAGATTGTGCTAATTTGACCAGCAACCCCTCAAATCTAGAGAACCTCAGTGAATGAATGCAATAAATGCATTGAATAGCCTAAATAACAACTGCTTTTAAACTATAAATACTTTCATTCAGTTAGTAAACACATTCTTCAGTTGTGTTTTGATTAACGTATTAGCCCCCCCAAAAAGTCACCGATATTTGCCCTCAGACATATTTTTTAGTTGTTTTATTTTCTGCCTGTCAGTTAACGATCTAGTAAGTTGTCAATATGTATATGTCAGGCAAATGTTTCCATATCCCCAGCATCTCCTGTGTAGCGCCAGCTCAGTGTGATTGACTAGATTTGGGCTTTTTTGTGCTATATTTGAAAAGACCAAAGTAAGGAAAACATGACAACTCATTTCAGAAAGGTATCAGCTGGCCCGTAGGTTCAAACCCATAACTTTCTTATCGTAAGGTGCTAAACCACTACCAGTATGCTGTGTTGTCTGAAAAAACACAGAACTGTACAGTGAAAACGATTCAGATCTCTACTAACATCGCGAGCTTCATCTAAACTTCATAACAAGCCGTTACTTCACCGGAATCTATAATTT
This sequence comes from Remorina albescens, assembly GCA_034769265.1. Taxonomy (NCBI): domain Eukaryota; kingdom Metazoa; phylum Chordata; class Actinopteri; order Carangiformes; family Echeneidae; genus Remorina; species Remorina albescens. Next base: position 17,060,801 of record CM068488.1, on the reverse strand, counting down.
AAGATAAAATTTCATAGCAAATAAAACGTTGAAAAGGGAGCAATGTTTTCTACCAATTTACCTTTTAATGTAGCTCAAGACAGTTTTGTCATAAAACTGTTTGATGCTACCATTAGAGGCATCTCACCCACTGAAATACTGAAAGATGTTTTTATTTGAAATATGCTCTGTGTGTATAATTAATCACTATGCAGCATGGATGGACAGATAGTGACTGCCAATAATAATAATAATAATAATAGCTAAATCGCTTGCCATCATCTAAACATCAACTGAGGGAATATATTTTAGAATATTAGATTTATAAGTGTTTGTTGCCGACACGTGGACAGTAAATGTGAAGGCACAGAAGCAGCCGTTCTGTTCACCTTCCTGAGACAGTAATTGTTGGTTTGTCACCTATCTGCGTTTCAGACAAAATTGAATGTTACAGACAAAATGGTGGGCCACGTCTTGGAAAGTGTGATTAATAGAAGGGAAGGAATAAAAAAGGAAAGTTGGCAAACTACCAGCAAACGATTTATTTAATCAACTCTTTTTACATTTATATAATTGGACTGCAACATTACCTGCTACGGAACAGTTTAAATAGGACTCAACAAAACAATCTGCATACACGCTGAAGCAGGGGGTGAACTCATAAAAACAAAAAACAAAAAAAGAGAAAAGAAAGATGTTTTAAAAAAGAAATTGATTACTATTACAAGAAATAATGGCTTTTAAAAATGCATGCTACAAAATTTCTACAGTTTAAGGTTTGTTATTTTCGGTACTGCATGGCAATATGATTACTATAATCACGTTTAGTTAGGAATTACTAACCTTACACATGACCAGCTCACATTGCACACATCAGACAGCTCTCTGAGAGGCTGATTAGTGTAGATGTCTCAAAAGTTAAGTGTACTTTCGCTAGGAGCATCTTTTAAATGGAACATTTGCCAGTCTAAAAATGGAGCCGTCTCCATTTAAAGTCTTCAACAATTATTACAAACACAAAACACTGCTTTGGCATCACAGTTTCATTCTGTTGGGGAAGGTTATTTCAAATACTTGGCCTAAATTGCTGTAGTTACAACCAAGAAAATATTCAGTGGCACCACTTTACCCACTTCTGTTTAATGCATCCAGGAGAGTTAAAAAGTATCTATCAAATATGACGCATCATCACATACAAGGGTACTTTATGTTGAAATGCTCATTGTATTCTGATGTTAAAATTTCCCCAGAACACACAGGTAGTTACAAAGAGATTACAGTAAGAGTGCAGAACATACTTCCAAAGTGTTTGCCAGGTGTATTAAAAAAAAAAAATAAATAAATATTTACTTCCTGCTATTACAACTCAGTCCTCTGTGTATGACTGCACATGATGTGTTTGGGTGCAGGTCACCCGCACTTTCCTGGTGCTGAGAGCGGAACACAGTCTACTCTGTCAGACACACTTAAGACGAAAAACGGAGCATCCGAAAAAAATGTTCTGTGTAGCGTGTTTTATCAATAGACCAGAGTTGATTCCCACGTTTCCCCACATCTTTCATTGTTTACAGTAAGAACACAAGGTAACTACAGCTAACTGTTGTCTCACAGAGAAAAGCACTGCACATACTTGGAAATATGACAGAAACTTACGATTTGGACTTCATGTCCAGGCTTACTCGCAAGCACTGTGGAATGTCCAATTCAAAACACGACCAAGCACCTCAGCGACACAGCATGCAGCAGTTTAAAGGTAGTCTCTCATATTAATATCCAACCTAAACAACCGACATATTCATTTCAGTATCCATAATCCATATTTAAAAGGGATGATCGTTAATAGGTAACACGTTAAGCTAAGAGGTGATGGAGGCTGAAGGCCTCTGGCTTCACGTTTGACAACTCTGACAGTGTTTCCTCTCGGATTTTTTTCAGTAGTGGGGGCAGGCTCTCCGGGGGGGGGGGGCATGGCGGCGTAAACAACTGACACTTGACTGCAGATTTAACATTTACAACCTATTTATTGGCTGGCCAGTTGAATATGGCTTTTTGCCTTACAACCACTACAACCTATACATCTTAGCCACATACAATGTCAGATAAAGGCTGAATGTAAAAAAAAATAATAATAATAAAAATAAAACAATAAAACTAAGTCAGAGAAAGGCTAATGATACCTGACTAGCGTCATCTTCATCAGTTGTCTTTCTCTTGTTAGCGATATATTTGAACAAGCTCATCTGAAAATGCAGTCAGCAGTTAATACATCATGGCGTGTAGATATTAGCTCAATGCTATCAATTAACTTTAAGCGTCACTGAGTTGGCACTGGGCCAAATTAACTTAAGCTACCGGTATGTGACATAACGTTAGCTGGCCATCAACACTTTGCGAATGTCTATTTAACTTTTAAAATCTACGATGAGTTATCTTAAGCTCATAACTCTACCTTTTCTCCGGTAAGTCGCTGCCATTATTTTCCAGGACGACAGTCCTCTGACTCTCTTGCTGCCCTCACGTGGTATGGGAAAGATGAGCCTTTCCATTTTTGAAGTGGAAATTACGACTGCATTGTGTTCAAGTGCTTTTGTTGTCGTAGTGAAGTGAAACATGGCGGACCCACAAACGCTACTTTCGTTGCGCTCCGCCATGATGAAAGGTCAAAGTTTATCTAATCTCCGCAGCTCGGGTATCATAAAAATCTTCCAGCTTTCCAGTGGAAATTACAACGTGAGTGGGTGTTCATGTGCAATTTTGACGTCGGTTTTTGGTATTTACCATAATTACTATAGGACTTGAAGGCGGCATTTGACCTGCCGCCTGGGTGTCACTTTCAAGGCCGTGCTCTTGCCAGTAATTAACGTCGTATTTACGCCAATAGGAGGCGGCCCACCACTCCTAAATGAATGTAGGGGGAACGCTGTCTGACTCTCGTTAATCACCAGTACTGGAGGGCTATCTGATGGATAGAGAGCAAAAGCACAAACGTCAACACTACATAATTGACGCTGTCAAAGGAGCTCATTAGCGCCATCAAATGTATTGATGAGGGCGATGAAACGTAACCCCAAGGTTTTTTTTAGGGCACATTATCGAGTTATTCAAATGTCAGTTCTGGACCTTAAAAAATGTAACGATATATTTTTGATAAATCTGTTTTTGCTTCTGGGATGACCACTGGCAAAAACCAAACGGAACCATTAATCATTAATGGGAAATATATACTACCTTAAAAAGGCTTGCACTCACCTTTGTACACGAGATGGAGGAGCAAAGACACCGTGTTTTGGTGGGCAGTTGAAGTACCTCACACCTCCCACTGAGCCATCATTCTTCCCACTTGGCTTGTCCAGCTCGATGCCCAACCAGAGGCCTGTAAACACAAAATGCAGACAATCAAAAAATCTAGGTCAAGAGACCACTGACAATCTCTCTCTCTCTCTCTCACACACACACACACACACACACACACACACACAGGACACAAAAAAATTGCCTGCTCACTGAAAATCTGTGTAGATCCAAAATGATCCAATCATCAGTAGATTAAATGATAATGATACTTTACAATACAAACGAAGCGGTGAATTGGGTGTACATTATTATTTTGCAGCACAGATGAGAGCTGTGCTGGTGAAACGAATCATTTACTGCTCAATGGAAAAACATTGAAGAGAGAACACCTGCCATTTCGATACAAGCAATTTTAGTTGATAACAGATTACAAAGTTACACAAACGCTATTGATAAACTATGGGTGAAATGGTCTCATAGCTTGTCTAATTATGAGCAAACATCTTAAATGGTCTTAAACGGTGGGCAGATGACTCAGATTTTACACTAAATAAGTGCTGCAGATTTTGCTGATGCAACATTAATAGGAAGGTGACCAATGGAACTAAGTCAAATAAATATATAAAAAAAAATAAATAAAAACATAGTTTAGATACTGGTAGTTGATTTATATATTTAGTGCATATATAAAGGTCAGGCACATCTCAACACTGCATCTGACCTCAGACACTGAGACAACCAGAAGAAAAACTATGCATTTTTAAATACATAGATGAAAAACTATGTATGCAGTACAGCGGCATAGTGGTTAATGCTGTTGCCCCACAGTAAGAAGGTCGCGGGTTTGATTCCCAGGCCTGAGGCCTTTCTGTGTGGAGTTTGCATGTTCTCCCTGTGCTGGTGTCAGTATCATCCGGGTACTCCGGTTTCCTCCCACCATCCAAAAACATCATGGTTAGGTTAATGGGTGACTCTAAATTGCCCATAGGTCTGAGTGTGAGTGGCTGTTCGTGATGAGAGCATTTTTTAATTATACATTTTAACACTTGACAGCATACTAGGTATATAAAAACAGATCAATTTGTAACAACCTAAATCCCTGATTTTATTTTTACAAATCAACTTGATGTAAAATTACCATTACTCGCTGAAATTTCATGGTCCTTTCATTCATTTTATTTAAATTTCATTTTCATATGTGTACACTTTATTTGACATTATCCTCTACCTCATATGAGATGTGTGACGAACTGAAATATTTTTTGGTAAAATATAACTGATCGTGATAATATTAATTACACACAAAAGACAGCTTTCCATGTCAATTGGAATTTGGTCTAAAAAACGGTGCAGACAATCATTCCACATTAGCCAGCTAAGTAAGTAATTCTTTGACTCTTTCAAGGAGTCTTTGTCAGGTTACGCAGCTCTATGTGGTGCTCAGCAAGAAGTGCTGCTTTTGTTACAGAGAAGCAGTCCTCAATGCAGATAACACACCCTGCTAGCACCGATTCATGTATCAAAAGAAACTTAAGACTTAAATCCTTAGTGGTGTGAGATATATACTTATTCACTGATGTCTTAGCAGAACTGCTGCCTAACTACAAATAAATACCATGAGCCATGTTCTGTTTGGTTTTCACTCTTCGTTTTCCTCAGTTGGCAAATGTCATTTCTTATTTCATTTCTTAAAATGGGAGGTTTTCGTTAAGTAAAAAATTTGAGATAAACCATTTCAGAATTTTTTTCACCTTAAAAGTGACTTCTAACATGAACAATTTAATTGGAAAACAGCCTGAAGATTTCGAGGACATTTCTTGTGCAGTTTTCTTCAGATCTCCCAAGAGATTTTCCAATTGGATACAGGTACGGGCTCTTGCTGGGCGATTCCAAAACTTTAATCTTCTTTTGGTGAATAAATTCTTTTGTTGATTTGGATGTATGCTTTGGTTCGTTGTCGTGCTGAGAGGCAGAGGCCTGAAGGCTTTGTGCCAAAATTGACTGACATATGGGACTGTTTATAATTCTCTCTGCCTTCAAGCTGAAGAAAAACAGCAGCAAAGCGTGATGCTACCACCTCCATGCTTCACTGTGGTGTGGTGTTATTTCTGGTGATGTGTACTGTTGTTTTGGTGCCAAACATACAAAAAGATGTACACATTTTCCCACATGCTTTTGGGAACCTTCATATATTTTTTTTTAAATCTAGCCAGCTTGGATGTTTCTCTTTGAAGGAAAGAAAATCTGGCAGCTCCTTTAATGTTGTTGTAGGCCTCTTGGCAGGCTCCCTGACCAGTTTTCTTCTGATCAATTTTGGAGGGATATCCAGCTCTTGATAACGTCACTGTTGTGCCATATTGCCATATTGGCTTGAAGATGGCTGTCTTCACTGTGACTATGAACGAACATGACTATGTTCCATGGTACATCTAATGCCCTTGTACCCTTCTCCTGACTAATACCTTTTGCAATCAGATTCGTCTGATGCTTTGGAAGCTATCTGTTGACCATTGCTGTTGCTGTGAGATGTAACTGAGAAAAAACATCAGAAAAGTCCTACTAGACATCCTACTGGACATTACTTGGGGTTAATCAGTTACCTTAAATGATGGGAGGTGTGTACTGACTACTATCTAACATGGGTTTGAATGTGATCGGTTGTTTCTGAAAAATGCTTCATTCCCAATTATAAAAGGGCGAAAAAGCACTCACATTATTACGATTCCCAGGCCTGGGGCCTTTCTGTGTGGAACTTGTGTGTTCTCCCTGTACCTGCAGTAATTTCCTCCCACAATCCAAAGACATCCGCATCTAAGGTAATTGGTGACTCTCAATTGTCCGTAGGCATGGGTGTGACCCCATCCTTGGCTGGAACGTTGGCTGGGATTGGCTCTAGCACCCCCACGACAATGATGGATAAGTGGATAAGTGGTTTATGGATTAATTTTTATCTTACCTCCGTAAAAGATTTTGGTTTGTTTTACAACTGAGTTGTATAGCTCACATTAACAGTAGAGACATTTCTGAAATTATTTATCCTCATCTCATTTGGGTTTTTTTTGTTTTGTTTTGTTTGTTTACATCATAAAAACCTGGCATTTTAGCTAGGATGTATAACTTTTTCACAATTTAAGAAAATTAAAAGCTTAACCTCAAACCTTTAATATTAGGAAATGCACAGAAGTCTTCTTTTTAGGGTCTTAAGTTCATAGGTAAACATGTTAACTTTTTTTTAAAGTTATTACACACTAAATTCTGAGTCATTTTAATTGAATGTACTGAGAAAAAAATCTCAGAACTCCTTGTTTTTGGCTGAAAAGCACCAGATCAACAGTTTGCTTCTCAATCAAAAAAACAAGGATACATTTATGCACTGATCATGATTCTTTATGTGTGTCTGAAAACAGCAAGGCCAAGACGGATACGATTTATTACCTTTCCAGAAAATAGTTTGATCATCCTGAATTACAGTTTTGAGGGAACGTCCCTGCAAATATACATTTGTTAGTGTTGTGCTTTAGTTGTAAGGTTAGGGCAAGGTGATGAAGGTTATTTAAGTTAATATTAAATTGACTGGAAACGGATAAACAGATAGGAAAATGGGTGAGAGTAAAATGAAATGGCATATGATTCGAATGCCAACCAATTTAATCCAGATTATGTATTGTAAAAACTGACCTGGAGCAAAGCTGGTCTTTCCATAAAATTGGACTACACCAGTTCTTTGGCCTACCACCAGCACCCTTTCCCCAAGGCGCACCTCTGGGCCCTCGAACACAGAGCTACTGGCAGAGGGAGTTCGGCTACGAAGAGCTGGAGGATATGACCAAGGAGTGTTAATGTCATATTGTCATATGTCGTAATTATTGTCATAATTAATGCCCTACATTTTCTATCAGAATCAGAATCTAAATGATAGTAATCTTCATTAAGTCAATATTAAGATAGTACAGACCTGCATCAGGAAGCACAGTGCTGACAGAATAAGTATGGAGGGCTGGTGAGGGTGTGGTCCTGGGACTCAGAGAAGCACGTTCTCTTCTTTGCCTAGCAGGAAGGCGCTGCCTTGGCAGTGGACGAGGTCGGGCACCTGGCCCATGCCGAGAGTCCAGTGAAGAAGAGGAAGAGGAGAGAGAGCGGGAGAGAACACCTGTGGCGAGAATGACAGAGGAGTAAGAAGCAAGGAGCCACAAGAAAGATTCTGTACAGACTCTTTATCAGAAAAAAGTGCATAAACCATTCCATCTACACTCCACTAGGACAGGGATTGTGAATGTTATCCATTCTGCTGTCTACTGTCACACAGCACAAACTTTGTGCCTCCTCCTCTTAATACTGAACCCAACATCAATCCACCCAGGCTCACATCTGGGACTTTAATAATTCTACTGACACAATAAAGCTTGGCCAATTACCCATGTTTCCATTTGATTATTCTGAATGTGACAGTGCCTGTAGCATTATGAACCAGACAATTTTCACTGTACTTTTGCGGAAACCCAAGCAGCAGTGTCAATTCATTCTATGGGAAGAAGGATCAAGTGAGCTCAGTCTTTAACAGTTGCCTGTCCCATTACAGCAGTCTAACTGAGGGCCAAAATGTTAATCCCCTCCCATCATGAGGGATGAGATGGAAAAAAGAGGGGGTGCCCAGTTTCACTCTTTAAAAGCCATTTGGACACAGGACCTCATTAGGCTTTTAACTTTCATGGACCTTCACAGGCCATAAGTTCATTAAGTGCCCAACTCTTCGATGCTAATTGATTAAATCTGTGCCAACGTGATGTAAGAAGAGAAGATTCAGCTACAGTCAAATTGGAACGCAGTACGATGAACAGAAAACGTGCCAAAAAATGTTTCCAACATTAAGTCTGGCTAATGGGGCAGTGAGAAGAGACAGCTATGCATAGAAATAATAGCTATGGCTGCTGCTTCCATCACTACTGTTGGAGTTAATCAATCCTTTGCTGGGCTGGCATGGCGTTACTTTCACGCACAATTAACAAAACTTTGAGCATATTGTATTTTCAGGTTGAGGAAAATATCTAGAATTCAGATTATGCTCAATATTCACTTGCTGCTGAAACACATTCTGTTTTGATTTATATGTAGATTGAAACTTACCATTTGAATTATATTTTAATTATGCAGCCCTCATGCATGGGACACAGTGTTATATCAAATATATTGCAAATGCAGTACATTCTTGTCAGATAAGGCATTGATGTTCCTGTTGAACTACCCGCAGATGGATAAGGATGTTGGATTCAAGTATTAAGGTGAACTATGTATCAGAGACGGGTGGTGAGTGAGTGCGTAGAAGTAGGATTTAATGGTTTCCACACTAGGGGAGATTACTTAAACAGTGCACACTCAGTTCCACACTACATTCTCTGATACAGTGCATTGAAACACACTCAGCTGTAACTACAGTACCTGTCTTTGTCAGTGAGACTTCTCCCTTTGTGCCCTGATTGGGACCAGGTGGACTTTTTTGATTATCAATGGTTTTTTTGACAGGTGGAGATAAACCTTTACTCCCACACACACACACAGACATAAACACACACAGACAAAAGAGACAGGGTGACTTCTCTTTAAAACACACAGATCACTAATCATCTTAGTCAGGTAAGAATATAAGCAATGGATCTGCATCGCTCTGTAATCATCGCATCATTTGCAAGTCCCTTTAGAAATCAGAAATTAGCTGGACTAAGAAACACAGAATGCTCTCCATTTGTACAGCTGTCATGCTGTATCTGTTGACTTTTGATGGTCCAAAGAGCACTCACCCAAGATATATAATATAACATTATTAATGTATGTACATTAAAGGTAATTGCATGTAAAGTAAAACGCAACTTGTGGAAAAGTATCGAGGAATTGAAGTGAATTACAAATTAGAAACTCACGCCACTCATAAGGCTGGGGTGGCAGAAATAAAAGCAGAGTGAGGAAAGTTACTGAAAAGATAACGTCATGAGAGAAAGAAAGTGAAGAAATGCAAAGACAGAAACAAGAATTAGTGGAGGGCACTTTTTCTTGATTGAATTCAGACCGTATTTTACTCCAACACACAATAAAACACTTAATTATGCTAAGATGAGCAGCTAAACTCACAAAAGCCCCATTTACAGTAAAACCGAAAGCAAAGAAAAAAAACAAAAAAACAAAAAAACTTCAAACGAATTCTGGGCACACAAATGAGAATATACACTACTTTTGGAGGTAAACATAATAATGTTCTCTAAATCGTATGGAGTGCACAAACTCAATGAGTTCAAGCTTAATATATTATTTGTTGACTTGAATTAAATCTACAATTTAACTGACAAAAGCCTTCTAAACTAAACTCTTTAATTGGCAATGAAATTAACATCCGTATCTAAAGAGAGTTAAGGAAAACATTATCGGCTCTAATAAGGATTCATTTTATACATAAATCTTCTTCTCCTTTCGGCTTTTCCCTTCAGGGGTCGCCACAGCGAATCAGTTGCCTCCATCTAAGCCTTTTATACATAAATCTGCCACATAAAAAATCTTATATAAACATTTAACTCATAAATATGCCACCTTACTCTAAACCTTATTAAGCTCTGAAAAAAAAAGCAGTAGAAAGATCTCAGATCAGCTTGGTCTTTATTGATTGCCATTTCAGCTCACATTTTGAAGCAGCTGGGAAGCATTCCCCTCCCAGGCAGAGACGTGTATCTCCTTTGAACTCCAAACAGGAGACTACATTCCAACTCTGAATACCAAACATTCCTTGTCACTTGACCTTTAGCGTGCAGGAACGTCCTGGCTCCATCTATCCCTTGTACATAGTGACGTTTACTTCAAGTGACAGACTACAGCACAGACTGAGGCTTTATGATCCAGCAGCGGTTTTTTTTCTGAGTGTTGTCTTCATTTCCACCAGTACCGAGCTACACACTGTAATAGGGTCCAGTCTGGCATTCTCTTGTGTGTGTCTGTCCTGGTTAGCCAGACAGTCTCGCAATGACCCAACCAGTCTATAGATACACACAAGTGAGCTGTCTGCACAGCTGATCTGTGGGGATGCTTAAACACAAGTGGCTCTTCGAGTTTGAACAGTAAATGGCTGACTAAGGCCCTGAAAAGTGTTGCGTCATAAATTAGTCTGGTTCTTGGGTTGTATGGAGGTGTCAACAGATGCCCTCACATGCATTGCATGCCACACATACACACTCATGCACACCTTGTGATGAATGGGTGCCAGGCTATTCAGCCTGTCTATGCCCTAGTTATTAAACCCTGCTTAATTGGACCATCAATCACCGGATTCCATAGACCACTATGAGGTCCGGTATTCCAGTCACGTCTAAGTCAATAGGCCTTCAAAACCTTTGAATATCATATCACCACAATACAGCTATAAACCCTCGAGGGTGGAAGAACAACAAAAACCTAGGCAAGCTTCTACAATCTTGTAAGGTGACTGGACTATTTTATAAGTCAACAAAAGTTGAGGATATGGGCATCCAAGGACTGTCAGAGAGAGGTCTTGTCAGGACTCTAATTTATGCATTGAGCTTTGGCACTGGTTCAGAATCCACTTTTCAAAGCATTCGAAGAAGATTAATATGGAACCCCAGATGCAATAAATCCTGCCATACAGGCTACGATAGTGGAGAAAGCTTCTTTTTGGCACAAAAGAGGCCATCTGCTGGAGCTGTGACTCAGCTGATGACCTAACCTAGAACGACTCAGTCCTTCCATTGAAGGCCGAAAGTGTCATCAGGAAAACTGTCGGCATGATGCCAGAGGAGCCCCCAAAATAAGTTTTTTGTTTTTGTTTGTTTGTTTGTTTACTTGTCTTCTTTTGCAGTTTGTTGTCTGCTGTTAACCCACCCAAAAAAGTATCAAAAAACAAACAAACAAAAAACTGTAAGCACAGGTTTCTTTTTTGGTATCTGGAATAGGTACAGAATTTTATGTAATCAAGTCAGACATGTCAACAGATGTAATAGACCTGATAATCCATTATATTTAAATTTTTGATTAAAAGGTTTCATCATCTATGCAGGTTTGACCTAACTAACCCTTTGCTGTATCAGTAGCACTAGAGACAACAACTGTACCAGAGCAAATGTGATGTATTGTTGTGCTTTGGGCTGGAGAAACCCCTTTCCAGATTTAACAATATTAAAACTTGATTTTTCAGAATTTTCCTCTTGTTAGGCTGCTCTAGGCTTACATTGCTGTGCTATTTCATATGATGGGCCCAACTCCTCTCCCCTTCTCTCTATCTCTACACATTTATAGCCTTAAAATATATTGCTAACTTGACTTCTCTCTTCCGCAGGGTTGTACTTTCTTCTCTCCCCTCATGTCACTTTCTGTCAGTTTCTAGTGTTCCCATGATCCTGCTCAACACCCACTGCTACTAAAATTATTTTTAGTCTCAATGTTACCCTCTATTATTATTAGTAGGCTTTTGTCATTAGGGCCACGAGTTCCAATATTAGTCATATTATCTGTGTTATTGTTATTGGTCTCTATTGGCCTCTGCTCTATATGAAATGCTCACTGGGATAACTTCTGTTATGGCTGTATGCTACATGAATAAAATTCAATGTAATTTAACTTAATCACCCCATAGAGATGAAGAATGCACATAGTTGGCTGCATCTTCAATTCTTAGTTAATTATACAAAAACAGTAAGGCTTCAGTTTCCAGGCATATGGCTGACTGTCACTGTTACTACACACCTAATCATTTAAATTATTAGTCAGCGAATGCAAACTGTATTTTGAAACAATAGCCACTTCTTTTCGCCTTGCGAAAGTGATCCAACAGCTAGTGCATTAACTTGCACTTGGTTTCACAAACAGGGATCAACTAGGCGTCAGCGATACATTTATACTGAGCAGTCGCAATGCACAGAATACAAATTAGATATGGAGGGAGATATTAAGAGGATTGGATTGCAATTTTCCACAATTGCTTTCCTCTACAGCTTTCAGTTTTGTCTGCTGTGGTTTCTTCATAATTCAAACTGTGAACTACTTCAAAAAATGGTTACAATTAGTCCAGGGTAAATTCTACTGACAGTGCATGTTGATAATCTAAGTACAACTACTTCTGAAAAATTTACAGATATTGCTGTATGACATAATTACATTAATCACACAGAAGCGGGAGGGGGGTGGATTTATGATCTCCAGCATATCATACATGACAATGTGGACAGCGCTTCAGTGCAGCTACTAGAAAATGAATGGCTCTTTCCACCTACACTTTTACTTTCATGTGCAGCACATCGTCCCTCCAGTAACAAGAAGATGAACAAGGACAAGTCACTGTTTGTATTGATGCTACTCCTCTAAGCTTATGACCCAAAGCCCCACATAGAGAGCGCACTTTGAATTATTTCTTTAGCTAAGAGGCAATATTAGGAAGCAATTTAAGGAAATAATATTTCTCCAAAGGGTCTGGTTTGTATGAGGTTGGCACAGATCTTTTATAACGTGTGTGGTCTTCAATAATGTATCCATTATTCCAGAGGAATGCAAATGAAATATGAAATTTCCTTTGCCCAATAGCCTGGGCCATCTTTTTCACCTGTGCTCACTTCATACATTTATTTGGGCTCAGGACGCTCCAGGCTATTCAGTCACATGGCCTTCGTATCGTGACTTGATCACTTAAAATCTTTTTATTTCAGATCATTTGTGCCCAAACCCCTGAGGAAATGCAATTCTTCCAAATTTTTTAATAAATCTGCCCTGAATTGTTTGGTGATACTGGCAGATTTCAGCATTATTTGAATCATCACAAAAGAGCTGAACAGAGCAACGTTCAACCAATAACAGTTATGAAATCGCTATATGATGTATCAGTACAGCTTTCACAACATTACCACAGAGCACAGAGCATTAACACATCAAAGGCATACTTGGATTCAACAATAACGTTCAGAAGAGTTACGACCTGTATGTCTCTTTCTGTTTACCTGTGTTTATCTTGGAAGTAATGCGGGACAGGTCTATCCGACGAGGGGGGCGATTGGGTGCAGACGTCTTTGTGGTGCTTATTTTATGCCTTTCCAGCGGTTTGGTTATCTTGGAAAGAGGCGCAAATATTCCTGTGAAATAAAAAAGAAAAAAAAGGATTTAACAATAAGCTGAATTATGGGTGGTTTAATACACACTGTAGAGAATTAAAATAGAATATATACAACATCAGCAAAAGTCACATTACATGTTCATTGGAATTCACTAAATCTTCTCAACTATAAAAAGGGCAAATCTAATTTTGCGGGATTAAATGATATACCACTGGATAAATGACCGGTCCAATTAAGTCCTATACCATCAATAGTGGTAGAAGTAATTGATGGAGCAGAGGGATTAAATGCAATTGAGTGCACTTTGATTGAGTGCATCAATTGATTGAGTGCATCTGGGTTGTAGCATGACCTACCATGCTTCATTCGACATGTGAAATACTGAACGCCTGCTACTGAGCCATCGTTCTTCCCCTCGGGTTTGTCAAGCTCGACTCCAGCCCAAAGGCCTCCAGAGAACTCAGTACTGCCACAGAAACGCAGGGTCCCGACCTGTGTACCCAAAAATAGGTACAAAGTCAAAACCACCCTAAGCACTGGGCAGAAAAATACCAATACCAACTTTGACAAAATGGCCAACAGGCTGTTTTGTGTGGTAATAGGTGAATGTATTACTAAAATACTGGATAAAAGTCAACCCTTATGGCAAAAGAACAGTTCATTCTATTGGACAGTGTGAAGTCACAACTCAATTAGAGATGCAATCCATCATGACAAGGGCACAACCCATATCGAAAACTGAACAACATCTTGATGTATGTGCTTTCACTAAAGCAGCAGAAGACACAAACATTTAAAAGGAAAATGGACATCAAAACATTTCAGTGTGCCACAAAGTGCAGGGGAGATAAGAGTTTTGATTAGCCAATCTCTACAGCCTGGCACACTGCGATTCCGCCCTCTGTGTAGCACAAAGAATCTATTAATGGCATTTCTGTCCAGCAACCTGAAACAAAACAATTACCGTAGTGTGTATAACGACCTGAAGGACGCTGATTATATGGCATTAATGGTGACCACTGAAGGTGGTCTGGGTTTTCAGCTGATCAGCTGAGATTACTCCATTATCAATTAAACTAACTCTGAACAGAGGCTGATGCTGAGTGTCCCAACTGCATAGATGCCTGAAATAAGTACCTATCCTTAGTCTGGAACAAGTTCTCAATTGCTTACAAGTTACTTAGACCAGCTAAACTAAGTTAAATGGAGGGTAAAATAATTGATTGGTACACAAAGATGTGTCATAACCTACAATATCTTGGGCCTGTCCCATCATGACAGAAAATATAAACTATACACAAAAAAGGGGTGGCAAGTGAAAGGAAAAGCTGAAAAATCTATGACACTGCCTGCATCCAAAGAGAATGAGGGATCACAGAATGAAGAAGTTTGTTACACCATGGAGCATTTTCTTCCACCATCATCAAAACGAAGGGAATATGTTGAGGAAGACTGGTGATCATCCTTCCAGTAAAGTTGAGAGATGGTTTATATGGAAGATCAAGGCCAAGAAGCATTTTGGGGGCAGATGGCGACCTAACTACTTACTAAGACAGTATGTTGGTGTTTCCTTTAACTTGCAGTGCACTGCACTTCTTTAAAACCACAGTTGGTAATGCTACTGAGAGCTTGTAATATCTAGGGCAGGTGTTGAGGATTCTTTTACTGTACTTTTAATGGCTGGGGCTCTCAGCTATTTCCACAAGGTCAAGTCAATTTTCTGCATATAGCACCAAATCACAGAGGCTGTCACATGTCATTTCTTTTACGACATGTGCAGCAAATTGCTATGCAGGCTTTAGTTGTTTGGTTAAGGCATAACTAATGAAAAGAAACATGCCAGCTCTGCCACTGTGCACTAATTCCAGCCACATTATTTGCATATAAAACATTCTCCCTGTGACCACACTGCCTGCCATTGATTTGGCTGCAGGCTACTTGCTGAGCTCTTGCATGGCAAATCTGAAAAGCCTTAAAGCCACCTAAGTTCACCTTGACAGACAAGTGGAGCAAATTCAGACAAGCACCCCTGAGCCAGGGAAGTCTCACAACTGTTTTCACATTTTTTCAAAACTCACAAAGCATAAAAAGGTGAATAAAACCAATTATTTTACCATGTTAGCTCTTGTGGCCATAAATTCAATATAACCGCCAAATTTTCAGGCCCCGTTTAAATTTGATAAAACACTGTTGTCACATCCTCTGGCATAAGAACTGAGTAATTGTCAAATGATTACAAATCTTGATGAGCTTTTTGGTGAGCTTGTGGCAATATGAACACATTCATGGAGGTTATTTAACTAAGATTTGACTTTAGACTATCAAAAAACTGTAAAATCTATATATAATATAAAAGCATAAGTAATTTACTGAAATGAAAATGAAAATGTACTGAAAAGAAAGAGGCAAATGTAAGGTACATACGGCAAGGTACAAGGTACACTGAATGTCTGTAAGTACATTTTTTGATCATGTGTTTCTGTACAGGAAAGTTCAAGAAACTCTGAATGCACTACTGTATGTGACATGTACCATGGCATCACTTCGTTTACACTTGAATTTATTGTAGACATTAATAACCACAAAGAATCAACCAAAATATTCGAGTTAAATTTCTAATGGGGCTATTTTCCTGACAGATATTGCAATTGGGCTTGCAATTTAATTTTTTGCTTTTTCAAGTGCTGATGGAAGTCTGTTGTACTCGGTTCATTCCTAACATGACACGACATGTGTGCAGGATTTATTACCTTTATAATAATGTCTTAAAATGCTAAAAAAAAAAGGAATATATTTTCAAGTGCTGCCAGAGGTTTATTGTATTTCCTCTGATATTCCCAGTTATTACTCTGTCAAAAGTCAGATCACTGAGGAATGAAGTTGATGAGATTGCAGGGGGCCTCAGACATGAGTAGAATTTTCTAAATTGTAACCTGATCTGCTTTACTGAGACATGGCTGCATGAGGACAGCACAGACATTAGGTTTGATGGATATACAGTACTAAGTCCAGACCGTGACATCTCACAAATCCATCGGAGGAGGACTGTCCACTACGTGGGCCACTCAATTCAAAATGCACAAATAGGCATACAAAAAAAAAAACTATGAGTCACAATTTGTATCTTTCAGATTGTTTTATCTCTCCAAGGATTTTGGACAAATCACCATACCTGTCTACCTTATATGGCTGAAAAATAAGTAAGCTGCAGAAATTATAACCGGCATCTTATATGCTGCGCTTTCTTGATCATCAGATCAACCTCTCTTTGTGTTCGGTGACATTAAGACATGCAAGCTGCATAAAGTATTTTCTGCATTGCAGCCTTTTGCAAATTGCTAATCGTAATGTCTGAAATTGCTACTTCAATTAAAATTTTGATTAAGTGTACTAGAGTTCACACATATTGTTAGAGACTCAAAGAATGTGACCCATAGACCAATAGGAAGGGAGTGTGTACTTTATAACATATTTCTTGAGTTGGGTGAACGTAAACATGTTGAGATCAATACTGAATATATGCAACGCCTAACTTTTAGACATGAGCCTGAGAGCTGGAAGGATGCTAAATGGAGTTCCCTAGCAACTAGGAAAATTGTTTTTCTTTGGCGTCGGCTGAAAATATTATAGAAAAAAAAATTACTAAAGCTTCTGCATTTGTTTGGGATAAACCACTGTAATATGGCTAAAGGCATAATACAACACACCAATTTATACAGAATGCCATGCACTTATTTTTGTCTGCTCGCTTGTCTATAAACTCAACTAATAATGCCAAGAAAAAGAAAATTCTATTTCTTAATTCTGAAATTCTAGTCAAACCATTTAATGTCCATAAGCACATAAAAGCTCTTTGCGCTGTGTGTGTAGCTGTGAGACTGTTTTCCCTATTGTAATGTTTTTATAGAAATAGCCAGAGAAAACACTGTTGGTCTGAAGAGTTGGGTTAACTCAGGTTCCCCAGCTAGGCTGCTTCCTGTCTGGCCAGGTGCGCTGATTTTGTACGATGGCAAACTGGTGAGGGGATCATGCCCTTGTCATCTCACTGGTGAGTCATGCTAGGTAATCTGGCTTCTATGCAGAGACGGCTGCACTGGAATTGCATAAGGCTGTCCACATTTCATCGTCCATGGGACACTTTCAGGTGCCAAATGCACAAACAAACAAAAAATAAGGTAGGAAATTCACCTTGAATGGGTCAAATCTGGTGCTTTCTTTTTGATTTTGTGGCTTTACTGATTGTGAATAACAAAAGGCAAATGTAACAAGATTAATCCATTATTTGCATGAAGGGTAAAGACAAAAGCTGCAAAATATCCATAATAAAGAGAAAAAGTCTACTCGTTTAGACATTTCTCCATGCTACAGTAAATACATGGTACTATGAAATTAGTTGATCTATTAAATAATAGAATGTTAAGCAATATGTAACAAACTATTCAGTAACCTTCATTTGTTGTTTGCCAATTTATCATAAAGGGGTAAATGAAACTGTAAATTAAAAATAGTTGTGACACTGGTCATTTATTTGAATAAAATAGGTTTCGTGAAACTTGAAAACCTGATAAAAAATTATGAATTTCCAACAAATTCTAACCCCCAAATTCCTTCACAGCCATGAGGGGCCAAATTAGATATCCCAAATTGTCACCTGCCCCGTTTCAAATTTAATGGCAGTAAAGAACCTTCAGGGGTAGAGCAAGGCTGCTTCAAAAAGTTTCAACTAACCTTGAAAAAAAGGTTACAAAGGATACAAAACTGACCTAGTCATGATGGAACGATTTATCCAAATGTACTAAGTTTGTGCAGAGGGGTACAAGGTCCAACCAAACTGAAAACAGCCACAGACCTAAGTTTAGTTTCATATGCTTATTTTACAGCACACAGTCATGTTTGTGAGCATGATTTCCGTTCAGTGCAGCTCTCACTCACTACTGCCCTGAGATGGTTAATTGTCCCTCTGGATTGAGAAGTGTACAGTCATTTCAATGAATTCAGCTAATCATTTGATCTTAATTATGGGGGTGGGGAACTTCCCTCTATTGAACCATTACAAGATGGAACTGATGAAAAGGGTGGATGTTTCAGAAAATCTTAAAGACTGGAATTACAGCGATTAAATGATTAATGAAGCCACTTTAAATTACTTCTGCTCTTAGATGGTCCTTAGACCTGCTACACACCTTCTGTCCAGCTATCACCACACGTTCACCTAGACGTATTCTCATGGTAGCAAGCTGTATCCTGGCCTTATCAGAGAGGGCAGGAGGGCACTGGGCTTGCACACTAAGGGGTAGAGGGGAGCTGGGTCTTGGTAGAGCCCGTCTCAGCAAAGTTCGAAGCTCTTTGGCGACAGCGGCTGCATCTGCCATGTCCAAGGGCATGTCGAGAGGGTCAGGCACCACGTCTGCAGGGCACTGTCCTTTTTCATTCTGTGTGGAAGCAGAAAATGCACAGAAGCGCAGAGTGAATTTTTTTCCACAAAATATATATAATCTACTTATCACTATTGATGAATATAAAATGCAGTTGCAGTTGGGACATTCTGATGTGAAACTTGGGATTTTTTCTTTCTTTACCAAGAAGTTCACTGTTTACATTTCTGTAAAAAGGATGTCGTGCTTAACACAATCTTTAATCTTATCTCTGCAATATAAGAAAATACCCACTGGTGTATTTCAAATCAGTTCTTGAGCTGGCACACAGCACTGAAGTTTAGCCAAGCAGCTAAAAGAAACTACAGTCGAGCGAGTCGGCAAGCCTAAGTGTCAACAAAGGTGGAGGAGACAGCTCTAGAGCCTCCAAACCTTCCAAAGGAGCTCGTTGCATGCTATTGTGCTGGACTAATTGGAGGACATTTGTATTTAACGAAAATATAAATGGACTTTAATAAACACCAAAAAGAAGGTTATATTTCATTGTCACAACCTGGTGTCCACATGCTGCAACACTGAAACTTCTGCACATGCACTATATCTGGAATAGTGGCTTGAAAGAAAGTATTTTTAATGGTCTGCATTTCTGCCTCTGTGTGCAGTCTTTTGAAACAGTGCACCCTACTTTGGGGGAAGCACACAGGTTACAAAAAGCAGTAAACCAGCACTTTGGTAGTTTCCTGGCTTTCAAAATTGGTTTTGGACATCTGTAGCATTTTACTCACTGTAGTGAGTGCAGTGTAGGCCTAAATGATGAAGTAAACGCTGTAAACGAAAAACGCTGCAATGTTGAAAATACTTGCTGCGGCTTGCATGTCTTAATATTACCCGACACGATGACAGGTTGATCTGGCGATCAAAAAAGCATAGCATTGAAGATTTCTGCAGCTTCCTTATTTTTCAGCAATGACTTGTCCAAACTCCTTCAGGAGATGAAATGGTCAGAAAGATACTGGCAGCATCTCCTAGTCTCTCCTGTACACTTTTTCATGCACCTTGAATTGAGTGGCCCATGTAGCACCTAATAGTGTGCACAGTCTTCAACCAATGGATCTATGAGATGTGTTTTATTCAGGGTTTGAATTACACAGTGGCTCTCAGGGAGCCTCATTTTCTGGTGCGGAAGAGCTTTCACTATCGACAAGACCTGTTTCTAGTGCCGGGTTGTAGCTGCTAGTGATTGCATCACTTGCTGTCTTTGTTGGGGGAATCCAAATTGTCCGAAATTGTGATCATATAAATGTGGGAATTTGAGTGCAGGGCCACTGTGCCACCTTTTCATTCACTTTGAATTGAGTGCCCCATGTACTGTCTAAGAGGGTAAACAGTCCTCCAATGATGGATCTGTGAGATGTTGTTTTATCACAGTTTGCCCTGACTGTAAGTCCATCAAATCCAATCTTCTTGCTGTCTTTGCAGAGCCATATTTCAGTACAGCAGA
Organism: Remorina albescens; assembly: GCA_034769265.1. Classification (NCBI taxonomy): domain Eukaryota; kingdom Metazoa; phylum Chordata; class Actinopteri; order Carangiformes; family Echeneidae; genus Remorina; species Remorina albescens. Next base: position 17,040,558 of record CM068488.1, on the reverse strand, counting down.
TCAGGTCACTCTTTTGAGCAAAACTCTTAAATTTTAATTCAGGGCAGCACGGCAGCATAGTGTTTAGGGCTGTTGTCCCACAACAAGAAGGTTGCTGGTTTGGTTCCCAGGCCTGGGGCTTTTCTGTACGGAGTTTGCATGTTCTCCCCGTGCCTGTGTGGGTTTCCTCCAGGTACTCCGGTTTCCTCCACCGTCCAAAGACTTCATGTTTGGGTTAACTGGTGACTCTAAATTGTTGGTAAGTCTGAATGTGAGTGAGTGGTTGTCGGTCTCTGTCTGTCTCTGTGTGTCGGCTCTGTGATGGACTGGTGACCTGTCCAGGGTGTACCCCGCCCTCACCCAATGAGAACTGGGAGTGGCTCCAGCAACCCCTGCGACCCGGAAACAGATAAGCGGTAGAAGATGAATGAATGAAAAAGATAACTATTACAATATCTTTCAGGAAAAAAGTGCAATCAAATATTTTCCACAAATCACCAAGCCCTAGTGCAGTTGTACAAGCACTGTAGGGACGAAAGGTGCAGACAGGTGATGGGTTCAATCAAATGAGGCAGCACAAAGGTGAGTTTGTGGAGTTCTAAAGGAAAATGTGTCTCTGACTTTGTGCTGAGAAAAGACCTCTCCGAAAGCCCTTTCTGCAAATGCACAGCAATGATGAAATAATGCTTAACCCCTCCGACCCAAACTTTTATTTGGTATGCATGTTGGTGGAACTTAGCCATTTTGATTGTGCATTGATCATTGTGCTTCAGTAAGCACAAGACGACAAGTCAAGTGTCCACAAATGAGGCTTACAGGTCTAAGTTAGGCCAAATTAAGTAGAGGGGTGAATACAACCCAAAATGCAAATATCCTCAAATGAGAATGCAGGGTCTTTGGAGGTTCATGTAAATAAACCCTTCCAACAACAAATCACTTCCCAGCCACCAGAGGTACTTACATTCAAATAACAAGTAGGAACATCTATTAATCTGAACACCAGTTGGCATTTTTCTCTAAATGCATGATTCCTAAGCTTCTTTTGTCCTCTGCTTCTCTATACTGTATGAAAACATTTCAGTTCATTAAATTCCTGCATTTATATAAAACCGACAAGAAACTTGTTGATAACTCACCAGAGCTACGAGCTGCATTTACCTTTATTAAAAGCATACATATGATTCCAGGCTGCTGCTAGAACGAAAACTAATCCATTACACACATAACCCATTATGACTCTGTATTTTTTCATTTTTGTGGGAGATGTCAGATTATGGCATCTAATCAATCGTGCAACCTTGCTAGCTTTTTAGCGAAGGTAGCATTTCACATTTTTTCTTGAAATGCATTATAGTGAGAATGCTGTTGTGTCACATTTTGCAGTTTGAGAATTTATGACATGTGATCGAAGAGAAATAAAAGTGAAATAACTTTGGATTTATGTGGTTGTATAAATGCCTTCAACATTTTTTATTATTTATTTTTACCACCACTGCACAAGTATAAAAAAAAAAAAAAAAAAAAAAAGCTACACCAAAACACCTCTGGCTGCAGATTTGAGGTTCTGTGTGTTCAGGTCCTGCTTCTCTGCTCTATCCAGATAACAATGAGTGGCAGTTTAGAGCAATGAGACCAGCAATGTGACGGACTAAGAGTAACTTCAGTATAATCTCGACACTTCTGATTTATATTTCACCTCAAACTACACTATTGTGCCTTTGTGCCGATGTTCCCGCATGGACCAAAATAGTAGACATGCTTGGAAAGGCACACACATAGTCCACTGCTATTTACAGTTAAAATCTGGCCCAGTAAAAGGGCTGATGGAAGGATACCTTTTTCAGTTTTTAGTATATTGGGATGCTACTTTTATTTTTCAACATTCAACCTATTCATCATGCAACCCCCTTCAGAAGTAGTCAGGTAGATCAGATCACATATTTCACTATTTAACAAGTGTTAACATATCTGTATATGACTATGACCTGGATGAATGAGAATATACACAGACGTAAAGTGTTAAGGAGTCTCTCAACCAAATTCAGTGACCAACTCTTTCTTATAAGTTAAGATTTTTATTTTAAATTATATTTATTCTTCTATTAAAGAATATAACCATAGACTATTTAGGTTATATTAAATATCTTTTAAAATCTACAGGAATGATTAAGGTAGTATTTTAATGTGGGTAAAATTAGATTGCCCTTTGCTTAAGATTTCTTTGAGAATGTTTAATATCTCCTACAAATAGTAAACAGCTCATTGGAAATCAGGAATTTTTCCCAAGTCACTAAAGATAGCTGTCATTAAGACACTCGTAAAAAAGAAGACTGTAGATGCCTCTATAATGAATTACAGATGTGTCTCAAACCTCGCTTTTATATCCAAGATTACTGACAATTATTGAGTATTTAATCAGCTCAACAACTTTTTAAACAAAAGCTGTAATATTTGTAAGTTTCAATCAGGCTTCCGACCTCACCACAGCACTGAAGCAGTGCCGGTGAAAGTGTTAAATGATATAAACACTGATTCCAGTCACGTATCAGTCCTGGTTTTACTAGATCTCAGTGCTGCATTTGACACTGTAGGTCACAGAATCCTGCTGCACAGGGTGGAAAATTGGGTTGGACTTTCTAGACTGGTCGTTAATTGGTTCAGATCATACTTAGAAGACTCGAGTTATTTTGTTATGATTGTCAGCTATGAATCTGAATGAGTAGCTATGACTTGTGGAATCCCCTTCTGTTCAATTTGTATGTGCTCCCTCTCGGTCAAATGCTACAGAACTTTAATATCAAGTATCACAGTTATGCAGATGACACCAATTTTATGTGTCACTGTCACCATACAACTGCAGCCCGTTAGACTCACTGTGTCACTGTCTGGAGCTAATAAACAACCGAATGAGCCTGAATGTCTTCCATTAAATAAGGATAAAACTGATATTATTCTCTTTGGTAACAAAGAGAAGAGGGTCAGCATTAGTGAATATCTTGAGACTCGAGCTCTAAAAACCACAGACCAAGTTCGTAGCCTTGGATTGTTGTGCCACATCAAAGCTGTCATCACGATAGCTTTTTACCAATTGAAAAATAGTAACAGAATTAAAGGTTTTGTCACCCAAAAAGACCAGGAGAAGCATTCATCTCCAGTAGACTCAATTACTTCAATGGTTTTCTGACCAGACTCGCCAAAAGGAGTATTAAACAGCTGCAGCTCATCAAAAACCCTGCTACTAAAGTTTTAACCAGAACAAATAGATCAGAGCACATTAAACCAGCTTTAAAATCTTTACACTGTCTTCACACTCCCAGTCAGTCACAGAACAGATTTTAAAACTCTGCTTCTCGTTTACAAATCACAGAACAGTTTGGGACTAGAATACATCTTTGATATGTTTAGAGAATATAAACCTAGCAGGACTCTTAGATTCATGGTCTCAGGTCAGCTAGTCCAGACCAGAGTCCAGACTAAACAGGGAGGCGCAGCATTTAGCTTTTATGCTGCAAACAAGTGGAACAAACTGCCAGTGGAGGTTAAATCAGCACCAAATGTTGATAATATTAAATTCAGGTTCAAAACATTTCCTTTCTCATGCGCTTATGCAGGAAACCTGAACCGTACTTCTCTTTACTTATCCAAACTGCTGCATATTCTTTTAATCATTTTAATTTTATTATTTTATCAAAAATATTTAAAATATTTAACTTTAAATTAACTTTGAATTTATGCATGTCCTTTAATTATGATTTAATACAATATTTTATTGTTTCAGCACTGTTCTTACTTTTCTCTGTATGTATGTAAAGCACATTGAATTGCTTTTGTGTAAGATATATATATGTCTATAAACTGGCCTTGCTTATTAACTTCCCAATGAAGTTAAGTTTTCTAAAGTTAGTAACAAATGTTATCACAGGAGCTTCCAGGGTAATTAGGTTTACATTAGGGGGATGTTAAAAAAACAAAACAAAATGTAATTCTGAAAACAACTTAAACATCAAAGACTCTTCAAGCATCCTATTTGAAAAGTGAATCTTCCCTTTATAACTTTGACATCATTCAGCGTTTGTGTCATCATGCGTGACATGTTTTCCTTAGTCTCCTTAGCAATAGTCTCACACCAGCTACTTTACCATGCTTTTTTCAGTGGTGATATCTGTAAAACGATACTTTTGTGGTTTTAAGAACAAAATACCATCTCAATGTTGTTTCACTTCTCCTCTCTGAGACTCTCTTTGGAGCCCTAGGAACAGGTAAGCTTTAGGGTAAAAACTCGAACAACGAAATCCTGCAAGCGTGGTACGTTCAGGTGGATTGGGCTTTGGTTATGCACATAAACCTGATTAACATTTAAAAAACAACGTTAAATTGCAGCTCATTTCAAAGGAAACAACAGAAACCCCTGTTCCTACGGTGGCAAGTTACCCTCAATCAGAAGTTTAAGTGCAGGAAGAGGTCAAATGTAACTAACAGGCTAGGCTGAAAAAACAATACAACAGTACAATTCAAAAGCACTTCAAACTGAAGGCATAAAATGCGAATTTTAAATACCTCTCAACCATTTTTCCACATAAACCAGAGATTATAACTATTATGACAGTAGAACTGATTTCGGTGCTGCTGTATTAGGGAAATGAATGTGCATGGCAGCTGCAGAATATCTTGGCCTACATTTTGCCGCCCATGTGAATGTAACCCACTGCCTGCATGAGATTTGGCACCTCACCTAGTGAAAAGACCTGTTGATGTCGTTTTGACATCATAAAATATTTATATGCCACACGCACATACGCACACAGATATAGGATGTTGAATGTAATTTATTGGTTGCTTTTGTTGTGATTCTCAGATGGGAACAGTGTATATAAAATACATAAAATAGATACTTAGAATGCCTGAGGAGAGTCTGTAATTGTCCATATACTATATTTTACCCCTACAGTTCATGTCTTAACAATGTAAGACAGTAATATAAACTATTTAAACTGACTCCCAATATAATTTATTCTAAATCTCTTGAAGGCAAATAATTTGACCACTACCTTTAGTCAAAAGTCACAGATGGTGATGATTAATACAATGGACTATCAATTTTGTGACATAGACCCTAAAATTAAATGAGTCTACTCAATGTTATGATGATATATAAAATTAGGACAGAAAAAGGATGTTGTGATGAAGAAAATTAGCAGCTATACAGTATTGGTCCTTCATTGCTTCTGCAATGGTGTTTTTAAATTAGATTCACAATATCTTGTTTTAGCTATATTTTACAGAAGGTGTGGCGTGACAAGACTTTGTAATCATCAGAATGTATGGATGGACCTGTCAAATTTCAAGAAAAAGAGAAGTTCAAAAAAAAAAAAAAAAAAGAAAATGAGCAGCTAGAAATATCAGAACTTGTAGACATATCTTTGGAGCTGGTACCCAGAATATCTGAATACAGGTTTTTTTTTTAATTAAGCTGAATCACATCAACACACATGTACATGCTCCCTCAAGTCGTCAATCCAAAAAATAAACTTGCACTTTCAGCGAGGGGATTAATGATTCTGGTGCATAGTCCTTTGGTGACCTCCAGTGGAAAATTTTGTACACACAAAGAACAAGCACCATTACTGTTTGACAATTGTAATGAATTTTAAAAAAAACTTTTCATTGAAAGAATTATAACTTGCGACTTCCAGTAACAGAACCAAGGCTTCAAAAACCAACTGAAGGGCACAAAACAGACGGACTAAGCACTGAGGAATGTTCGAGTGGTTGATAAATTCAAAGCATGTCTGAAAAATCTGTATTCAAACAACTGTCTCTTCAGGTGTTATTTGCCAGCTCAGTCAGAAAACAGACAAACAAATAAGAAAAACTGAGTATTCAAAAGAGAATAAAAGTGAATACAAAGAGCAACAAAATTTGCGATCTCAAATATCAGTGTTGCATAATTTTCTTTACTTACCACACAGAATTCTTTGCAAAAACTTCCATCAGATTACTCAATTTCACTTGTTCAATAAATAATGAAGTTCATCTTAGGCGACGGATAAGACAGGATTTGTACATTTTCTTTTTATGATGGGAAAATTGTCTGAGTGAATTTTCTGCCCTCAAAGATGTTTTGCCTTATGACATTTTGAGCAAATATGTGAGAAATATGCAGTATCAACAACACCTACAATGCTGGGGGAAAAAAGGCATCCTTTGTAAAGTTTGGGTTTGGGAGTGTTTGGGTTCTTGTCAAGACAGAGAGATGTAGCTTCACTCATACAATAGCATTTTATTTTTTACACAGCAGTTTGTGGCGTTGTTGTCCTTGCCTGGGTTATATAATATGATGTAGTAGTGCTTAAATTATCATTAATCATTCAAGTGCAATGCAAAATTATCTTGAAAAAGCCAGGTAGGCGTTTCAGCTGATTGCTATCACTCAGTTAAGGCAAGAAAACATGTTCAGCAGCAGCCTCTTTGAACTTAACATTTGAGATGGTTTAATGAGTGTTAACTTTGTCAAACTTGCATGGCAACTACAACGCCTGTGGGATGCAAGTGTATGTAGAACAACGTCACTTACTCTGAAAGCAGGGTTGGCTCCCAGCTCCAAGAGGCATTTGACAGCTGATGTGCACAGGTTGGATGCGGCAATGTGCAGTGCTGTGCCAAAATCAAAGTCACTGCAGGTGGCATCAACCTCTACAAAAAAAATAGATAAATAAAAATCAATCAGGAGACAGTGATGTTGTACAGTTATTGCTGTTGGCTTGTATCATTTTCTAACTGTCTGGGTTTAAGACACAAACTAACCATTGTTGCCCATCATTTACACAGTTTCTTCTGTTGTTACATTGTTTTTTCTTGAATAAAGCAAATTTCTATTTAAATGTAAATGATTGCAGGTACACAATGACATTAATTTTACTTAATTCGACTTCGTGAATGAAAGGCTGACGTAGATCTCCATGACTGGTTGATACAGTCTATGACTACATCAGAACACAGGACTCTTTGGTAAACTAACATGAAAGTAGTTGAGACAATTAAAAATGGCTCAGTTTTACTGAGTTTATGGGATCATCTTAAATTTACTGAGTAAAAGCTGGAACCTATTCAAAACAGGCCTCGGGTCAATTACTGACTCACTTACACAGCGTCTGGCAGTTGTTATCAGAGACAAAGGTTGCCCACAACAGTAGCGAATATCAACTTCTTTTTCTCCATTATCCCCACATGTCATGCCAACAACAGTCAGGGACTGCAGTCTCTTTCACAGCTTGACTTGATGTGAATCATCAGGGACATATTACAGACAATCAGAAGCAGTATCCAAATGGTGGTAGAGAGCAATTCAAATGAAAGCAGGAAACGTGTTGAACCCCTAACCCTAAGCAGCTCAAACACAGTTGTAAGGATTTGGACACACAGCTCAGGTTGAGTCACTACTTTCCTTCAAAATGTTCATATTCTGAAATGGTATTAGCCTGTTTAGGCTATCACAACCAATTGTGTAAGCTGAACATTGTGTCAATCAAAATGCTTGTACTGTGCCTCTATTTTGTCCACTACAGGAAAAAGATAAATGGCTAAGGTCTCAGTCCTCACAGCATTTGGTTTTGAAAACAGAAATGTGTACCCTATTCTGAGACAAGCATCACTCAGTCTCCTCTGGCTGCATATCTGCTCTCACCTCCAGGCTGGGATGCCTGCAACACCACCTGGATAAGTTGTGGCACGTCAAAATACGCAGCATAGTGCAGAGCCCTCATGTTAGTCCAGCGTGAGCGAATGTTGGGGTCAGCCCCCAGGCCAAGGAGCTGGCGGGCAAAACTGGCTGCTGTATCTGCATCACCTGGGGAACAGAGGAGGGATATAATGTGTTTGGAAAGAGAGTCCAGGGAAAAGTGCTGGAGACAGAAAACAAACATCATCAATAGCTGTGAATTATCTGGATAGCTCTATTCACATATCACTTCAGCTGGAGATTGCACAGACTTTGTTTTTACCCAGTGCTGGCTGGGTAAAATCTGTTTAATGAACCCTTCACCTGGTTCAGACATTTGCAATTAGACATACAGCACTCAGGTAGGTAAAACTTCTGTTCAGGGTTGCAGCTCATGTGTGAAAGCAGCTAACGTCAACACTAGAGGCTGTGTTTCAAGTAATACAGATGAATGACAGAGCTTACCAAATCATAAAGGATTATGTTCAGTAATGAAGATAGCTAACATTGAGACAAGACAGCAGACATGTACATTTTATAGTTCACTTGAGAGTTTATTCAATGTCCCTGTCAATACTAACCAATGCCTGGGGCTCCAGCCTTGCAGCAGTAGTGCAGGAGGCTCATATCTGTGAGTCCATCACGATCATTCACACCACAGCCTCTCTTTAGGATCTGTGTAAAGACAAGATATGTAGTGTGCCACGGAGGACCTGCGTTACTGTGCAGGAATATTACATAATGGGTGATAAAGTTAAGCTCAGGGACACTGGTCTGATGGATGACGAGCAAGCTGGGTCTCTCATAACTGTACTCATCTTTATATTTGGACTAAAAGCTGATATTGAAGCAATAATTTATTTATCAAGAGTACCAGTTAAGTGAGAGAACATAATCGACTGCTTTCACCCTTGAGACAAGTGCTTCCATGCACAATTTACTGCATTGCAGCTACTTTGTGTAACTCTGAGTGGGGGTGGTTTGGAGGTGGCCCACTAACAGTCAAAAAATAGATGAATTGTACTCTGGTGTATTCTAATATTTTCAATTCTATCATTACTGTGATAATGAATTCAAAATTATTTAAATGATTTTGCTGTTTTGTAATTCATTTAATTAGTGGTTTCTAAATTATAAGAAGTTCATGCAAATTAAAGACAGGAGGATTTTCACTTAGGCAGCGTAATTAAGCAGTATCAAGCCACAAGTGCAAGAGGAAAAAGAAAAGCAGGATGGCAACACCTCTTTGCCGATGAGGTCAATGTTCTTCTGAACCTGAGGTACCCACTGCCTGAGAACAGCAAAAAGCTCTGGTATCGTAGTGCTGGGATCCAGAAGAACCTCCCTGCACTGCAGCTCACTGGGGTCAAAGAAGGAGAACTCTGGAAGTGGTAGGAGAAACAGAAACAACATATACGCATAGTCATGGTAATGTGATTCACCTTGATTGGCGGATCTAGGTTTGTTGCTTTTTCTCTTGCATATACATGTGAGGAGAGTATATAATGTCTACCCGACCATTGCCTCCCTGATATTTATGGTCACGTTTGCTCTCCTGGCATACATAGTGCAGAACAGCAACTTGCTTTATTAAGACATTAACTTTCTGCAACATACTACTGGATGAATTTATTCTATACCCTTGCTGTGCTTGCAGAGGTGAATACAATCTCTAGAAAATGTGCACTGTCACATCAAACATTTTCTATTGCGATATACATTGATATTGAATTATAGTCCAGCCCTAGTTACATAGTGAGTTACTTCGCGTGATACTCATTCTGTGCAGGCATTCACCATAGTCACTGGGCATTGGTGCAGAGGCCACCTGGTGGATAACTGGCCGCTGATGGGAAGAGAGTGTAGTGTGACAGCCCAGGATGGTGTCCCCCTCGACAGGCTCTGAAACATCCTCCTTTGTCATCTCCCCCTCAGGGCCTGTGGCTGGAACAATATTAGAAATCCTATTCTGAGAATACAAGTAGGTCTAATCTCAAAGCAATGGCAACTCCACTTCTTTTATGAGGAGACATAACTACACCGCAATGATGGGGATGATCAGGCACCATGCCACTACAATAGTGAGCTTCACAATATTTCTTCTAAAATGAACCTAGTACTGTACGGTACTCAGAGAACTGCAAGTACAGATTGCATTTATTACCCGAAGGACACTGACTGGCAATGCTCTCTTTCTGTATGCGTCATGGTATTTTAAGATCACCACAGAAACAGAGTGCCATACATACTGAGGTATGGTGGGGCCATGTGCAGCATGCTAAATACTTAAAGACGAATGCAAGTTAACAAACGACAAAGTTAATATGATACATAGATTGAAATATGACACTATAAAAAAATACCATGGAACACAGCTTATTTGTCATAGGTTTGTCATGGGCATGTGCTTGAATGTGATAAAATTAGAGATAAGGACAGAAAACTTAAGACATTAAAAACACACACACGCACGCATGCGCACATAGGCCTAAGGCTGGAAAGGCAACACTGATCCCAAACTTTGCCTGAGCAAACAACACTCACTGTCATCTTTGCCCTTATCCTCTTTTTCACCGCTGTCCATTAGTCTCTGAGTCCAGCTAAGTTAAAATCAAGAGATAAAGAGTGGGTCGAGCAGAAAATCTAACCAAAGCTGCTCTCCAAAATAACCAAGTACATTGTATATCCCCTCCTCAATCTCCAATAACACACCCCCTGACTCTGATTATATCCTGTTGATCCCCTGACTCCCAGGTCCAGTTACTATTTAAAGCCTGGACCCTTTCAAGGGACAGCGCTCTCCACTCTGACACTGCCCAGCTGGAATGTCACTTTCACTTTCCAGTCGTGTGCTTGCTGACCCCACTGCCACCTCATTTGACCGGTTGACCATTAAGAATCACAATGCAGAGAATGTGGATAGAGGGTGAGAGTGCAAACAAATACAGAATAAAAATGGGCAGCAAAGTGTTGGTTGTTGACAAACTGCACCACACAGTAAAGGCCAATGTCCAATACCCCATAAGAGCAAGCATCCACCGTACTTAAGCATCCAAAGGCAAAACAATAACTGCCTACCACAAAGAGATTGTCTGAGTAAGCCATGAGTGTCAAATTTAACCAGCATGGACAACACCAGCGGAATTACAACACATATCATTCATTACTCATTTTATTATTGACACACCTGCTTTTTCTGTTTTGGTATGTCAAGATGCCTCCTGTGAAAAAGCCCTGTTATCATTTGAGATCAGTTTGATGCAGATCAGGATGTTAGTAGGTTTTTTCAAGAAAAAAACTTGCTGTATAAGTGCTAGCTTTAGTGGTATGGTGATAAATCACAACAGTAGAACTCATTACTCCCAAATACACCCAAAACAAACAATCCAATCACAAAACATCCTGGGCCATTTCAGGAATGCGAAGTGTAAGGACAATAATTAAAAATGTCTACCAGGCTAATTTGGGGTTAACTTCTGGTGTCATAATCATGTGAGAAAAGATTTATACGACCACAAACACTGACTACATGTTTTACAGAGATCAGCGAAAACTACACACATTACAAAACAGGCTCAGGTAATAAACGAACAAACAAAAAACAAACAGTACTGACTGATAATCAACAGTATTTCTTCACGCCTGAGCTCCCCTGCTAAACAGGAAATATGAATTGTCATTTCAGTCAGTTTTTAAGCACTAACTTTGATGCTGTTAACCCAGCTAAAGAGAGCAATATGAGAAATTTCCTCTGCTTCTCTGAGGCTACTGACTGGCTGTCGAGAGATTAAGGGCTTGCAGTGTGACTTGGGACAATGGCCCACTTTTGCAATAAGCTTCTCGTTGTTTATCTGACCCATGATGTCATCCTGTTCTCATCATCACAGCGAATGCCAAAACTGTGTCAGGTCATGTTTCAAACTGATTTCACTAAACACATGTAGGCACCAACTGTTTTCTGGTTACTCACTGCAGATACACAAACGTGTCAGTTTAGCATGGATTGTAGGTGTATCTATTGAATGTCGTGTCCAACGTTTCATCACAACAACGAGGCCTGTTGCAGGATTGTGGCAATACGTGCAACCATGGTTCATTGTATGGATAAAATATAGGATTAAAAATTCAATTCAAGCTTATTTGATTGATTAAAATACAGTCCAGCATATGTTGCACTGAGCTGTCATGCTTTAGTTTTAGTATTTTGAAGCCGTTCTGATTCTAAACCTTGATGCCCCTGCACATAAAACTGAGTCCCACTTCAGGTTTTTTCACAGGGCTTGATCAGAAGCCTCCCGCCCCCCCCCCCCCCCGACATTTTTACTAAGACATGAAGTTAGAGTGATCATGTGACCAACAGCATCTCCACCCTGTCAACATGACAGACACCTGTGCGCATCCCACCATTCATAATCTTTCTCCCAAATATAACACACTATACACAAACACTGAGACTGTTTACTGGATCATAACACCGGGCTGTTTATTATACACTTTGTCACAGTTTGCCCCGACTATTTCCTGTGTCAAGCTAGCTTAAAGCAGCCTTAATTTCACGACTGCAGCCGAAGAGGTCAGTGACATCTCCCTCATCTCTCACACGTTTGTTTTACTTGTAGGCAGCTGAAGCTCTGTTAGCTCATTAGTTCATTCATTTCCCCGCCGACACAGCTGTCACTAACCCCAGATAGCTGCCGCGGAAACTGTTAGCGGCTAGCACGTCTAAACGCCAGGGCGTACGATCGGTGACATAAAACTGATAACACATGCGTTTTAGTGGACATCCGGCGTGAATGCACAGTTAGCAGCCACCGCTTTAATGTCCATGCAGAGTGGGAAAAGTTGCCCAGAGAGATGAAGCCCCCTCTCACGTTAGCTCCTATGTTAATGATATCTAGCGCAGACATTAGCCCGAGCCCTCTGACTGCTTAAAATGCACTTCACGATTAGAAACAGAAATAAAGCTCATTCCAGGCCAGCTAACCGCAGATAGCAAATGTCATCCGTACCTTGGCCTTGCTGCTCGTTTCAATTTGCTCATGGGGAAAATGACCAGAAAAGCCTAAAGCAGGTTTGATTTTTCTGTAAATTGTACTTGTGTGCTACTGATGCTAGCTAAAGTTCATCCTGCTTTAGCATTCCGATTTCAGAATAAAGGCGTCCGTCGGACACTTCCGGTTCACCAAAATATATGTAATACAGACACCACAAAGACGAAATACGGACGTGGGTGTGAAGTTTATAGTTATGATGCTGAGTCCGTTTTCAGATTACGTGTTATATAACATACGAAAGATTTTCTGATAATAAACCACGACATGTTCATGTTTTAAATAGAACTTATAATCATGAGTTATAAGTTTTATTCTAATTTTAGACTTCACAATCACTCCGAGACAAATATCCTGTATTGTTTCACTGAATATGATCACTTTGAGAATACGTATACAGCATTTGGGCGCAAATAGTTACAATGTAACGTGTGCAACTATAGTAAAGTGTTACAGGGCCAAAGTGTTAGTGTTCATGCCCACCCTTCCATCCAGTGGAGGACGACCAAAGCCAGCATGGCAATATGTGTGTGTGTGTGTGTGTGTGTGTGTGATACTGAACACAGGGCAGTCTCACTTGTTCATGCTGGTTTTCCTTGAACCTGAAGAGCCCAGGTTGTGCTGTTTGCTGGTTGACATCAGCCTCGCTGGTTCAAATGTAGGTCAGATCCATTCATTTCCCCCGCCTGTCACCTCCATAGCTGGTATAGTCTGGTGTAGGGTTCAGGGGGTGCATGCGTCATGAACAAGTGAAAGACATGATGTCAGCAGTGACAAGTGTTCTCGGATTTCACCCAGAAAGGCTAAAGACAATTGCAAACATGTTAAATTGTCTTAATTGTGTCTTTATCCTGACAAAAACACGTTTCTCTGTTGTGTGATGGTTATGGGCTGTGTCCAGCTCAGCTGCTGGAGACAGGAAGCGCTGTAATTGCCTCGACACCGTTTCCATGGAAACGCAAACAAAACTGCTGGCAGTGATTTGTTGGCACTCACTCCGCTGACCGGCGTACAAACCACGTTTTGGTTTACTTTGGCTTTTATTATTTCTTTAATAAATTTTTTTTTTTTTCAACGAACCGAATGGACCTGAACAATGTTAGGCGGGTGTCCTCCGCAGGATACCGGTTGCCGGACCGATCAGGCGGAACCAGGCCAGTGACGACCCGGCCACCGGCGGACCGGACACGCAGCCCCAAAGGAGCCGCCGTGACCTCGGAACCGGATCCGGACCAGGCGGACCCCGTCAAACAGGACCGAGTATGGAGACAAATGGTCTGGACTGAGAGGAGGGGAATACGGGAATGGTGAGTGGCCTGGTCTTCAAGGCAACTGCTGACTAACCGTAAAAATAAGATGACAAGTCAGGACTTTATTTCTAACGTTGCTGCTGTTATGCAAAACCGATGGAGTCAGTCATGTGTGTCATCTCTCATCACGGTCCACAGGGAGAAGAACTGGAGCTTCCTGAAGGACTATGGTCAGATGGTAGGAAATCAGTGTCTGACTTCTTTAGATTAAAGGCTGCTTTGATCCGAACACATGTGGCAAACCTAACACCATTTCCAGTGCTTCAAACGCCACAAGAAAGATATTTTAAGTATTTCCCAACTTTTGTAACAAATTGTAATGAGCAGCTACATTTCAGACCTGCGATCAATTTAAGTACTGTTATTAAGTGTGCTGCAGCATTTATCTAAAATATTATTGCTCCCATATGATGGTACATCTGCAAGTCACTGTGCGGCTGTGATTCCCCCCCCCCCATGTACTTGTAGGGACAGCCAAAGTCAGAGGAGCCTTTGCCCAGCTACATGCCACGCTTCTCTGATCGCATCCCCAACACCACCAACCAGATGTTTGGCAGCAGATTGTCCACTCCATTGGGAAGTGAACTGGTCAAACTGGACAGACTATTACTCTGGTCTGGAAGCCATCAAAGGAGCGAGCATGATCCAGAGATGCTCCCCTGCTAGACCACTGTGTGGATGAGTCACTTCACTTTCAGTCCTCTCCAGATGAGGGCTATTTAGCCTGGACTCTGCAAAGCTTTGACCGTACTGTCCATGTCGCAAGCAAGGGTTTATCAAGCTGTGGCACTCACCTAGCTTAAGTTAGTTTAAATTTAATGTTGTTGATTTTTTTTTCTTTTAAATACTACTCATCTATTTAAAAGCCATACCAAGGGAGCTGTCAAGAGGAACTACATCTACGCATTACCGAATCAGTTGTTGATGAGTTTGTGTTTTTGTGGCAAAAATATTATGTAAAGATTATAAAATTCAATGTTAGGCATTCACCCAGAGAATAAAGAAAGATGAGAAAGGAAGAAATTAGTAAATTAGATATGTGTCATCTGAGCTCCATCAAGTGCTTAATCAGATACTTGATAATCTAACAAGCTACCTGATCAAATTTGGATGAGTTAAAGGTTGTATCATCATTACAGTTCCATTTTGAAAGTGTGAAAGTGTCAAACTGTTTGGCAGAGACACAAAAAACAGGGCAAAAAGAGAAAATGTGTTGCTTTTAATTTTGGTGTGAAACAGTTTTTTGTTTTTTTTATTGTTTATTAAATAGCTGTTACATAATGTGACATGTTCTCCAGGACCAAAGCCATTGATGTTTTTGTTTTTTTTTTACATAGCATATGTAACTGCACTTCTTAGGACTTGCTGCATGTCGCAGTTCTTCTGTTGTACCTGCCCTTAAAATGCCACTCTGTAAAATATATGAGTTTTTTTAAACAACAAGCTGAGCTGTAATAAACAGCATAACTGCCCGTTTTGTCTAAATCTGAATAGAAATGTTAGGCCCCTAATGAATTTCTAAAGTCACATTCAGATGATTATTCGCTCTGAGGTTTTCTACATTATAATCAAAGTGAAAATATCATTTGAATAAAGATATTGGTTGCATCATAGGTGTCCTGGGTGGATTTTGCTGTTAAAAATGGGAATCAAAAGCAGTGGTTTAATCAGTACATCAGATCATTCAACGTAACCTTTTAGCTCCAGGTTAGGAGTTAACTGGAAATACTCAACATACTTTCATTTTCTGCTTCATGGCATTTCCTCAAAATGAAACCGCAAAGCAGAAGAACATCAGTTTCTAAATGAAACTTTTGTGCACAACAAGCCATTGATGGGCTGGTGGGTGTATACGGAAATGAGGGGGACACCGGCTGACGGGAAAAGGCATCAAGTTAACAGAAGTATAAAGGATATCCAAAAAGCATGCCTTCCAAATAAAAGCATGCCCACCGCTCTTTCACACATTTAAGTGGATGCTTAGCCCTAAGAGAATTACATGAAACAAACAGAGCATCTATCTCTAGCTATCTTCAAATAAAGCGTTGCTCGTGTCTGTCACATCAGCACCATGTGGTGGTACATTTAATTTACTTTATTTTATTAGGACATTTTAAAACGGAAGTACACTTTGAAAGCTGCCGGCTTGCCACTGGTGACGGGAGCGGCAGCACCTGGGTGCCAACGAGTCGAGTGGAGCAGAGAGAGTCAGAAGTCCGGTGTGGGTGATCGCCGGGTGCACAGGATGGAGTCGGACACGCTGCTACATGCCGCCAACTTCAGCACGCTCTTTGTGTGCATGGTGCTCAAGTTTCCGCAGATCTTTGCGCTGATGCGCGCCAAGTCGTCGAGCGGAGTGAGCCTGCACAGTCTCCTGCTGGAGCTGGTCGGGTAGGACATCCTGAGTAAAGCTCGTCTGAGTGGTGTGTGTGTTGTGTTACAGCTGATCTCAGTGGGCTGGATGCATTAAGTGTCTTTCCCTCCTCAGTACAGATGTGATGTCTTCCTGTCCAGCAGAGAAGCTCTCCTCCAAACTCCACTGATGAGAGTTTCTGATTCCCTGTGGCCTTCCTTCGGCCTGCTGTTTAAATATGTGATGGTGTGTTTGCATCATATCCGCACGTTCAGTTTTTGTGTTATGTAGGACAGGAGGAGATTGTCTGCAGCAGGCTCACTGATCTCCAAGGTCCAGGTGCAAGGTTAACACCAAACTATTGTGTTTTGTAGCACAAAACTACATTTTAGGTTGGATTACTGGGCTCAGCTGGATGTTTCTGTCCTCAAATCTGTGTTATTCAGATCTGCTGCTTGGTGTTAAAAACAACACAGTGGACTCATTCAGTTCATGCTCTTGACTGAGCAGGAACTAATCTGTTTTCAAACTTAACGTATATGGATTCATTATTGTCTTTGTTTTATTAGGATGATTTCTGGTGTGGATGAAGCAGCTTTCAGTGTGTAAGGCTGTGTCATTTCTGTCCCCTGTCTCTCCTTTATGCCTGGCAGCAGCTGCCCTGTCCTAAACATCTCTTCTGTGATGGTGAGCAATACCCTGCTGCCATAGTGCATGCTTGAGTGAAGTGAACAAGCCTTAAAGCTGCACTGGGTAAGGTAATACATTGGTTTCATCGGCCAAAATTGCAAAAGCACGGCTTCGATCCAGAGAAGCAACAAACATTCACCCTTGGCATCAATCAATTGTCATTGGTGGGAAAAGGATCTATTTACATCATGGGAGAATCTTCCAGGTGCCGCAAAAGATGATTTATTACCCAGTACAATGTAAAAGCCGAGATTAAATCAGCAGGAGGTGTCGTATTGATCAATACCTCTGACTGTGAAATTATTCCTCCGGCCTGTCGTGGAGCCAAAACTGTTCAGAAGTGGTCAAACCTCAATCTGAGTAAGACCAAATGTGTGTCATTGATGCTGATTACAGCACTTCTGGTAATGTTTCATATCGCAGAATTCTTATCTTACGTAAAGATCCCTCCAAGTTTAAAATCAAAGCTGATTTCTCAGTTGTGGTCAGTGAGAGAAATCTTCCTCTCTGCTCCGTCCCTTTACTATTAAAAGCAACACATATATGTCCAGTTAGTGAATGGGAATCTGCTGTGTGTAGTTTATAGACTCTGACTGGACAATAAGCTAGATTTACACCTGGAATGTGGACTTACCTTGTGAAGCTTTTGAATTTTGGCTACCTCAGTGGTAGCTTGACCTTGTTTCAGTTTGTCGTTGCCGTCGTCTTTGCCTGCTCGTGGAGACACACATGCACATCGGCAGTCTGCGAGCGCCAGCATCCAGCTGCATGTTAACTTGGCGAAAAGGATCTTCAGCTATCTTTTCCTGGAGACAGAAATGTCAATTTGCTCCGGTTTAGTTGCTAAACAGGGAATGAGTCACTCACAAAGGCATCAGTGTTGTATGAATGAGTGGTGCAGAAAAAACCTGAAACACCTCCCTACATGTCACTTTTTATGATATTTGCATGTGAGCATGACTTAAATATTTCTTCTGAATCTGTGATATAAGACGACGTCATGACCCAACACCCTCTGCTTCACAGGTTCATTGTTTTTGTCACGTACCAGATGTACTATGACTACCCACCTCCAACGTACCTGGAATATCCAATCCTCATTGCTCAGGGTGAGTTTGCTAAAGGTGTCAACTATAATTTTGTAAGAAAATATGTATATTATCTTTTATTTTTCAGATTTTCTGTATCAGGTAACTTTGTGAATTAGTGTTAAACGTCTGTCACTTCTCTCCAATGTCCCCGCCTGATTGACATCAGGACATTTGTCTTGTTAGAGCAAAGCAGAGCGTCAGATTGGTTTATGGTTTAGAGGGTAAATCAGTAGCTCATCCGTATGGCTGATGTGGTCAGTAAGTGATGTCAGGGTCACCACTGTGAGCTACAATAACGCAACATCTATGTGCACAAACCCACATTAACCTGAGAGGCCCGTGACTCACTGAGACAATGGAAACATCTTAACTTTAAAGGAGTTACATTACTTAGGTCCTCAAAGTTTATGTAATTAGAATTGTGACCGTAAAAACTGAAATCGGTGTTGTGTGAAATATAAATAAAACCCCTCCTTGTGATACATGCAGCTCATTGATCACCGGTGTTATAACCTGCCTTGTGTCCTCAGATGTCATTCTTCTGCTCCTGATTCTTTACTACAATGGCGTCCTGCGGCAGGGCCCCATCTACGCCTTGGTGTATCCTTTCACTGTACATGTTCACCTTCTTTGAACACCACTGGATGTAGAAGTGTTTCAGTGCTGAAGTAAATGAATGACCCGTTTGATGTCACATGTTATTGCCTTAACATAATGTGTTCAGGTTTATCGGAGGCTGGAGGCTCCTCACTGTGGAGAAATGGATCATAGATTTGGCTATGGTAATAAATCAGGGTGCTGTCATTCATAAGTCACAGTGTGTCAGAGAGTAGTCAAAGGAATGACGTGTCATCAATCAGGAGTATTTAGGAGGAGGTCTGAACAGAAATTTATCTAGATGGCATTGGGTCTAGAAAATCTATGGAAAACACTCAGACATTAATCCTGTTGGTTCGTGGGCAAAATTATATTTTTACATACAACTGAGTGAGAACTGAGATTCTGCTGGGTTTCAGAGGCTACAAAAAATTTTTTGAAACTTAAGGCTCAGCTAAATAACGATGTGTGCGCTGAATCTAGATGTAACTAGACCTCCACTCTGTTCTCAGAGCCTGTGCACATTCATCAGTGCAGCCAGTAAATTGGCCCAGCTGCAGTGCCTGTGGAGATCCAAGGATGCTGGACAGGTTAGCGCCGTCTCCTGGGGCATGGCTGCCTACACCTGTTTGGGTGAGTATAGCAGACATGAAAACCCAGTCCCCTTACGTAAAAATACCAATTATAACAACTTTAAATTTGACTGTATGACTGTCAAGGGATTGAATGATTGGGAGTCTGGAAGTCTTAAAGCTTTGAATGTATGTCTGAGCTCTGAAGCAATGGAGAGTCGTACTATTTCAGCGAATCAATTTGCCGTTCACATTCATGTCTGCAGCAGAAGACTTTTTTACCTCTACTTTCACAGTGCATAACAGAGATAATTGTCATATTCAGAACTAAACCAAATATGAACCTCCTCTTCTGGTTCTGCATGTAAGCTCTGAATGATGGCTTCAGGTGTTTGTGCAGAAAATTATGTTACAATAATGTTGAGCTATTTGATATAAAATGCTTAATAACTTAAATAAATAATAATAACTTAACCATTTAATCACATTTGACTTTTTCAGTGAAATTATCTCACAATAAGTGGATGAATCCGTGAGTGATGAACGTTGATCCCAAAATTATTGATTGTTTGATTGTTCAGTCCAATTTAACGTTTGTGCCAAATTTGAAGAAATTTTCTCTGGGCTTTCTGAAATATGTCATCCATGAGAATGGGACAGGCAAGACAATCTGAAAACACCGGCTCTCAGCCGGCGTGGAACACTTTAACAATTTATGAGACATTTTTCTTCCCCCTAAAGTACTATTACTGTTTCAGTTCATGAATATGTATCGTACCATTTTACTCAGCTCTTCATTTAATAAATTAGCAATTCTAGACTTCATTAATTAAATATTAGATGTTCTCTTGAATAATGAGCTTGTCACTGACTCAGCTCTTTGTTTCAGCACGGATCTACACCACCACAGTGACAACTGGGGACATGCAGGGTGAGTCAGACTGAATTGCAAATGACTGGGGCATCTGTATCATCCCAGTAGTCCCCATAGTCATTTTTAACCATCTGTTTAACATTATAAAAGAAACGCTTTGTTCATATAATTTCACATGGGTGCAGATTTTAGTTCTTTTGCTTTGCAGTGAGGAAACCTGATGTGCATTCAGAGCAAGATAGAAGGGAAATTTCATAAATAGGCAGTTTCAGTGGACTCAGTCAATAGTATCATGATGCCTATGCTGTCTTGAGGCTAATTTAGTTTTGCACAATTAGCTTTTAAAATGTTATTTTGGATGCGGTTACTAGCTTTTACAATTATGAAGAGAGTAAACTTGTAGTGAGAAATTTGAGACAGGACTAGTTCTTCCTTGCATGACAAAAGTTAACAAAAAAAACCAAAAACTGAATTGTAGGTGAAGGTGAACCAGGGTTCACTACTCCCTGTGTGAATGTGCAGGGATTAGTGCAGACATTAAGTTAAAAATGTGTTTGCTGGTTCAGACAGCTACTTCAAAACCGTTTCAAATGTAGTGAACTGCGGATATAACCTGAAATGAAAGCTGGTGACTCCTCAGCGGCTTTGAACACTCAACTCTGTCACTAATCAGTGTTAAGACAGTTACATCTCTTTCACAGTCCTGGTGCGGTTCATCGCCATGACCTTGCTGAACCTGTGGGTGCTGCTCACTGTGCTTTACTACCAGAAGCACAGCAGCGGCTCCAAGAAACAAGACTGAGCCTTAAAGATGGATCCTGGGGCTCAGTGCAACAGCACCAGCCTGATCTCTACTGGTTTACACGCTTTACAGACACAGCCAGTACTAAAAAACAGAACTGACGCAACGGTTATGTCAGATGCTTTTGATATTTACCTAGAAAATGTACTTTTTATAATGTTTTTACCTCAATTTTATACCCACGTTTCTTTTTATGACATTTCAGTGACTAGAAATTTACCACATACTGTATGTAGAAAAAAAGTACACGGAGTGTAATTTTATTGCACAGCACAGGCCAAGTACATCTGAGAGCTTCCTACCCAGGATTACCGAATACAGTATTTGAGTAGCTTCTAGAAATGAAAAGTTCTTTTCTGAACTATCTAATAAACAAACATTTTCGCTTCTTACTTTGTGTTTGTGTACATGAAAGTCATCCGCTGGAATAGGAAGTTTTAAGACAGAAATAACCCAAACCCAAACCCAAAAGGCACATCCACATCTTTATTGTTGAAGTGGTTATTATTATAGAGCTGTTTGGAAGCAAACATGCAGTCTGGATGTAGAGCCCTTAAATACAAAGTGGACAAGGCTGTATAAATAATACACTGTGCACTGTATGGCATGTAAAATATATACTGTGTATATTTATATGTATAAAACATGCTTCTTGGTTAAAGGAGAGCACTCAGTTCACACAGACACACAGACACACACACACATACACACACTCACAGTTTAGTCTCTACCTGCTATATAAGCCACATACACACACACACACACACACCAATGTGCCCAAACCCAGAGTTTGGTTACTTTTAATACAAAAATATCAGGACAAACACTTAAAAAAAAATCTCAATGGAAATAGTGCTGCTCAGTATTTTTACTCATGGGATATGATTGCATACTTTCAATGTTTCTGCTTCTCATTGGTAAATTCCCCTCACGTTCATGCTCTGAATGACTTAAAATTGCATTTGATAGTTAGTGGAAGCCATTGGGCAACAGCACTCAAGTGTGAGGCCTGAAAAGGCAAACACATGCAAGGTCACTCATAGTAGTTGGTGATGAAAGGGGGCTTCAGTCAAGTATATTTGGATAGAATACAATGCCTGTGTGTCATCTCTGGTGAAGCCCAGATGTACATTCAAACAAAGGAGCCGATCTCAGATCAGAAAAGCATTAATGGTGCACCCCCTTGAATTCAGTAAACATTAAACCTCACATCTGACAGTGCAGGATTGAAAAATGATCAGGGATCTCTTGTCCGGCCCTCCGTCTCATGCCATTCAGAGCAGGATTCTGTTCACTTCTAACTGTTACTGTGGTCACACAATGACAAACCCGTGATTCAGAGTGTGTCTGAGACAGAAATCTGAAGAGGCACTCAAGAAATTATTTGCACAAATCTGGGATGAATGTCCCCACTCCATACTGACTTTCCCAGAAGTCACAGCTCATTTGCTTAAGTACCTTATTCAAGGTTTCATGACCTGTGTGGACACGCACCTGAAAGCAGAGCGGTGAGAAGCAAGAAGCTACAATCGATGTGAGCAGAAGCCAAAGTACAGATTCGGTATCAGGATCAAGTTCAACTGCAGGTCAACTCAACAATTACAGATTTTTTCTGAGTGTAGTGTTCCCCATTAAACCCTTCATATAATTCAATCACACAACAAATGTCCTTTTTATTTGGCCACAAGAATTCTTAAAGGTGGAGTCGAGAGTTTTCCCGCTCTGTCCTTCAATCAGTGTGTCCTGATGAGAAGTGTTGAGGTAAGTGTATCCCCCTTAAGAGCTCTCTTATGTGCTGTGGGAGCTCGCAAGCTACCCCAGCCCCCCCCCACCCAGAAAGCAACTGCTCTAGTAGAGAGTCGAGAAGACTTCAGCTAACATACTCACAAGCCATCCAGCTTAGTGGAAAGATCAAACTGCTAAAGTTCAACAAAAGGGAAAACAAGACTTTTGGAACTCTCACAGGGTGAAGCAGGACAGGGTGGACTGTGGAGAAGTGATGTGGAGCTCAGTGTGTTGTTCTGCAGATGGTGCTTTGTATACAGTCTTTGATTTAGGGAGGACACACATCCCACCACCTTGAAGATGCACCACATTCCCAAGCAAGGTTAACTGGAAGAGGAGAGACAAACAGAAGCCAGGTTAGTCTCAGATCTGAAAGGATGCCTCAAACACTAAACACTCCCTTATCATGCGTTCTCACTGATTGAACATTACAGTCTTCAAATTATCAGCAATAAAAGTTTGAATTTGTGCATGGTACCTCTTTGGTAACATATACATAAGTGCTGAACTCTCTGGCTTTGATGAAGCTATCCTGTCAAATTTAAAACAATTGCGGGGTTTTTGTAGATTTTTTTGGTTAGTTACTAATAAAAAATGAGTCCACAAACATATGTTTGTGTTCTGCAATTTTTTCTTGTTGATACACATTCATATAAAGCTACAATTACAGATATATCAGGCTCTGGTTTCATCAGGGAGAGAGATTTTTTATTACCTTAATTTCATCGCAAACTGCGATAATGTACCAGAACTTTTGAAACATAGAAGATGTGATTTTCACAGGAGCACATGGGCAACATAGTGATATAATTCTAAATGATAAAAAGTATAACAGTGATCCTATTTTAGGCAGTTCAACAGGTCGTCAAACACCCAGTGGTGCCGTGATACCAGTTATCAGGGGAGCAAAGTAATGTTTCCATCACATTTAGGAACACCAACATAACACTGGATCCCACCTGTGCACACAGCTCACCACAATATACTGACAAGCAGTATTGTGTCCCCATGTTCAGTACAAACAAACATATACACATTCAAGCATTTAGTTGTCTACGGGGAAGCAACTGGGTGTAAGAAATAAGAGACTGTGTGCAGTCGTCACTTATACCAGTTTCCACTGATGGATTCTTCTCGTCTCATTTTGAAGCCATTTGACCTGCGAGGGCTGAGGTCAGATAATAGAGGGTTAAGTTGGCTGAGACATTTTACAATGTGAGATCAGTGGCAACTTTAGAGAATATAAAGTTTATGTTTCTGTAGTTGATATGAACAGCTGCCTACCAGGAACTAATTAAGACAACTTTTTTTTTCCCTCAAGCAAGCAGGAAAAAGCTGCAGTGTCCTGAAACAGTTTCCTTTCATCAATATTTCACCTCAACTTAATTATATATATCTATATATATATAGATAGATATATATATAGATATAGAACGGGTTCTATATTAAGCACAGCCTCAAAAAACACTGCACTGCACAGCACACAGTGTTACCATAATCAGAAATGAATAGAAGAAACGTCATCATCAATATCATCCAACGCCCAGTGCCAGTCCTGAAGACAAAAGTCCTGCAAACTGAAAGGGGAGATCAGTTCTGATGGCTTGTCTATATGGGACTGGCGTCCGTGCTCACATGAAAGACAGAGGTGTTACATAAAGGGAAGACATAAGAGACAAAAAAAAAACTGACCTGAAAAGGCGAAGAACAAAGCCAGCTCTTATTATTATTCTCTGCTGTTACTCTCCTACATGAAAACAGCTTTCGGGAACTTTTGACCTTTTTGGTCACTGGATGCACCGTAGATGGACTTGTATTATGGGTTCACTATTAGGGCAGTTAAACATTGGAGGGAAAAATCCAAAGGCCAACTGTGGCCAATATTTAAATTAACGGACAATTAATGTGCCATATGATCCAGGAAGACAGTTATAAGAATAACTAGTCATGGAGGAGCAGCCTTTGAGTCAACACTGAGCAGGGGATATAACTCTCCAAAGACATCCAGAGGAATTCAAGTATGAAGACCAACACTCTAAGAGTCAATGTCTGATCTTTATCCTAGTGGAACATTACAACTGTTAGGCCTCTCGGAGCAAGCAAATACAATACTAATCACTAACACTAACATACATATATAGTGTGTCCAGTTTAACTAATACACTAAAGGACATGATTTTATTTGACCTGATATGTAAACAAACTTTTTTTAAGAGCCTGTCTTGAAAGCTAAATTTGCTTCGTCTGGCTCCACTGGCTGCGATTCTACCTGCTCTTGCTGGTGGGGAGCTGTCGACTGGGCCTTCTCATGGACTGGCTGGGCTGAACCTTCATGGAGGTGCGTGGCGAGGAGCGTGCAAAGTGCTCTGGCGGTGGAGGCTTCTTCGGAATCTTCTTGACAAGTCTGCTCACCCACTTCTGCTGTTCCTCCTGGGACACAGCCAGCAGCAGCAAGTTCTTGGCCGTAGACACGTCATAGTTTACTGTTGGTGAAAGTAACCAGTATTAGCTACCGTTAGTACCAACACTCCTGTTACTCCTTGAAATTGCTGCGATTTCCTCTGTTGGTAAAACTGTGTACAGGAGCAGCCAACCTTTGCAGGGAGCAATAATTTCCTCCTTCTTGTCCATGTGGTCTTTGTGGCACTTGATGTGGCAGCGCCGGCACTCCAGAGCAGGTGGCGGCTTGAACATGTTCCACAGCGGTTTAGTGCAGGCCTCACAGTTGGTCGGAAAGTGGTAGAGCGTAGGGATGAACTCGTGGCCCTTGTGGCAGATGTAGCTGGACTTCTCTCCAATGGGCAGCGGCTCCACAGCAAATTCAGGCTCTTTTTTGCTCTCACCCTCATTGGCATAAAGAATCTGAGGACAGAAGATCCGTCAACCATCAAACTAATTTTACCATATATTCCTAACACAAATAATTGCACTGTGATATTGATATAATTGAAAAATTAAAGACCATTTATAAGATATAACTGGTTTAATGAAACCAAGTAAAGTAGATTTATTTTGTGATTAAAGATTAAGCCTTTGTTGGTGAATGTGAAGGGAAAATTGTCTAAGATCATTCGCAATGATGAATTCTGATCCTATAATTATTCAATCAGTATTCAATATCAGGAACAGATTTGACAGCATCCTTTCAAATCCAGGGTCTCTAATCGAAGGGAAAGGTTTCGAATCCAGCTGTTTCAAATCCAGGCAAACAGGTCAATGTAAGAATCCTCTGCTTTAATGGCCTGCTTTTCTTTAGTACTTCACAGTTATTCAGAAACTAAGCTTAGATTTGACATGGAAACCCCACCTCCTTGATCCATATGATCAGATGTAAACACTGTTACCATCAATAGAAATCAAGTTATCAGTTAGTGATTTCTTTTTCTTTTCTTTTTTCTTTATTTTTGTGTCATTTGTGTACTAACATTATTGATAGGACAGTCTAAAGATTGAGAAATTTGACATAGAGGAGAGGAATGGCATGCAAGAAAAGGACTGCCAAGAATTAAAAGAGGGGGCCATCTGCATCCATCTGGCATGTGTCCCAGTGTTTTCGTACGGCAGGGTAAAAAATACAAAAACTAACCTGGAATATCCTGGGAATCTCTTTGGCGTCAGCACGGTACACGTCTGTTTGAGTGACAGGCCTCACATGGAAAAGTTTGCTGTGTGATGGAAATTTGTCTTTTTACATCTCCTTATCAAAACACATTAATTTTATGAACGTGAACTGCTTCTTTTTTTTTTTTTTAAATATAACAGCTAACTCCCCCACAGGAAATAACAGGCCGATGAACTGCAGCTGATGGCCGAGGCGCTGTACTCACTCTATATCAAGCACCATGTATGGGATGGACTGCTCTCTGTCCTGCTCGCTGTTGTAGAACAGAATCTTCTTGCTGCTCACCACCACATACTACAAACAAAAGAAGAGATATGGTAATTAAACATGTTCATCAAGGACAAGCACAGTTGCTGTGAACCATCAAAGCCTTTTCATTCCTCACTCATACCTTTTTCGCCCACCCAAACTTCTTGGTGTTGTTTCTCACAGGGAGAGAGAGCCAACCCTCGAGCCTCATTTCTAAGTGGGAGAACAGAGAGAGGAGACAAACATGAGCATCATCTGTCACTTTCTCTTTAGATGAGTGATGTTTTCCTACATTAATGGCTGTGACATTTACATCACTGGACATTTATTCATGCTCATTGATGCTGTTTGTATTTACAAACCCTCATTGATATTGACTGACACCAACTCTTACCCATGTCTATTTTGCTCTGCTTATTTGCATAAAGCAAATTTAATTATGCAACAGGGTAAATGACTTCCTGCAGTATTTGCACTTACAAACTCCAAATGTCAAAATACAACAGGCAGTAATCAGTATCAGTAAAGATAACGTCTTCTTTTCTCAAAGTTTTACATCAACCTATAGGACATTCATGTGAAGTTAGGTAAGAGTTTATGGATTGAGAAGGATTTTGGGTGGCACATCCCAGGGATCAAGCTTGTACCTGTGTACGCATCATCGGTCTCAAACTCTGGACCGCTGCTCATACTGGCAGAGTCCATTGATTGAACACTGAGCGACTGCAGAAGATTCCGCAGCTGTTCGATATCACTGTCCTTACTGTCCAGGGCCATCTGCATTTCAATACGCATCTGGCTCTCATCTGCCAGTTGCTGCAAATTAAAAACAGAAATAAGGTCCAATCACATATACTGGAGAAGACAGAGGATGCTGGTCCAGCTGAGAGAAACTGTTCCTTGTTAAGGAAATAGCTTGTGAGAGATATCCTCCAAACTATCCAAAATCACCCTCTGAAAGACTACACATGACATCACAACACTGGTGTCAACTCACAGTGAAAGAGGAACATTATTTTGGATGAGGTGACTTACTGCCTGCATTTCATTGATCTCCCTCTGATATTTGATGATGGTGCTGTTGAGTTTTTCTTTCTCTGATCGCAGCTCCAACTGAAGTTTTCTGTTCTCCTTATCCTTCCGCTTCATGTCAGTGTCATTACCACGGCGACTGCCTCCGACACGCATCTCCTTCCTGTTCAAGATCTCTGCCAGCTTATTGACAGCCTGTCGATGGACATGAGTTTCAGAGAGAACTTCAGGCCCTGATGCAGGTACTCCCCACAGAAAGACCCCAAACAAAAAATTATCCCATTTAATTTAAATAAACCTCTCAGGTTTTTCTCTGGGTGTGTGTACCACTGAACCACAAGCAATGTCTGATCAGTTTTGTTTTTCTTCTCATTTTGCTCAAGTTTACCTGAGTTTTCAGCGTCCTCTCAGACTGCAGCTGCTTCTCATACCCTTGCTTCATCTGGTTGATCTGCTGCTCCCAGTCCTTTGATTTATCTGACTCTGAAAAAAATAAAGACAAAATATGAGGGGAACCCCAACACCAGGAAGTGGTTACATTTGAAGTTAAAATACAGTTAAATCACCTTCTACGGCCTCCCTCAGTTTGTTATTCAGCTCTTCCTTCTCATTGGCGAGGTTGGCCACATCACTGGTCAGGGTGCGGTTGGCCTCCTCCAGCTACATACAAAAAGAAAATGAATCATGAGCCCTGGTTAAACTGTCAGGCACTGCCACCTGTTGTCCAAACTGAGCAATAAAGTTTATTTCTGCTTCCACATGATAAAGCTTTCTTAGGGCTTTAAAATGCATTATCACGTGCTGCATTCTACACCTTCCATGAGAGGCAGTTAATGCAACCCACCGAACTAATGGTGATGTCCTTCTCTGCAAGCTCTTGACGATGGCGGGCCATCATCTCCTTCAGTTCCAGCTCCTTCATTATCTTCTCCTTCTCAAGGTCTGAGTACTGCTCCTCAGCAATGGAGCGCGCCAGCTGCTCTGAGTCAGCCTTTGTCAGAGTGAGCTCTAGCTGAGCTGCCAACGAGTCCCTAATAGAGGTTAAAGAAGAAAAACACTGAGCAAATACTAATCACCAACACAGTATATAAACGTTTCACACATAAGTTGGATCCTACTTTCAAATTTCAATTTAGTTTCAGAAAAATATCTAGTGGATTTTGCCTCTGGTGTTTGAAGTGCATTGAAAAGAACAGAGCTTGTTTTCAAACAGAGAGAGCACCTCTCCTCTTGCAGCTCCTGCAGAGACTGTTGCACATCTTTGGTGAGTTTGTTCCTCTCCTCACACTCCTCCTTCAGTTCACGAACCTGGGTCTTATACAAAGTCTAGAAATCAAAGCATACAAGTCAAATACAGCTCCTACTCACAGGTGATGCATGAATACAAATCATGATGCAGCACAAAAGTTTCATATTGATAGTGAATATTTGGTGTGTACAGACGAGTCAAATTAATACAACTCTCAGAGTAATAAACATTCCTGACCTGTCTTCATCACTTCATTTTATCATATGCGTTTTTCTTTATCACCACTGTTTTGATGACACATCCCAGTCCAACTCATTTTATGTCTGAATTTGTAAAAACAGAACAGAACACAGACTCACAGAGAAATACTGCTCTGCTTCTAACTGGTCCTGTAATTCCTTCATTTGCCCATCTGTGTCCTGTCTTTCTCTGCAAATATAAACAAAAGCTTAGCATCACCAATTATCATCATTTTGGCAAAACTTTGAGACTCATGCAGACCATAAGAACATAAGGAAAGAGAAAATTGAATATGAACTGACTTGCGTAGCTCTTGGTTCTGTTTCTCCAAGCTGCGTTTAATGTCCAGCAGGTGGTTTGTTTCCTGTTTGAGGTGTTTCTCCGAGGTTCTCAGAGTGTTGAGCTGCTGGTTCTGGGCCTTCAGGTCATTCTGAGTCAGGATACGTTTCTGGGTCTCCTGCTCAATCTTCAGTGTCAGGTTCTTCACCTAAAGGGATAGACATAATACAGAGAACAATGGGAGGTTAATGTTGAATTTGCATCATCATCATGTCTGCACTTCTTGTTTTTGTACAAACCACTAGTGAATGACTGCTACCTCTCCAGCTCAGAATTGACAAGCAGGATTTTTTTCTCTGGGTGGTATTTAATCTCTGAACACACACTTCACTGGTCCTCAGCACAGAGTATGAGCACTTACCTCCTCAGTCAGGCGGTCTTTGTGCCTGCGCAGTTCCTCCAGCTTCTGTAAGGCCTGCTTGTAGTCACAGTCCATCATGCTGCTGTGTTTCTCCAATTCCAGTATTCTGTTCTCCAGACGCAGTTTGGCTGCTCGCTCCTCCGCCAGCTTCTGCTCCATCTCTGCATGTGAAGACAAAACAAGGTGGTGAGGATGTGAAGAAACCACTGAGCTTCATTTTAGACTGACAGAGCAGCTGGAACACAGACATGCTGGAAATCTTTTGAGACGGCTCGAACAGAACACAAGTTTTCCCCCTTGATGATAAAAGCAGGGCTGAAACTAGCATTTTTCCCCTGATACAATAGTTAATGTAAACGAAATTTGGGTACTTTGATCTAAGAATAAAAGAAAAAAGATATTTGGTTCTTTAACATCAGCATTCACTGTCCATTCCAGGCTGCTATAACAGCAGGTACAGTAAAGATAGAAATAAAATTACATTATTTTAATAACCACATCCCAGGAAGGACATAGATACATTAATGTATGTAACTTTTCTCTCCAGCAAATGCGGCACTGATTAAATGTTTCAGTACAGTGAAGTTGTGGATCATTTCAGTGAGTTTCCGTCTCCTTGACAGGATATAAAGTGCAATGTGGTGCAAGCGGAGGCTGTTGGAATAAACAACTGGGTGAGATCCTGGAAACAAAACCCTGGTGCTCTCACCCTTCATGGACTCTGACTTGGCACCCTCTATAGTTACTTTGATCTTGCTCTTGTCAGCCAGCAGTGCCCTGGTGGCCTTATGAGAGCTCTCCTCCTGCTCCAGCTCCTGCTGTAGCACCTTCAGCTGGTAGGTCAGATCGATCTCTTTGTTGCTCTTTTCCTGTGTGGAAATGGAGCGATGATGGAGGTGTTGTGATAAATGAAATGGATCAACAGCAGCAAAATCTAGCTGGCCACTGCCACAAAAACAAAACAAACCCCCCAAAAAAAAACAAAAAAAAAAACACCTTGACAAAAACACAGTGTTCAATCATGCACTGACCTCAGAAGCTGAGAAAAGCAAGATATCACAATGAAAAAGATAAAACAAATGGATTAAAGAACTGATTGATTTCAATATATGCTTAATTCCTTATATGTATTATTAATGGGGTTGAATAGGGTTGAACTGTTGAACGACAAAAATCATCACTAGTGATTAATGAAGAACTTCCAAGATAAAAACCTGAAGAGAGACATTATTTTGCAATGGCATATGCAATTTGCTGCAATTTTTATAGTCCCATCTAAAAAAATTATCATTTTGTAGACCATAAAATGTGTTGTAATGATGCCTTGCATTAAAATGCATCATAAAAATGTACAACACTGACAAAATGCTAAAAAGATGTAAATGTTTTTCACTGATACTAAATAACCTGATTGGGGAAAAGAAATGTTCAGACAGGGTTATATACAAAATGGCACTAATGTTATATTATCATCATTCATCTAAACAGACAGTTAGAGAAATGAAAATAGCATTTTTATGACTAGACAGCCTGATCTCACATTAACGAGTTGGTGACAGGATCTTTTTAATATTGAAATGTAGTTAACTTTATTTGCTTTCAGGGAAAAAAACTAAACAACAACAACAACAAAAACAAAAACAAAAACCCAAATACATTTACAAACCAGGAAAGACAGTATTTGCTCACACAGGTTTAGAATTAATATCTGATCTTCTGACTGTTTGAGCCTACCTTCTCTAGATCTGTGTGTTTCTCCTGAAGCTGCCTCTTTTCGGTCTCAGCTTTGGACAGAGCCTGTCTCTGCTGACGAACCTCGTCCTCCAGACCAGAGATCCGCCCTGCAAGATAAATCAACAAAAGAGGCATGTTTCAGTAACAGAGAATAGATCGTGCATCTACCACACATCGCAGGAACTACATTGCTAACAGACAATCTCATCAATTAAAGCCTCAGTGGACAGTTATTCATTTTATTTGACTTGTCAGTGAATCCATGTGCTATAATGAGTTGTTTGTATACAAACCCACAATCCCCCAATTACACTAAGTAACCAGCTAAAGTCAATGTTTTGAGTGTGTATATTTACATGATTCAAATGAATAATTTTTCTCCATTATCCGGGCCGATGGAAGAAATCGGTTCATTTCACATTAAACTGCAACAGTTTGACAAAGCTGACAGAGTCAGAGAATGAGCTGCATGTGGCTTCAGCTTACTTCACACAATCAGATAATAGCGTTTATACGACAGTTTAAATGGCCTGAGTGCTGCTTTAATCAGATTATGGGTAAATTATTAGCCTTGATGTAAACACATTCCTTTGGACAGTTACATAAATGCATGTTGGGAGTACAACAGCAAACGGCTACTGTTGCACACTGACCAGCTACAGTGCAGCAGCTAGCCATTGTCTCAAAAACTTGAATACTCACTTTCTATAAGATTTGTTCAACCTGTGTGACAAAGGGGGGGTTTAGCCTCATCTCTGTAAATATCACTTCATTTACATTGTTTACATCTGTTCTAGCCTTTTTTGTGGCTTTTACAAATAAATTCAAATCAACCTCTCTCAAACACATAACACAGTGAATGTTTGCTGAACAGATTCTGAATGACAGTGCAAACTCTTAAGGCCCGGAGAACCTCTTTGGTGTCTTCAGTGTTTGTATGGTGTATTGGTTTTGGGCACTTAACTGCCCTGATACAACTTTGCTGTCAGCTGTAAGGCAAGCAGAATTTTATATTAGAAGTTTAATATAATTTTCAATTTCATAAAAATGTAGGCAAGTATATCAGAAAATCTTCAAAACAGCACTTCATGTGTAGAAGTACCTAAAAGTTCTGTCTACGCCTGCAGCCATGCACCTGCTCTAAATATTCATTACCAAACAGCTTGTCTCGGTCACACACATATTTACATTTACGTGTCTCCTGATCTCTTCTGTATTCAGTTCGTTGTCTCCAGATACTTGAAAAATGCAATACATAAATAAAGCATATATTTGAAGACTTTCCAGGCACTGTCTTGCACCTACCCATCAGGTCGCTGATGGTCTCTGAACCCTGGCTGTGCTCCCTCCTCTCTGTCTCCAGAGCTGCCTGCAGGCTGATGCATTCCTTCTCCAGACTCAGCTTGCTGCGCTCAAGCAGGCAGCATTTGTCCTGCAGCTCGCGTACATTGGCCTCCAGCTGCTGCAGCTGCTTGCTGCTCTCTGTCTGGGCTTTGCGGAGCCTTGTTGCTGCCTCAGACTCAGCCCGCAGCAGGGTGTTGGCTTCTTCCAGCTGATGGAGACCAGCAGAAATGAGACTGAATGTTATTCAGCCCTTTTTTGACCTTTTTTTTTTTGACAGTTACAATACACTGTGGGTAATGTACATTCTTGATTTCAAATTAAGTTTTTTAAATACACAAATTGCACAGTGAAATACATAAGAACAGTTTATTGGACCCTGATCAGAGGCAGCTTATATATTTTGAGACCTGGTTATATAAGACTTTATTCAATTTTGCTGTAACACCTGAAGTCCCCTACATTAAAAATTGAATACGAACTTCTCATATTCACTTCCACTGACAAAATCAAACCTAACCTGCTTCTGGAGGTGAATGTTCTTCTCGTTTGAAATAAGTGAATTCTGGTTTCTCCTCTTCATGTCATCCAGCTGGTCTCGTAGACTGTTGACTGCAGGACACAGAAGAACACAGACCTATGTTTAAATTAAGTTAAATCATGCACCAGGTTCTTATATAAATTGTTTCAACTCCATAGTGGAGAGGAGTAAACAAAGTAATTTCTACTTTTACTGCAAAACTCAATATCATAGTCAAGAATTAATTGTTTTGGGGCATTTTAGTACCCTAACCCTGGCTGGGTCGCCAAGGGTGTATGTTATGAGGCCTGAAACACTTTATGACCCCATGTCACAACACTGATGATGCGTCCCAGTGCATCCTAGAGATGTTTCTTGAATACTAGTACAAAACAATAGTAAAATCAAAATTTGTCAACTGTTACTTTAGATCATCATCATGATTTGTGAAGAAATCATACTGTAGCATAACCTTTTTACATTGTCGTCCTCTGCTTTACAAGTGTCTTTGACCAGCTGATGGCAGTGTTAGCCGCATGATCTCGTTCTCTTTTTTTTTTTATTTACTTAAAACCAAAAGCAATTTAAGAAGTTTATTAATTTCCCCAAGAAGAAATCAAAGATGCGTGCATCATTAATTGGTTACAAAACCCACTATAATCCTTTGGTACCAAAGATAAAATGTATTACTTCTGATACCAAAAACCCAAAAAAAACGGCCACTAACTTGTTGAACCATATATTTCCATATCTTACTGTATGTAAAAGCAATATTTTACATTGTGTCATATAAGTACATGACATATTGTTTTAATGTGATACTCTGTAACTGAATTAAAAACTATTGATGAGGTGAAGAGTTTTCTGGTAGTTTGATTTAACCTTCGTTCTCCAGGCAACGTTTCCTGTCGGCCTCGCTCTCGGCCTTGCGGTGGCTCTCCAGGCTCTTGTGCTGCAGCAGGGCCTTCTCTCTCTCCAGCTGCCTCAAATTGGACTCCAGATTCTTTCTTCCCCCAACCTGAAATCAACCAATTAACACTCAGTGTGTCCTACAGGGCTGGTTTCACACTGCTGTAATGCCATAACTTCATGATGGATCGCTCCTGAGAATCTACTTAGAGTTTTACACAAATCTCAGTCCCAACAGACGTTGTAATGTGAGTGTTAAGATTCTGCGAGGGCTGCACCTGAATCTCAATAGATATGACCCATTGGTATTCAACTGAAACACGGTCAAGTGTGAATAATAAGAGTTCATTATTCTTACTTAAATTCAGCTTTAAGAAAAGACTCTAAAAATGGATGAAGGAGATTTAAATGTTCCTAGAGGAGACAATGCGCTGTTGAAAAGCAAATATGAAACATGAGACAAAGCCAAATATATTCCAGCAATCCTCTTTGACAGGCCTCTGCACCACAGTGGTTTTTAAAAATGATCAGCCTACCTCTTCCTCAAGTTCTTTACAGAGTTTGTCAAGACGACTATTGGCAGCTCTGCAGAAAGAGCACAGGACATCCATAAGACTTTTAACAACCAGAAGCACCAAGCCTGAGTGTGTTATTAGAGCAGCATCTTCTGTACCTGTATTTGTTCTCCAGATCATCTTTGACCTGCTTCTCATTATTCAGCTGCACCTCTAGTTGGCAAAGTTTCTTCTGTAATGCTGCTGACTAGAAAAGGGAGGAAAAAAACATATTTATCAATCCCACACATTCTGGTGACTTATAGGATTCATCAGATGCTTGAGTTAAAACCTTTACTGCATGTCCTTTCATCCATCTTTCCTGTGACGCACAAGTGTGTTATGCAATGAAGTTGTTTATGCAACTGAGGCACATTTTATGAATTATACACTTACAAAGAGCGAGTGAATCAGGAGTGTGATCATCACATCTAAATTAACAGATATTTGACTACTGGGAGGCAGCCGAAAAAGTTATAATTATTAAGCTGCATGTTACCGGTTAAGTTGTGCAGTAAACTGTTAGCTATTTACACACAAGTTTAAATGAAGTTGTTTTTCTGGGCGTCTGACTTATGCAGGTCAAATATTCACTCTATTGAATCCTTTCTTTGATCTCCGCCAACTACTTGGGGAAGTAACTCTTTTCTGTCTCCTGAGCTGTTTAATGGTCCACTATGTTCACCAGGTAGTGGCTACTGTTGTCTGTCACCTGACCAAGCTTTTGAAGTCAGGTCTTGTAAGATACATAATGATGTTTACCTTATGTGTGGTAGATGTCCCTGAGCCACTGCTGCTTACATTTATATGTTTTGGCCATGCCTTTCTTTGTATAGTTTCAAATCAGTTTATGATGGCATCGGGAAGATTTCAACCAACACCAATCACAGCATTTGGGGCACTACCTCCCTCTCTGCTGCATCCAGATTATACAGTGGGATTCATAACCTTTGTCATCTTATTAGCTAGATGTCTGACTCTGAGGTGAAATTTTTTATTCCCCCTCTCATTACTTATGGATCAATTACATATTTTCTATTTTATATCTTATTCGTGTTTCATTTAGCACAACAGTACAATTTCTGAGGGAATTTTTTTGGCATGTGGTTTTGATGCAGAAAATCCAATAAACAGATTTGTGGGGAGAGAAAAAAATCTAACTAAATTGGCCCCACACATTATCACTTTTTGGCTCATACTCTATATAAATATTACTTGATAAGGTTTTCCAATGACCCAGTTAAAAAGAAATAAACTCGTCATGTTGGTCTCATAATTTCATAATTGTTTTGTCTGTCTATCTTTTGGGTACTTATGCTTTACATGGGTTAGGGGAAGATGGAAGAGAGAAATGGAGGGTGACTTGCAGCAAAAGGTCCTTGGCTGGAATTAAACCCAAGCTGCTGCAGCCTGCATGGTATGTGGTCACTTGGATACTTTTAAGAGGTGTTTTGACCTCTGTGGATTTTACCCTTGCTCTGTGCACCTTGGAAGCAGGTGAACTTGTGCCAGAAACACTGTCTTACTTGCCAAGCTAAATATTTCAGATTCTATTCCACAAACGTCACATTAAAAACAAAGACAGTGACTGTCAACCTGGGAGAAAAAAGTAGACCGTCTCATTGTGATGTATTGGTTGTACACGACTCAAATCAATGAGTTCCCCAGATTAGCTTTTAGCTCAGTGACTTTGCCTCAAGCGGCTCAAGTCTTTCTCTGCAGCTAGGAACACAGGAATTCTACCAAAGTCCCAATAAATCATGGGATCAGGAGAAGAAATCCTCTCCTGGGTCATTTCCATCATAATCTTTAATGCCTCTCAGTGTAACTGTGTAAACTGATGCCTGTCTTATTCCTTTAGAAGCCAAGAAAGCATGTTACTGCAGCTAATCAAGGCCCAATGGGCAGTTACTGTGTGTGAAAGATAGATAGATAGATAGATAGATAGATAGATAGATAGATAGATAGATAGATAGATACTTTATTAATCCCCGAAGGGAAATTCAAAGTGACAGCACCCACCTCTCCTTTTGAATTTTCATGGGTCAATTGGGAATTGTTAGACGCATTTAGCAACCTGAAGAAGGAAATAAACACACAGTCAAGACCACAAGATGGAATAAATCTAAAATTAGTTTGTGTGTACAGCTAAAAAAGCTGAGGACTTACTGGTCTTCTTTGAAATACGTGAAGCCGACAAAAGGTAACTGATTTCCAACGAAGGCCTTTGGTTTGGGGAATGTTTCTACATCACCTTTGTCTTCTTCAATCTCATCAAAGTTACTGGTATCGATGTCACTACTCAACTCCGGGACCACAGGGGCAACAGCTGGGGAGACACACACAAAAACAGAAACTAAGGAAAAGGGAAATGTAAAATACTGGAAGTGCTGAGTAAGCAAAACTACATGAATCATTTTAGCTTGTATTGTGAGGCGGCTTAGTCACATCAAGGCTCAGTGAGTGGTCTCTGTTGAAACTCTTGTTGATATGCAATAACACTAACTGTCTCTGATGGTGTTGAAGGTCCACTGGTCATTGTTGAAGAAAGGGTGTCGTTTGATTTCCTGCACACCGTTCCTGCCCAACCGCACCTCCCTCAAAACAAAGAGAGCGAATGAGTCGTGAAGCGGTGACTTAAACTGCCCTTTGCCATCAGTTCAACAGTATCAGGGGCTTGGGCTCAACATCACATACACATACATATACATATTTTGTACTGCAACTGGTACACAGAAAGCTCAAGTAAAATCTAAAGCACTACAAACCTAATCAGTGGTAAACACAGAAGCAGCACAATAACACAAGAATGTTACATAACATATATCACACAGCTCAGTGCTCCATTCTCGCTTTGTCATCTAAAACACTACACTCTTCACACCTGTCAGTCAGGAAAGCACAGATGATATTCTTGGCGTCTCTGGAGATCTCCACATCATCAGGGAAGTTTAGAGAGTTCTTGTGGTCCATGATCTTACTGTACGTTCCCACCAGGGAATCAGCGTAGAATGGAGTGTCACCTAACAACAATTACAGGAAGTTAGCAAAAGGAACCTTCTTAATCTTGTTTTGTGTCATCATGGTGACTTCATGAGATGCTTACTGACCAACAAGCATCTCGAAGATGAAGACCCCTACAGACCACCAGTCGCACTCTCTCCCATAATAACCATCTCCTCCTTGGGACTTCAGCACCTCAGGAGAGATGTAGTCCGGCGTCCCGACTGCTGTGTCACAGTGGACCATACCAGTCTGCAATGAATCCAAGGGGGAAAATACATCAAGTGTGTTTGGCATTTTTGTCAAACATCAGACTTTTAGTCGTACAAAAAATTAAAGTAATGAATCTAAAAACATTCATACACATATATGTACGTGTACATATGTACAATTGTGATATATCAGTGGCAGTAATGAAGTAGTGATGAAAGATGATGAATTCAGATGAAGATATTTTTTTTTCTTCTTTCTTATCTTCTGTCTGGTTGTTTTGATCAATTTCGCTTGAGCAAAACTCACTCCTCTTTTCTCTATTTAAGATTTTTCTCATTGCCTTCTTATGGATTAAGTCTCCTGATATTTTTTAGCATTTGATGTACAGTACTTTCAAAATGTTTGATTCCTTTAAGTTTAACAAATGTTAAAATTAATTCCTTATTCTAGTCTGAAATATCTAACATAATAAAAATAAAAAAATATGCCTAACTTTAAATTAAATTAAATTAATTCTACCACAAACAGAAATGTCAGTTTTTATTGTTACCTTCAGCTGTTAACCTTTCCGCTTTTTTACTGTATACCTTGTGTAATCAAATATTTCAACCTTTTGCCTTGATTACATTTTATGAATGATAATTTACTTCCTCTTTTGTTTAACAAGTCTTTAGACTAATTGTTTTATATATTCTTAGCTCAACACGGCCGTATTCAGCACAGAATTAGGCGAATTAAATAGCATGAGCAAGATGGTCTTAATGTGTGTTGTGGTAGTTTTTCAGTTGAGAGTCAAGCTCCACCCTCTACCCCTCTTTGGTTTGTTTTCTGGCTTGAACTCACCAAGTCCATCTTCATGCATGTGCCAAAGTCGGCCAGCTTGAGGTGTCCGTGTCTGTCCAGGAGCATGTTGTCCGGCTTGACGTCACGGTGGATGAAACCCATGGAGTGGATGGCGTCCAGGGCCATCACCACCTCTGCTGTGTAGAACTTTGCCCATTTCTCTGGCACATCATAGGTGCTGGTAAGGTTGACCAAGTCACCACCTGGCATGTACTCCATCACCATGTAGAGGTAGTGCTCATCTTGGAAGGCACAACACAACTGAACAAAGCACAAACAAGCTCTTCTTACAAAAGACACAGATAACCTGGAAATGGCTGTTAGAGTCTACACAAAACTAATGTTTGGTGTTTCTAAAAGAACATATTATTTAATCAAAATCTGAAGAAAATGTCTTGTGGCAAATACAGCTGAATAGTGATTTAAATATCATACCTGCACAACCCAGGGACTGTTGGCAAAGGCCATGATGTCCCTCTCTTCCCAAAAAAAGGCAGAGTCAGAACGCTTGATCATCTCAAACTTGCTCAGCAGCTTCATGGCATAAACCTTCTGTGAAGCTTTATGTCTCACCTGCATGGAGGTGGTAAATGGTTATTTAGAGATTTTAAAAAAGCAATTATAGAGAATTTGAAATCCCTAAGGACGCTGGGACATTCAGACAAATGGTTAAACAAAATAAAAAATAAATCAGTAGCTGAAAATAATAAAGAATTGTCAGGGAATTCGATCATAACAGGGATTCAACATTTCAAATTCATGTTGACCATTATATGAACATCACTGCCACAAATTTGTAGTTATTACATTGCACAGAATTAGAGTATCAGTGGGTGCAAACAGATTCTCTTTGATCAGTAAAACAGTAAGGGCATAATTCATGACTATCATACCATGTTTACATGCATTTTTCCAGAAACAAACGCAGAGCAACTAACTGCACAACGCACTACCCTTACCCCAATTCATTCATTCATTCAAACATATACAGCTGATCCTTTAAGGGTAGCTAGGGGGCTGAATTCAATCGCATCTGTCATTGCAGCAATAATGGGGTACACCCTGGGCAGGGAATCAGTCTATCATTAGGCCAACAAATGGAAACAAATAACCATTCACACAGTTTCACACCCTCAGGAAATTTAGAGTCTGCAGGTAACCTGCTTGTCTATAGACTGTGGGAGGAAGCCAGAGAACCCACTGGAAAGCACACTTAGGCATGAGGAGACACAGAGAGACCCCAGTCAGCCAGTGAAGGCTTGAACCCAGAACCAAAAGCACAAGATAATGATGTCTACTTCACAGACGGTCAATACTCACCAGCTGAACTTCACCAAACGCCCCTCGACCAATGACTTTAACTCTGTCAAAGTCTTCAGATTTCATCTGGAGGTCCCGAATTTGGCCTATGACTTTCTCATCTGAATAGAAACATTACAAAGAAAATAAACAATCTATTAATAATCTTGTCAATTTATGAAAATAATAAAGAAAGAATGAGGATAACCGTCCTCTGTCATCTTGCCTGACATAAATGACTTACATCTGTTTAAGAAGTTTTCGATATTTTTATTCTTGCGCAGTGCAGGGTAGTCCAGGTCTAAGACCAGGGCATTCATGGAGTCCTGCATGGAGAGAAAGAGAAAGTGTTCATCAGTGAGGACCAGCAAAAACATGAGCTGATCACAAAATATTGATACTGCATCATTGAACAAATACAAACATATGGTGAAGAGGAAGTTATGTGTTGTGTATTCATTTTAATGGCTGACACCACATCATCGGATGCTGAATCATACTTGTGCATATTGACTCAAACTGCATGTTGATGACCCACTGATACGTCAGTCGCTTATTGAACCTGTCAAAAACACAGTGGAGTTTAACTAAGCTGTTTCAAAAGTTAGACAGGATCGTCAAACTGAGACTGTGTTGATCATAAAACAAACGTCACGCTGCACGTCACAGGGATGCAGTTAAACCAACTGAGAAATGTCTTCTCCGTTTATCTGCATTCATTAGCAAGGTGTGAATTTTTTGGGGGACCTTTTTGCCTTCATTCTGAAAGTAGCCGTGAGGGAGAAACAAGAAAGTCAACAGGGATGATTCAAACCTGGAACGCTGTGGTTAGGACTAAGCCTCCGTGGTACATGCTCCTCTGGGTGAGCCATTTGCTTCCCCCACACGCAAATTTCTTTTTTTATGTGAAATTCTATTTACTAACTTTAGTTTGATACTGGACATAATGTATTATAATGCATAGTGATTTTACATAGTGTGAACAACTAATTTTGCCCAGCTACAGAGGAGGAGTGTCAACCCTTAGTGACAACTACACAGCAGCAGCTGCAGTGAAAACAAATGCAATGCTTCAGATAACAAAACACAAAACCTTAAGCAAAACTAAGTGGCAAACACAAACCCTGCCCCATAAATGCAGTGGAGGGGAGCTTGATGGCTCAGTACCACTAACTGCATTTCTGCAGAAGTTTATTTTCTGTATATTTTCTCACCACAGCACAGAACAAAAGCAGCTCCACATCACTGCACACAGCAGGTCTCAAATTAAAACAAACACCTTAGCCACGGCATTTTCACTCAGCGTTCAACTTGACTGACTGATTACACAAACAGTGACATGCAAAGAAAGAGCCTTGCACTGACAGCTTTGTTCCTCCAGAGAGACAGAGCAAGAGGAGGCACGATGACTAATTTTCCCATCAGCAGCTGCCTCCTGGATTCTGTCGATGATATTCATCTGCTGACAGAAGACGAACACACAGTTTCTGTGTCTGTTGGTTAACCGTGGGTGTAAGATATTGTGTCACCTCAGCATGTGTCAATTTCTACATGTACAAGAAATTGCTCTTTATGGATCAGTTTCTAGGACACTATGTGACAATAATAATGCCATTAGACTAAAGAAGATCAAGATAATGCTTCACATCTCTTTGGAGTGGCGTATTGGTCACTTCAGAGACTGTAATGCAGAATTGTGTGTGTATCAATATAGTCTGTAATAAAGGTGTCCACTCTGGCACTGAGAGAAATACATAAATCAAAGATCATTTGTAAAATTTCTGCTCTGATATGCACAAATAAATTAAATTCAAATCCACCTCTATATATAAAAATTACAGATCAAACTAAACATGAAAATGTATTATTACCCTTTTGCTGGTGACTCTCGGGATCTTCCTGAAGAGCCTCTGAGGGCCTCCAGACCAGTTTATGAAACACTGTAATATTATCCATTCAAGCAGTAAAATGTTGTGCTTGGAGTTATTACATAAGTGTCAGCCAGCTTCCATATGTTCACTGTGGCATTAATTAAACTATTGCAGGAGTGTATACAGTGACCCTGCAGCACAGTGTATGGACAGTGAATATTATGTGCACAGGCTGGGGCAGATTAACAAAGGATAGCTTCACTAAAAAAAGGCTAGCGTTCTGTGTTTTCAGTTAAACACACACACACACACACACACACAAACAAGCAAGCCAGTAAGTAGTCTGACATAAAATGATAATACATGAAGAAAATTAGAAAACTTGTGAGGAAAAGTAAAAGCTGCATGAATGGGAATAAAAATCTTAATTCCATTGTTGAAAATATTGAAAATCTATGGGATCAAGTGCTTAATTACCAATAAACTGTTATATAGATGTTTTAGCCACCTGACTGCTTTTTTTTTTTGCTCTATGACATTTATCTTAATTATCCAAATGTTGTTACAGGTGGTGTTAGACTGTGCGAGAGGAACAGAGGGGCTGGTCTGCAGCCCCATAACCCTCGGTCATGTTATAATAGACAGCTTGACCTGGAGCAATGTAGGAAAGCCATTAAATAGGCAAAAGAAAGACAGATGTAAACCCCTAATTGTTACAGTGAGGAAGTCATCCATCAACATCTACCAGCTGTACATTCCTAAGCAGTCAGTGAGGACATTTCTTAACATTGGACAAAGCCAAATGGACATATGAACCAGCTCTGACCCAGTTCTGTAAACTGGTTTCCTTAAAGCTTTTCTTCCACCCTCCTCTCCACAGTAAAAGGCAGGATGGCACAAGCTGCCTCATGTTTCACCTCCTTCAGTATTCTTTCGCCCTTTTCTGCTGCTCTCCTTCTGTCTTATTTGCCTCTCCTCCTGCTCTCTCCATCATTCTCCACTCGGCTGCAGTCTGTCTGCAGCGAGCTGCTCACTGTTTCATCATCTTAACTTCACTTCCCCATTAAAGGACTGACCTCACACAAAACTACTATTTAAGGGAAAAAATACACACACGCCAGGGGGTGGAGAGGGTTTGCCAAGAGCGTGTGCACATGCACATACACAGACACACAGACAAACACACACACACACACATACACACATGAGGATCTCCCTTTACGCACAGCAATACAGGAAATGATCCACCCCACCCCAGGGCTGGCATATAATTTCAGTGTGTCATGAAGTCAGTCCCTGCGTGCAAGTTATTTCCTCTGATGCAGCATTCTCTGCTAGAGTTCAGCATTTGTCTGCAGCCAAAAAAAAAAAACCCAAAAAGAACTGCACATGCACAGCAGCCACAGGTATGTCCATGTATGCAATAAATCAATTACATGCAAGTTGTGTGCACTTACATACAAGAGTTACCTACAACACCTTAAGAAAGTACATGGCCAAAGATGAAATCGATGCCCAGTAATTTTTTGACACTTAAAGATTTATTCATGTACACCCTGCAGATCTATGATGATTGGTTTAGTGTTGAAGGTGGCACTGCTCTGGCAGCTACGGTGCATTGTGGTAATACTGTGGTTGTGTCAAGCTACAGGAAGGACGCACAGGAGAAACAGTTTCAATAACCAAGATGACGTATATGTTCTGTTTCCTTCTTTAAAATTATATAAATTATCCTTCAGTTAAGACGTGTTTGCTTTGGCAGGAATTATACAATCACATAACTAGATTCTGTCACGTGAGTAAGGAGGACGTTCCTGGATATTACATTATGACCGTTATGTTGCACCTATAACCCTATAAGTTTGCACCTCTACCTATTTGCAGTATCTTCTCATGGTCCCATTTCTTATTTTGAAAGTAGCTGTTGTTATTTATATGTAATCAGTGTGTGATCTAATATACTACAGGTCTCAGTGGGAGGACAACCAATGTAGTAATTACTGCAATACTTCATCAAGCAGCTATAACTCAGATATTATTTTTGTGATCCAAAAGGCCTCAAATACACTTTGTTTTTAAGGGTTTCAACAAAAAACAAATTTTCCCTTATGTCTATGCTTTTATGAAAGGTGAAATCTATGGATTTATTAAGCAATTAATTTGATTTATCGTTGTTATCACAGAAATAAATTCTGTCATAGCAAGTTATGCCAATGATTATGGGGAATTCACTTTCACAGATTTCCTACTTTGGACATGAAAAAGACAAAAGCAGTTTGTT
This sequence comes from Remorina albescens, assembly GCA_034769265.1. NCBI lineage: Eukaryota > Metazoa > Chordata > Actinopteri > Carangiformes > Echeneidae > Remorina > Remorina albescens. Next base: position 16,996,077 of record CM068488.1, on the reverse strand, counting down.
GACAGTTGCCACGAGAAATACAAAGCAAACATTGTGTTGCAACACTTGGATTCAATGCAGGGATATAGTAAACATTCACTATCTACAAACTTGACCTGTGACATATAATCTCCTTCTCTGACCAGATAAATCAAGCATGGAGGAAGACTTAATAAATCATATTTGGACTGGAATTATGTTGGTGGATGTTAACTGTCCTATTCTGGAAAAAGAAAATGGATTGAGACAGAAACATCTTCGTATTACTGGTGTATAAAAACCTCCAACCTGTGATGATAGTGTTTTGTGGAAGAGAACATTTTGTTGGTGAAAACATTCCTTTCCTTTATTATTTATTGAACTACTTCATTATACTACATTTGCAGACATGTTAACGCATGAGGTTTGCAGGGACCCCGCAGGTCATACATATCAGCTGTTCTGTGCATTGGAGAAATGGCTGGACACTGTTCTTTCAATTTGCATCCATTAGCGTTCCTGCAACAAGACTCTAGAGGACATTTCTCAGCTACTCAGTCGAAGCACTTATTTATAAATATTAAATAAGCGACAACTGTCTGGGGAAGTGTAAAGCTGGAACGACAATTTAAACTTTAATGCATCTGACATTCCTGGACCTGCTCCAGATAAACAATGATTTCCCCTTCCTTGTCCACAGTCATAATGGCTTCATTTATAACTAAGGAGAAGATTTTTAATAACAATCAATCCAAATAATTACTAACCAGGATGTCAGTTTCTACAGCAGAGTTTGATCTATAGGACACTTTCCTGTAGAGCTACAGTAATGTCTTACTGATAGCAGTTATCTGTGCAGTAATGCTAATCAGCATGAGTTGTTATGTACCTATTAGATAGCATTCCTGCATTTTATCTCTGCGTTACTGTAATGCAGCCAGCGGGTTACAGCTGGTTGCTTAGCAACTGCAAAATACAAGGAGTTGAAACCAGTTAAAGCAATGGAGAAGCAGGACTTTTATAAGCACCCTGTTTCAACACCAATTATTCTTTTCCATTTTATTTTATTCACCCAAACTGCTGTTGACATTACAGAGCTGTAACTTTCCCTTTGTTTGTCTCCTCTCTATCAACATATAAAAAGCCACGTGGATGCACCAGTCAGGAATGTGATGATGTTAAACAAGTAAACAATCAGCCAACTATTTAAAGTGTCTCACATTACAGTCCCCCCCCCCCCAAAAAAAAGTCATCCTCTGTTGCCCATACCCAGCTCATCACTCGGCATGTGGAACAGAAAACAAGCAGCACTGCTCTGGGCTTTAAAAGGATTGGACAGAAAGTTAATGTTTTGATTGAATTCCAGCCATTTTAAAAATAGTTGTGGGGATAAATGGTGGGCCGGCCAGAGTGAGGGGACCGTGCCAGGCAGGGCCCGTAATCTCTCCAAGAAAGACACAACAGAAGGAATCCTGCAGTGGCTCACAAATAGCCCATCTAATGTCTCCACAGGGAATAACAAGAGCATGTCAAACTCTTGAATTTGACAGATTTCTGTCCCATGCTCCTGTACCCCATGCAATTTTGGCACCCACATCTTATTATAATGAACAGTGAGGAAGAAAAAAAATACTAAACATATGGGAGAACAACATGCACATAAGGTCCTGCCCTACATTAACCTTAAACTCGTCTTTGTGGATGCTCAAAAATGTCAATGTAGAAAAAATAAAACAAAAAGCAGCCCCTGTTAAACAGAGATACCGCCATGTTGTATTTTAACTCATTGGACATTGCATTATAGAAAGAAGAGACAGGTTTTTGAGAAATTCCTGAGGATGGAAAGAGATCCCCCTGGTCCAATAGCATTCAGAGGCTTGTTCGGACATTTGGGACCACAGATTAGAGCAGTCTGGACTTTGCACTCTGTGCAGGGATGGCAGTGCCCAACAACATTCCTTTGAGGTATGCAGCAGCTGAAGAAACTGCATCATTTTGGAGTATTGAGCTCAAGTTTGTTGGTGTACACTGAAGACACCATGCTGCATTTGTGAAGGCTTTCCCTGTGTATGAAGGGGGGCCTATCAAAAGGCCACAGCAGTAGTCGTGTGCAGTGATAACCACTGATACTGAGACCACTTGTTATGTTGCCTTCACCCATTTATGAGAAACAAAACAAACCACCATAATGCTCTCTCCATGTGCTGTCCCACGATGCTGGCCCTGTCTTTCACAATCAACCCAGCTCTGTAATGACCTCAGCATCCTGCTTTAAGGTGGAACAGCAATGTGCACTAAAACTGTACTGATGTCCTGCACTTTGAATAAAACTATCAGCCAAATTAATAAATTGGAGCGTGATCTAAAAGGCTGCAATGATGAAAAATCTTGCGCAGTATTTCAGTTAAATTAATGTAAATTCCAAAATTTTCCAAAATCCTTTCACCTTCTTGGGCTTCTAAACGATACCTCAATTGAGAAGAAAACCTTACAAGGCAAAAACCTGTGCTAAGGGGTAACAAGTTTAAGAGTGCCTTATTATTTTTTGTGACATACAAGTGGTTGTAAGGTCTATAAAATGTCAAGGAAATTGCCATCACAATTTCAATAAACCCAACTTAAAATGTCTTTGTTTTGTTCAAGTTTAAAACTAAATCTAAAGAAATTGTGTTTACTATCAAAGACCAATGAGAAAACTAGAAAATTTCAACATCCAAGAAGCTAGAGTTTGTCAATTGTTGCTTTAAAATATTTGACTAATTGATTTTCTAATTCTTTGCAACCATATTTGTTTGATCTGGTTATCTACAATTACATGTATCTGTAACTTAATTTTTGAGCTACAGTCACAAAGAATTAACAGTTGAATAGTTATAAGATCATGTCATGAGGCTGAGCAATTCAGTTTCAATCTTTCAGTATGAACATGTTAAATCTGTATATAAATATTTTCAGTACTGGCACAAACTATTTAAATTATAACTGCCAATTTTAACTATAAAACACAGCCTATCTAAACTCTGCCACACACATTTGAATGGTCTTGTTTGGGTTTGTTAAAGGAAATGAAAGCTGTATGAACTCAGACACAATCTGTAACTGTTTGGTAATGTGGTGTTGTGTTGTATTGCTTCGTTGTTGCTGCTGGTTGCACACAATGCAGCCTGTGTGTTGCTAAGATCAAGTGAATGATGTGTCTGCCGGGGAAAATGAATATAAAATTCGTGACCATGAGTACCCAAGCCTGTCTATATGCATGTGTGTGCGTTAGAGAAAGCATGTCTGTATGTGTGGGAGGTTGTGTTTTTCGATCAGGTTGTGATGGAATGATAACACTAAGGCCAGATGATGGGTTATGTTTTATGTGTTATGAAACTTCTATACTCTGCTCATTCACACCCTAATTTGATAATAAATAAAAATCATAATATCCCAAGACACAGGTATCAAACTCTTCACTCTCATACAACAGGGGGAAGATCATGCACAAGACAACCACAAGATTCAGTAAGATGCAGAGTGCACTCCGGTGAATCAATCTGGTTGAATGTCCAACCAGAATGCAGTATGCAAGTTTCCACCTCAGTTGCTTTGATGGGGTGGAAGTGAAAGTTCTTAAGAAGTAGAACCGTCCATCAGTTCATAATTACTGCTTATTTCACTTTAAACCATTCCTGAATGCACCGTTGTGTGCAGTTTTTAAACCAGTCTTCATGTCTAGACAAGAAGCTCCAGCAGATTAAGAAAGATCTCAGGATGTATGTATATTTCCTTTTACATGATACCACATAGCAAAATCTCATCGAGAGGCTCCTTTTCACTTATAGTCCAAATGTGTCGAAGTTTTTACCATCATAAGGACCAGCTGTGCAACTCAGTTGCAATTGTGTTAGGGATAATAATTTGACTTGGTAATATTGTTGTTTTAGACAATTTCTTCTTAGATTTAACTTTTCATTAATTCCCTTTGAGGCAACATCAAGTTGATCTTGGACCTGCTCATCTCTTGTTTTTTTTTTTTTTGAAAATGGTATCATATAATGTAATCAAGGTGCTGTGAAATATTTGGATATTTATTTTTGTATTTGGAGAGGAGTGTGTGTGTGTAGCACTGATTTTTGCTCAGTTTGTCATGAATGTTTTAGGGCAGGCTGTGGGGATTTGGTTACAATTTAAAGCAAAACTTACAAGAATCCAGATTTTTAAGTCAGGTAAGTCAAAAGTGTTACCTGTTTGGACAGATCTTGTGTGATTTTTCTCAGAAAAATGTGTTTACAGAGATGTTGCAAAAAACCAGCCAAGTCCACCTGTACACAGTTTAGTAAGATCTGTTGTGGTATTGCTTGTAATCTCTATTAGAGCTGAACAATGTGAAAAAAATATTGTGATATGAGCATCAGTTGTAGAGGTTGGTTTTCTACTTTTTCCACTGGTAAATATCTAAAAATGGTGATGTGCCTTTTTGCTGGCATCAGTAACAAACAAGCATATTGGCTTAAATCTAGAGAATATGCTGTTTTGACTACCAGGGCATTATGTAGTGTGTATCTGTTTGTGGTCTATTATGGTAGATTTTACATCAGTTTCTTTTGCCTGCACAAAGTGAAATATAGTAAAACATTATGGTGTTCCAGGAGATTATGGATCAGATGTAACTTCTGTACATCTTGTCATCCTAGTGAGACTGCCACTCAAATAAATGACACTCCATGAAGTCACTGCTCTTGGCCAAGACAATAGCTCTGTGGGAGCGCAGAAGCTGCCTCCATGCAGGTATTAAAAGACTTTATAACATATCCATGGCTGCAGGACGAGGTATAGAAGGTGTGGCCCCCCTCCACAGACAGTCTGGTTTCCTGTGGATTTCTTATTCATAGTCAGCCACTAATTTATTTGCAGAATTCACCTCATTATGTTTTATGAATAGAGAATCATCACTGGCGGGCAATCAATCGAGTGATAGTTTGGGGTGTCAGTTTCAAACAAACAAGTTTTTAGTCACACAACTGAGTTGTGTGAGCTGCGGTAACTACAAGAACTATAGGATTTTCTGTGCTCAGCCAACTCACTAGTTTTAATAATTTCCCTGTATGTCATCAGCAAATTGAATCAACAGAAAATAACCAGGGCTACAATCTCACCTCTAAGCCGCATGAGTATCTGTATATGCATTGGTCTAACCCCATACCCATGAGAAAATACACAACCTGTCGGAAACACTGAGAACTCATTAACATGAAACTAGCAGGTATGTCACCAATTTATTCTTAGTACTGTTTTAATTACCTAGAATAGGGTATTTCAATATGGTTTCACATTCAAATTCCAATGTCCTAAAATTCATTCCTTCACCGCTCTTGCATTGCTGCTTGCATTATTATGTAATTATACTTGAAAATTGTGTTAACAAAATCATTTACTGTAATTTTTTGACAGTAAAAACAGTTATCCTGGAAGCTTGAATATGTAATACATTCTGGGGAACTGTTTTTTTTACATGTGCGTCAACAGACTGCTTGGAATATATACTAATCATTCAGGTGGTATACAGTACATGTTCAGTGAGTAACTAGCAGTCAAAGCCACAGCCCAGCACACAATTCCCCAGAAAACCACAAGTCATTTTTACACTAAGGTTTTTTAAATAAGACATAACATTTTAATTTGAGCTCTGTACAAGCATTTTAAGAAAGAGCTGTTGCAGTTTTTTTTGGTGAGCTAAAACAACCGAGAGTTGACCAAAGCTAAATATTTACCATGTAGACATGATGACAGTATAAATCTTCTCACATAACCCTGTTCACTGTGAATACTGTGGAACTATATTAATAACAAATATTTAGAGAAGACTCCAGTGGGTCAGTCATAGCTTTAATAAACAGGGAAAACCCTGATCAAGTTTCCCTGCTCTGAAAATAATACATAACCGAGGTCAGCTGCATTCAGACTGCTGAGGGCTTCCACACCTGGAAGACACCAGGTCTTCTTCAGCGGAGTGGAACAAAAACCAAAAACCTCGGACAGGCCAGGCTGTCTTGCCAGAGGAGGTGTGGAGCAGAGAGACTGGCTTATTTTGCAGAAAAAAAGCTGGCCGGGGCCACCGTCCCCAGTGCCTTATAAGGCAGTGTTTCTATCCAGCTAACACACTAAAGTCGGGACTGCTGCTGCTGCTTGCCTGAGAGCAATTCAGCTGTACTAGTGAGACAACTCGGACACTCAGGTTGACTGTAAGAGTAAAGACTGAGAACAAGACACAGAAGGGTCACCCCACCTGCCAAAGAGCCTCACATTGAAAGAAGAAGTCCCAGTATGGGTGTGTTGAGAGAGGGGGGTTTAGATAAGAGCAATTGAAAGGAACAGTGAAGATGGAGAAAGAGAGAGAGGTGAGGTTCTGCATGAGGAAAGGGGTGATAAACATGTGGTGGGAGGGGAGTGCACAAAATAGGCAGAAAGAAACAAACAGACTATGTGAATGGGGCTGGGTAAAAATAAACAGAGGGAATTAAATGAATAACCAACACTATCAAAACAAGTGTATTACACTAAATGGATCTGTCACCTAATGCTAAATAAGGAAAGCATCATAGAAAGTGAATATAAAAGAGACAGCCAGTGAAACCGGAACCAACTCTTAGCTCTGCTCCATACGCGCTCATGTTTCACTCTGAAGTGCTGGACGTGAGGTGTCTGCCCGTATGCTGGCCACAGCTGAATCAAAAGTCTTTGGACTGGAGCTACAGTTAAAATACCTGCAGTGTGTTTAACAAGCCTGAGAGGACGGGCCGAACTGCAGGCCAAGAGAGAAACTGAGCCAGAGAAAAAGAGATAAGGCTCAGAAGTGAAAGGGGAAAGTGCAGCCATTCGAAGGGACTTTGAGCCCCTTATAGCTGCCAACTATTTATTCAATGAGGTCATTTCCTTTAGGACAGCAGAAAGGCAACTTCTGCAACTTGCAATCAAGTGTCCATATTTTTTATCTAAGAAAAATGCCCTTTCTTTTGCTTGCCCTCAAGAGTCACTTCTTGTACTTGGAGCTGCCAAGTCAGTTCACTACTTCAATCAGCAGAGGTGTGCTGCCAAATAATGATCCCTACAGTTTGCATAGGGGGAAGGTTGCTGAGACTTAAGGTTAAGTTCAGTCAAATGCTGACAGAGGCAATATAGTGATTTAGAGCCTTTACAGCCACAGAGCATTGTGGCATTAAAGCTCTATTAGTCTGATTTTTGCTGGCTCTTCTGCTCTATCTGAAAGCAGGGCTGAATTAGGGGTTCATTACAGACAACAAACAGTTTACAGCGAAACATCTGCTTGCTAATTTTCATGTCGGGAAGCTTTATTCTATATCCCAATTTATCAGATTTCTTAGAGGGAAGGTCACTGAGTTTACTAGATAATGAAAATTCCTCCCTGTCAGCTTTTCTTATCCTCTGGTTTGTCTTGATATTAATCACTTCTGTTGTCATTTTTATTTAGGGGATAAACGAATAGCCAACCAAGGAGCTTATTCCTATTTTTACTGATTTATTTAATTATTTTTCACTGTTGCTAAGCCACAATAGCAGGGGATCTGTGATTCACTGTTTACCGAATATGAGCCTGTGAGCAATTATTGAGGCACTGAAACTATGCATGTTTTTATTCCACCTGCAAAAAAGGACATTTCTTAGTCCTTAGTATGCTTGTGTGTATGAGAGTGTGTTTGAATCCCACCCTGAGCAACAAAACTTCTTGATCCCAGCGACAGCAGAGGCTGCTAAAAATGGAAAACTGCAGCCTGTTCTCTCCTACGCGTGCTTCCCACTCAACTTTTGTCTCAAACACTCAACACCTCTATCTCTCTAGCTCGTGTGCAGGAAGTAAACACCACTGGTGTTCGAGCAAGTATCCCGCTAAATGTTTTAAGGTAAGTGGGAATAGGCCAGGAGAGCCTCAAGTATCTTGCAGCAGGGATATGGGAGCGGAAGGACACGGAGGCCCCAAGCTAGATGGGGCCCATTAAAAGGGGTGAGGTGATGCTTTTTAAGATAGACCCGACAGTGTGTTTGCCCTCTGTCAGATCCAGTTAGGGGGCCCAGAAATTTGAACACCATCACTGACGGTGACTTAAGTTAACAGCTAGAGTAGGCACTGTACACGCACTTTGACATCAGTGAACATCAGGGATTCCAGCTCTCTCTGGAAAACACTTCCTCTGACTGTTCCTACTGCTACTCTTACATTACAAGCAAAGCATCCAGTCAAATAATGTACCTTTATTCTGCCGCACAAAGCTCAAATTTCTCTTACTTGATGAAAATTATTTCCCTTTTCCTCTGATATAGTCCCACATCAGATTGTATCAGTAGAGGAAAATTCAAATGCTTCATGCTCAACATCCACTGACAGTACTGCTCCATCTACAGCCTGATAATCAGATACGAGAAACATCTCATTTCACATCATTCATTGAACTGGTTAATTATGAATAACAGCCCTTCAAACAAGATAGTCCCATCGTCAGAGGCTTAAAAATATCTTTGCATTTTCCATCATGACACATAAATGTCAGTATAAACAAGTGTAAACAGTGGGACAGAACACTTTGCTGTCCCGCCACCTTTAGGTGAGACCAGCTCTATATTTAAACTTTTGACTGGAATCGCTATGATTCACATGTTTTATGCAAATGAGGACCAGTCAGGATGCCCCCATCACCTGGGGTTTTGAGTTTAGGCTTGGAATGAAGACAAATTACTAAACGGTCACTTTGGACATGGAGTTAACAGTTTCATACAACTGTTAGCTGACTTGTTTTGAGTTTAGTGACACATAAATGTGCATATTACATAAGTACTGTGATCTGCTGTCTCATAGCTGGGAGTGAAACTGGAGAATTTATGAAACATATATCCAAAGAGATCAAAGTCCTGTCCAAGAAATACACATCTTAAAATGTTTAATTGTGAGTGGACAACATCTTTCCTCCAGAATAGCTGTGGGGATCTGATGGGCTGTGGGACTATCCAGGTCTGGTGAGCCCCAAATGTTACCCAGGCGGGAGTTTTATCTGGAAATATCAAGGTCCCTTGACAGACGAGCAGAACGCTGTCTTCTGGTTAATCCTAATCTGTGGACAGGCTACACAGAGCCCCTCTCTGAAACCGTCTGAGCCCAGTCTGAGCCACTGACCAGGCCTGTCTGTGGTCTGTCCACCATGAGGCTCTGAGTCCGGCTGCTATCTGATCACACATGGATATTATGTTATAGCCAGCCATCCGATCACAGCATGGAGCAGGTTCATAAATGAGAGGTTAAAGGACAAAGTAATAAGAAAAAGAGGACCATACAACAGCAACTTGCCCTGAAGGGCCAAACAAAGCTAACAGCTCGCAGCAGGTTACAATAAGGAAATAATCAGAGAGAAACGAGGAGATAGGTGCCCCTGGTGTAATGTTACCACGGGGTACGGTTCTAGCGTTTCAGCGAAGTGACAAGTTGACATCATTAATAATCCATGAGGTGCATCCCACTTGACTTACCAGCAAACTTTCCAAGTTTACGGCAGATCTGGGGTCTCTGATCATGTCCTCCAGCTTCTTCTGCCGGGTTTCCATCCTCCTCTCGGCGCCCAGCGACATGACTGCGGCGGCGTCCGTCGTGGTCGGCCAAAGTTAAAATATATATCTGTGTGTGTGTGTATATATATATATATATATATATATGTGTGTGTGTGTGTGTGTGTGTGTGTGTATATGGGCAGTTCCCCCCCCCAAAGCCTTTTTTGAGTTTTACATGTGAAAGCTCTTTGTCCCGGGCTAATGGCCGTGGGCCTAGCGGAGCAGCCTTGGGCTCGCAGCCCACCCAACTCGCTTCCAGCAGGAATATGTGAGCACAATGAGGAGAAAATATTCCCAAAGCACAGACTTCCCGCTCCTCCGACTAAGTTGCCGAGCGAGCGGGCCTGAAGTCGGAGAGGTATTTGGCTCCCAGCTAACAAACACGGCGTTCCGCCTGGATTATCACCTCCATCTGAACGGGAGATGCATTTTCCCCCCGAAACTCCCGAGACAAAGTTTGAATTTGGAGAAAGCAGCAACAGGCAGCAGGGCGTTTTCTCTGCCCCCTCTCCTCCCCTTCCCCTTTGGGTTTTGGCCGCTTGGAAACGCTCAGCGGTGGCTTTTTCTTTTTTTTTTTGTTGTTGTTGTTTTTTCTTTCCCCAGAAAAAGTCCGCTCGTTTTCACCCCATTCACTGATGTCTGAAGCCTGTTGTTATCGTAGTTTATCCTCACAGCTGCCACAAGTCCGAACGGGCGATAATGTCTGTTCTCCCGCGCTGAATTTTTAATAAGCAGACTATCTCTTCCTGGATTTCCTCTCGCATTTTCGCATTAGTCTTCGTCGTTTGGTCTCCGTCTCGGCCCCGGTCCACCCCCCCCCCCCCCGAAAAAAAATACTCAAGTTTGACTGGTGGGGAAAAGTCCTCCAGCCGCTGGTTTCCCACCGTGCTCTCACATCTACACATCTACACACCGACACACACACACACACAGTTAGCCCGCACTCTTTCTCTTCCCCCGACATCAACACACAGAGGACTCAGTTACCCAGAAGCCACCTGTCGTGCCCTCCTGCGCCTCTCTACCTGTCTTCATAACAGCGACTTTCAGCTGATGAACACATCTGCTCATATTATTCAAGAGATATGACCGGAAAGGCTCACACACATGAATAAAGTAAGATAAAATAAAATTTTATTTTTGTTGGCTCGATATATAAAAAGATAGATGTACTTATACCAGATAACATAACAGTTAAAATTTGCCTTGTAAGCTATGTAGGTCTGAAAGTAGGCATACAAGCACGTTGGTGTATGTGTAAGTAAATGTATCATGTTTTTAGAAACCTTCATTCCTAATTACTACTGACCATCATGTCATTTGTGAGAGGTAATGAAAGGAAGTTGGTTCAATTTAATGTAACACATATAAAAGATTAAATCAAACCCCTTCAGATTCCTAATGATCATGTTAGATATGTTAGGGGTTTTAGGAGAGGATGTACTCTCTGAAGTGAATATCTTCTTCTTGAAGATAAAGAGGGAGATGTCCCTGCTCTGATAAGATTCAGGAGCTGGTTCCTCTGCCAGGAACGGTCTGGACTGAGATGGGCTTGCGTGCATGAATGGTGATGTCAAACTACATTCCTTGGAGGAACATATACAATCACCCTTTTTCAAGGCCTTTACTTGTTATTCAATGCCCAACTTGCATGTGGTTGCTCCTTCTAAGGTTAAAACCTTATGACATTAACAGGAAGTGATACATGTAGCATTTTTTTTTTATTTGGAACACTAAACTAGTTTGCAGGTGGAGCAACAGCCACAGTGAGAGAACAGACAACACAAACTGAAGAAGAAAGCCAGTACAGCAGCAAATAAACAGTTTGTTTGGGAAGTAAAATCTGGGAATGGTTTTGTTCAATTCTGGTGTGCCACTGATCCCTGGCAGTGTGACAGAGATGAACAGCACCAGGACAATGTCAGCAAAGCAGCTAAATGGAATTTAACCATCACTGATTGTATTTTATATACCCGTGGCGTTTCAAAATATCTGCTGTGAAAATTACCTATTGATTTATTATTATTACTCTGTCTCATTCTGAATTGATGAACATGTCTACTGAGGGAAAATGAGAAAGCAATAATTGCAACAATAACTGTTATTAACACTGATATCAATACATTATATGATTAGTGTGTATATTATCCTAAAAATGTAAATAAAATGATGCTGATGATGACAATGATGTCAATGTTGACAAAAAGGATAATGACATTGTGAGGTGTCATCTTGTGCTATCCACATATGCATGTATCATAGTTAATCTCAAGAGTTGAATCAGCTAACCACAGTTTCTGATATTTATAACTCCATGATGAAACAAATCATTATAGTTTTACCATTAAAAGTATTTATTGCATTGAATTGTATGTACTTCTTATACATGTGTATTATTAAAAAAAAAAAAAAAAAAACAAGCCTTCTCCCACAAGGTACTGGGGAGTGGGCCAATACTTTATGAAGCCATAAGATGGAGCCACTGACCATCAAATTCATAAACATCATCTACAGTGAGGAGAGAAACTCTTCACATGAACTCATCTATGATTAAAACATCCAGAGTTGTAAAATTAATGTCATGTCACTTAGAGTGGGTATATCTATGATATCAAGTATTATACTATATTTTATATTTTTTCCCTGTTGACAGCTTTTTATATTATTACTTATAACCATCACTGGCTGGTTAATTATCAGTACAATATAATGAGTGTGTCATTGAATTCATTTAATTATTCAGAACTTTAAAATGTATTTAAGCATAAATATAAGCATCTCCAGACTAGTTTGTTTTTTTAATTAATAGTAGTTATTTTTTAGCTTTTGCATGACTTGATTTCTTGCAGATGTATACATGTTCAAAATATGGGCTTAAAATTATACATCATCAAATCATAATAATCAAATGTTGTCATTTCTTTACATTTTGTCCATGTAATATGCAAAAATTTTGGCTTTAAACTGCCAGGTATTTAAATGAATGTGAATTATTTCCTTCTATGCCAGAGCAACTGTGCTTATATTTAAGATTTCATTGTAGAAAGTATGAATTGAATAATGTGGCATCTCTGAAACTGTCTGACTTCCTGGCAGGTTGTAAATGATATGGTGAAATAACAATCAATAACCAGTGTAATAGAAATAATTTTTTGTTTGATATTAGTGGTAGTAGCTTTCTTCAAAGTACGTGTGCACAGAAATGTATTTGAACAGATACGACCCATTTGAAACAGAGTTGTGTGTTCCTCTTGTTTATTTGTCTTCATGAGCAGTTCACTGGATAAAACAAATACTATTACAACACAAAAAATGATTATTTTCCAAAGCAATTTTGGCCACCTGTTATGTACATGTTACAACGTCATAATAAAAAGACAGAAGATCATCTCCTCATATCTCTGTTTTCTCCATTTTAATAATTAAAAAAGCATTTCACTGTTTGCCAGGCATTTACATTGGAATTGAATGCTCAGGTCAAACCAACTTCACTTTTTTCAGTTATTTGCAAATTCAAAAGTTGTCAACAATAAATAATATTATAAAATGTACACAAAAAGATTGACAGCCCACCACGAGTTAAAACGTTGAACAGATTGGATGTTTAGGAACAAGAAAGTTGGGGGAAGGTTTCTTCTTAGCAAAAGTGTGACAGTTCATACAAGTTACAGAAAAAGCTGATCATCTATACATTGACACTAGCAAGATAACAAAGTTGTTGTTTCTGGTATATTTCATTTTGTACAAAGAAGAGAGAGTCTTCTTTACAAGTGAGCATCATTGTCTTAACTGTAGAGATCATACAAGCAAGAGTTAAGGCAACTTCTCTGTTGTTTTTGAAAAGTAACATGAAGTCATGTCATGTTTATTTTGTCTGTGGACCACTCGTCTCTTATCAGGTTTAGAGTTAGTTTGCATTGCATAATTCAGGCTGTTGACCTCGGCCTGCAGTCTATCATCAAGAAAAGGAATGCTGGATATTTGTCATGAGTCTGTTTGTCATCACAAATACTGATTCAGTGGTCTGGGAATTCCATGGGAGAGCTCTCTTTTGTATCTTCAACATCTGTCGCCTACATGGACAGAAAACCATGTGTAACGCCAACACATCATGGTGCAGATCAGGATCAGACATAATGTGAACGTTGTTTTTTCTTTGTGTCTGTGTGTGTGGAGGTGTCTAGCATAAGACAAAGCCGACATAATAATGGGTTTTGGCTTGTTCCTCATTAAAATAAACCCCACTCAACCTTTTTTAAGAGTATGGAACCTCTGGTAAAGACACCGACCCACTTAGAGAATAATGGGCAATGAAGCAGTCATCAGAATAAAATTATAAATTAAAGCTGATGATGGTATCAAAAAAGGTCCAGAAAATTTCACAAAAACACTTAACATTTTTTTCTCTGGAGGGCAAATTTAGCTGAATGTTTACACATTTTTGAGAAACATACAGCAGGTATTTATCTTAGCTTAGCATAGAGGAAGGAAACAGCCAACATTAAAGCTTTTTACTGAGCTTTACCTTTGGACAAAGCAGGGCAAGCATCCCCTGTTCCCAGTCTTTATGCTAAACTAAGATAACCAGCAGCTGGCTGTACCTTCACATTTCACATGATATTCATCTAACTGTATGTGGACATCCCAAAATGGTAACTTTTCCTTTAACTGGTATCACATTTGGTTCCTGTATGAAGTCGATATCTGGTCCTGAGGGTGGTGCTAGAGGAAAGCTAAAGCAGAGTCCAAGCTGGAAACTGTTCATACTGGTAGTCATACTGGTAGTGTAAAAGTTACACTTAAAACAATCTACCCCCGTGGCAATCATTAATCCCTGCCGCCAATAAAAACTTCTTACATGACACTGATGATTGCTGAGGTTTGTGGCCTCCTGACTAAGGCCCCGGTTTGGGATTAATATATATATATATATATATTAAGGCTGTGCAGATAAAAAACAGTATCTAGTTTCTAGGGTTACATTAGCCCTGGTTTGTGTTCACCCTTGTGAGATTCAGACAAGACGACCAATGGTTTTCTGGAGAAATCTCAGTTTTGGAATAGAGCTTCGATTTTTGAATTTTTATTTCTCATAAAATAAACTATATCTATGAAATAAATGCAGAGCATACTGTCTGTAAATCTGTGAAAAAATTACACTCACAGGAATCTATACTTAGAGAGACGACAGATGCAAGCAGTTTAAAATGAGCATTTTCGCTGCTTTTTGCTTGGAAAGAAATGAAGAGATGGTGAGGAAATTCTCAATGTGTCCCCAAAGCTGGGCCTTGGCAATTGGCAAGCTAAGCCTAAATGCCTGACTATCGGGCAACAGATAGAGTTCCACACTTCTTATTCTAAGTCCACACTCTGTAATCTCAGCTGGGCTCTCTGCTTAAACCTGCCTCTCACACACACACACACACACACACAAAGTTACATTTATTGTGTGCATTGTGTGTTTGCACCAATACCTCTGATTATTACATGTGAGCAATGAGTATGAGGAAATTCATTACGGGAAAGAAAGAATCACTCAGTGTCTCCCTAACGATGGACTGAAATAAAACAAAGGCTGCAGGTAGAACAGCGAGATAGGACAGAGGACAGGGCTGGAAAGACTTCTGTCTAGAATAAGAAATGATTGAGAATCCTTCAACTCCTGCATTATCTTTTATATCCTGAAGTTTACTTACAGTGTCACACACTGTAGGTTTCTGAGGACTATGTAAAACATAAAAAGAGATAATACTGCTTTTGCTACCCACTTGTGCTCTCCTCTAGCTTCTTTATTTTAGAGTAAGTGCTTCATATTTTGGCAATATTAATTCTATTAATTATCTGGTCAAATCTTTAGTTTGAAGTTCCATCTCCCCTGAAAACTGGGTTACATGTTTTGTTTCAAAACAGCAGACCATTGGCATTTGATAATACCTTGTATAGTGTACCTCTTCCACAGGCGTGTAAACTAAATGCTGGGTGCCAGCTCACAGGCTTAAGTCAGAGTGTAACTGGATCTGATCACACTGGACTGGTCACAGTTTGTGTTGCTTTTACGTGAATAGCCAGGAAACAGCTCTACATTAAATCCAGGACAACACTGACTTTGGATTTAGCCTAAAAAGAGAAAACTTGGCAAAAAAACAAAGGAACTTGCCAGGATGAGTGGAAACGCAAAAGGCAATTTGTAAAGATTAAATTATGTTCAAAATGTGTGATTATTGTGGAAATATTTCTTTATTTTTACTTCAGCAGTTTTTCATCAGGTCCCAAATGAATTATTTATGAAATAGCTGGCTTCCCTCTGCCCCCTCTAAATTCAGTGCAGTCAGTCTCAAACTAACCCATGACAGGAACATCACTGGTAATGTATTATAGAAAAGATTAAGTGCTAGCCTGCGGAAGCAAGTACCCCTTGCAGGTTGGCAGAGTTTCTGCTTTGCCATGCCATCCCAGTTTTTTTGGAGGTGCAGTAGTGAGCCTTGAAATGTTCTCATACTGCAAGGGCCCGTATTGCTGTTACTTGCAAGGCTCACTGTTTAAGCTCACAGACGGTGTTCCCGAGGGTGTGAACATGTAAATAACATGAATGATTTTTGTGACAACTCTGTCTAGTTCTTGTGTTATAGTATATATCCAAAATCAGTGAAGTTTACAGGCAAACAAACAGATGCAACATGAAAAATGGCAAAGATTCCACGAGTCCACCCCCACACCACCACTTGCTGGTGAAGGTTAATATATTATCCTCCAGTTTGCTGATTCAATAAGAATCATTCTCAACACAATTACTAATTTTATGTCCAAGGACAGATTTCTGCTTATTTAACGTGTCCATCAGTCATATTGTATTCATGCTTGTTATGCTTTTTTCAGCTGCCACCCATCAGAATCACCGAGAGCCCTTGGTGTCAGGTTGGCAAGTACTTTTTTCTGGTTGTGGACAAGCAAAGGACATGAAGATAGTGCAGAGTTTCTATTTCTGCCAGTTCTGTGGCTCAACTTGGTGAAATTAGTCTGTGTATCAGTGGCAAGTCATGAGACAAAAAAACTACACTTACTGCAGCCGAGATTTTAGTGTTGTGGCAACAGATTTGGATTGAAAAGGAGCATTTCAAAGAGGGATGAAAATCTCCCCCTAACGAATTTCCCAACAGTGAATGAATGAATGTCGACACTAAAGTGCATTCCATAGTAACAGACAATACAGAGAGCACTTGGTTTGATCGGGGAGGGTGGAAAAATGAGGGGCAGTGTGGGCTGAGAGTCTCTAAATGAGGAGACAAGGAGCTGGGTAAAGTCCTCCTGTTGCAACGATATATTGTGTGCAGTTTGAAGGTGAAACAATCCTGCTGGCTACGACATCAAGTCTGTAGAAGTTCAGTCCATTAGAGTATCTGTCACACAGACAAAAGATGTGTTGTCCACGCTATGATACATGTCAACATGTTTGGTTGGATTCTCATCAGTTGTTGAAGGCGATTTGTGGTGCGGGTAGACTGGACGATGGGTGAGGACAAAGAACAGAGTATGTGTGTGTGTGTGTGTATGAGTGTGTGCACATGTGCAGTGGTGTTGTTGGGAGGGGTGGGATTTGGAGGTGGGGGTGGACAAGTGAGTGTCGTTGATGGCACTGCGTCCCTCAGAGCATCCATCTGTGAAACAGAGTGGGAGGAGAACTAGAATGAGTCAGTGGGTGAGCACCCCCCCCCCCCCCCACCCTCCCCAACCCTGACCCCAATGCTGCTTTGGGTAAAGTCGTGCATGAATTCAAGCCAGCAGGTCTACCTTTAATTTTAAAATAATCAGGAGAATTACGGATATTTGATTCAGTGCAACAGGACTCACACTGGTACCAAACAAGAACAGTCTTTGTGTTAAAAGCATTAAACTGAAGAAAAAGATGATTCTCAGCAGTGCTTCCTTGTTTTTGGATTATTATTCTATTTTACTTGCAACCAGACGGTGCTTGAGGAGAGTTTCAGGCAAATAAAGACTGAAATATTCAGCATTTGCTTCTCTGGAGGCATAAATTTTACATAATGCTTTAGATGTTTCATAATAAATGCCTTGTGAATGCCTTATTGTACACAAGTGGCAAAGTGAGATACAGAAAACAGATTTTACTTTCTCCATCAGTGACCAATAACTGTCCATCTGAAGCTTGTGGACGTTTTTTTTCCATCACTTCCATTGCTCATTACAGCTGCTGGTATGCTTTAGGCATTGACAACAATTAACATCTTTTGTCATTATTAATTACTCTAATTCAGAGCACTCACCTCATCTTACCATCACTTGAATTGGGTTTCAATTGCTCTTGAATACAATTTCATTTAATGAACAACTCTAGGAGTGCATCGTTAATTTTGTTATGAATGTGCAGAATAAATCCTTTGACACGAAAGACTTCCGATTTCCATTTGAAAGCTCACAGAAGTAATCTGCCAGTCAAAGCTTGTCTTGACCCCCTCCAAACAGTTAAGAACAACACTCTGAGGGGTAATTGCAATTTGAATTTTCTAACACATTTAACCTGTTCATGTTGGTCAAAAAATCTTGTCATATAATTTCTGGCATCCCTAAAGTAGAAGGTACCATTTCTCAGCCATGACAGTAGTAAAATGTATGGTCTTCCTGCCCTACTCCCTTCAGTGACCGACATGGATAGACACTGAAAATAAATTTAAATAGCAGGAAATAGTAACATAGTATGTTTGACACACACTTACTCAAAACGGATTTGATCATATCAAGAACCTCTGGATGAAGTTTTGCTTATTTCTAACTGTATCCTGTAGTTACAGCTCAGCTAACTAATACTTACTGTACTAGGTGTCCACGCATCCTTTCATTTCTATTGTAGGCTAGGGATTTTAATACCCAGATATAATGTCCTCCACTAATTTTAGCAAACACTGGTGCTCAGTCATGAGCAGTGAGTCAGTGGAGGATTATTAGTTGTAGATATGTGTTTTGAAATCAATGTAGAGTCTAAAATGTTATTTTAATACGTTCTTTGGTTTTTTGGTGTTTTTTTTTTTTTTCATTTTGATAGCTGAAGGCTAAGCTATTACATTTACTCTAAACAATATACTTAACTACAATTTTGAGATACTTGAATTTTTCCATTTTGATCTACTATATACTTCATCTTGAGTATATTACAGAGTGAAAGTCGATTGTATAATAAAGTTACGAATATTTTTCTCTGAAAATGAAAACATATATTTAATGTTTGATCAATCAATGTATCAGCCAAACACACTCGCCAGCAATACATTCATAAAAAAAAATCACTGCAACACAACAAGCTCTGCATGCATAATATCTTGTATGCAGCCAGCTAGTATTTTTATCTCATTTTATTTTAATATATTTATGTTCATTTGTGCTCTCTAAGTGCTTGGGTAGGACCACTGGGATAATCTTAGAAATCCTCCGTACCATCTTGAAGTATTAACACCTACTTTTTAGGTGTGCTGTTTGATTTCATCTTTTCACAAATGGGTTTCATATCAAGATCCCTCCTGATTCATAAACCCTTTAAGAGGCTGTTCAGAGTCAGTCCCTGTGAGTGCCCCTGCAGGTGACATTCAAATAGATCATTTGAACACTTGTCACTGTGGTCTTAAAGCTTTGGAACATTTACTCTGGCGTAATCTTTGGATAATAACTGAACTGATACTTGTCTGACCTGTAGAGAACTGTTTTTATGAGGGTACGCCATGTCTGTTGCTGAGCCAGGCATTTTTTTGTGAAGTATGACCAGAAAACAGCTCAATAATGAACATTTTTCAAAGGAAAATAAATAATTTTAAATAGTTTAAAGATGCACACTGGGGACCAAGAGAAATTTGAATCAAAACTGATTATTTCTTGGATACCCTAATGTGAACTACTGCTGAAGAAATCTGTTTGACTTTCTACTTATGCAGTGTATAAATATTAAGTGCACATATTTGGATGAAAGTGTGGGAGCACATTGATGGGAACCCACCTCATTTGTTTTGATTGCGGATTCGCAGACACCTCCTCTTCAGAGGTGGCTCCAGCTCGGGGCTCCCAGCAGCTGATAAAGGGGCACTGATGGAACAGGACAGGATGGCTGTCTTGTCAGCACCGGGCTTTGGCACAGGCTGGATGACCACACAGCCTCCGGTAGACAGCAGCGGCAGGGCATAGGCATGCTCACCCTCCTCCAAGCCGGATTCAGGGTCTGGTTTACCCTCTACTGTGTTTACCACCTCATCTTGTGCTGAGTCCCTCTTCCCTGGCTCCCAGTCTCCAACTGAGCAATTGTTCTCTTTCAATGCTTCACGCTCCAGCTCTCCATTGGCTGGATGCTCCTCTGCCTCTCCTGTAACGCCATCCCCTTTTCGGTCAGGGAAAGGCTCAAAGGCAGGAGTGAGAAGCGAATGCCACCCTGTACCATTTACTATGACATTACATGGGGCACCAGGACTAGTTTGGACTTGGGGCAAGGGTTGGGGCTGGGGCTGGGGCTGGGTCCGTGCTGTGCTGGATAAATGTGGTGGGGTAAGACTGGAGATAGAGGGATTTAGCTGGCTAACTGGAGGATCAGTATTGCAGGAAGGGCTATTGTTGCTGGAGGGGGGGGCTGATGATTCCAGTTTGTTTGGGTGTGAGGCCCCTTCCAGTTGCTGAGGACTGAGAAGGCCCTGTGACAGGACTCCTTTGCCTCCATCGTGGCAGCCCTTGCCTTCCCTCCCCATCCCAGCAGCTGGTGGAGATCTTGATTCAGCCTCTGCCTCTACTTTGACCTGGACCCCAGGCAGCATCCTCTGAATTACCTGTTGTTGGCATGACCTTTGGCCCACCGTTAGATCAATCACACCGTCCATAAGTCTGGGGCTGCTGGCTAGACATAGGTTGCTCGGATTTTCCTCTTTCACAGTCAAGTCCACTAATGCCGTCCTGTTTCTCTCTGTGCGTACGGGAGAGAAACGTTCTGCACCAGCTGGCTCTACTTTCTGCTCCCCCCTGTCACCTCCAGAGGAGCCCGGAGAGTGGGACCTAGAGGCTGAGGACTCTGATGGCTCTGGAGCATTGCGGACAGAGCCGTTGCTCTCCGGCTGGTTCCTGGAAGTTTTGGGGTTCAAGGGAATTGGGATTGGAATGGGGATTGGGACTGGGAGGGGTACAATGACTGGGTAAGGGACCAAGAGAGTTGGTGGGGGCACCAATGGGGCCAAGGATGGCATGCCAAAGTTCATCATTGGTGGCAGGGGGATGGGTCCATTGGGCATCATGTTGACTGGGGGGAATGGAGGGAGACCTGGCATGGGAATGCCAGGGTGGGGGGGCATCATGCCAGGGTTGGGATTGGATGAAGGGTGGACATGTGGAGATAGCAAAGGCCTGTGCATGGGGCTTGATGCTGGACCAAGGGTCCTTGGGGGAGGTGGTGGACCAATACCAGGGATGATAGGGTTTGGAAGTGGGCTGTTTGGCCCTGCCGGGTGGGCTGAGGGACGAAGAAATGGTGGACGGATCTGTTGCATCATTTGATGCTCCATGAACAGAGGCAGGGGCATAGGTCCCCTGGGTGTCATTACCATGGGGGGGCTACCAGAGGGAACGCCAACTGGGGGGTGCAAGGCAGGAACAGGTGGTGGAGGAAGTGTTGGGCTTTCGTGGGGTCTGGGTGTGGGAATCTTGGCTGAAGACGAAGAGGATGGAGAGCAGACAGCACCAGCATCTGAGGGCGAGGTTGCAGAAGAAGTGGAAGGGGCCAAAGCACAGGTGGTGGAGGGGCCACCGGGTGAGGGAGCTTTGCGGCGCAGGTCCGTTAACGGTGTCCCCCATGATTCAGGAGTCAGCAGCTGTACCCCTCCACTGCACTCCGGCTTGCCGTCCCCAACAGGCCCATGTCCTGGGTTACACAGTGCTGCAGGTAGCGCCGCCTGGGTCTCCTTGTAGAAAATGTCCATCTTATATTGATTCAGGCATTTGGCACTGCAGAACTGCAGCCTCCTCTCTCCAGCACCAAAGTCTAGGTACTCCTTAGTGTGGCGAATATGTTTGCACCAGTCACACACCTACAACAAAAACACAAACAATACATACTCTGTATCAGCACCTGTCACCCCGTATACAAAATACTACTAATTTGCTCTTGCTGAAATAGAACTCCTTTGAAGTACCCTGGTAAGCCCAGGAGCTCAGCCTCAGTACCATCTGGAGATGAACACATTAAAAAAAGATTTTCTATAAGGAAACGGGTGCTGTTTCTATACTCTCACATGTCTATAAAGAGCAAGCACTTAACTCTGAAGTGCGTAAATGCACACTGTCTGTATGTATTTAACTTAGTGTTGTGTGCATTTGTGACCGCAGCTACAGTGACATGTTTCCTCTACTGTGTGGTAAATGTGTACATAATGGCATTCTGCTCCTGAGGTGACTTTCTCTCTAACTTTCTTCCCTAACAGGAAACATCCATTTACACCTTCTGTTGGCAATAAGGACTCATCGAACCACAAATCACTGGGCGACCACTGCTTGGAGTAACAGACAAAACAATGTGTGGTAGTGTGATCTAATTATAAAGGCAGACATTATAGTTGAGTCACTTTAAATGCTGAATAGATAGATATGCTTTCATTCTAAATAGCTGATCAATGCTGAATTACAAAGAATGCTACGGCTGCAAGTTTCAGCTTTCAAACATTTTGCTCTACGGGCTACCCCCCAAATCAGCAGAGATCTGAGAACACATTTTAATGTCTTTAAATCTCTCCACAGGAATCTGACTATTGTTCTGAGGGCTTCGTGAAACATTTCTCTTACAGCAGAATCATTCACTGTCATAAAAGACACACAAAGTATTTATAATGTTGGTGATTGGCTAAACATACATAAGGCGACTTAGCGGCCTCAGCAGAAGTTAATTAATTTCGGTGAATCAAAACATTAATGAAAAATGTGAAGATTTGGTATGTTGTGAAAGAACTGTTATACTATATTATGTGGACAAACACAATCCATTAGGAGCATATATGGAATTTAGGAATGTAACAGTCAAAGTTAAAAATAAATTTAAAAAGCTATCCTTCTCCTGATGAACTACACTTAAACGCAGGTTCACCTCTGCATGCAGAAAGCAAAACAGACCCGTATGCCAACATGAGCAGGTTCAAATGAAAACTTGTCTTTCTTACTCACTGCAGTGGCAAAGATCCCAAAACACCTTGCTGCTCTGTTTCATCACTGTTACACACCTTTTCAGCACAAAATGTGCAAATTTTTCTTTTGGAAGAAAATGAATGTGACCCTGGTAGAGTAGATAGCAGTGGGCGAGCCCTGAACACGGCGTTACTCGTCAGGCCACACACAGCTCACTCTGTCAGCTCTGGGAGGAGTGGCAGGTCCTCGCTGGAGATAATTAAGGCATTAATCAGTTGTCAGACCCCTCAACGACATCCATCCATCACACAGACCCTTAAGCCCCCCTGCTGAATGTTAATAAGTTGAAGGATGCAACCGGAAGGTGGATAAACTCCTCTCTGCACACTGCACAGCGACATTGGTGTATTTGGCAAGATGCTGTCTGGCAGCAGCTGAAAGACTCGCAGGGGTTGTTTGGGCAGATGCACTGTAGCAGTGACCATTTCCAAAGCATATGTAGCTGTCCTGCAGCTGCTTCACATGTAAAAAATGTATGATCTAAAAAGTATCTCAGAGTCTTTGTACAGTGTCACTTAGGCAAGGTCAGGAATTTCTGAAAGTGACCATGAATAGAGTTTGGGTTAAACACCTGGATAACATAAGAAACTGCAGCAAAAATAAATGAGACTTGACGATAAAGGCCCCGTTCAGCTCACAGTACACAGGTGGTGCTCAGATGTCAGACCGTTGAATTCAACACGTCTTAACTGCCCATACAGTCCAGGCTAATTCAATGAGCCATGACTGAGTAAGAGTCAGAAAGGTGCTCCCACAAGTTGAGTTTGATAATGGTAGGCACAGGATATTTTAAATAATAAATGTACTGAAATTTTCCTCAACTCGGAAAGACAGATGGAGAGCACTTAACGACTTTCTGCACTGTGAGTGAAATTTCACTGCACATTACGCTAATGGAGTTGTGCTTTCTATCTCTCTCTCTCTCTCTCTCCCTCTCTCTCCCTTGCTCTCTACTCCTGCACACAGATGTTTGCAGTTGAATGTAATTATGGTCATTTATTTCCATCATGGCCAACGAACCAGCATTGGTGGTGTAGTTTAACCATTTGCATTACAACAATCATCGTGCTTCTTAACCAGTGCAGTCCCTTCACTGGTCATTGTTTTCCCCCCCTCTTGCCCTCTGACCCTGTGAGGAAACCAGTGAAATTTAAGAATTCCAAGATCAAACACAAGCCAGCTAATGTGTAGTTAGTCTAAATTAACAAGTTAAGCGAGGCAGTCAGTGAAATTGTGAACTAGGGCCATTCTCAGGGCTAAAGGAATGGATGCAGAGTATTTCGTTGCAGCTGACACAGAGAGGAAAGAGGTTTTACAAGAAGTTTTATAAAGAGATCTCGCTTTACTGTCATTAAGAAAACCCCTGATCACACCGCCTTTGCCTTTTTACACTGAACCAAACAAAGCTAGCATAATCAGACGTGTAACACAGCAGAATATTCTGGTTTGTAACTACTTCTGTTACCAGCTGAGAGGGAGAGCAACAGCCCCCCCTAAGTTTAGTTGCTCTTTAAAAGGGGCAATATATTATGGATCAACAGGTTGAAGAGCAGGATGAAAAAGTTTCAGGCAGCAAAGGAGAGGAAGAGGATGCAGATGTTTAAGAGGTTGCAGAGGATGCGAAGGATTTAGATAACAAAGAGGAAAAAGTGGAGGAGGATGCATAGGGTTAAGAGGTGAGTGTAAGGTTAGAGAAGAGGCTCTATATTATAGCATTAAGAGGTTTTTTTGAGTGAAGCAGGAAACGTGCATAAAGGAGCACAATTGTAAAGCCTATTAAGACCAATATGTGATTCTTTTGACACTTCTCAGATTGTTGGCCCATAGCGCTAAACGCACGGATTAAACTTCTGAAAATGAACCAGGTGCTTGAAGTGAGCCAACCACTTGGTTCCTGATCAGGTCGTCACACTTCACTCTATCTGCAGCACACAATCCACATATGACAATTTAAGTCGATCGCTCATGTGAAAAGGCAAACAGAAACACCATACTTGTTGCACTGTGGATTCAGTCCAGAAACTCCATTGGAAAAAGCGAAGAGTAAAGCTCAACTAGAGTTTGTGCAAGAAAATTAAACTTTGGCAATGCTTAAGAGACCATGCGCAACATCTGGACTTATTCATATGAGTAGCCAAACTATCAATTTACAGTGGCGTCATTTACTGAAACATCTATAGTGAGGGTTATAATTAGCTTTCTAACAAAAGGGGATCTAGTTCATATCCTTTCCAATTTTTTATATTGGCTACACTGTGTCTCTGTGTATCTGACTTATTCATTAAATCCCGAATACAGCATAAAATGTTTAAACTGCAAATAAAAGCCCAAGTGGAGCAGAACTACGCTCCATATGAGGCTGCTCTTCTCACAGCCAGCCATCACCATCACTCATTATGGATGTGACATACAAAGGCTATTCTCACTTGGCCAGGTGAAACTCAATTGCCCTATATTTCACAGCACACACTCACGCACACACAGTGAGTAAAATAAGTCAGTGTAAGAATGATGAGACAGACCTAGTGGATTTTATTTGAATGTCACCGCGAAGTGGACTTCCCTGTGGCCAAATATCTCTGTTAGTATGGGCTGCATTGCCATCTTTGCTTAAAGCAAAACCTCTGTCCAGGAAACTAGCTTTCTTGCCAAAAAATATGACATGAGATTAATGCCTCTCTTATGTTGTAAGGCTAAATATTAAACTTCAGCCTGCAGGGGATTGGCTTACTTTAGCAATCAAATAAACCACTAACATAAGAAAATCTGCCTACTAGTACCTTATACCATATTTATTCAATCTGTTCAAAAACAAAAGCGCAAAAACAGCATGTTGTTGTTTTAGAGGGATTATGTGCTGGACTGTTTGGTTTTTACGTGAACTGAACAATTGAGTTGGTGTGGCAGACTTTGTGGTGTAGCTGTTCTAACCAGCTGTAGCTTCACATTTGGCTTACACATATTTAAGTGGCTAAATCTCAGCAAGACAACAAATAAGCACAATGCTCAACATGTTAAACTGGAAAAAATGTGATCTACTAATGCCTGGATTCATTCTCTATAGTTTGCCTGTAATAACACTGTACTCAGAAAAAAGTAACTGCTGTGATCTGTAAACACAGCACTGTCGCCAAAATCCTCCACGGACCGAACATCAGCAGTCAGCCAATCGGACAGGTTGCAAAGATAACCAACTAAACCACTTTATTAGAGGTAAAGCTTAAAGTGTCTTTAAAGAAAATGCTAATGTAAACCCACAACTACAGCAAGTATGACAGGACAAAAGTCCAGAAAGTCTTGGATGGATGACTAATCTTTAGTTATGTTAGCGTTACCACAATTCAAGACTGCAGCAGTTACTTCTGAGTACAGTGTGATTGTTAGATGTAAGACAGAAATATTTCGTTGTACTTTCACAAAATAATGAAGGAGCTATGTAAAACATTTGTGATGCCAGTAAAGCCTTAATGCATATTAAAATTCTTGATAATGAAATTCACACAACTCTTGGTTCCATCATAGATTTGTTAACCTTCCAATCAGATTACATACCCACTTTAAAAGTCACAGGATATGATGCAAAATGAAAATGAGCAAAGCAAAGGACTCTGCATGCAAAAAGTTATGGAAAGTTGAAACTTAAATTTATGAGACACATTATGCAAAACTGGAGAGCCACTTGTGTACTGTGTCTTATTTTGGGCTGGTCTGAGTCTGATGTTTGATCTCTACTTTTACAACTATAACCAGTCCAGCAACAAGTCAGGAGGAAATGACTAGAAAATTATACACTTTTAACAAAGAACAACATCAAAACATATTTGTGCAGTAGCCATCAAGCTTAAACTCTATCTGGTGTTAAATGGTTATGGTCCTTACAAGCACATCGCTGTTTGTCTTGAAGACAAGCCTGGGCGTGTCCTGAGTAAAGCTGTTCTGGGGTAATTTCCCACCGAGGCCATCGTCGTCTCTTGCCTGGGGGGGAGAAATAATGGCTTCTTTTTACGAATGGACAAAATAAACAGGTGAACAAAGGCAACAAGGAAACTCAGAAATGGAAAACAACATTGAGAAAGATGAACAGAGATGGTGACTGTAAAATGGGTGAGCAGTCATTGGTTTGGAAAAAAAAAAACCCAAAAACAAATCAATCAACAGAAGTCTGTGAAACAAAACTATATGTGTGGGTACGTGTACATGCATGTACATGAGCGAGGAGATCAGACATTCAAAGTGCTGTCCACTACCACAGCAGTGTGTGTTCATTAAACATTCATTTAATTACTTATAGAAGATAGAAAAGGGGAAAGTAAACACATTTAAAATGAAAAATCAATTTGGTTTAAACAATATGTACTGCTCTGAGGACATTACACACTGGAGTCCTAAGAACTGGGACCACTTCCCTACTGAGTGAGTGGTTTCACACAGATATTTGAAATAAGTTCTTTGGAGAAACCTACAGAAATATTTATATATAACATACACATGCTCTGCAAACCCATTATTCTTGTTGATTGACATTTGCGTTACTTTTACATTGCTACAGTATTCCATTTGAACCTTTTCAGTATTTTGATGGACTGGTCCAGTGTGTACCCCACCCTCACCTGAGATGCCAGCTGGGATTGACTCCAGCCCCCCCCCCCCCGACCTTGATGGATAAGCGATTGAAAATAAAATGAAATGAAAATGGAAACTATTTTGATGTCCCTACCGACCATTTTGTCTGCCATTTATTCACTGTATACAATTATCATCCACTCAGAACAACCAAAAGGCTGAAGTCTCTTCCAGTCAACTGCTATTTTCCTTGTGAATGAGACAAGATGTGCACTGAGCAGAACTTCAGCTAAAGCGGGGGGTCGTCCCACACTAAGAGGTGGGACAAAGCTAACTAAGCTCAGAGAAAGAGACATGAATCAGGTAGTCTATTCACACTCGCACTGTTCAGAGTAAAAGTCTTATAAGGCAAATGAAAATTGCCTGTGTGGAAGAATCTGAGTGTCGGGGCCTCCCTTCTGCTGCTGAACTGATCTCAACCTTAGGTAAAGTTAGCAATCTGTCCCTCTGTGCAGTCAAAGTTTAAAATTAGTATCAAGTTACAGAAAACCTCAAACAGCGGCAGAAATATTTGGCCATGGGTCATGTAAATGAAATGCAGATTTCATAAATATTTTTTTCAAATGATATCAGATGGTTTAAGTCACTTATGGGTTGTCCTGTAAAAGGTTCTTCTTATTCAACACTCCACATATAACAGTGAATAAACTGTGCTATGAAATCCCTGTGCTTAGGGACCGTCCCCAAAAATTGAAACATCAGCTAAAACAAAATGAAATGATCGATTCCCTCCAACAGAAAACTCCTTTAATCATTTATTCCAGCTGCAAAAGGAGGCACCTTCGTCTGCACTCTATGAGTTATTCATGACGCACAGCGTGAACACTGAGGCAGTCGCTGCTGTTGTGCCAGGTGTGGGCAATTTTGCTCCAAATAAGTTAGCGGAGAAGCTTCGGCTGGCACATTGCCAAATTGTCCCATTGTGTTTCAATAAATGAAATGCACCTTTATATAATACAGACCTCACTGTGATATAATTAGTTCATTTTTTACAGCCACAGGGCTCAGAGCTGTGGTTACCAGAAATGAAGACTTAACCTCAATTACACATGTTCATCACACCATTTGCAGCCCTAAAGCTGACACTTCATACTGAGTTTATATCACTGACAGGTGAACTGCTGGCCTGAGCATCTTTCTTTCATATCATGTTCTCTTTAAATTGCTCGTTGCAACCTTTGATTTCTTCTGGGTAATTTTGCCCCCAGCTCTGTTCATCTCAACAATACCAAAGGGCAATTCTGGCATATATTTTACATTTTTCGTCCAAAAAGAGATTGAGTTTGCTTCTGCCTCCATCTGCTTAGGGTAGGGTTACCCATTCCAAGCGTGACATAAATCAAATAATGCTGTCTTGTGTCTTTTAAAGCGTACTGGTTATTTGTACCGGAGAAGGATACAGTGTAAATTTGACACAAAACATTGTTTGGCAATGACAATTTACACTGTAACAAGGAGGATTTTTTTAACTTTGTCACAAAAGGTTGGAGAAAGCACAACCAGAGATTATGGGGTCATGGTTATTTAGAGACTGTCAGTGCACTAAATGAGCAGTGGGTATAGGCTGACCCATTTCAGCTATTGTTTACTGTTCCTCTCACACACACAAATGCACCAAGCTTCTGCAGTATGAGCACCGACATGACACACAGACACATTCAAAGACAGGTAAACACACATGAATCTGGCCACACGCACACATTATCACTCTTTCTCTCTCATGCACATACATGGGCACACACACACAAAGATGCACCACTGTGCTATTATTCTGTCTCCAGTTTGTGCTCTGACCCTCTGGCCCCATGCCAATTCATTTGCATATTGTACTAATGAGGTGTTGGCACTGTGAACGAGGCGTGAGGCGCACACAGGGAGCCATACACAGATAAAGGAGATGTGATTAAGATAGATAGATAGATAGATATATGGATAGATAGATGTTGTAAGCAAACCACCACTTTGCTATGCATTTCGCATCAGCTGTGTCGTTCTGTTTAGCGTTGTTGTTTTGTGTTTTATTTCTGCTCCATCATGCCAGCAAACTGCAGCTGAAATTCCTTACAAGAAAGACAGAGCAGGACATCGGCCGCCCGGCTCCCCTCTGGCGACTCAGCCGTCCTGAGGGGACATCACACCAGCTGCCACCATGTTAGTTTCCATCTGGGCACAGATATGTGTCCAGGTTTGTGTGCCCATCACCTGCCAAAAGTGCTGCATTTCCCAAAGAAGGACGCACAAAGCCAGGCTTTTCCAAATCCAAAGACAAACACAGCCGCAGAGGAGCTCAGTCCAAATCCTGATATGAAGGTGCAGTCCCAGCACTGCGCAGATGACATGTAAGAAAAAAACACATTCAAAAAAACCAAAAACAAAAACCAAGAAAAGAAAAATCTTGCTCCCACTCCCATGTTTGACACCAGCCGAACCAGTTCAATTGTGTTTGCACCCCTGCATGGAGATTTATACGAATATGCACAGGAATATTTTTAGATGACTATGATCCTGATCTCTTTTTTTGTGCACAAACAGAAACTAGGGGTTTTCAAGGGTTGTCTGGGTTGTCTGGTTAGATTAGAGATGATTTAGGACAAAGGTTCCCAAAATCTTTGCTTAACACAATACTGTTTCAAGTAGAAGATTTTTGTAGCATTTTGGGGGAAAAAAATAAGAAAAGTAAAAAAAACAAAAAAACAATCAAGAACAAAATTTTATGAAGCACACTTTCCAACCTAAATAATCTTGTAAATGATTGCAGTTGTGGTGCTGACCCACAATTAACAACCAATGCTGCAGAGCAATATAGTCATTTAGGGAGCCATTTGATTTGTGTAAGGAAGACTTACAAGTTAGAACAGATGCTACCATTTTTTAATATACTGCTGCATTTCTTTACAGCACCATATGGATATATACAGAGCAATACTGATCTCACAAACTGCTGTGACAAATATCTCACAACTTCATTTTAATTGCAGAGGGAATGATACGGGGCAATTTTCTTTTACTAAATGACTTTTTAAGGGTGTTGCAAGTGTTATTATACACAGAAGTCACTCTAGAGTAACATCTTCCTTGCATACTGAGAACTTTGAATTGTGAACTGGCAAATTAGTCTATTCCCTCACTCAAGGTCATCATCACAATATACCTAAAATGTGGTGGGATGAGGTGTGCCGGCAAATGCAAAAATAAAGCCTTTACTGCAGTTTTTCTGTGACTTGAAACCTACAAGTTTAAGGAATGGCATAAAGGTATGCAAGTTCATGTGCATGGCTCCACTTTTACAATCTCAACACCTACTTAGTCTTTACTTTTAGTTACTTCTGTCTTCATTTGAGCTGAATGGCTGGCAGCTACGAGATAATCACCTTCCTCTCCGTGCCCTGAAGCTCTGTCAGGCAGGCCTCAAGGCTTCCTAACCAGCAGTGTTCCTGAGCCACAATATATAGACACATTACACACTTCATCATGCACACAAAATTTCTACATGCAGCTACATTCATACATATACAAGGTGCAGCTCACACATGCGTGTTTGCACACTCAGGCACTCACTTTTCTCTTATTCCTTTTGCGTGCCCTCCTTGGCAGATGCAAGGTAAATTGCGGAGTGTTCAAGACAAGGAGGCAACCACGGGGCTGAGCAGACATGTCTGTGTGTGTGTGTGTTTGAGATGATGTGACATTTCTGGGCTGACATGAAGCGGCACTCTGCCCCTGTGTGCCTGGAGGGAGCTCCCGGGGAAAGACACTGATGGAGGTCTGGGGTCTCCAGGGGGAAATTTCATGGTGTGAACAAAAAGCCCTGCTGCAGCATAAACAACCTGTAAAACACAAGCTGGAGTCTCCTGACTATCTGCTTTGGGCTTTTGTGAACGTTGTCAAAGTAAAAGATGTGGCCCAATATGCGTGCCGTTGTGTTAATTTGTGCAAAGTATCCAGTATAAAAGTATAGAAGGATCACTGTAGCGTATTTAAATAAAAAGTGTAATCTTTACAAATTCAATACACTAATAAGTCCCACAAGAATCAAAGTGAACGTGTTTTTAACTGATTTTTTTTTTTTTTTTTTGGACTAGTTCCACTCCTTGCTGCTTTTTCAATCACAACAGACTGAATCTCAGCTCAGGGCAAGCTGCAGAGGACAGCAGATTGTTCGGGCTATTGCAACAGCTAGAAGCAGAATTTCATCACAATTGATGTTTCAGCAATACATTCACCTCCTGCATGCACCATTGAAAAACCAACCAAAACTTATATATAGATTATATGTTTTCTGTCTGGAATCTAAGGCTGACTGAGAGCATCCTCTAACCTACACCTTTTCACTGCTGTGGCGGCCGCTCACCGAGGAGTAATCCATCACTACTAATTACCTAACTTAATCTTGGCACTATGTCCAATAGGCGAACATGGTTATCGGTGTATGCACGGGTGTAAAATAGAGGGAGAGAGCATAGGGGTGCATGTAAAAGCAGTAACTGTTGAACGAATTCCATGCCTTTAATCCTCCTAACTGTCCAAGCTCCATGTAAATTCACTCTAAACTTTCCCCTTAGTTGGTATCTTTCCACACGCATACACACCCACGCAACCCACGACATGCAAACCAAACAGGAAAAAAGAGCCAAGTTGTTTCTCTGAATAAATAGTGGACAGCCAAAAAGAGAATGAAAGTGAGCAGGCAGAGTGAGGTGACAGAATAATTGAGTAGTGTGAGTAGCCAGAAGGCAGCACCTTCCATACAAACGAATCCAGCAGCTTAAGGCGTACAGTAAACAGGCAAATAAGTGATTAGCCCGAGTTAAACTATCAATCATCTTTTGCCACACACAACCACACACTACATATTATGGAGTTATGGAGAGATATGAGAAAGTAGCAGCCATAGTCACCCTAAGAGGGGATTGGGTTTCAGGGATGAGGCAGCTGAAGATATTTCATGCAACATAATGCCACAGCCGTTGACCGGCCCCTGCAACCTCACCTCCCCTCCTCCCCCCTACCCGAAGCAAAAGCAGACACGAGATACTTTTTTTTCTTTTTTCCAGCCATGACAATATTTTTTTCTGTTGTTAGACAAAAAAAGAAAGCCTACAGGTCGTGTTGTCGTGGCCAACCTTGTGGGTGCGTGAGAAAAGAAACGTTGGCTTCGATTACACAAATGGCCTGCATGCGCGTACAAGAAGCAGACAAAATATAGAATATGAGCCGCTGTGGCAGAGCAGGCCTTTCCTGTATTTGTGATGTTTGAATAAGTGCGTTGTGCTGATGGATGAGGGAAACAGCCAATATGGCCGAACAGGAACGAATGCATGCGAAATATCTTGTTTCAATAAGCTGTATGGATGCATCACTTCTCTTGACTGTACTTCTACATTTCTGTCCTGCTGATTTTTAGGTCCAGATCTATTTTATCTTTTAAGAACCTTTTTTGGGGGGCCTGTTTTTTTATTTTTTAATGTAATACAGTGGATGCAGCGAATGATATACAGGAAAGTCAGGGCGCAAGATAACCGGTTGCCTGCAGCACAAGATTGGAGTACAGTATTTATCAATATCAATAATTTATGTCATCCTGTAATAATGTTTACACATTATTTTAATTACAATAAACAAAAAAGATCATTTCAGAAATGGCTGGAACTGACTGTGTGCAATCTTGATAGTTGCACTCACCAGCTAGAGCATCTTGACAGAACTGAATAGACATAAATTAGCTCAGTGCTCTTTTTCACAAAAAAGAAAACTGCAGACTAAATGAATTCAATTTGTAAATGTAAGTTTATATAAATGATATCAGCTAACCAAAGTTTGTAAAGGTCATTTGCCTGATTTTGTAGGATACATAGAGCAAATAAGAAGCCAACATATGCATTAAATGTAAAGTAACCAGTGAGCTAGCAACTAGGTAATTGTCCCCGGAAATAAAGAGTGTTAACTCTTATCTCTGTTTGTCCTAAAGATAAGACTTAAATGGAAATCATGTAACCTCAGTGGGCCTTTAAATCGACCTCCTGTCTCATGCAATTATGTAAACATGAGTGTAATGTCCCAAGAAAGCAGCTAAGACGACAAAAACAGCAAATGGGGAACGTTTGAAGAGAAATAGGAACTATGCAGTTCTGATGCAAAATTAGCACAGTGAAAAGGGTTGGTGCCAGGTGAGGGAGAGGAGCTGTAAAATTGCACCCAGTTTTCAGGTCTTGGGTTCAATATCCAGTTCAAGCAGACAAATTATTGCTTTACATCTCATAATTATGGTAATTCTATTCTGCTGCTTAGTGTTTAAGAGACACTAAGTCAGGATTATACAATTAAAGAACAAACAATCCATTTTGCATAAATGGACTTCCATTCTGACAAAATCCTTACTGCTTCATGTCAATGTCTAAACATGATCCTGATCATGAGCAATGATTCCATTTTAACGATGATATATTTAAGTGTTTCTGAACTAAGGTAGGGGGACTGTCTGCCTGTGTGACTAAATGAAATGTTTTACTTAAGCAAAAGCTACAGAGTTTTTTTGGGGTTTTTTTTTTAAGTTGTTAGCATGCATTGTTACACAGAACATCAGGTACTTAATTAAATATTATTGCACTGAGCACTTGAATTTGTGAACTAAGTGGCTTCAAAGTAGCAAACAGATTGCTATTCCTCATTGTTGCGTATGAATCATATACAATCATATTAAACAATTAAAATGCTCCATTATTACAACCGATCAAATTTCACGAAGGTTATTGTGTTAAGCAGAAAGAGAGAGACTGCTAATCATTTAGTGCGCATAAGATTGCTTCTGACTGATATGACCCCCCCTTTACAGCCTTTTGCACATCTATAACGTGTATGAAGAGCTGTCACTGCAGTGACATGACATGCTTTTAAGTTTCTGTCAAAAGTGTGGGGCACATTAATAGGGAGAGTGTAGAGAATTGGAGAGAGGACTTGTGCATCTTTATAGTTTTTCCACTCACTTTTTCCTCTTGACACCTCTGTCTACCTTAAATGCCAAAACATATTCTAGCTTCACTCTCAGTCTCTCTCAAATGTCACTCATGGGGTCACAGTATAATGCAGCCTCAACGAGATTTAAAGGAGCTGCTCTAAACAAAGTAACAATGTACTATATGAAATGAACATGATATTATGATATATTTTGTAGCTATGGGGTAAGAAGAAGGAGAATAAATACATCATAACTGTTAAATAAACTGGTTTTACTTCTATTTTATTGAAGAGGAGTCCCACAGATTCATAAAGGGGAACTTTGTTAACATCAACCTTAACTTAGATGTCATGTTTGCAGCCTCCCTCACTGCACTACATTTTTAATTGACATTGAGCTGTCCTGTCAGGTTTGTTGCATGTCAAATGGCACCGACCTGCATCTGCCTCTTTTTGAAAATCTCCTTTGGAGCTCTGAGATCAAAAATAAAACTAGTTCAAAAGCTGCATTCATCTGATATGAAACTCTATAGCTCTTCCAAGTGTCGCACATTCTCCCACAAGGTTTTAATGTGTTGCACTCCTTGTCATCCCCGGGACCAGACAGATCATCACTTCAACATTCAGTACGATGGAAACTACAAATTTGCCATTAAAAGTAAATGGGCTAAAATGTTAAATTAGAAAATGAAAAACATACACTATGAGCAACAGTACAGTAGACACAAGGTTAGCTTGCTTCTCATGCTTTCAGGAAAAAAGTGTCAGCAAACAAAAGGGGATTGGGTACCACTAACTGAAATGAACAAACATACTCTATGTGCACCCCCCCCCCCATCACTCTGTTCCTGCTCCAGTGCAGTGCTTGAAAAGTGATTATGTTTGGATGAATAACTGACTTCAGGACAGACAAGCAGGAGAGTAAAACACGTCATACTCACAGCGTAATTCCTTATATATCCCAGCTTTGGTACAAGAAAGAAAGGAGATTGTTTAACTACAATCATTGGGGGGGAAACGAGAACACAATAACAACTTTGATATTTGCTGTCTGTCCCTTAATGCATCACCATGACATGTTGGAGTTGATCACCTGAATATGTTTTTATTGTAAAAACCATGATGTATTCTAAATGGTTTCTGCTTGGATGTTTTGTGTATTATGCATTTTGCCTGGATGAAAAAGTAAATGTCAGTTGACATTTTTAATCTAAAAATTTTTAGTTACAATTTCCCAGAATTTAGGGTGATAATTGTTGAAGCTACAAAAGATAAAGTTGTTCCTCACAGTATAGAGACTATTAAACAGCCATGAAAATGTCATTTAGCTCTGTCAGGAGAACAATGTAGTGCCTGTTGATAAAGACGCTGCCAGATCATGTAAAGTGTTCTGGCAGCCGTATTGCAGGGTTTCTGCTCTCAGCAATAGAACAGATACAGTAAATGCACTTGTGAAATTTGTTGTCTCAGCAGAACTTAGATGTATTTCATTGTGCTGTGTTTTCACCATATGCAACAAATAACTGCTGAAAACTCAAATGACCAATTTTGTGGGTAAATAATAAAGGCGTTAGAAGACTAGCTACTAGCTGCTATTTGTCCATTATTAAAGACAGGCGGGGAATTAACGGGTAA
This sequence comes from Remorina albescens, assembly GCA_034769265.1. Lineage (NCBI taxonomy): Eukaryota > Metazoa > Chordata > Actinopteri > Carangiformes > Echeneidae > Remorina > Remorina albescens. Next base: position 16,960,101 of record CM068488.1, on the reverse strand, counting down.
GACTATCAGGAATGAAGATATGAGTTTACTGGCAATTTGGAAATGATGTCACCTTATCTGACCTTTTGAGCGTACACTCATGAAATTTTATTGACATGAGTGTAATGTCACAAAATGTATGTAGGCCTAATTGTTTTCTCTTCAGAAAAGATGACAGTAAATGAAGATGTTTGACTAGAAATACAAAATCATTCTGACGGCGAAAACACAGCTTGCCTTAGTGGTACAAAGACTATATTGTGCATTTACTGTCTAATCTTAGAGCTTTGGTTCAATCCTTTATTCAAAAAAGAAATTCACGTAACATGTTTTAGTGTTCATATTCAGTGCTGTCTTCATTTAATCAACTCTCTTAACAGTTTTAGTTTCCTAAACGTACAACAACCCCCCCACCCAAGTTGTTTTAGCAAACTAATCTCGACACTTTCACCTTTCATTTATTAGTCTAAACTTGAAAAATAGCACACATGTTTATGGGTATTCTCATCAAGATATATACGATATAACTACATTAGTATGTAGTTACATCGTTAATGTAATGTAACCTATAACTTGTTGTGATGTTATTTATATCTTACAACAAAGCTGATTTAGCTAACTCACACATAGCAAACTGACCTTGATATCACCTTTTATCTATTTATCCCAACTTAAGAATAGAGAAAATGTCATTTTGAAAAAAAATAAAATAAAAAATTCTCATAATGAAAAAGTGATAAGGTGTAACTTTCATCAAATTGTAATTTATGCATTTTTGTTTGGGTTGTGAAAAATTGGGGGGCAAGATGGTAACTAAAGAGCTGCAGGCTAGATCCTTCCCTACTCCCACTCGATATCCTATATTAATCCAAGCACAAGGTGCCTTGTTAACACTTTTTTAGATCTAACACTTAAACATGAGAATTCCTCAATGTTAACCTATTCCTTGGCATTAGCAGCATGTCCAAATCATGCAACTTGCAAAGGTTGTTCACCACATAGTAACGCACAATATATTGTGATATATATTAACTCGTTTGATGCTTGTTTAACGAATTTGCTGAACCATTTTGTCCAGTTTTTATTCTCATCGTGTGGTTGCCAGAGGATATGTGACACAGTGTAAGTGCAGACACTTTGAGAGGTGTTATATCACATTGTCCATCTGAGATGGATTTTTACCTTGTTTCTTTTAAAGTAGGCTCTGCGACAGGCAGCAAAGCACTTCTCACTGCAGAAGCTCTTCAACTCACTCCCCATGCTCAGAGAATAGCGCTTGACACCGACCTTCTGGCACCAGGCACACATTATCTGCACATTGGATGCATCCTCATCTAGAGATATACAAGGAAGAGCGACAGTGAATTAGGATGGAGCTGAGGTCCAGTGTATAATTTCTTTCTACTCTGTAGACCTTAATTCTGCACATTCAGGCCAAAAGGATACTATATACAGACTTTTTTTTTCATGTTTTTATAGGAATACCTTTTTACAATGTCACATAATCAGCAGGGAATAACTTGAACTGTGAGACACAAAATTTCGTTTTGAACTTTGTCTTGCACCTTGTGATCAAAGTGACACAGATTATGATGAGAAAATACGCTTAAGAGAGGATGTTACCGCTATTATATTTTTAAGTGCAACTCCACTGTGGTGAATATCAAAGAGCATGCGTGTATTAAGCACAAGGACCAAAATGCATTAACTCCACTGATTCAACCCAGCTGCTGGGCTGGATAAATCCACCCAAGATTCAAGCCACAAACCACTGTAGGATTTATAATGAAGACCTGCCAGGGGTAAATGTAGTAAAGCTGAAGGAGCTGAAGGACGGACAAGGGAGGATGCCTATTTGTGGCTGTGCTCTGGTGGAGGTAGAAGTGGACCAAATGTGGTCCCATGACACTGGATGTGATGGCTGTCCACACAGAAGGCCCTGAGAGAAGGTGTGAATGTTCATTCTGTGTTAAAGGGTCACACACTGCAAAAGGGTCACAGACAATCTGAAATCATTCTAAGCAACACAGTTTGTGATAGACATAAAAAATGAAGGATATTTTCACAGAAAAATACATTTGAATAAAAGATTGCATTTATAAGACAATTTAGACCAGTGGTCCCAAACCACTGGGCCCACGGACCGGTCATTTGGTACCAGGCCGCATGAAAAGAATAAAAAAAGATTTTATTGATTATCTGTGTGAAAGATGTTTTATTTTGAAAGAATGACCAGATACATCTGTCTGTCCCTCTGGACACCTGTCAAGACGCTCGTCTTTTTCACATTATACAGTATATCAAAAATTAAGCCCACCAGCTAGCAAAAATGATTAAAAATTAATAAGAAACACACGTCTTGGGAGAGCTTCTTTGGAAAGGTGAAAAGGCCCAGTGAGGAGACAGAAAAAAAGAGCCTACGACTTCCATGGAAAAAAAAAATACAATATCAGGAGACCTGTTTAAAATACGGATTTATTGCTATAGGGGATTCTCATGCACCGAGCCCGCTCTGCATAATATGTGGCGACAGGCTAGCAAATGAGGTAAGAAGCCTTCAAAACTGCTTCGTCACAAGGAGACATGCACTTTATCAGCGCTTTGGTCACCCTTCATACATTCAGTGTAATGGTGAGTTGTATTTTTATGCACTTTAATTTTATTTGTTTCTATGCCGGTCCATGAAACTGGTCCGTGGTGCAAAAAAGGTTGGGGATGGCTGATTTAGACCACTTTTCAAATTCACATCTGACCTAACCTGCTGTGAAAGAAATTCTGCTGATCTACACTTCACACTGACACTGAAACTTATTTAAGTTATACATTTGTTCACCTTCCTTTCTTATGGCCAAAGAGGAAGTTTTGACTGATAAATTTGAATGTGTAGTTTAGTTATTCAGTTAATGGTGCTTCATCAGAACTCCTGTCTGGGAGGATGACCTTAGATTGGAAACAGAAAACTATTCAACCTTAAGAGAATAATGTTTGGCACTGCTAACACAAAGATGGCTGGTTATCATCCTAGCTGCTTTCCACATCAAGGAACAAGTAAGAAAAGCAGACAAAACACGTGGTTGTATCAATAAGTTGGCATGCTTTGTTGCTTTCGAAGTTTTAAAGTGCCGTATCTCCCTCCATACTCAGACTGGCCATCAGGACCATGAACACAATTCCCACTGTGCCTCCTCATTGATGGACCATAATGTTTTTATTGTCCCTGTCATTCTCTTTGCGGAGCCTCTTTGTTTGATTTGGTCATGTAATGGCAAACCCATTTCCTTTGGCCATAAATCATTACTATCCTGTGAAATTTTGTACTTGGTGGCAGACAAAATTGTTTTGTAACAGCCATACTGATAAGGAACCAATTTAAAATATGGATTGTGTTCATTCTCACTCAGTGGTTACAGTGTGCAATCAACACTTGCTTCGTTACAATAAGCTAAAGAAAACAAATTGGACTACTGCCATTTTAAAATTCAAATAATAAAGTATTTTTAAAAAATCATAATGGATTTACAGGTGAAAAGGAACTTAACCTCTTCTGCATGTGAGAATTTGTGGTTTCCCTCCCAAGTGAATCTAGTTGACCTCAGCACATTCCCCCTTTAACTGAGTTTTACATTATTCTCAGAAAAAACCTTTCTGGGAACCACAAGATGTAATCCACTAAAATCTATGATAATGGTTTCAGAAACCCACTCCTCGCTTTAATCTTTGATTTAGAGGTACGCAGCTGCATTCTTGCAGTGTGGTCAGTGTGGGCAACAAAGTATTTTAACAGACAGTCAGTGGCAGTGAAATGGTGCTTTTGTGGTAAACTGCTGTGGTAGACTGCTGGGGATGACCTGCAGGCTTTTAGTGCCTTCACTGCTACATTCAGAGGGATCCACCGAGATTCCCTCCAGTGTTTTCCAATTATCACATTATGACCATGCGGGTGTGAGGGCGAAAAAATGCAGGCCCATTAGTCTTTCACCCGTGCTCATCTCCTTATTGCGGGCTGCCTGGGCTTTTCACCTCTTGGCGAGCTTAATGGATCTACAGGGCCGTCAGATTTTAAGTAAAGACTAACTCACAATTAAGGGAATAAGTCCCTGGGGTCCTAAAGACAGCACAGTGGACCCAACAAGCATATTTTATGCATTTTCTCTGCTCCCTATCTCAGTCCTATAGTTTCTCCACATCATTGTGTCTCTTTGGATTGCTGCCCACTACAGGGTTACGATAGAAAAAACAAAAAATGGTTTCATTCCAAGCTGACTGAGTAGATGGATCGGGGTTTGTATAGTGTTCATAAAAATGTATGTACCATAGCATAATGAATGGGATCGAAGCCCAACAAATCACAGCAATTTTCACGATATTTTCACATTTTCATGCAAAGAGACACCTTGAGGTGGGGTTGTTTTTGCCTTCCCACATCCTGGCCCATTTCAAAACACTCACATCTGCATGAGGAGCAAAAAAACAGGGCGGTAATTATGCAGCCACCACACTAAATGCCACCATCATGCTCTATACCTGCACCTCAAAAGGTCCTTTGTCGGACTTTGCATGGCACATGAATAATTCAGCGTATGTGTGGGGGTGGAGGGGTGGGTGAGTTAAAGGGGGTGTTGGCTGGGTGGTGGGTTGGTGCTGGACTTTAAGTGGGAACACACCATCTGTTTCCCCGCCTAGGCAAGGCCAGCGGGGACTCCTCTTGGGCGATGCCAAGGCGGCCTGCTCCCTCCATCAGGGCGTACCAACCTCCTGTGCCACAGCAGACGCAAGGGATAATGAAGCCTGTGTCTGGCTGGGGAACGTGGACATTTCCACAGAGAGTTGATGGGGTAATATTGACACTTGGGCAGGTGGAGGAAAACAAGGTGTACAGCAGGTAGCTAGCTCATTAGTCGCCTGCCCCTGGCTGATAAGGAGTCTTTCAGGCTACTGCAAAAGCAGAAAGTTTTCACATTGCATAAATATTCAGGTTTCATGCTAAGTGCTGGAGAATTAGCAAGTGGGTTATTACTTTCAATGCAGTCTGTCTGGACAACAGCTGTGAATGAGATCCATGACATTTCCTCTGGTTGGGGACATAACTGTGTGTTTGTGGTTGGGTATTTGAGTGAATACATAAGCATCCTGTGATGGGCTGAAAATGACCTTGATCTAATTAGATATTTGCAGAGAAGCCTTTTTTAATAAAACACAATTGTGAGGACATAAAACAGTGTATACTGTATGCACTGATTGCTGGTGTGGGCTGTTTTACCCATTTCAGTATATATTTTGTGTATGTAGCAAATTCCTCGTCAGTTTTGGCTTTCTTGTGATAAACTAGGACATCTATAAGCCGAGACAGTTTTCCATTGTGGCTGTCCAAGGTGTGAATGCTCCCTACCTGCAGGGGGCTTGATCAGTGGCGGAGGGATCATGGGGACTATCATTGGCAGGTTGCCATGTTCCTTGGTACTGGCCATGGAGGTGGACGGTGTGGTGGAGGACTCTGTGACTCCATTCCTGGAGGCTGGCATAGACTGTGAGCTGTTGGCTTGATCCGGAGAGCCTTCGCTGCAATCCGCTGAAGCTGGGATTTTTGGCAACAAGTTTTCTACACAGGAGAAATTGAGCAAAATAAAGCCCCATTGAATAACTGATGAGATGCTTGCCGCTTTACTCCTGTGATTATGAGGGAGCCTGGGATGTTTGAAATTTTAGTCAGTGGGTCATATTTCAAGTTATGAGGCTGTTTTTAAAGGTGGGCTTGGATAAATGTACTTAGTTAACTACTACTTACTTAAATCCCCTGAGAACAGAGTTGTAAAGCCTCCATATGGTGCAGCGCCCCATATGCAAAAGAAATATATGTGCATATATTGAGTTTCCATGTACATCTAAAATAAAATAGCATATGTAACAAATTTAAATATATGAAACCTATGATATTTAAACAATTTGATAACTGACATACATTTCTAGCCAATTTAAATATGTATATCTACATCTTCATATATATAAATATATAGCCATCCCTCGACAATACAGTATGTTCCAAACATTTTATTTACCATATTTTAATTAAGTTAGACTAAATATATATTGATGCCATGAATGATTGAAATATGACAACTTCCGAAAAATTCATCAGAGGTATTTTTTTATGCATGTAAATATACATTTAAATATAAATTTTATCTTCCTCTTATGGCAAGAGAATATATTGTATATGTCAGTGATGTAGGTGTCACATGTGGCAACATGACTTGACAATTTCTCTCAGGATAAATAAAGTATCTATCTATCTATCTTGAAACCTGAGTGGGAATTTTGTTTAGATTGATCATGTGGACAAAAACATAAGTCCAAATGAATGCTAAATTATAAGTAAGTAAGTATTTGCAATTAATACTTTCTTTTCAGCTTGTTGCGGTGCTCTCATTTGGCAATTGTGGCAGATTTGAACTACAGAAAAAAAATTCTTGATAGAAAATAGAAATCTGGAAATCTCGAATGTGAAATGGTCTAAACTTTGGAATTAAATAGCACACTGCTGAACCCCGTTACTCAGAGTAAGAAGCTGTATCTGGGCCCTTAAATAATCAAAAGGAGTCACAGTCATACATTAGACATGTTCCAAAGCACTTCGTATTTGCACAAGTTTCATTATCTTTTCACACAGCAGGGTATAAAATACCTGTGCTCAGTACCGTACTATTGTGGTGCTTTAAATAAAATAAAACCACCAAAATGCCATCTGTTTAGTGGCGCTCCCTACCTTTGAGGACAGAGATGTGCTGTGGCGTCTCCCCTATGTCTAGGTTGTCAGAGTCTCTGAGCTCCACCTTGTCGTAGCCATACCAGCCCAGCAGCTCGTTCATGGTGTTCTCTGCAAAACTCTGCAACACACACAGTTAACAGGTGAGACTCACAACAAAGGTTTTCTTACTTAGCATTATAATACCTTGACATTAAGCATAAATGTTACCCAAACTAAAAATGAAAATAAAGTAGATTTGGGGTCAATTATCATAAAGACAAATTCAACAATCGTTGTTTTGCTGTTATTTTTGTATAGCTCCTTGACTTTCATACCACATTTCTCCAGCTAATTAGGCAGAGTTATTGCAAGCACCTCAGAATGTAAAGCTTTGCTTGAAAGAAAACTGTGTGTAGGTCTTAACCCGGGGTCTTCTTTATAAGTACAGGTCAAACTAATTGGGACTAACTCCTGTCCAAACACTGCTGTGTGTATTCAGCCAGACTAAAGGTCCCTGTCACATCACAATATAAGAGGAGGATCTTACCAGAATAATAATGTCTATTCAATAAGTGCAATAAAGAAAATGGAAAACCAATCACAGCACACTTGAATAAAATGAAAATTGAAACATTATCACAATGGGAGTAAAGACAGACTAACAAAAGAGACAATTTTTATTTTATGATATTACTGACTTAGTGAACCTCCACATATTTCTGTGGCAGGGTCGTTGTTGAGCTATACTGTTTTGTGGGATCAGAGATATTCTTTTATGATTATGTATTTGTTTTGTTAGTGTATGTGTTATATATAGTATAGCTCATTCTCAGTGGGCCTTAACCCCAAAGCCATTTTTCTTCCCCTTAAATATCTGGAGGATTAACATTATAAAAAATCTATCCATAATGACTATATAATGTTGACGACATCAAACATAAGAGTTAATGTGTATCAATCACTATTTAGCTGAATGGAACCATTCTGAATGTTCATTTATTTTTACACACACTTCCATTGAACGCTATCTTTGGAAACTTTGGGCTCAGCTGGAATTTGAAATAAATGTCTGTGGATTTGAAAAATGTTAAGTTTCACAGCATGACTGACCACAGCTGGGCCACTGACTGCTACAGAAAGAGTTTGGGGAAATATGTTTATTTTCTCTCTTGGCAAAAGCAAGACGAGAAGTTCAGCACCACTGATATATTTGTGTGTTCAAGGAGCCAGGTAACGATTCGCTTGGCTTAGCATCTCAATAGAAAACCTTTGGTCTAACTTTAGTGAAAGAGTAGAAGTGGAGATAGCAATAAAAGCAAAACATTAGCCATACTCTCAAATGCTGGATGTCTAAAGGAATGAAGTTTGAGTTTGTACCTTTTCTTCTAAAGTAGTGAATAAACAGCTGTTAATGCTAATGTTAGCTTTGTGGCAATAGCAAAACTTACAAATAACTCCTTTAATCTGCACTAAAGCCATGATGTAAATCTAAGATAACTGTCCGCTGGCTTTCGCTTCATATTAAATGTAAAACTGAACCGATCCCAACATACCGAAGCGATGGTAAATGTTTCAGCTACGAAAACCTTAATGACTGTGATGGAGCAGTGAATAAATATTTTTCATATTTAAAATTGAAAGTAAACAGCCGTGTGTGCTGTCTGCCTGGAACAAGGCCCCACCTCCGCCAGCAGCACAGCAGTGCAGACTGCTCTGCAGATAGTTTGAGTATGTATGCAAAAAAAGAATAACACTCTATGCAGGTGATGCAATAACATATTTCCTCCATAACAGCTTCCCACAACACAGTCAACAAACACAGTACTCACAACAAAACTATAACCCTTCTAATGCATACAGCCCATTATCACCATATGCGCCTCAGCTGGACCAATCCCAGAGGCATTTATTCATTGAACCCTAAGCTATGGGAAATGTTTCAGCTATTATTTGACTGTAACACATAGATGAAAATGCTCTTGGTGGAAACAAGCCATAGAAACTGTGGATGAATCAGCTGGAATTATTTAGTGTGTGTGATGTAGTATTAGTCACAGGTCACCACACTGTCGGCTTAGAAGAACTGCTCCTCGATACTTTGCTACATTTTTCTAAATGGATGGGTGATCATTTTAAATATATTTTTTTTATGTTCTTAAAGTGATAAACACAACTTAAGTTGTAAGTGACCGAATCAGCTTTGTATCCAACGTCCCTGTCAATAAGCATTGAAAAACAGCTTGGAGAATCATATCATGAATTTGCAAGGACAAACTCAATATAGTTCATACTGTGTGGACACCAAACTCATCCACCTTTTCTTACTATTGGTGGGTTGATCCGGATCAAATGTCAGATCATTATTTTACAGTCAGTCCTACTTTGTCCTGGACATTATCACATTGTAGCAGTAGCCGTCAACAATCAGTCACTAAATCAAGCAGTTAAATGTCGATTCCAAACAGTTCCTATCGATATGTTGGAGCCAGAGTGATCATGCTGGAGTGGTCCAGTACCACCCAGCACATCTGGCTCTTTGCTGATGTTGCTTTTGCATCAAAACATACACACACACACACACACGCACACACACACACACACACACACACACACACACACACGTACTTCATGAATGTGTACATCACTCAATTTTCCGCTGCATTCTGAATAATGAAAGTGCATAAAGATAAATCATTTTGTAGCCTGACATGAACTATGACATCTGTCTCAAACCAATCCAACCCGCCTTTAGTGTAGATGCAAAGTAAAATAAAGATACTGAGGAGACAAGCCAACTATTAAATGTTTTTCAGTCATTAATCATGTTTGATGCTGTGGCATCAGCTCTTTCCGCACTGGGGGTTCATGTCTATTTACTAAGCTGGTCTTTGATCTTTCGTACCAAAGGGATGAGACAGAAAACAAGTTCTAACTTGGCGAGTGCAGCTCTCTCTGAAGACTACTCATTCACAGCAAGAGGTAAGTCTGAAGTATTGATTCACAATTTCCCGTAGGTGGAAAAGTGACCATATCTGATACCAGAATTTAATTTGGGCAAGTGAACATGCAAGGGGTTATAATCACAAATAAAATGTCCTATGTTGCTCTGAAAAACAGACTGAAATAGCATGAATGGCTCATCACACACAGGGATACAAAATGACCTGGAGTACACTGAGCACAGAGCCTGTGTGTGTCCACAGCCTGCAGACAACAGGTTAGTCCTCTGACTCAATTACTCGATACAAATTCAATTACCACAGCACCAACACAGACTGCAGTTTGGATATTGCTTACAGTGGTATTATAGTACAGTAGATACAAGTGGAAATGAGCCATACACACACACTTGTTTAGAGGCAGAAGTATCGCTTTGCATATTTGAGACACTGGCAGAGTGTAGGAGAGACAGGCAGATTCTCCCCCACATCATCAGCACATATCCCCATTAATAAGAGTTTTAGATAAATGTATGATGTGGTGTATTTCTCTCAGAGTAGTAGTGCTGCTCGTGGACCAGTTTTGCCAAACTATAAATAAGGAACATGTCGTTCCTGTTATTCTGTAGATCGGTGAACGCGATTGAAGAAGAGGAAGGACTTGGTCTGAATCCTGGTGAGGTATTATTAATGAAAAATGACAGGAGTTATTGATTTGTCTGTAAGGAAATACAGCTGTGGCGGGCTGGTCAATGGGAAGATGTTGCACAAAGCTGCAGGTCATGGTCTGAGTCAATGAAAAGTGAAGTCAAGGCAACCCGTTGTGTGACATGACACACCACGCATGCATGAACGATGGAAGCATTTCAATGCACGGCATCAGAGCCGCAGTTTGTGGCTGACAAGGCCGGCAGCTACCTGGGGCCCCAGGCTATAAGATGGCCCCAAAGGACCGATAAACCTTACTCTGAAGCAATGTCTCAAAAAGCAGCTCCCTCTCCCTTAAACGACTAATAAGATACAAAAAGAGGCCCATTTCAAATAAAACCAGTGGGGATCAGCAAGTTGTCATGAGGTATTCCCATTTACAGCTCATTCACATTTATATCCTGGTGTTGATTGGTCGACCAAATGTGCTGCCTCTCTGTCCTGACCACTGCCCACTCAGTACAGAGCCCCCATCAGAGCTTCTTGACTGGGAAAGCAGGATATAATGTCTCTCCAAAAAGTCTCCAGATATGTCGCCAGCTGCTTTTTACGGAAAAAGAGGAGCTCTAGAGTTTGAAAAGTCACCAAATCTTCTGAAAAAGTCAGAAAGTTGCCATCAGCACCCAGTAGAAAACCTCCTTGAAGAACTTTACGTGTTGACGAGCACTGGCCTTAAAATGTGGGTTCTTTAGGCGACGAGACTAAACTCATTTAGTTATCTGTTTACATTTTCATTATCATTTATATTCTCACAATTCTAGATGAAATTTTTATTAATATTTTATTATATTTTGTACACCTTCGCTGGAGTCTCATAATTTAGTCCCTAACTGTGATGATTGCTGATTTAAGGGGCTGTTGGCAATTTTTTTATTTATTTATTTTTTGGAGTTAGGGAACCACCAGACACTAAAATTGGCACTAAATAACATGCACACAACACATGTGAACATCCGCAACTCTCTGGAATTCAAGGTTAGATGGTGTCAGCGTCCAACTGTGAATGGATTTGTAGCATTTATTTGTGGTCATTAAAATCTAATACGCTTACAATTCTCAGCTTTTAAATCACAGAAGTTCTTAAAGATGGTTGTAGAGTTAGTGCAAAGCTGGACATGTTAGTGTGTCTGCTATGTAATTGCAATCTCCTGGGTTCAAATCTGTCCATGGGACTTATGCTGCAGGTCATTCTCATCTCTCTCCCTGTTCCCTGTTAGCCTCTCTGACGATTACTGTCTGAAATAAAGGCATAAAAGGGCCCAAAATTTTCTAAAAAGATGGTGGTAGAGAAAGCACCTGTTCACAGAAGTTCATTTTTCATTTTACATTTCCTGACAGTCACATTCAATTCTTTTTTGTGGTACTTTGTATAACCTTAGTTTACCAATACATTGTGACACAAAGCTGACACAAAGGTTTCTTTATAGAACCTGGACTGTTCCATTCCTGTACTTTCTGTGTAGAAAGTTTGTATGTTTTCTCTGTATTCACTCAAATTACAAATTCAGGACATGAAGATAAAGTGATGAACTGAGTCCACAGGCGTGGACACATTGTGGCCAGAGTATATATTTTTCCCAAGCCTAAAACACATTGTATTCTGGAAGAGGTTCCTCTCCCACCTGGAGAAAATGTCAAAATTGAATACATTTTATTTATTAACTTATCAAGTTCATTTTATTTACAATTTGCTCATTAACAAGACATGTTCTCTCGGGGCACTTTTCATATAAAGCAGCTCTGGACTCTTAATAATATTAATTAGATATTTAAAAGCAGAAATTTCTCTAAAAGTTTCTAATGCACTTACTGTAAGGACAATAATAATTGTTTCTATTTGTATCAACCAACCAGAAAGAGGCCGAGCACTCACAGACTCAGAGTGTGCCTACTGGCAAGCACAACTGCAACAATTAGTCCAACTGCAAGGATGAAACCCTGTGCAGAAAAAATCATCAAGGAGAAAATCCTCCTTTTGAACAAATGAGCTGGAGCATAACCCAGCTTGAATGTACTCCTGGGTAAAACGGATGTAGCTGTAAAATAGCCAAATCACAGAGACAAAAACAGAGCATCTCTCTGTGTCTGCTTTCACTTCCTACCATCCTGTCCTCTGTGTCACCCTACTACTTTGAGAAAGTGGGAGTATTATTAAGAGTGGAATCTAATCCTGGTTGGCGGCTCATCAAAGCAGACGCACCAACCCTGGCTTTGGCTGAGCTGGAGAGGAAGAGGCATTGGAACGGCAGCTACAGACAACTATATGTTACAGTGGATGTTCGTCTGAGACCAAATCTGTGTTTGTCAGCTTTATTCATTCCAACAACTTTTAAAAGCTTCCGTCACCACCAAGTTCAGCTGGAAGTGTGGCTCATGTTTGAAGTTTCAGGCAAAATGTTTGTGTCAAGTTCGAAAAATGTAAAGAAAAAAAAGGTGCTCGACTGCAAGAGTTTAGGGTGAGGATGTCAATCGGTCTATCTGTTGATCTTTGCAAGATTTCAAGCCAAAGGACAATATCTTGACAATTATTGGACAAGTTTCCATTAAATTAGGTAAATAATAATCAGAGTCCCCAGATGAAGGTTTAGAGGGACGTCACTGAAACTTCCAAACTTTTTTTTAGAAAGACACCGATTGAGAGATAGATTTGACCAATGCGAACAAGAATAGCTACATTTCCACAGAATTGACAACAATGATCTCTAGAGTATGGATACAACCATCTAGCTTAATAAATCCACTTTTATGCAATATATATCCGCATCTAATGGACAGATTGACATGACATTAATGAAGCTAAATCATTTTGCTAAAAGGAAACATTTTCAACCCTCTGGGCAAATTTGGGGGCAATATTAATAAACTAACATACAAGAGGTTCCCTAGTATTCTTCATTCATGGTATTCTGAGGGGTGTTTCTGATTAATGACCACCCTGATAGCTGTACCTCATAAACCAGCATATCTACAACCACAGTGTATAAACGTATCATTTATGAGTATTGACTGTGGTCACGATGTAAGATGTGAGATGATGGTGACAAGTTTGAACACGGTCAAAAAATAAAGAAACCATCAGCTGAAACATACCCATGAAGCCCAATGCCTGAAACCCAGTTTGAGCCAAGATTTACACAGGGCTTTGAGTCCGCCAGAAAGTTTACATTTGAATGATAATTAGTGGTGTAGTGAACGGTAATCATAATGTACTCATGTTGCCTTCAGCGCAGATCCATTTCACAGGCCGCCACTTCTCTGCAATACTTTCAGCAGAGGAAAACGCTAAAAATAAATCTAAATCCTGTTTGTCCACAGTCTTCCCCATGTTTCCCCTCCACTAATACCCAGCCATGGCTGGTATGACTTGTGGTAATGATGATGGTGGGAACTGGATACCTTTGGGATAGAAACCAGAGCAGGTTACAGTACACCGTGATAAAATTCCCGAATCCACATGCCAAGTTTCCCTTTGCCTCCTCCTTCTCCACTTTTCCACTCCTCAGCTCCCTCTCACTTCTCCTGCCTCTCCCGCTCCTCTGCTTTCATTTCCCTCTACTTTCCTTGATATCTGATCCAACAGAGACGCTCAGGTTACAGTTTTTACAGCTTAGCCAGCCCAGCGCTGTATACATTCCTTTCTCCCCTGTTTCCTAACCCACTCTCCTGCTTCTCCATTCCCGCTCCTCCTTCTCCTTGATTACTCACCAGGGCTTATTTTACCATGGCACACATTAAGCAGCCAGATGAAGGAAACACTGTCAGACTGTTGGTTTTTCAGTTGAGTATGATCCCTCACAAGGGCGCATTGTGGGTCTGTGTTAGTATATTTTCCTCTGGCTTTGGTCTGAATCATTGAAGTTGAGAGCCAGGGTACAAGCTGAGACTTTTTGTTCTGAATAGTTGTAAAAGAGGAATCTGAGTGTTTTCTACAGAAAATCACGACATTAACATTCTTCTTCCTGGATTTACCGTCCTGGGAGGTCAATCATAGAGCCAGTGGCATGGTGTTAATTACCTGCAACTCTGCAGGTTGTAATCCACAGCTCCAGGTTAACATTTGTTCCATACTTGCAATAACCTGTCATATTAAATACATCCATAATAATTTAACCAGGTTTTCCTTAGGAATCACTGTGTTGATATTGGACCAGTGAGAACAGATATTTCCTTGGTTGCATAAACTCACTTTAAGTGGATCAGTGTTTTCTCTGAATTAACTTTATAGACAACCACTTGTGTGTGTGTGTGTGTGTGTGTGTGTGTGTGCAATGGGAGATGAAGGTTGTGTAATGAGCTACAATCCAACTTGTTTAGCCTTGGAAAATGTTTTGACACCATAACCACATCTGCTGCTTTACTTAGTAGCTTCCCATGGCATTGATGGAGATGCTGACGTTGATGTACCATCAATATAACACTGCATGTGCTGAAGGTGGTTTTTTCTGTTGTTGTTGTTGGTGTTTTTTTTTTTTACTTTCTATTGACATATCTAAATAAATATCTCATGTTACTGACATTTCCATTTGATTGTTTGTGGCTGCTTTTTGAATGATTGTGCTTATATTTATTAGATTGTTGTTACAAAAACAATGACAAATGAAAACTACATGAAATGAGACATTTAAGTGACATATTGGCTGTCCAAAACATATCATAAGTCATACCAATTCACTGAATCCTGAATGATGACCAGTGTCACAAAATCAATCATCTAACGACAAAAAATATACATACAAGCCCTGAAAATAAAATATCATTTCTGACTGATGTGTGACAAAATAGTCAGTGTGATAAATTAAGACACAATGCATCTTATTTTATTTATTAATTTTAGGATGAACACAAATAGATTTATTTTATTTAGATATGTCCTTTCTCCTGCAACAGTAAAAATTACTTGAATAAATACAAACTTGCGCTTATTTATCTTGAGACAACGCTTAAGGATTCTTATTAAGATTTATACCATGTTACTGCCATGTTGAGACTCCCTCTACTTCTCCCTTCTTAGGAAATAAAGAACATTCTCCATGGAGAGACCCAGCCTGACACCCCCACCTCCTGCATCCCTCCCCTCTATCATCAGGACCAGGCAGAGAAGGACAGGTTAACGGTATTCCTTCACAAACTGAGGGGCATGGCAAATGTATTTTCATTTGAACAATCAATTTATTAAAAAGAAAATCAATTCACAAGCAGTTCAAATTTAGTTATTAAATGAACTAATCTTTGTCTAACAGCCCTGCTTCATTTTTCAGTAACAAGCAAGGACATTTCTGCGAATTCAGCCTGGTTTGCATCTGTTCATGCTGCAACTAAATAAGAGGGGAAAAAAGCACCTCAAATACAGCAGATTGCTCTGTTAATTAATAGGCTCCTCTCATGTAATATTATTGTAGCTAACTGCCTGCTCCTGATTGCCCTATGATAATAATAAATGCTTCTATGCCAGCTGAGCTCCCCACGACCCATCTAGATTGTCATCAATAAAATACACATTCATCCCCCCCCCCCCCCCCCCCCCCTTTTTTTTTTTTTTTTTACAGTACAGTGAAGAAGCAGTGACAAATGGGGTTTTGGAGAGGTTTAAACACAAAAAGCCTTTATGCCAGGGTTGTTTCAGGACTCGCTCAGAGCCAGCACCCTCGCTTTTCCTCTGTCACCCTAAAATCACTATTTCCAGATTTATTCCTCGCTGCGATCACCTGCATATGCATCCACAGAGGCATAAACACTGCGAGCTCATGTATCTCCAGCCAAATGTGTACAAACAATGAGGAGAAGGAAGACAAAGCGGACACACAGCCTGCCTCACACACACACACACACACACACACACATACACACAGAGACGCGCGCACGCACACAAATGCCAAGAACACTTTCTTTCTTCCACAACGAGCCTGCACGGAGCACAGGGCTCAAATATCACTGTGTACACCGAGAGAAAAAGCCTAAATAGCAGCGTGCTGCGTCCGGATGTCGGGCTGAGCCGTGCAGGCCGAACGCTGGAGACAATGCGCTCTCGTCGAATGCGTAAAGCTCAGAGGCGCACATCTGGATCACACGCCTCTGGGCAGCTGGACAACACACGCACACATACACACACCTCGACTCTGAGGCAAACCCACACAGTCGCATCGGGCCAGCGGACTCATCGTGGATGTGCGAGTGTCTCCCCATTGATTTGTAGTAGTTGTGAACGCCGCGCCGTAATGTTTATGGTATTAATAGTAGCCAAATAGTAAAGGCACTGTTGACGCCTTCACTGACGCACTGGATTTTCCGTTAACTCTGGGAAAGCCGCGAAAGGCAGTGCACACAGAAAGAGAAACGATGACATGGAGCGACAGGGAAGCGCACTGTCTCCTCCACTGGTCCAAAACTTACTGGAGGAGCAGGAGCAGTGACTGACTGGGTGCCGCATCCATTGTGCAAGGCGGTGTGTCGGCGGAGTGCGCTGCCCGGGCTGGTACATTCATTTGGATCGGACAATAGAACTTGTTTGGTTTTTTTTTAAATGGATAAATCAAAGTTTGACTAGCATGCGGCCAGTTGCACTTGAGCGTATTGTATATATGAATGAGACACAGTGAAGGGCTGGTTAGCGCTTCCACACACATGCATGCTGCTCACCACCACTCCGTCTCCACGCGTAACCACATGCAGCTGGACACAGAGCCTTTACCTTCATCTCTTCATTTATTTCCCTTTTCACCGGGTGCGCTGGTTTGCGGCTTCTTTTATTTTCCGGAGGTCTGCCCTCTTTTTCCATCTCTGCCATGTTTTCTCTGTGATACTTCTGTCAATATTTGCGGTGAGGAGGGGGGGGGGAGGTGGAGGGGTTGGGGGGGTGAGGAGGAGGGGGGTGGGGGGGGGCGAGAGAGGCAGCGGCAGCTGTTTACAGTCGCCAGACGGCGGATGTCTTGCAGCTCTTCGGCGGCCCGTGTAACGCTGCTGATGCCGCCGCGGGCTTGCGGTGCCCGTCTAAGTCAGCCATCTTCTGCCCGTATCCTCCACGGTCCGTGCGCCAGTGGTGAGCCGCCTCTGTGAGCCAAAGGAGAGGTTGAGTGAGGGGAAAAAACGAGACAGGGGGAGGGGCGTCCGCTGAAACATTATATGACGCGTTGATGATCAGAGGTGGGCTATTTCTTCTCGCTTTCCCGTGGAGTGCAATCAGAGCGGTCACATCCACTCAGCGCTGCTGCCTTATGGTGACAGTGTGTAAGCAGCAAACAGGTGCCCACACACTCCTCCAGTCCCACATTGTGCTTCAGATGAGTGTCACAACCCACCGCTGCTACTCACAAAGACATTCAGTGGCAGACTCCACTGATTCAGTCAGTTAACACAACAAACTCAGGTCTCACGTCTGCAGATGGAAAAACATTCAGCTGACAGGTCTGACCAGGGAAAACTCCAGCCAAGTGTAGAGACTGTGGTGCCTTGCCCAAGGGCACAATGCCAAATTGGCTGCCTGGATTAAAACCATAGCTTTATTTATTTGTGCAAACTTTCCACATCATAGGAAAAAAGTGGTGAAGCAGGTTTATGTTAATGAGAGTCTTCTCAATGAGACAATGAAAGTGAGTTCAATAAGAGAAGTGCTGCCTGGAGCGTTCCTGCACCATAGCCAGGGAAAAGGTGTGACACTGTGAAGGCCAAAGGAGATAGCTTGGGTGTGTTGTTTTGAACCATGATGATCAATTTGCTTCTTCTCCCCTGGGCTTTTCCATCAGGTAATCATGCATGATGCAAACAAGCCTACAGGCCTGTCCATTTTCATTTTAATCCTGTATAAAGTGTGAGGTCGGCAACATTTATTGGACTTAAAAATGGTTGCTGAAATCCCATGCTTCAGTCTTTTACACTCGTAAGAGACAAGATGCATGTCATGATCACCAAAAGTATTTAAAGTAAAAAACTATTTTGAAAAAATCTGTTCAAAACTTATTTAAATAATGTTTGATCTTTTTTGCCATGTTTCTTTGGACTGATAAATAATAATGAACGTTTCAGTTTTAATCCAAGGTTTAAAGACGAACACTGGAGCTCTCTTTAAAAACACGTACTGCAATAAATTATAATAGATCATTTAGAAAGGTAAATAAATAGTCTTTGTCTTATATCCCCTGCAGGCATTGCTGTCTCACATGGAAAACATCTGCATGATCACATATGCACGTATATATCAATGTTTAACATGCATATGTTACACATGCACACTGAGATTTAATTTAGAGCTGTCTTGATTTTCTGTTCAGTTTACTATGTTTATTAAAATGTTAGAATTGCATGTTGATAATGTAACATGTTGTATAACAGTGAAGTTCCTCAGGTAGGGCCTCTCAATTCATGAAAAACAGGGTTGTTACTGGCATACGAAACAGATTCAGGGCCCTTCAATAAATAATTTTTGCTTTGGGCATGAAACTGTGTGTTTCAACTGTGTGCTACATCCTGCCCTCTGACTTTCAATGGAATTACAATGAGTCGACAGGTGGAAAGCTGCTGAGAGGGCTGGGAGATACTGCTTGTGGCATAGTGACACCCATTTGAGCCAGAAAATCAGCAGGAACAGGAGCTGTGAACCGTGACGCAGGGTCAGGGCAAGATGAGTTGAGTGTTACAGTGCTGCTCTCACTTTGCAAAAACCAGCAACACACCTGCATCATAGGATTCACTGTTGGAGCTACAGCACTTTGCTTTAGTGTTAGATAGCACTTCTAATGCTTGCAATAATAAATGGTGATTGCAATATAAACACAGTAGCTATGTGAATTTAAAAAGAAAAGAAATTGAATAAATAATAATTATAAAATTATAATTTGTTGGATAATGTAAAATTGGCTGCATAATGAAATGAATCAGTGGAATTTGGTGTGATTAAAACTGTAACTACATATTGAAGCCTCCAGTTATTTAAATCTACACAATATGCTGCTGATGAAGGATGGATCAAAACCTAACTATACATTTTCTGTAGCATAGATTATATGATTATACAATAGTTTATGTGTATTTGTTCTATTTTAAAAAGGAGACTACAGCTCCACGTTGTATAGACTGTCCTTGACAGACTGTCTCTCCAGTCCAGCAATAAGCAGACGGAGGAGGATTCAATGAAAGCATTGTTAAAGCTAACGCTTTGGCATTTCCCTATCACACTGTGGCCTGATGTATCATCACAAAGATTGTATTACACAAACTGAAACATAACACACTGAAGCGTTTTTTTTAAATGGATATTTGCAGTTGTTTGTTTGTTTTGGGGTTTTTTTGTATTCAATTACTACATATTATCTCAGCATAGTCTTTCACATTTAAGCATGTGGTTTTGTCATGTGACATTTTCTGTAATGCAAACACATAATCAGACAGAATAGTACACAAGAAGGAGTTTTCTTAATTTGCAATAGTCGGACTAAATATAAGGCAAGCAGCAGTCTAGATGATTTCCAATTATTGACTAAAGTAGTGACAATATGTGTTAACTGAGATTGGCACTCCAGCACTCCCCACAATCCTGACGGATAAGCGCTTGAAAATGAATGAATGAATGACAATATGTTAGTGCTTTTTCCTGAAGATATATAGTTTATCTAACTATCAATCACTACCAACATATCAACATTAAATCCCAGACCAGTCCTGTCCCCATTTCACAGTTTTGGACATGTAGGCTACATAAAAGTGATACGCAGTAGGCCATATGGGTCCTCATATTACCTAACCACAGGTACTGTGACTACTGTCACTATGGCACTGTTTCAGTTTGATCTAAAATCTTATGCTAATGGTAACTGATATTTCATCTATTCAGTTGGCTGTGTTAAGCCTGTATGTTAATGTATTATGTATACCAATAATTCAGGTGAACTTTATGTCAGCCCCCAAAATATGATCACTTTATCTGTAATTTGTGCAATGCACTGTTGAACATCATTGCAAGATTACAATAGTTAACTTCAAGTTCCGACAAAGCAACCTAAATCTTTACTACTAAGTTCACAACCAGACACTGCACTATACTGGTCCCAGGTTGGTGGCAGAAAGGGGAATTTTTTTATGGCTTCCCAATTTAA
Organism: Remorina albescens; assembly: GCA_034769265.1. Lineage (NCBI taxonomy): Eukaryota > Metazoa > Chordata > Actinopteri > Carangiformes > Echeneidae > Remorina > Remorina albescens. Next base: position 16,939,645 of record CM068488.1, on the reverse strand, counting down.
GAAATTTTCAAATGAAAGATTATTTATTTACCTGGCCTTCCCACGATCACACTGTGCTGATTCCTGCAGGTGTGGACCAGCTATAAAAGTTTACATCTGACTAATTTTAAGTTATGTTTCGTAAACCTTATACTTTATGAATGAAACCCTGGAAACTAAATAACAAATCAGAGGTTTCATATCTTACTCTTTATGTGTGAAACTTTAAAAAAAACCTTACGCAACAAAAATAGACAAAAACTGTCTTATTTATAAACTGAGTGTGACCGGAAGTGCTCTCAGAGACGGGGCGTATCGGAATTTGGTAACAGCCGTCGTTACGTTGTACAGCGTAACGTATTACGTAAGTAAAGATGGCGGCTTACAGTGTCAGGTCGTGTGTTGTGAAACACAGCCGGTTATTCCCTCATTGATATGTTCACAGTTTTTTTTACGAGGATTGAAAATGCTACGTTTCCACAAGTAATACCGATGCGACATTGTTTGCTAGCGTGTCACTTTATTAGCGACTGAATCTCGTGACTGAATTTTAAAATGGTGGGAAGTACCTGAGTGTCACCAGTCTCCAACTAGAAACATTAACAGTAAGAGAATGTTTCCGGCTACTTGGTCTCGACTGTGCTGCAGGACTTTGTCCAGCCGGGGACGGAGGACGCTGAGTCTGTTCTCCAGCTCGGGACCGTCAAACTGGAGTAAAGTGGTCTCCGATGCGGAGAAGATCGTTGGCTACCCGACCTCCTTCATGAGCCTGCGCTGCCTGCTCAGCGATGAGCTCAGTAATGTCGCCATGCACGTCAGGAAGCTGGTCGGTACTCAGCACCCGTTGCTCAGCACCGCAAGGTAACACAGCTGAAGACACACTACTCTAAACACAGGGGACATGGGACATGGGACATGGGACACGAGGGTCTGTCCTCCAAGGAGTCAACCCCAAAACACATTGCATCAAAAATCTGGGAAAATAACGGGGCTACCTCTGGCACTAAGCACTCATAAATAGATAATGAGCTTCTATAAATTAAAATCGGGTTAGGATCTCCCCCCTCAAATGAAATGAACTGTAGCCACTTCAGCCAAGAAAAGTGCACCTCTCCCTTCTCAACAGAAACGCCAAGCAAAGCTTGTAATATTTCAACATATAATAGACACTATCTGAATGTGTGTATGTGGACAAAATGAAGGAAAAAAAATTATGAATTGTGAAGAGACCCGACAGGCCATTCATGTCTGTCGTGTCTCTCCTTCTGCTTAGACTATGCAAATGCAGCTTGAAATACTTGTCCAGTTATTTGTGGTTCATTTGATGCATCCTGTTTTTCTTCTGAAGTAAATATTCTAATTTACTGTAAATTGGTTCCTGTTGCAGTCCAGGTGAAAAGACTGTCATTGTCACCTGTGTGAAGGTCTAAATCCATCAGATGGCTCAGTTCATAAATGATACCATACCAGACATATATTTTTGAGACTAAGCTATGTTTGCTGAAATCTAATGGAGCTGTTATGCAACCAGAAAGCCACAACTGCATATTGATGAAGGAGGAGCTAAGACAGGGCACATTTCCAGATGTTATCTCACCACTTTAGGAATTGCCTAAGCTTTCCTGTGTCTTATCCAAAAAAAAAAAAAAAAATCTGTAACTTTGAGAACCAAACAATGAGAGGAGAGAGTCCTCAAACTCAATCCCACCACGCAGACGGTCGTGTTGGAAACAGGAGCCCAAGGGTGTAATAACCTATACACCTAAATCTGATATGACAATCCATTTGGGTGTCGTAGCAGGGGGCGGGGGTGCTGAAGGGACAGGAGCAGACCTCTTGACAGTCTGACTCCTCACTGTCAGCTTGGGTTGGCTGGTTCGTATTTCCCTCTGTGTCTCTGCCATAGACTCGCGGCAGATAAAAATATCCACAACAGCAGACAGGCAGACCCTCATGGAGTTGGGTTTCGGTTTTTTATTTCCTTTCATTCTCAAAAACTGCAGCTCAGCTAACTTTGCCCCAAAGTGTGGAGTTACAGCGAGGGGACTGCAGCCTAGGAGAAAAAACTTTACTTCCTTTAAGGACAGTCCTTGAGAGATGGGCTCAGTATCTATCAGACTAGAAATCAGTTCAACTGCTGCTTTCTATAATTTTTATTACAGTCTTACCTTAAAAATTCAATTGATGCAACTTTAAAGATGACCTCAACCAATGTTCAATACATGCCATTCAGAGAGGAGACATGTTGCACCTAAAAAAGGGCACAGCTTTGTTATACAGATGAGAGTTAATGAGAGCTATTTGATATATGCTACATTAAGATGAGACACTTTCCAATGCAGAGCCTTTGACATTTTCACAAACACATTTGTTGTGTAAGAAATCACCCATTGTCTCCTGTTCGCTCAACATCCAGGGATGTAAACTAAACACTGAGCTCATCAGTAAAATATGAAAGAAAAACACTTACGGACGATGCTTGGGTAATTTTCTCTGTCTTTTGCTGCAAGTGCAATGCATTATATTGCAATTAGTTATACACTACTTTTCACGATGCATCGTGGAATACTATGAACAAACTATTTAGGGTATAAAAATTCTCACTAAACATTCAAACAGCACTATCAAATGACTTCCTATACAGTTGACTGTAGAGGCAGCAGTGAGTGATTTCACAGAGCCACTGTGTATTCTTCCCTCAGTAGTGACTATTGACTTGAATTTAAAGACTTGAAAAGTTGAGTTCAAAGCTGAACTCTCTTATTCATTGTTTAATATTTGTGATCGAATAAACTGCAACAAAAAACAAAAAAAAAACATCTTCAGCGAGTATTAATGAAGATAATGAGTCTCAAATGCTGCTATTCTGCCTTCAGATGACATCTCTGGTGTCGTTTGACTGTGACTACTGTAATAGTCACCAGCTGCTTGCCAACACTATCTGCTAACTAATTTCACAGGTGCTATGCTTGCTGTGTGTATATTATCTGAAGACAAAGATTTAAACATTTCCAGTACTGTATGTGATTTGGGGTTTTTTTTGTTATCGTCCTGGCCTTAAACTCTCAGTAAACAAAGCTTGTGTGGGGACAGTAGTGATTGTAGCCATGTGTGCTGGTTGATATTTGGATCAATGGGTTGGTTAAAACACTGGGCGATGGAGGGATCACATGTGAAGAAAAGTATCATCAATAATGTTAGATTCTCTAAAATGTGAGCAGAGCAAAGCTGCGATCCACTGCTGCTGCCCAGCAGGGAAAACCAGGTACCGAGCAGCCAATCGGGAAGATTCCCGTTGGGCCAGGCTGGTTGTTGGGGGAGGGAGGGAGAGAGAGAAATCGATCACTGTGTGGGATGATCGGCCCAGCGGAGCAGGCCGCGACACCTCTTGTGGCTGTGAGTGGATGTGCCATCTCCCTAATGTGTCTGTAAAGAAGAAGAAGAAAAAAAAAAAACAAGGGGGAGAAAAGGTGAAAATCCCAAAGAAGACAAATGCCTCAGGCAGTGGGGCATCTGGAGACCAGTTTTACAGTTCTGCTGTGCAAGACAACACAGTATGAGTTTATTTAGCTGGATGATGTACATCTTTGTTTTCAGATTAATGTAGTTAACTGTGAGATCAAGTGAGATTTATAATTATAGAAAGATCAAATGAACAGACAAAAACTACAAACATGAAAATATGTCTACGTCTGAGCTCTCTAATCTCATACACTCTATTGTAACAAAGCTATTAATTAAACTGCTTTGTGCCAGCTGTTCTGGTTTCATGGATCTGGACTAAATACAGACACTAATATGGGTTATCAGGAGCAGACAGCAGGCAGCATACCTCTGACTATCCAATCCATTCATTCATTAACCATTCTTACAGGCTTGTGGGGGAGCTGGAACTTCCACCCAATACTGTGCCGCCCTCCTATCTAATCCAATCCATCCAGGAAGCAAGAATCTTGCCAAATTAAAGAAAGAAGATGTAAGATTGTTTGTCAGGACAGTGAAGTTGGTGTGTTGTACTAACCCTGAGGTCATTAAGATGAATGTCTGTAGATGTTAAAATAGGTACAGTATTGTATTATTCATCATTTAGAAGAAAAATGATTTGCAATGTACTGTCTCATGCATTAGCCTGCAACTATTATTTTCCTTATTCATCCAGCAACCCATTCTATTCTCTATTAATGACTTCATCATTTTACCCCAAGTAAGTCAGAAAATATGGAAAAAAGCCCTATCCAAGGTGAAGTCCTCAGGTGTCACACAAACAGATACACTGTTCACTATGGTGTATGACAAAGAGAAGTATTGCTGTCTCCAATTTAGGATGAAAAAAATTAAATTCTAATCCCGGCATCTGGAACTAACTGTTGGTCAATGTTCTGAACGTATCTTAATCTGAATCTGTGACGGTATCTGCCCTGCACACAGAGGTGAGTTTGCTGCATTAATTCTTTCTGTAAGGCTTATTGGCTCATTCATTCATTCATTCGTTACCAGACAAAACAATTACAGAGGATCAATATGATACCACACATGTGAGATCATACATTTACATGCATTCATTCCAGCCCCTGCGTGCGACAGCTGAAGTTCCTGAATTCCATCACTGCAATTGCAGAGCAGAAGGCGTGGTGACCTGTTCACAACCCTTTAAACTGACAGCAGCCCATTCCTCTCTCTCTGCTCCCTCTCCCCCTTCCTGTAGCCCTCACTATCTCTCTTTTTCCACATCATCCTTGCCCCACCCCTTTGCAGGAGGGCGGATGTGATTGATTGATGTATGCTGGTGTGTATAGTGACATAAATATTAATCATCTGCCACCCTCAGGCCACTGGCTTTCCCGGACTCCCTAGGAGGAGAGCAGCTTCATCAGTTTTTGCTCTCTTGCTGCTTTCTGTTCAGCAGGCCGTGCTGCTGCGTTCATCAACGCACCAGGCTCGCCACATTTTTCTAACTGAGTAAAAATTTAGATGGACCATAAATAAATTTCACAAGGTACGTAATGGCAGCTGTGTTGTAAATCTTTGGTAGACATAGTGTGCAGTGTTTTATGTGATAGGTGTGGGTTTTTGGGGAACGAACAAAGCTTCAGGGAATGTGCTTTTTTCCCCTCAGCACCAGAACACTGTGAATAACTTACATATTTCTTCTGTCATCTTCTTGCATTTGTGCCTGGCCTCTATTTTCACATCTCTCTCCGTCCCCTCCCTCTCTTCATGCTCTATCTCTCACATCCAGTCTGTCTCGAGTTCCTCTGCCTACCCCTGTGGTGCAGGGGTGGGTCAGAGGGGGTGGAGTGGAGGTGGGGGCTCGGAGTTGGCGGTGGGGTGGTGAGGCCTGTGTCTGGGCATCGAGCAGAGGGGGGCGTGGACGGTTGTCTGCCTTGGAGCCCCTAACGAGAACGTGATTCATAGCACAAGGGGCTCCCATAGGGACAGGATTAGAGGTGCTCTGTCTAACCGCTCCCCAGAGAGAGTAAAAAGATATTTAATCTGCCCACCATGCAGGCAGCTACCACTGTGCACTGTGTGTTTTTATGTGTGTGTGTGCATGTGTGTGCATGTGCATGCATGCGTATGTGAGTGTTTTTGTGCATGTGTCAGAAGCTTGTTGGCAAGGGGGTGGGAGAGCACGAGTCCAAAAGACACCAAAAGAAAAGAATCCAGTCCTGCAGAAAAACCGACTGCATATATTCCTAGTATAATAATTATTATTATTTTATTTTTTTATTGTTGTGCATTATAAATTTAAGTTTAAAATCCATGATTTTGGTCCCCAACTTGTTCTGTATTGTTCCATGATTGGTCCAGATCCTCATTCAACAGAATTCAACTGTTCTATAATAAACAGCAAATGAACTAATGTGCAAGACGAGGCTTTTACTACTATGTAGCTAATAGTGTGTAGGCTCAGTAATGTGTGACTTCCACTATTAAGAGTCTATAGTATCTAGTAAGGTGGTGGCTATTATTAGTCTGTTACTGGCTCTTTCCCATGAAGAGAGGCTGATGTCTGACAGAGGGAGCAGGTATGACTGGAGCCAGGCTCTACAAAGCAGAAGACAGCAGGGTGTGGTATGACTGAGCCATTTCTATTGTAACGTACGTTCAGTTCTAATCCAACCTGTATATTTGCAGGTCAACTACATGATGTTCAATGTGTGGTTCTTTCAGTCCACATGTTGAAGTTTCCTCGGTCACACACTGAACTCCAAATTGCATTTTCTTGCTATTCCACCAGTTTACATGTGTGAAGAAAGCGCTGTATAAATATGTGTGTGACTGAGTGACAGTGGCTTGTAGTGTAAAACTTGAGGATAAGTGCTGGTCCACATACTATGTATTTACCATTTAACTATAAAGACAAAAGCTGTTAATAGACAATATCGGTATGTCTAATTGTGTTTTGGTCTTCTCATGTTGTTTCTCTACAGAGGCTTTGTCTACGACAACAGGAACAACCTTCAGATGAGGGGCGTGATTGTCCTGCTGATATCAAAAGCCGCAGGGCCAAGCCACGCAGCGTCCGATCTCCTAGCTCAGGACATGGTCAGTGGGATCTACCCAAGGTAAATCACTTGAAATAAATTATACTGGGTGCTGGGTATGCAGGCAGACTGTATACATAATTATTTATTAGGTTGAGTCGTGGGACAAATGAAGGACTTTAGAACTATAATTGTACCAAATCTTTGCTTATTACCAGTAAGATCGTCATTAAAGATCCATCAGAGCATCATCAGCTAAAACAGCAGGACGCACTGATGAATCTTCCTTTTATGCAGAAAATTCCCTAAAGCTTGGCTAACTATGAAACATATAATTGGTTGCTATTGCTTTTGTGGTAAAACAGGACCTAATTGGCAGAACATTGCGTAAAAGACATTATGCCCTTGAGGATTTTCATAAGCGTTAAATGGTGTCTACCAACTTAAATCACACTCAGCGAATGTCGTTTTAGGAATTATGGCCTTATCACACCACAGCTGGCTTACACCAAGCAACTTCTTAGGTTTAATTAAGCCCAAGCCAGTAATTGAAATCCACAGATAATAGTTCATACCTGAAAAAACACACTAGCAGACGCGCCTCAGTACAGATCTCATGTATGTGCTACTTTTGGAGAAAACCGTAGCCATTACACCATGTTTAGCATTGGATCGTAGAGCCATTAACGTCCAAGGCAAGCAGACCAAGAAAGGCAATGCCCCTTTTGTCCCTGTTACATGCCTGCTGAAGGATAAATAGTGAGGGTAATTCAATCTTGTCCTTTGTGGTTATTGTCTATATCAATTCCTGTAAATGAGGCACTACATCATCCTGTGATGTATGATGGGATATGGGGGCAAAACAGCCACAGTTACAAGGAGGGATTTGAATTTTACTAGGCTATATTTAGATTGGAGCTAATTGGAAAAACCCTTTTAGAAAGTCCTTTCAGCAGCTTCCTCTGTGTCTGTGTGCACTGCAGTAGCTGCTGTCTGTTCATAATAATGAGTTATTATGTTATGAGTGTTCAACTGGCAGAAGTTAATGCAAACTTAGCTTCTCAACTATCATGTAGCATCATGCCAGGGCCAGCTTCCACCAATGAAACAAGTGGTTTTTCCTGGTTAAAATTCCTGTTGTTAACCAACAGTGTGGCAGTGCTGGCTGGTCCACTGTTTTGTCCCAGATTGAAATATCTCAACAGCTATCTGATAAGTTTCCATGAAATTTGATGTGACAAGACGAAGCTGACGTTTTATTTACCACCATCGTCAGGTCAAAATTCAAATTTTATACCCACCAGGCTCAGCTTTACCCTATCTTCAGTGCTAATTAGAAAATCTCAGCAAATGTTAACATGCAAAACCGATATACTGGATATAAGCAGAAAAACGAAATACACAACAGCTCTTTGATTTCTCGTGTAAAAATGTGATGTATGTAAAGATTCCATTTTTAAAAACAGACTATTTTGAGATTTGACTCATTCTTCAGCAGGACCTCGGATCTTACAATAACTGGTTACCTCTGTAGTCTGACACCACCCTTTATGACTGTTAGAGATCAACGTTTAAAGTTTGTATCTATCAGAGAGTAAGATTTTTTTACAGCCAGCATCACAGCCTCAGAGAGTGACAAGTGTGGCTGTAGGCATCTTAGTTGTGTGATAATAGAACGTAAACTGCTACTATGGATCAGTAAGCTTGGGATGGAATCATTCACATTCAACTGCTATTTAAATAATTCACTTATAGGAATGAATTGGTTGACTTGCAGTACAACTTAAGGAAAAAAAATGAAAAAATCACTGCAGGTTAAAGCACTCAGACTCTCCTGTAACTTGTGTGCTCATGCTGTGGGACTTTTACAGTGTGTTATTATTGCCCCCTTTCCATCAGCTGTAGGTATGTTAGGTGAGTGGAGTATATTCAGATCAAGTCTGCATAGATGTTACATACTGCAGTGTTTCTCGATTTCTTTATACATATTTAAAGGTGAGGTGTTAAATGTGGTATTTATGTGCTGCTGTTGAAATGCTCTAGGTAGCACCCTGAGGTCCTCCATGGCTTTTCTCACACAGACACAGCGACGACTAGCATGTGGCTCACAACAGGGATGTGGGTGTGTGCCAAGTGGTTTCTAGAAGTGACTGCTGTGTTTGGCGTGGCTGTGTGCTGAAAGGCTTCTTTATTGCTGATAGCTGGCACAAGGCAAATGTGTGCAGTGGAGCTGTGTCTGTGCAGAAACATCCTAATATTAGAACTAATTGGAATAAACCAGGCTTCATGGAGGTATTTAGGTCTTGTCCTGCTCAGGCTGCAAGGCCGAGTCGTGTCTGCAGATGAAATACTCCACGCTTGCCTCATGTCACGACCTGCCACACACATCATTGTGACACTGGATCACTGAATCCAACATACAGCATTCCCTCACACATGCATGCACACACACTCATGCACACGTGTATACACACACACACACACACTCACACGCTCACACTCACAGCATGATTTGATCACCTCATTTGCACCATCTTGCTCTCTCTCACTCCCCGCGGCACTCCCCCCCACCTCTCCTGGGCTCATTAGCACCTCTGCTGATGGCGAGATGGAAGGATGGAGGGAGACGGGGTGGGGCGGGCTTGGAGGGGGTGATTGAAACCTCGGGGGGATAGTCTCCTCCCTACTGACAGGCAGCATTTGTGAAGCATCTCCCACTCTGCTGCCTGACACTGATGATTCACCAAAGCACCACCATGATGGATGGATGGAGGGATAGAAAGAAAGATAGAAAGACAGAACGAAAGACACTCAGATAGTACAACTTGTACCCACCACTCCTAATTTCTTGTGGCAGATGAAAGCCATGCCACTGAACACATCATGCATGCTGACTGATTGACAGGCCACCTCTTTAAAGTACACACGGGGACACACTCACATCTGCAAGGCTGTATTTGATGGTGAGGCAGACTGCAGAGGGAGGAAAATGGAACAGAACAGTCAGGACAAGGGGCGTGGTGAGGGGCGTTACACCTCAGCAAGATGGCATCGGTTGCTATGCAACTGGGCACCAAAGCTATTTATATACCGGCCCCCTTGTCCCCCTTTCCCCCCCCAAGCTCCACTGCTTCTGATCAGGACTACTCGACTGGAGGCACAGCTTTGGGCAGTGTTTGCATCAGGGTTTCACTGGTTTTTTTGGAGGTTTAGTGCAGTTTTCCAATACTTTGAATTCACAACTTAAGACTAGATCTGAGGGATGTGTGTTTCCTCATGTTTCCTCATATCATTGAGTGGTTTCACAATGTGATGATCATGAATGGATCATCATGGACACAATGATGCCACTGATGCCAAACAATACAATTCTAACTAATTCTAATTCATTTATTTTAATATATCTGTAAGTATAGGACCACACTGAGTAAGGTGTTACGAATCGATAACCAGGACTGCTTTATGCTATTTGACATTTGAATAGTTTTGATGCCTCCACAGCGGTGACAGTCAGAGCCCAATGCATTATTGTTTTCATGTTTTGCCCGTCTGTCCATCAATCATTCCTTATATTGTGAACATAATATTCCAGCAATACCTTGAGAGAACTTCTTTTAATTTGGCACAGACAGAAATTTGCACTCAAGGTTAAGTTATAGCAGTCAGAGGTCATAGGTCAAGGTAGTGCCCCTCCAAAAACATGGTTTCGAACTTGCGAATGCAATATCTTTGTAACACTGTGAGGGAATTTCTTCAAATTTAATAGTTAATTTAATTTAAATGTCCACTTGGAGTAACTTATTTTATTTTGCTTTTCAACGGTAAAAGCTTACTGTGATCTCACAAAACACAATAACATATGGCAATGAGTAGAAGTCATTTTGATGTTTTTGTTTTTTGGTTCCTCGGCCTTGGACTTAAAATATGAAATTTTGATCTGAAAAATGTTATTATATGATTTGAAATCAGCCACAGGTCTTTGTCCAGTTCCTCTGCTGTAACAGTGCATTGTCCTGTTGAAGCTGGCTCTGTGAAGCCATCACTGTGATGTACTGTACCTTGAAAACACAAAGCTGTCAACCTGTTACTCTCTTTTTATTTAAACCCTGAACTTATTAACTCTCCTGTGTTGTTGCTCTGCGCCACCAAGCAGAGAAACCAACCAGACAATGGAGGTGATTGAGAGATGACATAGATGACATTATTGAATTTTAATCACATCTTTTCCACGCTGATGTTGAACACAGCAATTACCTGGCTAGAAGATATGTGTATGTGTGTGTAGCAAAGGGTTGGAGCGCAAGACAGACAACCGGCTCATCAGGTTCTCAAAGCGGCTGAAAGAAGGTCGTAAGTGGCTATCAGCGCACCCAACCCTGTCTGGATAGATCCCTCCTGTCGCAGTGTGGTGAGCTCCCTCCATATGGAGAGGGGCCTAATTATCCCCCACCAATGACTGAATCAACATTTGATTATATCCTCCCAAAGGCTGCTCTGAAAGGCTCTATTCAAAGAGCACTTTAATGTCTTTTCTCTCATAATCAAGAATTGCTGTTATTTGCTAATGATAAGTTCAATTTCTTTTTTTAAACACAATCCCTGACATACTATGTAACAAAATATCTGACATTCAGCCCTCGAGGACACAGATTTTGACCCGAAAGGTTTTCAAAGAGAATTTGTATGAATTTTTTATTTTTAAATACACAGTAATTTCTTTCTTAGTTTGACAGTTCAGTATTTAAGGGAGAGTTTGAATCAACTGTGGGAACCCCGATACTCTTTGTTTGGAGCAGTCTTGAATATTTTTGTCATAGGGAAAAAAAAAGCCAAACATCTGAATATTATATCATGTGCTGTGTTGTAAATGGATGTTTTTAGCTTCTGCTTGATGGATGAAATGAAAACCCCCAGATGCTTTATTCTGATCGAGTCCTTTGTGGTCAGCACACCTGTATCTGATGCTGTGAATGACTTTTGAAGATCGACAGACCTGTAGATTTCACAAGCTTTAAGACAATGGAAAAGTTTCTGTCAAAAAGCTCTCTAACTGTCAGGCCTGGGGAACACCTCCCTTAAAAGTTGTGGACCCCAAAAAAAAAAAAAGGTTTTAAAATGTATCCTTTTATTTATTTATTTATTTTTCTTTGTTTCTCAGCCAGAGGAACCTAGCAGAAATCACAGAGCTGATCCACACAGCATTCCTGGTGCATCGTGGAATAGTGGACCTGAAGGAGTGGACAGTTTCAGACGGCCCACTGAAGGACATGCAGTTTGGGAATAAGATGGCCGTCCTGAGCGGCGACTTCCTGCTAGCAAATGCCTGTACAGGACTGGCCCAGCTGAATAACACAAAGGTACAGTGAGTGTCAGTAACAATCTGTAGTCCTGACAAAAATCTGACTTGACACCAGCGATATCAATGAGAAACGCTGCTGTATTAATGTGGGCTCCCAGAGGTCCTCACGCTCTCACACATCATTGTGAGTCTTCATCACTACATCTGTGCTCTCGCTCAAATCACATCCAAACTGAACATCTCACAAGTGCTTCACCACGCTCAGACTCATTCAGTGATTTGCCTTTTCACTACCTGACACCTCCAGTGCAAACATTTCTGTTCATATTTCCAGGAAAATACATTGAGATTATTTTCTGAAACATGCTCAACTTTCTTTGTCTAAATTTCTCACGCTAAAAACACAAATGTGATGCACTTTCCACATCCCACAACCCCCCTTTTTGCTAAACAGTGCAGCCCACTGATTCACAGCCTGGGGGAAGGGACCCCAAATGCAGTTGGAGGATGAATGAGGGGTCACAAGCAGATTAACCAGATTATCCAGGCTCTAGATCTGAATCCTCTAAAAACATCAGAAATTCAAACAGGTCTGTTTTTATTCTTATTGGTGGCAGTTTTCTTCTGTTGCCGTGAGCTCAAGGCCCTGCATTTGAAACAAAGTCAGAAAACATCTTCATCAATATGACAATACTCACAAAACACCAAATACACAAGTGCTCTGCAAATTCTCACAACAGAAGGGAAACAAAAATATGATGCACTCTGTGTGCCTGTATTACAATACATTACATACACTTAACCAATCAGAGCAGGTTGGATTAGAAATAGGGAAGCCATTCACCTATATAGTCATTACACAGTTTAGCTATCTAACATTCTACTGCACATACTCGTACCATTCACCTCATTGTTAAATTATTGTTTTTTCTCTGTTTATAGTTGAAAGTTAATATGATCAAGTGGATACAAAATATAAATACATGACTATGCATCAGAACTATTTAAGTAATAAACGATGTAATCATCAATTAAACAGGTACAAACACAAATTAAAAGGTCAAATGTTAAGGTGCACTGAAGCGAAAAGCAATTCTTCATCACAAGTTGGGAACTTTAAGGTCTGTAAAAAGCTTTAAAGCAAAACAGTGTGAGTACAAGTACACAACTCATCACTGTCTGGAACCTGTGAGGAGGCCTTAAGGTTTGGTGTTGGGCGGCTGGTCCCACGGACGCCAAATAAATTTTTATTCACAGTCAATGGCGGTCAGCTGGAGTCATGGGAAGTGGCATTATTTGCTTTGTCTGCTCAGCCAGAGTGAAAATTACTGTTAATACTAACCACACGGTTCTTCTTCAGTTTGTTTCAAAGTGATGAAAACACATCAGTCCTCTTGTTTCAGAAACGGGTTGATGATAGCAGCACATGCCAGACTGAAAGTTTTAGACATCAGGTTCCTCAGTCAGTTACGTACAGGCTCCTCTTTGATGGCAAACAGTCTGCTCTTATGTGGGATAACCTGTTCGGGAGACACCACAGGAATCCATCTTATTGAGTTTTCAGTTTAGAATGTGTGTGTGGTCTGGTAAGTGCACCACAGATCATATCTACTACGCAGGCCAGTAACCTCTTGCTGACAGACGCTGTCACCACGCTGCTCTGTCAGAATGTGGTCGCCTAAGTGGATCAAAATAACCATCTCTCCCCCTACGATGTACCCATCAGCCGGTCCAGCCCTTATCACTTTGCCTGCTGCTTCTCATTCAGCTCATACAGTCTGGGTTTGTGTATGTTCTGTGGCAGCAGAAGGGTGCCCTCCCAAATACATGACATGAGTGGCGACTTGTAAAGGAAACACAACAGGAGTTTTAAGTATTCAACATTTCCTTTATAAATTACAGATAATTCCAAAGGTGTGGCCTTTCCTTTACTCTGGTAATTGGCTTTCATTAGGATTTGTCACTGCAGCAGCACCATGAGAGATAATTGTCACTATGTGGTTAAGCTACAAATTGCAGTAGTGGGAATGATGTTGTTGTTTCCCTGGAAGATGGAGAAAAACCACACTGAGAATGAGACGACAGCAGTTCTGCTGATGACTCCAGCTAATTCTGATTTAATCACGTTTGCATGGTGAGCAAGTTGGCGCCACTTGAATCAAGTTTTGGAGCATCTGTTACTTTAGTCTGATTCATTTTCAAGGCGAAAACAATGTCATTGAAATTCAGGTGTAAACAAACTTCCAGCAGCCCAACAAGCCTGTAATGATGTTTAATAGGACAGTAAATGTAATCTGAGGTCGTCACAGGAAATGTCCCCAGAATGGATGTTTTTAAGGGTAATGAGAGAGACATCTGATATAAGCAGCAGTTACTTGTGTTTGAAGAGGTTAGCAAAGCAAAATGAACCTTGGGCAAACCAAAGGCTGCACCGATGATTATGATCAGCTGTGTTTTAAATAGAAATATTGTTACCAGCAGCAAGTCTCGTATGAGATCTCTTTTAACCAAAGTTTCTCAAATGGGGTTGATAAGTTACCAAAACCCCATTCATTAAACCTGTAGTTTGATATTTTTAGGCTCAGTCCTGAAATAAGTTAGTTGGCATTCAAACTTTATCATACAGTTGATCTAATATGAGCTTGTATTAACAGTCAACTTTAACCCAATAACGCCGTGCGTATCATATTTGATACATACATTTATGAGACCACCCCCTTGGCAAAATAAAAGAAAAAGAGATTAAAAAGGCAGCTGTTTGGAAAAAATAAAGATGCAGATATAAAGATACAGATGTTATAGATGACCAAGGAGAAAAGTTTTTGTTATTGCCTGAATTGGGTGTAATGCCTGATGTAACAAATACGATATAAACAAAAAGGCAAATATGCTTTTTTTTTTTTTTTTTACATTTTGTTAAAGGGCCAAATAAAGACGTCAGATTGAAAAAAAAATTAATTTTCTGTCCATTATTTCTCGTCAGGCTTTACAGGGTTAAGAAAAGGACCATTATTTGCAAAAAATAATTTTTCTTCTTAATTTTAACACTAACCTTTAATAACTGCTGACAAACAACCTCAATTTAAGGTCAGTCTAGTTACTTGCTTGTCATGAAAATTTCAGCTATATTACAAGGTCTTTATCCACTCTAGTCAACTGTCAAACAAAACTTTAAAGCCCACCGGAGGAACTCCTTGTTGGAGCTTTCAAGATTTCAGATTTTCACCACTTGAAAATAACAATAATGAAAACAATAATTATGCAAGTAGTCAAATTCACCTCTTTTTTTAGAAATTAGACTCAAATAAGAGAGCAGGGGGTAGACAGATTCTGCAATTATAGCTGTTTCAAAAACTATGAACTATAACTATGAGTAAAAGCTACAGTTATTGTAACAATTACAGTTACACTTACTGTAATGAAAAAGGTGACCAAAATAAAAAAAAAAAAAAAGATCCACACGATTGAACATCTGCCATCATAGATTCATTATAAGTGAATCATTAATTACTTAGTTGTTTTTTTTTTATATATATTTAATGTAAGTTATTGGTAATACTGGTAAATCACAACAGTCCATTCATTTGTTATCAATACCATGTTATAGTGTCACAGCTGTTATTGGATGGGGCAGGTAGATTCTGAACAGGCCAGTCTATCACAGTGTAGTTTAGTCAAAAGCTCCAGGGAGAACAAATAGGTGAAGCGTCAGTTGATGACTTTGTTACATGATAAAAGCTTCCTCCACTTACAATGTTTAATTTGAGGAGGCATGTAGGAAAAAGCTGAAGAAATGTATGTGAGCATTGGTTTGCCTGGTCACATAAAGTACAACTATTTCTGCACAGCTCAAGTTAACAGCAGCCTTTCACAAACCATCTGTGAGCTGTTCCTTAAGTTCAGCTGAAGCACTGAACACATGTTAAATCCCGTAACTGGCATTGGGATCAGGGCTGTGCTCTGCTGAGGCAGTTGAAGTTAGAGGACCCACAGGAAGAGAAAATACTGTCTCCCACTGCGTTTCCCAACATGCAGCTACATAGCATCTTTCATGAGACCTTAATAATTTTATTTTTTCCAGAGTAATTTTTCACAGAGCCACAGAGGTCATAAGAAGGTTTACAACTATACAGCTTTTAAATAAGGAAAATGCAATAAAGCCTGTAAGATTTAATTTTCACTCACTGAAATGTGTTAGGTTAGCGCTGTTGCCCCGCAATAAGAAGGTCGTAGGTTCGGTTCCTGGGCCTGGGGACTTTCTGTGTGGAGTTTGAATGTTCTCCCCGTGCCTGCGTGGGTTTCCTCCCACAGGTTAACTGGTGACTCTAAATTGTCCATAGGTCTGAGTGTGAGTGTGAGTGTGAGTGGTTGTTGGTCTCTGTCTGTCTCTGTGTGTTGGCCCTGTGATGGACTGGTGACCTGTCCAGGGTGTACCTCGCCTTCATCCAGTGTGAGCTGGGATTGGCTCCAGCATCCCCCGTGACCCGGGAACAGAAAAGCAGTAGAAGAAGGATGAAATGTGTTAATTGTGATATTTACATTCCTGTAACAGCTTCAGTGTTTTAACTAAATGTAGTTGAACCCTGATGTTGTACACAGACAGTCTGTTACACAATGGCTGGTCCCTGTTTTCTGTCTCTCAGTTTGTGTGGTCACTGTGCCACCTCTCTTTAATACACAGGCTGACAGATGAGCAGTTTATGCAGCTTTCAGAGTTTTTTCTCATAAACCAGACTCTTTTTTTTTTTTTTTTTTAAGGCACAGAGAGCAATGGAGATTATGTGTCGCGGCCTTGAGAGGAAACCTATGCTCCTACTTGTATAAACTGTAAAGTAATCTCACGGTGGAGCTCCGGTTTCTCCCCCCTCGCAGACCTGTCGGCAAAACACGATCTGACTGGATTTGGGAATGGAGTATGGGGGAGGCATGGGGAGAGCTTATCTGATACTTTCCAAAAAAAGACTCCCCACTTGCCCCCACTTCCCAAGGCAGGCCAGGCAGAGACACCACATCTGGTAATACTGTAGGCACATTGTCCTTCCAGGTCTTTGGGCAAAGCTCGGGTTTCCTCAATATTTTCCCCTGGTGGATTCAGTTACCCAAAGGGCACTGCGAGGCTGACTGGGCAGCCAGTGTCACCAGACTTTCCTGATGTACCAAGGATGTCTAGGGTGAGCTGAAGGAGCTCTAAATTTAACCTCATTCATCTGAATTGTACAGGCGTGGCTTCTCAATCCAACGCTGCTGTGTGTCTGAATGAAGGCTGGAGGGACCGACGACAGATTATGACTCATTCATTAAAACCAGCCTTTAAATAAGGATGTGAAAAGAGGCAGTCTCTCTTCTGGTGGTTGATGAGGGGCCCTTCTGTTTCTGCAAGCAAAAATGTAGTCATGCATGCCCCCTGTAAGAGGAAATGGGCAACTGCAGTCTTAAGCAAAACCCAATCCCCCAAATCTCACTATGGAACAATGTCAAATGCTTCAAGATAGAAACGCTCTCTGTGCCTTAAATATTCTCTAAACCTGACATTTTTAATCGTTTTGCATTTTAATGAATCTAGTTCAAGTCTTCACTCGTCTGATCTCAGATTATTATCATCTCATCTGTCCTAAATGTCATCACCCTGCTCACGTTGCTGCCCGCTGCAGAAATCCTACCTTCTATCAATGCTGTAAAAATCAACAGATTTATACACTTATTTATTCATACGAAGTGAAATAAATCTTCTAATTATTTATCAGTTAGAGGAAAAGGAGATCTAAGAAGACCCCAAAGCCAGATCATTACTCCAAAACCTTGTTACCTCTTCTACTCTCCGGATGCTTGCTTGGTCTCACCATCTGCCTATCAGCTCCATTTCAGCCCTTCAGTCCAGACCGACACCTCACCTGGCCTCTGCAGAGACGAAGTGAAATGAATGAGGGCAAGCCTGGATCTGCATCACAAAATCAACAGGAAGTCCCCCACGGCCTGCTAATTAGCAGCACAATTTTCACCACTTCATCTGATTTCCACTCTCACCACAGATTTATTGACCAAAGCAGCTGCCCAGACACAAGCACTGCATGCTCTTCCATCAATAAGGGAAGATGTGTTAACTCTAACCAAGGAATTGTGTGCTTTTTTGATAGACCTCAGTTACACTCACACGTTGGAGTCCAATCAATGCTTTTAGCCAGAGTGATCTGTAAAGACGGAGCAGGATGGTGGTTCACTACCTGAGGACACCTCAACATGACGGACATGTCAACTTTTGTGCAGATCAGTTTTTTTGGGTTTATAATTTAGTCCATGCTCATCCTTCGCTGAATTTCTACCTGTTTGTATCCTCTTCATAGAAATTTGGATGTGACTCCAGTTTGGTCTTGTGTGGAATCGTGTGCCCATGAACTCCTGCTAATGTGTCAAGATGAAAATTTTAGCCCAAATGATTTTTCCCTCTCTTTCTGTATTTTACAGGTTGTTGAACTGATCTCAAGTGCCATCGGTGATTTAGTTCAAGGAATCTACTATGAGAACTCCAATAACACTGAGGTAAAGTGTCTGCTCACCTTACACAGATCTATGATGCAGTAGACAAGCGACAAAAAAACAACAACAAAAAAGATAATTAAATAAATAAGTTACATAAGATCTGTAAGATTGTCTCGATAGTTAATACAGAAAGGCACTTCTGAGGGATTAACATACTGATATACCAATTTATGTAAAAGATAAATCCAAAATAAAGAATGTATACATTTTTTTGGGATGAATAAAGAAAAGAACTAATGATAGTCAATTTATATTGATAAAGTCTGATGGAGCTGATTGTGTGGCAGAGCGTATTTGTAAAACCTATTGACCTGTTACCAGACATCGCATTTTTGTGCCTAAAACGGAATAAGCCAAAATAAAATGTTAACTGCTCTTCAACCTTTTTCCTTAAAGCAATAACTCTGGTCTCCCCCGAAAAGCAACGATACATTTTCCAACCAAAAATCTGAATGATTGTAAGAGACATTGAACCAAAGCACAAGCAAAGAGTTTTGTTTTGTTTTGTTTTTTGGGTTTTGTTTGGTGACATGAAACATTAATAAAAGTTAATACATTAGTTTTAAATTTATTGTGGAAAACACTAAAGGGGTTCTGAAATGCTTTACTCAGGTACAGTCAGGACACCCTGGGTTGATTAAGTCCAGTACAGAAAGAGGAGTATCACTGCCAAGGCCGAAGTGTCCCTGGGGTGGGTTGTGTGTATTTTAAAATGTTAAACACACATCAAACAGCCACACTGTTGGGCTCCATGTTGGTTTTTTTTTTTTTTTTAATTATTATTACAGTTATCACAAACTGCAGTTCATTTTGACTGAGTTTCACATTCCTGCTGTAGGTAACGCTCACTAATGCACTGAATATAGATAGATAAATGTCTGAAAATAGACCCAACAAACAGACTCTTACTTCCTGTTTGAATCCACAGTGTCCTGATGTTTTTAAATGTGGACCTTACTAAATTGCCCACAGAAGGTCTGTTTAGCCTTGTTACTGAACCTGTGGTTTAATGTGTTTATTATGTTTTATGTTGGAAACATTTAAAGTGTCAGTGCAGCTACGGGAGTGTTTCTCCTGCTCTGCTTCTTCCTCTCTCTCCCACTTTCCCTCCATTCCAAATAGCTACAGAACTTGTGGGAAATACTGTGTTAAGGCTGCTGTTACTCTCTGGTGCACATCGAATTACATGCTGAAAAATAAAATCACAGCGAAGGAAGGGGTTATTTTGATTTGGCGGTTGTGAGGTGCTCTGTGGAACTTTGAAGTCGTACAGTAGGAGCAGTGAGAGCTCAGGCCCTGAGGCGTCTCTGCCACTATTTGCTCTGCAGGAGAATGGTCTCACCGATGGCGTCGACGTGGCGACTTGGGAGGAGCAGACATTCTTGTCCCACGGGGCGCTGCTCGCCAAGAGCTGTCAAGCTGCAATGGAGCTTGCCAAACATGACAAGGAGTCCCAAAGACTGGCGTACAAGTACGGAAAACACCTATCATTGGGCCACAAGGTAGGTCTGGTCTGAGTGTCCAAATTAATAAGGGTCTGAATCCACTACAGCGGGCTGCTCTGTCGTATGTTACTATTTTCTCCACTAGGTTCTTTCTGTGAGTAATGAGGTTATATAACCATTAAGGACTTATTTTGGCCAAAGTCAAAATTTCTTCTTAGTTCACTTAAGTGTTTTCTTTATTTTTTAAGAGTGTAGGCCTCAATCGGCAAATAGTGACCCACATATTTCTGCACACTGAAAAGAGTTTCCATCAAAATTTCATGGCACATGTGAGGATGTTTGACTAAAAACAATATTAATAACCGAATAAATAAATTATTTTGAGAAACTATGACACCATCAGGCTCTACAGAGGGACATTCATGGTATTGCACTCGGTTGCACACATTAAAATTGCTGCAGATAGTTGTGTAACAAACGAACAAAAAGGGCGACAGGGAGCAGTTCAGTCTCCACAGCTCTACACGGCCGGCCAATCACAGGGTTTATGCGAATGTTGGATCGTTGGCTTTCGGAAAGTTACCGTCAGACCATTAGACCATTTCAGCAGCGGTCTGTCCTAATTCCACATTGGGTAGGTGTGTGGGAAGAAACACTGGAATTTTAACTGTGTCTCTCTGCTCTCACGTGCTGAGCAGATAGTGCACATTGACTTTTAAGAGCTTTATGTGGCCATAAACGACACCAAGAGAACAGTGACATAAAACAGTAAAGTTGCAGCTGGACAACTGAACAAAGCTAAAGCTCATTATAAAGCTCGGTGATTGTGACATATTACTTGTACCCTTTTTACATTGCCACAATATTTTCTGCATTGGAAGTAGATTTTTATTATTTTAAAAATAAATAACCAAACTAATTCAATCATGAATTAGTTTGGTTATTTACCCTACAGAGAAATGTATTTATTGATCTAACAATCTGCGTCTTCCACCGATCTGCAGGAACCAGCAGTGTCTCATTGTGCTTAATTAGCCGTATTTTCCAGTTTGTCTTTTGAATTAATGCTTCACACCTCAACTAGACAGGATCATATGTTAATCCAAAGCATGCCGAGTAAATACATGAAACCACTCAGTAGATGAAGCAGGTTTTTGATTCCCTCCTGTTGGTAAAGATAATTTAAGTGTGTTATTATTTTCACATTAGGGACAAACAGAGAAGTGTGATCAGGAGGAAGGTTGCTTTGCAGTAAAGCTAAAATACCATTTGTATTTAACATTAATGCAGATGGTTAAACATTTTTAAAGGTTCAGAGGTTTTCAGCAGTGTCTTCTCAGGCTGATCTAAAATTCATTCGTAATGATCCCACTCACTGTGCTGTTTCAGTACGTCCCCACCTGCTGTGGCTCCCTGCAGCTGCCTGTCTGCAGGCCTCAGCAGCTACAGGGAATCTCAGCATGGGAGGAGGCAAGAATGAGGTCTTTGAAGGAGAACCATACTCATCAAACTAGGCTGTGTCTTTCACCAGGTT
Source organism: Remorina albescens (assembly GCA_034769265.1). Lineage (NCBI taxonomy): Eukaryota > Metazoa > Chordata > Actinopteri > Carangiformes > Echeneidae > Remorina > Remorina albescens. The sequence continues at coordinate 16,918,363 of CM068488.1, read as the reverse complement.
GCTCACCATGCTGGTCATTAACAGGGTCACTCAGAGTGTAGGCATGCACAATGTAGCTCCTCTGTTTTCATCTAAGGGTTTGTTTAATCTGTGACAAAGGTGTTCTCCCCTTCTGTAGCTAAACTCTGACCTGCAGCCATTTGTGAAGAGCAGTGTGGGAGAGCCAGTGTCGTTCAGCTTGAGTGCCGCCCCGGTCGTTTTCCACCGTCAGATCGTAGGCCAGGATAGATGGCATCAGCAGCTGCAGCAGGTATGGGAGGATTGGGCGAGCACACAGCTGAACCAGCTCCATTCATTTGGTTTTTTTTGACGGTCTGTGGGTCACCAGTTATCCTGGCCCCGTTCTGTGAAATGAACAGAGGTCCTAGGTCTTCATAACAGTCTGCTCATAGCAGAAATGGAACATGGTGCACTTCTTTAGACATTTATAAATAAATCTTTTCATTCAAATTTACAACTGCAAAACAAGAAAGTTTCCCGGTGTGCAAGTAAAAAAGAAATGAAGAGTTCTGAATTTTTCAGCCCCACAAACCACCCACAGCCCATCTCTTCCTCACCAAGAGCCAACAACAACATTTTAAAATGTAAGACAATAAATCACTGGGACCATGCAAAAGAAATAAGATTTAAAAGTGTCCTCATTTTCCTAAAGTTTGCTGATTTATGGCAACATTTTCTTGAAAAAAAACCAAAACAAAAACCGGCACCTTTACACCAAATGGTACTAGAACACAAACTGTCGTCACTCAGCTGATTGTCACCTCTTTTCTCTTAAGGCAAAAACACAGAGGAACCAACTGGATTACTCAAAGGTGAGACTCCTGCTTTATGGATTTCTCTTCAACTCTGTGCTCTCACACTTTGCTGCATCTTTCTGCTGCCTTTGTGTTACTATTCAGGCATGTTTTCTAAAAGATTATTGATGAATTACATATAATATAAATATAACTATTTAAAAATTGCATCACAAGTTTGTGAGAAGTTCCACTTTGTTTTATTTTCACCTGTTTGCTCAGTGGCTCTGGTAGAGCCATCAGACAGAAGCAGGATGTCTTTTCACTGTAACCTATATCAAAGTTGGGAAATGAGCTTTCCAAAGTCAATGTGTGAGGGAAGAAGGGGAACGATAGGGGTGCAAGAAGAGACTGAAGCTACAGAGGAGGGGTCTGATGGTGTTAGGGGGGTTATCTAGTCCCGTCTGAAACCAGAGCAGGAAGGATTAATTACTAAGGCCTATTTGTGGAGGAGACACTGAGGCTCTGAGACACTGGCATTGTGAGAGAATCTCCTTCAGTAGACCTGCTGGAAAGAGGACATGGGCAGAAGTTGAAGAGGAAGGAGATCAGGAAAGCTGCACAGAGGGAGGGAGGAAATTCTGGGGGTAAAAAGAAAGACCTTGAGCCTTCAAGTGTAAAACTTGGCTTTGATACAAAACAATAAAAAAAAATTAGGATAATTCACTAAAAATAAAATTTTTAGTGGATTTCTTCCATTTGGAAAACCAAACGATTCATTCCATTAACTCTGATTTAAATAATCAACAACATTTACAGGAACTCCACTTTTATACAGATTTCCATTCAATATATTAATCTTTTTTTTTTTCCAATTAGAAAATATCAGTGACTCAACTTTGCTTAAAGATTGAAAAGCCTGCGTCGGAAATGAGGAATTCAGTTAGTAGCTCAAGTTCAAGACACAATTTTTCTCAGTATGAAGGTGTTTGACAATCAATAGATAACCAATCAATACAAACAAGGGACAAAAATCTCAATAATACAGAATGATCAGTATAAAGTCATTAATATGTTCATTGTGGTATAATTTGTGTATGTAGTGTTTATTTCGAACAAATTGCAAGTACAATAAAACAAGAAACAATATTACAATAAACAAAAGATTTGATGCAGATGGCGTCCCTACAGAAAAATAAAACAGAAAACAAAAAACAATAATCACATATATTACTGCATACACATACTTTTTGTGTTCGAAAGGGAGTAAGTGGAAGTATAAACTTATTAGTTTGTTTGATAGTTTACTAAACTATCAAACCTTGGCTCATTAATATTGTGTTTGATCCCCTATCACTGTCTAAATATCAAATGAAGGCAAAAACACATAATATAAAGTAAAAGAGGTAGCTGCTTTTACAGTCTGCAGGGGGATGAGTGCTAACAGCTCTCTGATAGTGTAGTGATTCTGTAGGAAAGACACACGACTCTGTGTTGCAGCAGTCTGTGTGTTTGGCTGGTTGCAACTGTTGACAACTCCACCATGAATAGTAACTTCATTGTAACATCTTTGGGAGAAATCTCAGGAAAGGAAAACTTTTTGAACTTTTGGAAAAGGGTATTTCAAATAATCTCTATAATGAAATTATTATTGTAAACACTACGTCACAACGAGCTGTTTTTTCATAAATGTAGAAAGAAATTTATGAGTTATAAGTATAAACAAAGATATCATCTTAACTAACTGTGGTAAAACCTGTTTTTAATCAGAAAAAATAAGAATTTATTGTATGCATCCAGGCTGAATGGCAGCTTTTAAATGCATGAGGAATTATTCATTTCTTTATTCTACAAATAATTTTTAAATTTTTGACTGAAATTTGTCAGCAGCAGGATGTTGTACTGCGTGTCTGTGAGGGGAAAAAAAGAGCAGCCACAAGAACTGGGAGACATGTTGTTATTCAACGTGTATGTTGGGAAGATGAGCGAACATTAGGTTAGTGCAGAATATAACAAGCCTGGCATACAGGACTCTGTGAATAGAGTGTCAATAAAAATCGTTTCTAAAATTAGTAAGTAGCCCAGGTGATGCCGAGTTTGACACCTGGAGCTTTTTTTTTTTTCACTCTTTTCTTTTTTCTTTTTTTTAAGAAGGAAGGCCTGCGGGGATATCCACCTCCAGAATTTATAATGTGAAACGCCCTCAGCAAAATGGTGTCCCACCACACCAGCAGGGAGGCAAATGGGGTCGCCCGAATTCACAATGTCTGTAAACTTAATCAGTTGGCTGGGGCTTATTTGACTTGATGTTTTTTTTCCCCCATTTCGTCTCATATGACTAGTGTATGATGTCTGTGGTGTAGATCCCAGGCTGCACACACACAGACACACACAGGCTTTCTTTAATCATCGAGTAGAGATTAAGTTCTCCTTTTCAACAAAATAAAACAACACAAATCATACTCATTTTAAAATGAAACCCTCCACAAATTGAATGCAAGTGGAACATGCAGAGCTTTTTTTTTTCTTGTCAGTGTAAAATAATTATCAGGTGGGGTTTTTTGTTTTTTTTTTACTTGACTGATTTTTTTTCCCCTGCAGTTAAATGTGATAAGCTGCCTCCAGTGGTACCAGAGGCAGTGTACTAATACAGACATGATTGTTATGCAGTGGTTATCCTGCCATTAAAAAAGATGCCATGCCTGTGTACAATGTACTTTAAGGCTGAACTAACTTTCTCTGGCTCTCACAATTTGTTGTATTGACAGCTGGATAGTAACGGGAGTGACACAAACATGACAAACAAATGTGTGTTTTCGTCCCTCAACAGCTTTTGGCAGCAGTTAAGTCAGAAAAAGGCATGAGCTCAGCGGTGGACTTATGCTGTTACCATGGCAACAAGGCTCTGGAGGCCATCCAGGCTTTCCCCTCCTCCGATGCTCGAGCTGCCCTGGAGAACATCGCCTCCACCATCACCAAATTTTGACGTCGACAAAATTTGGTGATGGTGGAGGCGATGTGCATTCGCATACAGAGAGAGACACACACTGCTGTCTGAAGATGTGCAGCCCAAAGTGTCTTTGTCTGCAGAGGCAACAAGATGACACTTGAGAGACAAATGAACATTTGAGCCGGGTTCTGGCTCATGTCTGGAGAAAGTGTTCTGCTTTGGTGTGGATGACACTGTGTGTCAGAAATACAATGGCCATGTCCATAAATGGGTGTCATTGAAAAAAGAAATAAAACACATTACTACACCATCATGTATCCTGTTATGTTGCTTCTGATACATACCCTTCCTCTCCTGCATGGAGAAAATTTCTTGCCAAGACGCATTTGAAAACCTGGCAATTCATCGTTACCTTGCTTATCAGCAAAGGCACATACCAGGCAGAACGTAATTTTAGATGTCTCGGAGAATTGTCATTGTCATCTAGAAAATGTACCATGAACTGCAAATGATGTACAGCGGGACACTTATTCTAACACAATTTCATATATATATATATTTATTTATTTTTTTCTTAGAATCAGTTCACTCTGCATGTTAATGCACTCCTCAGATGGTGTTTAAATCATAGCTGCTGGATGTGTGTGTTTGCCAACTCAAAGACCAACTCAAAACTAAATGTCTCAAAGTCATGTTCCAACAAGTATGTACCTCTGCTGATAAGCACGGCTGCAAAATAAATTTCATTGAGTTTGGCATGATACTCTCCATACGGAGGGGAAATGGCATGAATCAGGAGTAATGTCGTCTATGTTGCCTTGTTTTGTCTGTCCCCGTGCTTGTATACGTGATCCAAGTCAGCCCAGGGGCGGGGAAAGGTCACACAGCCTCTCCCCTTGGCCCGGCCAGCGAGCATATTGAAGCTCCGCCAAGCAGTAATTATTAATGAAGAGACCTGAGCAAATGGACAGGAAATGCAGAGGTATTGATTGGGCCGGCTGCCCTGCTCCAAGCCGTACAGGCTGGCGCCAGCCTGGTGGCCTGTGGTTTCCCAGGCTGCTGTCTGTGGAGGGTGGGGGGGGGCAGCCAAGGTGTGAAACCAGGCCACCACTGGCAGCTGTCTGTCACATCGCAGCCATACCTGAAGGACAGAGCACAGGAGACTGAGGGTACACCATGACCAATGACGATTCACATGTTGGTGCCACTTCTAAACTCTGAGAATTTCCAATATATAAGTAATAGTTCAGCTTTTGACTTAGAAAAAGAGAGATGCTTCAAAAGGTGTCCTACTTTAGGAGTTCAACATGTCAGTCATGTTTTAATGCAGACTTATGTCACGTGAAGTTTTTGTCTCTAGGGCACATCTTTTGAGCATCAGTCGCATCTCCCTGGTGATGAAATTTCCACTGTAATGGACAGGCTTTAAAAACACAGACATACAGGTGAAAAGAAAATGAATGTGTGTTTGTGAGGTTGTTATATTAATCCATCTTATGTCTGTCTGTGGTGAAGGGACAGTAATGGTCCAACAGCTAATGATTTAATTGAAATATAATTGTAGGGGGGCAGCGCAGCAGCATAGTGGTTAACGCTGTTGTCCCACAATAAGAAAATCGCGGGTTTGGTTCCCAGCCTGGGGCCTTTCTGTGTGGAGTTTGCTGTGTTTTCCCGTGTCTTCGTGGGTTTCCTCCGGGTACTCCGGTTTCCTCCCACCGTCTAAAGACATCATGTTTGGGTTAACTGGTGATTCTAAATTGTCCGTAGGTCTGAGTGTGAGTGTGAGTGGTTGTTGGTCTCTGTCTGTCTCTGTGTGTTGGCCCTGTGATGGACTGGTGACCTGTCCAGGGTGTACCCCGCCCTCACCCAGTGTGAGCTGGGATTGGCTCCAGCACCCCCCACGACCCAAAAACGGATAAGCAGTAGAACATGAATGAAGGAATGAATAATTGTAGGGAGAGTATAAAGGAAAAAATTCAATTTGTAGTCCTACAAACAGGGAACTGATCTTGATCATCCTGAATGATAATGGCTTTGGAAGGGGACTGGGTTCACACTGAAATATCTCAAAGACTAGTTGATGGATTGTTGGGAGTATTGGTGCAGACATTCATGCTCCCCAGAGGATGGATTTGACTGTTGTGGTTTTGAGTGAAATGCTTCTCCGGTTACTGGAGATGTATTGGCATGAAATTTGGTAAAGACCCTCGGAAGTGTTGCAACATTCGTGATCCCAGGTTTTCATTTATTTAGTATTCCCATCAGCCTCGGCTGTGTTTTGGCTTTAATACAAATGTTCCTTGCTAAAACATGAAACCTGGCAAGCATGAGGATGCTGACACCGTCAACAACAGCAGCCACACAGTCTCCAGGCAGCAGAGTCTTGTTCCTCGAAAAAAAATTTTACAGTTATACTTTTGAGTCCTTTGTGTCAAACACTGAGTTACAGCTCAGAGATATGAGCTTGTCCAGGGAAATATGTCTATCAGATGCTATTCCCTGGGAGTAAGTCTTTTTTTTTTGCATGTCATTCATAATTATCTGGTCAAAAGCTGTGAGGAATGTCTCTGAAAGGATGGTGCCGAGCAGCATTGGTGGAAGGGTGGAGTCTGAGGATGTATGTGGGTAGGAGAGGGAAGGGGAGATGATGGCACATAAAAGAAGCAAGTGCACGAGGACGTGATGCAAAGTGAACTATTTCAAAAACAAGCTCCTGTCTTCTGCTGGGTTGTACGGCCACTTCCTCTACTGTTTGGTTCCTTTGTACAGTTAAGTACAGAATGTGCCAAGGAAGGCCTCAGGCTCTTCATGAAATATTTATCCTCGCTGTGAGGAGACACGAGGAAAGTTGCATTGAAAGTTAAAGGAGCAAACAAAAAAAGGAGGCTGACCACTAGCAGAATGACAAATATAGTTACGAAACAAAACTTCTTTAGAGAGATGAAGTCTGGCCTGAATACAACTATTGCATAGATGTTCCCAGTAGTAAATCAGATGTGCACCTGATGGGATTATTGGGGTTTTGTTTAGTTTAGTTTTTTTTTTTTACTTGAAGAGGAAAACAGTTATTTCAGTTGTAAAACTTAATGTTTAATGATGAGCAGAAGTCGCGACCTTTTTTCTTCCTTGACAACATTGCTCCTGCCGGCATTAATCTCTTTGATATTTCAGGCGCAGCCCAAATAAAGAAGGAGTGAAGTTCGACAGTTTTATATCCTGCACAGCAGAAAGCTGACCCTCTGTTTGCTTACATTTTCCCGTTTGAGAGTCTTGGGTGTCACGAAAGCAGGAGCTAGCCAGACTATAAGTTTACATGCAAAACTTACAGTGGGTAGCAGCGGCTCTAGTGTGTCCACCCCAGACGATGAGTGGTGTAATTACAGCAGGGTCCAGTGGAGAGAGTTGGTCAGCACAGCCCAACAGATTCCATTACACATTCACATACACACATTTATTGGGGACAGAGCAAACATCACCGTGCCAGTTTGTCACAGAAGAAACTGTCTTCTTGGAATTGGAAAAATAAATAGGCCTGCAGTTCAGGTTTAAAATTATTTCGTTTTGAATCAGTTTTGGCGATATCCTAAAAAATCTGAGTTCTGTTTTTTCTTTTGTTTTTTTGTTCCTGTTTCATATATGCACCTTGACAGCTATCATCATTTAACATGATCCAGATTCAGTTTTTCAGGTTAAAACACTTTACACCACAATTTAGTTGTAGGCTGGTCAAAATGATTTTCAAGGACTTTGAAACCAGAGCAACTGGACTTGATTGTAGATGCTTGAGGATTTTTGAAGAGGCTTCTTTAGGCCAAAATTGAAGCAGCAGAGGCTGAAATGTCCTGACATCTAAAATGTAGTGTGGATAAAGCTCCAAAAATGCTGGTTCCTAAATTCCCACTGGTGTGAAGAAACAACACACATACATGAAACAGAGACTCTTTGTAAGTAATTCTGGAGCCTAAGGTTTGATATCCCTGCTAATACCATCAGGGTTTTTTTATGTCCCCTTCAGATCCACAAAAGGCATTGATCAGTAAATTGAAAATGGTGATACAGGACATAGACAATTTATCCTGTGGGGGCTGTTTGCAGAGCTTCACCACCGCAATCCATCCACCAGCAACTTCAATGAATTTATTATTGTAAACCCCCCTCATTAAAGACCTTTGGTTAATGAAATATGTATTACTGCATCCTTATCAAATGTAAAAAAAGCTCTTAATAATGTTTCTCATAGATCTATACAGCATTAGCACACCATTCATCAACAATTAATGAAGCACATTCTCACTAATTGATAACATTTTATGCCGTTGCATTACTAGAAAGTGGCACCAAAAGTGATTGCATGTCTATGTTGGGCTTAAGGTTTAAGAGCTGGACCTTTTCTGTTGTTTCGAAGTTTCTTCTGTTTATTACCGCTCAACTTTCTGTGTCTGTGTCTGCAGCCTTTAACTGCCTGCAGCTTCATATTCTTCCTCACAGGCCTTCTAAAATACTCAGCATTGCTTTTGGAACCAAATGTTGGCTAGTTGACTTTCTGACCGAGGAGGAGACCGCAGACGGCTTGTGTTAATGAAACTCTGTCTGAGACCCTGTTGTGCTCCAAAGGATCGCCTCAGGGGTGCATCTTGTCACCTCTACTGTTCATGCTCTACACTAATGATTGTAAGAGCATGTTCGAGTCAAGGTTTGTGATAAAATTCGCTGATGACTCTGTGATTGTCAGCCTCTTGCAGGACCATGAGGTGGGACATGGACCAGTCCTTGATTATTTTGTTAGATGGTGTGATGAATCTTACCTGCAACTTACTGTAACGTATCAAAAATGAAAGACATGATCCTTGATTTTGGAAAGAAACTACTTGCCACAGCCCAAACCTTTGTTGAAGGGACAGCTGTGGTAATAGTCAGTCAAAGTATTTAGGCACCATCCTGGATGATAAACTGTCTTTTGAGACCATTCAGACGCCATCTATAGGAAGGCAAATCAGAGGTTGTGTTATCTGAGGAAGCTGAGAGGTTTTAATGGTGACAAAAAGCTTCTTAAAATGTTTTATTCATCTTTTACTGAATCCATTTTAACCTTTGCTATGATCTGTTGCTTTGGTAACCTCAGCATCTCAAACAAGAACCAACTCTGCCATAAAAACGATTGGCACTAGTCTGTTAAAGTCTGTGTGGACTTTGTCTAAGAAGACAAGCAGGTCAGTGTCTCATATATATGAATGACTGGGATTTTCTCAGAGTCTGGACCTCGTGATGGGCCGATGTCTCAGACATCATGCTTCAGACATCATCCCTACCTCACATCCCTCTCCCCAATGGGATTGATGGCCCGCAGCACTTGTGACCCCATTAGGAATAAGCCTGTGCGTAAAATGACTGAGTGAATATGAGTGCGGAGTGAAATTAGAATCTCCATTTGTCTTCTTCTCAATGGCCTATCAGTAAACACCTGCTAATATCATCATACTGCTGACAGTGATGGATGAAAGTCATTCTCCTGAGATGGGAACAGTATGGCTGATTGGCCTCCTTGACACAGACGAGCATATTGGACAAAAATGACACTTTAACGAGCTCTTCCCTGTGTTAAGTGCTGCACGCCGGCCCCTTGTCGAAAGCCACCGCCTGGCTGACCCCGGGCCATGCTTCCCCCCGCACAGGGCCTGCTCGCTCCATTGGCTGACAGATAAGACTGCCATGGAGACAGCTCATTAGACGAATAATGAGAACTACACCAGCCACACGTTGCTTTGTTATATCACCTATGTATCGACATGTTTGCGGTTGGGGGCAGAAGAGTGGGTGCATGAAATAGTGATTTAGACTGAATTAAACTACTGCAAGGTCGTCTCTTCCTCTCTGACAAACAAAAATCTCCTTTCGCCAGTCAGAACCAGTTTACCTACTCAAATGTTTCAAATCCCTTTCTTTTGGAGTTTTGAATACATAATCTTTGAATTTGGGGAGTCACATTATACTGTGATGTAAAATATAGCTGTCAGACTGCCAGCTATATTTCACATATGAAAAGGGTTAGAAACAGTAAAAATACTCCAACTTTTCATATTTACCACAGTCCACAGTAAAAAGGCAAACACACACACATATACTGACTTCAAATTTAAGCTACAAGTTGTCAAGTTCATCTCTGGTTCCAATTAACATCACCAAACAGAGTATCCATGTGCTTCTAACAGATTTATGCACAAAGAAAACGTCATCTTATAAACAACCAAAAGGAATAATAATTGTCCATAGTGCAGTGTTAAATTCAACACCTGTATTAATAAATTGCACAGGGGGTGATGATCTGGAGGACACAGTTAACAACACAATATAAAATATTCAAAGCAGGAACATCTTGCTGCAAAACATTCATCAGCACAAAAATGCTTAATTATAATTTCCAAGACAATAGTGTGGTTTGGGGGTTTGCCATGCTGGGTTTTACAGTAATTGCCAAGTCATTCGCTATGTCTGCTGTGAGTCCGTGCCATTTAAACTGTTGACATCCTGCCGGCTCTCACACGTCTGGAAGCTCAGTGTTGATGTACTGCTCTGTACAGTCAGAGCTCATTCTCATCTTTGCGGTCTCTTTCCACTTGAGGGCAATGTTGCCTATATAATGTTGGCTCTCTCACTGATGGGGACAGAGATGTCCTATACTGGTAAGAGGAACCACTCTCCTTTGACTTAACTGAAAAAAAAAAAGATGTGACCACTGAAAAGAGTGAACAAAGTAAAGCAGCCACTTATGGGGCTGTAAGATGAGAACATAAAAATACTTATATACATAGCTATACTCATGAACATGGACACGCTCTCTGCCATTGCACTATCAGTTGTTTCATATAGTTCTGGGACTATGACTCCATAGATCAGGCCAAGTCTTGTGGGTAGATTACTGTTATATCAACACTGTTTCAGGGAAGCCATAATTAGTCCCATCACTGTGAAACAGAAGGTATTTTCGCTCCACTACTCAGCACTGATCTCAGGTTAATACTTAGTTACAACAGTAGTAGTAACTCTTGTAATAGCACAGTGATTAATACTGAGTTGTATCGGAAAGGACTAGTTACTATATAACTGTTTAGAGAGACACCACAGAAAACAATATGCAAGCTTATATTTTTTTATCGTAAAATGTCTTATTTATCTGACACCTTCAACAATCATTGATCAATATAGAGAACATGAGGCTCAAGAAAATATCCAAGCCACTCTTCTTACAGAGCTGCACACTGACACACATTGATTTATTGTCAGTTTTTCTAGAGAAAGTCTCACTTTTCAGCTTATTCAAAAGCTTCTCTTCAAGATTGAAGTCTGAACTCTGAGTTGGCCATTGAAACAAGTGAAATACCTTTGCTTAAAGTCTTTCTTTGGTAGATTTATATTGATGTTTAGAGTCATGGTCCTGCTGCTGTCCAGTTTCTCTTGAGCTTCAGCAGGTGAACACCACCCGGACTTTATGCTGTCAGACACCTTGATGAACTTGACAAATTTATTTTCCCTTCATGGTGCCGAGCTGACCTGGCCCAGAGGCAGCAAAGCTCCAAATCAATATGCTTTCACCACCATACTTCGCCTTAGGGTTGCCATTTTCATGGTGGGACGCAGTGTCTTTTTTACACTGAGCTGCATGCCCGGGTGAAACATCGGTGCAGTGGCGAACACTTTCACCTCACAGCAAAAAGGTTTCAGATTTCATCCTTGGGCCCAGGGTCTTTCTGTCTGGAGTTTTCACTGTTCTGTGTAGGTACTGCATCTCCCTACCACAGCCAAAGAAGTGCACATTAGGTAAATGGTCACATCAGAAATCACCCATAGATCTAAGTGAAAGCATGCATGGTCATTTGTCTCTTTATGTCTCTATATCTCAGTCCTGTGATAGACTGGAAACCTGTACAAGGCAAACCTTGCTGGGATTAGCTCCATAGTCCACGCAAATATGGAGCAGGATTTGGTTTTGGTAGTCTCATAAAGATAGGTGTTAACTAGCCCCAGTGATTGCTTTAAGAATTTTATCTTTTTGCAGCAAACTCAAAAACTATTTTTCATGAAATAATCCAGCACTAACCCACATCTCTAGGTTATGTTTGCACACATAACCAACATCCACCAACATCCATTGGTTTTCTGAAGACAAATTTGTACACCAATACAATTCATTTCAAAGGTGTTGCTTCATTTTTGTAACCATTGCAGTGTAAGCACGATAAAAATGTATATTTCAGCTTAATTGCATGGAAGACTGCAGTGAAAGGAAATGTCAGAAATCCACTGGTGGATTTTTTGTTGTTGTTGTTGTTGTTGACATGTTTTTCCACCAGAGAGAAACCCGCGGACTGCTGCAGTTCTCCTGAGGCACATTCTCTGACACAGTGACACAACTTTATCAGCGATGCCTTCATCGCTGTCCGAGACTATAGTGCCGTCATATTTTGACTCCTCGCGCTCCACAGCTGTGCGGAAGTGACACAGCAGGCGCGCGCCGTGTCACGTCACGCGAGAAAGCACAGAAGCCGAGCGAGAAAGGAAAAAAAAAAAAAAAAAAACATCAACAAGAAGAAGATCAGTTCCCTGCAAATAAAGGCCAGCTCCGGGCCGCGGACATGACCAGCCCTCCGCTGACAGTCCAGACGGACCGCATGGACTCCTAACGGTGAGCTCAACCCGCCGGTCCCGCGCCTTTACCGTTAATTTACCCAGAGTCAGAGGAGCAGCGGGGGGGTGGGGGGCGTCCACGCAAACATTGCCGCGTCATTAAAATTCACAAACAAAATGTTGCACTGTGAGAGAAAGGCCGTGTGCTGAGCACCGCCGCCGTTAACGGTGAGTTAGGGACGGGGCCCGGTGGAGAGTTTTTCGGCCGCCCAGCTGGTTTGTCTGTGTGTTTTGGTTCAAGGGTTCATGGGCGGAAGAATGAGGAAGTAGGTAGTTAGTGAAGGCTGGAAGGGAGCTAGGAGGCAACTGGGTGCACGGTGGCAATGAACAGCACTGTCCACGCTACAACGCCCTACACACTTTTCCCTTCCCAACACACAGAGTGGACCATACAGCTGATTTTGTGTCAGTTGAACCCGCTTCAGCCGCAGTTAGTTAATGTGTGTGTGTTTGCAGCTGATCACGTGCTGATTGTCATGGCTGCAGCACTCAGACACTACATGTTTGTGTCTCAGATGTTTGAAGTTGTTGTGTTAACACACTCGCTGTTACACTCACGTCACGTATGTGTAACCTATTGCTAGATCCACGAAGCATTTCGTCACTTCACTGTTTGCTTTGCAAATTTAATCAGATTCTTGAAATGGCTGTAACCTCAGGTTGCAACTAAATTATTTATGTTTTTATTATTGATTAATGCACCAATTGTTTGATCAGGTGTTTGTCTGTAAATAATGAATGAATGAGCACCACTGTCTTGAAAATAGCATGTTTACTTGTTTGTTTGTTTTTTTGACTAACAGTTAAATATCATACAAAACCCAAAATGTTGGAAGAAGTTTAAGTTAACCATTTTGGCTTTTTTGTTGGTTACTTCTATGTCAGTTGACTAATAACCAGTTGTGGTAGGTCTACTAGCCCACGTTGCATATGTCTATTTATATATATATAATTGTGTGTACTCCACACAATTAGTTTTTCAGTAACATGATTATTTGATTCATTTTCTAGGCTATGAATTTCTCTGAGCATGGGGATGTTTCAGATGAAGCAATGCTTGAGAAAGGCAAGTTCTGCAATCTTTTATCTATGCATCTAAATCAGTAGAAAAAAATCCCAGAACCAAAAGGAAGATCAATAAATATTTTTGGAGTATTGTATAGCTAAGCTTGTTTCTGTCAATATGGCACTTCTGACAAAAAAACCCCACACAAACACAGATTTATATCAAGGTATTAAATTATTCAATGGGGTTTGTTTATATATACATAATATATGTTGGTCAAATGCCTCTTTAAAAGACAATATTGAGGTGAAACAAACATGTCTGATCAAATGAAGAACTGAAATAGATTAACCAAAAAAAAAATGTGAATCTTATTATTTGCAGAATATAAGCATGTCCAGGATGTTAAGGAGGAGACAGAGGATTATGCAATTTGCAAGCAACAAGAAGGTGGAGGATCTCCTGGGGCTACCGAGGCTGGTAAGCGTACATCTGCAGAGATGGGCCCTGATACAGACCAATCTACCAGCAGCAAGAGAGCCCGGGTCTCCTGTGAGGTAAGCTAACAATTTATCTAACATGAATATACACCATGAACAAGCTGCATATCAAATTTACTTGCACAGGTTAAGGTGTTTCTTGCAGCATATGTGTTCTTAATATTTATTTTTCTGTCCAGATGAGGAAGCACTTGATAGATGACAGCAACACACACGAGCCTCTTTGCCTCACTACCACTGGAGAGAGGAGGGATTGCATTCAGGAGAAATCCAGAGCTTCCTATAGAAAGCCACTCTTCAGCATCTCCCACAGGATATCAGAGAAGAGGAACACTCCAAGTCTGGAGCTGCAGGCTAGTCACAGTGCCGGAAATCAGCTCGGCCACAGCAGCATCCTCTCCTCCAAGCTCCAAAGTCCAGACACAAATGGCCAATTTGAAACTCTCCTCACCACAGATAGTTCAGACCAAGCCTCGACAACAAACTCTAGCATTTATCCACTGATTGAAAAAATGTTCTTCATTCTCAATACCCTCAATACAAGCATGACTCAACTGCATAGCAAAGTGGATTTGCTCACCCTTGAAGTCATGCGGATAAAAAAGCAGATCAAACCAGCTGACATGGTGACAGAGTTCCAGCCTCCACCTGAATATCTTCTAACAAGTGATGAACTCAATCAGCTGATGGAGCAGACATCCGGTGCTGGAGAGCTTGGCTGTCGACTGCTGGTGCATCTCTTTCCGGAGCTGTTCAAAGTCAGGGAGTGCTCTCATGAATGCATGGCCAGCAAGAGAGCACTGGAGTCTTTACACCTGCAGCTGATCCGAAATTATGTTGAGGTGTGCTACCCTTCGGTCAAGAACAACAGTATTTGGCAGGAAGAATGTCTCCTTCAGATAAATGACTTCTTTAATCGCTTCTGGGCACAGAGAGACATGGAAAGTGCACGGCTGCTCAGGAAGCAGACAATCACAAGTGCTGGGATAAAAGCTGAGCATCCTCAAACCTACCGTTTTATTAATGAGCAGGGTCAGGAGGAGCACATCGCTCTAGATAACCAGCAAAGTAGCCTGGCTGCATCAGACCTAGCTTTCAGTACTCAGACCACAGAAGAGCTCGATGAGTTTTCCTCCCCTGAGGACTTGATTATTTTTCTTATGCACCGTCTTTTCCCTGAGGTATTTGAGGGGAAGATGTCTGAAGGCTCCAGTAGTCTTGGTAGTGTGGGGCAGCTAATTCTGGATTCTGACAAGATGGAAATAATAAGAAAGTATATGGAAGCAAATTTTCCTGATGTGCCTGAAGACAGCTGGCTCCAGGTCTGCATTCAGCATATGGAGGATGCACTTGAGGGTCCTCACAGTAATGGCAACGGGAGTGAACCTGACAATATGAATGATGAGGGCTATGACCTGGCTAGCCTTCCAGAAGATATTTCTATTATTAAGGTTCCAGAGGTGGGTGATTTTGAAAGGCCGAGCCGCAAATCCAAAAAGTCACTTCTTACACCTGTGAATTTTGACAATCTGGAGATTCCTCTACCAGACTTTACTGTCCCCCAGGAGTACCTCTTGTCCAGGGAGCAGCTGAAGAACAACTATGAATGTAGCTTGTCCATTGGGAATTTTGCCTCTCGGCTGCTGGTGCTTATGTTCCCTGAGCTGTTCACGCACGAGAACACACGAAAGCAGTACAACTGCAGTGGATCTCTAGGGAAAAAGCAGCTTGACCCTGTTCGTGTAAACCTGATCCGTCATTATGTACAGTTGGTCTACCCTCGGGCCAAGAATGATCGAGTGTGGATGCTAGAATTTGTGGGCAAACTTGATGAGAGGTGTAGGAGACGTGACACAGAGCAGAGGAGATCTTATCTGCAGCAACGCAAAGTGTATGGTCAGGAATCAGAGCAGGACTTCCTCTGTCAGCTGAACCAGCTGAATCCAGATAACATCAGAGAAGATCCAGATATTCATTCTTTACCTCCAGAGAAAAGCAGCAAGGATTTTTGCAAAATTCCCCTGGATGAACTGACTGTTTCCAAACCTGACTTCCCTGTACCTTCTGTCTACCTGCTCTCAGACTCTGAGGTGCGGGAAATCGTCCAGCAGAGTCTCTCTGTTGGGAACTTTGCTGCCCGTCTGCTGGTGCGCCTCTTCCCTGAGCTCTTCACCCCAGAGAACCTGCGGCTGCAGTACAACCATTCAGGGGCCTGCAACAAGAAGCAGCTGGACCCCGTGCGCCTGAGATTGATCCGTCACTATGTTGAAGCAGTGTATCCTGTGGATAAGATGGAGGAGGTGTGGCACTACGAATGTGTGCCAAGCATTGATGAACGTTGCAGGCGGCCTAATCGCAAGAAATGTGACATTCTTAAGAAGGCTAAAAGGTCAAGCATTGTGTCGTAGTTAAAATACTTTGCAGTTAGGCAACACTTTTTGTCATAAAAATGATTGCACAGTATAAGCTGAAACCGCATTGTTGAACTTTTACAAACTGTCCTATGTAGGATGAAGCCAAGCTGTTATGAGTTTCTTCAATACTATTCTTAGGCATATTTTACCTTTGGACTACAACAGTAGATGTTGTAGGTAATGTAGTTTTATTGTCGGATAAAGAGTTAAAACTGCTTCTATTTATAAGCCAAAACTGTCATAGCTTATCTAACATTCTTTGTTGATAAATGTTGTAGCCTTAATAACAATGATAGTAGCCAATAGCATAGGTCACACATTTGCTCTACGGATAGAAAGGATTCACAATGACGTGATATATTTCCATTGCAGTTACTGATGTAGCATTGTGCCACCACTGTTTTAATAATAATGTGCTTATGTTAAGCCTTCTTATAGAAGTTTATATTATACAATTTAACATGACAATGGATCATGATAACCTCTTTCTAATAAAATCATAGTTAAAATATGACTCATGATGGGACTGTTTTACACAATATTGGTGTTGATATGATTGATTACCTTTTAGATTGTTATGGTGCTTTAACAATCTTAATGTAAGGATCAACTTGATTATTATATATATATATATATATATATATATATAATTATTTTTTTTTTTTGACTACACATGAGAGTTCCTGAACATTTCCCCGACATTGATGTCTCAGTGCATCAATAACCTTAGTTATTTGACATAAATATTACTTCTGCTTCCCATTTTTATATTCAACAAAAAATGATTCACTTCACTTTGTAGGATAAGGGGGGGGGCACAACATGCCCAAGTTAAAGTCAGATGATAACTCACAAATTCGCAAAAAATATGTAATTTGCTCCTCATCGGGCCAACTTATGACATCATTTTCAAATTTCAAAACATAAATTGCATTTTATTGTGGAGTCACACAGTTCAGAGATGAACGGTAGACATTCGAAATCTTCCAAACCACTGGTTTAGGTCAATAACCACTGAAAACTGGTCACTCCACATTATACCTCTAACTGAATCCAGGTCCAACTTGTTGAAGAACATTGAAATTCCTTTTCATCGGATAGCATTGCTCTGTGCCGCTGCCTTCACTGGCCAATCATATTACACTCAGTCCTGTCCTGTTCAAGTTCATGACTTTAAGGCTTCATCTTTGGGAAGCTGTAAATTTTTCCAGCGCCTTATCGCAACTTTGTACTTATTTGTACTGCTGAGTTCAGCAAAAACCTTTCTGAGGATGACTCTCATCAGGGTAACAGTGTTTTCCTCTTGGTTCTCCAACAGCACCATGTCCAAGGTATCCCCAACTTTCACCTGAACACAGAACCAGATGTGAGTTTCTCCAAATGAATTCAAGTCCTAACAGGAAAGATTATGTCAATGTAAGAAATAAGAATAATCATTTGCACACTTACAGTTGTACTTTTCTTGGTGAGTTTGTGCCCGTTTAGCCATAGCTTGTTCTTATAAAAGGCATCTTCAATTTTACTGTTTCAAGACAAAGAGACATTTGACTGGTCAAAAGGTTAAAAAGGGTTTTGCTGTATACAAGACACAATTGATCACATTCAAACAATGAAAATGTCCAACAGCTAATAAGAAAATATCTCTATCTGTACAGTGGACACAAGAGAGGATTCACTGACTTACTTGCGCGTAATGTCCAGGCCAGCCTTCATGATGATATCATACCGGAAAGACTGCACATAGTTTTCCATGTCTTTATAGTCTTTGGGTTTATTCGGGTCCTCATCCACCGCGTCTTCATAATCGCTGTCCACCGGGTCATCTTCCTCCTCCTCCTCCTCCTCTTCCTCCTCCTGTGCTGCCCTAACAGCTCCTTTCTTCTTGCTGCTTTTGAACCTCAGATGATGGACGGACCAGCCCCTCACAGGGTCCCTGCGACAGCCTAGCGTGGGGAAGGCTGAGCAGCCCCACAGCTGGCGGGTATGGATGGTCCTGGGACACCATTCAGTCTGTCTCAGTCCATAGCCAGCAGCCAGTAGGTGGCGGGAGTTCAGCTTCCCCAGCTGCCTCATGGCGATGGCCTGCACCACCAAGTTCTGCATGTTGTTGCCGCACTCAGGTACTGGAAAAACATGACAGGGGAGAAACAACTACATTATTCGCCTCCATTAGACCAATTTAATTACTGCCAGAGTCACTTCTTGTGATGTACCGTGGTAAACTGATGTACAATAAAAGGGTCTAGAAGCAAAGCTGAGGAATAACAGAGCTGTTTCCACTGGGAGCCAATGTTGGAAATGACCTCTTAAAATCATTGGTCAGCTTTACCCAAGATGAAAACTGAACAGCTCAAACAAACAAAAAAAAAAAAACATAAAAGAAAAAAAGAGATGAAATAAGAATAATAATTCTTTAATCTTGTAGTTTCATGATTTAGAATTGCATTACTAAACTACACAGTGGCTATGTTAGTGCTTTCTACTATTGCCACTGTACCTTTCTCAATAAGCTTCGGTTTATGTGGACGATGAAATCTATCCAACAAAGCTGAACTACCAACAAACTAAAAACCTGTTTGTGTCGCCAATGAAATCAAGTTTACAAGATTGTTGTCGAACTGTGCTATTAAAAAAAAAAACCAAAACAATAACACAAAACTCAGAGTGGAGCCTAAGTATTGGTGTTAAATGTTTGAATGTGACGACAGTAACAAACACTGACGGAGCGGCTTCAGATAGTTGTCCTCTCTGCTCTGTCTCATATAAACCTGTCTCTGGGTGAAGTGGACATGTCTGCTGAAGACGAAGCCGAGGCTGAGGCTGACTAGCTGCTAACCAGCTTCACCTTCCCCCGGGGAGCTCAGGCCACCCCACACCGGCCCGTTAGCCAGAGAGCCGGGACAGTTTTAAGGCGCACCTCGAAAATCATGAAATGTTTATCTGACGGAGAGACTCACCGGGGAGATGTCCTTCCTGCCGCCGACTGAGGCTGCTGCCGTCCGTGGACCGGACACTTCTGTCCTGCTGATGGAGACGTGCTGCCCCCTGCTGCTCCGGAGGAGCAGGACACAGACAGAGCCCCCCCCACCCCACCAACTTCTACACTGTTAACACATCACAGCAAGATGTGATGAGTTTAAGTAACCTATTTTAATCTAATCGAATCGAATCGAATCGAATCGAATATCAGATCACATCATATTATTCAACAACCACAAGTAGCTGTCAGCGCTTTCGCAGCTTTCACAAAGGCTGCAGGGTAATCTCACTTTTTGCTGAGGGAGTTTTGAAAGGCTCCGCCACTGTGCAAATGATTGTCACGTTTTTAGACATTTAAGATTGCGTAACTTTTTTTTTTTTTTTAGTTATCAGCCTTTTTTTTAATTTAATCATCTGAAAGCAAAATTCAAATGAATGTATAACGTCTATATTTCACTTTTCCACCTTTTTTTTTTTTTTTTTTTTCGCTTTCAACTAAACAACGGCTCTATACAGTTGCAATCAAGCATTCACTCTACTGGGAAGCTGAAACTGAAACAGCAATGTGGATATTTTTACTTCATAATTTTCTGCTTTCCCAAGTGCGACATGTTAAAATGTCAGTGAAAAAGGCCCATTGCAGCTCCTCCAGTCTCCCCATTTAGATATTCCCACTGGGTTTGACCCAAAACCAGCAACATTTTTCAAATATACATGGGTTTTCCCCAGGCATTTATTGCAACTTTTATTTATCCAGCATAAGATAAATTTGAATACATATTTTAAAAGTTATTTATACAGCCCATTAGATGATCATTTTAACATATTACAAGCTTTAAGTAGTTGTCTGAGCAGTTATGTACTTGTCAACATACCACCTTGAATACTTTATTACTTTAAGGGAATTTACATCAACATTCATCTTCACTACAATTCATAATGTCTATAGTGTCACTTCAAGTGCATAATACTGGTGTCACTACATTATCAAAAACAATATAGCAAAGAGATTCCATTTGCAAAGAGGCATACAATATTGAACAAGGGGAACAACAGTGTTCCTGTTAGATGTTAGAAAATAAGTCAGTATTGTAAAGTTTGTATGATATCCATGTGTAAACATGAGTTCATTCACATCCTTGCATAAACCACCTGTTTGGGTGTGCCGTGGTCTTTTGATTCTCTGAGCATATTCAACATACACGGGACAGTGAAATCCTTATTTTACATATTAGAGTTGATCATTATCCCTTTACTACAGACACATAATGGACATAAACAACAGTATATCATATATGCTGGTGGTTTACATTCAGGTATGTTTTCTGGTTTTTAGCACAGGATGAAACCATGATAATTGGATCATGGGTTTGATATTCCGAGTGATTTTGTTCTTTGACTGATGATATTGGTCATGACTAATAGACCTGTTCAAATGTAATGTAGATTCAGTGTAAACCTGTCCTTGTCTTATGACATCAGTGTAATGACATGTTAAGATGCTTGTACCACAGTAGCCGACAGCTCTTCGTCGTGGCAGTGGGCAGCAAAAAAGTCAAATTTAGGACAAAATGTTAGAACCACTAATGTACTTGCTTAGTTGATGATGGATGATGGATTTTCATTCTGTGTCTTAGTTTGTCAAGTCAAAAGCTCATCTGGCCAGACAGTTTTAGTATTCCAATGTTTTTCCCGTTTCTGGGTCAGTCAAGACAAGTTAATCAGACGTTAAAGCAGAAATCCACTCGGTAACAGTTTAAAAACACGAAAGGCTTCTTTGATTCCGTTTTGTTGATTATCTCCTTTTTTCCTAAACTGTGACAATATGTCAATACTGAAATAATTCCAACATACACCACATGTGGACGGTTATGGTTGAAATGTTTCAAAAGCTGCAAGTGTAAACATCACGTTTAGGTTTTAGTCCACCAACATCCAAAAGACAGGGATGTTTCTCTCTGGAGCTGCCAAATAGCACCAACAGTCGACAGCCAGACAGGAAGAAATCCATTATAGAAGAAGTGCAGTATGTCGATCATACCAGATTCTCCATCCCACTGTGGTGTCATTGTACCACAATTAAATGTAACCACAAGACAGTTTTGTTCTACGTAAGGGACATAAGTCTCAATTTTCTTGTCATTTTTTACTTTTTGCATGTCACTTTCCACCTACACATAACACCACCCAGCTGAAAACAAACCTATACCTGTCATCTGCACTTGTCAAAAGGCATTGTGGGAAATGTAGACAGTTGCTAAGTGGATAAAAAACAGATGAGGCATGTTGCTTAAAAAAAGTAGGTACACCAGTTACAACACTTCACCACAACATAAGCAATCACAGATTGATATAACAGCGACAGAGTGTTCAGCCGTCTCTTCTGGGTCCGAGGTTTCCAATGACTAATGTCTCTCTGTGATGTGCATAAGTGCATCATGGTATATTTGATCGAGGGTCCTCTTTTGACTTTTCCAATCGAGAATCTTGCATTTATTTTCACAGTTATTGCTGTAGTTAGAAGTAGATTTTACTTCCCCACCATTATTTTCATAGTAAAACCATTAAAACCAGCTCCAACTTTATCTGACTTTATGTTTTTCCTTTGTTTCTGACGTGTCTGTTACTGAGATGTCACTGAATGATTGAGATGTTTGAACCTGTCCATCTTTTCCGTGGCCTCTGAAAAGGTTGAATGAGGTAACTGCAGCTTCATTTACAGTTTCATATGTACCACACATATGAGATTTTAAAAGCTATAGCAATGATGTACAGTGTAACAGTCCTTGTTTTGCTTGGTTTTCAAAGGAAGCTTGGCAGATATATTTTTTTCATGTGTGTGTAGGTTCACATATCATTGTCGTTTTGCTCTCCACTCACTAATCACTGTTATTGCTTTGGTGATTCACACATTCAAGAGTTAGGCATTCATTTCAGACAGTATGGCAATACAGCACGAATCTGTGTATCTCACATTTAGACTTGTTTGCACACGATGTGTCTGATGTCCACAGAGTATTTGTATGCTACAGAACAGTGCTTCATCAGTGACTGCATAGTCATAAAGAAGTCTCCACGCAGGAGCCGTGTCTGTGGAATGACCTGTGGTTGTGGCAGTTCTCGCTGCAGTGGACAATGAGCACTGGATAGCAAAGTGCATCCTCATAGTCTGGGGGTTCCTCGTCATCTGTGGTGAGACGCTCTGATAGACAGCGGGTATTTTCACTGGGGCTCTCCTGGTCATCCAAACTGCCGCTCCTCCAGAAGCAGCTGCGTTGGGAGCCATAGCGCCGGGCCAGGGAAAACCGACTGCTGCTGAAGGGGATGCGGGAGCTGGCTCCAGTGCAGATGCTGAGGGCGCTCCTGGAGAACACTGACGAGCAGCTGATGGCTCTGTGGCAACGCTCACAATTCTGACGAATCCCACTGAAGCTGGATGGGCACTGGGCCAAGTCCATCAGGCCGGCCTCTGAGTAGCTGGGCACCAGCTGCTGATTAGATCGAATGTGCCACTCCAGTTCAGTACTATCAATGGTGTTAACACGAGGGATTCGACGCCAATATGGCCGATCGTCACACGGGGTCACGGGGAGGTAATCTTGCCCAAAGAGCTTCTCTACACGATAGTGAACATAAGCAGTACGATATTCTGTGAAGACTCTGAGAGGCCAGGAGAATGTGAGGAAAGAGGCAAACCAGAAGACATAGTGGGAGAGATACCAGGGGTGGTGCTCTGGATCAGACAACACCAGGACATACTCCTTCAGGTCAATGTTCTTCAGGTGCATGCCTTCCCTGGCCTCCATGTAGTCATCAAGGCCCTCGTTGTCAGTAAAAAACCTTGCTCTCTGTGTAAGGTAGGAGTTCTCTGACTCTACGTTGGCAAAACTGAAGCACTTGGTGAAGCGCATCTTCGTAAGGGCAGATTTCTCCAAGGCCAGCAGCTGCTTGGAAACGTCTTTAACGCCACAGTGACCATAGTCGAATTCAGCTTCTGCCACGTGGGTGTTGACACGTTCATGGTAAACCTGGGTGCTAGTGTAAGCGTCTCCATTGCGGTAGCGTGTGACTTGCCGAGTACGGCGAACATAGTGGTAGCTTATGGCCTTCCACCAGATGCAGGGTTTAGCTTGTTGCATCCTCTGGATTCGCTCATAGATACCCTCCACATCCACTTTGTGCTGCAGCTCATTCTTCACGTGACAGTGCCAACACTCCACAAGATAGACCAAATAGAGCATGCCTAGTAGGGCCAGAGGGATGTAGATATAGCCATCAGAGCAAGGAGTGTCATGGTACATCATGGATTTCCCTTTGAAGGCACTGTCAAAGGTGAGGCGGGTCACCTTGGTGACATGACACCAAACCATTGCTCCCATGCAGCCGTACATTAGAACAGACAAGAGGAGGCATTTCCAGAAACTCTCCCGACACAGAGACTTGCTCAGAGATTGCCTCAGGGGTCTTTGCTATTGAATCAAAGCACAAACAAAACAAGAGAGGAAGTGATAAAGATGGCTGTCAAATAATTTATCACCCACTGACATGTCACATTACCCACCACAACATCTGTGGCACGTCAAAATTGTGAACAGGCATGGATTAAAATTAATGAATGGGCCCATAGTAGTAAAGATCGGATAATCAGTCTGCAATCAGTGGATGACATGAAAGATATATCCCCTCTATGGATATTTCATAGCCATTTTATAGCCTTAATGAGTGGCTCTCTGACAAGTACTGAGCTGCAGGCCCACTCAGCAAATGAAAAATGACAGAGAGGTGAAGACGCTGGTTAATTACCACTCAGGCCTGCTTACATTTTATTGTAAAATGATTACTGCAGAATAAAAGGCAATATTAACTCCCCCACAGCCAGTAGCAGTCTAACTAAGCAGAATTCCCAGTAAAACCAAACCCCTGACAGAGAAATTCACCTGCAGTGTGTTACAACCTGCACACCATGCTCATGGATTCATCAAGGCTCTGCGACAAGATCTGACAAACAGGTCAAAGAGGCGATGTTCGCCAAAAATACCTCCTCTCTGGTGTCCTCCTCGAAGACGGTGGTCGTGCTGCTTTCAGTCGCAGCCGCAGCCGATGCCGGGGGCGACATGATGCTGGGCAGCTACAGATAACGGTGACAGGGCGTGGAGTAGGAAGAGGAAGAGGTTTCACTACCTTGCTCCGCAGCGTCCCCTCAACCGAGCCGAGCCACTTGTCAGGCGAGCAGAGGCATGATGCTCGTCCGCCCGGTAATGAGGGGATCTATTCGGCGGCCGGAGGAGAAAAAACGCGGAGGCGTATCTTCTGTAGGAGAGCCCGAGTCCCGTTCGCTCCGGCTCAGCTGTCAGTGCCGCAATAATATGGTGGTAGATGATGCTGTATTACAGTAGCTGTTCGCCTGTACAGAAAGAGCTGCCCTGCCCCTCATGGACCACTGTGTGCTGTGTGTATGGGGGGGGTTAGCTGCCCTGCCCCTTTGACCACTATGTGTGTGTGTGTGTGTGTGTGTGTGTATATGGAGGGGAGGAGGGGGGGATTAGCTGCCCTGCCCCTCATGCCCTCATGGACCACTGTGTTTATTGAAGGGGGGGAAAACCGTCTGGTGCAGCCGGGGTCGCTGTCCATGGTGCTGACTGAGGCAGGTGTGCAGTGGAATGTTGTTGCAGAAACCTGCCGTTTAAAGGTAAAGTCCACCCTAAAGCTGAATGGTCAATGGATTTAAGGGCTGCGGACACAACACAAATGGACAACAGTTCCTACTAATCTGGAGATCACAGCGTCTGTGATTGGTCAGGTGACACTTTTGGAGGATGTCTAACAACAATGATTCATCCTGATGATTTGGTGTAGCTAGGTGGTTCAGTTGCTTCTTAGAAAAGTTATCATATCTAAATGATATCCATTTTGCTTCGATGAAAAACTAATGGTTGGGGATTAGCGAATAAGCGTATTCAAATCAGCAGTTTCCTGGGAACTGCTCCAATAGGTTAATAACAGAATTAAATGTTTCAATATTTGGGTGGATTTTTCCTTTTTAAGCCATACAAAATTAAATGACTGCTTTCAAGACAGAAGCAAATGTAGCAGAAAAAGAACATGTAATTATTCATGCATTCAGTCGCTAATTAGTCATTTCATAACCACATCATTTCATGTTTGAGTACAAGTTACACAAGTATATTACTATTATTTGTAGTGCAGTAGACATAGTATGATTATTCCTTTCAGAAGTATTTTCAGCAAAATGCACTGTAAAGTATCAAATTAGCTGAATAAAAAGCTGATTAGTCACTGAATAATTGGCAGTTGCAGCCCTAAATTAGAGAAAAATATCAATATGGAGAAAATACCTCCAATATTATTACATGTTTTTATTATTCTATAAATCTGGCTGATAACATTACATGCATGCTGTGGTGCAAACTTCACACATGCACTTCTTGGTGAATGAGGAATGTGAATGATGGTAGGAGAAAAATTGCACATTTACATTATTTCATCTTAAATTAAATATTAATACCAACAGTTTCATCAATAACTACAGGTGAAAACATTTGTAAGTTCGAAATAATGTAAAATGCAATGTGATGATGGGAAAGAAGCACATTTCTACCTCTTAAAACAAAGAAAGCTTTATATAGTTAAATGGATTGGACATAATATGAAACATACAGCACTG
The DNA here is from genome assembly GCA_034769265.1 of Remorina albescens. Classification (NCBI taxonomy): domain Eukaryota; kingdom Metazoa; phylum Chordata; class Actinopteri; order Carangiformes; family Echeneidae; genus Remorina; species Remorina albescens. Next base: position 16,892,413 of record CM068488.1, on the reverse strand, counting down.
AATATGAACATAATTTAAAAATGCTTTAAAAAACAAAAACATGTACGTTCACATAATGTAGCTCAATGCCCCCAAATATCAAAATCACATGAAACTGAGTCACAATCATAACACAACCACACTGTCTAGAAAAAAATGTAGAAAAATGGTTACACAAATTATTTTAAAGTGTCAGAGGCTCAAGTGAAGTTTAGTTTGGTTTGTTTTGCTGTTTAAAAGTTTTAAATGTATGAATAGATAGCCACACTATAGTTATTTACTACCTCTAATCATTGACAAGAACCTGAATCAGAGAGCTAGATCATTGTTACTCAATGAGGCTGTAGTAACTGATGAGACTCTGCGGAGCCAGCTTTTATCCAGACACATGTAAATTGCAGCAAAGTGACCACGTTTAAGTGGTTTTCAGAGCTGTTACTGTCCAACCTGTGTGAAAGTGCTGTTTCCAGCCTGTTCACTCCTTCTCAAAGGGTTTCCTTTTCTGATGGCGGAGGGAGTTCTGCAAAGGAGAGAGAATAAAGGTCATATGATATGTAATAATATATATACAATAAAGTAAATTTAGTTTCAGTCCTCCTCATTGACCATTTTCCACACGTCCAAGATGATGAAGCTTTGTATTGCCCCATGGCGCATGATCTAATTGTAGGAGAATAAACTTGTCAAATAAAAGCGCAGTGCTGCTTACAGAGTACATGTTGGAGAGGTTGTTGAAAAGCACTTGTCCTGCGCTCACTTTGTTCCTCACTCCTCGTATGGTCCCGTTTTTGCTGCAGATGTTGATTCGTTTGTTGCTGAACAGCATCTCTCTCTTGGCACTGGCATACAGGAGCAGGTCGTCGGGTTCGCAGCCGTTCTCGTCCGCAGCTCTTTCCTGCAGCAGACCGTTCAGGTGACTGTTGGCCTCGCTGCCGGGCTGCGGTCCCCCCTGCCCCTGAACCGCCTCCGGGCTGCCGGTTCCGTCAGAGTCCGCTGCTGAGCCGCGCCGGGCCGCTTCATCCTTGAACACCTCCGCCAAGACCCGGCCACTGTTGGCAGATGCGACTCTGAACCTGACTGTCTTCGCCGCCTTTGGTTTGTCCTGTTTCACTTTTGGCCCCTCCATTAAGATACAAGCGGCTCTCACATGCTTCACATCCCATTGAGGAAAACCAGACACGCAGTCCGAGTCTGAGCCATGATGGAGAGCGATTATCGAATAGCAATATTCTCATTGACCGGTCAAAAGGAGCTGAAAATAACCAAGAGCTAAAACGAGACACCCCCATGCTTAACAATAGATGAGCTTCTACCATGGTAACAGCTAAAAGAGGCAAACAGTAAATTGATATTAGCACGTTCAATAATTGATCAAGGGGAGTTTTCAAACAGACTTAGAGCTCAGTCTTAATGGGGTGATATGAACTCAGGACTGGCCTGCTTAACTTTACCATCAGTGCTCATCCACTAACCTCATGTGACCCTCAAGTCCTCACAGCACAGTTCTCAAATATTGACAGACTTTCTTTAGAAATGACAGTGTATAGATAAAGAATTCATTTTGAGGACAACTTATTTCAGCACTAACGTTAAAGGGTTAAAGGGTTTACATGTGTGATCAGTCACACCTTACTGTGGGCATTAAATGAGGAAATAAGTCAAGATATCTTACTGGTGCAATCAATCATCCATCACTGTTTTATTAGTTTGTTTGTTCATTTATTTATTTATTCATTTATTCCTTTTGTCACTCTTACTTTGTATGGTTAAATGTGAATTCACCAGAAGTGTATTTTGCTGCTGGCAGGGATTTTAAACCTGGGCCCAACAAATCACAAGCTTATTGGATATATATGTCTATATATACGTGTGTGTTTATGACTATTTAATACACAATCCATTAAATGTCCAAAAATAGTCGGTCTGTCAGTGTTTACTTTTCAGTGAACCATCTTGGTGGTATTAAGGTCTTGATTTCAAACCATTTCATCTATCTTATATGTTGATTATAATGGGATACTAAGATTAATTAATTATCATCAGAAACCTGACCAAGAAATAATAATCTGGTTGTCAGACTTTATTTGGTCTCCAAACCAGATGCAGCGATGAGGGACCTGAGGGACTCTGTCAATGCATGATAATCAGGCAGGAAATGACGGCTGTAGCCAGTGAGTCCCAAAAAGGACATCATTTCCTTTACAGTTTGTGGTTTAGGATGGGACAGAATGGATGAACGGTGTGACAGAGCAATGTCAGAATCACCACCCGTCAGGAGCCTGCCCAGGTTTTTCGAAGCACAGATATCATGTGATTACGTCCAGCATGACCCACTTGCTTTGTGCATGTGTTGTAAAATAAGTGTAGCTATGGGCTGATCCTTAGACAGAATTATGGGATGTTTCATTGTCTCAGGCATGGATGCTTTCCTCAGGCGGCCTCCTACTCTCAACAGCCCATCTTTGAGTATGGGATCCAACCTGTAGATGTCACTGTGGGTCTGCACAGATGATGCTCCTTTCTCCAAGAGAGAGCTCTCCTTTTGAAATCTTTGCTTTTGACAGAGGCGTGCAATTTCCAATTCTGCATTGTGTAAATCATCCCGGGTCAACGGTTGAATATTTATCCTTGCTTTGTGTTTCTGCTGTCCTTTGTTCTTGCAGGACTGCTCATGAGTTGATTTAACTTGTATTCTTAGCTCATGAAGCAGGTCTTTAAACTTCAAAAACTAGGCGACTGAAGTTTTCAGTTTTCCCCAATCTGAAAAATTGTTGAGAAACTTGTTCGTAGCATTGGATACATGTTCAACAACACAAGCGTTAACCATAATGTCTTGTTTGACCTCAGGGTCATCCAAGCTGACGCCAGGTTTGTTCACCTCTTGTTTTGGCCAATTCCTTTCATCATTCCTTCTGTTTAGATCCTATGTACCTCCATTGGGCCATCTCTGTAGCTTCATGTATAACAGCCACTCTGTTTGCTACAAATGTGTGGAATCTCTTTGTTTCACTTGAAATGTAATTAAGCACAGCTGTGCTATCAGTCCAGAAAACTGACTGGTCCAATTCCAGTTGCAGCTCTCTCTTAATCATCTTGTCCACTCTGACAGCTAATACAGCAGCTGTAAGTTAAAGCCTTGGTATTGTGGTTTGTTTCATGGGAGCAACTCCGTACTTTCCAACCATGAAAGAAATGTTTACTTCTTTGGGGGTGCTTTTCCATCTCAGATAAGAAACAACGCCGTATCCATATTCACTAGCATCTGAGAAGTGATGCAGCTGTGCATTGTTTACTTTTCCAAAGTCCTTTGGCTTGATACATCGTTCCACCTTTAAAAGTGACAGTTTATGAAGATTTGTCAGCCACTGTGTCCACCTCTGCAGAAAGGTTTGTGATATTGTGTCATCCCAACCAATCTTTCTTTTGCACAGCTCTTGTAGCATCAGCTTGGGAGGCAGTGTGAATGGTGACAAAAATCCAAGAGGATCATAGATCTGTTCTGTTACAATATTGTTTCTTGTAACCAGCATGTTTTGCTGAGGGTGAACCTCAGGTAAGTCTAGAAACCTGTCATCATAACCAGCTACTTTTAACCCAGTCAGAAGAGTCTTCACAGTATGTGCTTGTCCCATAGTTCGCAGGAAAATGTGTGTTTGGATGCTATCCATGTTTAGCTGTCTCATCAGGTGTTCTCTACAAAAGGTAGCCAAGCTTCCTGGATCAAGGAAAGCGTAAGTTGTCAAAACTGTATTTCCATTCTTAGCCTTTACTTGCACAGGTACAATTGAGAGAACATATTACTGTTTTACCGGCCCCAGTACAGGCACAGGTCTGCTGAGGGACAATAGTGTTGTCTGACTGTTCAGATGTTCTGAATTTAGCTGCAATGTTAAGCATTGTGGGATGCTTGGAGCTACATACATCACATGTTAAATGTTTTTTTGCAGCTCTTGCTGATATGACCTGGTTTTAGACAACCAAAACAAACACCACTCTGCCTTAATAGACCAAGTTTTTAACGATGCATCTTGCTGTTAAGATGTACACAATCTTCTATTGTGTGACCCTCTTCACATATGCAACATGATGTAGTCTTGTTTTGTGATATGGAAAAGGCATGGGAGATCAGTGTTTCTGTAGACTTTATATCTGCTGAAGAGCTGACAGCTGACACAGTTGCAGGATTTTTATTCCTGGGTGAAAGTTTTGTGAGAGCCCTTCCTTTAGATGTAGCAGTCTGCGTGTATTGTAGGTTTCCAAAGACAGGATCAGAGAGAATTTTGATCTGATTGTCTAGAAAACTGACCAAATCAGAGAACAAAACTCTGTTTCCACGTCTTTCCTGTAGGTCACAAACAGCTGCTCTCCATCTTTCTCTTAAGTTGTATGGAAGTTTCATCACAAGCTGTTTCAGGTTTGATGGTGCATTCATCTCTGCCATATACTGTAGACTTTCCATCATATTACAACATCCTCTCAAAAACAACATGTATGTTTGAAGAGAGCCAACATCCTCAGCTTTTATTGGTGGCCAACTTAAGGCTTTTTCCATGTAAGTTGCTCCAATCTTCATTTCATTGCCAAAGTGTTCCTTTAACAAACACTTGGCTCTGTTATAGCCTTGATTATTTGGCATGTGATAGCAGCGTCTGATCAGTTCTCTCGGCTGTACCCTGGTGTACCGCTCCAAATAGTACAAGCAGTCCTGGAGATTAGTGACTTTTCTTTCAAGCCCCTGTTCAAATGCCATGATAAAAGATCCATACTGTAGAGGTTCACCATCAAATTATGGTATTGCTCAAGGTAGAAGAGATGCTGAGTGCTGCTGTTGAACTAACTGAGCAGTGATTTCTGTCTGTCGCTGAATAATGTTGCCAATGTTCTGAATTCCATTTTCATTTGTGGAGTAGTACAAACATTGCTTGACCTGGGGTCCGTTTCACTAAGCAGGTTCGATAAACTCTGAGTAACCCTGAATTCTGAGTTCATCTACTCTGAGATAGGAAACTCTGGGTTTTTGGTTCAAGAAAAGCTGATTTCAGTTAGTTTGATCAACTCGGAGTAGTTTCACCTGGAGTTAAGCACGTGCACCACAACTATAAAAAGACAGCATCAATGGACCAATTCGACGAGTCACCATGGCAACGGGGAAGAGGAGGGCTGTGCTTTTCACCCCACTAGAATTAAACATCTTAATGCGCTCATCCAGCAAGTTTGAACATGTTTTTAGAAAGAAGTGCATCACCGCTGCAGCTGCAAAAGAGAGCGAGACGGTGTGGGAGAACATTGCTGCTCGGGTCAGTGCTTAAGTTTGTATGTAATGCTATTACTATATTACAGAGGGAAACTGCGTGAATGGTATCTTATTAATTTATTTCATTTAGGTGGGGAGAGGCACACTTGACAGCAGCTTAAGATGAAATATAAAAGCATTGTTCAAACAGGTAAGACCTCAGCATAATCTCATGGGGGTACCTCATTTTGATCATGTTTTACACTGTAAATATTAAGCGGCTGTTTGACTGTGCAGTTGTTTTATCCCCAACATAATGCTGTTTTCACACAAATGTCCTTTCATCTATATCATGTTCTGTTAAATAGTTAAGTGTATTTAAACTAACACAGACTTCTACTCAGCCAACAGAAAGAAGGCAGGTGGTGGCCGAGCACCGCCACCTCTAACAGAGACAGAATTTAGGAAGGCCAGTGGCTGAGGGAATCCCTGGAGGGAGCTCATCCTCTGAGCCCACCCCCCAAAACACAAGTGCCTTCATAAAATGTAATATGCTTATGCCTATATATCTTTTTTAAGCCTATTCATAACAATATTTATTTCCCTTTCATTTCTTTTATTTTCTTTTGTCCCAACAGATTCTGATGGTCCTATCTGCCTGGTGGAGCCCCCTCACCCCACAACAGACCATGTAAGTAGGCAATACTCCAAAGATTTTGCCAAATGGTAGTTTAAGTACACTGAAACATATCACTCATCTAGGATGAAGAGCACGAGAAAACTGTGTCTGCTGCCTTTACAGAGGGGGATCCAGAAAGGCCTATAGAGGTAACATCTTGATATGTTACTGATAGTTCTCTTCCCATTCCCATTTCTTAACATTGTGTGATATTTAGCCTACACTGAAGTATGAACACATTGTCATCCTTTTTAACAGGGCATGGCTGTTGCAAATATAAGGACGGATTGGGTTGTGTATGCAGATGATGGACTGTGTCGTGAAACGGTACGGCTCAAAAAGATAATTGTCTGGAAATGCGAGAATACCTATGCGCGGTCTGATTGCATTGATTTTCGTATAAATCATGCACTTACTTGGAACTAACCTAGGGCGTAACCAAATTCCCAACCCAGTTTCCCAAGGGCGCAAAGTTGATAAATTCGGGTGGCCCGGATGCGCGTTTGTCACGTGAATGTATGTTCATGCTGGTAAAATGGACAAACGTATGTACGAGGTAGTGAATTATAAAAAATACGGACGCTATCCGGTGGGTGTCTCCGAGGAGCAGAATATGTCATTCGCAGGCGCTCCGCCCGTTTACAAATGAATGGTAAGCTGTACGTCAACGCTATACGTCAAAAATAATGTCATTAATTCGTCAGTCGAGCACGCTAACCAGTAAGCCAGCAGCCCATTTCGAATCGACTAACTATTGTAAGTGATTTGGCAGTGAGGTTTACTTAACATAGGCTACTCTCGCACAGCTAGGCTAGCTGGCATCCATTTACACAAAGATTGACAATGAATGATCTAACAAATGCATTCTCCATTTATTGTTTTAATGTAATAAATGGCATATCAGTAACCTACATATTGGTTTGTCCCATTTCGCTTTCCGTACACCCAGCTGGTTTCTATTTGCGTTTCTTCCTGAAGTACGTATGGTAACACAGCAACTACGCACGGCTCAGCAGTAAATCAGCGTAAAGGGAAAGGGGAACAGGAACTGGGGGGGGGGCAAATTGGGTGCTTCAACGGCACACTTGCAGCTGCTTCTGTAACATTACCCTTTGGGGTAAACTCGGTAATTTACTTTAAGTCACATTAGCGCATATGGACGGTTAGCAAACATGTTTAGCTTAGCATCAGCTGTGAATCGATAAAACAGTGATAATAATACAGTAAATGCTTTGAATTTCTCAGATATAGCTGTGCAGGTTTCTTAACAAAGTGGATGGCAGCAGATGATCAAACGCTCATTACAACCGGAAGAGACGTGAGACTTATTTTTTAGAGACTTGGGACTTGACTTGGTCGTGACCAAAGACTTGAGACTTGACTTGGACTTGCAAAAAAAGACTTGTGAGCATCTCTGATTTGTCGTTGTCGTTTCTCTTTTCTGTTTTGATTTGCACTTCCAGGCCACCTCTGCAAATAAAGCAACATTCAACGTTTTCCCTGCCTCATGTGGACTTGTGAGTAACATTTTGGGTTTCACAAGCAAAATGGATTTTAATTAACACGAGTCAGAACTAACAAAAATTAGTGCAGATTAAGTGGCCTTCGTTAGGACTTGGACTTTAGTAAAAAACAAAACAGCCACTACATTAAGTGAAAAACTTCAAAATGAACGGATTGTGACGGGATAACACAGCCAAGTGATCGGAATAATTACTGGATCGTCGGACAGGGCATCTACCGGAGCTGCGGCAGGAACCCAGCAAGGAGTTGGATTACTTTACCGAGCGGTAAGAGAACTAAGTGGACAATGACTGTAACCTTATCTTTCATGGTGGACTGTTGGAATATAAGATTCTGATTGTAATATTCAGATCACGCCAGTAGGCTGAATCATTACTGATGTTTATTATAAGACTGCACGTACTATTTCACGTCATCACGTTAGTATAAGCGCCAACGGGATGTACGTGACGCACAATGCTTTGGTTGCCAGTTTCGTTGAGTTCCCCAGTAATAAAGCAACGTATGTGAAGCTCCGTCCGATCATTTATAGTAGGCTAAAGTCAAGGATACTCATAGATGCCACGCTGATCCTCACAACTGTGACAGACGCATTTCTGTGAGTTAATTGGAGCCGACTATATCATGCAGGAGGAAAACGCCGACGGTGACGCAGTTACGGCTGACGGCCACAAGAGGGAAGTCAAACTCACAGAAAAGTCCGTGGAAGAGAGGCCGTATCATCACATAAATATGAGGAGAGGAGACAAATGACTGCAAAAACTGACGAAATGAAGTAGTTAATGGAAATGACTAACTTAGAGGATGTTAAGTCAAGGATGAAAGTACTCAAAACAACATTTGAGGAGTTCAAAGAATGCAACAGCTCTGTTCTGCTTTATCTCAATGAAGGGGAGAAAAGTACACACCAAGATGACTGGTTCAAACCTAAAGCAGCCAGATTTCAGGACTTTTTATTGAAAGAGCTGATGTGTGGATTAAGGATGCTGAACTTTACAAAGAAAAATCTCAAACATGTCATGATGAGGTATCATATTGACAGTGTGTCTATATGTGAGGCAGTGCCAGGAGGTTGGCTGATGGACACTGTAACAGACATACGTTGTTCTTACCCGACACAGCTGATATTCCAGTCTTTTTTGGAATTCATCTCTGGGTTTTTTCTTCTTGAAAAACAGAGGCATTTTGGGTCTTCTTTGAACTCTCCAGGGAACTGCGGAACAAGCTGGAAAACGTTGACACTGTTGGCCCACTGAGGAGTACCACAGTTGTGATATCAATGACTGAAGATGAAACAAATGTCTGGCTCTTCTGCTGCTAAATAATCTTTAGCCAACTGCTTGTTTATTTGATATGCACTTTGCTGTTTTAGGCAGGTGAACAGCAGTTGCATCACAGCTTTTACAGTAAAAACCAAGTTGATTAGATCAGATGCTGAAGTCTGTAAACCCAAAACAAGGCTAAAGAAGGCTTAAAAAAAACCCAGCGGCATCTGGTGATGATTACATCACTTCAGGTTGTGAACACGCCTACTGTATGATAGAAGATTCGCTGGAAGTGATTCATTCACCATCCAAACGCAAATGAAGCCTCAAAGAAGTGAGGAAACACTGCCTGGTTGCTCAGATGGTAATAATCCATTTGTTTCCATGTTAGTGTCGACGCATCCGGGCCACCGTAGTGTCTGATGACGTGCCTCGTTAGTGACGCCGCACAGGAGTGAACTCGTTGAGCGGTATCTGTAGACAGCAGGGGCCCTTGAGGGCAGTGTTGCCAGGTCCACTTATTATAAGTGCTTTGGGCTTGTTCTGTAAAGTCACTTGCAAAAATCGTCACTCGCGGGTTGCAGGTTTTTTGGGCTTGTTATTTAAAGTGTGCTTGCTTATTTTGGGCTTGCTTTGCTCCGTGTATGAACCCTTCCTGATTCTCTCCAAGCTCTCCACAACTACAGAAAAGCTCAAGTTTGTCCTTTTTCCTTAAAGGATCTGTCCACAAACCCTGCGCCAGGACCGCACTGGCACCGAAAAGTGCAAAACACCAACAACAGCAACCAAAAAAGAAAATAAGAAGAAAAAAAACTCCACAGCTCCATCTGTGAGGCTTACGGACATCGGTTTGACTTAAAACAAAATGAGCCAAGGCAAACAAGTGAGCTGAAGATAGCCACTTACAGCCTGTCACACATCAGTCAGAGCTGTCGATCATCTCGGTGAACTAACTGGATCTAGCTCGACTGATAAAGTCAAAATACTAAAACCAGTAACCAGAGTAATGGTGCAACTGACCCAAGCACGTTCAAAGGCCTGATGAGTTATTGTGGAGGTGCCCAGTATTCCCTTGTAATAGATGAAAGATATTTACTGTTTTCTAGCAAACTATATATATACTGTTATCAAATTGCCTCTCTCTTACACAATGTCGTAGGTTTAGGTCACTGGTTGGGTTTTTTTTTTTTTTTTTGAGAAGTCGAGTTGCTTTTTTGGGGCTTGCTTCATTAGAGCTGGTTGCTTGTTTTTCTTGCAAGATCTGGCAACACTGCTTGGGGGGTTAATTACGCAGTAAATCTTCCACAACCACTCCCCAAGAGCCCATCTCTGTGCTACACTGACTAACCCCACTGAGCTGCATCTTGAAGCTACCTTTGCCCTCACAGCAACACTACGATAAGATCTGAATTTCATGACAGGGATGACACCATTAGCTTCCCATCAACCGTCAACATCAGGTGCCAGCTACCTTCGGCTTACATGAGCTAACAATGGTGGACCGTAAACATTGCAACACACCCGAAAAAAAACTCGGCCTCCAGGCAAAATGTCAGGTTAACCTAAAGAGAGACTTCATACTCATGGGTAGTGTGATGTGTCCCTGCTCCTTGCTCCTCTGTGGGATCAATCTGTGAACTGAGCACTTCCAATCTTCGCTAATGTTAATGTTTAGGACTAATGTCGGAGCTGGTTGGCTAGTTAGTCCGCTAAGGCTACGGCGAGCCTCCCTACTCTACGATGTAGGTACGGCATTGATTTAACGCAGGGCCATAAACATAGACTAACATACATTCTGACTGCTTTTGACAAGTGGTGTCGCCCCCTGATGTTAATTAGATAGAATGAAGGTTTATAGGACTTAAGCCTTCTAGGAGGAGATGTGGGCGTTGAGCCTAAGCCGCCCCTTGGCTCCAGAAACAATCAAACAAAGGGACAAATCTGGCTTCATTTATTTTATTTTTTTGCACCAATTAACAGCATATAAATAAGGAGTGAGTACAGAGGGACAAGGATATGAGAGAACGAGCTAGCTTTTGAAGAGAGGAATGCGGAGGCAGCTGTTGCTGTGACACAGAGGGCAGGTCTGCAGAGTATTGCTGGGCACCTGACAGCAACACACGTGACTGCAGGGCAGGAAGATGTCCTGACCCTGGAGAGAGAGAGGATCAGTAGTCCAACATATCCTCTATAGCAGGGGTGTCAAACTCATTTTCACTGAGGGCCACATCAGCCTAATGGCTGCCCTCAAAGGGCCACATGTAACTGTAAGACAATATAAATGTAACTAAATGTTACCAAATGTAACTACTCCTTAATGTTAAATAACTGAATATATTACTTATTCCAATTACAAATATTACATATGCATTTGCACTTATGTAAAAAAATATATATATTTGCTAGTTGCTCTGTTATTATAACATAAATCCTTTTAATTTGTCAGGTTAAGAAACCCACATTACTCCATCAATCAACGATCAAACTATCCAATTGAATAAAGAAAAATATCATCCAACACCAGTTATGACATTAACTTTGTTCAAAACTTTTTTGCCACGGTTGAGAGGGGCAGAATAACGGTACAACCAACAATTGTGAGCTGCTAAGAACAGGTGTGACAGATGTAGCATTTTACAAAAACAAAAAGCTGCACACAGCATTGCAGATTTGTCTGCATTAACACATAAACCTGTAAACACTAAATACATTGCTACACATATAAAGTAGTATATACACTCAAAATAACAAAATCAGAGTTTTCTCAGTTCACAACTATATTGGCCAAGTTTTTAGGTGAAGTTGATGAGGAGATGCTGCCTGTCCTCAGGCCCGCCGATAGGGGGGGACAAACGGGTCTGCTGTCCCGGGCCCAGGGTAGAGGGTGGCCCACAACTGGGCCCTCATTAAATTATGGAATAATTTTTCAAAATTTCTCAAAATAAGCCTATTTGTGGAAAAAATTACGTAATATTTGAGTTACATAAGCTTCTTATTTGTTTTTTTCCTAATTGTCAACCCCCTCCCAACAAATGGTTTGGCTACCGAGCCTTCGCTAAGCCCCGCCCCCCTGGGTTACTGTTGCTATGCCTGGCTGTTTTCTGTTGTGTGAAGTTCAGAAAAGAGAATAAGAAAATAAAGGGTTAAAGGGCATATTGCAGGTTAAATTTTTTCCAAATTTATATATAATCCTGTCTAAAAAATATCATTTGAAAAGTTAATGGAGGTTTCAAAATTTTTTTCAAGTCATGAGAGCGCAAATGTAGTCCAAAAAGTGACGGTTTTGAGCTAAGCCTCTAAAAACGCTATTTTTTTTCAACACCACGTCATATTACATAGGCAGTGTGGGAGTAGGTAGTTATCAGTTACAGCGGTCGTGATATAGAGAGTTGGTGTGTTTTCAGTAGTGTTGTGTTGCATTCATTCTTCATTATCATGACAAATTATTGCGTTTGTGGAGGTTGTATAAAACTCCAGCCTGTCAGGACATCGAGTCCATAGGTTTCCTAACAGGAAAAAAAACGGCGCTATCTTTCGTGCCTGGGTGCATTTTGTGCAGCTGAAGAGACGGGACTTCATGGCTGCATTTTTATTTTTTTATTTATTTGGAGAGGACAGTGCACTTTGATAACATTTTAGTAAAAGCGCCAGTGTTAGCCAGAGGCTAGTTTTCAACTGCAGTCCTCCGGCAAGATGTAGGAAGCCATCAAAAAGTACAACGGACACAACATTATAAATAAAAAAAAAAGGGCACAGGAGACATAAAAATTAGCACAAGAGGTAGAAAGACACAATAAGACCAAAGACATACAGTGCAATAAAGTGCTATAGTGCTCATAGAAGTTGTTGGGTTTTTAATTAACTGTCAGAGGTGAGTAAATGGGATGGAGGTGCAACAATGCAAAGACCAGTTACACGATTTCTTGTTGGGAGTTGTGCTAAAATGTATTGAGAAGAGCTAGTGTGTTTGTAAAGTGCTGCAGTGCTTGTTAAGCTTGTTATGTGTGTTCATTAAAAGATGATTACAGGTCTTATTTGACGTGAGCCAGTCTCTTAACTGCCTTTTAAAGGTGAAGAAGGTGGAGCAGTCTCTTATGGAGGTTGGCAGACCGTTCCAGATTTTGCTACCTCTGACTAATATGGCAGACTGTGAGAAGGAGGTGCGCCTAAACGGAATTGCACTGTCTCCTCGCACAGTCTCAATTTTGTCTAAATAATAGAGTTAACGAGGTTTCCTTTAAAATTATGCATAGAATATATCCAGCCAAGAAAACGTTGGAAAGATTTAAATTAAATATTGAATATTCCTGTAGTTTCTGTGACGTAGAAGAGGAAACAATTTGTCATTTATTTTATCATTGTATGTACTCTAAAATATTTTGGATAGATATATAAAATGTTATTAGGAAGGAAACTGGGCAAACTATTAAACTGAAGAAGAAGGGTGTTTTTGTTTTGAAGATAACTGCAAGGACAAAGACGTCCTTTTTTTTTTTTTTGTGCAACTTATTTTGTTTTTAGGAAAATTCCACATCCACAAAACGAGATGGACTGACTCCAATTTGTTCACTTTTTGCACGAACTGAAGCAGAATTGCACTACAATCGATGGACTTGGAAACAAGAAGGCAATAAAAACTGTTTCTGTTTTGGACAAATTCTTGAAAAAATTATTTGAATGTACAATGCACATATCTCTTGAATGTTCTATGTTCAATTATTGTATCTTTATAATTTCATACTATTATTTTTGTACCCCCTGACACGTACATTTTTTGTTTATATGTAAGTTGTAAATGATTTTTTTTTTTTTTTTAAGTTAGCTTATGCTAACTTCCGGGACATTTCGATGATCTCCGTACGCAGCCATTGCTGTGAAAAAACTGAAACATTGCAGTGAACGGAGTTGTCGCCACTCTGTCTCTAAAGGCACTCTAAACATGGCTACCTCCGCAGTTAACGTTGATGAGGAAGATACTGCCATCATCAACCTTTCAGTGTAGATTCATTCTCTTGTGTAATATCCATTGGATTTGTATAAAGTGATATCTCTGGCTCTAATTCCACTGAAACGACTATTACAAATAACTAATAAAGAAGAAGTTTAATGATATGTTTTTTTACACAAATTGTTTGTTATGATATTCAGACCTGGAACCAAACGTTCAGACCCGCGGTTCCCCTCCGGTCCTGTAGATGGCACAGCTACATAGCATCACTGACATACAACAATCAACAAGGAAGCCGGTCACACACCCCTCCACACACACGCACACGTGTAGCTGAGTGTCAACATGGGTAAGAGGAGACACAATAAACTTTTCACAAGTCTATCCAAAAAACAGAAGAAGCATCTGAAGGAGTTCGGAGAGGAGCATCCGTTTCACGATGTGTGAGTAGAACAGCCAGCGTTAGCAGACAGGCTAACTATCTGAGCCACAATGCTAACAACTGCGACTGATGACACTGTTAGAGGGAGTCTGTGTTAGCAGACAGGCTAACTATCTGAGCCACAATGCTAACAACTGCGACTGATGACACTGTTAGAGGGAGTCTGTGTTAGCAGACAGGCTAACTCTCTGAGCCACAATGCTAACTACTGAGACTGATGACACTGTTGGAGGGAGTCTGGCCATGAAAATATTACACTATGATGGTTGTCATACTTTCATCTCACAGTTTCCTCCAAGATAGTTCAGTAAAGTCAAAATGCAACTGTAATGTTAGCATTAATGAGAAGAACCATAGAGATGACCTGATGTCCATGTAAATCTATTGACCGGAAGCAGAAGTAAAATCGCAGTCGATGTAGATGTTAGGTTTTAGTTTACTTATACAATGGTAGAAATATTCCTAAACAAAATATTATCACTGGATATCCTTGTGTAGTAACTGCTGCTGCTACATGCATACATACACACACAGACACACACACACTGGTTGAAGGGAAATCTACTTTGGTGATAGCGTTTGGATTATTACTTTAAACGTCTCTACTGTTTAAACCTCGATGTCATCTTTGATTTTAAATCAGGTCTAGGTTCATTGGCTTAGTTCACAGAGGAATGCTCACAGCCTCACAAACTGATCGTTAAAATCGGTCATAAGTCATCCACCATCCATCCTTACGGGATTTGATTACTCCTAGTGCTTACCTTATATCTGAGAAAACAAGCTCCTTGAGTACAAGTAACGCAGACAGCTCAAACCTGAACTACTACTGAACTACCAGAGTCACTCAAAGACATGGTCATGAATGAATCAGAAATTCTATAACCAGCCCTTCTAGCAATCTTAAACGAAGTAATCCATTGATGTCCAACAACATTTATTGTCTTCAGCAGGCCAACTAAGAGTTTTGTAGCATGTTGTGGATTTGTTGTCTTCAAATATGTTTGTTGTCTAAATATTTTTTACTCTCTATTTGTTTTTCTATTTTTTATCTTTTACAGAGCTAATGAAAAACCAGAAAGGACTGAAATAGTGCAACTGGTGAGTAAAACCGTGCAAGTAATCTCAATTAATGCAAACTCAGATTGTCAGTCTATCAGTCAATCAATCAATCAATCTTTATTTAAAGTGTAGAATCACCATGCAGGATAGTCTCAAAAATAGTGCATGGGACAAACATACAGAGAATAAAAATACTATAAAAACACAAATTAAAATAACCTTAGTTCTGACTTCAAATAAAAGGGATGTTAAGAACAATTACATCATAAAAACTCTAGAATAGGCTTGTATGAGACACATAGAGCAAAAAAAAAAAATTAAAAGTAAGAATATCAATGGATATTAAAATAAAGAAAGTTGAGCTAGGGTAGGTTCTAATAAAATGAATAAAGGTAGGTCTTAAGTCTAGATTTATAAATGTCTACCAAACGTCTGAATGAATGTCTGAACGAGCTGGAGATCTCTAGTGGCAGATTTTGGTAGACCAGAGGAGAGGACATTACAGTAAACCAGTCTGGAGGATAGAATGGATTAGAGTTTCAGCATAACATAGTGATAAAATTGGACAGATCTTGGCAATATTACTGAGATGAAAAAATGCTGACTTGGTGGTGGCCTTAATACATGAGTGAAAAGTAAGATGAGTATCAAAATTTATTTCTAGGTTTTTGAGGGTTGGACTTCCTCAAATAAAACAGCCATCAATGATAATGCTTAGGTTCTCGTACTGGTGACTTTGATTTGCTGGTCTAACAGGTCTGTTTTATCCGCATTCAGCAGTAGGAAATTTTGGTTTAAGCATGTTTCTAGATTTATGATTTGCTAGATATTGATACAGTCCAGTTGCATCTACAGACAGAAAGCCCCGAACAATCTGATGCTGAAGCTGGTGAAATTGAAGAGGAGGAGGATGAGCCAGAGCAGAAAACATCCTACCAGAAACTTCTTTCAACTCTCAGCCAACCTAACAGCAAGGACCAGAGTGAAGGGGAAGAAAGTAATGATGAGGAGGAGGAGGAGGAGGAAGAAGAAGACCTTCTGAGCGAAGGCAAGTTATTCTTTTCGAGAGCATCTTTGTGCGACCATATTTGCATTAAAGCTAATACTGTTGTTCTTTTTATTATAGAGAACAGTGATGAAGGTGAAGCAGGAGAGGAGGCACTCGCAGATGAGGATGAAGCTCAGACTGAACTGGTAGAAGGAGAGGAGGGGGAGGAAGAGGAGAAAATAAATGAAGATTTCATAGATAAGGAGCATGAGTCTCAGTTCTGTCTAGAGACCAACTTCACGGGTAAAGAAGAACAAGAGGACAGTAAAAGCAGTGCAGAGCACAAAGACAGGAAGGGTAAGAAAGGAGGGAATAATCACTATTCCCAGTAAGAGTTTTCTCTTGGTTTCTTCAAATTCAGTCCCCAGGGGTCTCTCTTCAGTAAATTGAAATTCTCTGTGGTTTTATTTAAAAGAAGTAAACCTCTGTGCTGCATTAGAAAACCTTCTTAAAATAGATAGAGAATTGTGATTACAATATGTTCTACTGTTTTATTCTTTGTCTCTATGTAGACATGTTTTTACAGCATTTGGGCGTGGAGCTTGGTGAGGAGGACGTGCAGAAGATAACATCTGGGACAAAAACCAAGACTGAGATCATGGTATTAACTCTATAATTTGATTAAATCTACCAACAATGTTTTTTCAGTCAAATAAAATAGAACTACAGTTTTATTTTTCTCCTTCTCTTATCAGTGGCCCAAATTGGGCTGCTTGCTCTGTACCAATCCCCTGAAGAAGTTTGGACCCATTGGGCCTCAGAAAGACACAAAGCTCCCAGCTTTCCACAAACTCTTGGAGTCTTGTTTTACAGATCCAAATCAGACCTCTAATTCATCTAAGGGGGTGTCTCAAGAGATCACACCTCTCCAGCTAGAACTACTGGCCCTCATGGGCTCCTACAAGGACTTATACTACCCAGAGATGTGCCCTCTGAATGAGGGCCCTCAGGTGCGCAGTGCATACTGCATCCATGTGCTCAACCATGTCCTGAAGGCCAATTCCCAGGTCCTGGCTCACAATGCTCAGCTTAGAGAGCAGAAAACTCAAGCTAAAGCTGGAGCTGAGCCACAGGACGAACCAAGAGACCAAGGTCTGACCCGGCCCAAGGTAAACAAACCTTGTCTACATTATGTTTATCCATAAAGCTTAATTTAGCAGCAGGTATAATTAGTTGTTATCATTTATTTTCCTCCTTTGTTTTAGTTACAAATAATATCATATGGACCGAATAACTCTATACTCGAGTAAGCTGCTTCAGAGAGAATCTAGACCACCTCATCTATTGTGCACTTCAATCAGTACAATTTTGATTGTATTTTACCCATCATTATGCTTCATGTTATTATTGGGATTGTGTCGGTGAATGGTGAACTTTTTTTTTTTTTTTTTTTTTTTTGGATAAATGTTAACACATTTCTTGACACATTTTCTCTGTCATTGAGGATCTATTGAGTGTATATAACACAAGTTATATAAAGTGTGTACAAAGTGAATGAGTCTGAACACCTTCTGAAGTCACTGAGTATGAACTTGTGTAATGCACTGTATTGTATTGTTTTGTTGAATTTAACCAAGAGTTGCAGCACTTGAATGGGTCACTGTATCCACTTAGGAATGTTGTCGTAGTCCAGTAAATGAAAGTGAATGTGATGAATGTGTCAGGTCCTGATTTTGGTGCCATTCCGGGGTGGGGCTCTGAGAGTTGTCCAGACCTTCATCAGCTTGCTGGAGTCCAAAGGCAAGAAAATGACTGTGAGTAACAAGAAGAGGTTTAAGGATGAGTTTGGAGAAGACGAAGATGAGCAGCCAGCTAATCTAAAGAGACCAGATGATTACCATGCTGTCTTCTCAGGAAACGTTGATGATCACTTCAGAATAGGTACCTCAGAACAAAAAAAGAAGTTGACCTACATTTAGGAAAGCTGCCAAGTATTCTGATCTGAGGCTTTGTTTTTGTCCTCTCTCCTCACCAGGTGTCTCCATTGTGAAAGGCAGTATGCGGCTGTACGCTCCCTTCTACTCCTCCGACATCATCATCGCATCCCCTTTGGGTCTGCGCACAGTGCTGGGAGCTGAGGGGGAGAGTAAGAGAGACTTCGACTTCCTCTCCTCCATCGAGCTGCTGGTGGTGGACCAAGCTGACGTCTTCCTCATGCAGAACTGGGAACACTTCCTGGTACGAATCCTAGTTTAGTTCTGTACCGCTGCAAAGATGTAGCATCATCTGCTGTCCTCCTGATGAATCTAAACATTTCAATGTTCACATTTTAAATATTGTTTGTTGTTTGTTTCACAATCGATAATGGAAATCTTTTGATGATAGTGACAATTGTGCAGGATTGTCTGCATGTTTGACCTGTTAAAAAAAATCAGATTATCCATCCTATCCTTTCAGCATGTGATGAAGCACATGAACCTGCAGCCTCTGGACTCCCATGGAGTGGACTTCTCCAGGGTGAGGATGTGGAACCTGAACAACTGGGCCAGACACTACAGGCAGACATTGGTGTTCAGCTCCATTCAGGAGCCACAGATCAACAGCATCCTCACCAAACACTGCGCCAACTACCGTGGACAGGTGCTCTGCTTTATACATGTTAACACTCACTGTTACACCAGCTCCCAAATATCCACAAATGAGGCAGGGATAATCTCATGTGATCTCAGTTTGTGGTCTGTGGTTGGAGTAGCAGTGACTGTCAGCCCTGGTTGACTGCTATACTGAGCCTGACAACAAGAAGCCACTGTTAGTTGAATTTCAATTCAATTTGATGAGTTTTGAGTTTTTTCATTCTCATCTTATGTGTTCAGCTTTTTAAAAGTAATTCATGACGTTTTTGTCTCAGATTGCCACTAAGAACATGCCAAAAACAGGATCTATCTGCCAGGTGCTGGTTCAGCTGCCTCATGTGTTTCAAATGTTCTCCTCTGACAGCTTCATGGACCATGATGCCAGGTAAGCTCTTCCCACAGGTGACCCTCCACAGACGACTGAAATACTGGCTATGTTGACCCTGTGATTTTGAGTTAAAGTGGTTTCATTAAGTTTTCATTCAGTGTCACTGAACAAACTTCACTAACATTAGTATATTTACATTCTTGTTTACTTTTCCCCCCTGCCTTTGATAATTGGTCTAACACATCCTGTAGTGAGTGTGAAGAAAGTGTATACCTTCTGTGTGCGTGCGTGCACAGGAAACGCAAACACCACTGTAGTGCCGCTAGAAGTCAAACTCTCCACAAAGATTCATTTCCACGAAAGAAAAGACCACCTCTCCCCTCTCTACATTAGCAATTTTTCTCCTTCCAATTTAATCTTTTACAATAAACTGCTGTTCCCATAATCTAACTTGTTATCTTTAATTTGAGGTTTACTTTGTGGTGATTTATGCTTGTCTGACCACCATTTGATTAGGGATTGCGCCGCAATGATATTTAAATCTGCTTTATTTCCATTCGTAGGTTTCAGTTCTTTGTAGACAAAGTGTTTCCTCAGTACAGGGACTCAGTTATGTCCCACACTCTGATCTTCATCCCCTCTTACTTCGACTATATCCGACTGCGCAACTATATGAAGAAAGAGGAGATAAACTTTGCCAGCATCTGTGAGTACTCCAGCAAGTCAGAGGTGTCCCGAGCAAGGCATTTCTTCCACAAAGGGGACAAACAGTTCCTGCTCTTCACTGAGCGCTTCCACTTCTACAAGAGGTCAGTTCTTTTGAATGCTCCATCAGGCGGTGCTTTGTGTGTCTGTTTGACTTGAGGGACAGTTTGTATTTTAATTGCAAATCTTCATTTGAAAACAAGAGGAGTCCTGCTGGTTCAGGCAAATTTCACAGATACACAGTTTAAACAGAGAAGACAGCGGGAAAACAGGAAAAATACACTGGTTTTAAGTTTACAAACATTTTACATTGTTCATGAAAGAATAAAAAATACATACAGTTAACTAATTTGATAGCTGCTGGTAACGTGTCGCTGAGTTGAAGGGGATCATCCAACATTTAGATCTACAGCGTGGCTTTTACTGTCTTTCAGTATATCTGTAGAGACCTTAAACATGTAGGCTCCTGCATACTATTCTGATATATGACAGAATCATTACACAGCCTAATGCCACTTTCCTGCTGATTTTCAATAGATCCCCAGGTTGTAAAAAGTTTGAAACAATTAGTTTTTCTCAAATACATTTTATTAGCTTCCAGGGCTTATTTTAAGTCAGATTGTTGATTCGATATTTTTGTTGTATTAGTAGAACATCGTTTAAGAGTTGATTATCTGCACAAAGGCTTCTCAGTCCATTTGTGTGAATAATGCCGAGTATAGAGCATCAATTACAAAATTTCTGCTGTGTGTGGCTGAGAAGTGTTGAAAAGCTAAGTGTGATAAATAACTATTGGAGACCAAGTCATTTGGACTTTGTAAGAAGGATTAAACTCCTAAAGTTTGGTGAGCCCTGCAAAGCTCTGATCCTTAATCTCTGTTATCCAGGTACACCATCAAAGGGATCAAGAACCTGATTTTTTATGGGTTGCCCTCCTTCCCCCACTTCTACAGTGAGGTGTGTAACATGTTGGCAGCAGGGGGTCAGGGGGAAGAGGCCAGCTGGACATGCACAGCCCTCTACTCCCGTTACGATGCTCACAAGCTTGCTGCCATTGGCGGAGCCCAGCGGGCTGGACAGATGCTGCACTCCAACAAGACTGTTCACCTCTTTATCACAGGAGGGGAAGACAAGGCCTCATGAAGGAGCAGGACAGATAAACATGGGTCCATGATATATATTTGAAACGATGACAGGTATTTACTTTGCATATCCAAACCCATCAGGATCTGTGATGTTACACAGGACACTGAAATTTGCCCTATGCCCTGAAATTGACCTGCGGTCAACGCAGGTCTGTGGTGGTGGACTCTTATAACGCATGATGTAGTGTGACATCAGGGAAGTCCAACCTTGGAAAAGATAAGTTCTCCTTTATAGTCAGACCTTAACACCACCTTAACACGAATATCAGCAAAACATATTTATTGTCTTTGAAGTCTTACAGTTGGACAATACCCGGATCAATCAATCCACAAAGTGGCAAGATGATGAAACATTGCTCTTGTTGTAAAATTATGTTATCAATCACTGTGATAAGATGTAGCATAGATATAGATTTTTTTCCGGAGTCAGCCGACAACATTTTGTAATGCTGTTTTATATAAGAGTTTTTATGTTGTTACTATGGTGACTTACACAATAAATAATGGCTATAAATGGTAAATTTTTGCGGGTAAATCATTGTAAGAATTTGAGGAACTGAACGTAGCTCTCCTTATGCTAAAGGTATTGCTGTTGTCATGACCCAAAAAGGCTTAAATTACACAAAGTCCTGAAATATATGCAAAATGATTTATTTGGTCCCACATATGCTAACACAGGGAGTGTTTTTAGAAATGTTTTCATAAGTGAGTGGATGTGCATGATTTAAAGATCTCTTACAATGAAAGAATGACCACGAGTCAAGCAGAAAAGCTGTGGACTCAGCACAGATAAGCCACAAAACAGGCTCATATAAATATTTAAGCAATACATCACGACAGGCCGAAGAACGCCCCTCAGCTGTGGTATAATGAGCGTATACCACGGCCTGAAGTGATGTATTGCTTTTATAAAACGGTTACCAATAATGGAAATATGAAAGAGGGATACACGATCTATTTCATGTAGTTTTTATTTAATCAGAAACACATATAATCCAATAAAAATTGTCCCACCTCTCCTGACGTTAGCTCTGCATGTCGTCTTTTCCTCGGCTTTTTTTTTTTTTCTTCCGGAGACAGGCACTCCTCAATCCATTCATCCATCGTTGGCCCTCCCCGGAGATCAAAGTTAATCATGAACATGCTTATTTGTTAATTGTTAACGCCGTCTAAAAAATAAACGTAAAAACCACCTACTTTTTGCTACCTGCTGTAACGGTTGGTATCATGGCTAAATTGTTGCTTCCCTGACGCGGAATGATATGCTGTGACAAGGCTTTAGAATAGTACCTGTGGCATACGCTCATTATAACACAGTTAACAACCAATCTGATTGCAGGATTTCACCTTTCCGTTTTATAAGTTGTATAAATTACCTACATAATTATTAACTACCTGCTGTCAAAGACTGATTGTGGTCACAAAACTATAGTTGTCTTCATAGGTGTCAGAAAACAGGTCTGTAACAGCTGTGATCATGGATGAGAAAACACAGAAGCTCAGCCTGAAGCGGGAACTAAATCTGGTTGGAGCTGTGTCCCTCATCGGAGGGACCATGATTGGGTCTGGGATCTTCATGTCCCCCCAGACGGTACTCTATACCATTGGCAGCCCTGGAGCCAGCTTGGTGGTGTGGGCATGCTGCGGTTTGCTGGTGATACTGGCCTCTTTCTGCTATGCTGAGCTGGGCACCGTCATAAGGGAATCTGGGGGGGACTACATCTACATCCTGAGGACTTCAGGTCCAGTCCTCGCCTTCATGTTAATCTTCAGCTCTGTGTTGCTTGTGAGACCTGCTGGTGTTGCTGGCATTGCTCTGAGCTTTGCTCAGTATGTGGTGGCACCTTTCTACTCAGACTGCCCCCCACCAGTCCTGTTGGTGAAGAGCGTGGCTGCTGCTGCTATTTTAGCACTTGCTACTGTGAATTGCCTCAATGTCCGGTTCTCAATGTCAGTCCAGGTGTTTTTTATGGTGGCCAAGGTTCTGGCCCTGGCTGTAATTATAATAGGAGGTGCGGTCATGTTTTTCAAAGGACACACCGAAAACTTTGAGAACTCCTTTGACAACACAAATGTCGGCATCAATCCTATCGGGATTGCTTTCTACCAGGGGTTGTGGTCATATGACGGCTGGAACAACCTGAATTATGTAACTGAAGAGTTGAAAAGACCAGAGGTAAGTCAAAGGGTCAAAAGGTTGCAGTTAAACTGTCATTGCATTGAAGTAAGTCTTAGGCAGGACCAATGAGCAGTTCATGTTTAGCTGAGCTTGTCATTACATTTCCACCCCTATATCACTCTAAAGAAAGTTGTATTTATTTTATTTGATAGATACACTTGGTTAATGTTTAGACTTGTATACCATCTACAGTCCGGAAATAAGCCTGTTATCGTAAAAACCTCCTTGGCAAAAGATTTGCTTAAATAGAGGCTTTGTCTTCCTGATGTGTTTTGTTTTCAGGTGCAAGGTGTTCAGACATATGTGACATTTGTTCACCTGAATTAGTAGTTACATTTTACAAGGACATGCTATTGTGTTAATGTGGTACTGAGGTATTATGTTTCACAGCCTGCACAGTAAAGGCGTAATAATCCAGGAAAAGAAGACTGCAGGTCACTTTAAATCCTCTGATTTTGGAGTACTGGTGCTGGGTGGGTCCTGGTCACAGACCACTAGCCCAGCTCTTTAATTCCTGTAAATATCCCTGATAGCGTGGAGTCTGGAGTTTACCAAGTGACATGTTACTCAGAACGCTGGTGTTATAATGAACTGTTGTGGGGAAGAGGAGGATGAACAATGTAACAAGCCAACATAGAATTTTGAAATTGTGCCACCATGAAGAACCATACATCCAGATGGAGCTTGAGCCAGAGAAGCCATTGCCCCTCCTTCTAAGGGGAGTCTGGTTGCTTCATAAATGATAGTGTAAGCCAGTACCTCTTTCTTAAGCTTAAGAGTTTACATGAAAACTATAATTAGGGGCAAATAAATACCAGGTATGTCAGCTGTTTGCTTCAACTAGTGTGATGTCACAGGCTCCCTCCACTTGTCAGTGACAGCAATGGACATCAACAAGTTATGGAGGCCTGTGACATCATCAGCCTAATGGATGTGGTCAGGTGGCACACCTGGTATTTTCTGCAGCTTCCTTAAACCAAACTGCCAGACTTTACTTTTCAAGTAAAACCAGGAGACCGGAGAACAGCGAACCCGTCATTCTGTGGAGGAACCTCACACGTGTGCTGAATATCAGTAGTAATTCCTATATTTTGGTGTTGCGCTAGAGGTGTAACACACATTAGTGCCCAGCTAAAACACTTCCTTATTAATAAACAGACACAGTAAAGCAAAACACAATTGCAGAACACTGCAGATAAATGGACAGACCGAGCCATATTAAATCAGATAATACACATTTGAGTTTGTTGTTTTAATTTTAAAGACAAGCAGAAAAATCAACCATCACCACCTGACAACAGTGTAATATGACCAAGCAGCTCTATCTTTATTTTAGGATGAAGTCATCTTAGTCTTTTAAAGTGGTTCCCAAAGTTGTAATGACCACTGAATTGACACTCGAAATTGACTATTACTTCCATAAAAGAGAAGGGAGAATAGAGCTAGAGAGTATAGTTCCACTGACAAACAACCTGGCCACACCTTTTTTTTAGTATGTGGTAAGTTTTCTTGAGCAGACAGCCTTACCATTACTCAAGAGTGAGCAGTTAATCTGTAGCTAGGCCCATTCCAGTACCATCTCCCTTTGAAGGCCATTGAGAAGCCTCCAGTCCTCAAACAATGGAGGGTAACAAGGCAGGGCTCAATCTGAAGAGGGAAGTGGGGTTAATAGCGGCTGTGTCTTTCATTGCTGGGACCATGATGGGATCTGGGATCTTCATATCCCCCCAGTATGTACTGTCTGCCATTGGCAGCCCTGGGGCCAGCCTTATCATCTGGGGTTCCTGTGGACTACTGGTCATGCTAGGGGGACTCTGCTATGTTGAGCTGGGCACGGTCATACCGGAGTCTGGAGCAGAGTACATCTACATGCTGCGCACAGTGGGGAGGGTGGTGGCCTTCATGTTCGTCTTCAGTACCATCATTGTCCTGAGACCTGCCAGTGCCACAGGATTGGCCCTGGGATTTGCTGAATATGTTGTGGCACCTTTCTACAGTGGCTGCAGCCCCCCAGAGCTAGTGGTGAAGTGTGTGGCTGCAGGAGGGCTCATTGTGCTGACCTTAATCAACTGCCTGAGTGTCCGCCTGTCCATTGGCATCCAAGTAGTGACCATGGGGGTCAAAGTGCTGGCAATGGCTGTGATCATACTCGGCGGAATTGTGATGCTTTTTCAGGGCAACACGCAGAACTTTGCGAACTCATTTGAGGGAACACATGTTAGCGTGAATTCCATTGGTTTTGCTTTTTATCAGTGTTTGTGGTCCTATGATGGCTGGAATACTCTAAATTTATTAACTGAAGAGCTGAAACATCCAGAGGTAAGAGTTTCAAACTCCATTTCTCCTCATTGTCATCAAATAATGTAGTTATACTGTTGGCAAATAATGAGAGAATATAGGAAATAAAGTATGTAGACTTCTAAATCATTAAATCTATGATTAACACCATCCATTATTTTCAGCATTGATGTCTAATGATTTTGATGTGCAATGACCGCTGCACATGCTGATCTTAAAGGTCTCATAAAGTCTAAAGATAGACCTTGCATGTCTAGGATCTATATTAATACAGTGAAAGTATTAAAGCGCTCACAGCCTGTTTTCAGAAACTAAGCCTTAAAATCAGCTGTCAGAAATTCTGAACTTTGTGGTATCATAAAAAAACAGTGAGTACCCTTAGACATGTCCTTAATCCCACATGGACCCTTCACCCAACCTGGCAGGATTTGGTTTCTCTGAGTGTTCACCTGAAATCTGCTTTATTTTTATTGGGTCACTCAGAAGATGATATAGTTAATGTTAAATACAAGAAGCCTACAATGAAGAGTTTTTACTACCTCTTGACCAGTTACTCTTGTAATTCATTTATCATTTGTGTAGCCCTGAAGAGTTCAGGTAAATGTGTACTAGATCCTCTGGGTGTCCACTGTGTAAGGGTGAATAACAACTGCATAGTCTCAAACTCTCCCCTCTTTGGAATCATGGCAGACAAAGAACCTGAAGGAGTAAAAATAGTGTGAGAAATTGGGTTGATTGGTGGTATAGCATTAGTCTCAGGAACAATGATTGGCTCCAGTATATTCATGTCACCGCAGTTTATACTGTCGTACGCGGGGAACCCTGGAGCGAGCTTAGTGATCTGGGCCTGTCAGGGGTGGTAGCTTTGTTTGGAGTGCAGTCATACACTGAGCTTGGAAAAATCATTTCTGAATCTGGTGGGGGGTTTGTGTACACATTGATCTATGGTTCATACCCTGCTTTCTTTGCAGCAATAAACTTTTATCCTCATTGTGAAGCCATTCAGCATTGCAGAGGATATCATTGCACCCTTTTACCCTGGCTGCCCTCCTTCTTGGGTGGTAGTGCATTGTGCTGCTGCTGTCACCATACTGGTTGTTGCCATAGCCAATATTTTAAATGTCTGCCTTGCTGTCAGGATCCAAGTAGTCTTGTTGGTGGCCAAAGTGGCAACACTGACATGCATAGTAATTGGGGGGATAGTGGCATTCACACAGAGTAGTGCTGTTATAGAAGAAAATCTGAATGTTGAGTGTGTTTAAAGGAACTCCGTTCTCTTTAAGCACTGTGGGAATGGCTTTTTTATCAAGGACTCTGGTCCTATTCTGGCTGGTTCAACTTGACCTATGTCACTGAGGAGCTGAAAAGACCAACTGACAGAGTATTTCTTGGGTAAACAGAATTCATTTGTTAAGCTTTGAATCCATATATACTATCATATTAAAGGTTTCTGTGCAGATCAGTAATCAAACTGTTCAGTCCCATAAAGACACCCAAAGATGTGACTGCACAGTGAAGTTGTAGTCTTATCTGATGTGCAATAAGGGTGAGCATCCACCACTATCCTCATTATGTTCAACCTATTAGAATACAAGAACATGCAGCTGTTGAAATTTCAGAAAAACAATTCTTGACTGGTCCTCCATCCTGTCATATGACCTGCCAATGTTTTTTCTTATTTCTAATCTCAGATAACTTGAATTAGTAGTTAGACATCATAATTCTGATGGCTATCTTGCCTTTACTTTAAGTGTCTGAGATTTTCATTACTAAACAATCATCGTAGAGGTTCAAGGGCCAAAGAGATGTATCAACTGGTTTTATTCTCCCGTAATGAGGCATGAACTTTGCTGTGGAAATGACCCTTATAAAAAAACATCATGTAAACATTTTCAAGTTATTGCACAGGCTTTGAGAAGACTTGGTAATGGGGGCAACTGGACTGGAATACACATATTTTAGCAGACTATGAACCGGTGTTTATACTGTTTACTGCTCAGTTTACTGCTCAGTTTACTGTTGCTGTTGTCTCTATCAACTTGAACTGAGGTTAACTGATAGTGATCATTGTCATGGGCATTTTGTTCAGTAAAGCTTTTAGATCTTATTTCAGATTTATCCTACATAATAATAAAAATCTATCAGGGTTTGGATAGTCATACAAGACAAAGCATTTTCTTAAAACCTAAAAGTTCCAGAAAAAAAAAAAAAATCTTAGGTGTTGATTAGTTCTTTGTATTAATCACTGTCATATCTAAGTAAATATCGTGTTATTCATTCTCCTTATCTCAGTCATCTTGTCATGTGCTTATATCCTCATTTACCCCGATTCAAACATCAGTATTACAGCTACCCATCACACTGATATTTTTGTCCTAGGTCAATCTTCCGAGGGCTGTGGTGATTGCCATTTCTCTGGTGACTGGTTTGTACTTGCTGGTGAATGTGAGCTACCTGACAGTGATGACACCCAAAGAGCTCATGTCCTCTACTGCAGTAGCAGTTACCTGGGGGTGAGGCAGCACCCCATGTCTATGTCACAGACTGTGGTAGATTTGTTTACACCAGTGGTTCTCAACCTTTTTTCAGTGAAGTACCCCCTGTAAATTATTTATTCAGCTGAACACCCCCTAACGGTTAGGGGGTACTCAGCTGAAAAACCCTGAACCATTTTTAAGGGCTTTTGAATTGATTGTTATTTTTAACATATATATTTTTTTTAAATCTCACGTACCCCCATTTGAGAACTGGTTTACACCAACTAAAATAACAATCATTTATGTTTTTAACCCACATGTTAATATATTTACCATAGTTTAGAAATGACCAATAATCTTTTCAATTGTGAAAAAACAAGCCCTGTGATACAGTGTGATAACTTCCACTTGTCTTCCCACAGGAATAAAGTGCTGGGGAGCTGGGGGTGGATCATGTCTGTAGCTGCAGCATTGTCTGCTTTTGGTTCCCTGAATGGGACCTTCTTCAGCGGTGGCCGTGTGTGCTTTGTTGCTGCCAGGGAAGGACACATGGTAAGAATCTCTTTGTGTTATTAAAAACATGCTTAATTTCTGATTATGAGAGTTTTTGTCCCAGGATTTGTGTTTGTTTTGTAGCCAGATATTCTGTCCATGGCTCACGTCCATAGACTGACTCCTTCCCCAGCTCTGATCTTCACCACTATCATCTCCCTGGTGGTGCTGATCCCTGGAGACTTCCAGAGTATCGTCAACTTCTTCAGGTGAAGGCCTGGTCTGCGTTAATATGTTTCATTACCTTAGAACGAAAATAAAAACACAGCCTGTTTGTGTTTGTCTGACATCTGCCTTTTTTGCTGTTGTAAGTTTCACCGCCTGGTTTTTCTATGGCATCACCCTGTCTGGGCTCCTCTATCTCAAGATCAAGAAGCCAGAACTCCCCAGGCCATACAGGGTCAGTGTCACTCACACTTTTGCCTTTCTTTTAACAGTGCATTAGACTAACAGTTTTTTGGAATGCTTCTCTCTCCGCAGGTTCCCATTATACTCCCCATCCTGGTCCTCATCGCAGCTATATTCCTCGTGTTGGCACCGATCATAGACAATCCTCTGATTGAATATCTCTATGTGACGTTATTTATCTTCAGTGGAATCCTAGTCTACATACCGTTCATCCATTACAAGCTCTGCCCAAACCTGTTGACCAACATGACAGTGTTCCTGCAGCTCTTGTTCGAGGTCGCTCCAGCTGACAAAAACCTGTGACTTTCACTTTTAACAACACTTTTCAACATCTCGTTTTGTGATACAGTCAAACACTGCTGGATACATTTAGACACTTCCTATGATGTATTTGCTCTCATTAATTGAAATGAAATGAATTTTTGGTATGTAATGCATTTTGCACCCATTCACTCAGTATTTATTTGACAGATTTTTGACTTTTGGTCAAATAAGATATGAAAAAAAAAAAATTATATAAAGCTCTTTCAGTCAAAGTGCTTTAAATAGATGTAAAATTGTAAACATGAAAACACAAGTGACACAAAAAAAAAAGATAGAGAGAGGAATAAACAGACCATTTCAGAGTAAACACAAGAAATTTGTGCTACAAAAAAGGACCAGGTTCGGTGACTAACTCCCTAGTCTTAACAACAACCTTGCGACCTGCCCTACGTGCCCTAAAGATAACTATATCTAACTAGCCCAGTGAGCAGTGATAACTAGCATGTCTTTGGGGTCATCAGGTGGGAACCTCCTTTCACTGGTGTTTCGTGTAGTTGGTCCCACGACACCTCCGGGAGGCTAGACAGTGATCACTGGCGTCCCAGAGTCACCCTAATGCCAGCTATCACCACTCATCACACCAAACAACTGTCTCAAACAGCACTACCGTCAACTACACCGACCTCTCACCAACTGCACCAGTAAAAGCGTGGTGGACCCTGGTTCGGGTAGGGGGGAGAAATAGAAGTTTGATACTGAACATAACATTAAACAAACAGGTCTCTAGCTTTGCTTTAGATTCATCAATTGAACATGCCGGCCTAATGTCTACTGATAAACTGTTCCTTGTGTTGTTTCCTAAGTTTTCTGGTGCAGCAGACAGCTATTTCTATTGGGTTTTTTTTTAATAACGATCAAACATATTGATTTGGGGATAAAGGGAAGAAGTAACCTCGACTTCCGCACTTCATCCTCAGCTGTGCTTTACAAATGGTATGTAAAATGAAAACAAGTTTTGTATTTAGTATGTGTTAGCTCCCAGCCTGAAATATTTCAGTGGCTGTTGGACGAAGGGTTGTGCTGACACTCAGGTTATTCAGATGATGAATCCAAAACTTTGGTGATCCAATGACCCAATGCAGCACCAGCATTATTGGGTGGTAATAAAGTTTGGGACACACATTCATGTCCTGCTGAAGATGAACTGTAAACATTGCATTGAGTTTTCATTGTATTATCCAATAAAAATGCTTCTTAAGTGTTTTAACATGAAAGCTGTAAAACCTGCAAAACAAAAATATTCTCTCTAGCCATTGATGTATTTTGTGTGCAAAGAAGAGACAGTCTTTGGGAAAACTTTTTTAATTTTTTTTATTTTCCTGTATCTTCTTCTTGAGGGGAGAGGAGAAAATGGTGTCCAGGGTGGGATGAGGTGATAAATCTGTGGCTTAAATGCCTTTTTTCTCATCAAGTAGAGTATTTGACCAGCTTTTATCATGGCTCACACTCAGATACTTCCTATTCATTTCAGTCAGTTAGGAAAGACTTTTAGACTGGAGCCTCTTTTTTTTCAGTGCTCCTCTTTAGTTCTGTGCATGGCTTGTTATAGTTGCATTATATTTTGTTTTATTTCATCTTAACACACAAGACATTTTTGTGATCACCATGTGTTCATCATAATCACCTTCATTTGGAGTCTTAAATTCAAAGGAAACACTCTACAATTTGTGTGTGTGATTAAAAATAAAACTTGAACATGTTTATTAAATAATTGTTCTCCAGCAAACAACGCCTGGCCAATTCATAGTGCAATTTTCACATGACAAAAGATTGTTCAACACAAAACAGGAGAGAACAGGACAGTGTGTAATGCTTCATGTTGATATCAGCAAACAAACAAACAAAAAAAAAAAGCCTGACATGGAAAATGACTAAATGTCTCCTGTTAAATGTGTCTGAGAGTCTTTTTGTTATAATCCATTTGAAGCTTCACTCTGCTTCATTTTTCTTCCCTGTGCCATTTGCACAACTTTGCTCCCCTGTGCTTGTCCCCGTCCCACTCCCACCCCCCTGTGACGATTGGTGGTAGAGCATGTGAAGCCGCTCTGCGTTCAAGTCAGCGTCCTCTGCCCCCTCACAGCACCGCATCCAGGACTGTGGGATGGCCTCAATACCATAGTGGGCCCCAGCGATGGCTCCCGCCATACAGGCTATGGTGTCTGTGTCCCCACCCAGGGCTAGGCTGTATGCTACTGTCCTCTCCAGGCCACCGTAGTTCTCTGGGAGACAGCCTCTGGGCTGCAGGCAGTGGAGGACACAGAAGATGGCTGTGGGGACCGAGTGGAGTGCAGCGATGCCATTGCCTGGAGGGAAAGATCAGTTCACGAAAAACATTTACATACTATATGTAAAAATTCTGCTCTGTTCACAACCACAAAGATTACAAGCAGTGAATGAGCTCAAGAAAGGTGCACAACAAGTGAAGTTAACCAGAAATACACTGAAAAGGATTCTGACCTAGTTCAAAGATGACCTCTTCAATGCTAACCTTGCTCCTGTCCATCAGGTCTCTAATTCTGTGGAGGCGCTCACAGAATGGCTTCTCTGCTTCCTTTAGGCTAAAAACACACACATTGGTCAGCACTTACGCTTACTGAGGAGAAAAACATATTGAGGCTGAGCCTGAAAAACATATTTTAAGATGGCGTTAACTTGTCCATGTCTCCTTGTGAACACAACTTCAAACTCAGCAGACCCCTCAGAGACTCATACTGGCTTAAGTCATGTACTACTCACATTCTGGCATCATTGCGCGTAGCCTCATCGTCCTCCACTTCCTCCATCTCTGTGATCAGTCTGCTGATGAACTGCTGAGGTAAGTCTAGCGCCCCCTGCAGTGAGAGGTGCACAGCTAACGCCTGCAGCACTGCTCCATTATAACCTAGTGAGCAGGAGTGGGTCAGCATGGCACCCAGACGAGCAAACTGCAGAAGAATGAAAAACAGAAATTCCTCAGACCTACTCATCTTCGAGGAAGTCTTGTGTGTTTCACACGGGGCTTAGATGTGTTACTTAGGACCATTTACTATAGGATGTTATTTATTTGTTGAGACCATTTACTATACAAGCAGGATTCGATGAGTGCTTATGCAATTTACTTGAGTAGAATCTGTGATTTTAAAAAGGCACTCAAAATTATATTGGTCAAATTGAGAAATCCATACTTAACTTTAATCATCAGAACAATATCAAACCTAAATGCTTTTTTTTTCTTTTTCCAAAAGGTAATTGCAAGTGGAGCTGTCTGACTTAAGGTCGTGTGTAAATTCAATACTTGTCCTGTTCAGACTTCAGCTGAGTTGTTCACACCTCAATTTTACTATGTGACAGCAGTAACCATCTAACAAAAACAAATCTATGTTCTTCAGCAATTTAATACACTTTGACTAAGTGACCAACCTCTGTAACTCTGTAGCAGCATGCTTGTTAAGTATTAATCTGCATTCCATTGTTTTTCTAGATGCTTGAGTTTGTCATAAAATCACTAAACCACATAATAAATTGTGATAGAAGAATAGACAAAGTGGAAATGGACGCCATCACAATGTCAGGTAGGATAGAGCGTCTCATTTCTGTGGGCCAGTCCAGCCCTCTGTCACTGTCAGCAGGTAGTGGAGATGCAAACTTTTACTTCCTCTGATTAAGTGGACTTTATGTCTGACATTTTCACATCCCAGATTATTGACAAGCTAATGGCAGTTTTTAAGATATATTCATATAAATGCATGCCATCTAGAGTGTGTGCTGAGCCCTAAAGGACACCTTTTCTCACCCTTTTAACATCAGATAGGTCAGGGAAAGCCAAAGCAAAGGGAGCTGCCCTCATGGCCCCCCCGTTACCAAAGGAACCTCGTCCATTAAACTGGTCCCTGGCTGGCTGGTACACGTCACTGAGTTGAGGGGAGGACAGCTTCTTCAGCACCTGGATCACTCCAGAACCGTAACCTCGACCAGGGGAGGTACTGTACTCCTTAGCAAACCTGGTGGGACAAGATACCTAAACATCAGTTTGTGTGTTTGTGGTCAGTGGGCTACATTAGCTCAAATAACTTTGAAACTGTCTTTGTACCAGAAGACACACATCAGCAATGTGCATTTGTGTACCTGCGAGCCATGTCTTGTTCATCGAAGCCAGCGCGGGTGAGTAGAGACTGGACCACACAACGTGCCATTGCTGTGTCATCACTGTATTCAAGAATGCCTGACACATACGCACACACAAACAAATATATGTTATATAGTCCAGAGTTGGTGCTGATATTATTTCTCCATTAAATTCTTGATGCATCTAATCTGGCCTTTTCAGCAAGTGGCCTATTGAATTCTTGCAGCTGATTTCCTCTATTTGATCTGGATATTTTGGGTTGTGAACATAACTTTTCTCTTCATCACTGATGGGGATTTACCACTGAGTTAATATCATACAGTGAATGTTGTGCTTGTGACAGTCGGTGATGACGGGACTGACCGTTTCCCTTGGTCTCGTCGTCCAGGCTGTTGAGGTGCTGCAGGACGCTCTCCATGGGGACCTCTTCCGCCCCTTCAAACTCTCCGCCGACACAGTCCCCCAGCACCGCCGCCACCAGCGCTCCCCTGAACCGGGACAAAGACGCCGGGCCCCCCGCCGCTCTCACCGCCGTCCCTGCCATTCATCCGCCGGGCAAGAGACTCGAACCTACACCGGGACACACTCGCTGCTTGTCCGCTGACCAGACTCAGACAGCGGCACTGAACGCAGCGCAGCTTACAATAACAAATGCAGGCGCTGCGGCCCCCGTTTCCTGCTTCCTGAAACCGGTTTATTGCCGGAGTGAACCGGATGACAGGATCCGGTCAGCCCACATCAAACCCATGTAAGTAGAGCAGCCTTTCACTGAGACATACCGTGCGGTGTGTTCCGGTGTGTCTATTTCTATACGCGGAAATCCACTCAATACCGAACTGCATACAATAGAGGCGACCCAGCTTTCTGAAAAAGGCTCTTTGTCGCCACCTAGGTGTTAAACATGTACAGGCGGCATTCAGCGCGCCTTCTGCGGATGGTTTTTATTCAACTGGGATTTAATTACAGTAATTCGTTCATTCATCTTCTGCCGTTTATCCGTTTCCCAGTCGCGGAGGAGCTGGAGCCAATCCCAGCTCAAATCGGGCGAGGGCGGGTTACATCAACACCGGGAATCGAATCCGCGATCTTCTTGTTGTGGGGCAACAGCGCCGCCGTGCTGCCCTACTAACAGATAACGGATGAAGTTTCTCTTGTGGTTTTCAATGTGGTGATCCAGTTTGACTAAATTCCGCATTATTAATGGACACATTTCATCACAAGGTGGTAGATCATTATTTACTAACCATGAACAAATGAGCCCATAACCAAATATATATTACTAAATCAAGAGTGGTGTTGCCATATTTGTCACCTATCAGGAAATATATTATTATCACATATCTTCTGGATATTTACACATAAGTTTAACACATACATAAAATACAAGTCATGAAATCTGTAGACGCGTGTATATTTTAAATATAACCGTAATACATTTTCATATTCGATAACATGCTGTGAATATACATGGCATTGTCATATGTTGGATAGAGGCATTAGGATGAATATCTGTTTATTTGACTCACGTCTACATATACTAATACATAGTAAAATATAGATATTTGCTTGGGTTGGATATAGACGTCAATATATGGACGTGTTTTAAGTTATACGTAATTTTTACGTGTGTTTTTATTTTACATGTGCATATGTTTTATATGTGGAAATTGCATACATTACATTTACGTATGGGAGTTGCTGTAAATTATTTTCCAAAATGTACTTAGCTACTAACAAACCCAAATCTAATTACACATTTACAACACACATCAGTGTCTCAGGGTACCACAATGGATATATGTCTAACTCCCGTCAGGCCAGCCTCTGCTTGGATTTTGTTGCACGTCTACTCAGGCACTTACAGTACGGGTGCAGGGAGCAGCCAAAAAGGGTTGAATGAAAATATTTTATCCGACTAAATAGACGGATATTATTATTAGTATACTGAACAATTAAAATATCGTGAAAGATGCATCGTCTTGAGAGGTAACTCAGCAATCATGCTAAGTTATGCTTGCTATGTTTTGAATGAAAATGTGCACACCACTATCGTTACATGATAAAACATCCTCTATTTGTCAATATTTTTTATATTAATCACATTTGGAAATAGAAGCAAATACATTTTCAAGGCCCGGGTATGCACAATTTCTGTATGAAAGAGAGAATTTTGTAGGAATGGCAACCGTGTGGAGCTTTAGTTGAGCAAAACTTGTTCTTTTAACGAATAACTAATCCATACACTTCCACCCTTTTCTTTGCCAATTGTTTGTGAGTACTGACTTTTGTGTTAATGGGTGTTTTTTAAGTTATTAATATTTTTCCAGCCAGATGGTCAACTGGCCCAAAACCACTACATTCAACAAAATCATAACTGAACAGGGGAGTAGTTTATACTATTCTCAAATTAAGAAAATCTTTTGCTGAAGTCACAATAAGTAAAATTTCATTTACATGTCTGACTTCCAGATATTTCCAGGATATGTATACTTACTTAACCTGTGCACCAGAGAAAATTATCCTTTTATCTTGTGAAATCAGAGGAAATAAGTTGTATGTATGACTGAATGACCATGTTGGGCTTCCGTACCTTATTGAGGTCATGTTATTTTGGTGTCGACCAAAACATAAATTCCACTGTAACCATTCAAACCAGAAGACATTTGTTTTAAGGGTGCTGAAGTTCACTATGGATTCTAGTTCAGAGAGACCCTGAATATTATCCTATGGAAATTCTTGTTATTTTCCATAGTCAGGCAGGCACAGAACTTGATTCAAACTGAAATAACAGAGGTTTATTAGCAGGGAGCCAGCTGAGGCAAAAACAGACAAGTGTAGGGAATCAGGCTGGGCTTACTTGGGCTGAGGAAACAGAACCCAGGGCAGAGACTGTGGGTGATGCCCAAAAGTCAGGCAGGCTGAGCAGGGATCTGGTACAGCGGAAAATCCAGGAACAAGGAGCTTCAACATACAGGAAACAGTTTTGAGATTTATAAGTAAAGGCTGGATGCAGCACATTGACCAAACAGATTCTACGATCTGTTGGAGTGGAAGTGGCAGCACTGGGCATTTATAGCAGGTAGGCTTGATTATGGGATGGTTGCAGCTGGTGAGGCTCTGCTCTGACACACTTCTGTACACTCAACACACAAACACAAACACAAACACACAGAGACAGAGAGAGAGAGAGAGACTCAGGGAGTAGCTCAGGTTAAGTGGAGGCAGCCTTTGAGGTGTTCAGTGAATCTATATATATTGGACGAATTTTCATGAGCTATTGTATATAAATTAGGAGATCATTTTAGCGTAAATTTTTAATTAATTTATTAGCTATCATTATGTTTACCAATATAACCATGCAAATAATACGAATAAGTCATTAACTAATATGTGCAAATATAAACATTTTAAAATTTAAATTTTAACAAATTAATTACTGCAACCTCGCCGAACAAAAACAAAAGAAATTGCACTTAGTCGGCATCTATTTTGGCGACTTCAAGCATCCGTTCCGTAAGAAAAAAAAAGAAAAAAAGAAGAAAATCCAAACTACACTTAACTTGACTGCTGTCTCAAACATACGGTAAGGTGAAATCTTCTCTCTCAAAATGTTTCTTCGTCGTTGTCGAATTTCTATTTACTGGCTTGTTCATAAGTGAAATGGTGTTTTATCTCAAAATGTGTATTTGAAGACAGTAGCGGGGGCGCGAGCCTCCATTTAACGCAGTCAACTTGGAGGCGTTAGCTTCACAAAGCTTGTTTGCACATCGATGTTTGAGCCGCATCCTTTTTGTTGCTAGCTGCTTGCATACATAACCCACAACCCCCAGAGGTGGGTGGGTGTTCAGAAGCGCGGCGTCTGCAGCATAATTAAAACATGGCGGACTCTGAGGAATTCAGGCTTAAACGATTGAAGGTAAGAAATAGACACATGGCGTATGATTACACCAAGAACCGGATTTGATAGCTAACTGGTTAGCGGACCTAGCTACACAGTGTAACCTTAAATTAACGAGAGCCAGCTTCCGGAAGAGATGTGCACATTTAAGCTAACGTTAGCTCGCTAGCTCACAACGCTTGTATCCCTCAGCACTGATGCATGCCCCTACGACAAGCTCCATTTAACAGCCTGGCAATGTGATAATATAACAACGAGAAAATGAACTCGCTCAGCACAGTGTGGCACTGGTGTTTAGGATCCGATGAGCCTGTATCCATCAGTAATGCGACTCCGGGCTTGCAGCCAGTTGCTGGCTCCTTTCACCGCAGATGGCTGCTGCAAACAATAAAAAGTGATTTTTATTGAAGTTGAGTTTTGGCAAACATGTCTCTCAAAAGCTGTTTCATTTTTTGTGTCCAACAACTATCATAGAGTCTTAGTAAATAGTTTGTGTCTAAAATTACAAACATGCCGGAATGCCACATAATTAATTTGGTGTTTGAAACCCCATTCAACCGATTAACCTTTACTAAGCCTGTAATCATTATTATTATCTAGTAATCGCAAGACATAATGTTAACAGGGTTCATGTGTCCAGTTCATTAAAGCCCTTTCATGTAGAAGTAAATAGTCAGTGACTGTGTTGTTCTTCATGTTAACCCACAAATTAACGTATAAGATTTGGTGTCACCGGAGCCAGATTTATAGATTTCCATCTCACAGCTGACTTTGGTAATAATTGTAACCTGTCCAGTTATATTGTGTTGTTACTCTGCTCTGTCATATGTTAATGTCTCAGGATAGGGGGAATTGGCTTTCAAGTCAGTCAGGTTGGAAATAAGTGGGTAGAGCAGGTTCACTTGCCTGTCAAATGAATGGGCAAGTCTTTTTTGGCTGAAGATAGAGCTGCATTAGGTTTCCCAACAGGCATTTTGACTTCTCATAGCAGGAAAAGCACAGGTTTAAATAATTACATTAACATGTCTGTATTGTATTTATTTTGCACTGAAATGGAGGTGAGGCTTCGTTGCTGTTGATGATTCCACTAGTATTTTTTCTGATATGACTGTAAAAAGGTCTAAACTGCTGATGTTACACCATAAACGCTCTTATGCTAATGTGTGCCAGCTTGTAAAAATGGCTCTTATGTACACAATGTATAATAATGAGAACTCAAAAAAAGTCATCATGCCAAAGCCCTTTATCTTTTTTTGCGTATGGGAATGCCTCTGGTGGTCCAGTCATCAGTATTCACAAACATGCAGCCAGGTGCTCCCCTTTCACTCTGAAACTTGGCTTTAAATAAATATATATAATGCTATAGATGGATAATATTAACTTATCCTGTTCATGGTGGAAAAATCTCGTTGTTTACTCTAGAAGGGGATGACCAGTTCTGCTGCAGCGATGAGGCGGAGACCAAGTGACTATGTACTTGTGAATCTGTAGCTTCCAACGAAACTAATCTGCTGCTGCCTTTTGTAGAATTCCAAACTACGACGAAAGTCAGAGAAGATAACATAACAGAACAACATAATACAAAATGGATACTGGGTAATAAAGATACAAAAGGTTAATATTGCTGATGTTGTATTAGCACATCATATTTGGCAATAGTCTTGACTTGGATAAAGAACAGATTAAATTTTATGACCAATTCACAGGTAAAACCAAGTTCATCACAGGTCCACATGCTGTTTTGCCACTGTATAGGACTGTAGACAATGAAACTAATGCTTCTGTTCCCTATAGCATGAGCAGCGCCTCTCCAGAGTGTTTGATGAAGTGATGGGGTTGGGAGACTTCGCAGAGTCCTCTAGAGGTTCTGCTACCTCTTCCAGGAGTGGAGGTCAGGATGAGACTAAAGGAACAGATGAAGCCTCAGGACAAGAGGAACACCAACAGGGAGAAGAGGAGGACAGCAATGGCAGCAGACAAGAAGAAAAGATGGATGAGGGTGCAGGAGATTCATCATTCCCTTGCATTTCTTCCCCTTGCTCTGGCCAACCCTCCTCCTTTAACATGGGAAACAACAAAGTAGGAGGAGGAAGACGTGGAGGGGCAGCATTTGATGATGCACTGGATGGCCTTCCTGCATATGGGCAAGAAGAAGAAGAAGAAGACTGGCACTTTGCCCTGCCAATGGGAAGCCTGGAGGATGTTGACATAACTAAGACAAACCGAAAAAGAAGACAACCAGAAGAGAGGAACTGTGAAAGTCAAGGTGAGCCAAGAGGGGAGTTGGAGGAGGAGCAAGAGCGGGAGCGAGAGAGGGAAGGAAGTGTTGGTTCTGCCAACACCTCCCACTCCTCCCAAGTCCACACACCTGACAACAGCCAAGGTAAGATTCAATACACACAAGATAATAGGTAAAAAGAGGATGATGTCCTCTCTAGTTTCGTGTGGAGTCAAGACAATAAACCAGATCATGTCATCAGGGTTGTTTGGGTTTGGAGACATCTGATTTTTACCAAAAAGTCTGTATAACAACTTGGGGGGTAAAGGGTTCCAAATAAATGAGTACTTATCAGAAAGGATGGGTCCACCAATGGACTGACCAATCATCCACAGTCCTCACTTAAAGAGTGAGTCACTTAGTTACACCAGAGGACCTCAGCTTTCCCTCTCAGCTGTTGCTGTGTTTAAATGCTTTGATGCAAACATTTTCTGTTGCATCATAAGGGGGCATCGACACCAAATCTGCATACTGAATTCACAACTCAATATACTCAGATTATTTTTAACAGAATCAAAGAAGTGCAGTCTAAAATGCTTTAATATACTTTAAGTGTGCCAAGAATGTGAATACAACAATGTGTTCATCGTCCTTCGTTTCCTGGCATTCATGGCAGCCTGATCGGAACACATGTAGTTTTAAATTCTTGGTTTGACTGTGTATTGTTTTTAAGAAAACATTTTGTCTTGTCCCTTTATGTCAGATGGAGGTGCCCTGACCCAGGCAGAGGAGACTGAAGACAGCCAGCAGGGAGACGTGGAGGTAGTCAAGTAACTTCTTTTAAAATATATCTATTTGAATCTCCAGTGAGTCATTGTGAATATTGTTTTCATTTCAGAGGTCAGAAGCCGCTCCAGTGGAGGACAGTAATCCCCCAGTATCTCCCAGTGTCAAGATTAAAGATGAACCGATTGATGAAGGATATGATGCTGCTTTACTGCCTCAGAGCTCTATCAGACAGATCAAAGAGGAGCTAGAGCATCAGGAGGTAGGTGTTGGGAGATGTTCTCATTATGAATGTGCTGTTTACCCTATTTAGGTAAGATTCAGGCAGTGAATAACAATGTAATTAGACTGCAGCTGCCGACAGCCCACACTATGTACTGATTACTAATGAA
This sequence comes from Remorina albescens, assembly GCA_034769265.1. NCBI lineage: Eukaryota > Metazoa > Chordata > Actinopteri > Carangiformes > Echeneidae > Remorina > Remorina albescens. The sequence continues at coordinate 16,851,845 of CM068488.1, read as the reverse complement.
ACAAGACTAGGCCAAAACCTACCATCTGGCTGGAGAACACTGAAGGCGATTGGCATTCTGCCTAATGTCAGTCGGTTTCAGCTCTTTATCTGTTTGTAGAGATGCTCACAGTATTTTAATATTACCAATGAAGTTGTTCTCAGTTACATCTTTTCTGTTTCTTTTCTCAGTCAGTGGTTGAGATAGTCACTGGGATGTTGCTCATAAAGACTACATGTTAACCAGCCGTCCCTTCCAGCTGCTAGTCCTGATTTTATAACCAAACCAAACACAAAGGCTGTGCTATAATTTTAGTTTTATTTATTGATAAAAGAATCATTAAGTGTTAAGCATTATTTTTAGAAGGACAGCACGAAGGTTCATTGTGCTTTAACCCGTCCTGCAAACAAATTCAGTCATCCTTCTTATTTTATATTTCATTGTTACAGGAAGAGCTGAGAATCAGTTCTGTTTACTCTGTAGGAGGAGCAAACGCCTTTGTGTCCCCTGCTGGTGAGTCGATTAGTTTGTTGTTTGCTGTTGTCCATCTGTTATCATGTTGTATTGCACTTTGTTACTTCGTACAAGAGTGATTAGGTTGGTTTGGAAATGTTTTAAGTAGTAGATCTTTAGAAATTGAACACATCCTACCAAAAAAAACCAAAGGTTTGACTATATATAATTGCATCAGTGTCAGTGTCATGTTATTGCAGAGTCCCAGGTCCGTCTCCAACCAGGGGACATACATTTCATATCATTCTCCTTTCCCCCTCTGTTTACTGTTGGCCTCTGCTACTTACTGTCTGAGTAAATCATAAAAAGCCCAAAAAATAATACTTTCAATATAATGGCATTAAAATGCAGTATGCTGATATTGTACACATTTTTAGTAGAATAGTTTTTATATATATATATATATATATATATATATATAGAACTTGAATGTAACATCTGGAGGTTTTTGGTTTTGTTTTTGTTTGTTTGGGGTTTGTGTTTTGGTTTTTGTTTTTTGTGAATTTTTAGGGATTAAATGAACCACTGCCATATACCTGAATATTTTTGGCTAAGCAAATTTGCAATAGCCATCTGTAATTGGTGCATGGAACTCAAACATAAAATTCATACAGAGTAACACAAAAGTTAAAATACAAATTTAAAAAAATTGTACCTCCAAACTTTGTCTCACTCATGTTTGTTTACAGTTAAACTCAAGGGCATCTTTAAATGGGGCAGATCCCCTGTTAATGTTAATAGAGAAAACTCTGCATGGACTTAATGTAACACAAGCAGATCAAAAGTTCAGATTTTCTGTCCTCTGTTATTGTTAAATGTCATGAAAGTCATACTAAATCAATATGACTTCTAGTCTTTACCCTCTTATCCACTTAAGTGCCAGCAGCAGTCCCAGCGCCCCCTCCTGCTGCCATTTTTATCCCAGGTAGAGGAGCGGTCCTTCAAGCTATGGCTTCCCTTCCAGTCAGACCAACAGCTCCAATCCCAAATTCAATTCCAGCTCTGGCTTCAGTCCCCCTACGCCCACCTCAGCCACCTGTTCCTGGTAGTGTTCGCTGCAGTGGCTGTTCCAAGGTACTGTGTAAAACTTCTCTGACTAAATGTGCATACTGTTGAGGAAAATCTATCAGTTATGTCAAAAGTAAAAAAATGATATGTCTACTGCTTTGCTGTCAGCATGGAATGTCAACAGGGTAATACCAATCAGCTATATTAATAAAATGATTTGCAGAAATTATAATGTTAATGTGTCACAACAGGGCATTGATGCAGCTATTGCATTTCCTGTCAATTTCATGTTTCCTGTGTCTCTCAATGACTCTAGGTTCTGCTGAAAGGCCAAACAGCTTTCCAAAGAAAGGGTTCGACACAGCTCTTCTGCTCCACAGTCTGTCTGACTGGACACCTGCCTCCCACCCCCAAGAACAAATCTTGTTTCCAGTGCAACAGGTAAATCTTTGTTTTTGCTTAATATCAGGGTTTGATTTAGATATTGATTCATTACAGCTAACATATACTGATGCAATGTTTATTCATTTGCCACCATTCATTTATTTAACCTTCCTCTAGTGTGAGGGTCGGCACCGACCAATTTTAGGTTTTAAATGCATATGCAAGTACTACATACATTTTTTTTTTTTTGTCAGGAACTTCTATTTAAACAAAATAAAATAAAAAAAAATCAATATTGCTAAATTATACAATGCTCTGGTGAAATTTATGACCTGTGTGGTGTTAGTGTCAGCTTCGACCCAGTTGTAATATAAGATTGTAAAACAATAATAAGTGCCAAAACTGAGATCATAAACACACTATCAGCCAACAGCCCACAGCCAGCTCCTCTTCCAACCACTTGAGCTTCAGTTACGGGGCTTCCCTCTTTGCCTTTTCGACAAAACAAACAAAGACGGACACATCCAGGCATGTAAGGCCAATTCAGTTTAGAGTTGGTGACTTGCAGAGCACACCTCTCCAGTTTACAGCATGCACCAATGAGAAGATGATTTACTGTAAGCCAAGTTTTGGATCACATCTTTGCTGACAATGAGGCTGAGGACACTCAGCACCATAGCAATTCGGATGAGCAGGTTTCTGAGGAGGAAGACAATTTGGAGTGTCAACCGGAAGACACGGACACATCTGCTCAGTCTGATGAGGAGGTAATCGGTGCTGAAGTGGCTCCCTCTGTTGACCCGATTCTTTTATTGGAAGCCCAAGAACAAGCTGGAGAAATCTTCAGTTCACAGTCAAAACATTTATTATGGTCACAGGCATGGTAAGGCAGCACAGGGCTCGACGTGTCAGAGCTCCCACAGAATCTCAGCCAGAAGGAGCCCAGATATCTGGAAATGTTTGACATTTATCTTCTTGGGCTGGGCCTGCGCCATACAGAGGTTGGACTTTCATGCAACCGAATATAATTGGCAAGTTACCAGGGTCATGGACAGGCCAACCACTGTCCATGCCTTATTCTTAGAATGTGTTAAACAATGTGTGTGAGTGTTGTTGTGGGCGTGTATCTACTGCAACAGACCTACTGTACCTGAATAGATAGAAAAGTTTAATCTTCCTACAGCATGCAGACCAGTTCTATCCAGTCATGTTATCTTATAATTCCAGACCTTCAAGGACATACACTGTGTAACATGAGCTCAGTGGACAGGTGCAAAACAGAAACTTAGGTTCAGTGGAAAAGCACAGAGTAAAGATACATGATGTCTTAAAGCCCATTATAACACCTCTCCTGCAGAAACATTCAAATCCACAAGTGGCAACATCTGTTGGAGCTGCTACTGCAAATGTCATCAAAATGACCCCTGGGATCACAAGGTTTGCTGTGACGAGAGTAAGTGACATCAAGACATGTTTTGATCCGTTTATGCAATTGTCAAAAAAAATCATTGCTATGACAAACCTTGAAGGGAAAAAAGTCCACGGCAACATGTGGAATGACAGTGATGAGGAATACCTGAATGCCTACATTGGTGTTCTTCTTGCTGGAGTGTACAGATCCAGCAATGAGGCCACTGATAGTCTCTGGGATGCGTTGACAGGCCGGAATATTTTCCGGGCAACAATGTCACTTCAGACCTTTCACATGATATCAAGAGTCCTCACATTTGACAACAGAGACACCAGAGCAAAATCTGACAAGCTTGCTCCCATCAGGGATGTCTGGGAGAGATGGGTGCAGCTCCCTCCACTGATGTTCAACCCAGGGCCAGAGGTGACAGTAGATGAACGTTTTGTCCCTTTCCGTGGAAAATGCCCCTTCCGGCAATACATGCCCAGTAAGCCAGGAAAACATGGCTTAAAATTCTGGGCAGTCTGTGATGCAAAAACCACCTATGCATGGAATCTACAGATTTACCCAGGCAGATTTGCAAGCGGCATCCCTGGGAAAAAAAAAAACAAGGAAAACGTGTAGTCCTCGATATGACTACTGGACTGCATGGTCGCAACATCACTTGTGACGATTTTTTAACCAGCTATGATCTTGGTCAAGAACTTCTCAGGAGGAAACTCACCATGGTGCGCACAGTAAAAAAGGAATAAACCTGAGCTGCCTGCTGAAATGTTGCATAGGACAGGAGGAGTGGATGACTTGGACAAGCTGACTGCCACCTCCACTTGCAAGCAAATGACCAGGGGCCTCATTTATAAACGTTGCGTATGCACAAAACGGGACTTAAAACTTGTGTAAGTCACTTCTATGCAAAGGTTGTGATCTATAAAAAACAGATTTGACGGGAAAATGTGCGCACCCCTACACAAACTTTGACGCATGCATACGCACAGTTTGGAGAAAAGGGAATCGGTGACCCAGACGCCGCGGTGCTGAACTGAAGTCAGATTGAAGAAATGAAGAGTGGGAAGAATTATTATGTTTTTATTATTACCCTTCACACATTTAATTTCAACCCGTATCATGTGTTAGAGCCATGTCATCACAATGATTTAATTAAACTGCGTTATTTTGCATTGGACTGTTGATGTTTCAGAAACATCTCCTTAGAATGTAACAGAAAATTCGAAATCAAAATCCATTCTCTATATTTAATCACCAACGTCTCTCCATCATAGGACGGTGTGGCTGCATGGAATAAAGCATCTGCCAAACTTGTAAATAACATAATAGTTTCCTGTGACACTGTGAACACAATCAAATGCCAATTAAAGTGTGGAAAACAAAGCCATTAACAATCGTTGTACTATATACTTTACTGTTCTCAGTTCGTCAGCTCTACTTGATGCTTTTCACAACAAACCAGGCATAAAGAAAAGGGTAATGTTCACACACTTAAGTCTAAAAGAATATTTTTCGTAGTGGGGGTTAGCACGAACTGATTATCAGTGTGATTATTGTAAACCTATAAATACAGCGGTGAGCCCTGTGCGTAAGGCTGCATCATGGCACTGCTGGAGGACTATGCCAATGACAGAATTAGGAGGGAGAAGGTCTTCAGAGACCCTAACAACTTATTGGCCCATGATGACGACGACTGTCTTATGAGCCATTTTAGATTCCCTAGAGCTATGCTCTTAGCTCTATGTGCTGAACTGGGTCCAGCAGTAGAGAGTACAACATGCTGGAACAATGCCACCCCGGTGCAGACGCAGGTCTTCACCCCGTTTTTAAATGCGCAAAGCACAGAGGAAACCGTCTTCAATGAGGTCAGTGGTGGAGTGCGCCATCGCCTCCTGGGAAGCAGAGACTTTCTTGAGGAGCTAGGAAGTTCCCTTGTCAAGGCGCACATTGAGCAAAGGGAACAGGTGCCCCAAGACCCAGCTGCTTCATCCTTGGTCAGACAGCTGCAGAGCACTCCACCCATGCCCACAGCAACACGAAAAGCATCAGCGTCAGCACACTTCTCAGCCAGCCCTGTTTCAACATCAACAACAGCCACAACTCCAGTGAGACCACCTGATTCAAAAAGAAAGAGGTAGCAGCTCTGCCTGAGCAGTAAGGACAGAAAGACTAACACATTGTGCTTCCCCTGCAAAAAATACCTTTGCAAAGAACACACTCAAAGTGTCACTTTTGCCATACATGTATCTAACACACACAGACACCCATGCATGTTCTTTCACAGAGACTTTTTATGGCACTAGAAGTTGATTTATTTGAGGATTAGTTGTTTGTTTGACCTTGCAAATCTACAAGGTCAAAAAAAGTTTTATTACTGGTTCTGCTTTTCAGTTTGTATTTCTATTAAAATTCTATTTTTGGAGAAAATACTTTTTTGCCTTTTTCTTGAAGTAAATACAGCAGGTAAAATAAGTATTGAACATTACCATTTTTCCTCTCTAAATATATTTCTAAAAGTGCTACTGACATGATATTTTCACCAGATATTGGTAACAAACCATGCAACCCACACATGCAAAGAAATCAAACTAAGTTCTGTGTAATAAAATGGAATGACACAGGGAAAAACTATTGAACACACTTACTTAAATTTAATACTTTGTACAAAAGCCTTTGTTGATAATAACAGCTTCAGGACACCTCCTGGATGGAGAAACTAGTTGCATGCATTGCTCAGGTGTGATTTTGGCCCATTCTTCCACACAAACAGACTTCAAATCTTGAAGGTTCCGTGGGCCTCTTCTATAAATTCTAATCTTTAGTTCTTTCCATAGATTTTCTATTGGATTCAAGTCAGGTGATTGGCTGGGCCATTCTAGCTTTATTTTCTTTCTCTGAAACCAAGTGAGAGTTTCCTTGGCTGTGTTTTTGGGATCAATGTTTTGCTGAAATGTCCACCCTCGTTTCATTTTCATCATCCTGGTAGATGGCAGCAGATTTTTATCAAGAATGTCTCGGTACATTTTCCATTCATTCTTCCTTCAATTACATGAAGTTTGCCAGTGCCGTATGCTGAAAAACAGCCCCACACCATGATGTTCCCACCTCCAAACTTCACTGTTGGTATGGTGTTTTTGGGTCGATGTGCTGTGCCATTTGACCTCCAAACATGGTGTGTATTATGGCATCCAAAGAGTTCAATTTTGGTCTCATCTGACCAGACTATATTCCCCCAGTATTTCACAGGCTTGTCTAAATGTTGTCCAGCAAATTTTAAACGAGCTTCAACATGTTTTTTCTTCAGCAATGGAGTCTTGCATGGTGAGCATGCATACAGGCCATGGCTGTTGAGTGCGGTACTTATTGTTTTCTTTGAAGCAGTTGTACCTGCTAATTCCAGGTCTTTCTGAAGCTCTCCACAAGTGGTCCTTGGCTCTTGGACAACTCTTCTGATAATTCTTTTGACTCCTCTGTCAGAAAACTTGCGAGGAGCACCTGGTTTCCACTTCTGGATTATGGCCCCAACAGTGCTCACTAGAACATTCAGAAGTTTAGCAAAATCCTTCTGTAACCAATGACATCAGTATGTTTCGCAACAATAACGTTGCGAAGGTCTTGAGGGAGTTCTTTGCTTTTACTCATCATGAGATGTTTGTTGTATGACACCTTTTTATAGGCCATCAGTTGTGACTGAACCAGCTAATATTAATTTGCACTGACAAGGGGCAGGATTGCTTTCTGATTACTGATAGATTTCAGCTGGTGTCTTGGCCTTTGGTGCCTTTTTGCACCTCCATTTCTTCATGTGTTCAATACTTTCTTCCCATCTAAGGTTTGATTTCTTTGCATGTGTGGGTTTCATGGGTTGTTACCAACATCTGGTGAAAATTTCATGTTGGTAGCACCTTTAAAAAATATATATACTGAGAAAAATATTTATTTTACCTGCTGTATATAGAGGTTGAAATTTAAAATAAAAAAAAAATAAAAAAATTTTAACATTTAAGAGATGTGTTCTAATACCCCTCAGTAATAGTCAGGTAATATAGCAGCCTTTTTTATTATTATTTATATAATTCTCTTGATGTTCATTTGACAATTTTTTATTTTTTTTTAATATTGAAAATGAGGGGTATGCTGTCAAAAGAAAGACCCAGGGGGGCACAACAAAAATATTAAAACCAATATTTTCATGGATAAGGAAGCCTAACAAGGTAACCAAGAGGTAAGATACAAATTGGAAGATAAATAATAGTTTTTAGGGTATTTAATGGCTGTTTTAAGACACGGGTCAAAACCGACTTGTAAACAGAAGAGATAGTAACAGAAAGCTAACACAAGAGGAAGGTTAGGGGATATCTTGCTGATGGAGTTAAGTAGATGAAAACATCACTCTGAGCGTTATGCATCATAAACGTCTGACAGTCGCATTGCTCAGAAAAACTTATTCACCAAACAATAACATGTTTGTCTTTGGGTTGTTGGTGTAATTTAAAATTTTTATTGTTCTTTTTTTTTTACATATTTAATGAAATTCCTGGTGTTCCCAATGGTATGTCTGACTACAAAGGATGAGTCTGTTTTCCATGTGTTTATGAAAGTGAGAGAGAGAGTGCAGCACTCTTAATAATACACTGCCTGGATATAACTAAGCAAATAGGTTAGAGCCTTGAATTGGATAAATACTGCAGTGATTAACATATGTCAGCCAGCAAGAATTATTTAACTCTAGCTGATGCAGTTAGTAGCTTCTTGTGTCTTAAACAACTGTGTTGGAAGGCATATCCTCTGGTCTTAGAAAATATGTCACTCTGTTTCAGAAGGATCAAAATTTTGGCCTGCATCAAGGAAAGAAATCATAAAATATCAACAACAAAAGTCAGCCATGGTCAATACTGAAAGTTAGGATAGGTCAAGGGATTGGGACCAACAACAGTGTACACTTAAGAAAACAACTTGAGGCTAACTGGGGGAAAAGGCTTCAATTTGCCAGAGAGCATAAAAATTGGACTCTGGAGCAATGGAAAAAGCTCATGTGGTCTGATGAGTTCAGATTTACCCCGTTACAGAGAAGAGAGGCTGGAGTTGCTTGAATTGGTCAGGTCTAGATTCAGCAACTTTACTGTATGTGCTCAAAAAAATTTGGTCACCTAACTTGAATATACTGATTAACCAGGGTTTTCCATCAATGGATTTTCTCTTCCCCGAGGGCACAGGCATATTCCAAGATGGCTCATTGGGCTCAAATTGTGAGTTTGAGACATCACTTTCACACATGGATTGGCCACCACAGAGTTAGATGTTATCCGCATTGAGAATCTTTGGGAGGTGCTGAATTTGTTTTAGGCCCAGCAGCATGTGTTAATATAACAGTCACCCTGATGGCTCAGAAAAGAGTTTTGACTTCTTAAACATGGCTCAGATAATGAACTTGAAAGCTCTCTTTCCTTGAAACATTTAAGATGCAATGTGAATTAAAGGTAACATCTGTGAATAGGAGATACATTTTTTCCAGTCTGTCACTTTGTTTGCTTCAACCCCTTCATCCTGCATTTGTTTTACCCCTGGATTTATTCCTTGTGCCTTTTTTTTTACAGGGAAATCCTTCAGCCCAGGGACATGATCACGATTCCAGCAGAAGACAACACCTATATGCACTTTTGTGGCCAGTTCTGTCTGTCAGGCTTCAGACACAAGAAGAAAACTACTGACAAGGTTCTTGATAAATGGGCCGACAAACGACTGGAGAGGAAACCTGAGAAGCTGCCTGAGAAACCAGTGGAGCGACTGCCTGAAAAACCCTTTTGTAGTGTCTGCAGGGTCACCAAAAGGGTAAGTGAAAAAGGGCTAGTTACTTCAACTAAGACAGTTAAAACACATTTGGTCAATATGTCTAAAAAACAAAGTCAGGTTCTGTTCCCTTACTCTACGTCATTTTCTTTCTCGTTGTTGTGTCTGACTGGGATCATCTCTACAGCAGATTGAACATGAGGTCACCCATCAAGGTCGCCTGCACAGACTCTGTAGTGATGCTTGTTTTGTAACATGGCGCAAGATGCGTCAGTTAGCAATGAACTGTTGTGAGGGCTGTGGACTTTACTGTAATAGCAACTCAGGCTCCTGTCAGACACTCATGATTGAAAGATCTCAGCTTAACTTCTGTGGTCCAACCTGCATTAGCACCTACAAACAGGTATGTATGAGGTCTTTTTCATAGTTTTGTATGGGTTCTTTTGAACTTTTGCACAAAATCCCTGCAACCTCAGATGTGCACATTGCCTTTGTAAATTGTAATTTGTGTTTTATGTAAATTTTTTGTGTTTGTGATGGTTGGTCTTTGTCTTGAAGTATTTTGTGCTGCATTCTTATATGAAAGTTGCAAAACAAATAAAGTTTAACATTAACACTGTTTTTGTACAGACCTGCAGGAAGATGGTTGAGTGTGTTAATTGTCACAAGATGGCAGTAGTGTCTACTACAATCATGGAACGAGACCAAAGGGGCAAAATTCAACTTTACTGTTCGCCTGCTTGTGTGGAACAGAGTCGACCACCCCGACATGTTCTCACTGGTAGACCACATTGCAGAGATACACACTCACATGTCACATGTCAGCTGAGATGTACCTTTTATAGATGCAGAATGTAGAAGAAGTTTCATTTTCACTCCAGCCTCATAAAGGTTTATGTAATTATATATATATGCCTGTACAGATACTGTATGCTATAGGTTTTCTCAGATATATAACATTCAAATGAGATGTTTCATTTTGTTTTGTATTTTTTACACTTTTCCCTTAGGTACTCCATTCCCGTGTTCCCTTTGCAGGGTGTCAGCTGTTCCTCAGTATCATTTGGCCATGGTGGACGGCACCATTCGGAATTTCTGCTCCTATGTTTGTGTTTCCATATACAGGGTACAGACTCCACTACTGCTGGAACATTTGTTATGCATGTTTGATCTGTGATTTGACATTGCTCCTCCATGTCTTTATAGAAATCTGGGAACCTGCATAAGCCAGACCTGACCAATGGAACGTATTCTCTCAGGGACCTCTCTACCAGAGATGCCCCCAAACCAGGGCCCTCTGCTGGAGCCAGCTCAGTTCCACTCATCACTCAGGACTACGCTTCTTCAGTCCCCTACCAGGGCCATCATCCCAGTCATACCTCAGTGCCCCCACTAGTGCCTCCCTACCCAGCCATGTCCTCTCCCTCTGTCCCAGGGCAAGCCCAGGTCAGAGCCCCTGCTGGTCAGCCCCAGAAACCAACAGAGGGTGGGCACAGTGACATCTCCAAACTAACCTGCCATCAGTGCAGCAAACATTTCAACACCAAGCCGCTGCTATTCAGTCACCAAGTAAGACGTGTGTGTAAACAGACACTCTATTTCATATATATATATATATACACACACATATATATAATGATAATGATGATAATACTAGTGATCACTTTTTGGTGCAGGGTCGTATTTCTATGTTCTGCAGTAAGACCTGCTGTGAACTTTATAAAACCCAGAAAAACATTCTGGCACTGTGTGAGAGCTGTAAACAGGAGAAAGTCCCATTTGATATCATCAGCTACAACCAACAGGAACTGGTCTTTTGTAGTGAAAGTAAGTAAAGAAACCAATATCCCACATTTTTCCTACCTTTTATATTATTTTCAGGTATTTCACTGTCTCCGTGGCCAAGATGTGAGGCTGCCTTTAAAAGTACAACATTGCAACTACAGACTTCCATTTGCATTCACATACAGCTCTGACCTTCCATAAGTCAGAATAATTAATACAATTTTAAAATCCATATTATCAGTGACATTTGACATGTTAACAGAAATGTATGTTTGTATCACTTTATTTTAAATGATATAATACCCCACCCATCCTGTGTTCCAGGCTGCAGGGTGCTCTTCAAACATGACCTGACATCTCGTATCAGGGATCATCCCTGGCGTCCCTGCACGTACTGCTGTGGCATTGGCCAGAAGATGCTGCACAGCCACTATGGAGGCAAGATGGAGGAGTTCTGTAAACCCCACTGCATGTCCCAGTACACCGTACTCTACTATGGGGTGAGAAGTTGCATGTGCTGGTACTCTCAACCAAAATGAACATCTTACTGGGTGACCAATATTTTTTTTTTCTTTCTGTTTATCCTTAATTGTTTCTCCATCTTTCCTCTGTCCACCTGTCATTCATTTTCTCCTCCTCTCCAGATGGGGAGATGTGACAGCTGTAGGAAACAGGGCTACATGGCTGAGAAGCTGCAGTGTTTGGGTTCAGTGCGCAACTTCTGCAATTTACCCTGCCTTCTACAGTTCTGCTATCTGCATTTTGAGACAAGTCAACACAGCAGCAGTAATGGTACTGGAACGGCCCCACAGATACCATATGGTAAATTGTGTCACATTAGTGTTACATGATGTTTAACCGTGTCTGCGCCAACAGGAAATGTTAGTTAAAAAATGTCATACATGAGATGTGGCAATATTTACACATCAGTCACTATTCAAGGGTTAGGGTTAGGGGTTAGGGTTATATATTTGAAATGGCTGAAATTTAAAGATAATAAGGTCCATTTTTTTAAAATTAATATTTTATACCTGGGCTTGGATTTTAACATGAAGATTCCTCATCAGATATGATCTCTTCTGTTTTTACTCTTCCTCCAGCTCCAACCCAGCCCCACCACTCCTCAAAGATGAATCCTGTTATAGCTGATGTTGTCTCTTTGGCCAGTGGCTCAGCAACTCAGCCCAGTGTGACAGCAGACACTGCTCTGACTGGCAAGTTCATACATGTAGTCCCGCATGGATGTTTTCAAATTACATCCCTGATTTTCATGTTTTTGAGCCTCTAATGATGCAAGCAGCTGAAACAGTGCCACTCCTTTCCTAGGGTATTTTCTATACTTCCTTTTAAACTTTCCGATATTATAGGATTAATAAAGCAAGCTGTTTCTAGAGTAAATTATGTAATATTTTTATATTGAATCTGGTCCACTGCTGAAGGATTATGTGGTCATATTTATCAATTTGTTGGTATATTTAGGAAAATAGAAAAGCCATTATATTTTTCTTGCTGTGTTGCAGGAGCTCTTCCAACCTCCAACATTGACGGCAAAAACCTTGACCACGTATGTACTATGTGTGCTAATGTCTGTTTTATGCAGGTTGGGCTAGTGCTGAGCAACTAAACAAGTAATCAGATTCTTACTGAAATCATATCCTGGATAGGTGTAATATCCAAATAACCGGAATGTCAATGTTTTGATAAATGTAAAATGTGTCAAACCATGAATGAGCTACAGAGCCCAGCTAAAATCACCTTATCATATCTTATTTTTCAGGAACGTGAAATGCAAACATTATTCTTAGAAGCCACAAAAATTATGAGTCATATCACATTATACCTAAATTTTAAATTGTTCAGTCAGAAGGTTAGGACATAACTTATAATTCATTGTGTTTAACTGTTGACATGACAAAAGCTGCTAAATAGTTAAAAGTATTCAGTATTTATGATGAAGAATTAGAAATGTATCTATTCATTATGTATTTTTAATGTCTGTCTCCAGGCCAGTACTCAGACTGACGCCATGCGAGTGCCTGTGTCCCGTCGGCGTCAAATGAAGAACAAGTCAGTTCTGTGTCGACCTTTCACTATGGACCAAGAAAGCATGTGCCAGCTGCCCTCCCCTTCCACATCATCAGCAGGTAACTTCAAAAAATGCTTAAACAGGCTATATTACTTTAGACTTACTACATCACACAAGTGAAGTACCAGCTGAGCACACACTTCAGCTCAATGGCATTCTGAAAAAGAAATTGAGTGTTGCAGGATTTACAAAGTTTTCAGACTCCTTCTCTCTTAAACTGGACAAAAAAGCACAAATAAACAAATCAGCAACAACACTTTGTACAAGAGAGTCGCCACCATAGAATAAATTAAATTTTTGGCTTCTTTAAATGTGATATTCCTTTTGGACACAATCGCCTCCATCTATCAACTATAAAGGCCTGGCATTTGAAGTGAGTTATTGGTTAATGAGTATTGATTAATGGGTTAGTTGACAGCAGTTTTATCCTTAAAAATTAAGTCAACAACACAGCAAAGTGTCCTCTAACTGATAGGCTTTGAATGCATTCTGAATCAGGTGAATAGATGTTTTCTTCATGAGCTGAATTTTAAATGAAGAACTTTTTTGTTTTGCTGTGACAGAATTCATAGAATAAATAATGAAACAAAAACAGCTATTATCTAACTGTATTGTGGAATACATGTAGTTGTTATGTATTTCCTGTCATTACAATGACACACTTCTTTAGTAAACATGTTATGATGAACAAAACAAGATTACTATTTCATTGGAAAACGTTTTGAGTGAGTCCTGCATTTATGCATCTGTGCTATTTCCCGCTGTATGCATGAATATAATATTTACTGGAATATGTTGTTATTCCACTGTATAATATAGAAAAATATAAAGGCTGAGTACCAGTTAATTTTCAGTACTGATACTTTGACTTCAATACAGATTTTCAATGAGACTTGTCACAACAACACAGGATCTATTTTATTCATTCATTCATTATTTATTTATTTTTTGATTATTCAGCCATTTGTTGTTCACAACTAGCTGTTTCAATAATTGCACCAGCTCTGCTAGATAGCCCCTCAAAACCATCCACTGAAGAATCCACATCTCCAGCACCATTACCGAAATCTCAGGGAGACACTCAGCCATGTAATGGCGTGCCAGCACGCCTGACCGGACGGCATTTCTTGGGCAAGAGGGAGAGCGACTCTGACTGCAAGGTTTGCTCACAATACAAGAGGAAGAGGGCAGAAGAAGAGGAGGAACAAAGAAAGAAGCTGAAGCAGGTGGTGGAGGTGGAGGAGCAGGAAAAGAAAACAGAAGAAAACATACACAGTGAAAAGGACTGGGAGAAAAAGGACCTGCAACACTCTCACAAGGACTGTGAGAAGAGTAGTAAGTCAGTGATTAGTCAAACTTCATATTACTGTAAAACGTGCTCAGGAGAGCCCACTCTCTGTCCTGTGCCCTGTTTTGAACTCTACCACACCAGACTGATCTACAAAACTGCTCCTGAACTGGAAGAACAAGGTGAGCCATCTGAATAACACCAGCATAAAAGTTAGGGTCTAAAATTTCATTTTGAGTAAGTTAAAAAAAAAAAAAAAAAAAGGGTTGTTTTCATTTTATCTGTCCAGTTTTAAAGGTTTGTGTACAGTGTGTGGAAACTATGTTAATAATATCACAGCCAGAATAACAACAGTTATCTACAGACATGATCTCTTTAATCTGATGTGCTTTTAACAAATAAATTACACTGACTTCTTAAGAGGGTCGAGTGTGTCACCCGAGTTTCTCTCTCCACAGCCTCCTGATAAGTCAACACAAGAGGTCGTCTTCTACCTTCACCTTGGACAAAGATTAACAAGCTGCAGGGCTAACTGCTTATGTTTACACATACACTTCTTCAGTGACCTTAACTTTATTGTTTAGCTTTGTCTGTTAAACCTAAAACTTTATTGACAGCAAGGCAGAATGACGTATTTGTCTTCAGTTGTTTTGTTACAGTGTATTTGCAAACTGGGAGTGCTGTGAAATTATGCACTTCAAGGGGTGTTTCTGTGGTTTTATAATGAACAAGTGAAAGCAGTATTTATGATGCAGACACATTCTCATGGCTATCTGGATCCTCTGCCCATTAAGTGTTAATTTAGTGTGGTCCATGAGTGATGGACAGACAGGTGGCTTAACAGGCTAGCTGTATATCTTCACCTAATATGTAAGAAGGAACATTTTGCTGAACTTGTATCAAAATACATAAAAAAAATTTGATGTTCACGGTCAAAACATATTTTAGATCTATTCTAAACTTATTTCTATCGTGTTTCGGAAATGGCTCCTAAACCGATATTAAATGCTACCAAGCTTATGTCCTTCACAAGGAAATGCAGTTCCATGTGGATCCAGGTAACAGTGCCAATAATGTGCTTTTATTTTGTGCTAAATACTTGAGTACTGAATTAATATGAAATGATTCTTTAATTCATTGGAATTAATTAGACCAACATTCATTTTAACTTGGTTTCTGTAGACTGTGTCTGCCCAGGGTGCCATATCCGATTTCATTCTCTATTTCCAGATGACTTATAAAAGAACTGCTGTTTAACAACTGTGAATGATTTATTTGATTAATGATCACAAAAAAGTCAATTAATCATGGCAGAAGGAAGCATATCGGAGTAAAACTGGTTACTGTTGCAGAACCAGGACAGTGGCAGTTTAAGAGGACAAAAACAAACTCAGTATTAATGTTTGTGACAGTGTTTCATCAATTTAATTCATTAGATAATTATTAGTTATGCAGGTAAATTCTATTGATATGATGGGAAAGAAACTAATGTGTTTAGCGAATCTACGAAGAAGAAGACGTTTAACAGTATCTGTCTGGTTGTTACACACCCTAACCTGCTGCAGAATGTGTTAAAAAAAGGGGGGGGTTTAATGTTACTGCCGTAACTACCAGAGGATGAGTTGATGAACTAGAGGAAAGAGCTTTGTTCAGAAAGAATCTTGTGGTCTTTCATTTATGGGGCCACAGAACTTAGTGATTGACTGTCCAATATGATGATCTGTATTCATCTGTCAATGGTTAAGAATCAACTGCAAATATGAGTTACAACAACAGCATTCAATTGACTTATTAATTCTGTTAAAACAGCTAAGTGTAACACTAGATAAAGTCTAATATGATTGTGTGATATGTGAGGGTTAAAGGTTAAAGTCCTTGCTGTATGTCAGTACTGATGCAGTCATGAGCCAAGGCAGAGCTCAGTTCATCCATCTGCAGCCACAGCAACTCTGCTCAGGCTTGGTTGATGTTTAAGTGGACATGAGTTCACCTCAGTGCTGTATTAGAACTTCAGTGTCTACCTTTTACTCAATTCTTTTGTGACTTTTGTACTGTATGTGCATATTTTGTTGTTTTGTTTTTTTTTCTAACAATTGTCATGGGTTTCTGTTATTCATTTTTGTTTTTTTTCTCCAAAGAATGAATGAAAAACATGTATTTGTTTTGTTAAATGCAACAAATTTATCAATAAATTAAATTACAGGGGAAAGATGGATATGGGAGAATTTTTCCTCATTCTTTTACATACAACTCTACAATTCCTCCGTCGGTCAGATGATGAATGAGCCCACAAACAAATGTAATATAAAATGAACATGGACTCAGTAGGTACTGATGAGTAAAATGTTTATATCTGGATGAGGTTCATTGATGCAAAACTGCAAATGTTCATCGACATGTCAAAATTGGAAAATATTAACTGCCAGTTTCTCCACATCACAGAAGGTTACTGTTACTGTTAAAGTAACAGGTACCTTTCTAGGAATCAAACTATGTAATAGTGGATTTTTTGACGAATTACGTATTCAACTAACACTAAAGAATGAAGCACAAAAGTGAGATGAATGACAGGAAGTTATGGCATCATTGGAGTGTTATAGGCAGTTTTCTTAAAAAATAATTTGCTGTTTCAAACATTTGATTTAATTGAGTTAAAAATGGCGTCATCTGCTGACCATGTTCTTTGACGTTACTTTGGTGTAGATGGAGGTTAAGGTCGGGGTCAGGTAAAGACTAAAGAAGATAACTGGTCAGGGGTACCGTGATGGTCTAGTTCAGGTTGAGAGGAAACAGCAACAGGGGAACAGATTTTATCTCCCCAACACAAACCCCTGATATACTCTTGATTAATCCACTGACGTAACAGGAAGGTAAGAAACTCCGCATCTGAGGAAGAATGTGAGGTTTTAATTCCTGCTCCTGTTTCAGATTAAATGCTACTTCAAACACTTAGCACCACCCGGTTCTTTGGAGCATGTTGGTGTCATTCAGCTCATGGTTTCTGGGTTTTACGGTGTGTAACTTTAGTGTTGTAGTTTCTCCTTGTCGCTCTTAGTGCTGTCCAGCCACAACGAACAACCTCTGATAAAACCACTGGCAGACAAAGTTAGATCACTGATGCATAGGTATTGTTTAATAGAGACAACAGAAACTCAGTTGATTTATTGTAATTTTTGATTTCAGTTTTTTTTTAATTTTTACTTCCACTGTGTGATGTTACTAAGTATATACATATTTAAAATAGACACATAAAAATAAACTTTTTTCTTGTTAAGTATGAATGAAATCTTAAATGTATTTTTAAACCCAAGGGTCTGAGACTTCCACCAAGACCAACATGAAACAACATACGTGAATTATTTAAGAATTTCAAAAAATCCTTACCTTTGGACATTTTAAGTTAAACATGACTTTTTCTTTGTCTCAAAAGTATGGCTACACTTCAGTACCATTATCTTCCTTCCTGTCCATATTTCTCATGCTCTCAGGTTGCCCCACTGCAGGAAAGGAGAATGTGAAGGTGGTGATGGTACCAGTCCCAGTACCTGTCTTCATTCCAGTGCCTATGAACATGTACTCCCAGCACACTCCTGTTGCAATGATTTTGCCCATGCCAGTACGTCCCATTAAATTACATTACATTCACATTCTCTAAAACCTTCACAATTAAAAGACCCTTTTTATTTTCTCAAGGTTCCAGTACCCATGATGGTACCACCACAGCAGAAGGATATGAAAGATGCAGCTGTCCAGCCAGATCTCCCAGCTTTGAAAGAAAAACAGCTTGATCAGCCTCTTTCTGGTGCAGGTGAGGGTTTGGGAGAACTTGATTTTTGTCCTGATTTTACACTTTAATTCTATAGAGACTTAAATATTTGTGTCACACCAGAAAGCAAGAAAGCAGATGTTAGAAAGGTAGTGACCAATTTAAGATGACTTAAAATAAGATTAGATATGATAACAAAGATGTGTGTTGTACACTTGTGTTTCTGTAACAGACCACAGCAGTTCTTATAGTGGAAACATGAAGTCACAAGTTGCCACTCCAAAGATCTGTGAAGATGAGGACTCACAGAAAGCAGGACAAGCAGAGATGCCTTTCACTGTCAGTTCAGAGAGAAGAACAGAGTCTGCTGAGCCCAAACCTAATGCTCAGCCAAGCAGTATGACAGCAAGCAGTCCACCCACCACCAATGCTGAACATCAACCCCCTTCCTCTCCATTGATGGACCTGGAGACTGACTTCCCATCTGGTGAGATATCATGGAACGTAAAGTAACGATCAAATGGATGACACATATTAATTAACTTGTAAACATTTGCGTTGCCAGCCCCGAGAAGAGGAGAGCTATCCTCAGCTGCTGTCCATTTTTGTGTGTGTTTCTGTAGAATCACTTGGGCAGAAGTCGTCTCCTCCACAGAGAGGAGTGAAGAGACCCAGAGAAGGTTTCTCTGGCAGGAAACGGGTATGAATCTCCTAATAGATTAGGTGTCTTTGGGTAATCCCGGGTTCATTTTATTAACATTAGATTTTAATGTTCCGATATGTAGGTTTTCCTTCAGACTGCTCTGTGATTCTCTCCCTGACACATACTGTTGTGATATGGTGCATTCAAGTGTTATAGGGACATTAGAAGTTTTTGGTTCAGAAACTTGTCCCCTGATATTATGACAGTCCTGAATTTGACATGTGTCCAGAAGGTTTCCAAATACAACCAGCATTATCAAGAAGTGTACATTTTCATTTCCTCATGACCCAATGAATCTCTGTTCATGCAGGGTCGGAGGCGGACTGTGTCATCGGACCGCACTGCAGTGGTGACTCCTCCTGCCTCCAAACTGAACCACCTGTATGGAGTTAAAGCCTGGAAGAGCTGGGTCCAACAACGCAACAAACTGTCTCAAGAATGTGAGTCTCACTTCTCTTCTCTGTGTCAGATTTTTTTTTTTTTGCTATAATCTATTAGTTGGTTTTGATATAATACTCATATTTTAAATTCTGTTCCCCTTTAGCCAATCTGGTGGATATTAAAGAAGACATCCTTCAGTGTGACTCTGCTGAGCTGAGCTTTGCTCTGTCTCGCTTTGTCAGAGAAGTGCAACGACCCAATGGAGAGAGCTACAGCCCAGACAGCATCTTCTACCTCTGTCTGGGGATACAACAGGTTCACACACAGATACATATCACTTGTTTCCAATGGTGATACTTTGACTGTTTTTCTTTGTCGTTGTCTCCTTCTTTAAAGTCTCCTCCTCTTTGGACAGTATCTGTTCATGAAGGGCCGCATTGAGAACATCTTCACTGACCAGCTCTACAGTCAGTTTGCCTCTGAGATCACCGGGATGCTGCAACTCTGGAGGCCGAAATTATCGCCAAGTGGTACGATCACTGACACAGTCACAGCACATTGCTGATACCGTTTGTGATCAGCTTCTTTTCTTCAATAGAGATTAGTGTTTTCATGTGAAGTTGTTAACTTTCTGTATAAGTTTTAACTCGTGCTCCTATTTCAGACGACATGCTACTTCATACATCCACCTCCGTTCAGTTCTATAGAGCGTTTTAGTAACTTTCAGCCAAGGGATTCTGGGTCTTACAGTCTGTAACTTTACTGTTGTGGTTCCTGTCCATCCCTCTCATAAATGGTGTCCCACAACAGGAAACAACCTCTGATAAAACCACTGGTAGACAATGTTACTTATGAACATAGTGGGACATTTAGTGGCTGAGGAGCCGCATATTTTTTGCTCTGTCTTCCTACAGGCAGTGTTGTTTCCTCCCGCGTTGAAGAGTCTTACCTGTGGGAGTGTAAGCAGCTCGGCGCCTACTCACCCATAGTGTTGCTCAACACGCTGCTCTTCTTCTGCACCAAAAACTTTCACTTCACTACACTGGCACAGCACCAGAGTCTCTCCTTTGTGAACTTCACACGACGACCCAGACCCTGCAGCCGAACCGGCAAAGTCCACTACCTCCACTTCCAGAGGAGCAGCTCTGGCGTGCCCACCCAGGAAGACACAGGTGGGGACAAACAGGGAAACTGCTTCATGCTATTTCTGACTGCCAAAGTCAGTAACTGACTTCCTGCTTTAAAAAGCACAAGTTAATATTTGGTATTTACTGTTGTTTGTAGAGCGACTCAGAAAAAGACATACAGTGAAC
This sequence comes from Remorina albescens, assembly GCA_034769265.1. Lineage (NCBI taxonomy): Eukaryota > Metazoa > Chordata > Actinopteri > Carangiformes > Echeneidae > Remorina > Remorina albescens. The sequence continues at coordinate 16,831,432 of CM068488.1, read as the reverse complement.
GAGGGAGACATGGAGATGCTAGAAAATGTCACCAACCCTCTGCACTGTCCTGTCAGACTCTACGAGTTCTACCTCTCTAGATGGTGAGACACAGCTCACTAACATGATTAACTCCAGAGAAGAAAACGTGACAAACATTGTGTCTGTCTTCTCCAACAGCCCAGAGTCAGTGAAGAAGAGGACTGACGTGTTTTACCTCCAGCCTAAACTGAATGTGCACACGCACAGGTCAGAGTCACTCTTCTAACATTCAAGAAATCCAGTGATGTCTGATTTGACCTTTTCCCCTGTGTCACTGTAAAAAGGGCTTTGGCTTAAATCAACAAAGACAAAACATCTTTGACTTTATCTTTAACATTATAGGAGCTATTTTGTTTTTGCTCATTTAAAGAATAACATAGTTATATTACAAAAACTCTGTATAGAGTCCATATTGTCAAAGAGCCACAGCCAAATATTTGTGAACATTCTGTAAGGCCAGACATTTTTAATCATTTTTAGTTATAATTGATTTATTTATGAGATGGAATTTTGTTTTTGATGTCAATTCAATTATTTAAAGTTCAACTCTAAATCCCCCCCCCCCAAAAAAAAAATTAAATAAAACAAATCATCTTTTTTTTTCTTTTTTTTTTTATTGGTCTGAGAAAACCCACTTAGGAAAAGGAAGCGAGGAAAAAAAGAATAAAAGAAGGGGAAGAGAAAGACTGGGGGTAAGGGGTAGGTCATAAGGGGGTGGCTGCAGGTTGCGTGACAGGACAGAGTGGGTCAGACTCGTCCACATGAGTAGATCAATAGATCTTGGACCTCTGTGTGCTTTTAGTTTGCATGGGTGGGAGGCAGATGTTGGATGATGCTTGACGCTGCTGCTGCCTGTGGGAGGCGGCTTTGGTTGCCTTGGTAATAGGAGGGAGGCAGGGGCCCCTCAGGTCAGCCTCACTGGTCTGTCTGTGCCAGCTCTGGATGTGACACTGGGGCCTCTGTGTGCAGGTCTTTGGGAAGACTGCCACATTCCTGCAGTATTTTTCAGGGATTCCTATGGCCCTGAGCTCCATCAGCGTCTTCTCCTTGATCTCATTCAGGCGCTGACGTCTCAGAGGGTCGTCTTTGGTCGGCAGACAGTCTTCCACGATGCTCTGCCTGCGGTGTTTTCTGGCTGAGAGCTCACGTTCCCTCATCTGATGTTGGATGAAGGAACGCTGGAGCTCGGCATGGATCAGGGCTTTCTCACAGAGACTGTCCTCCTCTTCCTTCTGTTTGGCTGCTGCCCTCAGCATCGCCTCCTCCTGAGCTTTAATTAGAGCCAACTCTCTCTCCTTCATCCTCTGTTCTCGGGCTGTGATCAGTTGGATTCTTTGGTCACGGAGTTTGCTCTCCTCCTCCTTCAGGTAATCCTCCTTGCTTCTCTCCTCCCAGCTCTCGAGGTCTTGCAGGTTGATTCTTTCCTGGCTTTGTTGGAACCGGGGCCATTCTCCTTCTGTCAAATTATCATTGGTGACGATTTGAACAGCGTTTTGTCCTTGGGAGATATCGGCGGCCATGGAGTGTCCACGTCTTTGTGGTGGTCTCGGTGTGAATCCTCCAAACAGGGTGTCATCCACCTCTGAGATGGGAGCCAGTTTCCGGTAGTGGCGCTGTTTGCTTCTTGAGCTCATGTTGCCTTGTCTTTCTCAAAGTTCTTGAGTCCAACGAAAAAAGATTTAGTTTTGAAAAAACTTTTGTGGTTCTTCACTTGACAGACGCAGGATGAATGTCTGTTGGAAATGAAACTGCTAGAACTAAATACCAAAAAGGAAGCTGATGACATCATCACTGTTTGTCTGGCATGAAAGGAACATTCTCTGGTCACTGATGACATCACTCCCTTGTTCCTCAGAATTTTGGGCGTCACGGTGACACAGTTGATAGCACTGTTACCTCACGGTAACCTGTCCAGATGGAACCCCACCATTTCCCAGTGCCACCTGGGATTGGCTCCACCCCCCCACCCCCCCATGACTCTGACAGATAGACTGTATATCATGGATGGATTATAATTATATCCCTGCATGTAAGACTTGTTATGTATGTCTTCAAAACTGACCTGATGCTTCCCCTCCAGCACCTGGTTTTTCTGCTGACAGGGAAGGGGTTAAAAAGGGGGTTGTGGTTAAAAAATTTAACTAATCAATAGTAATCGACCAGTTTTACATCAACATTTATACAAGTACAGAGTGCGCCACATGAAAATATTAAAAATATATATTAGAAAATGTATTTAAATGTCAAGATCATTCTGAAAAGTTTAAGGTTTAAATGTGAATTAAAATAGTTGGAAAGCAAGTCCATTCAATACAATGGTATTTTTAATCCCAAGAGGAATAAAGACAATCTTGGTGTGAACGAGGAGCTTCAAAGTTTTTAGGTGTCATCCGAAGTTGTATACATACTGAAAGTCTCTGTGTTGACCCTGTAACGTGGAAGAAATGTTAATTTTTATTTATTTATTTATTTTTTATCTTCTGGCCTTAACAGTTCGCATTGGTATACTGCTGAACCTTTGGAGGGAACCACTCTACAGTGCATGCTCACACGCATCCTGGCCGTCAGAGAGGTGCATCGGGAACAGGAAGCGGCCCAAAGTTTGTCCTCAGGCTCCACTTACGATACCAGCTCTCAGTGATATGAAGCCTGTCGGCACCAGAAACACGCACAGTGATTCGAGCTGTACATACACACACAATTCATTTCAGACTGAGGCAGGCCTAAGAGATGCGGTGTTTACATGCAGACCCAGACAACCAGGCTTTCAACTACTGAACAAAAGAGTTATCATGAAGTGGCTCATTTGTTACAAAGAGACACATTTGTACTAAACAGGGATTGTGGGATAAGTGTATGAAGTTACCTCAGTGGCCATCTCCTCACATAAATGTACAATGAGTTTACAAACATCTGATACTGTTGAATATGAAAAAGGGAATGTCAATGAGTACATTGTTAACACATCATTTATCACATGTGGGGGTTGATCCAGTCCCACATATCCTGTTTATCACAATATTAGACTGGTGGGAAACAGTCAGAGCTGCTGTGACCATTGAAAGGATTTTCTCCTACTCGTTACTCCTCTTTACATCGGCAGTTGCTAAGTTTTTAGAACTTAGAGAATACATCAAATATAAAAGGACTAATGATAAGCAGCTTATGCTATTCAGTCATGAGGCATATTCATGTGAAGCTGCACAAAACCAGTGTAGATGGATCGATTTCCTTGGACATCCTTTGTAGTGTTGATAAATGAAAGACAACTCAAATTAGAGGTGGATATATATAAGTATATTGTTAAACCAGTATATATATATATCAAAGTCACAGTGCCTCATCTTTGGTTGCTCCATTTTTAAGTTGTTTACTCTACTTTGTGCTGTTCCTTGTTTATATTCTTCCTCCTATGTGGCCTTATTTCCTTCCTGATAATTTGCGCTCCTGGCATCTTTCACTCTTCAAGTTCTTGGGCTTTTACCCTCTTAGGTTTACTCCAAACTACTAACTTCCTCTGGCAGTGATGTATGAACAGTGGTAAGTATGTACATCCCCCTTCATTCCCTTTATGTCTCTTCCTTCCCAACAGTGCCATTATTGCGTCTTGTAGGACATTTTCCAGTTTTTGTTTGCATTTGTTCCTTCAATTGAAGAAAGATTTGAAAAAGCAGCAGGCAACTCAAAGTACTTTTCGTAACCCCAGTTGAGGCGCTTGAGGTTTCCTATATTATAACTAATGGTCTGCATGTCTTATAGTTTACTATGTTTTTCATTGGAAAAATATACAATATAAAACAAGTGTTATGACAATGTGCCTAACATATTTACCAGTTTCATTTGTACACAGGGAGTCCTGGTGACTCACTCCATGGACACAACATTATGTGATAATCCCAAACACATTGTGGCATATTTTACTAACCCAAACATGTCTGGACATACTGAACATTCATGCCAAACATACCGAGAGATGTTATTGTGTCTTGGGTTTTTTGAAAACAAAAGTCTTCATCTAAGAGTTCTGCTGGTTGAACAGAAAGTTAAATATCTAAGGTAAACGTTACTATGCTGAGATTTCAAATACATGTTAGTTTGTTCTTTCTGCTGATAATAAATTCTCATTTGTCAATTTGTATATTTTGTCATGGAGGCCAACGTGCCTTTACCACACATTAACATTTGATATCAAATCCATGTTCTAAATGAGTTACACTGAGCATTCAGGATGTATTCATATACCTTCAGTTTTTCTGTCACTTCTCATTGACCATCTGGAGTCTACCTGTGGTAAGTTCAGCTGATTGGATGGTATTTGGAAACACACACACTTGTCTTTAAATGATCTCACAGCTGACAATGCCGATCAGAGCAAAAAACCATGAGGAAGAAGGATCTGCCTGCAGAGCTCGGAGACCGGATTGTGTCAGGACATAAGATCTCTGAGGCTCAGCCAGACTGAGCATCAGGTTCCTGGCTAAATCTCACCAAGGTGCTTCTCCCTTTGGTTGTCCTGAAACAAAATTTGCTATTTTTTGTTGTCCCTCCTTAGATCTGAGTCTCAACCAAATTCCTGTCTGAGCTCTGCAGGCAGATCTTTCGTCCTCATGTTAATGGTTTTTGTTCCTGTCTTTGTTCTCAGCTGTGAAACCTTATCCAGACAGGTGTATGTTTCAGTATCACCAACCACCTGTTCTGACCCGATCTGTACAAACACCCCAAAGATCGTCCTGGAGACACCTGAGCTACACCTTAAGTGCTGTAGTAAAGTGTCTGATTAGTTATGTCAATGTGATATTTCAGTTCCTCCCTCTTAATAAATGAAATTTTTGCTTTGTCATGGGGAGATTTTGAATGCAGATTAGTTATCAAAAAAAAATCTAACTCAGATACATTTGCAACACAAAGATGAAAAATGTGAGGGGGAGACAGCAGGCAGCTCCTGGTCACAGTGAAATGGTCTGACTTCTTTTCATTAATATTGAAAACTAAAAAATAACAAAGCAGGAGAGATTGATGGAAGCTGAATAGAGAAGTTACAGCAGCCCCAGAGCTCCAACCCTGAAGAAACATGTCTATGTTAATTATTATTAATATTATTTTTATAATTGAGCTAGCTGCTAGTCAACAATGCAGTAACATTCAGGTCAGTGCTACCATGGAGAAATACTGTTAAACTCAGGGGTTAGTTGTTTTATGGTGTCAAACAATAAAACAGTAAATCACCTGATGAAGCTGCCTATGGTGTGGTGACATTTAAAACTCAACGGAATCAGGTCCATTTCATACTATTTGATTTGTTAAGCCAAATCCCAAGAAGAATGAAGACATTGTGAAAAAAGAAAAAGCACCACCCAGTGGAGAGCTGTAATACTAACACAGCAGTCTCTGAAGGTCCTGGAGCTCCTCCAGTTTAAATATAAAAGCCAACCACATACAGTTTACATCACCTCGCAACAAGGGTGAGTCCAAACACACTGTGAGCACGCTGTGGTCTCTTTGGCTCCAGTCTGCCCTCAGTTCATTCACTGACAGCTCCTTCAGCTTCTACAGCTCCTTCAGCTTCTACAGCTCCTTCAGCTCCTACAGCTCCTACAGCTCCTTCAGTTCCTACAGCTCCTTCAGCTCCTTCAGCTCCTTCAGGTCCTACAGCTTTTAATATGCTTTACAGTCATAGATGGAAATTTTATTTCTCCATTTATCACCAATTAAAACAATAAATAAAATGTGTGTGAGCCTTAAAAGGAAAGGGACAAACTGAACATAAACTGATCTACATACTGCTGTTAAGCCAATGTACAATCAGTGTTTTCAGCAACAGTTCAGTGTGATCATAGCTGATTTTGTACATGTCCGATTTAAACATTTTTTATAAAAATGTATAAAATGTTTGACTGTTGGTTCCGCTCAGTGGAAGTTACCAACCACAGAAGTAGTTAATGTGATCAGATTTCTCTGTTTGCCAGCTGACAGGAAACAAAATACAAATTGAAGCTTTTTAAAAGGTGACCACAGTGAACAGATACGGCTTCATCTGTGTCTTGGTGTAACCACAGGGAACAGGAACAAACGGGTTCATATATGATAAGTTCATTAATAATTGGCCATTCAAATATCCATGGTCATTTTCCTTCTGCTAGAGTGAGGTGAAGCCTTTTCAATGTTATCTTTTCCTACTATAACGTGTTTTATTTCCTTGAATGAAATTCTGTTCATATATTTATTTTGAATCAAACTGAATTAATGATAATAATTTTGATTGGTTGTGATTTCGCTCTTGTAGTTTATAGCCATGTGATATAATTTAGGAAGTGTATTTCTTCTGTCTGAGGACGTATAGATGGATCAGCAGTGCCTCCAGTTGTTATCCTATAAGAGTAAAATTTTAATGCTGAGTGCAATCACGCTGAGCTTGTGTGGTTTTTCTAAGGGTTAAAGGAAAGTCAGAGCTGGCGCAGCAGGATGTTGGGTGTTATCAGATCTGTTGTGCCAGCAAGCTTCCTCTGACCTGAGGTAATGAGGCCACAAGCCTCCATCACTGATTTTGCATAAACAGATTTTATCATCACACACAACTTATCTATAATGGCATCAGATAATGAGTATGGGCCAGGCCGAGGGGTTATTTGGGTTTCCTGGAGATGGTTAGTGCTGATGTTTGACGTTAACATTGAAGTAACCAACAATAATCTAAATGGTGACAGAGTTATATTCTCAGAGAGACATCAACCCAAAATTAGCAAAACAATGATTTCTGGTTTGGGATGATGTCATGGTGCTCCTGCTCTGAGAGACGGTGAGAACTCAACTTTTCCCTGAACACAGTTTGGCTTGACAGCAGCTGTTTTAATCCAGTGTGATGTGACAGTGACTGGCAGAGTGTGGCCTGCTGGACATGTGTTTTTAAAACACCCTTTTTGGGTGAAGAGCACACACATCAGCCCATTTACAGCTGACAGCTGAGAAAGTTTTTGGAAAATACTGTGAGACTTCTCATCAGTTTTACACGGAGCAGTGCTCATGAATTTTGTCCTGCTGAAACTTAACTCTTATCTCAAGTTTAATATATTGCTCCTCTATCATCTTTCAGGCCCAAACAATAAAAAGTCGGAACTTGAACTGAAGTCTAATGAGTTTTCAAAATTGTATTTCTAATTCAGCCTTACCAACAGCATCCTGTACAACCTGTTGACTGGGGTAAAGTAAAATGAGAAACAGCCAGTAGCTCTACACCCTCCAAACTAATGCTCATTAAACACAATGATACAGAAACTGAAAGCTTCTGAAGCTTATTTCAATCATATTTTCAAATAAGTTGAAAAAAAGTAAGTGCAATCCACCATTTAGCACCAATGCAAAAAATTTTATTATAATCCATCAAACAACTATGATACAAGTATCAGCACAGTGACAGTAACATAACAGTGACCAGTCCCTGACACTATTTATAGCTTTCAGTCTATTTATGCTCTAAGGGTTTTTTTCTTCTTCTGTAAACGAAATCGTTGAATTTTCCTAAAATTTGATTTATCGTTTTAGTCAAATTCAGCAAAAAAGTGCCTTGAACTGGCCAATTTTAGTCTTTCATCAAAAATATATCTTAAACCCACAGCTTGAAAACAACCAATAAAAAGAGGGTGATCATTTACAGCACCACTGAGTGGACAAAAAGGTCAGCAGGTGTAGCCGGACTAGCTAAAGGCTGTGGACTTTGAAATGGGTCCAGAAATGGAATCTCATAACAGTTATGTTAATTGTTAACTTAGAATTGTAACATTGTGAATCTATGATGTCTGATGTTGAATGTTGCATGTTTGCCACTCAGGGGGGGGTGACGTTTAGCTGATACCCTCTAATGAGACAGGAAATAGGACAGGTTAAAAACATTTTTATCCAAAACAGCAAAGAAAGGTGAAACAGAACAAAGTTGAAGAAATCATTCACTCCTATTAACACTGGGCAATATCTCAAAATTATCATTGGACAAATTTCTGTGGAACTATTGCCCAATTTACAGACTTGAATCAATAATGCAACAACAGAACCATATTGCCCAGCCCTAAACTCTTGCATATTAAGAAAAAAGTCATGATAAGTGTCTAGGCCATGTCCTCTTCTCCTTCTTCCTCAAACTCGCCCTCTTCTTCAGCAGTAGCGTCCTGGTACTGCTGGTACTCAGACACCAGGTCGTTCATGTTGCTCTCAGCCTCTGTGAACTCCATCTCGTCCATGCCCTCGCCCGTGTACCTGAAACAGGAAAAGGGAAAAAAAATTACTCACTGGCATTTTTTACATGCATCACACATAAAACAGACAAGCACAGGTATCCACTCTGCTGACGACACTTACCAGTGGAGGAAGGCCTTGCGGCGGAACATGGCGGTGAACTGCTCAGAGATACGTTTGAAGAGCTCCTGGATTGCTGTGCTATTGCCAATGAATGTGGCGGCCATCTTGAGGCCACGGGGAGGGATGTCACAGACAGCAGTCTTGACATTGTTGGGAATCCACTCAACGAAGTAGCTGCTGTTCTTGTTCTGCACATTCAGCATCTGCTCATCCACTTCCTTCATGGACATGCGGCCCCGGAAGATGGCAGCCACTGTAAGATAGCGCCCATGTCGTGGATCGCAAGCAGCCATCATGTTCTTGGCATCGAACATTTGCTGGGTGAGTTCAGGGACTGTCAATGCCCTGGAAAGAGAATTCAATTAAAAATTATTCAAAATACAACTTGTGGGTCTGATGCAAACTCTAAAAAGCAGGCCGCTGCCTTCTACCTGTACTGCTGGCTGCCCCGACTGGTCAGAGGAGCAAAGCCTGGCATGAAGAAGTGCAGCCTGGGGAAGGGCACCATGTTGACAGCCAGTTTCCTCAGATCAGCATTGAGCTGGCCGGGGAAGCGTAGGCAGGTGGTAACCCCGCTCATGGTGGCAGAGACGAGGTGGTTCAGATCGCCATAGGTTGGGGTGGTGAGTTTCAGTGTGCGGAAGCAGATGTCATACAGTGCCTCATTATCGATGCAGTAGGTCTCATCTGTGTTCTCGACCAGCTGGTGGACGGACAGGGTGGCATTGTACGGCTCAACCACTGTGTCTGACACCTGGAGAAGAATGGGGAAGAAGAAACAACATTAAACCACGGGGAAACTGGAAGGGGGGAAAAATTTATTTGTTTTATTAAACGCTTTAATGGATTGTACCTTAGGTGAGGGCACCACGCTAAAGGTATTCATGATGCGGTCTGGATACTCCTCTCGGATTTTGCTGATGAGCAGTGTGCCCATGCCAGAGCCAGTGCCTCCGCCCAGTGAGTGTGTAAGCTGGAACCCCTGGAGGCAGTCACAGCTCTCTGCCTCCTTCCTCACCACATCCAGGACAGAGTCGACCAGCTCGGCTCCCTCAGTGTAGTGGCCTTTAGCCCAGTTATTACCAGCTCCACTCTGGCCTGCGTTAGATGTAAATACAGACCTGGATCACAGCTGTGTCAAAACCATCCTGATCCCGTTTTATTAAACTATGGCTCCATCAAATTTGCAAATTACTAAACAAAGAGCAGTGCCTACATTGGATTACTTTCTTTCATAACTGTGGTCAACTACTCATTTCTTATATATACTTGATCCCAGCACGGAAAGTATATCCACCCAAATTAAAACGCAGATGAATTAATTTCTTACCAAACACAAAGTTGTCAGGTCTGAAGACCTGTCCAAATGGACCAGACCTCACAGAGTCCATTGTTCCTGGCTCCAAGTCAACCAGGACTGCACGAGGGACATACTTGCCACCTGGTAATGAAAACGTGGACACAAAAAAGACAATTTATATGAAGTCCTACAAACACAACAAGCTGCTTGTTTTTCCGCATTATTCATGTTTTTTTAATCATTGTCTTAGTATTCACTTAATACTTCTTCAAACAACGATTACTGATTTTGGTTTTGTCTGTATTGATGTCATTTTATAATCCGGGTCTAATAACAATCCAAGTAACAAGTGTGAATTGATTTAGGATTAGGCTATTTTACCATTAAACTCACAGTTTCACATAAATTATAAATAATCATTTAATATGATGTTCAGATGGCAAGTTAGTACAGCAAAAGTAGACTAACAGCAGACACAAGCAGACAGGAAAACTGCTAAAGATCAAGATCCACTGCAAAAGTATCTTAGGAAGTTTTTTAATGTCATTATAATCCAGAAACCAGCTCATTACAGTATAATTTCTCCTTAATTTATCAGTTCAGTTGCTTTATTTCATGATAATATAATTCAGTTTGTTGGGTCTTATTACGTGTAGATAAGTTATAGCTCAGGTTTTGTTGTTTCTCTGGGATATAATCGTTAGTTGGGGGGGTTTGTTGATTTTTGTGTCATAGAAACGGGGCCACAGTAACTAAGGTGAGTCACGAAGGTCCTGTGGGAGTTCAGACCGATTCCCAACCTAATGGCCCCGAACACGGACACCGCACCCCCTGCTGGAGTGCTCCGGTACTAACTGCCCTGAGGTATTGAATTACCTGGACTCCCTTAGAAATGAGATAATCTACTCGGCCAGAAGTTCACCTGTTGCCTCGTTATAATACACGTTGATTCTCTCCAGCTGCAGATCGCTGTCTCCATGGTACGTCCCGGACGGGTCGATTCCGTGTTCGTCACTTATCACCTCCCAGAACTAAAACCAAAAAAAAAAAAAAAGACAATACGGGACAACGGTTAAATTAGCACGCACACTAGCATGACTTACCCTATCGGTCCCACGGAGCTATCATTAGCTCTGACGCTAGGTAAGCTAATTTAGCAGCCCGCCTAAACCAAATTCAGCATTCACGCTCCAATTCAGCGGGTCTCTTTCAAAACGAACCAACAAAGTGTTCGAACCTTAGCTCCAATTTGATTTCCACACTGGCCTGCCTGCAAGTGTACGATTTCCCTCATTTTGGTCGGATTGAGAAACTTCCAGAGAAGACCTGACGCGAACAGAGTAGTTACCGCTCTTACGCTCCACAGACTGACTAACCTGACAACGCAGGAACGTTGCCAACTACAGACGCTCGGCCACCCGCAATTGGATGAACTATATGTCAGTCAAACCAAAGCAGCCCTGTGATTGGTCAAGAAAACTTAGTTTTGAGTTTTGATTGGGTTGTACTCTGGGGGTCCGTTGTCTAGGTAACACAAAATAGACATAAATACACAACGCCGTGTGTGCGTGCGCGCGCGCGAGTACGCGCAACATTAAAATTACAATCGAAATTCAACACCGGAAAATAGTACAATGATGATGACGATATGTATTATATCAGCCACACTGCTGCCCCCGATAACAATCAAATTCAGATCAAACCTTTATTGATCCCTCAAAGAGGGAAAACTGTTCGATACAACCGCTCAATATACATAGACGGTATAAAAATATAAAAGGAGACAGTCAAAATGGAAAGGGAAAAGCAAATACATAAAAATATTTAAAATGTATAGATAAATATATATATACACTTTATGCACCCCTCACCAAGGTACACAGATAAATATGTTCTCTTCGTAGATTATTGCAGTTACAACGGTATGATAACTTTCACATTAAACACGTTATATCCTCTTAACTATATTCTCGGCACCGTTTTGTGAGGTAAACCGGTGAGATATTTTTCTGATCTTAAACTCCATGAAAGAAGAGTGATGAATTAATCATTGTTGTAACTTGCTTCGCCTCAAGGGAGTGGAGAGCAACTGATGCAAATATGCGCGTTTCCTCATACAGCTAAGGGATGTTACAAATTGATTCAGTTCATTCCTCTGGCTCTTCGTGTGTCTCTTAGATATTGTCTTATATGAAAATGAATTCATATTAATTTGTTTATTAATTCCAGCACTGAAAAGATTGACAGAGATCCTAAACTGATTCGGGGGAAAAATTGTTTCGTTGTCCTGTCCTCATCAGATAGTCTGTAGGTTTGATTATACCTATTGAATCTATGCAAAGATATTGATAGATGTCCCTCTCTATTTAAACATCAATTTTCTGATTGTCTCTTCGGCTATTTTGGTATTCGTGTTTTGTTTTGTTTTGTTTTTCCTTCTTGGCTTTTTCCAAATCAAAGTACACATTCATTTTATCCAAGCTCCTTTCAGGAATTACTTTGGTTAGTGAGCATATAAATTACCTCCCAGTTGTTCCACATGGGTGTATAATGAGGCCAAACTCACATAATACACTCATGTGGTGTTGAATGAAGGAGAACTTGCCTGTGAAACTAGAGCAATTTCATAGTAAAAGGAAAACCTATTTCCTGCACTCACACTGACAATGTTATTGGCCAAAGCCAAATATAATTATTCTACGTAATAAAAGAGTTAGGTGTTACAAATTTAAGATTAACAAAACTTTCCATACCTAAAATAAATATAAATTTTGAAAAAAAGGTGGGAAAAATAAAGGTGCGACAATGAAGCAATTTATAATTACAACGTTTGATTGTGTATCGTTTTTAGTTTTCACCAATACAGATAAATGTTTGAAGTAAAGTTGAACAAATGTATAGTCTTTAAAGAGAGTTGTTAACACATTTCAGAATGAAATCTGGGCCTTTTTTGTGTGTGCGTGTGTGGAAGTCTCACAATTGGTCAGTTAGCCGGCTGTCAAACAACGTCATAATCCTGCGACTGTTTATATGCGACATTCGCCATGGCTCTGTTTCCAGCGTTTGCAGAGACACCGAGTAATAAAGATGAAGATTCGTCCAAAGGTGAAAACGTCCCGTATAGTTTACATTTTAATAAGAATTATTATGGCCTCAATATTGTGTTGTTGCTCTACGGAGAAGAAGAAAAAGTTATCTTACATTAGCTCCGCCGGTCAAAGCTGAATGACTAACGTTAACGTCAGACTAACGTCTGTTCATATACGATACTAGTTTCAAACTTGTCTTACAACTCAGTTTGGTTTCCGGATGCTTTAAACTCCGATGTAGTTATGGTTTTAGAGAATTAAGTTTCTTTCTATTGTCCTCCTGCAGTACCAGGAGATGGTGTTTCCACACAAAATATATCCGGTCACAGTGCAGAGTTCATGTCCATCACCACCATGATCTCTCAGCCCTCCTGATCGCTGTGTAACACTGCTTTGTCTACTCCCTGCTCTTAAAATTAGAGTGGCTGAACAACAAGAGTTTTCAGAGTACAGAAGCCCTTTTTCTCCACAAACGGTTTTTAAAGAAGGAGTCAAGGTAAAAGTTAGTTTCTGTCTTTTTCAGTGCAGCATAGCTCAGCTGATGTTTGTATATTTATCCCTGTTTCTTATGTTCTTATCCTTTATGTTCATGTTTTTATTCCCTTGGTAGTGCTGAGTAACAGAGGAATTTTCTAAATAAAACTAATTCTTCCTGTTAAAAGTAATCAAGATAATATGTTAAATATTAGCATTACAAATCTTTTTTTTCTTTTTCTAGGCATCTGTTAAGCTTAAACATGCTGATTAACAAATTCATATATTTTATGAACTTTCAGTGTTGACAAAGAGGTGAGCTCAGCTGAGGAGAAGAGGGAAGAAGAGGACAATGTGCCCCCCAAAAAGAAAAAAAAGAAGAGTGAAAAGAGGAAAAAGAAGAAAAAACACAAAAAGAAGAGTGGGCGGCATTCAGATAGCAGTGGGTCTGACTCTGACACCATCTACCCCAGTGATTTCAAAAGAGAAGAGGAGAATAAAAAGTATAGACACACATTTACAGAACAGATGTGGAAATTTCTTTCAAATTTTATACACAGTAGGATTGGCTTGTGTTTACAGTTTTATGACTTTTGTGTGTGGGATCGTGTGTTTGTCCATCCTGACAGGTCACAGGCTGCTCCATTAGCAAGTTGTTTCTCCTGGTTGGATGACCTTCAGTCGCCCACAGAGCGTCCGTTCTGCATTGACCGAAAACCAGATCCAGCCAACTGGACGTACAAGTCCCTGTACAGAGGAGATGTAGCTAGGTAACACACGCAAACATGCAGTCCTTTTTTTGACCGTTCCTACTCATGCTAATTACCTATATCTAAAGTTTATTACTAACATCACTTCCTGGTCAAAAGCAGAAGAGTTCTCTGGGTCTTAAAAAGGAAAAAAAAAACATAAACTCTTCAATAAAGAGGAGCTACAATTTTGAAGCTGTGTGTGTTCCAGGTATAAGAGGAAAGGCAGATCATCATTAGGTCTGGATCCTGGCAGGCAGGGAGTCAGCTGGGAGGAGTCAGAGTCAAATAAAAAACAGAAGAGTGGGGACAAGAAGAAAGCAGACGACAGATATTTCTCTAGACTCAGCCGCCAGATGCTGAGATCCAAGTCTGCTGTTCCTACATTACCAACAGTTCCTGAATGTAGTGATGTCATCAGCGCCTCCTCCTTCCTACCTCTGGGTGATGATGAAGGGGCGAACAAAGGAAAGGAGACAAGTAAGAAATTGGATCACAACATTGTTAAGGATTAAAATACCTTTGAAAGGAATTTGTCTTCACATGAGTGCACCACATTTTTTTATTATCACATTATCAAAAATGTTGTCCTTATTTTCTGTCTCAGATGTCTCTGCATGATCCCTTTTCATTTTAATCCCTCACACCAAGTTTCAAACCTGCATTGTGTCAATCCAGGTGACAGAGTGCAGACATCCTTGGTAAATCCGCTCGGTGTATATGACTCCTCAACAGCCCTTTGGCTGCAGGGGAAGGGACAGCAGGACCAGACAGAGCAGCAGAACCAGGACATAGAGGCAGGGCAGGTTGCTTTGCTTATGGCCAGAAGGACTGAAGAGTTTAACAAGCAGCTCAGAGAACAGCCAGCAGACACACAGCTATGGATAAAATTCATACGATACCAGGTAAAAGAACTTTGCTTTTGTTATGCTTACACTACATCTTTATTAATTTTTATTTTTCTTGGATTCTGCTGGGACCTGAGACAATGTATATTTGTTTGTACATTGTACCATGCTTTTTATTTATCAACTACAAGAAATAGAATATCAGTACACTTTGAATTTGAATTCAGCATGAAGTTCTTTTTGTGAGGCTTGGAAGATGATGGTCAGCAAGCACCAGGTTCTATAGAAAACTTACTTCAGGGAATTGTAAAGATCTAAGATGATTTGTGTTTTCTGGTCATTCCAATTCTTTCCCTTCCTGATGCAGTATTACATCTGACTTTCTTCATCTCTTCTCTCCCTCTTTAGGATGAGGTGAGTTTAGCAGAGTTTGGAAGTGAGGAGACGCAACAGGACCACGATTCAACTGAGCGTCGCAAATCTTCCTACCGAGCAGTCCTGGAAAAAAAGCTGAGCATTGCGGAACGTGCTGTGGACACCAACCCCACCTGCATAGCTCTGCAGCTGGAGAGGCTCAGGATCTGCCAGGACCTGTGGGAGCCCTCTGTTCTGGCTAAAGAATGGAAGAAACTGGTCAGTCTGCAGTCATTATGTGTTTCCATCTAACTCAAGGTGCAAATGCAGCAGGGTTGTTTTATTTTTACTGACCTGAACCAGAGAGAGGTCAGATATCACCAGTGTGTATGTAAGAGCAAATATTACATTCATTTGAACGAAGCTAAGCTGTGTTTCAACTGTTGTAGGTGTTCCTCCACCCAAATAGTGCCCCCCTATGGAGGGAGTATCTGCTTTTCACTCAGAGCTACTTCAGCAACTTCACTGTGCCAAAAGTCAACTCTGCCTATGGAAAGTGTCTAAGCACCCTCAGCGCTGTGCGGGATGGCAGCATGGTCTCTCATCCAGCCCTGCCAGGGATTGAGGAGGATATGTTGGGTAACAAAGATTTTGTTTAATCTTTACTTACATGACTTCAGCATTCTGAGAGGAGTTAGTGGATAACAGTTACAGTTTACCACTCTGCCTAGGTTTCTCCCCTGCTCTTGTCAAACAGGGAAAACCTCATCATTTTTAGTCACACAAGGACAAATTGGATACATCATACTGTTGTTTCATTTTAGAAGACAAACATTTTATTTGTGTGATCAATGATGTCACTGTCATTTTGTGTCCAGATATTTTCACCCAGCAGTGTCATTTCCTGCGCCAGTCTGGACATTCAGAGAAGGCAGTCTCTCTATTTCAGGCCATGATGGATTTTACTTTCTACAAACCTGACAGTGTACGAAAAATGTCCACCAAGCAGCAGGTTTGTTAGGTTGTTTGCTTGCAAAAATCTTTTAACACTCTGAAATGAGAGTTATGCCGATCTTTGCATCTAGCTCCAAGCAAGTAATACATTTATTTCCTTTCATGAAATCACAAACTTTCTTTAATGAAGTAAAAAAACATTTCCTTTACTTTGCATTCCTCTAAGGATTATTTTATTTCAAGCCGTACAAATGTGTCACTTGGATTTCTTTGATTTTAGTGGTTCAGTGTCAAAAAAATCAAATGAAGGAGTAAATGCTTGTATTGTTCTAGAGCCACAGTTCAAATACAAAAGACTGTGCAACTGCACTGTAAATAATGCCAAGAGTCATTGAAAAAAATTGTGTATGTTCATTTTCACACACAGGCTGAGTTTTTTGAGCCGTTCTGGGACAGTGGGGAGGCGAGGGTTGGGGAGTTGGGGGCAAGAGGCTGGAAAGCCTGGATGCACCAACAAGAGCGTGGAGGATGGCTACAACCCAGTGCAGGTAACACACATACAACAAGCTTCCTCACTACAAAGTAGGGCAGACACTAGCACCGATTTTTTTATAGTTGTCATGTTTTGCTTTTTTGTGTGCGTGTGTCTCTGTCCACAGATGATGATGAGGAGGAGGATGAAGAGAATGAGGAAGAGGTGAAGGATCCAAGCCAACCCAGAGGAACAATCTGGCTAGATGTGGAGTCATCCCGTGAAGCATCACACTGGTTGCCGTGGAGACCTGACAAAGCTAAGGGCCAATCAGAAGAGGACTGTGAGGACCCAGATAGACAAGTATTTATTGGTGCACACAGACAGACAGACTCACACACTTATAGTGGAAACCTCAGACAGTCCATCAGTCGATCTCATGCTATAGTTACATTTACAAGATAGACAATTTCCATATTCTCCTCTCATGTATGTGACCTCTCTGTCTCTCGGTTTCTCTCTCACACTAGGTGTTATTTGATGACATCGGTCCATCCCTAATTTGCTTATCCTCACCAGAGCTCCAACTCCGTCTTCTTCTCCATTTCTTGTCATTTCTGGGGCTGCCTGTGGACTCTGTGCTCTCTCCTTCCTCCTGCCAGTCTGGCCTGCTGCTGGAGAGCCTGTCTCTGCTCACTCAGGGTAAAAAACACACAGCCGGGAAGAAAAATACAAATAGTTTTATCAAATAGTTGAGATGATGGCAGTGACAAATCAGGCTCAATGTCTCACTGTAGTGAATGAGTTCCAGCGTCCGCTGACCTCCCACAATCTACCTGACCGTGGGGTTAACTCTGTTGGTCACATGACCACTCTTCAGGGAACCAGGAAAACGGTGGGGCTTGGAAAACAGGGTGAGAGGTTTGTCACCAATTTGTTGAATATGGTCCAACCTGTCCTTCCTCCTCACCACCGAGCCGTTCTGTCCCTAAGCTGGATGCAGTATGAGAAACTCAAGGTGAGAATCAGTTTATCTGACTTCTGAAATTTGAAGTGCAGAATTCAGGTCAACTTGCTCTTAATATTAGAAAAGTGTTGATTTATATATTTGTGTATATATCAGGTCTTTCACTGCTTGCGCACTGGCAACAAAAAGCATCTGCGATCTCAAGGCAAGAGCAGCAAGCGAGTCACCAAGCGACTTCTCAAGGAGCCTGACAACCGCTCTTCGTTGGTGCTGTGGCGGGAGTATGCCCACCTGGAGTGGATGCTGGGAAACCTTGACGAAGGTCGCAAAGTCTTCTCCACAGCCACAGCATTGGGAGGAACCAAAGGGCTGAGCAGCCCCACACTCTGTGAGCTGTGTCAGATGTGGTCCCTGCTGGAGGTGGAGGATGGAACACCCATGCAAGGAGGGGGACTAACTGATGTAACTGCGTCTCCAGCTGTGGTGGTATTAACCCGGCTAGCAGAAGGAACTTCCTCATCCTCTTCCTCCCATTCCCTCTCTCCAGTATCTATCCTTAAAGCCAGGAGGTCTTATGAACAAGCTTTGACAGCCAGCTTGTCAGCACTTGACCAAGTCTGCAGCAGTCCTCAGACCACCAGAAAAGGTTTATTTTGTTTATTTTTCTGTTTCAAATTCATGCTTACTTAGCTGGTTATTTATTTAGTTTAGTCCCATGCAACCGGTCAAGTCTGTCATTTTATCCATTTTATCCAGATTTAGTATAGTATTTGCCTTTAGTTTTTGTCATTCACCCCAAAAAACTACCACAGGGAGCCAAATACATCAGTTATTAATCATATTCTACTGTTTTTACTCCACCACTAGAAGACGAAGACCTGCATGGAGGCAAACTGAGGCTGAGTGGCCTGGTAGGTTGCTACGCTCTGTTCCAGTACCTAACAGTGGGAATCCAAGCCGCTACTGCTGTGTACACCCAGGCCAGAGAAAAGATGGACGACCTGCATCGTACACTGGCACTTGACAAGCGATTTAACAGCAATAAAGAAACTCACCCTGCAAGCACTGATACTAAAAACTCAGCAGCTGATTCCAGCCAAATCAGCAGACACTATGCCAGTAAAGTAGCAATTGAGTGTCAGATACTAGCAGTACAGCAGGCAGCCTTACTGAGGTACCACAACAGTATCTGTGTGTTTCCACTGGCAACATTGAGACAAATGTTGACCTCTGCCCTGGCAACCTGGTCCAGCAGCGCCCCCCTCTGGAGCATTTATGTACAGGTAAGTACAGATTTAATAATTCTTTCATTCATTCATATCCTACTGCTTATCCGTTTCCGAGTCACGGGGGTTGCTGGAGCCAGTCCCAGCTCACATTGGGTGAGGGGTGGGGAAGATCCCGGACAGATTGCCAGCCCATTGCAGACATAATTAATTATCACAGTAAATTAATTTTGCAGATGTGTTTTCCCCAACTCACTGTTTATGATAACATGATGCCATCCAATTTTTAGGTAGAGAACCGTTACCACAGTGCTGGCCGGGCGCGTCGCTTCTTTCACTCTGTAACCAGGGAAACCAGCAGTGTGGTGCCACGC
Organism: Remorina albescens; assembly: GCA_034769265.1. Classification (NCBI taxonomy): domain Eukaryota; kingdom Metazoa; phylum Chordata; class Actinopteri; order Carangiformes; family Echeneidae; genus Remorina; species Remorina albescens. The sequence goes on along the minus strand of CM068488.1, from coordinate 16,812,255 downwards.
CTCTTTGCCATTGTTGCTGAACAACAGAGGAAGCAGCTGGTGGATGCTGCTCAGAGGTAAGAAAAAGAGGGGATGATGGGTAGTTGTGGTATTTTGCTGCACTCATGTTACAGAGTACACAAACACAGCACCAATGTAAAAAAACTGAACAAAAGCACAAACAAACAACCATGATGATCATAGTTTTATCTTTCTTTTAATGTAAAAAGCCATGAAAATAAATATTCTTTTTCAACGTTCACATGACACTAAATCACATTTGAGGCCCTTTAAAAAACAAAATGTTGTCTATATAGGTCTTGTTGCCATGACGCCACCCTGCCCATCCTACCAGAGAATGGCCTCAGCAACCGTATCCGTGGTCTTTTTGAAGGCGCTATAGCAACAGAGATGGGTGCTCACTGTCCTTTGCTTTGGAGGATGTACATGCATTTCCTGGTGAGGCAAATAGCAAACAGCACGTATATACTTCTGTGTTTACTGCCCTCATGAGGATGCTTCACTAATTTGAACTGACTGATAGTGAAAGTGGTCAAAAAAGAGTACACTTATCTCCCTAAATATAACAAATGAAATGATCAATACTCATGTACCTTTTTTATATACTTTCAGATTAATCAAAAGGAAAAACACAAGTGCTTTTTATCCATCTAAAACACCTGCCTGTTCCTTTGAGATTTTATTGTTTCGTGTATCATTTAGTTGGTTCTACTATTTTTTTCTCATTTTACACACACTGAGAGACTGAAGTGTGAAAACTAGCACACAGGAACACCAGCCTATAAATTTAGCTTGTGTAATTTGCACTTTTGGATCTATAAATATTGACCATCAGTAAAGTGTTATTTATGCCTGGGTTGTGTTTGTGTGTATTGGTAGGTCTCAGAAGGGAAGGTGGATAAAGCCAAAGGGATTTTCTATAAGGCCTTACAGAGTATTCCCTGGGTGAAGGTGAGACACAAGTTTGACATCTGTCTACTAGTTTTTTAAAAGTACAAACAAATATGAACTATCTCTCACTTTCTCTTTGTTTGTGTGGGAATGTATGAATGTAAATTTGCACGCGTGCGTGTGATCAGGGTTTGTACATGGATGCCGTACAGCTGTTCCCTGAGCATCTGCAAGAGTTTGTAGATCTGATGACAGAGAAAGAACTCCGAGTCAGACTGCCTTTAGAAGAACTGGATATACTACTGGAAGACTGACCACACACAAAGTCAGATGCTTTTACACACCTAGCTGCTGTAATGAATAGTGAAGTTGCAATGACTTTACCTAAAGATCCACAAGGGGCCATCCTTTGTATATGTGTGAAAAGGCTTTATTTTCACAGCAAATAGCAACATGTTTTATTACTTGATAATGTCAATAAACAGGATTCATATATTTGTTTATGAATTGAGAGTGAATACATCTTGAGACTGAGGATCTGTGTCAAGACAATTACATTTCTGTTCAAATAGGAACTCAAAATGAGAGTCTGATGAAAGAAACTGCAAAACATATAACTGGGAAACAGGCTGAGAAAAACTCAAATGACACTGATTCAGGGATTAATAGTTATCATCATAATGGACTTATAGAAATAGAATTAAGATATTTCAAGTGTAGATTACCCATCATGCTTTGAACAGACCTGGTGGTGGTGATAAAGTGAAACATAGTCTTGTACATTTGTAAACAATAACTTCACCCAGATATCCAGAAGGGACAAGAGTTATAAAGAGTTGGCAATACATCTGATCTACACCAAATCATTTTTGAAATAACAGTGACTAATGACCAAACAGCTGGGCTTTACAGGATCTCTACAGGAGGTTGATGGTGGAAGGATAAGCTGGTTGAACAACGCACACAAACACAGGTTCATATGTTTGAAGCCATTTCTAATATCAATTGGAAACCTACAGTAAAGGCTCGATATTTTATAGTATAAAAACCTCACAGCTCAGGGGAACTACTAGTCACTGTTCCCTGACTCCTTTAAGTAGCTGTCAATTAGTGCAAATGAATCAACACCTAATTAAACAGGCCATTGTGTAAGCAGCCTGAAACAACCACAGCAGCTAACACACTGTATTCATTGAGCTGTGTATGTGTGCATGTACATAAGGCAGGGTGAAGTCGCACTTAATTGCGTTGCGCAATTATTCTCCTCAGTCATATGTTGATATTTTAAGCACAGGCTTTTATGTGCGGCCAGAACAGCCCCCAGAACTCTTCCCATTTTGGAGTTTTACTATCACTTTTCTGTGTAAATGCAGACAAATTCTGTACAAACACGCAGTGACATGAGCACTTAGTCCTGCATTTAGCTCCTAAATGATTCTAATCATTTTACTCATGTTAATTTATCACAGGGAAGCTTGTCCTTCACTGCTAACAGTTTTACATAGTTAAAAAGCTCACTGCATTTGGTGCTGAATTAAAAGTTAAAATTAAAGCATGTGAACACCAGATACAATATTGTGGCTGGTTATTCTTCTGTTGGGCTGTTTGGCTACATACTACATTTACTGCAATCTGGTGTAAGCACTACCTATTGAATCTCTTTAAAAGGTTCAGAAGAATCAAATAATTAATTATTCTGTAGCTTGTTTCACCATCAGGGAACCAGACCATAACAGTCTGGACTGTGACTGTGCGTGTTTGTTCCTCACAGGAACACAGAGAAGCAGAAGGCTGCATGACTGACTTCAAGTACGTGTTGATTCAAAGGTCACTCTGAATGTGTAGTCAGTGTAGGTTGATAGGGAGCACAGTGACATGAGCTGACTGAAAACCAGGCTGCTGCATTCTAGACCATCTGTAAGGGTTTCAACAGGTGGGCCTTTCTTCGTTAATAACACAAAATGGCAGCGTTCTGAGATGGGAGGCCACTCAGTACTGATGTAATGATGGAGGAATTACTACTGAGCGCAGGCTGGTGTGTTCCCATCACAAGATGATCTTTTGTGTTTATTTTTAGGCAACTTTTATTTTTATTCATCTTTTTTTTCCCCTTTAAAGGAATAATTTTTGTTGACATGAAAAAAAAGATCAAAATTTTGGCTAAGGGGTCATACTTGTATGTGACCTGTGGACCTCTCCTCTCCCCAGAAAGAAAACTTTTTGACTCATGTTAGAGGATTATCATCTCCACAAACTCCCCCAGCTTTCAGTACAAAAGCATACACCTTTTATTTGAGATAGTTTACAAGCTCATCGTTTACAACAGAGCTCAGATGATATTTCACTTGCCCCACACATTTTACATTTATACAGTTAGTGATTTCTTAGGTTGCTTTAGTACTGAGGAAAAACACGTAGACCCACATTGCCAAAAATTGTTGTACAGAACAACTTGCAGTGACAGGGGTGTTTTGTAGTGATGGGCTATTGAACACTCACAAAACACATGAGATGATGAATACTGACTGATGAAGCAAATGTAAGGATTTGCTGCTACTCAGCCCATCTGAACACTTCATTCAGTCAATTTGCAAATCAAGTTAAAAGTTGATTAAAAACTCATGTTTCTCTTGGATTGGCTGCTGTGCTGTCACCTGATTTTTTTTCTCAGTTCTGTGGTCATGGGTCAAAGTCAACGCAAAGAAAGTAGTACTTGCAGACTTATGCCCAGCCACTGACCGGTGCAGTCCCAGTGAATCATGTGCCTGTCGGTGGAGGCGGGCTATTTGTCCCGCGTTGCCTCAGCCCGCAGACCGCTCCTCTCCTCCACTGTGCTGATGACTCGTACGCGAACGATCCGGCTCTGTGAAGTGAACGACGGGGGCCGGTCTTGATTGGGAGCCGCTTTCTTTTTTGATTGTTGTTGTTGTTTTTTCACCAGTTTTTTTTCTGTTAAAGCCATGCGTGATTGGTCAAGATGTGCGGTGGTGTCTGTGCGTCCATGCTGAGCAGAAGGGGAAAGGGACACACATAGCACAGTGAGAAGAGGAAGAAGAATAGGAGGAGAGAGATGAGAGAGGGAAAGAAAGTTTGTGCACCACAGATAGAGACAACACACGTTCAATAGAAGTTCAGACCCACTGAGCTATACAGAGACAGAGACTGTCTATTGTAGCAACATCCATCCGAGAGGATCTTCTCCAAAATAGGGAGGTTAATAATAATAGAGAGAATAAGGAGGATCAGCTGAGGCACTTTGTTATTCTTAACTAAAGAACAGCTTTTTGTTGTATCATTCTTTATACGTGTCTATGTTGAAAACAGTTAAAAAGTTCATAAATTCAATTAGAGATTGAACCTTTTGGGGTTTTGTGCTCTATAATTTATTATTTATTATTTGTAGAACCTTTCGGGTTTTTGTGCTCTATGATTTATTATTTGTAGCAATATGCTCAGAGTTCAGTTTGTTAAATATATAAATAATAAACATTTAATATAATACATGTTATTGACATTAATAATTCATTTTAAACATAAATTTACATTATTGTTTTAATGAATAAATGTAAGCAACAGAAAATCGAAGCAGCCACTTGGGAGCCGAAAGAGCCGGCTCTCTAATAAGACCCAGAGTTCCCGTCACCACTCGGCAGCTGTAGGCCCGCTGCCGGCCAGGCAGAACGGCTCTAAGTTCTGCCGCCTCTGCCGCCGCTGCTGCCGCGCCGTGGTTTGGCGCATTGCAGATCCGCGCTGGCCAATCAGTGGCCTCCGTACAGCGTGCAGGATATTGCGGGTCTCCAGCGGCCAATCAGAAACCGTCTCTCAAATACAAATCCGCAAGCAGTACCGGCGCTGACAACGTATCCTTCCGCCTGGATAAAAATCTGTATAACACAAAATAGTCCGTCACTTACTGTGTTTCCGCGTCACAGAGTTGGGGATACATTCATATAGCTAAATTATTCTCGTAAAAGTAAAGATAGTTTTTGTCCACAGACAGGTGCTGTCATCCTCCCATACATTTCATCAAATACACAAAATAAAGGCTATTATAATTTAAATCTTGTTGGGGAATAAGAAATCTACTGCCTGAAAACAAAACACATTTCTTTAGCCGTTGTATTTCCCCTGTTTATGCTCCATTCACATTTGAATTGAGGCCCATGAAACGTTCACACTCCCGGTGTGGTTTAACAGGTTCAGATTACACTAACACCTTCTGACTATGGCTTTTATAGCAGATGTAATGGCAGTCACAGAAACACCAGCAGACTTCATGATTGGTCGCAGGTGGATGGGACATGTGGCCACAGAAGATTATACAATAAGAGTCTTAGAGTGGACAGATATGAAAGGTACATCAACGTCTGTTGAGCATGAAACTCCACCAAGTGCATAAAGGGAATCATATGATTTATTCTATTCAACACACGTCTATATATATATATATATATATATATATATATATGGTTTCTGGCTGAGAGACAGACAAGAAAATTGCATAATTCTATTCTGATTGTTCTCGATATGAATGAATGGCTTGTCCCTAATTTAACAATATTTCCTATAATTATGTTTTATTATATTACAATTTCATGAAAATTGACCAATTATGAATGGATCCAAAATTTCCCCCATGGTCTCATTCAGTTAGCGGCAGTTTAGCCCTGATGAGTCTGATATTGTTATGAGTTCAGTAACAGAGAGCTGGATTTTATTTAATTGTAGTGTGGTGTATACAGTGTCAACTAAAGCAGAACCTGCAGTAGTCCCAACACCTTGTCGGACATGTCCTGTAGCAGAAAAAAAATCTTGTTTTATGAGCATGGATTATGGATCTGTTTGCCAATTCCTAATAACATTATTTGAGAATTTGTTAAGTAAATGACAAAACAACTTACAAAAATGATTGCAACAGGACAGGAATTTAATTCATATGTGTTTTTGCTTGGTCAGGTGTGCTTTTAATAAGTGGCAACACGAGACGACAGAAGTTGATGAACATTAATGCCATCTGTTCCACTTTTGACAGCGCTGATGTGTTTATACCGGCACTTTTGAGAACTATGACTAACTGAGAGAAAACGCTTAGCTTTTTACTTCTGGTGATTGGATGAGGCTGCAAATATCCTAGAAGTGCTCATTTGGGGAACTGTTGCGCCGAACATAACGTACAGGCATGATGAAGTTGGTCTGTCACGGAGCTTATTCTCTGCAGTAATTGGCTTCCTGTGCACAGAACTGGACACTAATTCGCGGTTGGCCTAAAAAAAAAAAAAAAAAAACCCGCATCATACCTGCAGCACAGCGAGGACGTGAAGGCAACATAGCATGTATTGCATTGCACAGAGGGCGTGAAATGTGTGTGGGGGGGGGGGTCACCACATTTCTAACGCAGTGAATTTACAATTCCGTCCTGGGACAAACATGTCCACGGGTGTGCGTGTGCGCGCGTTAAAGCCGGGGAGCGCGCGCCGCCGCCTCACTGACTGAGCTAATTTCCCTACAGAGCGGAGGGATACAGTGAGACTCAGAGCGGTGCTCCGTCTCGCCTGCCCGCCTCCAGCCCGGTCCGGTGGCAGCCGTCCATTTCCTCCCTGCCGTAGCTTTAGCGCAGCGACGTCTCCGGGCTCTCACAGACATGGTGAGTGTTCAGTCAGCCTCCATTTGTGACACGTAGCCCCTGAAATTGTGTGCGACTGTGTATGGCAGCCAGGTTCTCTGAGGTGTCTGAGTGATAGTTATTCATTGAGGCGGTGGAGCTTTCGTTACGGACAGCGGAGCTCTGGGTTAGCTAGCTAACTAGCTGTTAACACTGGCCGCCGGTCACAGCGGCTGGTCGCAGCCAGCAAGAGGCTTATCGCGTTACAGCTGCCGAAACGATGACTGCAGTCGATGTTCGCTTCTCTCGTCTTGCTCATTTTCAGGAAGCCACACATCGGCACTGTTAGCATCACAGATTCATCCACAATGACTGATTTTCCGGTAACGGACAGCAGCTTATAACATCAGTCAGCCTCCAACAGGCCTAATAGAATAGATTGTGCGTTTCTCTAAACTGGTTGTGCTGAATCTTTACTGAATTTCTGATACACCAAATGTGTGACCAGTGAAATTCAGCTGTGTGCAGATGGGTATACATCTTTGATTTCTGCTATTGCAGCTATAAAACATTGTCTTTCTTCAGACATTTTTTTTTACAGCCTGGTAATTACTCCTTTATCAGAGAAGGGAGATGAACAGTTGACTTGTTCTGGGCCATATTTACTAAGGACAGATTGATTGACGTTAGAAGAATTATATCCCAACAATGCAAGCAAGATTATAATGGTGATAATATTTATTATTATTCATACAGTCTCAAATGGTGCAGAAGGTTTTCTGTAAATGCTCGATGTCATCTTCTTGTTTGGGGTCTCTGTAATTGTCATGGTAGCATCATACAGCTCTATGTATGTCGTTATGCTCTGTAGTGTTTAACTTGTGAAGGGAGATGCATACAAATTTGAAGTGTTTTGTCATGTGTTAATAAAAAAAAGCGATTATTTGGTATAATGGACCCTTTCTTCAGGCTAAACCCTAATTTGACAAACCATGTTTGACAGATGTGATCTGCCTAACACATCGTATGCTCCTGGCTCCCTTATCTAAGAAACAAAACCCTCTATTTCAGATATGTAAATCATCTTTTAACAAATCTATGCCAATCTTTCACTAGTTCATGTATGTAGCAGATTTTTCTTTTGGAAGGGTTATCACCTTGTAGACGGATGGATTGGATTTTGGTTAAAACAAAATGGCCAGTATGTGTTAGTATGCTGTCCGCCTTACATTCATGCTTTTAGTAAGTGTCCCAACAGCACCTGTTGTAACGTGTAAAAAGTTTAAAATTGAGCCATTTGGTAATTGTTCCACCAAAGTGCATCTCACGTATTTACACAGCATATTCATCATGGCAGCTGGTCATGTTTTATTTAATTACATAATCTTTAATTAAGAAGTGTTTTGCCTTCATACTGACTGTGAGCTGAACATGGGTTTTTTTGGGGGGGGGGGGGGGGTTTGTATTTGAACACACATTAGGATTTTGAAATTATTTTACAGCTGTATGGTTGTTTTGTTTTTGATATAGCACCACGGTTGACAAAATATGCCACAGGATGTGTAGTTGGCTGCATCAATGTTGCACAATTCTCACGGTTCTTTTACATCTGTGGGATGTGTTTAAAGCAGAAGGACTTGTCATATGAGTCAGCTTACTGCTTGAGTTTGAATCAGATGTGTTCATGGTCCGGCTGCTTGAAGCAACTATATACTGGAAACATTGCAGTTTTTACAGAGTGAATAGATGTGCATACGTTTTTATTTTATCTGAAAAGCACTCCTCCCAGAATTGTTTCTCAAGAGATATAATTGGCTGTTTAAGTAAATAGTTCCGGTATGACCTAGTGTTTTAGTGCCTTGAGAGGAATGTGGCCTTGATATTATGGCGTTTAGCAGCTTGAAAACCATCAGTCGAACATACACACACATCATCATCATTGTCATTAATGTTGGTCAGATTGAGAGACGTTCATAATTGATTGACAGCACTAATAGTTTGTTTTTAAAAATCCAAGGTAATAATAGCATGTCCCTCACAGAAAGAGTTGCACCCATGTGGACAGGGGCCCTGCCAAGGGGGTCTATCTGGTGTGATGCCATCTAGGAGGTCAGATGTCCAGCTAACTGATCCTCCCTAGGAGTTGCAACTGTAGCATTGAGATGACAGGCCACAGATTAACACATGCATATTGACACAGACAAAACCCCTGTGACCCTCCCCTGGTCTGGACACAGTTACTCACACACCTCAAATCATTTTTCCTGCACATTTGGACGACCTCCTCTGCACTGGACACACACATACACACCCATTGTCGTTCCCTGTCAATCTGTTGAAAACTCTTCATGTGATGCACTACTGCAGGAGGTGGAGACCTCATCTGCTCATCCATCTTTCCTGTACATCATTTGAAGAGGTGGACAGACAGCTAGGCACACACGTGCGCACACACACACACACTCACACATGGAAACTCTGATATGGAGGCAAAGGGAGTGGTGTTCTCCGAAATTTTTCCCCAGTTGGAGTCAGATGGAGCCAGGGAAAGGCAGCGTCCAGCTAAGCTCACTCACAGCACAGCAAGACATCAGGACAGGAAAAAAGAATGACGATCTGCAGACAGATTAATCGAGAGATAGACAGACGGATGGACATCTAACCAGGCAAAAATCAACAGAAGGACCAACTATTCCATCAGTTTGTCCTCCGGCTACACTGAAGAGGGAAGCATCGCCAGGTTAGTGGGATTCTGCTGACCTTTACTCCTGTAAAGGACTGAAAACGTCTGTCATCTACCCAGCCATCTTTTCACTGTGGATGGACTGAAAGACAAGTCCTGCAATTATCCAGTCATCTGATCACCGTTCATGCCTTCATCCAACTATCTACCTGTCCAGGACTTGAAAACATCCATCTATTCTGTTTATTCAGATGAGGTTTTTTTTTTTCCCCCCATCCTTCATAAAATTATGTAACCATTCAGGGAGATGGCAAAATCTACAATTTATGTGTGTCTCCTTGAATCACTTTTATCAATCAACACCAACTGCTAGATGTCTGGCCATCAATTTTGTCATCCAGTTACTTCTCCAATGCTAAAACATAATTCCTGCCTCTCTTGCCACCCTTCCGTCATCATGCTGCCCAAGAAAGTGGCTCTATACCCAGCAGAAGATGAGTTGGTGAGCCTGTCCACCGTCTATGACCTCTTGGATGAACAACAACACTACTACAAGGAACTCATCCAGCAGCAGGAGAGGAACTACAGAGCTTTCCTACAGATGCTTATGGACACTTCATCCAGCCGCATGGACAACCTGGTCCGAGAGATGCAGGACCTGAGGAACTGCGTACAGAGAACCAAGACTGAGCTGGCAGAGGTTAAAAAACAGGGCATCCAGAACAGCAAGCAGGCCGAGTGCCTGGCTGAAGGCTTGGTGATGGTGCGGGGGGCGCTGGATGGTCTCAACATCAAAGCAGGAGTAATGAAGGGAGGTGCAGGAGGAAAAGCTGTAGATCTGAAGCCGTACAGAGGAGGAAGTGGGTTAAGATTGGATGGAGGAAGACGAGGATGTGGAAGCAGAGAAGCAAAAAAACCAGAACCAAAAGCAGTGAAACTTGTGGCAGACCTCACAGATATCCACTTTGATGATATAAAGGTTGTACAGATATCACAAAGAATGAATGTGCTCACTTGGCCTCTTTGTGTTTATGTATAGCTGAAGCCTACCCGAAAACAATTTCTACTATTAGTGTTTTTGAGATTGTATGAAGTTGTGGAGTGAATTATTTTGCTATGTTATTGTGTGTACTTGATACCAAGTTCTCATTTCAAGTGCTTCTTGGTTGAGATGCTCATTACTCAGGACAACTGATTGTTTCAATGGTCTTTGTGTTTTTGCACTCAGGCTGACCAACTAACAGAGGAGCAGATTGCAGGTAAATTGAAAATATAGAGAACAATCTCTCTCTTTTTTTGCATTAAATAGACTTAAATTTATCTGCTTCTGTATATGTTGCTGTTAATATTTTGCCCTCTTCTCTCTCTGTGCCCGCCCAGAGTTCAAGGAGGCCTTCTCCCTGTTTGATAAAGACGGAGATGGCACCATCACCACTAAGGAGCTGGGCACTGTCATGAGGTCACTGGGTCAAAACCCAACTGAGGCTGAGCTCCAGGACATGATCAATGAGGTGGATGCAGATGGTATGCTAGCTCCCCCTTTACATAAGGATGGATTTAATAGTGAAGCCCACTTGATATATTCGTGTTATTGAGTTTTATTTGTAGTTAACATCTGACCCTGTGTCCCAGGTAATGGAACCATTGACTTCCCAGAGTTCCTGACAATGATGGCAAGGAAGATGAAGGACACTGACAGTGAGGAGGAGATCAGGGAGGCATTCAGGGTCTTTGATAAAGTAGGTTTGGCTGTGTGTCTTCTGAGATGATAAAACAACAGTCTTCTAGTTTTAGTTTGCGGTTGTTCTCATTATTAGTAGAGCACTACTTAATAAGACTCCTAAATCTGAACTCCCACATTTTTAGGTGACTATAGAGTGGATAATTATTTGGTCCTACCAATAATTGCTTAGCAAGTGACTGCTGACAAATGCATGTGACTAACTATATTACTGTATGTGTTTAACTGAACTCTTGTGTGTCTCTTGGCCAGGATGGCAATGGTTACATTAGTGCTGCAGAGCTGCGTCATGTGATGACCAACCTGGGGGAGAAGCTGACAGATGAGGAGGTTGATGAGATGATCAGAGAAGCTGACATTGATGGCGACGGACAGGTCAATTATGAAGGTACAGGAAAAGGTTTAAGAAAATGTTGATTATGCCAAGATTGTTTGCATAATAAAAATATGCACATAAGTATTATTAACTTCTGTATATGAAACTGAACCAAATTATGTAAACTGATAGTTTTTTTTGTTTGTTTCTCAATAACAGTTTTAACTGCTATACAAGTTAAATAGTGCTCCTGATGAGACCTTTTTTTTTTTTTTTCTTTTTTTTCTCCACAGAATTTGTTCAGATGATGACCGCCAAATGAACTGAGCTCCTATTACAGACAAAGAATCAGTCAAATGTTTCACTTACCTCTTACTGCAAAAATCTACATTTATTCATACTGTTCTGTATAGACAACTTAAACTGAATGTTGGAAAACTGAAAATCTGTCCATATAAACAAGCTCAAAAAAGGTAAAAGACAAAAAGAAAAAAACCTAAATGAAACTGCATGTACTGGCTTGTATTTCCTGCCCCCACACAGCACTGAGCTGCCCAATGAGATCTCAGCTCATTAGCCAAGCAGCCACTCTGCTGCCGGCTGATTTGGCCACTGCTCCTCTGCTTTCTGGTTCCATCTGCCTAATGTCATAATTATTTGGGCTGGCCAATCGCCTTTCTTCTATAACTTCCTGTTTTTTCTGTTTTTGTTTTTGTTTCGTTTTGTTTTTTCTTTTCATCATGCATGCAGCTTTAGAAGGGTTACCGTTGAGAGCCCAATGGCAGAAGGCTGTTCTGGCCCCAGTCTGGCCTGAGACTCACTGAGAGGGGGAGGGGGGAGGAGGAGTTAGGTGACTGATGGATGAGAGTGAGTGAACCAGTGGAACCATTGCAGTTTACTTATCTAAGTCAGTAACGACAGAGATATTTTTAAGAAAAATATTAAAATGGAATAAATAAGAACTCATTTTAGAATATGTGTTTCTGGCATGTTAGGATACTCGCTTTATCCTTTGTGTGTTTACCTTTTTTGAGGGTGATGCCTTGGTGGGGCATAGATTTGAGCCCCTTGGGTAGTGGGTGTGTCTTAGACTTTTGGAGGGGTTGGGTGGGTGTAAACAGTGATGATACAAAAGCAATTTTTGGGGCAAATACAAGTATCAGTTGCAGAAGTGGAAATGATGAGTTAGTGAACTATTACCTGTGCTTGTTCCTCACTGAAGCTTGCTCAGGTGCAGTATATTGCCTCAAGCGTTGCATGCGTTGTCACGAAGGGGTTAGTTTCAGTTTAGTGGGGCAGGGTCGGTGCTTTGCGGCATTTCTATCTTGTGTTTTTGTGTGCGTTTGCGTGTGTCTGTGTGCGTGCGTGTGTGTCTGTGTGCGTGTGCGTGTGCGTGTGCACGTGCACGTGTGGGTGCGGCGAAGCCCGGCCCAGTCCAACTGTTCTGTTCAGTTCAGTTGATCTGCATTCCAAGTTGTACATGCTAGTCTTTACATTTTGTTTTTCCAATAAAATATCATGAACTGAAGTCTTGGATGGAGTCTTTCTGTTTGTCATGTGTGGTTATTTGTGTCTTCTCTCAGTGAAGACTGACCCTGTGGAGGAATTAAAGGAACTTAAACTCACCACAGTGGAGGACAGTTGACCAGCTCCAACTTTCCTAGATCTCCTCAAGAAGGTATTGGAGGGTCATGTTGTTTGGAGAATTTGGGAATATGAGAACTCCGAGGAGGGATGGGAAATAACCAAGTGATAAAGTGATACTGAATCACCCTGTCCCCATGGTTACCCTAATTCCCCTGTCTTATTGATACAGTTAGTAATAAAAAACACTCCAACAGGCAGCTGATGAACAAGTAGAAGTAGAAAGTGCACTAGTTGGTGTCCTAAACACTTGTGATGATTACAGACATCAACATGTTTTCCAGTAAGTTTTGTGTGTCTGTGTGTGTGGAGGGGCATCAGAAGGACTTCTCCAGATCGAGAATGTCTGTCTGCAGATGAGGAGGTTGTTGCTAGGCAACAGAGACAAGGCATGGGATGGGTGGAAGTGAAAGAGGGAGCAGAAAAACGTGGGAGTTTGAGGAGAGAGCAACAGAAGAGACAAGTGGGGGAAGAGATGCAGAGGTTGAAGGACAATAATAGAAACCCAGGACTTGAGGGAGAGGAGGAGAGTGAGGGATGAAAAGAACGAGAGCACATTTACAGAGCATCTGAAAACCTGTAAAATTTCTCCTCCTCCAACACGGCCCTCTTTCCTCTCATCCAAAAGATGATATTCTGTCTTTTGACAGCTGAAGTCACTGACAGGGGGATTAGAAGCTTACACCCTGAAGCTTCACTCGGTTTATTCATCAGAGCTTTGTCAATAAACTTCAGCTTTGAAGCACTGCTGCTTTCTGAGATATTGAACATTTACTGATGGGGATTGTAGCATCGATGAGAGGCAGAGAAAGGGAAGAGAGGGAAGGAGAAATTTAGGAGATGTTTGATTTTTACATGTATTACACACACACACACACACACAGAAGCTGGAGTTATGTAACTGTCTGAAGTTTATTAATATATCTTACTGCTCTCTGTCAGTGAGCTGACACTCTGATCTTATTAACTGGGCTTCCAGTCCAGAAGATTCACTTTCTTCTCAAATTCATCTAACACACACTTAGCTTATCCTACAATGCACATAATGTACAAAATCAGCATGACATGTATACTGACAAACACACACATATACATAGAGACACACAATCCCCTACTCCAGCAGGCTTCAGTGTTCCCTCACATAAATATTTTAGTTATTCACCTGATATCTGCAAGGATGGTTTGAGTGATGTGATGTGTGTGTGTGTGAGGCAGAGAACGTTAGACACACCAGTAGCTATTCAGTGTATTACATAGTATTTCTTTGATGTCTTATCTCTTAGTCTTCCATCCAAAATATATCTATTCATTCACCAAACTTCATAGGACAGAATAACAATAAAGAAACAGGAAGACAGGAAAAAAAACCCCCAAAGAATCATAAAACAAAGCAAGTTCTGCAGGTTAGAGAGGTGAAATGTAGACAGAACATTTTAACAATAAAATATTCATGATAAAAGGTCAAAAGTAGGATTTAGAATATCAATTTATACCATTTGCACCAATATGAGGACTATGCAACAGTTTGGTTCAGTTCAGTTGGCAGATAGCAGCCAATCACCCAGCTGTGAGTAATCAATCATGAAATATTTTTAGATCACAGAAGAAATAAGACTGAAGGGTCAGCACCTTCTAAATTTTAATGTGAGGTAGCTGAACCGGGTCGATGAATACTACTTCTAAAACTGCTCTAAGGTGAGATCGTGCTCTGAGCGTTTGTGTGTTCCCATCAAGCACACATCCTAACATCACCGTTTTCTCATATAAGGAAAAACTCACTACAAATTCTAGAAATCACAAAAGAAGTTCCTTCCAAAAAGTCTCCTTATGACGAACCATCAGCAGGATGAACTTCCAATTATCAGCATTTTTATATTACATGTATAAATTGCAGGGGTTCTTTGATAACATGTAAGCATTTGTAAATGATTAATGACCTCAAAGCTGATCTTCTCTTGGACTCCTTTGGATGTTTTACCTTTGATGGATGTAAAGGCTCTGCTGACAACAGATGAACGTCAGGTACAACGTGTCATCTGATGGTTAATCAATAAGCTCTGAGTCTGAATCAGGTTTATATATTTAATGTATTTCAAAAGTCACATAGACCAAAGTAAATACTGTTAAAACTTTCACTCATAACTCAATTCAATTTTTTTTCCATTTTGCTCTCCAGTTCTCTGATGACTTCTGTCTGGCATTTCTTTTGTATGTGTTTGTATGCGTGTTTCTATTGTGTTGTGGTGGATATATTTTCTGAATGTGAAACACATTTCTAGATTTTATTAAAACTCCCAAGTGAAATTCAAAAAGATTCAAAAGTAAAAGCGGCCCTGCACAGGTGACCTCTGGAACAGACTGTTAGTGACACCTGAGAGTCCAGCAGGGACCTCAGTGGTGGTGGTTCATGATCCTTGTGGCAGTGTGTGTGCGTGCCAGTCAACAGTTGTTACCCGACACACCTGAACTACGCCTGTCAGTGCTGCAATCATCCAATAAGAGACACACAAAGGAGCACACACCTCTCCTTTGAAAAAATGTACACCTGAGAAAGTAACACACACTACTGCCCCAAGGTCACAGCCTGAGGGACTAGCGCGCGTGCACACACACACACACACACACACACACACACAGGTTCACTGTAATAACAAGCTTGAATTTAAATTCTATCTTTTCATGGAGGATTTCATTATGCAATATATGAATACAAAAATTAAAGAAGTAATCCGGTGTTGTTTTTAAGCACTTTATTATCTTAGTCATTTAACCACCCTACTTTCACTCATTCATTTACAGTACAAGGAGTCACTGACAGAGATCATATCAACAAACTGAATCAGTTCATCTTCCCACATAGTCTCAGTAACATCTCTCTCCAGAAAATAGAATTATAATTTACTTTCTAAAATAATAACAATAATATTACACTTGTAACAGTCGATTGTACAACAGTAACTCTTTGTAAATATAATCAAAAAATCAAATGACAAAAAAAAAACAAAAAAACCCCAAACTATATTCATCTGGTTTAATTATTTAACGTGACTGTGACAGGGCACAAAGACAACAACAATCGCTGTGGGTGCATTTACACACAACAGGAAATTGATTTTGTTTGTGTAACAGGTTTCTCCCATTAATAATCACACATTTTTTAAATGTAAATGTTAGACGGGAGCTTCAGTTCATATGAAATGTTGACTTCTGTAACTGTCGATGGGGTGGCACATTAAAAACACAACTGTGGAAATAGCTTTTATTTTACAGCAATAGCAGGGAAATCGTTTTATATGCCCCCTCGCATGAGATCAGATACATTTCGTCACCTCTGCACACAGCTGGGCTAACCATTCCACCCTGCTTCCAGTCTTTATGCTAAACTAACTGCTTCTGGCTCCCGCTTTTTGTTTATAGTACAGTCACGTAGGTGAAACTCATCTTCTCATCTTACTCTAACCAAGAAAGCAAAGAAAGTGTTTATTTACTCCTTCTTGTCAATGATTCCCATGGGGAAATTGAATGAAAGCGTACATACAAGAAAAATCAGCAAAAATCATGGGAAGTGAAAGGCTGTGACAAACATGAGGTTACATGTGCTTCAAATTAAAACTCCATAGAAATACAGTGCACTGAACATTTGATATTAAAATCTAATTTCTTGTGTGTGTAAATGCAGCCTGTGTTTTGGCATTTAGGCTATACTGATTGATTCATTGATTATCCAGTGATTTGTTGATCATGTCTGTCTATGGTTCTCAAAGATCTGGCTGTCCTGAGCCTGTTCACTCGATATGAACAGCAACAGGTGAACGAACATACATGTGCGTGTGTTTGAGTGAAAAAGATTATCAATAATATTTGGCTTCAAAAGGAAACATTAAAAAAACGGTTTACCTCCTCATAACTCATAACATTTCTGTACAATTTACTAGGATTACTCTGTGCGTGAAAGGAAAATGAAACTGTGTGAGAGTTTTGGTACTTGACAACATGTAAACAAAATGTACTCTTAGACTTCTGAATGCTAGCGACAACAGAGTAATGACTCAAATCTTATTTACATCTTTAACAAGACAAAATAACAAACTCACACGGCATACTACAAAACACATACAACCAGACACAAATATGCACAGGCATCATGTTGGCACACATTCAAAGAAATGGGCGGACATGCACAGACACAAACAGGCACATAAAAAGTGCAGATTGACACGAACACGCACGGTATCAGCACACAGACCCCTGTGCTCACAAACACCCATGTTCAAGGGTCAGAGCCACAGCAAGGCATTGTGGGAAAGATGGGTGGACAGGGGGGCGTATAGATGTTTATATGAACTATTTTGTGTGCGTGTGTGTGTCCGTTCATGAGTGTGACAGTAAAACCTTGTGTAGATGTGTGTAGGTCGCATGCAGGCATGCTGTGTGTCTATGGGGTGTGTGCAGCTTGCAGGTTCATCGTTTGTGCCACTGTGCTAGAGCAGTGAAGATATAACTGTGTGTATGTGTGCGTGTACGCGTGTGTGTCTCATAGAGCTCTGGGTATGATGGTGAAGGGCAGAATGGGGCTGCTGGCCTCAAGCTCCAAGGCGGTGAGGAAACACTCAGTGGCAGCTGCAGCGTTTCCCTGAGCCTGTAACACCTCACCCAGACTGTTCCACACATCATGAGCCGTACTGAGGAGAGGAGGACAGGAGAGAAGTGATAAAAGAAATCAGGAATAGAAAAGGAAAAAAGTGGTTATTGCTTTAAAACAGAACATCAAGTATTCTGGGACACACACAGACACCTACCTGTTGACCTGTACAGCGTCCCTCAGGACTTTTTCAGACAGACTGTAGCGCTGGAGTTGGTGGAGAATTAGACCCTGTGAATTGGTGGACACAAAGACAAGAAATAAAAAAGAGGAAAAAAAGGACCATGAAGAAAGAGAGGAGGAAGATGTAAGGACAGCCCTCCTCTCCTTCAGATGTCCCCTTCAGGAACAGTGGATCTGATGTATATGGACAGGTAAGCTAAGGGAGACCTTCATTCTGCTCTAAGAAAGAAACACCTGTCACCATGGATACAGACACATATCTCTGTCATTCATCGTGTGTATGAAAAACCAACATCACAGACATATAAGCATAATAAAGAAAAGTAAAGTGTACACATGTACACATGAATATCTGAAAGTCTATTAAGGAAAATTGGTATGAACGCCGTATAGCAGACTGATATGAACCCACAGGGCCTTGTAAGAACTTTTTATAAAAAGGGCCATTCATTCCATTTTGGGATGGCGGAGCGTGGTGATGCACTACTTGTGTAGCTCGGCTCTCTGAGGGTTGTGGACATGGGGTGGATAGCCTTGATCTGGCATAAAGGGTCGGAAGTCCCAAAAATGGGGAGGTGGGTAAATGACAAAAGGATAAAAGTTTTTTTTACAAGAATTAAAAACATAATAACAGATAAAAACCCATACAGTGGTGTACTGTCCATCGTACAGCAGGTGCACCACAATATGTGTCAGAGAAATAATTCATATTTTTACTGACCTTACAAACTGCATGTTTTATTACAGATAAATATTATTTCTACCCACCATTTATTTCATTTGATTACTTCCCAAAAAGCTATGTAGTTAAGGCCTGCCCGGAAATCCTAATTTGTCCATTGAGCTCACCTCTTCATTTGTATAAATGTGTGCCTGTGCGAACATCGATTTTCATCTCAAAGTTTTAGTAGGAAGCCACTTCTTCAGAAAAGGGATGAGTCAGTGAGCAGAAGAGTGTTTAGTAAACCTCTCTGAGGGCGAAGGGTTGAAGAGAACTCAATGAGTTTACTGAGAGGACTACAAAGTGAGATACATTTTCACACAGCATGATTCATATTCATCAAATGCAAACCGTGTTGGACGTGCAGCCAGAGGCTCATGATAGCTAGATGAATACTGGCTCCAGGGCTAATCAATACAGTGAGGGTCAGTGAAAATAAAAATATACAGCCGCACAGACCACGGAGGGTCACAATTATCTGATAGATATCTAGAATCAAAATTCCAGGTGAGGTGACAGAACGAAAGAGGGAGATGTGCTGTGCAGCATGTTGTCCAGAGAAGAGGGACAATGTCACTCCCTGTATGTCCGTGTGTGTGTTTGATGCATTACCAGTCTCTGCATGGTCTTCACGTGGGTTGGGTTGATGGAGAGGGCCTCTTCATACCAGCGCTTCGCCTCGTCTATATTGCCCCTCAGCTCAGCTATCTGCCCCTTCATGTACAGCACATTATGGGATGTGGGGAACAGGTTGGCAGCTTCTTGCGTGCAGGCTGAGGCCTCTGCAGGTTTGGACATGCTGATGTACACCTCAGCTATCGGAGAAACACAGACAGGGAGGGACATTACAAATGAAACAGGTGCAGCAGGTTGTAGCACAAGGTTTCCAACAACCGTCTTCAAGTTAACATTTTGCTTGATGTAATTACTGGGAGACTCTGGACTGGCAGGCAGCGTCAATGTCCTAAAAAAAAAAAGAGTGCATTTCCCAAAAATACTGATATATCATGTCACGCTGCCTAAAAACAAGTAACACTCTAAAGCTGAAGAGTAGAACCAGTTAAATATTTAACAATAGTCTAGACATTTGCAGCAGTTGAGCGGAAGTAAAACGGTTTAAGAGCTACACACAGAAAGGAAAATGATTAATGGTGAACATATTTAAAAATGCAAAAGGAAGAAGCAGAAAATAAGAGCAGCACAGCAGCAAGAAGGAACAAGTTCACTTCTCAACCTCAAATAGTGTCAATAAGAAAGACATTTTCAGTAACACGGTCTCTTAAGATGTAGAGTGTATTGCTGTGATGAAGACAAAATTATCCAAACAGAGAACGAAGCAGGCGAATGAAACTAGTCTGAACTGTCTGTCTGTCTCTGCTGCAATTGGATGATTATATTAGTTGTGTCGCCAGGCTGGAAATGATCACCTCAGACAGGAAGCAGCTGGAGAGATAAACAGGAGGACAAACAACCTGTGTGTGTGTGTGTGTGTGTGTGTGTGTTGCCTGCAACTGTTTATGTATACTCTCCTTCCATTTGTTCCTGGTGGTGAGAAAAAAAAATGAGACTCAGGGTTCCAGTGAACTCAGAGGGAAATTTTATCTGGTCTGATTGCAGAGACCCCTCAAACGGATGTAACCCTGCAAGTTACTGCCAGACTGTTTGTTTTCAGTGCTACAGTGTTGTGGGAGGCTTTCATATATTCTAAATAAATAAATAAATAAATAAATAAAAACCCACACACATTCTTCCAATTAAATGGACTGAAAATATCACTGACATTACCTCTGTGTTGGATCGTTGGTAATCAGCTTCAGACATGATTGTACAGGATGTAACCGTTTGTGTGCGCGTGTGTGTGTGTGTTTATGTTGTAATTGTTACCCTTATCACATCCAGCTCAGTCAGATAAAAGTGAACAGATTAGAGAAATGGCATCAACAGGATGTAAAAACGTTTCTTTTAGCACCCAGTGACCCAGCCGCCTACTGAATATTAACTTTAGAACACATAGTGAGTTAATGTGGCTATAATCAAAATCATATCTCATTTTGTATCCATCTCTGTGTATATACTGTTTTGAAAACTCTTTCAAAACAACATTAGCTCCTCCGTTTTTATCTTTGCATGTGTACTGTGAATGTTCGCGTTCATACCTGCATGCAGCCAGATCTGAGCCAGGGTCATCCAGGGGTGGAGGGGTCCATGTTTGGGGGCACTACTCTGCAGGGAGGAGGCTACCTCCGACAGAGCCTGCTCCACCCGACTGGCTGCTATAGAGGTAGCGTGCACCGAACCTGGAGGGGCAGAATCCATTATCAAGCACCATTCACGAAGTCTCCTGAAGGTACTGATTTTTCCACTACAGCAGAGTTAGGCAGCCATGTGCCACAATGCAGGGTTTGAAGTCAACCAAACATGACAGCAGATTTCACAGATTTCCACAACTTCAGGAGAAAAGTTGCGTAAATCACAGCTCCTCTTCATCACTCAGAGGAACAGAGTGTCCAGTTCATCTGGAGTGTTTGGTTGCAGCAAAAAAGCTCAAGACTCTGGGCCCACATTGGCACACAGTTTCCTTCTCCTGCACTAAAGCCAGTCCACAACAATCCACACGCTGCAGCACACAGTGTTAAAGCCCTGGATTAACCAGGTCAAAATGAATTAATTTCTGCACTACCATGCATAAACACCACATCACTCTGCTGATTAGTAACTGAAAGAAATGTCTGTGCTGTTTCGTCTCTCAGGGATGCAAAAAGGCGTCAGTGTTGGACTGCAGATGCACAGGGCAGAGCTGTGAAAATACTGTAAGACGTTTCCTGGGTTGTAAACTTGCAGAATGTTTTCCATATATTTACAACATTCAAATGTTACGTATACCTGAAATCATCCGTAGGACCCTCCACTGCGGCAGAATTTATATCTGTGCATGAACGGCACAGAAGCTTGCTCCAAGGAGTCACTGTTTGGCCTGAATGTGGCTTAATATGGTGCTGAGGTTCACCAGATTTTCAAGTATGAGCATACAGATATTTGAGAGAGAGGTGGGAGATTTTCTGAGAGGGTGGGATGTCATATTTTCATACACATTTAAAAAAATAATAATAATAATAAAAAAATCACAATCTCCCTGATTCATAGACATAACTGAATAAAAACAGAATTAATTCACTCTGCTCGAGTGTAGTTCTGATCAGAGTGTAGGAACTGCTATAAAATACATTTCCTCAGCAAACATTCATTTTCTTTTAGGTCCTCATGCCATTCTGTAAATTCTCATGTCATTAGTGTCTTAAAAGAGGACTGATGAGAGGGAATTGCTGCATCACCATGTAGTAGACATTTTGTTTTGGGCTTCTTTTGTTTTACTGAAGTGTTGCATCAATTATAACCTAAAGGGATTAGAAACATGATTATATTCCTTTGTAGCCTGGGCTTAATTAGAAGTGATTGGTGGTCACGGCAAAGGCTTTAATCTGGTGAAGACCTCCTGTCCTCTTCCCGTATTCTGCTCTCCCAAAGCCTTTTAACTCCATTCACTACACTGTGTGTACAAGATGAGGGAGACAAATAAAAAGAGAATAGCTGAGGCTCCCTCTCTTTCTGTCTGTGCATATTGAAGAGATAACAATAGTTTTGCTGATAAGTGGATGTAGGGAAATGAAAAAAAGATGTGTCTATCTCACACAACACGAACACACTAGTAGTTGAGTGTCCTCTCAACTACTAGTGTGTTCGTGTTGTGTGAGATAGACACATCCTTTTTTCATTGTTTGAGGAGCAGGCTGTAAGAAGCAGTGTATTATATGCCAGCATGCAGCAGCCCAGCCAAGTACAGCACATTTAGAGATGTATACTGAAACAAGACAACATGTATTGTGCCCTATAACATTTTCACAATGAACTATTGATTTCTTTTTTTTTTGGGGGGGGTTTCAAATTCACTGCTAATATGATGTTCGTCATCATTTCGCCATCTATCTGCCTCGTACAAATAGTTTCCTATTGTACATTGTCTCCTAAATAAAATGTTATGCTCAGTGATAGCTACATCTCATAGACAGTAAGGATCTTGACCTGAACAGTAAAAGAAAGTAGTGCTACTCTCTATGTCTTAGTCAATCCATCAGTTGCAAATTTGTAGAAATAAATTGTTAAATAAAGCTAATCAAATCTCAAGGCAGTAGAAAACTTTTGTTTTAAATGTATTGATGCAACTTCTGACGGACTTTCCTGAGGTCGTTTGTGGCTTAAATGTTCACATTTTCACATGGAAACACATGAACTAAATCTGTTCAATGAATTAAAAGAATACGTTGATTTACAGGAAAAATGTGAGAAGTCATCACACCATCGCATATTGATCGTGTCAAGAGCAAAAAAAAATATGTATTTTATCCCCCCTCAAACAAATAAGTATTATAATAACATTATATACCTTTCCCCTGGACCATTTATTCCTCATTTAATTTATTCCATCCTACAGCTTGTTAGAGTCCAGTCCAAAAATTAATGATGGTGCTATGATGGACTCCAAATACCTGACATCACTAGTAAACTTTGTGTCACACTAATGGTATCTTTAGTATTATTAGTGTCAATTAAGGCCACGTTTCACAGAAGCTGCTTTATGTCCTTCATGATTACAGGAAAAAATAAAAAACATCTTCTGCTTTATACATCTCAATCAGCATCGTTTGCTGAAAGGCGTCTGAAAGAATTCCTGCACAACACAAAGACGCTTTCTGAATACACAAATTCACTTTAATCTGACAAACTGCAAATATAACTTATGCATAAAAATGTTTTAGAGGGCTCTCCTGCAATCAACGTATTCCTTTAATACACTGTACCACTGACATACTGATAAATACCTGTTCAACTTCCTGGAAAATGGTTTGCGAGACATCAAGTAAAAGCGGAGGATGTACATGTTTCCTTTGCTCAGAAATCATACATACATCTGAACCTCGTCAGGAGGATGAAAGGTCAACAGGGACCAAAAGGATGAACAGAACAATGGATGGAGAAAGTTCAGATGGAGGTTAGATGGCTACTTACAAACAGAAAACATGGAGGAAAAACCAAGAGTGTTAGCGTCCTGAAGACCGCCTTGAAAAAAACGGAAGGATGGAAAAAACAGAGACGATCGTTAATGAGAGAGGAAGAGAGAGAAGAAATATCCAACTCATTAGGAAGGAGAAAAACACTTTCTCCACAGAGGAGCTGTGTAGAGGAGAACAAAGAGAACTTCACAGAAGCCTTTAGAAACAGCGGTTGATACTACTTAATTTTTTTTATGCGGAGTAAATCTTTTCAAGGATGGGCTGTACCATCCTGTACCAATATATCTCCACAGAAAACTTTCTGGTATGTCATCAATAAATGAACAGGTTTATATTTATACTTTTCAATAACATAACTAAGAAAAACAATATTCTGGAAGAAATCTGGCCTCTGATTTCAAATGATGAAGCCAATTACGCATTATTGTTTTACAGTACAAACATCAATAGTGAAAGAGACGGCAAACAATAGAGACACCATAAGCTTGGAAATGGGACAAGACAAATTAATGTTGGCTGAAATGAGAAATCCTCACACAAACAAATAGGAGGAGGAAGATGTCAGATTGTAACAAAAACATAAGACCAAAAAGCAGATAGAACTAAAGAGACAGTAGATCTGTGATCTGTGAAAATCAACACACTTGATCTCTAAATCCAAGCTGTTTCAACTGTGACTGTGTTTGAATTTGAGTGTGTGTGTGTGTGTGTGTGTGTGTCTCAGATGAGACAGTTCACCTGACGCTGAGTGAATCACAACGACGCTAAGCGATTGCAGCAGCTCCATCATGGCTAAACTGCACTCCAATCCACACCCAAAGCGTCCAAATACAAATACGCAAACATGCTTTGGTTTACGGCAGGTCTGAGTACTACGTGTGACTGTGAGATTCAAGTAACGCTCCAGGATTAGTCAGTTTAGTTTCTAACTTGTTGGACATGCTTGTGAGGTTTACACAACCGGTTGACTTAAAGATTCACCTTCTCTGTTGTCTTAGTGAGGTCAGAGGGACAAAAGGCTGTCTGACTGGACAGGAACGCAGTTCGTTTTTGGGCCATCAGCTGATTGGTCATCTCATTCATGTAGTGATGAGAAAACTTTGCAAGTTGATCAGTATAATCCCAACACACAGGTCATGCTAGTGCTCCATGCTAAAACGAGATGACCTGGTGCCTCGATTAGAAAAAGAACTGGCAACTGAAATATGTGCTGGGCTGGACTCAAGAGTCCTGGCACTGGTCTGACCATTGTTCCAGTTTTTACAACAAGCAATTCCCCTCAGGCTTCATGGATAAGTCTGGTGAAGCTCTAAATTTCTATACTTTTATTTTCGTCAACAAACTTCAACAAAGAATTGATCCAAATAACAAATATTTAACTGAGAAGCCAAAGCTTGCTACATGTTGTTACGTAGCTTAATGGACTCTAAGAAATGAAGACGGGAGGGACAGCCTAACATTGTTTTCATGAGACAGCAACACATTATAAGTTGTATGTTCAGGTGATGAATTTAAAGACTGAGAGAATCAGAGTCACGGGGTCAAAAAGGGTTATGAAACCAGTTACTAGCTGTGTTAATGACAAAGAGGTGTTGGTGTCTACATTCATAGATTATACACTGTCAAAGTAACAAATTCTAATGTTGACTTTGTTAA
Organism: Remorina albescens; assembly: GCA_034769265.1. Lineage (NCBI taxonomy): Eukaryota > Metazoa > Chordata > Actinopteri > Carangiformes > Echeneidae > Remorina > Remorina albescens. The sequence goes on along the minus strand of CM068488.1, from coordinate 16,787,107 downwards.
AACAGGACAACAGGCAATGAGCCTGGTTTCAATTTCAGTTTTTCCATAGGAAGCAATGGGGCAGACCAAATGAAGTTTGCCTGTAAAAATTATTGCACAGCAGCCAACTCTTCCAAGTTAATGTAGTAATGAAACTCTGGCAAAAGCTCAACAGGGAACATCTTTTCCAGCTTGTTCCTTGATAAGCCAGTATTGGATTTCCCCTCCATCATCATTTCCCTTTTCCAAATCCCTCCAATAACAATCCTGACGTCACCAAATCTGACCCAAGATCTGTCTGTGTATATTCATATTCTCTTTCAGACCTCCTTCCTCCACATTAGCATCAACACCTCCATGCTGTCCAGGGTTCCTCATTCCAACGTTTCCATCAGCCACCAGCTGACTCCCTTCCACACCCCTAATGTCTAATTCATCCCCCAACTTCCTATTTTCATGTGGGCCAACGTTTAATGAAGATGCTTCTTGTGGATGAAGTCTAATCGTTTTTACAATGACACAGCCTACACCATCTATAATGAGTTCATTTATCAGCCTCTGAAATCTGACCCTACAGGGACCAGCTGCTCTTCCACTTTGAATATTGATAGCAAACTAATCAACATAGTGCTTAGCACAGAGCACTGGAGCAAGAACATATGAGGAATTAACTCATTATTAAATGTGTGAATTAACCAACCATCCAATCTGCTCAAAAACTGTGTGTTTTTAGGTCACTCTCCACACCATGCTACAAGATGAGCAAACATGAAGGCAGATTACAGTTGGAGGAGAGCCGTTGGTGAGTGACATGGCTGCAAAAAGACTGAGTCCTGGTCTTGGTGGATGCAGGAGTAAGGGGAGGGGTATAAGGAGGCAGAGAATGGGGAGAAGAGGGACGGTTCCTGGGTGGTGGGAGAGGAGGAGGCTGGAAGATGAAGACAGTGGAGGACAGGGAGTATGGGGATGACAGTGGGGACGAGAAAGTGGAAATAGTGGATGGGGAAATGGGGGAGGACGGGGATGACAGTGGGGACGAGAAAGTGGAAATAGTGGATGGGGAAATGGGGGAGGACGGGGATGACAGTGGGGACGAAAAGGTAAAAATAGTGGATGGGGACATGGGGGAGGCCAGTTCAGAGCCAGAGTGAGAGGAGGAAGAACGTGAGGCTAAAACAAAGGAAATAAAAAGGCGATAAGTGAAATTAATGAAGGAACAAAGAAAGGAAAGAAACATACAATCACTGGTTCTCAATTTGCATATCCTGATTAGAAACATTACTTCTAAAATCACATCCTAGATAAAGTAGCAACTTGTCAAACAGAACCAAAAAATATCAAAATTAAAATATTGTTGCCAAAACAATATTTTACCAAAAACCAGAGCAAAAGTAGAATGGGCGAGAAATGTCTACAGATATTTTATGTGATGTCTGAGGCTATGGATTAGAAACAATCAATTTAAAAACAGAGAGGGTGACGTATCGTACTCTTGATTTCATTTGCACCTTGCAATCTGTTACAATGGCTTGATAGAAAGGACACTATTAGATAAGAAAATTAATCGTGTGTGTGAATATTTATTTTCTGGGAAACATTGAGTACTATTAGACTTGCCTCACTGGGGCGATGCTAAGGGAAAACATAGTCTGTGTGTGTGTGTGTATGCATGTGTGTGTGTGTGTGTGTGTGTGTGTGTGTGTGTATGTCTTGCATACCAGTCTCAGGGTCACTGAAGTCAGGCAGAGTCATAGCGTTGAGCTGTCGTCTGTCTGCGATGGCTCTGTCCAACAGACTGCTGCCACGCCCTGAATCACTGCCACAAACACACATTTATGTGCACAAGTGCACGGACGGAGAAACAAATGACTGGGCTCCAGTGTTTTTGCACTGCCCGTGTTACTAAGCAATCATGGTCTCCAAAACCAACATACAAATATTTTTTTCCTATATTCCTTTTGTTTCCCTAGTGCCTGTCTGTAAGAGGAGAAGCTTTATTGTGGTTGGACAGGGCCAGGGGCTGTTTATATATTACCATAAGTGTTTACAAAGTGGAGCTTTAATAAATAAAAGCTAACTGACAAAGCATTATTATCTTGCTAATTTGTGAAGGTGCGCCATGCACCTGGCTTTTAAAAGGGAATGGGAAATGGCGCTGATTGGTTTACTGAATGCTACACCCAAAATATTGGAATGATTAATTAAGAGACCAAGTACAACCCTTTTGATCCATGTGTCTGAAGCAGCAACAGTTTTTATTCAGTTGTTATAATAGCAAAATGATAGACACACCCTGTCATTTGCACCACAAGCTTTACGCAAAGGAGAGTTTGAAGTGAGAGTGGAAAGTGAAGAGAATACAGCATGACACTAATGCCCAACGACAGGCTTATACCTTCAGCCAGCGAGTTAGATGACAACAGATGTTTCCTAGCAACCATTTTGCACTTGATTACCAGAGGAGACTGAACTTTATAAGATAATTCCTTAAGTTGTAATGGTGGGACATCATTTGATGAATCATGAGTGTGAAACAAGCTGGCAGCAAGTTTGTGTTTGTGTATATGCTCATGTACCTGGGGTTGGTAAGGTTGTAAAAGCTCTTCCAGATTTGCAGCATGTGTTTACAAGTGAGAAGAGCTTCCTCTGGTCCTCGACACATTGACTCCAGTTTCACCTTGGTATACAACAGACTGCAGACATAGCACACACTGTAACACCCAGGGATCTGAAGTGAAGTTTAGTGTAACAAGAGCAAAGACACATAGTGTGGGCTTTAACCTCCTGAGACCCAAGCTTTCATTTGCTATGTATGTTGGCCATTTTGATTTTACACTGATCATTTTAATGTGTTTTGGCCACCACAAGATACAAACACAAGTGTCCATGAATGAAGCTCACAGGTTTAAGTTAAGCAAAATTAAGTATAATGGCAAAAAGAGCCCAAAGTGTAATGTCCTCATATGAGGATGCAGGGTCTTAGGAAGTTAAATGCAGTGTTGTGCATTGCGTGTGAATCTTACTTGAAGTTCTCTGGGTACTCGGACAGGGCCATCTCTATGATATTGAGTCCATCGTGATAATGTTTCTGAGCGGAGAGCAGCAGTGCCAGCAGATGAAGGGAGTGAACATCATCCCCTTGAAGCTGCAATGCCTGTCGAACATAACCTAAGGCCTCTGGGATCTACACACACACACACACACACACATATATAGACTACAGCTTTACAGTTGGGATAAAAAAGTGGGATGACAGTTTTGTAATTCCCTCATGTTCTTTGACTTTTTCCTACTAACAGTCACTAAAACCTCTAATTTATGCTGTGATTATAATATATTGTGTTACCTGTCTGGACACAGCAAGCTGCAAAGCCAAGTAGAAGGCAGCTAGGTGGTCAGTAGGAGACAGACTCTGAGCTCTGCAAAGTGAAAGAGGAGAGAGAGAGAGAATGATTTTGGTCCAGACATGCTGAAAAAACTTTAAACACCCCTGTGGTAATATAGGGTAATATACAAAAGTCTTTAAGCTAGTTTATTAAAAAGACTAATGGAGTACATATAGTGAAAAATAATTGTGAGGAAAATGTGGTTGTGAAAATGAAAGCAGAGAGCAAGATAGTTCAGTCCAAACCTCTGGAAGGCTCCCAGAGCTTTCCTCTGGTAGTCCTCCTGTGTGCTCCGCAAGGATGCTGAGTAGACAAAGATACAGGGACAGAAAGAGAGACACAATGAACTAAATTATACAGCAATACCTTCCAGACTCATTCAAGAGATACAATAGTCTCTGAAGTCATATCTGAATCAAAAAGGGAAACATGCATTGTCTGAATTAAACAACTGTGATTTCTACTTGATGGGCTGTTCATGCTGTCCACATTCCAAATAATTCAACTGCTCATCCAGACTTACTACACAAAAAACCCAATTTACGAGGGAGTTTCTCTTATTTCTAATGTTCATCTTATTTTGAAAGCCTTACTCACACCCCCATGATTCAGGTCATAAGAACCTTCACAATATTAGACAAAGGTTAATGGGTTGGATTCTATTATTATTGGCTAGGTACCGAGGGTCTTATAGAAAAGGATGCAGGGAAAAGCAGAACTTGGGATTTGCTCAAACACAGCTGGTCTAGTCTACTAAAGTAGTAGCTATGTGAGGGGAATAACAAGACTCATTTCATATTAATGAGATAAGAGCATGTGTCGAAGCAGATTTACACATCTAAGTTAAGACTGTTTAGCCTTTTTTGGAGTGAAGTGTGGTAAAATTTTGCAACCATGGGATGCCCATGGATATATACTATGGATGTAGATTTTTTACCAAGAGGAGAAACTCTTTCTTACTAGTTACCGATGTTGAGGCATATACACACAGCCAAAAATGTTATTTACCATCTGTGGCTTTGAGGCTGTAAACCAGCCCAATGGCCAGGTAACCTTTGGCTCTGAACTCAGCAGCTTTCTCCCCCATGTCAATCACCATCTTTCCAAAACACTCGCCCTCATCCAGCTGGATTGTTGGGGTAGACAACATATAATGAGATAGAAATAGACAAAGAAGGGAAGAGATTTGGTGGATGATTGTAGAAAACAAATATTACCTCGTGTAAACATGAATTGTTGGTTGAAAAAACCTCACTAAAAGTCTCTGAAAACATTAAGATGCCTTGACAAATAACAGTGTTTGAGTTTCTGCCTGCAGGATGATTCTTACCCAGTGCAGGGGACCGATGCACAGTTTGACAGCCAGCAGTGGGATGGTGGGATCGTCAGGCTTCAGACGAATACACTCCTTAAGGACCTTAACAGCACGAGCTGATTTGCCAGCTGCCATCAGTGACAAAGCGAGCTGATACCACAAATGAAACTCCTCAAAGGCAAACTTCATGGCTCTCTCCAAACACTGGACAGACATGGAATGAAACACATTTTTGTAAGGTTATTAACTATAAATTTCATCATGTATATCATACACAATTTTAATATTACACTGATGTGTTTAGGAAAGGGGTGTTCTGTGGGTATGTGGGGTAACATACTTCACAACCACTAAGACTGTGACTGTGCAGCCTACAGAGGTATTACTCACCTCTGACAGCATCTCGTACTGCCCCCTCCTGCCCAGGGCTATAGTCAGTAGGTCGTACACCACAGAGGCAGACTGTAGGCTGATGATACGATCATTATTGTGTTCAGGGATTCTGCTCAGGACAGCATCACGGTTCGCCTGAAACACACACAAAGGGAGATATTAGTTTATAGCTGTTGAACCAGCACTGACTTCGTGTAGGTTCCTCTATTTCAGAGAGGACTGTCAAATATTTTCCACTGGGTGTTTGTGTCTCACCATGGACTCACTGATGAGCAGCAGCAACAACGCTTCTTCTGTATTCTCCTGAGGGCAAAACAGACTGAAAGAGAGAGAGAAAAATGGAGAGAGAAGTGACAGGGAGAAGATTGAGAGAGGTACTGGAGAAAAATTACATTGGCAATAGATTTAATTTTAGAACCATGCTGGCAAATTTCCTTGATTCTCCAAGTTTAGCATCAGCAAACACAAATCATCACTTACTTTTCCCCTGAGTACACTCGTGGGCGTCGGCTTAGACTGTAATTCTTGCTATGAGTGTGTCCTTGCCGCGTGGGATCGTCCAATGGCGACACTGTAGGCGGGTCTTCCAGAGGAGACCAGTAACTCTGTTCACACATACCTCTGAGCAAGATCTCCGCAAGCTGCCTGGCGATGGTCTACATGTGCACACACACACACACACACACATTTGGCAAATATACTCTGGTACCCACATTGCAGCAATCTGTTTACTTAGGGCTTACTTCACTTCTAATATACTGAGAAACAGTTATATTAATGCTTTAGTAGAGTACAGACTGTAATCTGGAGTCTTCCGTTTTAACATACTAAAAAAAAAACCTAAAAATGAAGTATTACTAGTGACAGGTTTAGTATATACATTGATAGAAATGTTAAGGTTTAAACTAACTGCTTCTAACAGATGGGTCAGAGGAGACAACTTGGACACTGACTGGAGCAGCATGTAAATTTATGGTTATTAACATGGAGGCATTAACTTGTTGTCAAGGAACGATTCCACATTTTGAGGCAAATGTCTCATTAGATTTAATGCCAAAAAAAAAAACCAAACTCAAAACAGATTAGACAACCTAGGAGGTGATTATCTTAGCTTAGTATAGCATAAAGACAGCTGGCCTGGCTCTATCCAAAAGCAAAAAAAAAAAAAAAAAAAAAGACAAAATTCTGTCCCTCAAATGTACACTAAAATATGTTAAATATTGTTTATTCAATCTGTAATAAAAGGTGTAAAAACACATTTATTAAAAACAAAGGCATGAAGAGAAATTCCTGTGGTCGACAGATGACTAGTGGAGATTTTCAAAATATGACACTATTACTTTCAGGAAGTCAAATGAGTCATTTGAGGTGAGTAAATTATAAGATGGATCACCATTAAAGGTGTTGATTTCACAACACCTTTAATGGTGACCCACTTGTATGCAGAATAACTGTGATGTTTAAAAAGAGAAATATTGATCTTGTCTTCATAATAAACTAAAATATGATTTACATGTTTATGTTATATTTATTAACCCTAACCCTTGATTGTGAATCTTTGTTTACCGGTTAATTTTGTTGCATATTTACTATTCATCAAGTGTAATTGTTCTTTGTGTACCCATTTGTGAAACAATTTTTTACAGCTTTAATTTGAAATGGTAATTGATTTAGTGTTTGGATTTTGTTTAGAGTGCAGTAACTTTATCAGCACAAATAGGATTCAAGGTTTAATTCAAAGTTAGTGTAAAATATAAAGGAATCATAGCAAGGCTTCTCAACAAAATATGGCCAGCTGGAGATATCTAACGGAGGGAACTATAGAGGCTGCTGCTTTCTGTGTGTGTTTGTGTAAATATTTGAGGCCAATATTTGAGAAAAATCTGGTCATTTCTAACCATAATGACCATTTAACCTCTAACTCATATCTCACCATGCGCAGGTTCTGGGTGGTTCTGGTCTCAACAGCCCGAAGAATCTCCCGAAACCGGCCCACACCTTGTGTGAGGTTACTATGGCAATATAGAGAGGAAACAGGAAGATAACACTTGTCAGAGTCTGTAGTATGTGAGAATACAAGCCCATTTAAACAACTCTGGTGTGCATACTCCAAATTACATCCAAAACATTAAAGCATTCTGTGTGTCAGTCAGTGAATATTTTAGGGCATCAGTAGCAGATGTTTTTTTGCATGCTAATTGTGGCATTTTCCAAGATGACACAGCAGAAGCCTGTCTCACTGTGATGTTGTTAAGCTAAGCAGACTCTTAAGTTCAAATTTTTTAAATATTTCACACAAATTAGAGCAAGTTTTTATGTTTGGGATGAGGTCAATTAACTTAATGTTCCTCATCTTCTAAATTTGAACGGATTACTTGCTTTATGAGGAAGTATTTTTACCTCAAGCCGAAATTTCATTTGCATGAGCAGAAACAGGAATGAACATGCACAGTATCCTGACACTGGGGTTTATCTGGAAACCTGGAAATTTCACTAAGTCCACCATGAAGTATTTCTTATAGTACAAGATGTTTTCAGCTGCTTACAGTCCTGCTGTATTAAAAACAACAGCAGAATGGGAAATATTTTCAACTGCGCTGTGTATGTTACTTAACTGTGTTCACACTTTTCTCCTTTCAACCACCTGTCAACAGCTTTGTTATACAATCACTGTAAAGTGGGTGGAAAGAGCCTACAAAAGATTGTTCCTGTTATCTGTTTGGGAAACTGACACCCTTTCTTAACTAGGAACTTTAAGAGCAGTGTAAACACAATGGAAATAGTTTTGTTGTTCTAAAGTAACAGGAAATTCTCTGATATTTCTTTCTCTCCATTACCTATTTTAACCCCTTGTCTTTTATATGCATCTATCTACCAACAGTTTCTGTTTCTGTCTTACCCATTCTTAAAATGGATGACATGGGCTCTCTGCAGGCCTGTCTCCAAGAAGTAGCCCAGCTCCTGGTCTGGGGCTGTTGGGCCGGGCTTTGGGCTGCGGTTCTGGATCCCTGCTGATAACGCCTGAACAGGTACACATAAATAAATAACATATGGGGCCAACTAAACTACATTAAATATTTTTTAGAACATTGCATGGACACATCTGCCATTCTATGTTCATGTGGTATTAATACAAAAGCTTGGTTTTCATGAGTGATAACTGGTATTTCATCATCTCTTACAGATCAAAAGAATGATAAAACAAACAAGGAAAGAACCAGCAGATGATCTACTCATGAAAAAAAAAAAAAAGAAAACATTAACTAAAGCTAGACATAACATATTAACATATTTAAAATTCTTTTACCTACCTCTTCACTACTTTCTTTATAATTTAAGTATATTTTTAAATAATCTTGAGTTGTTTTTGCCTCTCTGTACTTTGTGACTCTTCGTGACTGGATTTATCTTCCATTTTTTCATTGTACCTGATATCACATCACAACTATCACACCTTTTGTTAAATTCAGCCACGAATTAATGAAATATATCTCAAATGATTCTAAGTATAAGACTAATGTTGTTTGAGTTGTATTAGGCAGCCTTTTACTGCAGCTTAATGTTGCTTGCCAGCTCAGTCTGTGTCCCAGTAGACAGTCTCCAAATAAAGAGGAAGAGATTTGCTTGCCAGTTGGCTGTCATAGGTGGTAATGCATTAGTCGAACTGCACACTGTCAGTGCAATATTCATCATGCGCCCACAGTGATACCGTGTCATAACACTTGGAAGTCCAGGTGCTAACAAGATATTTGGTGAACACTTCTATGACACTCAAAGAAAATACTTAAAACATGTATGTCAGGTATTTCACACTCACTCAAACACACACACAAACACGCACAAATGTGCACATACACACCTTCTCAGCCTCCTGCAGATAGAGAAGAGCGATGTCGCCAGACTTCTCATAGCAGGTGATGATTTCTTGCTCTCCTTCTGTTGTGCTCCTATTGGATGATGGAGACCCAGTGTTCTTATTGGACAGAGAGGGAGAGGCAGCTGGGACCTTCTCTAGACACAAACCTGAAGGGGAGACATGAAATGAGTCAGCACGGTAGAGCTGGGGATGATATGATTCCATATCTGTATCAGGTAACAATGTCACTGGAAAATAAACTGATCACTGTCTCCCAAACCAACCCACATCATAAGATCTAATGTGTTTTAGAGTTCTAACTATGCAATAATGCAATGTTACTCATTGAACTCATTTACAGAAATGTACTTGGACTCCATAATGCATTGATGGGCCCTTGACTAAGTTGTCCAAAACATTACATTCGAAGTCATTTCCATACTAATTTTCACACCTACAGGTGCTTGTCTGAAAAGCCAACTTAACCCACAGATCACATTCCCAACACTTAAAGCCAACAACAATGAAAAAATATCATCATCATATTTATTATCAGCCTAAAGAAAATAGCTCCAGTATCAGTATTGGAATCAGCTGATCCAAAACCGCGTATGTATGCAAACTGGAAGCAAAAAAAAAAAAATTTGATCATTGCATCTTTACATAAGGGGGACAAGAAAAGAATAAAATAGAACAAAGGTTTTGAGTTAATTATTATTGTAATACATTTTACTCAAAGTTTTGGTATATACACTGACATAGGTTTGTATTGTGATTTTTGACAATGGGATGATCATCTCCTCCTGAAGACATTTTCAAATCAATCTGCTTTGGCTCTTAAAATATAACAAATATTTTGTGGTCAGCACATTTCTAACAAATTAATCATGAATAACAGGAATAATAGCTGGCAGTTTCATGGCCGAGTTATTTTCTGGTTCAGAGACAATTCATAGGCCAAACAGTAAAACGAGAATAAAAGGAATGGGTCAACTAAACATACATGAGATGCCAGTGCAATTATTCATATAACTCCTTCTATTATCCCACTGCTGGTGGTCAGCAGTGACACTGTACTGTCACCATCTGGAGGGAAGTGGTACTGCAGAGATTCAAGCAGACTGAAGTCTGAACTGTCTGTCTATCCATCTGTGTGCATGTGTGTGTGTGTGTACCTTTTGTAGCATAGGCCTCTGCTATCATAGAAAGTCTATAAACAGGAGCTCCCACCAGCTGCATGTCATCCAGATTAACCCTGTTATAGTGACCTGTAAATTTATCAAAAGCATTACTGAATACATCAACTGACTTGACACTATATTATATTTTAATTGATTAGTGATAACCGAGGGGGTTACCTAAAGCATCCCTGTATTCTCCCTCCACATAGCAGAGTTTAGCCATCAGCAGGCTAGCTTCTTGGAGGTAGTCAGCCTTTGGAAGAGATATGTTTCTTATTAAAACTAATGTTCATTTCTGAAAAATTAATACATAATGTCACAATATTAATTTGTGATCCATGTTAATCTATAGTTACCTTGAGGTTTCCCCTGTCCAGAGCAGCGGTGAGGTGTTTCCTGACCTCCACCAATTTAGGTTGAGGGCCTCTGGGACTGGCTCCCTGTTTGATGGGATTCTCCTTCAGGTACGTCTGAAGCTTACATTCTCCCAGCAGGAGTTCCCCTAGGTCATCTACTCACATATACACATACAGAAAACATAATTCTACAAAGCAATGATGGCACGGCACCTATCTGTCCTCCATGATCATCTCTATATCACTTTAAGGGTCATGAGATAAAAAAAAAAAAAGTATGGTCAATTCAGAGAAAATCTACATTTAATCTGCAAGTTTAAAACCATCAACCAATGAAATAATCCATAGTAAATCTGAGGGCAATATATGGTCAGTCTGGTGTTAATGTATACGGTTTTGATGACCATCTAAAGCCAATTAAGTATTAAGTCAAAATGTATTAATGCAGTACTTGACACGAGTCTGGGTTAAGTTTGAATGGTGAAGCAATCACTAATCCTGTTACTAAGAACTTTCAACTGATCCCAGTTAGTGACCACTGCTTATAACTCTCATATGCCAAAGTACAATCCTCTCGACATTCCACAAGCGTAGTGCTTTTCATTTGTTGGAAATCTACAGTTAAATTCATATCCTCCACATTTAGACAAATAGCAGGCGATCATTTTTTTCATAGGTGGAATAATAAAATCATTGATTCTAAATGAATTATTTTACATATATATTTGGATCCTGTTTTATTTTATGGAATTATCTCATATCCAAGCATCTCGCCATGATAACAGATGGTATTGATTGGTATATTTGGTCACTAGAAACTTTCATTCAATTAACCCTTTGGAAATAGAAGTTTCCTTCACCCACCCGTAAATCACAAATTTAAAATTAGAAAATTAGACAGGGAACCCCTTTCCTGATCGACCCCTTGGGTGCATTTGTGTAACCTCCACACAAAAAAAAGCAACAACAACAAAAAAAAGAACAAAAAACACACCATCAAAAAAACAGAGCTGATATCAGACTCTTACTTTCAATCGTAATCTCCCAGCAATTGGCGTTCTGCCACCGGGTCACATTATTAACGATTGCATTGCACTGAAATACAGGTATCATGCCAAAGACTTAATAGCAAAAAATAAATCATGATGAGAGTAATGAAATACATTAACCACTATGAGCAGCCTTTCTGGGCTGGTGGCGGCAAAAGATATATCTGAAGAGGAAAAGTGCAGCATCTGCAGTTGGAAAAGGTTGTGATATTTGACAGAGCGGACAATCAGTTCTTTCAATTCTATTTTAATGTTGTGGATGTATCAGAAAATCTCTCTCAGTCAGGAAGCACGACGCTCAAAACCACTTGAAAATGAAAATGAATGAGGGAAGGTACAATGGTTAGAGGTGAACTAAAATGTGACAGTGATTTTAGCAGATGTTTACCTTCTGATGTACTGTCAGCTGTACAGGTCACCATTCAGCATCGTTAGCATGCAGAGTGACAGCTACCATGTAACATTCACGCGCATTAGCTACACAGCTAGCTCCGAAACCACCATTTAGAAATCAGCCAACTTTAGATGTTTTGATGTTTATGGCAAACATGAGATCTTCCTGGAGCAAATACGGGGTATAAAACAAAAAAAGTTGATTCTTCGGGCTAATTCGGGACCATTAAATTATCCAAAGGATGTTTTACCTGAATAAAATGTCAACTGCAACAAAACGTGTATGGTAGCATCATCCGAGTACAAGTGTTGGCAGTGAACATCTTTCAGTTGTTTCACTTTTAAAGGTCTTGCGCTTGTCAAACAACTCAAACAAAGAGACCATTAAGCGGATGGCAGATTTATTTATTTTTTACTGTCCCAGTTGTGTGCTGTCACAACACAGGAACTAATTGTCAGAGTTCTTTTTTTCTCAAAAATTAAAGTAAAAGTACGTTCATAACAGGCTGTCCAAAAGTAGCAAAGTGGTAAAACACACATGACACATTCTTGATCTTTGTTAGCTAACCGACAGTCAACAGAGACCGGTACTGGTAAAATCCCAGCACCGGCTGCCGCTGACAGGAAGTACCGAGGACTGGGAGCAAGGAGCAGGCCCTGCCGTGGTGAATGGACGAACAGGGAAACACGCAAATTTCTTACCATTTGATATGAGTTTGGCGGACAGCTGTCGTACTAACTCCGGTATCTTGTCCCATTGCGCCTCTGACCGGCACCGCTCTATCTCGGTCTCCAGTCGTGAGCCAGACTTCCTCGCTGTCATTTTCGTGTTTGGGGTCGACAGGACCAAAACACTAGAGAGAGGAATCCTGACTGTGAAGCTGCAGCAGGAAACACACGGCTTCCGGTTTACCGAGTCGAATTAAAACTGTGATGTACTTATTCGCGAAAGACTTATCAACTATAACTTCTAATATATCTAATTTTTGGTCCCTGAATGCAATATAGATTGATAGATTTAGGTAAATTGATGTAACTAAATTATTGTGCTTTTGCTGGGAGGAGATGTAACTCATTCAGAACAGAGCACAATCCCAGGTCAGTAAAAACGTCAAAAGTGTCATTTCATTATACCTCTGTTTCCCCTGCGTGTAAAATACAGCTTCACTGACTGATGTTTACAGTTTGTATTCCCTCTGAATGCCTCTTCTATCACTGAATATAAAGTGTTTGATAAAGGTTAGTGTCGAAACCCTTTTATTTTGAAATCTAGCAGGAAGCGAGACCGGCAGAACGCAGCCAAACGGATATTGGTTGGTTGGAGTAGCTGACAGAGATGGCAGATCTGTCGTTGTATTTAACCAGTGTCAACGTTTCCCTGGGACAAACTATGGAAACTGAAAAGGTTTGTAAACAAGTCACAACTTTCGTCACTTTTGGTGTTTGTGAACGATAAGACTAAGACTTGTTTGGAAATGAGCTAATTACTTCCTTAGCTGAGGAGCTAGCTAACGGTCAACAAACACAAAGTAACGTTAGCTAAAGTGAGCTAACTATAAAACGAGCCGCTGTTTGTGTTATGTTTAAGGCTCTGTCAGAAACTTCAGCGTGACTTAGCTTTTAAACCTCTATATTTAGCTACGCTACTATTTGAAAATTAATTATTACCACACGTTTAGTTACTTTTTACAGAAAGTTAGGTTTTATCTGTTATTGCTTCCTGTTCGGTTTGCAACCATAGTGAAAGAGGGTGCATGCAAATCTGTTACACTCTTTATAAATCATTCCAAACACAACAAATATTCAGAAATAATCACATGATGATATTTTGGATATGATGTCTTTGACTGGCAGAGCCATGGCGGGACAACAGATTTTGAGAGTGTGGAGATGGGGGACTCATCGGGAGTCCGGGGAAGAGTCAAGGTTCCCCGAAGGACCATTTACTTTGCCAGCGGAGAGACCATGGAGGAGTACAGCACTGACGAAGAGGAGGAGGAAGAGGATCATCTTAAGAAAGATGTCGTCACTGTAGATCCGGTAGGTTGAGCTCAAAAATTCACGTCAGCCATTTTACTGAAATCATCAAGATTTCAAAGACTCTGAAACAGCCTCGGTCATTAGACCAGTCCCATGGGTGGTGTTGGCATGACAGAAATGTTATCCTCAGGCTCTGTGGAGAAACGCGGCTTATATTCCTACATTCTGTAAACGTAAATGGTTGCAAATTTATTCTTCTCAAAAGTTAAAACTCCTCAAAAATTGTGAGTAAATCAGCGTTACCTACTATGAATAGAGTTTAAAAAATTAAGACATTGTCTATGATAAAATATGTAATTACTTCTCAGGATACTTAACCAAATGTGAACCCATATGTGTTATGAATTGTAGCCTTACTGTCAGAGCCTCAGTTAATGTGTTTTCCTAGTGAATGTCTGGTGACCTAGAGATTTTATGGCCTGACCAGGGACCTTATTTGTCTGTCCCCATCTCTAACTAGTCTAATTACTTCTCATGTCACTAGAGTCAATTCTGTGCTTTTAAGTCCATTCTCAGTATTGCCCTATGCTTTTAAGACTTTTTATCAATGCTTATGATGTCATCATGTCAAATTTGTTCTGTAGTCTTTGTTGCACGTGTGTGCTCTAATTGTGATGTTCCTCTTCATATATATATATTTTAGGCTAAGTTGACATGGGGTCCATATTTCTGGTTCCAAATGTGGAGAATGGCCACCTCCACAATCTCAGGTAAAGTAGTATAAGATCTAACTTTCAGGTTACCAAGAAACAGTTTTTTTTCCCTAGTCATAGTAAATACTGAAACCTCAGAGAATGTACTGTATTTCTAGTATTGAATATATGTGTGGCTTTTTTGTAGTGTGTGACTACATGGGAGAGAGACTGGCCTCTCTTTTTGGCATCACTTCTCCTAAGTATCAGTATGCAATTGATGAGTACTATCGTATGAAGAAAGAGGTATGATGAATACGCGCACACACAAGCACACACACACACACAGCCTTGAGCTTCATATGTCAGTCTCATAATTGAATATGAATAAAGCTACAGGCTAATAGCTGTTTACACAGGGATGGGTAAAAAACACTAACTTTCACCCTCAAATATCAATATTACAAACATTACACACTGTTTTCCTGTAGGAGGAAGAGGAAGAGGAGGAAAACCGTCTGGCTGAGGAGGCAGAGCAGCGGATTGCAGAGCAAAAGAGAAGTGAGCAGGATGCTTCTCGTCCTGCCACTGTGGAGCAGCCAGAGGCGTCCAGAGCATCATTCGTAAACATCAGCTTTGAGCTTGAACCTGAGCCTCCTCTCAGTGCCCCAGACACCAACAGAGTCCCTTCTCCTCTTCCCTCCTGAAAACTGACCATGTCAAGCCTCTGACCATTACACATTTCTATCAGGCAAAACCTTAATTTACTTAAATGTATAGATTAATAATATTATTTTTCTAAGTTATTTTATCAAGAGATATTAGTACGCAGTTCAGGGATACATTGAAAGGGCTGTGTTATATAAGTGGCGGCATTAGTCTCATCTGTGAGTGTAAGTTTTATGTACAGTGTGCAAACATATGCCAGATAAAAAGTTTATCTGTGGAGCTGACTGGGAGGTGCTCAGCTCATTTTAACTTTTTTCATCTGGATGTGACGCGATAGTTCATTCACAAACTTTAATAGAGGTGGATAGTTTTTGCCTTTCAAGCTGTATGAATACCCCTGTAGGGATGTCATCATATCCAAAGCTCCTGTATTCTCTCTATATATATACATATGCATACCTATATATGTATAGAGTAACTAGAGCTACTTTGCATCAGTATTTTTTGCCTCTGAAAATTTACTTCAACACTAACCTGAGATAATTTTTTTGCAGATTTTTTTACTTTCTATGCATCATATTTTGTCTCTTTGATGATACTTGAAACAGTAAAATAACAGTAACAACGTAGTGGATTTGTGGTAAAATCAATTAAAATTTAAAAATCTTAGTACTGGAATTCATTGGTGATTGCGAAGTAGAGTTTCTCTGATTTGCTGATCGTACCCTCGTGTGTTGAGGGTTTATTCTCTAAGTGTCCTTGCCTGAGCTGTCAGAAGCCTCTTATTAATTATTTTTATCCACTGGTTTGTCTGCGTGTTGTGCGTTCAGACCTAAGACCTGCTTAAAGCAGAGCAGCAGTGTGTGAGGTCATGAATAAACCAGACACACACATTAAAGCAATCTGCCTTCTCATGATCAACCCATTGCGCTGTCATTGAAACACCGACATATCCTACCACATAATGTTTAGTATATCGGTAATACCACAGTTGTGTGTTTAAAAAAAAAAAAAAAAAAAAAGTGTGGCATAAAAAAGGGCCATCATATGCAAAAAATGAATTTAACTGAGGCTTTTATTGAATCTGTAAATACATATTTATATTTTCTGTGTTAATAAAACCTTTAAACTTGGAATTTGTTGATTTTCTCTTATATAATTACTTAGAAAATACATAAATAATTATTTTACTGATTAAAATTCTCATTCCAAATTATTTGTTTACAATTTTAAATAACAAATTTCAAATTACATGTTATAACATTATTTCTCCACAGCTAAAGATGAAAATGTAAATTTGTAGGCACCATTCTGTAAAGCAACAAGAAGATTCAATTATTTTGTCACCCATGCTGATCCTAGTACCAAGAACTGAGATCCTTTTGAAATGACTTTTGTTATTGTGCATTTTAAAATTAAACTGAATAACCAAAAACTAAATTTTGTTCAAGCACAGTATGCAGTAAAGTCTTTGACCTGCTTCTACTAGAGCTGCTTTTTTTTGGATGAGAACCAACTTTCAACTGCTGTGAACAAAGAAAACACTATTCAAATATCTGGCAGGTTGTGACGGACACGCTCCACTATGACCCAGCACTTGTCTGTGTTCTAAGCATGGAGCGCACTGTGGGGCTACACTGTCTCCTGCTGAGAGTGAAGTCCACGAGGCCAGTTTCTGGATAGGGGGGAAAAAAAAAAAAGTCTTGCTGAAGGACACTATAAAACATACTGGTTCTGTTGAGGAGGGCCCTCTTTTACATTGCATGGTCATATTTTCCAATGTATTGATCTCGGTGTTAATGATTGGGAGCTCTCTTTAGCCCTACACAAATAACTGGCACATTGAGGCATTGGAAAAGGAATGAAAAGGAAAAATGTATTTTAAAATAGTCATTGACAAAAACATGTACATTAGCTCTTTACTGAAAAACAACAATATTTACACTTCTGTCCATCTCATCTGTTAGTTTTCAGCCCTTTCTGCAATTAATTTCAAGGTTAAAGATTGAGCTATTTAGTTGTATCTCATCCAGAGGAACTTGAGTCAACAGCTTAGGGTTCAGCGTCCTGCTGACATTATCTTTGTTACTGTTGGGAATTAAATCTCTGAAACTCAACAACATCCTCAGGTGTCATCCAGGTCAGCTGTGTTACTGCTGTCGTTGTCATTAGCAACCAGCACTTCTCTGTTCTCATAAGTCCAGAAGCCGTTGAGGTCAATCAGTATGCTGGTGACGGTATCGCCCTGGCAACTGTTAACCAAATCCTGGAGAGTGATTTTGTAAGGGTCTTTAGGCTTCACCATGTCAAAGATCTCATCCTGAGGACGGACAGAGACAGTAATGTCAAGCTGTTTTTCTTAACCTCAGATCATGTTTCAGTTTGGCAGAACTGAACCTTTTGCCACCACAGTTAACGTCTCAGACTGAACATAACTCGTGTAGGTATGCGTGTGTACAACATACCTTGACATCCTGAAAGGAGACAGGCTCATGACCATGCAGCTTCATCTGCTCCTGAATGGCCTAAAGTACAAAACACACAGAAGTGTCACAGAACACTTACACAGTTAATGCGAATGTCTGTGTGCGTATGTGCACTTGTGTTTCTTGTTAGGATGTTCAAATGAGTGCCTTGACTGTTTGTGTGCAACTAATACCCTGAAGAAGTAGTTCAGAGAAAAGACGTTGAGGTATCCTTGATTTTCCATGTCCAGAAGTTTAAATATATACTGTAATGCTGCAGGCTCCTTCCTATTTTCCAAGGCCAGAACAAAGTCAAGATAGGTTTTATAGTCCTGAGAAGAAAGAGAAGAAAGACACAATCACATTAATAAGCTAATATGCACAGAAAAGAGATCCAGACTTCAACCTTAAACCTCTAAACACAAGTGTCATAAATGACACACACTGTCTTCATTCAATGAGTAGCTGAAGATCAACTTAATATGTTAATTTCAGTTGAAAATTAATATGGGGCATTGAAACCATGAATAATGAGGGGAAGAACAACAAATGTTTTTCATTCATTCATCCATTAATCTTCAACCGCTTTATCTGTTTCTGGGTCGCAGCAAATGTTTTTCACCC
Source organism: Remorina albescens (assembly GCA_034769265.1). Taxonomy (NCBI): domain Eukaryota; kingdom Metazoa; phylum Chordata; class Actinopteri; order Carangiformes; family Echeneidae; genus Remorina; species Remorina albescens. The sequence goes on along the minus strand of CM068488.1, from coordinate 16,768,769 downwards.
TGCTTAAAATCTTAAACATCTGATAGTCCTGCAGCTGATACTCTTATTGACTGTACCATTTCTCCATCATAGGTGAGGTACTCCTGGAATACTCTGTCCAGGAAGACTGAGGTAAGAGTGGCTGTGCCGTAGCGGGAGAGTTCCTCCTTGCTCAACATGCCGTTGTGGTCCTTATCCAGGTTTAGGTACTGGCCTTCAGAGAGAGGTGAGGAAATCCACAGATGAAAAAAATCAGACAGGCTGCAAGCTCTTACCTTTACTCAGGTAATTGCTCACATACACACACACACACACCCACCCAAGCGCACCCACACAGAATCACTTAACTATACAGCAGCTGCTACACAGTATTTTTGTCTTCTAGATTTGCATATACTTTGGACACACACCATTTCCACCAACATTTAATCATCGGATATTGCGTACAATTTATTGAAAATAGGTAATCATTTGGTAAATGTACTGTCTCTTCTCTTTAGCATTCTATCAATTTATATCAGTGCTGAAAATGACTTGCTTTTGTGAGGCCCCGGACTTCTTCCATTCAGCTGAACATCATTCAACATCAAGACCATTCGATTTGAGACTGGACACCAACCATTTAAACAAATATTTTCTCACCATAGACCCGCAGAGCGGATGGGGCTGAGAACCAGTTGGACTCCTGACTCTCCTTAGATAATTCCTCATCTCTCAACTATGAGCACAGTGAGAGGAAGAAAAGTAAAGGGTGACGCAATAGTTTTGGGAGAATTGCTTAGCCATGTAACACTGAACCAACCGTAGGAGAATAACGTAGAAACAGCATGAATGCATTATGACACAACTTGTAGCTCACCTATTACAGTTACAGTATATATTTTGACTTTTAAAATTTTGGCTTTATAAATCAACTACCTATTGATAATACAGAGACTTAATAAACTCAACAAAGTAGAAATGAAAACATCAGAGGTTTTGAAAATAGAGTGGATGTAGACTGAAAAAGATTCATTTAAAAAAAAGTCATCAAAAAACATTCTACCTCCAATAAATCATCTAAGAAGCTGCAAGCCAAGATATCCTGGATTTTAATCTTTCCTGAAAAGAAACAAAAAAAAATTCAAAAAATAGAGAGACAGGCAACAAATGTAAATTAAATCTTTCGGTCTTTGACTTTAAAGTCTGACACTAACTCTATTAAAAGGGTTCTGATTGGCAACCAAGTTGCCAGTTTTTGGTGCACATCCTGCTTCTTTACATGATGTATGGATATAGGATACCAGTCTGACAGTCCAAGGCAACACTATGATTCAGTCAGTAATATTGCATGTATTGCTGTGGAGGTTCAGAGGGGTTCAGTCTCACCTGTTCGAAGTGGGTCGAGAAAGAAAAAGAACTTGCGAACAGCAGTGCAGACGTAGAAAGAGTAAAAGGACTTCTCCAATCCATCCAGCTGAGGCAACGTGGGGATGAGCTCCAGGATGTAGTTCTCGAGATCCTACAGAAGAGGAGGGTCACCTTTCCTGTCAGTTTTAATTTCGGTACAACCTAACAATATCCAGTAATTTGTGGCTACTGATCAAAGTCCGTACCGACTCTCTGAGGTAGCCCTGCCCTGCCACATCATACAGACTTAGACCTATCCGGGTCTGATGCAGCCATACTAGGTGCACACAGAAAATAAACATGAATAACAGTCAGTGTTCATCGGTGATAAATCCAAGTAGATAAATGGGGCTGGGAGATTTTTTATTAAACCTATTAGGCATGTTTCTAGTTTAATAATCCTTGCAAATTTTTGCACGTGTGATAAGATGTGAACTAGAACAAGATAGTTGAGAGTGTGAAGCTCCAGACCTTTCCTCATGACATAATTAAAGAACTGCATGATGGAGATTCTCCCATAAGGATCGTTGTGGAGTAGCTTGGCGTACACTCTGGCTGTGAAGAATTTTCTGAGGGAAAAAAAAGAGGAGAGGAAAATGCCTTTAGTTGGTTTCTGTTTACATCGGCAATTAACATGCTCTTTTCCTCAGCACAGAGAACACCAGTCATATTCCCCTTTCCCCTGTCACAATGAAAACATTTCATTTCATTTTATTTTAAACCCTTAAACCTTGACAGTAGACAAACTGTACTATGATGCATCAACCACTTTCTTAATATATAGCCATTACTTGGTTTCTAAGTTAATTGTCATTGCCACATGGCCATTTTGTGTATGTAGCTTTTCCAGTAAAACAGTCTAAGGAAAGCAGGCATGTTAAACTTTATGCTGTTGCCAGTAAACGTCTACTTCCTGTTACTTACTTGCACTTGGGCCCAGCCCTCTCCCCCACCTGCAGGTATGCTTCATAGCTGATCATGGCCTCCTCTCCACTCACTGGAGGTACCTGGTGCTTATCAAGCAAGAACCACAGATTCTGCAGAGAAACAAGTAGAAAGATAAAAAGACAGCTAAATAGATGCTATTCACGCTGAAGAATGTCCTTAGATTGAATTTTTTGTGTGTTTCACCTGCAGCTCTTCATTATCCAGCAGTTCTCTACTCTTCCTCTGGAGGAAGACAGCTCTGGATTCTTCTCTCAGCTTCTGCAGCAACACTTCATCCTCTGCTGGGAGCTGCAGAACATCACCGTCACCATCATCATCACCGGGAGTTAGCGTTACTTCAGCATATCTTCATCATTTCAAATCAAGCCATTAAAACATTAATGATCATTTTGCTGGGTTGTTTTGTTGCAGTGTCATTAATCACGATTTAGGAACAAAGTGGTTATATATCTTCCTTGAATGCTCATGTTTTTCTTTAAATGGAAAAGAGGCATTTATTTACTGTTACATACACTCTTACTACTCCTCTGTTATCACAACACAAATCAAATGGCACGAATGACAACACTTATTCATGTTATGTGTTATACCCTATAGTAGAAACGAGGGATGTTCTTGTAGGACTCGTCCTTGTCTTTTCCTCCCCTCCACTCTGTGTAATATTTGGTGAACAGCTCAGTTTCTTCAGCTTTTTTTTCCTCGTCGTTTCTCTCGTCTGTGCAGAAGCAGGGACATGAGAATAACGTTAAGATAACAAAATCAGTTAAATGCAGGGTATGTAGTTTTTGTCCGCAGTATTTTTGACTTTAGCTCGGTAGATTCAATCCATAATGAATTAGCTTGCTAACGTTAGCCAAAGTTAATATTATTGTTTACCTTTTTTTGAGTTTGCTAGCCTCCTTTTAAAAACCCCCGACCAGTGAGGTTGTTGTTCTTTGGCCATTTCTTTTCCAAACTTAACGTTTCATCGCTAAAACCTTTCTAAACCAAAAGTTTGAAACTGTGTAAAATAACACAGTGGCTAAGAAACGTCACGTCAAGTTAATCACCGAACAAGAAAATAATTTCCGGTTACACTTCGAAATAAAGCTCTAATGTATTTAAGAAACAAGCAGGCATCTGTGGAAATCAAATATGCAATTGAAAATATTTAGAAAATATTATTTAAAATTGTTTTTTTTCTTTTCACTATCGAATAGGGTTCTTTTCAGACTTTTCGCTCCTTTGTTTTGTAACCTGTTGTTCCGGTCCTTCTGCCTTCGTCATAAAAACTTGACGCAGCTCAGAAACAGAGCTGTCAAACGTTGATGACGTGGATGTGTGCGACTAAAATCATGCCTGCAACTAAATTTACTCTTGAAGTCCTGAATAAAAAGGAATAGAATTCGTTCTTTAGTTTGATCGTCGAAGGGAGATAAGAGTCAGCTTTAAATTGTTTTATCTTTCTAACCAACGACGGATATATTGTCTGTAACATCCGGTATTAACAAGCACAAGGCGGGCTCATGGTTTGTTTCATTTCCAGAATTCCGAGATATGTACCCAGCAGCAAGGGTCAGTTTGTGGTGAGTTGGGAAACAAGTTTTCTAATAGTAGCTAAATGTCATGTAGCATTACACGAAGCTGAGTCAGAATATATTATATTGAATTCAAATAAGCCCAGAGGTTAAACTTTAGAGTTTGGGCTCCAAAATGATATCTAAAGTCAGAATATGCCTCAAACCCCTTAAGCCTTTTTTGCACCAAGGAAGTTCCGCTCTCCTGACTCTAAGGACTCCTCTTTGTAAGCCACCACAGCTGGCTCCCACAGCATGCTCTCTGTCCACCAAAGACATTAACCCCAACTCAGGTGGCAGACAGGCATTCAGAAAGGAAAGAAAGGCTGATGGACAGAATGGAGTAAAACATAGGACCATCAGACATAAACAAAGAGAACTGTGGGAAGATGCAGAGGACAGTGAAAGTAAAAGTTTTACTGTAGGGCAGAGGACTGCCTTCCCCAAATCGGTGTTTTCTGCTGGGACGGCAAAGAGGACAGCAGAGATAATGAGGAGGAAAGCACCCCTGGTTTCTGGCGGTGGAGAGGATCCTAAGGAGGAGCCGGAGAGGAGGTCAACTAGAGGAGAAGGTAGGACATGCTGGAACTGCCTGTTTTATTAGGCAACTTCACACTTCCAAAGTTCCAAAAGTTCCAAAGCTTTGACTTTCTTGTACAGTTGGTAGAAAATACATCAAAATTTCCAGCTCAAATAACTACACACAAATAATCTCAGATTAACTTGAATTTACTTAATAAACACTAAAATGGCATACACTTTCATTCACAAAAGTCTATGAGAATAACTTTTCAAAATCTTCTGCACTAACGTATGGATGTTTTACAGGGAAAATAGTGCCTCCTGACCAGCCACTCTCTGTTACTGAATGGACGAAGCTGAAGGAATCCTTTGGAAATCCACAACGCTTTGACATCATGATGATTGGTGCACTTTTTACCTCTGGAGCAGAGCTGAGTGTTGCCAAGTGAGAGGAGGAGGAGTGTGTTTGTGTGTCTGTGATTTTTGGAAATATTTTTGAATGTACTGTTTGCTTGTTTAAGATTTGGCGAATGTCTTTTTGCCACAGGTCTCTCCTGACTTTTGTAGCCATGGAAAGAGGGACGCTGTCATATGAGCTGCTGCTTCGGTACCTTACACTATGTGTGAGTGGTGGACACGATAATGAGGTGTTTGAGGTGTATGACATTATGCGAGAAAGTTTCTCCTCTCTGGAAACAGGAGCTTCCACCCTCTTTATTAAGACCTTCAGCCGCACAGACAGATGGAGGGAGGCGGTCAGCCTCCTCCATCAGGTTAAGAAGGTAAAGAGCTGTTCACTTGTCCAGAAAGCATATGAAGCTAACACCCATAGTTTGTATGTCATCACCAGATTTCACTGTCACCCCAACAGGTCTTTACTCCATCATCACGCAACTATGGTGATATCATTTCAGCTGCAGTGTTACATGGTGACCTGACCACAGCCTGGACTCTTTATGATGAATTAATCAGAAAGGGATTGAATCCACACCCAGAGACCTGGGACGCTCTGTTTAAGGGAGTGAGGAAGAAGGGGGAGGTGGAAGCAGGGAACATGTCTCAGTCTGAACACCAGGAGCGGCTACTGGGGATTCTCCTGTACATGAGGAACAACCAGATCTACCCCCAGTGTGACCTTGCTAGCAGCATCAAGACCTGGTTTGAGAGGTAGGAGAGAGTGGTTAGTTAGTTTGCATCATTGTAAGGTTTAATTTGGTATAATTTAAAATTACTTGCCATAAAAAACATTTATAAAATCTAAAAAGAACCAATTATCTGATAGCAAGATATTTGCTTTGTCTCATCAGTTCGGACATTAAAAAGTACTGCTTTGAAGCCTAATTTTAGCGAAGAAATTCTGGCTCTGGAGTGGACACAGTGGCAGTTTCAGTTCAGATACAACCCCATAGTTAATTTCATTTGGTTCACTTTGTTGGGTAACTAAGCTGTGCTAGCTGTGAGTTTGTTCATTTTCTATTTTATAGGTAATGTGACCTTTTAGTTTTTCTCTTTTCTTTCATTTATAATGAAGAAAAAAAACAAACTAACGTTGATACTCAAAGCCATTTCCCTTTTTCTGCTTCAACTTTACACAGTCTTCTGCCTTCATTTTCATTCTCCTCACCTCCATTGGTCCTCGCTGTCTGTATTACTCTATTCAGTTCCTGAACACAGTTTTATTGGTGTGAACATAAACGTTTAATTGCCAAAGCAGTTTACAGATCATTAAAATGTAGGAGATTAGATCTGCATATTAACGTGTCATATTGCATATTATGTGTTTTATTTATTCTCGCTGTCTTCAGTTTACCAGGACAGAAATGGACAGGAAGTTGGACCAGAGCCTCCCCAACGTAATTACACCATACTTGTACTTCAACATAAAATCTTCACAGCAGCTTTGTTTTATTTAATCAATTTTTGTGAATATGTAAAATGGTGTGCACTGTGTAAAAGTCAAAGTTGGCTTAGTTGGTGTGTGTTTCTGTGTGTTTAGGGGGCTTTGTAAAGGCTGTGGTTCAGCATTAGAGTCCATCCAGCTAACTGTTGAGGAGTACCATCAGCTGAAATACAGAGTAATGACAGACATCATTCAGGGACGAGATGTTTTTAACAAGACCACGCCGGAGGTACACACACAAACGCTTAAACACACATATAATCAGTCTTTTAATGCCTTCAGAACTGTGACTAATTCAAATTTTATTCACATCTACTAGATACAGATAATTAACTATGCATTTGATGATATTAAGTTACCTTAATATAAACCCTTAGATAAATGCAGGACATGAGCAATACCATATTTGTTCATCAGTTTCAGAACCTTTAAAATATCTTCAATTTGAACCTGTTTTTAAAATAATGTAACTCTAACCGACAATTTGATGACACAGTAGCTCATGTATCTTTGGCCAGATGGCGCCATTGTCTCACTGAGGTTACCCACAGCGTCTTCTCACTGTCGTGAAAACATCTGTTGTCACTGTTGAGATGAACAAGACGAAACAGCTTCCAAAGACATGTTTTAAAGGAAATTAAGTTTAGCTTCAGTCTCAGTTTTTAACACGTCCTAAGACTGTGCTGATTGATTTCCATGAACCATGATGACTGGTATTAAGTATCTAGCCCAAGACACCTAGACAATATGAGTAAGTCATCTAACTATCCTCACAGCTTTGGGCTTGCTTCCGGCATTTAGTAGTCCTAGTTTCCCATCGTCATAGTTGCTTGCACAAGCAAGTTCACTTTTTTCACACCTTTATCGGTCAAGAGGGGCTGAATTTCTTAGGAAGGCACATTAACTTCCTGTTTATGATCATGTTTGCTTAAATCACGTCTGCCTTTAGTTCAAGATAAGACCATTGCAAGACAATCATATGCATTGTGTGGAGTTTGTTTATTTTACACGTGTTAACGTTAACAGTTAATTAAGATTATTAGCATCTCATACAGTGTAATAATAAACTTTATTACACTACAGCCAACCAAAAAATGTATGTAGGTCATCTAAGCTGCACTACAAAGCTGCTGACAATAGTACAGTGTTCTACATGTTTACAGTTCAGTTTAAATGAATGGGAATCTTTAAGGTGGTGGTATACTGCACTATATTTGGACAGAGCCAGGTTATTTTCCAGTCTTCATGCTAGCATCATAATGAGCAGACAGAGATGAGGATGGTATCAATCTTTCCATTTTATGCTCTGCAAGAAATAGAGTAAGGGACTTTCCCAAAATATCGAACTATTACTTTCAGGTAAATGTTAATAAGTGAAAATGACATATTTTGCATGTTTGGGGGGGGGGGTAGTTACATGGGACCATTGGTCTTCCAGTCACAGGGGATTAGCATGAGGCCTGCACGCTCAATGTATCACTCATGGTTTGATGGGCTGTCACAGTGATAAGAGTCAAACCACCCCATTGATAAGCAGCTTTAGCCCACAGATGATAAGGATTTTGAGTAAATGGTACACAGACAAACACATGTAAACTTAAACACCAAATGAAAACAGTGTGCCTCCTATTATAACCAAAAGCTTGCAGTCATCACTTTATCTCACATGTGCATATGTGTGCTGTCTGTGAGGAGAGACAGCCAGGGCACAAGCTTTTCATTGGATTGGAATGTACTGGCTGTATTTTTTATAGTGCAACTGATGAAAAATAAGGTTGCTCACCTGAAATAGCTCCAGAGAGAAACTTGGCTACATCAGCAATATGTACTTTAATCATATGCCTCCGGTAATTTATGAACACAGAGAAAGTTTGCACATGTTCCTTTGTGCTTTTCAGTAGGCAGGGGGAGTTTGTTGGTGGAATAGTTAGTTAGATTGAGGGGATTTCCAATGTGTGGAGCAGCATGTGAATGTGGATCACAACTACCTCCCGCCAAGCAGACAGAGAGGAAGGGACACAGACGAGCGGTTTAACTGGACTTTATTAATTTCCATTTAAGGGAACTCATTTGAAAGTCTTCAGACAACAACAAAGAAGTAGAGATGCATTCAGGGGCAGTTAGAGGAGGAGGAGGAGAGGGAAGGCATCAGTTCAAACTGTGCGATTCCTGTGGCTGTTACAGCTCATAGAAAAACATGGTGGGTTTTTTTAAAAGCAGATAGAGTGACAAACCTGTGTGCTGTTTAATACAACACCCTAATATTAAGTAGGTAATATAAGTAAGTTTTGAATTGGACTTTCTGAGGCTGTAGTTTCCAGTGGTGATTTATCACCATATTTTGAAGAACATTTTTGTATTGACCCTGTTCTTTTTTTGTTTTGTTTTTTTAAGAAGAAAAATGATTGAATTGTATTTTTAATGTACTGTATTGCAGTACGCCCTTTCCCCTCTATAATTTTTTTTTTTTTTTGTCCACACTGATGGAATTACCACCAAGCAGCATGTAATATGTTTTTCTTACCACAGGGACGTCGTGAGTTCGGCTGTTTTAACACATTTCAACACAATTACAAGTTTCAGATGCCAAAACATATGCAGAAGTTCAGTCTGTTTTACTGGTTAAAACCTGGTATTCTGTTGCTTGATTTTTACTTTCCCCCCTTTTTTTAAAAGTAGTATTAATTCAACTCAATAAAAATATTTACTTCAATATCAAAAATCACAATTATCATTTATTTCAGTTACTTTGGTGTTCTCTTCATCTTTTCCTGAACCAAATGGAAACCCAAAAATCTGCAGCCTGTCATTTGAACCACATAAATACAGTATGATAATATACTGTAATAAAAGTTTAGATTTGGATCCACATATCTTTGCAGAGTTTTTATTTTCTTCAGTGAGCTATCTTAAAATCTGTTGCAGTGACACATTATGTTGCTGCACATTGTACAAAATACTGTAAGACAGCAGTTATGGGGATAAATAAACTTGAGCATTTTAGCTGCCATGGATACTTGAAGGTTTAGCACATTTACTTCACAATAAACTGATTCACTGATTATTAAGGGTGAGATAAAGTCAACAGGATGTTTCTCAGGCTTGTTTAACTAATAGCTGTATTTACTTTCTGTAGCCAGTCATTCATTAGATTATATTAATTTACAGGTTAGATTTAAAGCTGCTGTGAATATTTTCAGAATACTATGGAGCTTTACATGCTTTGTGTAATAACAGTGCATAAACTGTACTGAAAGACTTTGTATAAGTGTGTGTTAGTGTGTATATGTGTCTGTGAATGTGTTTACAGCGGTACAATGAGCTGGTTTCACATATCAGCTCTGGAAAGTCCCTGGATAATTATACTGGACTTTCTCTCCAGTTTCTTTTCCTCCTTGTCCTTCTCTTCATTCTGTCTTAATTTTCCTCTAATCCAATTTAAAGTTTCTTTCCACACAGTTTTTATTGACATTGTGTTACTCTTTCTGCCTCAACCTAAAAAACACGTGTCATCCATCTTAGTCCAATCTCAACCTGTGTATGTTTGGTGAATTAAAATGATTGAAATAGACAATCAGGCATCAACAGGGTCTGTTGTGAGTTTTACCTAGATTGCAGATCTATCGCGGGAGGAATATTACAGCCTTTTTTTTTTGCATATTTTCATGCCGTACATTGTGTCCGATACTATGCACACAGTCGTGTTTCAAGTCCAGGGGAATTCACAGTGGCCTATTTCCATACTGCTGCCATCTAAAAGTGAAAGCACCAACAATGTTCCTGTGATGGCCTATTCTAAGATTAAACACTGCTTTCCTGTGATGGTTCACATCTGTGATTCAGTATGTTTGCACATTGGAGCCACAGGTGTGTTAGGGGGGAAGGGTCTGAAACTAACTGCCACATTTTTAGCTGCTGTGGTAACGCTAACATTAAGTTTCAGGAGGACAGTGAATACCTGCAGACATTAGGATTTGTATACTGTATCTTAGCATCTTCGGAGGAATGAATATTGGACTGTGCAAATAAAGCCTGTCATTTGTCATAAGAGTCTAAGTCTGATCTGAAAAAAAAAAGTATCATTGCACAGGGTAAAATAATTCCATTTTATATAGTCACTCATGCAGCCAATTGGAACTCTACCACCTAGGTACCAAGATGAAAGGCCAGCTAGACTTATTACTGGCATGCCTATGATTAGCCAGTGAGACAATCAGCCAACCATCAGACCAATGAATTCACAGCTGGAGTTCAGTTACTGACTTTGACCACAGTAGACCAACTGCTGTTGTTATTAGAAAGTTCTGCAGACTTTCTTTGTACATGTACAGCATATTTAGTAAGAAATCCAGATAATTAGCCTGTCAAATTGTCAGACATTGTACCCAGATGTATGTAGACATCAGGCCATCTCTATACAAGTAAAATATACACATGCTGAGGTCTGAGTGGATGGTTGCTATTCATTATATAATCAGAAATATCATAGATGGAAATTTGCAAGTGGTTGCCTGACTTATTTGCCAAATTAAAGAACTACAATGTGTCTTTACATATATTCACTTTAGCCAATATGGCTGAATAGACAAGGGTCTGTTGACAGACTGAAATGACTGAATAAGTTTTTGGTTGAGATGCCATGAAATTTGTTGCAGACATTATTGATGAGACTGAGAATGACTCTTTTATATAATCCTCCAACCCTAACCCTAACACTCCCTACATTGCGGACCCAATATAATCCTCATTTGTCCAAAATACTGACCAAAATATGGCAAAACAACTAAGTTCCCATCATCTAAATTTAACTCTTTTTCTTGGTCAGATCTCAGTCTTGCTGCTCAACCTAGTCTATGGTTAAATACCAAAAATCAGTTGTCATGGTTGAAAAACTCAATTGTTTTTGTTCAGAAGTGTACAATAACCAGATATCACTTATCTCTTTACTCATTTCTCATGTCTTTGTATCCATTGTCCTATTTTTCTCCAGACAATGTGTCACTATCTTTGATTGAAATTTTCTTTGTCTATCTCTCTATGTATTTTTATTTATTTGTGTGTGTGTGTCTGTTCTAGGAGTTGGACCGTTTCAAAGCATTTGTAAAGAGGAAACCAGCATTTGATGTGGTTGTCGATGGGCTGAATGTAGCAAATATCAGCAAGGACAGAAACAGGCAGTCAGAGATGGTGAGAACACACATTGATGCACATGCATGCAAAATGTAGAACAAAGAAAGAGTTAAGTCTTGTGTTTGACAGTGGTAATCAGTTTGATGGTGCTCAGCCAGAGTCCTCTCTACACACACACTCTTTCACAGTTTAAGTCTAGATTTTAGTTTTTCTTCCTACGTGCATGTTCGTCCAACCAAGGGGCTTTTCAAGTCACTTGCACAATGACTAACTGTGGTTTGCGTTTATGTATGAACAGTAGCTGTGTGTAGGAGGTGCCTTTATAACTGGCCAATACCTGATTTTAACAACCCATATCTTGTCTGACTTCCCACATCTGTGTGCATGGTTATAGCTACATGTGCTTTTGTGTGTGTGTGTGTATGTCTCTGTCCAAAAAATTTCACACATATTCATGTGTAAAATTTTTACGTTCACCCACTTTCTTAGCTACAACAGAAATCCCAAACTGTCATACTTATTTTCAGATCTTCTTATCTAGTTTGTGGGAAAGCTAATTTAATTAATTCATCAACTTCTACCGCTTATCCTTTTCTGGGATTGAGGGGGGTGCTGGAGCCAATCCCAGCTCACTCTGGGCGAGGGCGGGGTACATCCTGGACAGGTTGCCAGTCCATCACAGGGCCAACACACAGAGACCAACAACCACTCACACTCAGACTCAGACCAATGGACAATTTAGAGTCACCTATTAACCTAAAATGCATGTCTTTGGATGGTGGAATGGAAACCAGAGTACCCAGAGGAAACCCATCCAAGCACGAGGAGAACATGCAAAGTTCGCACAGAAAGGCCCCAGGCCCGGGAACCGAACCCGTGACCCTCTTGTTGTGAGGCAACAGTGCTAACTACTATGCCGCCATGCTGCCAGCTTAATTAATGTGTTGAATTAATGCAAATGTAATTTTGATTCTATCTGCATTAATTCAACTCACAATTCACAGACACTAACAGAGACTTTCATTCAAATTTCTGTATCAATAAATCTAGAACCCATTGGCAGCTTTTTTTATGAAACATGAAATTAGCTGCTCAATCTATGATTATCAAGATTCTTCAGCCACCATCAACACTTAGGCTGAATTCAAATTCAAATTCCTTTCTTTGTCTCTCAGTGGGAAAATTGCAATTGTTCCAGCAGCACAGAGACAAAGATATTAAATAGGGTACAAAATTGGTAGGGGGTAAAGGTAGAAGGAAGAGAAAAAGCTAGTAAATACAGCTAATGCATCAGTCTCATTATGGAGTTAGATGTGACAGTTTCAAGGTTTAGGCCAATATTTGATCCTTTATCATGATGATTTTCATGCTTCTATGTCAAACTTTGCTATTTTGTAATGTCTGACCCTCATTTCACTACTTTGCTCACGTTGCATGGTAACAACTGCTGTTTAGTTGCAGTATTGTTTGCCTGAAACCTAAAACATAATCATATGTTGTCGATCACAATATTTGGGCTGGAATGTATGAAGACATTCAATTTTGAATATTGGCGGAGCCTACTGTGTTCCATATCGAATGGCTGTCCAACCTGTGGTTCTTGAGATATTTGAATTTAAACCACAAATGTGAACTTTAAAGTGGCTTCATTGGAAAAGAGAGGGTGCTACCAAAGTCATGAGGTTTCATTATATGGGGACCATCAGTATGTTTCCAAACTTTCATGCCAACCCCACCAGTATTTCAGACTGCAGCAAAGTGGTGCACAGAGCAACATTCATGTGTTATGTTATAATATGTTTTAAGGTCCAATAATATACAATAATGACAATTTGAAGACGTCTCCAGGGCTCCCAGAGTCACTAAGCCCCACTAATCATTTAAGAGTTTTATAGTGCTTCTCAGTTCTACAAAGTTGTGTATGTGCTGTAAAAGTAAACAGCAGACAATTTGCTGTGGCAATATGGGCATGGATATATGAACTTCATAGCATCAGCACATTGTCTTACGTTTTAACCAGAGTTCCAGTTATTATTGGCCAGGAACTTGAGTCAGCTGCGTCCTGTCCTAATGGATCCACAAACTCATCCAAAAACATGACTTGTGATGTGTGCACATGCAAATGCAATTTATTTACATATTGTGGGTCTGTACGCTGCTGTGTTGTAGCCTGCTTTAGTACCAAAAATGATTCTAATCCATGTGTGTATCTTAACTGTCTTTTTCACATGCAGTGGCGTGTTTTACAATCTGCTATTGACATTCACACACACGCCCACTCTAACAGCCAGTGCTTGAGTGCCAGATGCAAACAAAGTTAAAAACCTGTCTTAAAACCTGTATTTCTCATGTAAGCGCTACTACTTGTGTCTTAAGGTGTGGTTGTGTATTTATGTTCAGTTGTTGGCGGTGGTGTCAGAGCTGGAGCGTCAGGGCCTTTCTGTTCTGGTGTTGGGGAGGAAGCACATGTTGCGGCCATCCAGATCCTGGGAGAGGCGCAACATGAATCTCATCCAGGATAAAGCCCATTGCTTCTTCACTGAAAACATGTGAGCACTTGTTAACAAAGAACAGTAGTATGGAGGAACTATAATCCTTTAACAGCATAGGTTAACACCGGCTTATTATTGAGGTGCTGCACCCAAATGCACATCATTGGTACTAATTGATTCAATTATGCATCAACAGTTTGTTCATTGTGGATTTATTGAAAGCAAATTTCAAATGAAGTGCCTTGTGCTGCAATTGCAAATACTGCAACACACAGAAGGCTGACTAATAAAATATGAATTCACATGTAAAATTTTGCACATTGATGCTTGGAAATACATCTCTTTAACAGTGTTTTATTCCTAAAAGGCTTAGTTTTAAATACTTTTTTCATACATACTTTCATTCATTACTTTCTGTCTATTTCTATCAGTTCAGAGGACGACCCCTTCCTCCTGTATGCCACTTTGCATTCTGGGAATCACTGTCGGTTCGTGAGTAGGGACCTGATGAGGGACCACAAGGCCTGCTTGCCAGACGGAGCCACCCGGCGGCTCTTCTTCAAATGGCAGAGGGGCCACCAGTTAGTGGTTGATGGACATGGAGCAGGCAGGAGAGTCCGTTTTCAGGTAAGATAAAGGAGGAACAGGACGAAGAGGAGAGATGGTGGGTTAGTGGCACAAAGAAAGAAGCATTCCAATTAATTAATCATGTGTCTGTATGTGTTTAGAGTATTTTTGGCTATGACACCATTGTCCAGACCTCAGGAGAGTCGTGGCATCTTCCCTACGATGACACGCAGGACAGGAGCACCTATGAAGTACCACAACGATGGCTTTGCCTTACACAAAAACACTGAATATGCACACACAGTGATTTCACTCTCTAGTATTGTGGTGTTATGTTATTTCTATGAATTACATGCTTTGGATAAAACTGGACCTGTGAATAAAACATTTACCACAAATGAATGAATTGTACCTTTTTTAAATTAGCAAATGGAAATTTGTTTCGATTTTTATTAATCAATGGTTTGGGTTTTTTTTTTTTTTTTAAGACAGGACAACGTCAGTAGGGACTACAACGCTGCAAAATTAACCCGGATGTAGTAGCACTCCGTCGGACAGATCACTTCCGGAGCAGATATTTGCCATGTTTTGTTTTTGTGGTGTCTCAGTTTAGTTTCAGATTCAGTCTACACCAGTTTACCTCAATTTGTTGTTGTTTTTTTTTTTTTTTGGAGTCGCCATGTCTCGGGGGTCAAGTGCAGGGTTTGACCGGCATATCACCATCTTCTCCCCGGAGGGAAGACTCTACCAAGTCGGTCAGTAGTTAAAGAAAGAAACGCAACTCAACTTGCTCTGTCATCACTACAGGGTAGCAAGCTAACATTAGCGAGCATTGTATAGCTTACTCATTTATAGTACAGTCTTGTACGGAAAATTTATTATTTCAGTCAATCTTGGTTTGGTCAAAATAACTGCAATTGATCTTTCTAAAATTGTAATTAAATACGACGAAGTAATATTTACTCACTAGGATCATTTAATTGCAGTTTGTTAGCTAACAGATCTTTCAGCTAGCTAAATGTACCTTCTGTAAGTTAGCTAAAGTTTACATTTATACTTTAATTGAATTCGAGGCTCGTTACTTTGCTGATTAATTTAGGTGCCAGTTAAATAGCACGTTTTTTACCTAGTCACACAATTTTATAATGACCTGCTTTGAGTGACTCATTAAAACCAAGCTGTGTTAGCATACATGTTAGCAACATAAGGAAACATCTTCACAAATCTGTTCATGTTATATCTAAACAGACATGGATGCTTATTCATACACAAAACTACTCAGTAGTTTGACCACAGTGGTGAAGTAACTATGATCAGTCCATTTTTGTCTTGTAACCATCTGTCTTTCCTCAGAGTATGCTTTCAAGGCAATCAACCAGGGAGGACTGACCTCAGTAGCTATCAGAGGGAAGGACTGTGTTGTGGTTGTCACGCAGAAGAAAGTCCCTGTGAGTATACACAGAAGATTGTGGTTCTTTGTCCTCCAAAAACATATGTGATCGGGTTCCCCAGCTGTTGTCTCGGGTTTTATATCACAGGTGTACATTGATTTGTTAACAACATTTCCATCATATCTTTCTCAGGACAAGCTGTTGGACGCCTTGACAGTCACACACCTATTTAAGATCACAGAGAACATTGGTTGTGTTATGACAGGCATGACTGGTAAGTTACACTTTGCTACAATACTTAGCAAAAGACAGTTTTTAACTTAGGAGAATCAAAAGATACTGTCACTATTCATTTAAAATGGTAAGGACATTTCCATAGCAATAATGTTCTTAGCAGAATTGGAAATGCACCAACCAGATGAAAAATAAAGAAAGAAAGAAAAATTACAGCTGTACCTTATAAGTGTGACAATCAAGAATGACATGTTTCCTCATGTTGCCTTTTTATTAAATGGTAAAACTGTAGATCTTATCTTCAGGCCGGTCTATATGTTTTCAGAAGCAAATAAGTAAATAATTAAGCTACTTAATTTCCTCAGTGCCTGCCCTGACATCCATATTGAAACACTAATTTCTAATACACCTGATGTCTTACAGATGCTTGTGCACCTTGATGTTTTCTTATATTCTTTCTCTGTTTGAGCGTTTTCTTTTATTTCTGCATTATTTTATTCATTTGTCTTAAATATACTTTCTGTCTCTGCCTTTCCTACAGCTGACAGTAGATCTCAGGTCCAGAGGGCCCGGTATGAAGCAGCTAACTGGATGTATAAGTATGGCTATGAGATCCCTGTGGACATGTTGTGTAAACGCATGGCTGACATCTGCCAGGTCTACACACAGAATGCTGAGATGAGGCCACTTGGATGCTGTAGGTCTACGTGTGTTTGTGTGTCCCAGAGTCAGGTCTTAAATTAAGGTTTTATCAAAAATGGGATGTTATGAATCTAGCTTCTAACAATATGGGTTCCTCCATGAGCAGGGCTGGTAGATACCTTTATTTTAGCATTAGCATTAGTTGGTGAGTGGCATATTAAAACGGTTTTTGTAAGACAATTGATACTATGTAAGGTTTAGTGTTCTATCAGCAGCTTCGGTTTACATATTGTATATTTGACAACAGATAGTGATCAAGCTCATATCCTCTGGTATGAGGTTCCATAGTAGTTTTGATTTAGCGATTCTGTGTTGTTGGGTTTTTTTTTTTAATTTCAAAACAAACATTTATTTTTCAAGGACCTGTTTTAGAGTTTTACCAGGTGCTTAATTAGTTAATTATGTTGTGGTTTTCTTCTTACTGTCACGCTTTAATTTTGCTGTGCCTTGTGCCCTTCATCCAGGCATGATAGCAGTCGGAATGGATGAAGAGTTGGGTCCACAGCTGTATAAGTGTGATCCAGCTGGTTACTACTGTGGCTTTAAGGCCACAGCAGCTGGGGTCAAACAGACAGAGGCCACCAGTTTCCTGGAAAAGAAAGTCAAGAAGAAGCTGGATTGGACTTATGAACAAACTATAGAGGTATGAGGGACACACACTCATGTTTTAGTGTGTGTGTGCCTGTGTGCACACAAAGGGTGTTCCAAATCTTCCCCCATTTTTCATAAGAGTTGAATTACAATATTTCCCTATTAATCAACATGGTCTTGTAATGGTCAAATAGGTTGTAATACATTCCAGAGTTTTCACTGACAGAATTTCCAAGCCATCAATTTTGCATCATATGTTTTAGAGGCAGACGGGTGGGGCCCTGATAAATTTTTCTTCTTTTTTTTTGGGAAGGGGGGGTGCATTGGGAAAAATTTTACAATTGTGTTACTTCACCACAAATCTGTGGGGGTTTTTTTGTGTGTGAACTCAGGGACCTGTTGCAGTCATGCAAGGAATTGATGATGTGATATTGGATGAAAATATGTGTTAAATATCAAGTCCCATCATTTATACAATATAAAAAAAAGATTTAATTTGTTCTTGTAAAAATTCAAAGCAAATAGGTGACATCTAAATTGAATGTTACTTCGACCTTTTACAACAGCCCTCTATTCTACAACTTAATCTTTACTGGTAAGCCAGCAGAGCAGGGTGAAAACATTTTTGCTGTGGTTGTTTTTCTAAAGGGTAGAAAATCTGTTCAGATGTCAACAGATAATAAAAATCTCAAGTTTTTTCATGGGAACACTGAACAGTGTATTTGCAGTTAAATCTTTACAGCCTGTGCATGTGCAGTTTAGGACACACACAACAATGTGCGATGCGCTAGCATAATCATAGGCTTTCATTCCGCTTTTTATACCAATTTCAAGGATCTCATAAATATTTATACATTATATTCTGTTTAATCAGATTACTTCCCACAATGAGCTCTTTTTTTCTCCTCTTCCCTCTTGCTTTCATGCTTCCCTCCATTTCTCCCCCATCTATTCCATAAAAACAGACGGCTATCTCATGTCTCTCAACTGTACTGTCCATTGACTTCAAGCCCTCTGAGCTGGAGGTGGGAGTCATTACTACAGGGGAACCAAGATTCAAGTGAGTATTTTTGTTTGATAGAGGGACAGAGAATATCCAAAACCCATGAGTGAGAAATATGATCCTTGCCACAGGTAATAGATCATTTCACTGGTCAGGGACTGTATGGTTATCACAGAAACATGGAAGAAAAGGTGCACAGCTTTACCTAAGCTTCCTCAGCAAATTTTTCTTTGTTGCCTTTGAAGGCTTTTATATTTGTGCTGAAACTAAAAAGAAGCCGTCTCTGTCCAAAATGCATCAGTTATGTTTAACATTTGAGAAAAATAGAGGTGTAATGGAAATTCCCTACAACTAAAACCAGCGATGACATCAAAGTAGAACAAAACAGCAGACCAAAAAATATGAACGTTAAATTCTGTGTTTGTATTCCAGGATTCTTTCAGAGTCAGAGATTGATACTCATCTGGTAGCTTTGTCTGAGAGAGAGTGAAGAATGTTGGCAGCCATTTTGCCGCCATCATCATTACCAGGATGATGAATGGTGTAACCAGAAAAGCCCCACCTCCCTCAAGCAAAAGTCTCATCCAGAAGAAAGGAGGAGCTGGTATCATCTTGTTCCTAAGCGGTGCACAACACTGTGAAGTTGAGATAAAACAATATAGAGCTCTGTGGTGTTTTTATACCAGGTGGACACAATATGTTACCCAGCTGCACTGTCTGCGTTCCTATTGTGGCACCTGCCCCTCCTCCATCCTCCCTGGTCATAACCAGGACCTTACTAGACATAATATTATCCACATATCGACCCCTTTTACATTTTCCTTCTGGCCACACGGAGATGTCTCTGCAGCCAACTGTCAACTGTCACAGAACCTGGGAAATTGCTGGACATTCACCTCGGTCCACCAGATATGACACAGGAGCCCGTTATGCTTCTTGGTCTCGATGTTTCAGACAGTCGTTAACCACAGTGCCCTGGCTGTATGTACCTCTGCTCAAATTTGGTTGTCAAGTGTGACATGAGCAGATAGAAAGATGGAAGTGTGGTAACACTACAACAACAGCACATTACCTCTTTTAAATATGAACTCAGTGGTCCAGAAGCATCTGAGTCACTGTATTTAAAACAGTGCTTCCTAACATCTTTACTCAGGGCCGCCGCTACTTGTACCTTTTTGAATCTGTCTGAGTTTATTCATCTTCCTTGGAGTCTCTCATCTCTTCTTGCCTTCAGCTCTGATGTTATAACCCAGGGAACGGCTGTGGGATTTCTCCCATTGTGTCAGTTATCACCAGTCACGTCTGTTTAGGTCCATTCAGGTCAATGTCAGCGGGAAGTCCTAAGTATTTCTTTCTCTCCCTTTTATCTTGATCCTTCTCCCCTCTGCTGCCATTGCTGTACAATACCGCACTTCTATTAAACAGTGTTTTTATTCAACACTTTAGTTTGGCTCAAATCCATTTTTGTTCATATTCAACCTTGAACTTTTGTATCCTTCGCATTTAACTCACACTTGTACGATGATGGAAATGTGAGTTGGTCCGAGCATTGCTGTTGTGGTTCGGGCACTTATTCAGACAGGAAACTGACATTTTTCATATGGTACGCCTGCACAATCTGTTGTAATGCTATAACACAAGTCTGTCTTTACAAAGTTCAATATTGTGATTTTGTTGACATTGAAAATTGGAAATGTGTAAATTTGACGATATATGTTCCTTAGGAAGTTGAATGTGTTCTTTTATTCTATAATAGTTTCAATTCATTCACATACATGAGAGGGTAGAGTATTAGTTACCCCCTTGAAAATGATACTCCAGTACAACAATGACCCACAACTATGATCTCAGTACTTAAACATGCAATTTAATTCAGACCTCTATGTGTCATAAAATCCTGAACATAATAAGGGCCTTAAAAGCAAACTTAACAACATAGCAAGCGTATTGGATTGCATTACATTGCACAGGTGTACCTAATGACTGACTCGATAACCGTGGCCGTGCTGCTATGCTGTCCTTTTGTTGACATCCACCACTTTCAGGTAAATATTTATTTTTCTATTATTACAGCATATAGGACCAGTTGATGATGATGAATATCAGAATTTGGGAAATGTTTTTTTATTTGGGCTGCTGGTGTCATACTGGGGTTTATGGTTGAATTTATACATGCAGCTGGAGTTGTCAACCTCCATAGATGGTCTACTGATTGGTCTGCAGCAGCTATTTTAGGTTTTCACGCTAAATGGATAACATGGATAACACTTTTTGTGATCTTTTGATGAATTGGGAAAATAATCTCATCTGTATTGAGAAATTGGGCAGAAGTTTTAATCTACAGCTCTTTGGATTTCTTGGTATAATAAGCTGCTTGACAGTCATACAGCCGTCATAGAATTGCATTACAAGTGTTTCAACCATGTTTATTTCACTGGAATTTGAGTAAAACTCCCTTCCTCTTTGTGCTCAACCGAGGCATCCTGTTCTGTGGAGATTCCCTTCTTAAAGAGGATGAGAAGCAGGAACATCACTAACAGCTGAGTGCTCTGCTTCTGGGAATTTCCTGTCCCATCCCTCTTACCCCCCACCCTCCAAAAAAAACTTCCTGATTTAGATGACTGAGCAATCAGCCTCATTCCACGCACACACACACACAAAATTTCCCAGAGTCTCTTATCTGTGTACACACACATACACAGCAGGAAGAACTGTGTCACAGGCTCAATTTGCCCCGAGTTCCTCATTCTGCGGTGAGTTAGTTGTCAGGTTCTCAGAGCTTTCCTGCACGACATTCATTATATGAAAACAAACAGCGGCAGGTCAGAACTGAACCTCAGCTGTCATGCTTTGATAAAGCTATTTATACAATTATACACTGATGGCAGCATAGAGGCACATGGTTTGTCATCTCCCATATAAATGCTGCCCTATAACATTGTCAGGCACTTTTGATTATATGCATGCTTCTGTATGATCTTTATATTGTAATACCACTGAGACTAGATGTCTGATGTGCAAGTGTAAAAGCATTATGGTCCAAACTCAGTGCCACACAGGACACTCATGTCAAAAATAAACCGCAAATATATTCACACGGGAGGTCACAACTGTTAAATACGTGTCTTTTAATTTAATTGGAGTGTGCTGGACTGTTTGCTGTCTGACATATACAACCTACTCAACTGTACACATTCACAGCTTCCATAAAAAATACATCTTCGTATACACAGCATTTACATTATCATACAACAGAGCTGTGTGGATGGATGTTTTTTTTTGTAATAATGATGCAATCTCCACAGAATACAAGTGATCCTCTTATCATACAGCAAAGCCATCCCATCATGTGTCGCGTGCTCACATCTCACTGTACGTTTGCTTTCCTGCGGCCCGGAGCAGCCTTGCTCGCATATTCTGTTTCGTTTGTCCTTGCAGCTGCCTGTCCATCGGATTTGGAAACGGTCCCGCTCACACTGTGTCACCCACGCTGTTGGGTTCCTGTGACGCAATTCCAGGAAGTAGATGAACCTGTCCTTTGCCGTCATCATCATCACAGCCTCCTGCCTCTGTAACTTCCTCTGTGTCATTTCCTGCTAATGGCCATTCCAGTGAATGTCGTCATAACCCACCTACAGACAGACGGAGTCAGAAAAAATATATATTAGTTAAGAATCTAAGCAGGAGCCTTTCATGTTTCATTAATGCCAGATTGATTGTACAGTCAATGATCCATATTTTCAACACACACCTCTTCATCAGACTGGACATCCTCCTCTTTCTCACTGTCATCGGATTCGCTGTCAGGTAGCTCCATCAGCTCGGGGTCGGTCCGTGAGTACAGTTCTTCCCTGATGTCGGAATTGTCGTAACCATAGGTGAGGTGGTAGGGGACGTGACCTCCAAAGGTCAGTAGGTTGGGATCTGCTCCTTTTTTCAGCAACAGTTTGACCAGTGAGAGATTCTGCTGAACCACAGCCAGATGCAATGCACTGCGGCCATTATGCTGCTCCTACGGGAACATTTTACTTTTATTAGAACAGGGAGAGGGAGAAGGAAAACAAACAAGAAGGCTCAGTTTTGGCTGACCCTCAAAATAACTTAGAATAATATTAATTGTGAAATAGAAAGTTTCTATAAGTCAATTTATCCAGTCTGGATTCTTACATATAGATGTGCGTTTTGTTTACCTTAGCATTAATGTCAGCTCCTAGTTCCACCATGCTCTCCACCAGAGAGAGGAAACCATAAACTGAGGCGAGGTGGAGGCAGTTCATACCTGCACAAAAAAAATAAATAAATAAAAATCAAACAAACAGCTTAACAGTTGCCACCAGATCAGTGGACAGATCAGTCAGCCCTCAATATGGGTTTCATATTGCTTCACATTGGCTGGAGACATTATTATCTTAAATACGCACTTAGATTTTCCCAGCACAGATTTTAAGAAGAATAACTTTTTTCACATGAATTAATTTTCCAATATAAAATTTGCTGTTTTGTTGTTCCATTTTATTTTGAAGATTTGGTTCCCCAAAGTAATTTGCAACCAAGCCAGAGGTGCCATTAAGCGTCTGTGTACAAATCTAAAAGAAGAACCTTCCACCTTTCTATTTGCAGCCTTAGGATCTAACATTATGTGCCTTGTAATAGATGGGTTACAGTCAGGATGAAATGCTATGAAAGGCAATGGTATTCCCCTTGCTTGCTCAAATGTTTCCTTCCTCCTAACCATAGTGTGCAGGGATAATGGGCAGCTGAAACGACTCTTTGTGCCCACCATCCCTCCTTTTAAATAGTGGTTCAGACCAGCAGCAGACTGGTTTCCATGCAGTACGGGTGGGCCACCACAGAATGGAAACTACCAGCGCCACAGAACAGAGTATTCTAATACTGTTGACATGTTACAATTTAACCCACGGCTGCTAAGTTTAAATTATTTTTATAGCCTAATATGCCAACAGATATTGTTCTAATGCCAACAGCTGAAACTTACCATTATAGTTGCAGGCGGCCATCACTGTGTGTAGATGCTCTTTCTGACAGTACTGCGTGATGACGCTGAAGCACAGCAGGTTACCTTGGTGACACGCAATGTGAAGAGGCGTGTCCCCTCGGTTGTCCACCAGCGTTGGGTCACAGCCGGACACCAGGAGATGCTGACACACGTCTGCCTGGTTTGTTATTACTGCTAAGTGGAGGGGTGTCTGGTGTGGGGAGAAACCACAACGAGACAGGTGAGTTAGTGAGTCAGCATGTGTTTTCCTTATTCTTTATACAGACAGAATATTCATTTATATTATGACAGGAGGACAGTGGGACAAGTTGTACAGTCTGAGTAAGTGAGGAGAAATAGGCAGACATGTATTGAAGAGTCAGATATGGTTTTGATCAATCTGAGTAAAGATCAGTATATTCTTTTTGTTGTTGTTGTTGTTGTTGTACCTGTCTCAGGTCATTTTGTGTGTTGAGGAAGTCTGAGTTTCTGGATGTGTCTATCATGGGTCTTATGTAGTCCTTGGCTTCATGGATGATGGCCAGGTGGAGCAGCCTAGAGAGACAGGAGAAGGTAGAAAACCTGTTAACACAAACGCATACAACATAATACAGCCAGATGATAAAAACTAAAGAAATAAGAAAACACAGATTTACTTCATACCTAAATAACCGCTAATAAACATAGTCGTGTATGTTGACTTGACACCTAAAGGTTTGCCTATTCCAAACAGCACGATCACTGTGTGATTTTTAGTAGATTACTGCAGAGAATGAAGAAATCAGCCCCGTGTCTATAAAATAACCCGATCAGTAGATTTCCAAGTCAAAGTCCACAAACTTTGAAAATATTGTCGACACCGTTTCTCTCTCCCTCTCTCTTCATGTAAATGATCCTGGCAGCGTCCTGCAGGAGCTGCTGCTCTGCTTATGAACGCGTCACTTGGTTAAATCAGTGTACCATGGTTTCACGCTTCATCGCTGTAAACGAGGCACTGCCGGTTCGACTTTCATCACGTTGTCCGTGCTTTACGCGAGTGGACGGAGCGCACGAGCTCTCCCCTGTGATCCTGCACCCAGCTCGAACTAGATTTCTCCGCGGAGGAATCATTTTCCATCAAAACAACCCCAGGGACTATTTTAACGTGAATCCCCTTGCTGGAGTGCAGCACTGAGTCACAGCGGTCTGTTGCAGGGTGTTGTTTTGCTCAAATTTTGGTCTGCTTTAATTTAAGGCCTTTTTTTTTTTTTTTTTTTTTTTTTTTTAAACGTTCCTCTTCCTCTTCTCGCTTCACAGGGGCGCGCGCCGGTCGGATTCCTTGGCGGCGCGCCCGGGACTTTCCCAGCCTGACCCGCGGCCATAGTAGATTCCCCTTCCTGATAATGGCCTTTTGTTTACGTCCACTATCACCCCGTCCGACCGCAGCTAGGCCCTTTAATGACCCGCAGCCCAGCTCGGGGTCCTCTCAACGCCGCGCCGCTGAATGTAACAAGGCCGAGGCCGTGAGAGCCGAGAGCAGGCCCGGGCCTGAGCTCCGTACTGACGGGCTGCAGCACCACATTCCCCACAGAGAGGGCTCAAATTACCTCCAGCTCCGGAGCTGGGCCTACTCCCGGGTAATCTCACAACACAGCCCAGCCTCTTATTTTAGCCATCACCTCACACTTACGTGTCTTCGTCCTCCGTGATCTGTGTTCTCCAGTCCGGCAGCTCGTCGGGCTCCGCCGGGAGCCGCGGCTGCTCGCAGTTCACCTGGAGCCGACGGATCTCGGCGGCCACAGCCTGGTACTCCTCCTCCTTCAGGGAGTCCAGGCCGCTATCCAGCCGCTCCTCCGTCGACTGGGCCGGCTTCCCTTCTTTCGACTCCCGGTTGTAATCCATTTGGTTTAATATACTGGTCCGGTGAAGGTCCATGGTGGTGTGTTGTCCGGGACGAGCTGCGCTTGGTTGTATAGTGGCGGATCTGCGCAGCGCTCTGTAAATGCCCTCTGGGTGGCTGAGACGGGCGGAGCTAACAACTAGGTGGGGGATTTCCACAAAACTGTCACTTAGAATAACACTGCGTACAGATTGCTGGCTCCAAGAGGGGATTTCTATTGAGACACATATAAATACACACCTCAGACTGTAACCAAGAGAGCAGGCCATTTTGCAGGCTACATCTGCTGCACTTAAAGACACATTTCTTCAATTACTTCTGCCTTTGTATACACATTTGCACTTAGAAAAGTGCCACATTGCTACAAACACAAATGCAGCAACTCTCGTCATCAGTAGTTTCATGCAAGCTATTTCAGTGCTTGCACCATTTTAGTATTCAATCAGCATACCACACTTTCCAAGTCAAAGTGGTCAAAATAGGAGCATGCATGCTCTAATTTGGACCATTATCATTGCAGCCATCACACAATAGTCGAATCAATAGTCTGTTACAAAAAGTTTAAGTTTACATGCTTTATATTTCCCCTTCAATAAAACTGGTCACATATTTGTTTGTGAATGATATTTGCCTTTAATCTGCATGAAAGCCTTAAATCTGCACCTTTTTCAATGTTGAGTCACTTAAACAAAAACAGACAATGCTGTGCAGATCCTCTGTGTTTGAGTAAGTGGGTAGACCTGTAGGTGAGGCGGCTGCAGCTCGCCCAGGAGTTTCCTCCAAAACTTTAAGTTTGCGTGCAACGTGATTTTACTTTGTTTATCATACTGTGGCAACCGTATGAAGAACTCGGGACTAAACCAGCAGGCCCTGTGCTGGAGTTTCCCCAAGACCCACAGGTCTGGACTAAAGTGCAAAAATTTGTGATATTTTAGCTATATCATAAAACTTTGGCTGGCCTGATAAGATAGCTAATCTTAAGTAATATATGAC
The DNA here is from genome assembly GCA_034769265.1 of Remorina albescens. Taxonomy (NCBI): domain Eukaryota; kingdom Metazoa; phylum Chordata; class Actinopteri; order Carangiformes; family Echeneidae; genus Remorina; species Remorina albescens. The sequence goes on along the minus strand of CM068488.1, from coordinate 16,742,497 downwards.
TCATATCTGTGTCTGTGCAATTCTGGTGCCTAATTGATTTAGTTTCAAAACTGTATCTTGCAGGCAGTGACGGAATCACTAATTGTTTTTCAAATCTTGCCAGCTATTTCTGAAAATTGTAAACAATCCAACTGCACTTTTTTTTTTTAAAAATTACTGGTGAGTGCATTAAACTCCCACTGATAATCTCCAAGTTTCTCTATTAACTCCACCATTAAAAAAAGTGTTTTGTAAGGCTGTGATCTGTCCCTTTAAAAGCTAACATTGAGTTGAACTTGAAGTTCTGGGGGCCTGAGGGAAAGTCCACACTTGTTCTGCCTCCCGTTGTTCAGTGCGTGCGACCAGTTAGACTGAAAAGCTCAGACTTCACTCTCAGCACATTTTACTGTGTTGTTCCTTCAGGAAATTGCACAAAAACATATGCAAATACACAATGTTGTAACAAGTAAAGTTCCTGTGCAAAATATTTATTTTTGCATCATTAACTAGATTAAAGTAATTACTTTGTTTACAGTCCTAAGTATACTTTGCTCCGTGCCAAAGTTTAACCCAGAGTTCAATTCCTGTATATCAGAGTATGCAAATTATTGTAGTTTGACTGCTTATCTGAATTGGCTGTGAGGACATGGTGAAAAGAGATCTGTGAGAATCCGGATATTGGGGCAAAGTAATGTACAGGCCTGCGTGACCAGAGAGATACGGGAAGAACAAAGCAGTTATGCACATTGGCACAAAGCTTCATTTACAAAGTGAACATTTCATATTTGAAGTACCTTAGAGTTGCTTGCCAAACCTGTACATCCAGCTTTCTCCATTCAACTTTACATTTCTGAATTCAACGTTATAATTAATCACCCCCCCAACACTTCACGCTTGCTTTTTATCTTATGTCAAATTTTTTGGGTGAAGCACAACACATAAAAACAGCCTTTTAACAAACACCCATTGCATTAACAGTGCTAGACACTGATATGAAGCACTAAAAAATATGCAAATATAATTAGATTTAGTGGATGAGATTCATTTTGACTGGAAACCAGTCAGATGAAACCAGTGCAGCTCAACTGACTGGAAATCAGGGGCATCGCTGCGATATCTGACACGAAATTCTGAAACAACTGATGCTTAAAACAGTACAGAAACAAAATCCCAGCATGCTGAAAGCTGTTTAACCATCTCAGTATCATCTCAGCGTTTGAAATGAAGGGAAGTGAACGCTGTTGCTAAAGTAATAAATGTTCCTGGATTTTTGTGTGCAGTCAGTACTTTTGGTGTCTTTTGTGGGCTTTTCTAAATATAACTTCAATTTATCAGCACTTGCCCAGATTACCCATTCATGACTGGAGTGTGCTTCATCTGGAAAATCAGGGGAAAGGTAGCAGGGACATATTCATGAAGTTGTGCATCAGTTCTGTTAATGTAATCTGTTTTTTACAACAAGAATTTACCACATTGCCACAGTTTTATCTAGCAGCAGCTTATTTCGCTGCAGTTGTGAAAAAGTCAAACCAGACATTTAATTGGCTGTAAAATTTGCCCGTTTGTGGGTAGATTACATTGATAATACTGCATGTGACTTATACAGTATGTGTGGGCATGCAAGTGTGCGCTTTTTGTGATACATATTTATACAGTATCATCATTTAATGTTGAAATTTTAATACATTTTAAGCTTTTACTCGAATAGAGCACATTTAAAAGACTGAGTTGAATGAATATCAGTCATTTTCCTCACATTATTCACCCCAGCCTTACCTCAGTTATCGTACAGATAATATAAAGTCATTGATCACACACTGGAGCTAATTTCCTGAAATTTAAAGGGTTTTTATATGTGAGTGAGATTAATTTAGCAAGGTTTACTTTACAACTTACTCTAGCACAACTATGTCATCTGATTCTCTAAAGTATATTTTAGAAGAATAAACATTGTTACATGATGTTACATAAATGTGTGACTCTGTATGTGTGTCTGTGGGAATCCCTGACTATTCATGACATGTGCACGCATGTACAACGCTGAATGACTCATAATGATTCACTCAACAAGCCACACACAGTAAAGTAAATTAAGGTAAAGGGTCAAAAGTAAGCAGTGACTCGTTAAATCACATTTTGAACTTGTGACTGAAACATAAAATCCCCAGAGGAACAGAGATTACACTTTGTCACTGCTATGTGCCAGGCAGGGACAGAGTGGTTTGTTCTCCTGCCCTTTCTTCCTCTCCCTCACCTGTTTCCTCTCATTGGGGTGGATAGACTCCACCTGAGGACACTTATCAACTGAGTGCTTGCTGACTCAGTGACCAATCACCTGCATGGAGTCCTCCTTTTAAAGAGGAGCTTGCATAAGGAGCAAAGAGAGGGCTCTCTTTTGTCAAAGCATGCCTTAGCTGTTTTTCTTTATTTGATAAGAGTTGTGGTGGGAGAAGGGGAAGGTAAGTGGGGGGTACTCCTATACATCACCTTAGCTAATGTTTTTGTCCAGGGACCCTATGTTTGTGGTGGGTGCCACCCCCTGGATGTTTTCGAGGCCCTTTTTTTGTTAGATAAGTAGTCAGGATTTCTTTTCTTTTTTTCATGTTTTCCAGAAAGGCAGGTAGCCTAGGCCTCATTTGTTTTGTATGTTTCTTTCCTGTGGCCCACCACCCTTGCCCCTTTTTCCCCACACATTTTGAGCCCTTTGTAAAACCTTTTTTCATAAGAATAGTTTTAAATAAATGGTCTTCACCTGCCAATCGACTCAGTGGAAATTTTGGTTCGTCAGGTTATGGTCCTTCTTCACCCCTAGCCTTAACCGAGCCATAACATCACCTTTATATCTACCTGCTTCCAGCTGTTTCCATTTCCTACTTCCTGGAATCTGTAGTGATGTGCTTATATTAGGTGAGAAATTTGACATTAATGTGGTGCTGTTTCAGTGTAGCATGGGACGAGGAAGCCCTCTTATCATGCTCTGTCATGTATAAAAATGCGGGTCAGATGCAACTGATTCTCAGAAAAATCTGAGTAACTTTGAGAGAGGTTTTTTTTTTGGGGGGGGGGGGGGGGGGGGTGTTGTTGGAGAAGAAAGATGTTGTGTTTAGTGTTTGAAAAAAGCAACAGGAGCAAGAGATGTCAGCAAATAGAGTGGGGGACAATTAAAATGAATTGGGAAGCAGCTCTTAAGTGACTGAGTATGTCACTGCAGGATGTGATCAGACTGAATTACAAAGGAAAGGAAGGATCGTAGAAGGTTTTTGTGTATAAAACCTCATTAAAGAAATGAACGCACATTGCACAGGTCACTGGCACAAAAACCAGAGGTGCTGATCTACAGAAATTTTGAAATGGGTGATGGTGTTGGATGAGTCATGCCCAACCATGCATGTGTGGCATACACCACCTGAATTTCACCTGACATTCAGGTGATTGTTTGTGCTGTGTAAGCATCTTTCTAGCATGGTTTGGTTCTGGTTTGTTCAGAGGGTGGGGTCACTGCAAAACAATTTTAGTGATTAGTTTTAATCTTACGATCAAACAGTTGCATCCTGATGGCAGTTGTGTCATTAGGAGGAGAATGACAGATGCTGAGATGTTTGACTAAAAATGTTAATCAAATGTTGTGGCCATTAGTCTCCAGATCTTAACTCAATTCAGCGACTATGGGAAGTTATTTTTATACCAAGACGTTAGACAGTGAGCTACACCACCGTCATTAAAAGAGCATATGAGTGATAAGTGGTTCATCCTCCAGTAGAGTTCAAAGACTTCTTGAATCAATAGCAAAGGGTATTGAAACTGCTCTGGGGGCAAATGCTGGCTTGACACCTGATTAAAGTTTTTCCCGTTGTTTCTTGAAATCAAATCGTTACATTGCAGACTTAGATTTATAGATGTATATATGAAGTGGAGCTGAAAAATAAATTTACTCAGATGTATTTCTTGAGTGAAAATGCACATTAGAGTTAATGGTAACTTTATGCTTTCATTTATTTATATTTATATATATATATATATCTCAATTAAAGGGTGACATGTAGAAATTACTCTTGGCATTTTCAACTTCACATTCAAACTGCTCAATTAAATAAAAACCTTTGGGTTTGCTATGCAAGTTGAAATAAACTTGAAATCTTACTTGTATGCTTAATTCTTCAATGTAGAAAACAGAAAATAACAGTGACTGTTCAGTAAAAAGCAGGCAATATTATAATATATTAATGAGTTTATTCAATTTTATCCATCAAAATGTTTGCTGTGAAAAGGAATGAATTCATTGAGGTAAAAGTTTAGGTGGAGTGAGACTGGACAGGTTCAATACACTGAAACATTGTGGGAATAAGACGGATTCCCTTTCCAAGAAACAAATAGATTTAAAACCATGAACCTGCATCTAACCAATTAATATTTTATTTAATATCTACAATCTTGCTAAAACCACTTAGCTAATGGTACCATCAGATGTGTCTTTGTGTTAGCAAACAGAGCACTTAACCTTCTAGAGAGAACAAAGACACAGCTGGACTCAGTACTCATTACTCTGCAGTAGTGTTGCTAACTCAGTTGTTGATGTTCCTGCATTTTGCTGAGTCTACATTATTGAGCCATGGAGGGATGTGCAGTCAGCAGGGCAGACTTCCCTTTACTGAAACTGTGTTTTTTTCACTCCTTGTGTCTCTTAGCATGTTGTTGAAAGAGTTACTAAACACATTCTGCAAACAGTGACGCTCCTGTAGAGATTCAAAGCTCCAGTTTCCTGTCATTTATTGATGGTCGGCAACAGAAAACCTGAGTCAAATGTTTCTTTCACGGAGGTCGAATCTAAACAATGACCTTAATGTGCCAACAGGGGGGAGCTGACCTCATCCAAGCTGATGAAGGCTGAGCTGGTCACCATGTGCAGAGACACGCAAGCAGGCCCCCTGCACGCTCCACCCAACAATGGCAGGGGCAATGCACCAAGGTGGGTCACCAGGAGGATTCAACCCATGAAGGGGCAACTGTTTTCCCTGCAATCAAAATCTCTGCCAGCAGGGGGAGAAAGAGCTCTTCTGTCTTGACTGCTTCCACAGTGAGGTCAGAGGTCAGTGTCAGCAACCTTTTCTTCAGCATTGTGGAGCTTGGCTCACGCACACATTTAAACCTGGATCATTTGGTGATCGAGAGCCAACCTAAAGGTAAACCTCCAACACAAAAAAAAGACAAGTATCCTAAAGAGCTCAGGAAAAAAAATGTTAAATTGAACACACCTCCAATTCTATAATAACCAAACAGACACCATCTGCTGATGAACATTCAGAAAAGTTGAAATGAGACGGGATTGTTTAGAGGAATGACTCAAAACAACAAAACAGTCTCAACTCAGCTTGACTTATCTTTTCATGGATCTTTCAATTATATCATCAGGTCCTCAACTTTTAGGTCTTCTAATACCCGTTAGATCAGTTCAGACAGGTTAAAAGTCCATGTTTCATCAAACTACTTCCCCCAAACCAAATAAGTAATCTCATAGATTTCTTCAAGTTACAACCTGGGTTCTCTGAAAAACCAACAAAGCAGCCCCAACCACTTTGAGTCCTGAACCTCCACCACTAGATGGTGACAGATGATCAGTCACACAGAGCACAGAGTGAGTACTGCGTACATATAATACTAATGTTACAAGTACAAGCAGGGAGCACAGGACCAGTGAACTGACGGGGATTAGCAGGGCCTTCTGCTGCTTATCTCTCCAGGTTAGAGCAGTAAATGACAAGTGAAACTGCCTTTTACTGTGGACACGCTATTTTGGAGATGTTCATAGGTTCTAACAACTTTCTAACAGTGTGTTGGAGAAAAATGTTCTGTATGGCAGTGAAGAATAATCTTTTGGTTCTACGAATAAGCCTTTTAATGACACTTTAAACTGATGGAAGGCTGTGAAGTGTGAATTTGAGAAGAGAAGACTAAGTTTCACTAAAATCAATTTCTGTCAAGGGGATTGTGTCTGTGTCCCTCTCCTTTGTTAAGATATGATCTTTTATTTATTGAATGTTAATTTATATTATAAAGTAATTTTCTGAGTGGCCACCTAGATGTCATCTAGGAGATATTGCTTCATTCTCTCTTTTAACTGCGAACGACAGAAATTGTTTAAGCGATGGGGCTCAAGGGGCCTTCAACTAAAACCCTTTCAAGGTGAGACAGCCAAATGATGCATCACTTCACATACAGAGGTGTTAGCTACCCCACACCCAGCATCATTAACTTTAAATTAAACCTATTTTCACTGTGACGCCTAACTCAAGGCTGATCCTGAGGCAGAACTAAAAGACTCCTAATCACGTAAAATGTATCAAATCTGATGGAGTATTCTCATCACATGTTTGGTTCAGCAAACACTAACATAATGAAGGAAAAGGGTACCTAGAAGAGACCTACATGGGAAAGTACAGTGTGTGTTTGGCAAGAGGCTAAGATGCTGATTTTTTTTTTACTGAAAAATTGAATTTATTTTTCTATTCACAAGTACTGACTTTTAGATATATATATATATATATATGTTTAAAGTTTGTCAGGAAATAACTGAATTTGAGACTGAACTTGAGTTGAACTTGAGTGCATGGGCAAAACGTGACACCATTAGAACTTAGAAAAGTCCCTGGCGGTCAAGCCAAGAATTACCTCAGGGAAAAGGAGAGACCATTATTTTAGGAGAAAGTGTGTATTAGATTTTAGAGGAATGGGGAGGAACTTCTCCTCCTTTGGGTTAAAAGGACAGAGCTTTCCACACAGAATATAAAGACAAGTCCGGAACAGACTCTGGTTTACATCCAATTTTCACAGGAATAAATCCTGCGGCACCAAGCTCAGTCTGTCCCAGTACCTTTTGGGCATATTTTCCTGACATACTAAATAGCATTCTTCTTACATATTGAACACTCTGTGCCACTGTTAGTTTGTAAAACTAAATGTTGGAATTAAGGTAGCTAGTCACAACTGGCCCCGGCCTGGACTTTAATTTTACATCCAAAAATAATTATGCAAGAGTACAACTTGCATCATTCCTGGTTAAGATGTAAACATGTAAACAGAGACAAATGGCACAACAGTTCAGCTGTATAATGCTGCAGTACTTAAAGACCTGTGACTGAGAAGCTCAGATCAATAGAGTCATTTTCAGCAAGTCTGGAGGATTATCCACCTCACTGCCCACTGATGTGATGCAAAGTAAAGAAAGACACGCACACACACACACACACTCACACATGTACACACCCACAAACAGACAGACAACCCATATCCTCTAGCTGGCAGCCTGTCCAGATTGTCAGTGGATCCATATTTTTGCAGGAAGATGAGAACATGTACCCTGTTTTAAGCTGCCCTGCTCTGCCCATCCCTGAGCACGGATACATCCTATTAACCTGAAGCCAGATCATAATTTCTTCCTTTAATACAATTTAAATTACCGTCCCTTTGGATATTACCACATGATGTATGTAAACAAAACAGTAAAAAGAAATCTCATTGTGTAGGTAACAAAAACAATATCACAGAGACACTGTATTAATGGCTGTTGATGGGTACACACACACAACCCCTGTGTTTAAACTGCACTTATACTAACATTTTGTGTTGTGCTGACAAAATGATGTGGCGACATTTCAATGAATAGCCCATCTGCAGTGTAGTGGAAAAATATAATGATGCTATCTTAAAAATATTTTAATGTAACTTTGACAGGCTACAGCTCATTTGCCATCCACTGGGATTAAATTTATGTGCTGCATTTGAAAGCCTTTCGGTTGTTGCTAATTGTCTGACACAAAAGCTAGACAATGTATTCACTTCTAATCAGTAGAGAAGGACTGAATTTATTGCAATGGTTGGAAAATTGTGTAGCCAGGTATTCATGACTGAACATGTATGTTTTACTGTTAATACATGAAGAGTCTAATCTATGAAAACAATGACATTATGCAATTATTAGTGATACAGAAAAGTATATCAAAATATTCATAAAAATTTAAGATGCATTCTATAATTATAGAGAAATCAAGTCACAGTACATCTTTATTTAGTTACTAAACTATAAGATCCAAAGTCACAATTTGTTTATTACTCTTGACTCAACATTTATTTTAATTTGTGAGACTTCACCGTTTTGAAAAGGAGCAGAAATGAAATGATGAAAATGAAAAGAGGCCTCAGTCACTCCATCTGTACTGTTTCAGTCAATGGGGTCAGTGAAGGGATAAACCAGGTCAAGGTTTCCTCTCCGTGGGAGACAATTACAGCGAGAAACACATGCACACCAAAGATTCAGGGGGCTGTGTGCTTCATTAGTTTTTAGTGTTGGACTCACCACTCATCTCATCTCTATTCCCCAGGCGGCTGTCGTCCAGCCAGGAGCCCGACCCTCAAGCTCGTTCTCACGCTCATCCGCCTTGATTGATTTCCAGGGAGCGACGCCGGCTGGCCTGGGCCCACTGGCCGAGCTATAGAGCGCCTGGCCCGCACGGAGGAGCCGGCCGAGCCCGGGGGAGAGGATGGATGGATGAACCAATCTCTGTCCGATCTCTTATCAGCCAGAGCAGCTTCTAGTGGGGGAGGACGGCTGTGACGAGTACACACACACACACACACACACACACACACACACAGATTATCATCTTGTTCCCTCTTTCACCGCGCTGTCCCTCTGTTCTGTTGTATAGATAAGGCAAAACTACACACACGAGCACACACACATGCAAACAAACACACGCACACACAAGCGGAGGGAAAGACAGGCCCGAGGTATTCCCACCAACACCGACAAAGACACTGATAATCACACTCACTGTCACACTGTCTTTAGTAAGCTTTAAATGATGATCTGTATCTGAGGCTGTTCCTAATGATACACAACATGTTACTTTAAACACCATCGATACACAATGCATAACACTATTGTTCAACTGTTGGCCTACGGTAATGAAATAAATAAATTTTACTGAGGATTAAATCCGGCAAGAGAACTGTTATAAATACACACAAAAAAGCATATAAAACGCAAAACCACAATAATAATTAGAAGTTGTAGTAGGTGTGTAGTTGACATACATAGATTTGTCCTCCATTTCCTTTCTATCTTTAGTGAGTTGAAAAAAGGCTTTTGTTAAAAACTAAAAACCTGAAGCTGCCATTTCATTTGAAGCTGACAGAAGAGGCTCGGACTCAGCCCGGTAAAAACAAGCAGCCTGAATGCGTCTCTTTACGGCTCTCAGCTGCAAACACTTACAGGCGGAGGAACCGTTCATGTTTAAAAACATATTTCTGTTCCAGACAAACCTGACCGGAACCTTTTCATCTGAATGTGTGTGTAAGTCTGAACCTATTTCAATAGAAAGATGTGGTTTTTTTTTTTTTAAGTTTACACGAATCTGAACCATTTTTCTGCTCGGACACTTAGTTTCAAACTGATAGTGGAAAATATGTGAACAGATCATTTTAGGGGAGTACTGCTTGTGTGTGTGTGTGTGTGTGTGTGTGTGTGTGTGTGTGTGTGTGAGTGAGAGTGAGTGAGTGAGTGTGAGTGTGTCAGAGAGAGAGACAGACAGACATAGAGAGGAACAAACATGCGCATCACTGACACTGTTGCCTCTCGTGTTCTCCTCACACCTGCGTGCGCCTCCTCATCCTCTCCCCCTCTTCCCCCCCCCACCTCGCTCTCTCTCCTTCTCTCTCTCTCTCTCTCTCTCTCTCTCTCTCTCTCTCTCTCTCTCTCCTCTTCAAAGCTCCAGGACTTGAAAGTGGGTCCTAGACCAGAGTTGTTCTGGTGCCGAGCACCATCTTCATCGTCAGCATGCCTCGAGGATTTCTGGTGAAGAGGAACCGGCGGTGCTCGGCGTCCTACCGGCTGAGGAACAACAACAAAGCCGTGACACATGACGGCCAGCGGAGCGGCGGTGACAGCGCCGGAGCGGCTGGACCCCATGCCCCGAAGGAGAGCGAGGTGCTGAGTGTCTTCCAGTTTGAACGTCCGGATGGACCACTCCCGGTGTCCCGCGAGGACTCCGCCGGTGTCAGGGAGGCGTGGAGCCCGCACGTGGAGTCCGCGCTGGAGGCTGAGGCGGACCGGCGCGCGCAGTTACCGGAGTCCGAGGAGCAGGTGAGCGAGGTGGACGTTCTGACCCCCGACGGCCATTTCTCCTGCTTCTTCCCACCACCTCCACCTCCGCGCGACCTGACCTTAACGGAGGCCCGCAGCCCCGTCAAACCGGTGGGCACGAGACTGCTGGAACAGCACGAGGAGGGAGAGAAGCAGCTGCTGATTTCCGGCAGGTGCCTGACATCATCCCCAGTGTCGGAGCTGCCGTTCCTCGTGAGCTCCGCACCGACCTCGGTGTCAGCTTCCATAGAGAGGCTCCTCGAGAGCAGCGGCCGCCTCCACGCGCCATCCTACGGTCATGCTGACAAGTTTGACCCAAATATGACCCACGTGCACCTGTTCCCGCCACTGACGCTGATGAGCCAGGAGCATCACGCGGGGAGGAAACACTCATTCCTCGAGCCGGATCAACGCTTGAACAGCAGCAGACACCACAAACAGTCACCAGGGAACCCGCCGAAGAAGCACAAAGTCAACCGGAAGCTCAACTTCGAGGATGAGGTCACGACCTCTCCGGTTTTGGGTCTGCGGATCAAGAAGGAGGGCCCGGAGCTGATGAGACAGCGGGAGAAGTCGTCCGCTGCCGGCGGGAACCAGCCTCTGGGAGAGTTCATCTGCCAGCTGTGTAAGGAGGAGTACCCTGACCCCTTCTCCCTCGCGCAGCACAAGTGCTCCCGCATAGTGCGCGTGGAGTACCGCTGTCCCGAGTGCGACAAAGTGTTCAGCTGTCCCGCAAACTTGGCCTCGCACCGCCGTTGGCACAAACCCCGTTCGGCGAACAACCAAGGAGGAGAGACCCCGGCAAACAAGAGCCAGCCGTTAAAGGAGGCACGAGGGCTCATCTCGCACGAACGGCCGCCGTTAGAGATGGAGGGCAAAGAGAACGAGCTGCTGCGCGTGAACAGCAATCAGCACCACCGAGCGCTGGACAGCTCCCGCATCAGGCGCGAGCCCTCCCTGCTACTGCTCCACGCGCGGTCCCGGGACAGCCCAGACAGAGACAGCCGCGCGCCCCCTCACTACGACTCCCCGCCACATTACCGGAGGCCGATGGACAGCTGTCTGGACCTGCAGCAGCACGTAAGGGCGGCGGACAGCCCGCCGTCCAGCCTCCTGCTCCTCAACGGCAACCCGGAGGAGCGGGCGGACCAGCAGCAGCAGCAGCCGCCGCCGTCACTGTCGCACCCTCCCCTACAGTTCGTCCAGTCCTTAACGGAGGAGGAAGTGTACGAGTGCCGGTACTGCGGGAAGAAATTCCGCCGACAGGCTTACCTCAAGAAACATCTGGCCGCGCACGAGATGACAGCAGCGCCGTCTCCGCCGCCGCCGCCGCCTTACAGCCAGGCGCGAGACAGCAGCAGCGGTCAGAGCCAGGTGTTCCTGTGTCACTTGTGCGGCGCGCGCTTCCCGTCGCCGGAAATCAGGGACAAGCACCGTCTGTGGCACGCGATGAGGGACGAGCTGCTGGCGGGATCGCTGGGAGGAGGACTCCGGCCGGATGTGTTTCAGGCGCACAGAGAGGAGAGCGGCACCGGGGAAGGTGAGCAGCAGCAGCAGATCTTCACCTGCAAACACTGTCCGTCCACGTTCTTCAGCTCCCCGGGGCTCACCAAACACATCAACAAGTCTCACCCCACCGAGAACCGGCAGGTCATGCTGCTGCAGATGACCGTGCGACCGTAAAACTAAAGTCTGGTGAGTGATCAGCATTACACGGAAACTGTTAGCCGGTCGTTTCGCTCACACACGCGCGTGTACATGTATGTCAGCTGTCCGGTGGTAAATAGTGACGGAAGCCTGTTTGTTCCAGCTGTGGTCAAAGACAGAAGGTCGATCATTAATGTCACAGGATGAGGAAGACGGTGGAGTCTCTGTGCCTTCTGTTTAAAGACCGTCAGAGATGGACCTGGCTGTCTCCTCGTGGTCCGGTGTGACTTACTGGGGCCACGACGAGAGAATTAAAAATTCAACAGTTCAACTGACAGTGCTGAAACTAAATAAACACACAACCAGGGCACTGAAACCACGTCTGGAAACACAACCTGTGTGTGGTTGTAAATTATCATCATGAGAGAGAAAGGGACATTTTCATTCACCTGACAGGTGACAGACCCAACATGTTCATCAAATCCACTAAAATTTCATTTTTTTTTTTTTTTTTTACTGGAGGTAAATTAAAGTGCCCTTTATTCATAAAGGTTATTTCTTATGTTGAAATCCTTTGAATGAAAGCACATGATCTCAATATTTGATTTGTTGTTCCAAGGGTTAGTCAATGACACAATCATAAATCAGACCGTTTGTTCACGACTAATTTGTTAAACAGAATTGAGCTTCAATCTGGAAATGACTGTTAGAACTAAGCAAATGGTACAGGCTGATGTGATAAAGGACATTTTGATTATAACTACGAATTATATTTATGGAAACGATGACCAACACAACTCTCTCCACATGTAGCAGATGTGGAGAGGCTCATGTTCAACATGTTCGTGTGGCAAAGCAATCAGATTACACTGATGTTAAGCAGAACAAGTGGGCTACATTACTGACCAATGACCCATGATCACGTTTTAGAAAGTGACCTTCCATAACCTAAACTGGAGACATAATCAATGTCCTAACTCTATTTCATGTACAATGACAAATAACTACATAAAAAGAGAAAATAATCAGATCATCAAACAGAATATGCCTTTTATAGTAAATGTGCCAGCTTAATTTATCAGCTGTAAAATATTTTCATACAAAAACATTTAATGTTAGTATTGCTAGTGACAAAATGTCTTTTTTGTTTTAATGATTATAAATAAATGTTCAAATATTTGCTAATATCATGATGCGGAAATGTAATTGTGGTTCTAAGAAGCCTAGTAATATTTTGATATGTTTGAATGTGAAATTTATTGTAAATTATTGTCAATAAATGGTAATACACTATAATCAGTTTGCAGTTCCTGCTCTTTTAATTTGTTCCTGTTGTTCCATTTCATGGGTACACACGCACAAACATACACAACAGATGGATGAGTCCTGCAGTGAGTGGTACGAATCATTTATTGTTAAATTCCATCATTGCACATCCACACTCTGTGTGTCTGAAACAGATGTTACACATTTACATAATACACATTTGACAGTAACATAGTGCGAGGAGTGTGTGTTGTGGCACAGCTGTTACGTGGTCAACAGAGGCAGTTAGTACTGAACTGGTGTCATGCAGTTATCTATAGTCAGTAGTTGTATACATCAGCTGTGCCAGCTGAACCCGTATCCATGGCAGCCCCCCGAGCTCAATCTAAGTCGGCCACAGATGATGCAAATTGTTATTAATGGAGGGGAATCTGTGCAAATAGGGAGAGGAAAGGGGGAGTCTCTCTACAAACAATGAAGGTTTGGGCCAAATAGGCTGAAAATATTTTTACTCAAACAACTGGAGTGAAATTCCTCCAGGAGACAGCGCCTCGAGGGAGCTGATAAGTTTTTGATAATGCTGACAGGCTTTGGGTAATTCGGGTTTTCTATACTTTTTGGTTGCTGCTAATCAGATGTCTCAGACTAAACGCACATGATTTAATACATGTGAGTTCAGTACAGTCAAATAAGCAAAAATGTTTTCATGCCAATTCATGCCAAAAGAAAGGGAGTATTTACAACCTTTAAGGCAAATTTGAAGTGCGAGTTTTCAATCCTTCTTGTGTGTTACTGAAGCAGCACGAGGAGTCAAATCATTACATGGAGTGGTAAAGTTTTTTCTTAACCGAGGAGGAGGTGAGGATTTGGTATTAAGGAGAGTAAATAAACAGGGCAATGCTGTGTGGGTCAGAGTCTGTGATCTGGTCATGGGAACAGGTTCAGGTTGTTTACAGGATGTAACCAAGCAACCAGGGACTGGGAGCTGTAGTCTTTGTTCAGCAGGTACAGATCAGTTCCACTGGATCACTGGGCCTCATTCAATAAACAATGCTTCAACCTCAGCAATGATAACTGCAACAGCAATAATTTATAGAAGGGACAACTTTGACCTCAGCTGACTTCAAATATTCACACACAAAGTAACACAACATGAGTTTGACCTCAATTTACAGCCTCTTTTTTTTTTTTCAACATTTTGAACCCCATGGAGGGGTCAAAAAAAGTTTTTACAATCCCTTTCCACTCTACCGAGACACTATGGCTGAAATAATAATAAAAAAAAATAATAATAACAGAGCAACAGAAAACACAGGTGTGAATACAATTACTTCAAGCAGTGAAGCATAATGCAAAACCTTTAACTTTGACCTAGACTTTCAAATATAGATTTTTCATGTACATGTTTCCTTTAGCAGAGATCAGTCTACAAAAAAAGAAATAACTGACAAACCGTCAGATTAAATTAATGACATAACATTCGATCCCGATGAACCCTGGAAAACCACAACTGTGACATACAGTACTCACCCATTAATGATCTTTGAAACCATGTCAGTTTTTTAAGTTGAGCTGAAATGAGGACAATAAATATCGTCATGGTAGTGTAACAGTTACATTGCCTGCATTGAATAAATGCGGATCCCCTCCATCCACAAGCAGAACTGGGGATGAGTCAATATATGTCTATATAAAAAGATAGCATTCGCATCCAAGTGAGGATAAACTGACATCTCTCTCTCTCTCGCTCTCTCTTTGGCCTTAAATCTACAGCATCTCTCTTTTGTATACTTTGATATACCTCCTTAAAATGCCTCTAACAAATTAACAAAACAAAACACTGGGCGCCAGAAGCAGAGTCAGAAAAACAACCAGATATTTAAGAGTTGAAAAGTTCTCTCACAGCAGTTTATCAGGAGTGATATGGTCTTAATCCGTCAGTACACAGTATATTCTGATAAATAAAACATTGTTGTTAGAGTGATAAAATACATTGAACAACAGTTGATGCCAATTTTCCCCATCCTAGCTATGATACCATGGCTAGACTTATCAACTGTAAAGTAAAGTTGGCTATTTGAGCTGAAATGAGATCATGGTTAGGTTTCCGAAGCGTGTGTGAGTGCAAATTGGTTGCAAGAGAGAAAAGACTGAAGCAGAAAACATAGTGTTGACCCACTGTCAGCAGATATGTGGTCTGAGGTTAAACCAGGTTGGTTTTGGCAGCTAGTCTTGTAGAACAGTATATACACAACAAGCCTCCTCACACAGTACACATTCTCATAGATATCCATATATGCACTATGCTTGTATCTGTGTGTATATATATATATATAAACACACATACAGATATATTTATATTTATATATATATATATATTTATATGTACTCAGCCGGATAAAGGAAGTAAAGTTGTGGTTTCATTGCATCAGACAACAGAGTGACTAAAAATACAGCAAAACTCTCGTTTGGATGAAAACATAAAAATAATAGATGCAATGAACATCAGTGCTTGTCCACATTTTACAACATGAGCAAAAACTACAGTAACAGCTGCTTGTTCTTTCATCAGCTTGCCTTGTTAATGTTCGAGACAAGTCATCACCGCGCATACAGTAACATGGCTGCACTTTCAGTCCCCTTAGTTTTCCTCTGAATTCAAATACTTATATTTGGCTTGAGAACAGCATCACGATCACAAGACGTGCTTTTTTTAGTGTTTGCAAATGAATGAGATTCTATTTACATTTTGAGGATTGAATAGAGACTCACCTCTGGCGTTGACCTTTTTAGACCTAATGCTGCACTGAGAGCAATAATAGACTTGTATCCTGCTGTCTCCATGCAACACTTTACAGCCATCACTCGCACTTCTTTCTTTTTTCTATCAAAATTCCTGGTTCTAACTGTACACACACAGTCTGACTATAGTACAAATATACAAATTTCCTTCTCTGTCAACTGTCAACACCATGCACAGACTGAAGAGGCTCCACTCTTTGTTTATCATCATCATCATCATTGTTTACAGAACAGTGCGTAACGTGACACAATGCAGCTTTTTGCAGTCCGAGCTAACACTGGAGTTTTTAACATGGCACAGGTTATGAATTAATACTGCTCAGTACACGTAGCACTTAAACAGTTTTTCCCCACTGTGGCAAATATCAGCATCAGCACTGGGTTTACTGGTTTCTCTGTTTTTTTTGTTTGTTTTCTGAGCAAAGCTGAGGATAAATACAGCAGCTGGGAGCAATTTCAAAATAAAGTTACAGCATAGTATAGTCCATGAAATACTTTCACGTGCTTTTAGAGTACAAATGTGCGACCAAGCGTTTTCTAAATAAAAGACCAGTGTCTAATCAGAGCGGCATAATGCTGGAAGTGACAGAAAGTCATCTGCCAGATCGTTGAATGTCAATTTTTCCTGTTGAAGGTATTTCCTGCTGAATATCAATGTGAATTTCCCCAGAGCAGGTCATTTAAGATGTGTTATTCTCTATTTCTTGTACTTTAAGTGCAGTTACAGATCAAATATCCCCTGGAGTAAAACCTTAACGCAGTAAATCTCATAGGTTGATGTGAGAAGAAAAAGACCATTGTTCACTAATTATGACATAAAGGGTAAATTCTGACCGAGCCAAGTAACCTGGAGGAATCAAGTCTTATTGGCCGATCCAGAGGAGCGTCGAAGCTTCATGGACATGCGACTCTTACTAGTCCGAGGAGACATGGGGGACGCCGAGTCGCTCCCGGCCTCCCCAAGAGCCGGACTTTCTCCCCGAAGAATCTCTAGGCAGGAGCCTGAGGAGGAGGAGGAGACAGGGTGGCGAGGGGGTAGGGGCATGGGAGGAGGAGGATGGTTTATTGGGGGATGGAGGGATAAAGGAGAGGAGGTAAATAACAGGAGAAAAGGTTGAGGGGACAAAAAGAAAATTACACCAAGCCCCATGATGCTACACTGCACCAGAATGCACCAGAATGCAAAGACCTACAGTGACAAACACAGAAAGACAGACAGATAGACAGCGACAGATGGACTATGGACAGATAGACAGACAGGCAGACACACTGACAGACAGCTATGGAAAGACAGGTAACATATAAGCTTTATTGACTTGTTTTTTATTTTATACTGGTTTCTTTCAAGTTCCTTAAAAACCACTAGACAAATTTGTGTCCTGATTATGAAGAAAAAAAACAAACAAAAAACAACTGCTCTGTTGATATATCAACCTCATCCGCTACTGAAATACAACCCAACAAAGTTTGTCACTGTATGTGCAAAAAGCTACATTTAATTTATTTAAAACTATACAAACAAAGTAGACATCAAATTTTTGAAACCTGCATCATGAAACTGTTATTGACACTTTTAATTACTGAATTAAATTTCATTTTAACAACTCAGGTCTCCTGAGCGCCACTGCTCACCGTGTTTCAGTGGAGAAGACAAAAACACTGTTGATACAACATTGTTACACAGTCAGGTTTCAATGTGTCAAAGGCCATATTCATCAACTTACCATACAGGACAAACTAAACCACTAAAGAAATGTGGCCTTTTCTATCTATAGATCATACCATTCACAGCTAGCATGAAGGACCTTCTGCTTCAGGCCTCTCCCCTTCACCCTGAGCAGGTTAAAGCTGTCTAGTGGTTTAGGGACCATCAGATACATGACATTATGCTCCTCTGGAGGAGGGGAGGAGAGGACAGGAGAGCAAGGGAAATAGAAAGAAGATGAAATTCAAGAAAAAAAGGTGAGACAAAGGCCGGGAACAAAAAGAGGTGAAAAGAAGGGAGCAAGGTGGATACAGAAAAGAATGGAAGGCCACAAAGGAGGAAAATAGAAATTAGGGAAAGAGACGAAAGGATAATAAACAGGAGAGAGATAAAGGAGCAGGTATAAAAAGGAAGACGTGACGAAGGAGTGTGAAGGAGGGATGGTCAAGGGGAAGGCAGAACAGAAAAATGAATGAAAAGAGAATAAGAAGTTGTAACATGTAAAGAAAAACTGTTCAAAACATTCAACAGAATGGAAAACACAAAGGACACAGAAGACAACACAGAATGTCCATTTATCTGATGATACAGAAAATATTATTACTAGATGATTCTAGGCTTAACTTGGCTTTTTTTCACATTTCAAATGTAGCAGCCCAAACAGCTCAAAGCCAAAGAAGAAATAATAACTGTTAGTTGAAGGCAACACATCCAGACAGTGTGCATCTATGAATATTATGAACTTATATTCCTTACCAAGCTTGAATGTGTATTTGTGTGTGTGTGTGTGTGTGAGAACAGATAAAGCATCTACAGTGGTGCTACATCATCAAAACCAGGAATACAGGAGCATACAAAAGGTTGGAGGGAAAGCTTCACCAGGTCAGTGTGACATTGCCGGTTAAGAGAACAAATAGGAAAGTTATTGTGACTGAAACAGACAGAAGGAAAAAGTCTTTGCATCATTATAAAAGGATTTTTCACTTTCATGGTGCCGCTGAGTGTAGGTTGGTATGAGATTCAGTGTTTAAGGAATTAAAGTCACACAGTGTCAGTCAGACGAGCATAAAAAACAAAGCCTGTCCACATGGAAGTACATGCACGGGTCAAAAACAGGAACAAGACTATTTCTAAAAGTTTGATTCACTGTTTTATCTTATAAAGCTGCGATATGATCATGTTTTTTCGCATTGAAATAATGGCAAAAAAATTACTGATCAATCAATAAATATTGATATCTTATAATACTTAAAGAATAATCATTCAACTCTGTTGTGCTGCTTTTTTTTTTTAAACTTCCTTTCAGTTCCTTGTTATCTATTTGCCACAAAAAAGCAGACAGATAAAGTCATCAATTACCGGGCAAACACAACGGACAATTTCAGAGCCTGATACTTACATTAAGAGGAGGTGGAAACAAAAAAAAAAACAACAAAAAAACAATCGAACTAAAAGAAAACCGGATATTGGACTAGATAATAGAAACAGTTTGCCAACATGTCTTCTGTAACAGCCTTGGGCAGTTCTAATATCTGTGTTTGGTTTAAGTCAGCCAAATGTTCCCAAGTTTCAAGAAAAATAGCTTATCCCATTTTAAAATAATCACAGCAATGACAGAAGAACAGCTTTCCTCATGTCCTGTTACAGCCATAGTGAGTCACACCAAACTACACCCACAGGTGAGCTGAAAATGACATTTCCTTTTTAACAGTAACATGCAGACCTGCTTCAACTGCAGAGGACAAAGAGGAAGAAATACAAAGTGATGCAGGTTCGTAGGAGAACACAGGTTAGGATGTCAGTAGGAAGAGCCAATCAAAACAAAGCATGTCAACGATAAGGCTTACCTTTTAACTATAGGCAAGTGAAACATTACGATCTAAAGGAAGGGGGAACAAAAGGAGATTAAAAAAAAAAAAGGAAGAGGGAATAAAAGAAACAAACCAAAAAAAAAAAAAAAAAGAACAAAATAAGTAAATAAAAAAAACAAACAGAAAAAGAGAATAATGTTTGATCATTGTGCTGTTAAGGGAGGGGAACCTAATGAGAGAGAGAGAGAGAGAGAGAGAGAGAGAGAGAGAGAGAGAGAGAGAGAGAGAGAGAGAGAGAGAGATAGATAGATAGATAGATAGATAGATAGATAGATAGATAGATAGATAGATAGATAGATAGATAGATAGATAGATAGATATACAGATGAGTGTAGTAATTTGAGCAGGGTTTATTTCAGAGCACAGGCTTATTACTCATTAAACAATATTAGATTACTATATAAAACCTCTATAATATAGTGTAATCAGAGGCTATGAGAAGCCAGAATATCTTATGAACAACTTATGAGAGTGACTGACAAACTTTTTGACCCTGCACTCTGAAATGGCATTTGGGGCTGAACAACAAATCAACAACCCCAGACAAAGATAAGAGGAGCTTTAAACAGCACCTGATATTCTGCGGTGGATCAGGTTGTACTGGATGTCATTCAGCCTCAAAGCAGGTTGATTACTCTCAAAAAATTAATGATTTTGACACAGAAAGTTGTGAGATGAGGGGTGGTCGGTAAAGAACAACAAAAGTGATCAATCATACATACTGGAAAACACTTATAGCCTCTTTATATGAGGAACCTTTATCCCTATGAAACACTGATTTGTGATGTGTGACTAACACAGGCCTGCGTCAGCTCCACTCCTCTGTGCTGTATATTTATAACTTCTTTATGAATAAACTGCGTGTCTTTGTTGTGGAATTCAATTACTGCAAACTGTCATTTTAATGAATTGGAGCAGGAGTCAGTCAAAGAGCAGTTTTAAATTATATATATAAATTATATTTAATACATTACAGACAAAAATGATCAATATCTGTCTAATAAACTTGACAGGACACACATGAGAGTCACACATTAGAATACAACTCCCATGTGCACGCCTGGCATCTCTATGGCTGATCGAATGTCAGCTTATTCCTCAGAGATGCTCTGGATGGCTGAGCACAGCGTTGGATAGAAAACAGAACTCACACACAAGGCTCTGCATCAGACTGTGAGCTGCCAGTCAGTGTGTGTGTGTGTGTTTTGGGGGGTTAAAGCCCAAAAAGAAGTTTTCATCTAACTTGCCTTTGTTCTTTAAATCTAATTATTGTGAACAATTAAGCTGTGTAAGGAAAAAATATCCTCCTGCTGGTCAATGAGCTGCATTCAACGATGTCCACACTGATACATTTTTATTCTTAAACGGGTATTTAAGCTCCATATTGACCCGTTCTTTCTCTCTCTCCATGCTAACATTTCCGAAAAAAAAACAAACAAACAAACAAAAAGAAACCCATATGTAACATGACCATTCTTGTACCCTGGACATGTGAGTGTCAGTGTAACCAGGAAGAAGAATGTTGACTCGCTGTTAGTAAGTGGTTAGTTTCAGAAAATGCTACAAATGATAAACACTAAAGGCAGCTGCAGTATCACAGCAGAGAATTTATCTGCACAACGTCTGCCGGCAAAGACGACAAGGTCAGCAACTCTTGTAGTCTGTCAAACATGTTGTGTTCACCATTAGTACTGGTGACCCAAAAAGACCCTGCTAAAGATCAAATGTGGGTGGTTGTTTCTAGAGGTCTCCGTTTTTGCCTGTCCAGAAATGTCTGAGCTAATTGGGTCAGTTTTTGGAGCTTGTAAGCTCTGGGGTGCAGTGGTCATCAGGTGTAAACGCAGCTAAAGTGATGCTTTTTAAAAATAAAAGATATTAGTGTGGATGTAGCTTTAGTTCCCCGTTCTCTGAAAGCCTGCCTCTGAGGTTTTAACTGGCAGGTGTATCTGCTGGTGTGGTGGAAAGTGAAAGGTCAGGTCTTACCTGGGTCAGAGGGCAGGTGAGTGCAGGGGGCAGGACTGTAAACTCGAGCTGCGTAATCCTCAAACGTGGTTGGCTCCTGGTGGTGTTGGACAATGGTTTCTAGGTATCGAGCTCGCTCCTCATAGCTAAGGTCAGAGGTCAAGGTCACTGTCAACGAGAAAAATGGCTCGTGCACTAACATTCACTGTGGTTACACACACACAAAAAAAATTATGATAATAAACAAAAATTTAACTACGAATTGTACAAATTTGCTTAATATTTTGTTTGCTGTTATTTTATTCTGAAGCAAAAAAGAGGAACTCTTCAGATTTTACTCTAACATTAGGTTATTGGTCATGGTTGGTCCAACACACTGAAGTATGTGGGAAATAAAACCAAACCTTAGCTGACAGCAACACCCAACAAAACAAAAACTAAAAATAACTGTAAATTTGCCAGAGAATAATGATTTAATAGAATAATAACAGTGAAACAGAATATCATGTGGCTGGTGAGTTAACAGGATTTTTCTGATAATAACGCTAATAGCAACACGGGCCACTTAACTCCCTATAGTTTTCACTGAGAATACTATGGTATTCTCAGGCAAACAAAGCCCCTTTATCACTTGTTATTACAGCCTTTAGTGATGAATTCAAACAAAGATACATGAATTCAGCCGAGAGCAGAGTAAATGGAAACCAGGACTTCTACTGTCCATTTATTAGAGATAACCTCATTGATGGAATGACATTTACCCCCTCTTCTTTAGTCCCACTCATACTTCCAACCATAATGACAGCCATATGCAGCTGTTAGTCTCGTGACACACACACACACACACGCCCCATCAGTTCCCAATAGTATAGCCATTTTCCCAGTGAGCGCCAATAATAGAGGGTTTTCAATGAGAGCAGGGTGTGTGTGTGTGTGTTTGTGTGTGTACTATATTTGATAAGGTTGGTTGTGAACAGGCTCAATGTGTGTATGTAAGTGCTGGTGTCCCTGCTTGAGTGTGTGATGGGATTAGGCCAATGAATCTTCAGAATGAAATCTGTGTGTTTGTACTGTGTGTCTGTCTGTGTGTTGTGAATGGATCAGCCATCTGTAATCTTGCCCATGGGTTTTCTATTGGGTTAGAGAGCTGGTCTATGGGCCTCAGAAGGAGAAAGATTCAGGTCTAATGGTAACTGATCCAGTTAGAGACGATGATAATAACAACAATATGGCTCCTTTAAAGTGGAGGGACACACTGAACTGGTAGAAAAGAGAAAGAAAGGTGGAGATGGGCAGATAAGTACAAAGGCTTATAGGGATGAGGGTAAAACTTTCATAAACGTATGAATGGCAATACAGATGTAATGTTTTACAGAAAGTAATTGAAATCTTGATTTCACATAAAAATTTTAAAAGTTGTTGTTTCGACTTGCTTAAACCGTATTGTTCCAGCGGAGGCTTAAGGTGCAAAGAAACCAAGACTGCGGGAAGGAGAGAATTTGTAAAAATATAGTGGGTGAGGCACAGAGGAGGTGAGAGGGGAGGACAGTGGGTGAGATGGGGAAGGAGTTTCTGTCTTTCTCCCAGCGAGAGCTGAGAGAAGAGCAGCAGCCGCAAACAGAGTGTGAAGCCAGTGTCTCTCACACTGAGTCTCTGTGATCTCACTGCTTGCCTCTTTCCTGCTTCCTGCTCCCTGAATCGCACTTCACCCTTCAGACAGCAATAGTGTGTGTGTGTGTGTGTGAGGGGGAAAGATGTGTGGAAGTAATGCAATTATCAACCAGAAGCTCTACATATTCACAACACATGGTTGTCATCATATGCAGCAGCCATAATAATGTTAAAAAAGTTTTTTTTTCCCAAGATGCACTGAGGCCATTGTTTGGCCATTTCTTAGAGGTGAAGAGGTTTAGTGGACACCAGCAGGACAGAGGGAAGTCCACAAGGACAGGTCGAAAAGAGAGTGAGAATGGGGTGACATAGACACAGAAATGGAACCACTGCTGAGATAAATGACAGAAGCATAATTTTTCTCTTATCCACTTATTTCCTTGTCTGCTGCCTTTATCTCTCTCCCTCTTTCTTTGTCTCAGCGTGGGGTTCTGTCTGTGTCCTTCTGTCACTGTGTCACAAACACCAGCTCCCCACTGACAAGAGGGAACATCAGCAGAGAGATGGACAGACTCTGATATCAAACCTCAATTTTGGTCTGCACTGCAGGCTCCTACAGAGCTCCACCTCGGTGTCCATCTATTTCCACTGTACTGAGTATCGCACCTCCACGTTCCATCTCTTTGCCTCTTTCTCTCTTCATGCTAACATTACTTTTTTGTATTAGACTTCCCAAAATGCACGTTAAATTGTAGACTTTTCCCTATGAATTTTCTGTTGATTAAATCTTCGAAAAGTTTAATACTGAGGTGTTAAAAGTATTCGCCCTACCTCCCCCTTTTCTTTACTGTAAAAAGACTAACTACTAAAAAAACAAAAAAGACTACAAAAAAACCCCAATTTTTTTTCTTTGCAAGAGAATATTTTTGCAACCTAACACTTACCAACTCATCTAACATTTCAAGGGGCAAACTGACTTTTCCTGCTTGACCTTCTAAATATTTTTGGTGTTTCCCAAACATGACAAGGTTGTATTTCACATGCCTGCAGTTGTCTGGTCAGCAATACACGAAGACCAAGGAACAGTCTCCAAGCTAGCAGCTAACATCGGCCTACTGTTAGTTGCTATTTCAGACCTGTAGAAGAGAGACAGGGTTTACCGAATGGCTCTTCTTGCAACTCAGTCTCATGGCGTTTTTCTCTTTTGATGACCAGAGGGATAGCTCTATCTCATCCTCCAATCAATGCTGTGAAAATAGACCCTGACTTTGACACCAGGAGGATGTGGGGTCCTTGTCTGGAGCCCTTTGCTGCTTATATAGTGAGTGTCGGAAAACATGCGGGCATTGATTAAAAACAAGCAAACACACAAAAAAAAAAACCAAAAACAAAAAATTATGATCTTGGGGGCCAAGCTCTTATCCTGCAACCCTGATGGATAAACAGTTGAAAATGAAATGACGAAGACCTTTCTTCCCCTTCCACATTCTTTCCTATTTTAGCCTATTTCTTTTAGTTCAACTAAAAGGAATTTCATTCTTGACCTTGGAAACACTAGCTGACATTCAGCTGCTCTTGGGAGGGTGACTGAATCACACTTTCATTATTGTTACCATTTATCTGTGTTCTTGTACTTTGTAGATGTTGTTTCCCAATTTGAGTCTTTTGTGAAGTGTTTCGTGCACCATCTCTGGATTAAACATGCCATACAAATAAAGTTATTGTTATTTGGATTAAAAAAGTAGAAACTAGTGAGAGGTCAAATAAAATAGACTTTGCATTCATACATCTACTGTGATTGAATTTCAGAGGGCCACTCTTATTGAGTAATTAGCAGCAAAATATCTGTTGTGGAGTGAAAGGGACAGAAAGAGGTTAAAATTATAAGGGGAGAAAGAGGGGGAAAAGGCTGGTGAGGGAGAAAAAGGAGAAAACAGCGCAAAGAAAGGCATACAGGAGAAAGATAGAGCAGAGAGGGGGCGGATAAAAAGGCTCTTTTGTGTTGAGTCAGAAACTCATTTTCTTCTGCGTGGCTGAAAAGAGAGTGTTTGTGCTTTCTCTTTCTCTTGCTCTCTTGCTCTCTCTCTCTCTCTCTCTCTCTCTCTCTCTCTCCTGCAGTGCAGTTCATTGTGGTCGGTGGTCGACTACTGCGATCACTTGAGAGTGAGGGAGGCCAGAGGAGTGGAGGTGAGAGGGGTAGAAAGGGAGCTCGTTAGCACATTAGGAGCTGGGCCCTCTGCTGGGATACATGTGTTTGTGTGAGGATGAGGGGGCATGTTTGTGTGAGTCTGTACATATAATAAGATGTGAATGTAATCTGTATATGTATATGTGAAGGTAAAGTCCCTACTGAGAATTTTTAATCTTGTGAAAGACTTGAACAGAGGAGAAATATATTGGATATATAGATAGATATTTTTTGGTTACTTATTTTCTCTCCTGGAAAATGAATGTGTATGATTTTGATTTCAGCTTTGTACTCAAGTAAAAGGTCTCTTCTGGGATAAGCCAGACCAGGACAATTTCTCTACTGAGTGTCAATGGTAAGATTTACTTCTCAGTACTGACTAAAAAGATGACTACCAACACAGTGAAATAGCACAGCTCAATACATCAGTCCAGAAGAGTGGCATCCCAGACTTTGTGTTTGTGTTTGCAACACACATGTCTTTCCAGTCAGCTGATGCAAATTAGAGAGTGAGATCCTTGAAAGGACCAGGAAAAGGCAATTGCATCATCCGCAAAGCTGATACTTGAGTCCAACAGTGACCAACTTCTGAGAGGCATTCTGACTGACTTATCCATGACAACATCTCATGTACAAACAAGGAGGATCTCCAAGACTCTTGATTTGACAACAATGGCAACACCTATGTTCAAACAAGGGAGGTCAAGTAGAATAGTGATAACAATTGGGAAAATACTCAGCAATCTCCAGAGGGGAGAATTACCATCACAGGTAACTCAAAATGCAACAAGGATCCCCGTCAGCGGGACTGCACATCAGATGTGGGGAGCTAAAAGTGGCTCAGGCAGAAAGCTTGTACTCAGAACCACTCACTTGCTAACCCTAACTGTGCATGTCACTCTTTCAGCAAGAACAAACCAGCAAAGGTGGAGCAAGTAACCCATGGAAAAAGGCTGCACATACCAGAGAGGCACAAGACTGATCCTAGCCAGGGGAGATAGAGGCATGGTCCTCAGACTGGCTGGCACTGGCTTGCATCTCGAAGCAGAAGAGATGAAAAGGAATCAGACAGTTCATCAGGGAGGGAGAGAAGCCATCCTGCTCCTGCAGCGAACATCCCTGAGGCCCTTTGTTGTCATACGGTCCATGGAGGTGAAGGGGATCATCCTTATTGAACTGACAGTCTTGTGTGAAGGTGGATAAAAAGAGGCCCCAAAGGGGAAGGCCACCAAGTACCTGAACTTGGTCCAACAATGAAGGGATGCACGGTGGGAGGCCTTGGCATGCTATCTTTGTAGCATGCCCATTAAAAATGGCCTCTAAAGAAGACGGGAATTTTTAAAACACACTTAGCTCCACTATTGGCTAATAAAACAAACAAAAGATCCATGCTCCCCTTTATGAGCGGTAGTTTGGTCAAAACTATGATAAGAACTTTGGACATATCTTTCTATTGAAATGACTTTGTGTTATTGCCCATCTTACAGAGTCACTGTAATACAAAATTACCTACTTTGTACAATAGTACATTCAAGTGCATAAAATATGTCTACTGAACATGTTCAAAAAGCTTTTCAGCTATTGGTTGACTGCTGACACAGGCTATTTTCTCAACTTGCTGCCTTTTCTTGCTGTCTTGCTACTTTTCAATAGGAAGTTTGAATGTTGTATAAATCAATACATTAAAAAGGATTAAATTCATAACCCAACAGTAAACACTGCTGTTCGCTGGATTGGATGACACGCATTTACCCATTCATATACAAATACTTACATGTGAATCACTGTGTTTTCCTGTCATAAGAAAGAAAAAACAAAAAAAACAAACAAACCAAAAAACCAACCAACAAACAAACAAACAAACAAAAAAAATCCAATAATAACCAATTACTGGTCACAGACAACAGTTCAGTCCCTTATATTGTTCAGGGATCAAGCATCACTGTAAGCCTGTTGGCTTAGCTGGTAGGACAGGGACTGGGCTTGAACATGGCCACTGTGTCACATATGCTACAGTTTTGGGAAAAGTGAAATGACTTCACTGACAGCCAGTACAGTGATGGTGAGAGAGGAGATCAATAGACTTTGAATGAGAGTGCTTTTGACAAGTGGCCCTGCTTCCTGAAGATGTTTTGCAACATTGGAAGAAAGAAAGAACAATGTAACAGGAATTAATAGCAATAGCCACCACAGCTAAATAAGAGAAAAGACTGATACCTACAGAACTCCATAGCTAATACAACAAAAGCTGAATTGAACTACTTTGCACTGCAGTGATGAAAATCCACTACATCTACACACACACACACACACACACACACACACACACACACACACACACACACACACACACAAAAGACAAACATGGGGATGAGGGATTTAAAAGTCAAATATTTTACATGTACCTGGTACCTGGTTTTAATTCCACTTTGTGATATCCATTAAAAGATTATATTTATAGTCGTAAGTACTAAGTCAACTACAGGTAACAAACTGTAGCCTGCTGCTATAGCTTGGTTAAACTCACCCATAATGCTGATGGTCAGTTGCTCTTGAAATGAGCGGAACAGATGGTCAAATTTGGACTAAAATACTCCTGCTGGATTTTTATGTGTAGTTACACAACAAAGCCTTAGGCCTGTTTCTGATGCAAACCATTTGATCATCTGGCAGTCCACAGAGAACCATAATAATTTTTCAAACTAACTCCATGAAAGTATTACAATGATCGGCAGAACTGTTCTTGATGGAGATTAAATAAAAATGTAGCGGACTACAGGTAAAATCAAATCCTACGAGGTTTGACATCTATCCTACATCAGAAAGTTGGTTTTTAGGCTCAGTTTCTGAATACAGGCTGAGAGAAATCCTCTGTGGACTGCACACTTTTATACTTACTGATACTTTCACAGTATTAATATAGAACCCAGACCTGATTTAAAAATCACAGAAGATCAGAAAAGTACAACAATAATAATAATACTAATAATAATAATAAATAAAAGTAAATGGGAGCTTAAAGTCTGCACATGTACTATTAGGTAATAAAAGGCTGTATATAATGAGATATAAATGTCTTCCTGTTATTTAATTTTACTGGAATTTTCTATTCAAACTACAGTAATTTATTAACCTGGTGGGTCTACAATGCCTCTGTATTAAAAACAAGTTTAAGAGATTTAAAGGATCCAACACTGCTGGCTCCAGCTTTCTCTGGACAATGTTCTCTCAATGAAGTTCTCTCTTGAAGTTTTTATGAATAATTTGAGTGTGAACAAATCACACTGTCAATAAAAGTAAGAAGTGAAGTAGCACAGACTCGTGATTTAACTCATTAGCAAAGGAAAAATATCATGTGTACATATTTTAGGGAAAACACACACCGTTAAAAGATGAAAAAATATATAAAAACGGCGACACCACCACTTTTGCCGTTTTACTGAGGCTTGTCTGCTAGATACCTCTTCTCAGAAACACACACAAAAATACACACACACCCTATCTGTCCTATCCACCCAAAGGCATTGGAACAGACAACACAGAGTAGGACATCAGAGGGATAATACAATTGGAAATGCTTTACAGCGTGTAATGATAAACCTGTGCGTGTGTCTATGTGTGTGTGTGTTCATGCCCAAAGGAACAAGCTAATGGGTTTATATCTTTCTGCGATAGCAATGATATGGAGGCTTTGTGATTTCATTACGAGTGTGTGTGTGTCCACGTACGCCAAAGATGAGGACAGAGATAGGTCGGTCTAATGCACTACTTATTGCCAGGACCTGATGTACACGACACCCCACACAAACACCAACACACACAAGCACACTTCTACAATCATATTTACCCCTATTCATCTACCCTTTAACTCAATGCAAAAACAGAGACGAAGGACAAAAACAGATGTGATACATTAATTGGCCCCTTGTCACCCCACTATTTCACCCTTTGACATGTGCGTGTGTATGTGTACGCACACACACACAGACCCTAGCTCTCCTTCCTGTCACCACTCGGGAGCCCTAAAGCTGCCAGCGCAATTACAAGCTTTATTTAACAGATATGGACACACACACACACACACACATGCACACACGCACACGGCCTGGGTGTGGGTGATTGTCACTGAGGCCATAATAATAATTCTCTGATTAGGGAGATGGATTCTGGTCTTATCTGCAGGCTCTAAACACAGTAAGACAATATTCACCACATGCACATATACACAAATATGAATTCTCTTAAGATCTACATAAGAAGTGACACACACACACACACAAGTAATTCCTGAAAACCTAATTGATCTGTACATATAAATTACTCATTTACATGGCTGCTCCATGGCTTTGTGAACTGTTTTCTTTTCTCTGACACTTAAAGGCAGCAGCGGAGCTCACGACACACACTACACTTCATCCCCGTCCTGGTCGTCTGTGACATCCCAGCCTAAATCTTAAACACCTTGTCATATAACAATACTTACACACCCTGGTACAGAGTGAATTCACAAAGGCCCTCACACACTCTCCCTCTCACACACAGAACAGATTAGCTTGTTTACCAAGCCGAGGGGGGTCTGATCCAACAAGGTGTGATCAAGCCACTGATGGCTACAACTCATGTGCCTGCACAGCTCTCTATGAGTGGGGGTGTAAGTGCATACACACAAATGCACAAACACACATAAACACACACACACACACACACACCTCACAGTCATTATATGAGTCATGTATTTCACAAGTTGGAATAAAATAACATGACAGAATATGAGTAATATCTAAAGTGATATACCTCGCTAGCTGCTAATTTGCTTTTTTTGCCTTTTTTCCCCCACCTTATTCTGGTGTGTGCGTGTGTTTGTGTGGTAGTCTGACATAGATGCATCTTGAGTTTACACAGTAAGTGCACGCATACACAAGCAAACACAGACTACCACACACATGTCCACTGGGTTTACATTTTTTTGCATTTCAGACATCACATTCAAATTGATCTTCATTAATAATAATGAACAACCTGAAATAGATTAAAAAAAAAAATCTTTTAAGGTCTTTTAGAGTCTCCTGTGGATGTGTCAAACTGTAACCCTGTCCAGCGTGACCAGACAAAAACATGGCAGCAGCAGTTCTAAAAGCAGATGTGTGGTTGCATTTCAGATTCAAAAACTACAGAAACAACAAAGAGCTGAACAAAAGAAAATCTTGACATTAAGAATTGGATAATACTTGATTTGGAATATCTGTGGAGATCCTTAGCTGTATCTAGAATGGGATTATTCAATAATTCATGCAGGAAAGTAAAAAAATTTCCAAAGATCATTACGAAATAGTTAATGAGTGATCTATTATTCAAAATTTAAGGTAGCCAAAATGTAACATCTGTATAATATAATGATACAAAGTGTTAATGACCATTGTGCTTATATATGTGCTATGCAAACAGACTTACATCCTCTCAACTTATTTCTCTCTCTCTCACACACACACACACACACACACACAATTTTCCCCAAGGAGTAGTGGAAGAGATTAACTGTGACCCCTCCTCCTCACCCCTCTCTTTTCATTTCCTCTATCTACCCAACGGGAAACAATTAGCCACAATCACCTCTCCCCTCTACATGCATTCACACACACACACACACACACACACACACACACACACACACAGACACACAACCCTGAACCCACTGAAACAAAGTCCTGTGCTTTAATTCATATTGTACATTTAAATATCAAATACCTTTCAAAATTTGGTTCTCACTTGTGGGCAATTTGCTCATAGAGTGCTGTTTTCATTGAAGAACAGAATCAGAAATCAGAACATACTAGGAATTTGACTCCGGTGTTTCTATCTTGGAGAGGGGAAAGACAAAAGGAAAAAAAAGGAAAATGAAATATATATATGTATATATAAATATATATACATATATACATTGAAATTAGAAGTATTAGAAATATTTGTAGTGAACATATTCACATCCTACCATACTGGCCACTATTCCTCACTTCAAAAATGTTGCAGAGAGCTCACAGATTTTTCAATTGTAGTTTAATTAATTCTAATCTAAGTTTCTTCTTTATTCTTATTTCCTGACACAATAAAACTGCCTCACTGATTTTTTGCATTCACATATCTCGATGGAATGCAGTCTTTTCTCTTGCATCAGAGGAGGTGCCCCCTCTGTGTCTCATCTAAGAAGTGGTGCTCTGGGGAGGTGAAGGATAACATGACCCCATTTCAGCATCAGCAATAACAAAATGTCTTCAATTTGTATGGTTTTGTCCTCACCTTTCTAACAATATGAAGAACATATTCTCCTTGTCACACACAGCAGATTGTAGCCTACTAGGACAATAAGCTCTATTGTGGGAGCTGGCAAAAAGAAGCCAGGCAGGCCACTAGGCGTTTGGCTGCTCTTAGTGAGTGTGCATGTATGTATGTATGTATGTGTGTGTGTGTGTGTGTGTGTGTGTGAGTGCATGGGGCATAATAGCACTCCATGCCCAGAGCTGCCATCATTTCACTGGGAACAGTGTGTGAGAGGCAAAGGCAATGACACGCACATGCACAGAAAACACATACACAGCATTGCTATCACACTGAGCCATATGCTGACCCCAAACCTCAGTGCAGCTATCTCTGCCAATCAACTACTAGAGGGGATGTCCCACACCCACACATACATACACACACACACACACACACACACACACACAAATCATAGCTGTAATCCTTAGATCGAAATGTATACAAATATAATGTACACATGAAACATAAACCCCATGAGATGCACAAATGTAGGTGGATAGATGATCTACATTCGGAAATTCATCCACACACAAACACCTGCTGGCAGAGTGTGAGTGTGAGTGTGTGTGTGTGTGTATGTAGCAGCTTTGTATTACTCCAACATTGTTCCCCAGAATCACAATCACCCAGGAGCAGATGGAAGATGGCCACAGCTTTGTCTTTCACACACTCAAACACTAAACACCGACTGACATGCACACACTGACACAAACACCTATCATACACTAACAGAGCTGGATTTCAGGACTGATCCTCTGGTTCCAATCATGAAGTTCAGAATTGATTCATTTCTGATCGACTGCTGATGATTCAGTCACATCACATCAACACCAATATTCTTGTCAGAAGGTATCACACAAACCTACACTTCTTCATTCAACAAGTGAGCAGCATTGTTGTTTCCATGAAAATAAGACTTTAAAGTGAAGACAATTTGGGCTTCATTGTAAACACTGGTCCAGTTGTGGATGTAGGATTAATTTTACTTAGTGAATATTAAACAACTAAAACAACAACCTATAAATTTAAGCCTAATTATGCAAAACATTTGGCAGCACGGTGGCATAGTGGTTAGCACTATTGCCCCACAATATTAAGGTCACGGGTTTGGTTCCCAGGCCTGGGGCCTTTCTGTGTGCAGTGTTGTGTAGTGTGCATGTTCTCCCCGTGCCTGCGTGGGTTTCCTCCAGGTACTCCGGTTTCCTTCCACCGTCCAAAGACATGCATTTTAGGTTGATTGGTGACTCTAAATTGTCCGTACGTCTGAGTGTGAGTGTGAGTGGTTGTTGGTCTCTGTCTGTCTCTGTGTCTTGGCCCTGTGAGGGACTGGTGACCTGTCCAGGGTGTACCCCGCCCTCGCCTGGTGTGAGCTGGGATTGGCTCCAGCACCCCCCGCGACTTGGAAATGGATAAGCGGATGGAAGATGGATGAATGAATGCAAAACACTTAATGTTTGCAACAGTAACCAACATGACCATTACACATCATGACGGTAATGTAATAACTATATACATAAAACCATCTAACATACAGTAGAACCCCCAATAATAAGTTCCAGTATGATATAAAGCACCAGGATTCGACAACTAGACTAACAACTTTGACCCCACAGCTGAAGGGCCAAGTCTGTTTTATTTGACCCTTCAGGAGAAAGTAGAGCTCCTCTCTCATGGGGATGGTAATGGTACCTTTGCCCTCTGACCAGCACTAACTTGACTTGCATGGCCAATATAATTCAAGTGCTACTGTTGTAGTGTAAGTAGCCAAAAGACTAAATGCTGTCCCATACACCTTAACATGGTCTTTCAGCCACAGACATTTTAAAGTAATGATCAGTTTGAGCACAGACAGCAGAGAAACTCAAAGTCTGCTCACTAATTCATCTGCATTGTTTGCGTTGACAGCACATCAGCCTGACATCTGCAGACAGCTGTTAGCCAGGGTCAGCTCCCCGGCAGGGGCAGACTGGAGACAAGAACCCGCACACTGTTCCGCCGACTTCCACAGCTTCATATCTCATGGATGATGATAATATCTCTTCCACAAACACAAACAGAGCCCAGATCAATGCGAACTGTCTTTTCTTTTCAATGTCTAGATGTGCTATGAGATATACAGAGTCAGTTCATTTATACACCAGGTTTGCACCAGTGGACTCATATAATAAGTATCAGCTGCCTACACATTACATTGGGTGTAGATGTACATGTTTACTGAGGGTCGAGCTTGTGATTGTTATCAGACGGAGTGGCTATGGCAGCTCTAGCTAAGTAAACCTGGGCCCGAGAAATCGACCGGGCTCAAAGAAAGAAAATCTAATCAGTGAAGCACTGATGACCAATTTCCATCTAGAGTTGTATACAAGAGCTCATTACTTAGTTTGTAAAAAAAAAAAAGAAGCAGCAGCAAACACAATAAAAACAAGCCTCTTAGGGTGACCCTGTAGATCACCTGGTGGAGGCCATCCCACTTCCTTCCAGCAGTGGCCAGAGTTTGAATCCAGATTAGGCTGCATTTCATCTCCTCTCTCTCCTTTAAGTTGCCTGTCTTTATCAAATGAATTTCTTAACTGTAATAAAAATAATGACGAGTGTTTACTGGGAGAATTGCGATGAATTCAGCTCTTGAAGTTTAGAAATAGAAAATTATGCATGTTTTTAACCTTAAAACCACATTCGATTATCCTGGTCTTTCTGGCTGAATCAGGTCTGAGCTAGACAATTTCAAAGTCCCGGTCTAGGAGTCTGTATGTCACTTGGTGGCGGTACAAAGTTGGATAAGACCAGTTTCCCTTGTGTGACCTGTAGGCGGGACCAGGTTCAACTGTTCTGCTCTCACTGAGCAGTGACACCAAAATATCACTCAGCAGTTGGTCCCTCATGTTCATGTGCTCCAATCTATGAGATCATGATGATCTACAGGAAAAGATCAATCCCAACCCTCTTTGACCGTGTATGAGTTGTCAAAGGGTAGAAGGGTTTTATAGCACAGTGTGTATCGCGTCCCACTGTGACTTGTGTCAGTACAGTGCAGAGCATGTGTTACTATTGTATGTGTGAGCTCGGGAGTCTTGGATTGCTTGTCTTGCTGTAATGAGCTGATATGAGAGATAGAGTTGTGTCTGCACACAGCTGCCCAAGCAAACTGGCAATGCATGTGTGTGTGTGTTGGAGGGGGGGCTTTTGGATGGCTCTAGTCATGGTGAATGAAAAGATCAGAGAGAGAGAGAGAAGGCAGATGGACCGCCCTGAGGGCCAGGAGACAGGGACAGACAAAGAGACAGAGAGAGAGGGGAAACAAGACAGTCAGACAGAGAGTGAGAGAGACAGAAGAGAAAATGCCAATTAAACACTGACACACTTAGCCCTGCCAACCCTCTCCCCTTCTCCTTCTTCCCCTATGTACTTCAGTGTCAGTCCCTCTGTGAGGACACTTGATGTTACAATGCAGCTCTCAGAAAAACACACACAGTCAGACAGGCTGATGACAGGACCTCACACACAAGGACACTGAACTCCATGCTCTGGAGTGCTCCCTGTTAGGAATGCTTGGTTATAATTGGTTGTAATTTTTTAAGAGGTAAAAGTGATGTGTATTAAACTAATGATCCAAAACATTAGGACCGCCTCTGTTGAATATTCCAAAACAACTCTGACCAATCGAGACAAAGGCTCTACAAGAGTCCTGAAAGTGCCCTATGTTGCCTGACATACAACATTTACCATCTGATAAATCACACATTGACACTGACGCTGTTATGAGATAATCAAGGCAATTTGTTTCTTGATGCTTCACAAATTCCAGGTTGCTGCTCCTGTTCTTCACATCTGTCTAGCTTTAAAGCCTTTTAGTTTATACAACAGCTTGTCAGCTTCATGTGCAACACAGCTTACAAGGTAAACAGATTAATTAATCAATCAATTCATTCATTCATTGACACCATCCTTAAAATTTGAATATTAATGTGCTCAAAAATATGTTTTAGGTTAAGTAAAATGTACTCCAAATGTTTGGTTATATTGGCCTAGCTTTGAGTTTGTTGGTAGTTGTTGGTAGAATATGCTTTTTCAGTCTAAGAAAAAGAATCACTACGGGCAAAAGAGAGTAAATAGGGTAATATTTTCAGATTGTACATTTGTGTTGCTTACCATTGTGTTATTTTATCTATGTTTCCCTAAAAATTCACAAACTCCTTTAGGTTGAAACAATATTCAAGGATTGTTATTGCATCATGATGTCAGAGTTTCTTTCACTTTAGGATGATGATGATAAGCAGAGTAGAAAATAAGGGATAAGAAAAGTAAAGAAATCTAAAGTGGAAGAAAAACAGACAATGGAGGAGATAGTAGGAGAAACAGATTTGCTGAGATAAGAGAGTTAGAGTGACAGAAGAGCAAATACAGGGACAGAATCAGAGAGAAATGATGATGAGGGGCACAGAGCGAAACAAGACAGCGGCAGGACAAATGAGAGCACAACAAGACATGGAGGGATGCTGGGGGAGAGACGTA
This sequence comes from Remorina albescens, assembly GCA_034769265.1. Taxonomy (NCBI): domain Eukaryota; kingdom Metazoa; phylum Chordata; class Actinopteri; order Carangiformes; family Echeneidae; genus Remorina; species Remorina albescens. The sequence goes on along the minus strand of CM068488.1, from coordinate 16,706,501 downwards.
GAGGCACAGAGATGGAGGGAGTAAAGGAAAGAGAAAAGTGGAGGGCAGAGTAGGGAGGGAGTGGTGGGGAGACAGAAGAGGAGAGAAGAGAGGTGTGTGTAGCAGAGAGATGGGGAGTCAATAATGACTGATTACTGTAATTCAGCCTGTCAGAGACATCGAACTGCTGCTACCACCAATCAATACACACCAGGACACTTGCAGACCCACACAAACAGCTCCAGACAGGCATGTGTGTCATCATGCTCAGGTACACAGTCACAAACACACAAATGCAAACACAGACAATACATTCATATGCAGAACGACAAACTAAGAATGCAGCAAGATGTACAAATACAACAGCAAAGATGTCCACGTCTGCACATTCACTCAAGATTGCTAAAGGTGCAAAAATAGTGCACACAAGGTAAGATTTGTATATGTGTAAAGAAATCGCACATGCACACGCAAACACAATGGGGTTGGGAGGTATTAGATACAAACCCCACACTGAGCCTAACAATCTCTCTGCTTTGGCGGGTGGACGTGACAGAGCAAAATGGCCTCTTCAGCCTCCCTTTCTTCCACCACTTGTTCCACCCTGTTGACTAGCATCACCTCTAACACTCGTATTATCTCCCTGAAAGGAGGAAAGAGGGAGGAAGGATGAAGAGAAGCAAATGGGCTAGAGGAACTGGGAGCAGGATAAAAGCTGAAAGAAAAACAAAAAGTTTAACCGAGAGAGAAAGAGAAAAGAGAGGTGAAGGACAACAGGTAGAGTGAAAGTAACAAATATAGATTGTTGTGAGGTTGAAATATTAGAAATGGACAAGGGATGAGAGAAAGAAAGTGAGACAGAGCAGAAGAAGAATTAAGACGAGATACAAGAGAAATAATAACAGAAAAAAGGAGTAAAGGCTAAGAGACAGGGCATCTAGGGAAGAATTGCTACATTGATTTTTTTTGTTGACCCTCCGCCTTTCATTTTGTTATCCATCATCCATGGAGAAGTCAAAGTTTTTTGAGAAAATTTTTTCCTTGTTGATTCAGTGCAGAAAGAATTGTTGATAGGTACATATGATTGGCAGCACGTATCATATTGGATATGTGGTGATTTAACTGGCTATTACTTAGGCCCATACAGCCGCACTAATTCTTTGTCTCTCTTTTAAAATGGTGCACAATCCAGAGAGCATGTACACCAACAGCAAATCTACTTTCAGTGGTGAGAGTTTCTGATGCCCATTTACTATGAGTCTCCTTTTTATCCCTCCCCTTAACAGAAGAGTCGTCATTACTGTATATAGAAATGTGTGCCGTGCATTGGCAGGAAACCAAAACAACCCTTAGTGGCATTCACATGTTCTAAGAAGTCCACTGTGCACATATTTCTAGAAAAAATTGATACACATACATACATACATAAAATACACACTCAACCTGACTGTTAGCCCTCCAGGAAGTGAAGCTGATACAAGATTTTTGTATCAGAATACAACCAACATAAACATTATCGCAATGCCAGTTGAACTAATCTGGATATGAAAGCAGAAAATGGAGAAAGGACAGACAAATAAACAAAAAGATAAGACAGAATCTTTGAGGAAATCAAATTGCTCTCGGTGCTGAAATTCCAATGATGAGTCAGTAGCTCAGTTCGCTTTATCCTCACCTCACAATTGCGTGTCAAATTGTGTGTGTTTAACAGAACAGCATGAATCTGTATGTCTGTATGAGGATGTACATCATAATTGAGATTTTCAAGCGAGTGTCGTCATGCATCTGCGATTGTCAGACTGAAGACTGCGCACGAGCGATATTTGTGCGTGTGTGTGTGTTCATGGTTGTGTTTGAGACCAGAGAGCAAATCCCCTCATTCAGAAACTGCATTAGAAAGGACAATCATCGATAAGTATTGAACGCTGGGCTTGTTCCAACAAAACTACCATCGAAACGGATCAAGCAGACAGACTGTATACACACTTGTCTCTTTCTTTCCTGCACGCGCAAACACACACACCAGTCTATCCAAACTTTATGTGCCTGGTTGCTCACAACAAACAACCCACACACACTTGATATATAGCACTTCAGAGCCAACTAAATACAGCTCTATCACATAAGCACTTATATTCTGAAAGCCGAACACGACTGGACATTGATTTGCTATTCTTAACACTTGAGCTGAGTGATAACGAACATTCTCCCTCACACATACATGAGCAAGGACCTCATTCAAGACTCAGCACAAGAGCATAGATTTGTTCTAAAAACTTCAGAGATTTTATAAACAGCTTAGCACTGAAATAAAGATGAAAGCCTTCTGTAACATACCTTTTGGTGTTTGGTTTTAAATACTCAGATTCGTAATCAAAGGATACAAGTTCTGGTACAGAGGAATGAGGGACTTGAGAGCTCGACTGGCATTGATGGCTGTGGCTCTGACCATGGTGGGCAAAATCTTCATGTCCACTGTGGCTCCATCAAACAACGGACCAAAGAATGGAACCTGCAGGCAGAAACAAGGAGGAGGACAAATTCACTACATAATAATAACAACAACAATAATAATAATAATGGCTTTAAGGCCCTCAAGGATACCACACAAACACAAATCAAATGCACAGTACCAACAGACAACAATCAACAGGACATTAATTACTTTCAAATATGTGGGAAATAATATAATTAATGTTAGAAGAAATATAATGGAATAAAATAAATATCATTGTATAGTCAATATTATGGATGCCTGATTTACAATTAATAATTAACCTACTGTCTGAGGAGGCCTCTCAAAAACGTACATTTGAGATGGTATAACAGGACAATTTCGGCCTGGTCTGACAAGCAATGACCGACTTTTTTTTTTCCCCTCAATGATACACCATTCGATTCAGGTTATGGCTTTCTGGTTTAATTCAATACTTTGCTTGTGGAATCCACCAAAGAGAATAATGTTAAGACTTTTTATCAAATTTATTTGTGGACCAGGTCTTGAAGCCATGCACTCTGAACTGAATACAGACTGAATACAGTGCTTTCAGGACAACAACATGGAGAATATCTTATCTAACTTGTTTTTGGATTCACGATAATTAAATATTTTTGCTTGTAGAATGAATGAAATGGAATAAGGTTATGTTATTAGTGCTGTGGTATCTATGTCATACAGAAAAAAAACAGCATTTATTGTATTATGTCTCGTTTGAAATAGAGTTATGCTATCAGTGCTGTGGTATTAATGTCTGGGTGTTTTAGACTGATACATTGACCAGAGCAGCAAGACTTAGAGCAGGACTCTCCCTTGGATTGTTAGTCAATCTGGATACATATCTGCGTAGTCTGGTAAGAAACATAAATTTGTATAAAAAAAACAAAAAAAACTGTTTCTAGTTTTATTTTTTACCCAGCTCATGGACTCTCTGAAAAAAAAACAATATAAGGCTTTATCATCATCATAACATCTAGCACAGCAATGAATCTTTGACCAATTGGCTGACAGAACATTAACTGGCAGCAAGTATGATAGTTGATTAGGTAATTTAGCAGTAATGATCTTGACACTTTGAAATTAGCTGTGACAAAAATATTAGCTTATGTCTACTTATCTACTTAAAAGCTTTTGCTGTAACTTTTAATAACATCCAAGTTTTTCTTTTTTTTTTTACATCCCTCTCTGACATAATGTAGAGTTAATATGAAATGTAACTGCCATTATTTATCTCTGTGACTGAAAGAAACTGATTGTAAGATGAAAGAAATAATTCAAGTATGATACATCACCATCTGCTTTGCGATTGTTTAAGGGTTCAGTTTGGTCATTTGATTATTCTCTGTCAATTTGTTTCTCTCTACATAACACATAGTGACTCCACCAACTAGCTTTTGATCAGATTCATGTAAATTTGCTGAAGATTACATGCTACTGTGTTAATGTTAAGTAAATATATAAGGTTTACCGTGGATGGATATGAAAAGGGTAGCATGCCATCATTTATTGATCAGTACTAAATACAAAGAAAGTCAAAGCTATTATTTTTGCAGATACTTGATGACATATTAAAATTTAAATTCCAACATGGTGGTGACACTAAATTAAAGCAAACAGATCAAGACACTGAATATGAATGTAATCCATCCTGTTGGTGAGAAATGTCATTGTCAAATGTCAACAACCATAGCAGCTGTGCTGCTAGCATGGTTATTACACTGATTTACACAACAGCTACATTTCCACAACAGGTTACATATATAGTTATTGATGAGTAGTCCAGAGGGGGATTGAATTATCGTCCTGGGTTTTAATGAGTCTAAATGTCTTGCTATTTCACAGGTATTTTCACCCAATAACAAGGATTCTGAAGCATTGAAATGGTGATGCTGAGTAATTGCACAAAGTATTGATGACTGGCAGTTTGAGTCCAGCAGCAAACTGCTGATCACTCTTTTTACCTCTGGTTTCTTAAGAATGTGGATGGAGTACATGTGGTTCTTCATGGGGTAGATGACGATTAGTACATCCCCAAACTCCGTGGGGATGATTCCTCGTCGGTAGTCTCTGGAATGCTCCGACCAGACAATGTGGACCTCGTCATTACCCAGGTGTCTCAGCTGCAGGTGAAGGCAAGAAATATGAAAACTACAATCAAAACAAAAGTCTCACATTTTTCTTTGTAAAGCGTAAACAAAGTGGACAGACTAAGTCAATGCCAGCCATGCACAGACAGACAGACAGACAGACAGACAGACAGACAGACAGACAGACAGACAGACACACACACACACACGCACACAGAACATCTCATACAATGAAGTAGATGGACTGTATCTATCATGAACCCAAGGCTTTTGATTCTGTGTTTCTATGTTGTATAGGTGGCCCTGGGGGTGATGGAGTGAGTGCGTGAAGATGGAGAGCAGACACAAAGATGGAGTGAAGGTCTGGAAAGATGGAGTATGGGCTGGAAGACAGATGGATCAAGTCTGACGCAGTGTGATTGTGTGTGTGTGTGGTTCACATTCACTCAGTGGGCTACAGTCATGGCTGGTGACAGCTCTGTCATTAACCTTGCTGACTGCCAAAATACACACACATACACAGAAAAAAAACAAACACACACACACACACATCTCTCTACTTGTCACACAACTTCAGATGGCTGCCTGTCTCGGCCTCGGCCCTGAGACAAACACAGGACAAATTTCCTTTTAAATATGTGCTTAACTGGACTCAGTTGTGTAGCCTCTGTCAAGGTTTTTTAAGATGTGTCTGCATAATGTGAGGGAATTTGTTAATCAAAAGTGGCTGTCCCACATTGTAAATCGGGAGACAGTTTGATAAAATTCCATTTCATTTCTTCATACACAACTCACTCAACACTTAGATAAAGCGCATAAGGAGTTTGAGTGGATTAATTTGGTGGCCTGGAGAACTTGTTGCCCTTTTGTTTGGAAGTTACTTCACCCAATTTGCTATAATGACACTGCGTGGATTTACCTGACTGTTCTGACTCATAGGCCTAATCAACTTTGATATATTAAGCAGAGCTGAGAAAATATGTGAGTAATGGAGATGTATTTAAGTTCCACTTAAAATAAATCTTTTGAAGGCACTTTCCTCTGACACTGCTTGCAATTCAAAGTGTCACAAAGACACACAACTCACAATGATAGTGAAAAGTGAATGGCTCTGCCATTATCACATTTGGAGAGTGAGAATTATGGGCTTTAAGCTGTAATTTTGGGTGACAGAAGAATTAGATGACACAGTTTAATAAGGCAGAGTGGAGTCTTAATGTCTGATGTTTTTCTCTGAGCCGCATCACAATTTTAAAATATAGCGTCAATCCTTTAAATCATTTTTCAAGCAGATGTTGTCTGACAGGGACCAGAACACACTGCAATGAATGAGAACTGGACAAATGCCCTGCAATGAACTACATTCACATTGCAGTGTGTTATGTTGTGTGTGTGCATGTGTTTGGCAGAAGGATGAATGATAAATGCCTGCCAGTATGGACATGTGTATATCTGTCAGTTTAACCTCTTTGTGGACAAACCTTGTGTGCGCATGTGTATGTGTGTGTATATGTGTGCGTGTGTGCGTGTGTATTTGTGTCTGTGTCCAACAGAAGCACAGATTTATAGTTGCGTGGTTATTTGTGCAGATTGTTGTGAATGAAGCCCTCGGTGGATGTGTGTTTGTGTCAAGTTAAACTGGTTTATAATGTGTGTGTGTGTGTGTGTGTGTGTGTGTGTGTGTGTGCGCGCATGCGTGTGTGTGAATGTGAGTATGCGTGTTTGATGGGGCCATCAGCTGATCACGGAGATGGATGGTGTCGGACCAGGCACTGATAATCCAATCAGGAGCCTGCAGCGACGTGATAGGCTGAGAAGCAGGAAGTATGATCTGATTAAAGGGACATTATGGCCATGTGCAGAGTGCCCAGTGCCTGGGGGTTGACAGGTGTGTACACGTACACACACACACACACACACACACACACACAATATGTGGGTTGAAAAGGGACACGGAGGGTGAGATGCACATATATGTGATTGTGTGATTAGTCATTTTAAGTGCCACATATGTGTGTATGTTTGTCTGTGTGTGATTACTACACTTTCGACACATGTGTGTGTGGCCAGAGTTTACATGCTTCGCTGTCTACATTGTTTGACTGCACTCTATACTAAAAGTCCTGATTTTTGCCACAGACAAGCTCAGGTTGTTATTTTAAGTGTCTGATAACAGGGAAGCAGTGATTAGTCGCTATAATTGATGAAGTCACCACTGAAAGTGCTTTAGCATCAATATTTTAAATTGATGCATTGTTTCCCATAAATCCATTTATTTGTTGCCAGCAACATTATCAACATTGACCGTCATATATTGATTTTCTATTTTATCATTCATGGCTGTTCTGCTTCTCTGTCCTGTGCCTGAAGTGGGGCTGCTAACTCATCGAGCACGCACGCACACTTGCACACACAGCCCAAGTAAGGATGCCCTGAAGATTACTCCAGTTGATACTTGTAGTTTCTTAACTTTACATTACTGCAAATGACATAAAAATAGAGCGAATCATGGTCAAGAATCAGTAATAATATGAGCTTGAGCAATAAGTGTACAGATGAGATTAATATAAAGTCGTTACGATACCCACTCCGACAGTTGGTTATTGGCTCTGACTTCCGCAGTAATAATAAGAATTCGCTTTTACAAAGTGATCTATCACAGAAATGTGAAGGATTACTGCATTTTTAAGTGTCAGAGATGGCCGTTCTGACAAAGCATTTTGTCAGTGACTGAGGCTGTTCTTGATCCTCTTGATTTTATCAGTATGCTCCAAACCACCAAACTCCAGGGATAGAGACAATCCATTTTACATTGCAGAAAACATGCATTAGTGGTGAAAATTAAACTGGCTGGTTAGTTACTGCGTGGTAGTTTTACTCATGTAAAGGCTCTGTATACTTTTGCCACACTCAAATACCTACCTAGTAACACTGAGAGCAGTCTACGCAAACACCAACCTGATTGCTACAAAGAATTATTGGAAATACTGGTGGAACAGGTAGTAGCACAGACATTAATAAATTGTGTAATTGAGATTGAGCTACAATTAGTCTTGTTACTCTAAGTGTTTTTCCTTTGCTACATTTAAATGAAAAGCAGCTGCAGCAGAGAGGATGTTGCTGATTTAACGCGTTAGCCATCGACCATGGTCAGTGTCAGGTCTGGTGAAACACGAAATACCAAAATACTGACAATGGATCCCTGACTGCGTCTTCTACCTTGCCACTGTTGTGGATAATCTCTGCTATGATTACAGAGCTCAGTCAGCTCAGTGTGTGGAAACCTGAAGGTGTATGTGACAGAGGGAACTAATCATTATCTATATATACTGTTCTCTATATTTTACAGTGAGAGTGAATGATCAGATAAGCTGGATGGAGCAGAAGATGAAGGACTCATGGGTAACGCTCACACAGGTATGCGCAATAAAATACTGTTGCTGTACACAATAACTACTACTGTGTTGCCTAGCAATGTAGCATTTTGTCTGTGTGTCAGCTGCATCCACAGTGAACTTTATGTCGTGTACATTTATTGTAGGACTGTATGTTAGACAAAAAGGAGGAGTATGGAGAGGAGTGGAAATGCTTCCTTTTTCACTGATATTTCGCATATTTTGATTTGCTGTTAACAAGAGGAAAAAGGGTTACTATGTGTCACTCACAACACACCGACAAACACATTACTGCAGTTTGTGAGAAAGGGAAAACAAGCAGCAAAACACTTTTCCAGTCAGCTGTTGTGCAAGTTTGAAATAGTGAAAGATATTTTTGTATTTTTGTTGTTTGTCAAACATCTATACTTCCATAAGAACTCTGGGACAAGGCACAAAGACAGGTGTGTGTTACCTTCTTGGTGAGGTTTTGGTCCTGGTCGTGGGGCATGCGGGTGGAGACGTGGTAGATGACCTCAGTGGTGGAAGTCGCATAGTAAGGCGTAGTCTGGCCTGTGCTGCGATTCCTCTGGAGACCTCCCATGAATCCACAGTGGGTGGTGAGGTCCACCTAGGACATGCAAACACACAAATGAACACACACACAAAAAATACTGGAAACATTAAATATAACTCAGTTTTTATGCTTTTCCTTGAAGGTTATAATACCATATAATCATATCAGACTTGCTTCAGCTTCCTCTGGACTCATATCAAGATAAAATGTTGACATATTGAAGAGAAAAATAATGTGGTTTCGCCAGGTCAGTTTAAACTCATTAAGAAACTAGTTTTGAGTTCAAAAAGTTCACAGTTCTTTCAATTTTCTCTTTGTCTGCTTCTTGTGTCAGGAAAAGCACTTTACACAAAGCAACACACCACACACACTGTGTATAAAAATGGTTCTGCATTTCTTCATCATCCAGATGCTCAACCATCAGGACATGCAAGCTGATTTTCATCCTTTGACCAATGATGGAGAGTAAAACATTAGTTACAAATAATGAGATGCAGTTATACATTTAAAAATTTCAGAGAAACAATGTTAAATTATGATAATTTATGTTAAATTTAACCCATAATTTAAGTATACAGTTGAAAAATAATGTTAATGTGCATAGTTAAGGATCCTTAAGGAACAAATGTGGTATTACCTCCCAGCCTAGTCCAGAGACAAAGTCTTCATAAGCCTGGCTGCCTGTTGTGTTGGTGAGGATGGAGTGTTTGTCTTCTTGGCCTTCAGCCACGTAAAATACAGCAATTTTATGAGTTTCACGGCTAAAAAAATCATGAAGAAAGAGGAAAAAAACTGTGATTAAGACAGCGGCTAGCGAAACATTGTTTGGTGACATTTATTTTACTACAATTTTAATCTGCATACTTCCCCCTCTCAGTTTACTTTAGAGTTGATCTCAAGGAAAGCTACAAATAGTAATATAATTAGTTCACAGTGAAATGGGAAGCCATTAAGCAGACATTTGATAGAACTGATAGAAAAACCTGTCTTTGAGCGTGGGCAGTAACAAGTGAGAAAAAGAAGGGAGGGATGCCAACTATTGAGTGACAAAAACATGAATGAAAATATCAAAAACAAGAGACGGAGGGAGGAGAGCAGAGGAGACGAGATGTTTGACTATATGTTTTCTCACCATTGCCTTGAATCCAGGTTCTTCAGCTCTCTGAGTAACTTCTCGTTCTTCCTCAACAAATGAAAGTTACTCCTGCAAGGCGTGGATAATTACACAGGTTATGAATCAACCTCAAAGTTACAGTTCAGGCCTCTCTCCACTCTTATGGCTATTTCCCTCATCTCTCCTGAGTGGTTATCTGATTTTGTCTCCTGTGTATGCCTGGGACAGTTAGTACTGTCATCTCACAGCTAAGAAAGTTCTGTGTTCAAACCTTGGGCCTGGAGGCTTTGCCTTGAGTTTGCATGTCCCCCCTGTGCCCATGTGAGTTGCCTCCTCCCACAGTCCAAAGATATAAAGGTTAGGTTAACAACCATAATGACCATGTGGTTCTTGGCCACTTTTTTGCAATGGTATACCAGAATAAATTTGATAAAGATAAGGGGATTTTTCTTTTTACTTTAGCAAAAGGCTACAATATAACAAGATGTAAAAAACTAAACAAAACCCAAACCAAAAAACAATAACAACAACAACAAAAAAAAAACCCCAAAACAAAACAAAAAAATGGAGGGGTCTCAGGACTTTCTGAATTTTCTGTAGGAGTGAATGTTGAACAGTCTCAGACATTTGCTATACTTGAAAAGTGTATGACTAGAGCATTTTAATCACTTGGCTTTTGGCAATGCAATAAGCACTTCTCTCTATGTAGGCATCTAAACTGCCCCTTACGAATATAAATAATTGGGTATTATTGCTACTGTAATATAAATGAGCAAATGCAACAGCATTTCATGCTGTACACAGTGTTCAGGCTCCAAATAGAAAAAGATAATAAAAGATAATAATGAATACTGACCAACTAGTCCAGGGACTGTTCAAAATGTCCCAAGGACCAGCCACCAACCTTAGCACTGCTGATATAAAATCAGGGCTCAAGCAGTGAAGCTTGGAGTGGACTGATAATGACATATGATTTTTTTCACTCTTAGAGGGAGGAAAAAAGAAAAAAAGCAGCAAGAGATAAAGAGACAGAGGGAGAGACAGCAATTTACCCTTTATTAAAATGATACTCGGTAATGGCCTCATTCTCTGCTCTCAAAGACTCCATTTACATCCTGGATTATAGGGAAAAGCATATAAAAGGGGCCACAGACACACACTGTCACTCACACTTTCCCTCACACACACACACACACACACACACACTAGTGATGGGTCAGTATCTTAGTGTCTGTGATGTCCCTCATGAATACCTGGAGACATGGGGGGACAATAACAGATAATTCTTTTTATCTTTCTTTCTCCCTTTTTCTATCTTCATTTTTCTTCCGCCTTTTAAATTTTTCATTTTTCTCATGATCCATTCACTTGTTTTTTGTTCAATTTTTTGCTTTTCATTCTCTTTCTACATCTACATGTGGCTTAGTCATCCTGTTTTTCTTATTTGCCACATCTCCCTCCATCATTCTCTTCTTCTCTACTGCCTTTTATTATAACGCCAAATGGGTTCAGTTTGATCAATAAAGTACTATACTCATTACCACACACTCATGTGTACACACACGAGCACGTGCACACACACAAACACGCAGACAGTGTGTTAAGAAGTCTATTGTGCAAGCTGAATGCAGACGGTGAGATTCCCTGGACAAAGTATAAAGAGAGATGAGTGGCCATTAGTGACACCTTCACATTGTGTATTTAAACCTACAGTCATTGAGAAAATGAAATGCTGCACCATGTGAATAGAAAAACATAGCACCTAATTAGCTCAAAATACTTTGTTGAGTTTGAAATTTCAGCCTCACTTGCATTCAGCAAGCATTTTGGTTTGATCCAAAGGAGACAAAAGTTAACAAAGACTTCTCACATATCTGAAAAACTGTCTCTGGATAAAAACTACATAATCATTCGTCCCCAAGCATTAAATACACATAATCAGTGTATATTCATTATTTACTTATAATTTTTTTTATATACGTTCTTATATTATTTTTATATCTATCAGCAGTTGCTGCGTTTGCAAGACAAGAGCTTACAAAATGTCCCCCGTTATTACAAGTGTATAGCAACAGCAAATCTCAAAAATAGCTGGTTGAGAAAAGGAAAATCTAACGTGAAAAATAAAAACACAACTGAAAAAAAACAAGCAAAAAGCTGTTGAATAAGATTGTCATCATGAGATAAACAACTATTAAAAGTGATATTTACCAAGGAGACATGAATGCAAGAAAAGTCAGACGAAATGAACTATTCGTTTGCTAGGGATATCGACACATATTGATTTGTTTCTCAAAAGAGAAAAAGTTCAGTGTAATGATTAAAGTCTGAATCTGGTCTTACCTTTTCTCCCAGGAGTTGAGTCCCAGGATGTTGATCAGTAGCCTGCAGTAGTAGAAGGCAGATTGTGGTGTCTGGGTGTCTGGTTCAGTCTGCTGCACTGACCTCATGTTCAACTCCTCACCTCTCTGAAACATTCAGCATTACACTTTAATGTCAAATACAATAAATAATGGAAACTGAGCACATATCACGTAATGTTTAATAAAAAGTGGCTGGAAGAAGAATCTTGGCCTGGCCTATGTGATTTTTCCACATTAAATATAATGCCAGAAAACACAAAATTATGACTTGATTAGAGAAGTAAACAGAAATTAGAAAGCCATTTTCTTCGATCATTTTCAGATAATAAACTAATGTCTATTTAATATTTAGTTTATATTTTTCAGGATGCTTTTAGCAATACAGGTTTACAGTATATTTCTTTGGTGTAATCACAGCAGCTCTTGCAAACACTGAAGGACACTGATCCTATTCTAGTATCCCAACCATTATGCATTATGACAAGAGCCTGAAACTGAGGCAACTAAATGCATCTCATCCTGCTCTTCCTACTCTGACATGTCAAAAGTTGGATTAAATTTTGGATTAAACTGGTTAAGTCATTCTACGAAAATTAACATGGACTCCACACACATGAAGAACAAACTCTCTCTCTGCAGCGCTCTGCTTCAGGATGGCATTGATCACATCATTCTCCTGCTTCTCTGAAACACAAGCTGGAGGGGGGGCTGGGATGTTGAGTGGCATGCCTGTGTGGACCAACCAAGAGACAAAATCTTTGTCATGTCTTCGAAACTTTTAGTTGAAAAGTGATTATGTTGGTTCTGATATTTTGGAATATATAAGTGGAGAACACTTGTGTGTAGGTACCTGCTCTTTGTAAACACTCAGGACTTGAGTATCCCAGATACTGCAGCATTTCATCCAGGGCATCATCGCCTTCCCTCAGTGAGTCCCATGCTGGAACCACCTCCCGACACACACGTTTAGCCAATGGTGGAGCTAGAATCTGTTCCATGCCTGACTCCCCACTATCTCCCTCCCTTTCCATTTTATGCTCTATCTCCTCTTCCTCCTGCTCTTCATCTCCCAAATCTTCTCCATCTCCACCTACTCTCCAATCTCCTTTCTCTTCTTCGCAGACATTCCTCTCCTCTCCTTCCTCCTGCCCCTCTCCCTGGAACTCTTGTCTCTCACCTACCATCACTCGTCTTCCCTCCTCTGCTTCCCTTTCCTCTTGCCCCTCCTCTTCACTGTCCTCTGTCCTTACCCCCATCTTTTTCGGTGGACCTCCTGGTGAGGTGTGTAAATGATGACTCGCACTGTGAGGTGATTGTGTGTGCGTCAAAAGTGTGTGTGCTGGGCTGGTCGGGGAACACGGTGGAGGCCCATAGAGGACGGCAGAGTCCCAGGAGTGTTTTCCAGCTATATCTCGGACGATAACACGAACACAAGCAGGAGCAGAGGACAAACCAGCTGTCACTCCACCCCCTGGTACACCTGACTCTGATCGGATCTGGAAATAGAGAAAGAAAGGGACTGTAGTTAAACACTAAATTCTCCAGCTATTAAAGAAGTGATCCTGATTTGCAGAATTTTACACATGGCTGAACTCAACCTTCATACAAACCGGTAAAACAGCATTTTTAGTTTGATGCGCATGGAGAGGAGAGGCTATTCAGACAAGTCAGTTTCTTGTATGTGTGTGTCTGGTGTGTGTGAGAGAGTAGAGCAAGGAAATGAATCTGAACCAATATTCAGCATTTTAAAATTGCTGTTTAAAGAAAATTATGAGGAAAAAAAACCCCTCAACATGTGGTGGTTGGTGTTAATACTGGGGGCCAGCTGCCACAAATAAGCCAAAGTATGGTTAACACCGCTATGGCAGAATGTGGCCACATACACCATGTTAACATGCTTGAGATGGTGCTGTTATGATGGCAATTGTCTTCCCAAAGAAAAGGGAGATCCAAATTTGAATCCTGAGGAAAGAACCCGTCTCATTAAGTTTTACATTTTTGTGGGATAAAAATGAACATTAACACATTATCTTTAGATACCATCAAGTACAAGTTTGAACAAAGCTTACGCTGGGTATAACAGTCTAGCACTGAGATACTAAAATAAACAATTTTACTGTGTAAAATATAGTTTATGCTCACTTACAGAACATGCTCATGTCAAAGGAATAAAAAATTGTTTAGCTTCGCATTTAGAGCAGCAAGGCAGCATAGTGGTTAGCGCTGTTGGCTCACAGCAAGAAGGTTGTGGTTTCATTTCCCAAACATGGTGTTTTACTGTGTGGATACTGCTTGTTCTCCCAAAGCCTACATTGGTTTCCTTCGCTTACTCAGTTTTTCTCCCACGGTCCAAAGACATACATTTCTGGGTTAATCGGTGAATCTAAAATGACCCATACACGTGAGTGGGAGTGGTTTTACATTTTTGTCTATCTCTATCTGTTGGCCCTGTGATAGACTGGCGACCTGTCCAGGCTGTACCCTGCCCCTCATTGGCTGGGATTGTCTCCAACACCCTCTGTGACCCAGAAACGGATAAAAAGTAGAAAATGAATGGGTGAGTGAGTTGCATTCAGAAAATTACAGTAGAGCATTATTTTCTAATTGTCCGAAGTCATAATTCTTAATGAATCTTTTAATATCTTGGAATCAGCTATCAGGCTATCGTAATACCAAGTGACGTCTTTCTGTAGGTTGTAATGTGCAGTCTTTCATTCTCAAAAAGAAAACAAAAACACCTTGTAAAAACAGTTGGTATAATATTTTAAGCTTCCCATGTTCTCAACTAAGTTTCTTGAACAGAGAAAACAATACTTGAAAAATATGTTAAGATATTTTAAGACTTCACACCAAGAAAAATATTAGAACAGAAGTTTGGCATGTTGGACATAATGTGGCCTACTTCCATGTATTTTGGGGCTGCCCTAAACTGAATTTATATTGCAAAGAGATTCACAGAACAACAAGACTCAAATAACTCTAACTGGAGACACTCTCAGAGTAATGTCTAATTTTAAATGAAGCATATAAAGCTTTAGTGGAAGGTAAAAAGAAACCAACATTAATGATGTCATGTCTTATCATGTAAACATGGACTGTGGGGATCAAAAACATAATCCTACCATCTTTAAAGGAATAATGGAATATTTGATTTTTAAATCAAATATGACCATTATAAGTTGGGGGATGAGGGGCAGGAGATGACATACAGCAAATGTTACATGCTGAATTTGAACCCATGCTGCAGCAGAAAGAGTTGAACCTAAGCAGAACCTAAATGTGGAGTGACCTCAGCAAATCATGCAAAGCTTCATATTTTCATGTCTCTGAGTGGGGTTTACCTGGAGCACCGAGAGCAGCGTGGATCCGTTCAAAACCAGAAACTGCAGGTTTGGTGAATGGAAAAGCTCTGGTCCAAGATCAGCGCTCTCACAGAATGGGTTGTCTTGGTTTTCACACACCTTGAAGATATAGAACACAGTTTCGCTCAAACAAAATTCCATGACATAAAAAGGAAAGTATTAAGTAAGAAGTAAGCAATCACCGTAATACCTGGCTAGACAGAGTAGCTGGGCCTCCAGACATGGGATAATGTCCAAGATGGTTGACCAGGTGGGTGATGACGGTTCTGGCTGCAATGGAAACCAGGCCCTGCTGAATACGGTTACGAACTGAAGAGAGAAAGGATACAGGATAGTTAAGAAAAATACACTGTGGTAGGGAGTGTAGTTTACAGTCTGTGTCTATGTTGTTTGGTTGGTTTCAAGGTGCAACTGTTACTACCACTTCATGGTTGGTCCCCAAGTTACAGAAAAACACTCAGAGGAAGAACAACCACACATTCTGCTCGTACATAGTTTGACTCATGCTGTGAGGAAGCTGATACCATCACATGCTGTGCTGCCAACAGATCCTGGCTAATCAACATCATTACACACATGCACACACACTCCCATGCATGCACGCACACATGCACACACACACACACCAGAAACTAACAGCTCTTTATTGACATAACTGTGTGTAGAGTACAGATATGCATTGACTAGACATTTGAAACAACTCCCTTAATGAGAGAAGAGCTCAGGAGGAGGAAGAAAGAAATGAAAAAAAGAAAAGATTAAGATTAAACGAATGTGAAGCACCAGTGGCAACAAAAATCAAATGAGGAGAATATTAGCAAAAGTAATGGTAAAAGAAAGGCAATAAAAACGAGAGCAGGGAAGGGAACAGCAGTGAATGTAAGAGAAGAAAAGAGAAGATAAGTGAAGCATGGTCTATCAGGGTGCTCCAGTCATTAAGACTAGTCCCTGTATCCTGGTGGACCACAGCAGGGGACAATACACAGTCTCACACGAATATAGACAAGCGCACCATCACCCACATGATCGGCAGTGATCTGGTGGACAACTCTGGGTCATTTTGTACAGACATCTTGTGTGTCTGCATGTGCATCATTTAGTAATCATAGGCACTCACAAACAGGTGACACGCAAAAGGTAAAAACCAATGCAGTGTCTTCATAAGGTGTTGAAGCACCATGAGCTATCAGAAAAAGCTTAAATGTTTCTTTGTATTGATTCTACAAGTCTCCATGATGATAATGATGATGATCACCTTTCCACATGATATTCCCTCAAGTGGTGTCTAACATCTCCCAGAGGAGTTTATCTGGACTGAGATCTGATTACTGCTATCACTTATCATTAGGGGTTTTCTTTTAATTGGTCATCCTTATGAATACCTAAACATGAGGAACTATATATGCACTGGGAGTGTAATGTGTCTAATTACCTTCAGTGACAGGTTGCAGTTTGCTGGAGCGTTCAGAGTCTGGGCTGTGCAGTGGCTCTGGCTCTCTGAGGCTCTCTAACGGCAAGAATGGGTCGTAATCTGGACTCAAGAGGTCCGACATCTGCAGCGGGTAATACTTAGGACTGCTGAAGGACTGTGCTCCATACACACAACCGTGCAACACCTAAAAACAGGACACTGTTCACTGGGTGCAGTTTTAGGATGGATCCCATTTTCAAATTTCCATGTTTGTATCATTGTAATGTGTTTTAACTTAAGAAGACGTGACACACTCACATACCTTATAAATACAGCTGAGCAGAGTCTTGGTAGGCTGGTCTCTCTCGGGAGGGCTTCGAGTCCGAACAGGCTGAAGCAGAGTCTTTGGAGGCAGAGCCATCACCCAGTCCAGCAGACACAACAGGAGGGAAACTACCAGCTGCAGCACACATAGGACATAAGCAATGTGAGATT
Source organism: Remorina albescens (assembly GCA_034769265.1). NCBI lineage: Eukaryota > Metazoa > Chordata > Actinopteri > Carangiformes > Echeneidae > Remorina > Remorina albescens. Next base: position 16,689,242 of record CM068488.1, on the reverse strand, counting down.
TGGTGACACTGTGTTTCTAATGTGTGTCTAATATGAAAGCGTTCTTCTGTGTTTGTGAGTATATACCCTCTTGTCAAGCTCATGAGGAGAAGACTCAGTGGTAGGCAGCAAGAATGTGATGGTGGCAATCAAAATCTGAAGAAAAAAAAACAACAACAACCGAAACAACACCAGTTGTTTCCTTTGTTAAAAGTACTAGCACAACTTAGATGATATTAAAAGCAATATTGGAATGTTTTCCAACACCTATTTCATCCATGAGGATGTGTGAATGAGCCGATTATGACTTGATAAATAAGAGATCAAAGCAGCGTCTTTGCTCCAAAGTGCAAAGTGACTCATGTCTCACCTCTACAATCTTCTTTGGGGTGTCAGGGGGGAATTTCTGAAGGTGATCCACATAACTGATCAGGAGGTGAAGGATGTCTGAGGCCACCAGTGCTACGCTCTTATTGGGGTACTACAAGATGAAACAAACATCATTCATGCTAATTTAGATTCAGTATATAAATACGTTAGCTACCATACCTTAATAAAGTTATTAAGGTTCAAACAAAAAACTAAATCCAACTTAATCTTTTGAAGAAGCTTTCATTGTGTATTGTATTATCTGTCTCATATCTTGTATGTACAGTGGAAATTATATGTAGGACACAATATTACAGGTTGGTTGGTAAGATGGGAGAAACAATACATTAGTTTAATGAGGACGTGCTGCAACAAAATAATGTCTGCTTCCAGATGAAAGCAGAACAAGGAGGAGGATGAAAACAGAAAAAAAGTGGCTCTGCATGGAACTATGACAACCCCTCAAGCTTTGTGCATGTGTGTATATAATCGTGTGTGCATGTTGCAGAACCCATGACTGCAGCTACTGGCTACTGGTACGAAGGCAAGAGATACAAAAGTGGACAAGACCTGTCTATATATATATACATATATATGCTTGTGTGTTTTTCACAGCTTGCAGCATTCCCCCTGGATTAGTCTCCTATCTGAAGGAGGACCAAACATATTGACAGTCCAGGGTTTGCTCCCAGGAGTAAGTGAATTCAAGTGTGTGTGTGTGTGTGTGTGTTACTGTAGTGTCTTATCGGGCCATTGGCTGCCGATACACAAGCTAGGGATTCCAAGGTGGAAAAGGTATGTGTGTGTGTGTGTGTGTGTGTGTGTGTGTGTGCGTGTGTGCGTGTGTGCGTGTGTGTGTACGTTTGTGTCCATCTAGAGCCACTTGGCTATAGATGAGACAATAAATGTTGGACAGTATTATTCTGATTCACAGGCCTCCCAGTCTGGTGGCCTGAAAAAGACAATAACAACTGAGGCAATGTCACCAACATGAACAATCATCTCCAGCAATGCTTTCCATCATACTTTGGCTGCTCGAGATCCACCATGTTTAACACATCCACAAACTAACCATCCAGTATTCAGTCGGTATTTGGCCCCTTTGAATTTACTCTCGTTCAGAATTTAACCAATTGTGTCTCCCACCCATTTCAACAGATTTGCTCCTGGTTATGGTGCTCTGGGCAGAAAAATCCCCCCATCAGTTTTGGTTTAAGCTTATCACCTACAGGGGACACATAGCCTCCTGGGACCTGGCGTCCACATATATGGACATCTAGAGCACAATACTAAATTTTTCGCTACAAGGGCTTGGTGTCCAAATATGAGGCCATTATACTTCCACTTAGTGGTGGCAGAAGAGTATAATACATTACAGGTTTCATTCATACAGGATTCAAGATGACCAACAACACACCCGAAAGAGAAATTAAAAATGCATGCAATGCAAGAGTTCGGGTCTTAGGAGGTTAATATTAGACAATGAGACAATGTCCTGTTGCTGGACTGACAGGCTACCTGTATTTTATCTTATTCAAACTTTCAGTTTGTTTTTTTAAACTCAGGAAATGTAACTTTTACAGCCCATGGGTAAAATGACCCAGCGTTTCAAAGTAGTACAGAGCTTTGACCAACCTTCAAAGTGACACAAATGACGTTGAGAGCATCCTTAATTTGTGGATGTTGAGTCCCATGAGCCAGTTCCTCGCACAGCCAGATACCCAGACTGCATAAAGCCACACACCTGACAATAAAATACAAAAACAGATGAAAAACCAATGGGCACCCCCTGCTGCTACACACATACAGAAATCCTCACAGTCTTAGTTATCAATTAATTTGTAAATAATTGACCTGAGGTAAAATTGGGTACTTGTTAAAATTCAAACCTGGAATTACATGGATTAAGCATCACTTTTAAACACAATCTAGTCATTTAATGGATTTATTGTTGCATTCTTTTTGCTGCTCCTTGGCAATGCCCTGATAAGAAAAAACTCAAGTGATAAAAAAAACAATAATTTATTCATTTAATTTCTAATACAGAAACTGTAGTAAAGGAGGGTGGACGGTATGTAATGCAAAAAAAATAGAATCACGTGCATACGCGAACAACTTACCTAGCAGGGGCAGAAGGTTCATCTCTGGCAGAGGTTAGAATGGTTTTGATGATGTGCTCCTACAAAACAAAACAAAAAAAACACAATTAATTTGTGAAAAAGAAGAACAATTGAAACACTGGTTAGGTGAGTGTGTGTTTTTATCTGCATATACAACATCTTGTTCAGCTCCCTCACCAATGTTGGGCAAGGTATTTTAAAAAAGTAATTAGTTACAGTTACTAGTTACTTCTCCCAAAAAGTAACTAAATTAGTTACTCAGTAACAAATTATAAAAGCAACCAGTTAATGCGAAAAGTAACTGTTGTGTTACTTTGAAGTGAATGTTTAAATGCTCAGATGTGTCTGAATGTGGAGCCCACCTCCACCCCTCTGTAACAGAACTTAAAATATGTGTGCATGTTCAATTCTAAGATATTTGAGTAAGTATGAATTACCTGACACCGACGTAGAGAGGTACGTCTGTTCAGGGCATAATGTGCATTTCACCATTCCATTCCTTCCTTTCATTTCTTGGAGGGAAAAGTAATAGCTATACTTCCATTTAGAGAAGGCTACTTTTGGATTATTTGGGCTGCCATTCCCGTTTCTCGTTGACTGACTCACTTCCGTCGTTCGTTGTGTGTCCGACTATCAGTGCTTTCGAATTTCTGTAAACAACACCCGCCCACCTCGACCTCTGATTGGCTCACCATGAAATTTTACTCTACCTCAGCCAATCGTCATCATTTATGCAATTGTCTTGTGCCCACTAACCGAGGAAGAACAGTAAAAACAGTCTTTGCCTCTCAGCTCAGAGATCTGGTTGGTCTGATAAAAAGAACAGCTTCGGTTATAGTAACGCGCTGCATTTTTTGACAGTAAAAGTAACGGTGTTATAAAGATGGGAAGAGTAATCAATTAGATTACTCGTTACTGAAAAAATTAACGCTGTTATACCCATCACTGACACATAGTTAACCTTTCCTCCAGGTGTGATGAAGGGACTTACTGGTGCTCAATAAGGTAATATGAAAAGTGATTTGTGTAATAATATCAAGGAAGTGTTAATGATACACATGCTAATTGAAATATGGGCGTACTCACAGTACAGATAAATCTACACACAACCAGAGACACAGTCACACTCTCGCTGGTCCTGTCTCTCCGGTCAGTGGTAATGACCGCTTAGTGATTCAAAACAGTCTTTCTGCCTTGTAAGACACCAGTGCGGAGGCCCAAGGTGCCGCTATGCATGGCATTAACTGTTTACTCAGCAACAACAACAATAACAACATTACTCCCAGCGCTCTGGACTGTTACACGAATGGCTGATGAGGCATTAACCTATCAGTTTGATTTGGAGACCCCCTATGGACAACAGACGTGGTAAAGATGGTTGACCGTCAGCTTTGGTAGTAAACGGATGCATTACCATTTAGTAAAAGTAGAATTTCGGTTTCATGGAACAATCACACTTTTCTCAACGCTAATTTGGACATTTACTTGGTAAGTGACTGTTCTGAGAAATTTGCATTGTAAATTTTGTGGTGACTGCATAGAAAAGTTCTTTTTGTGTTTTACCTGTTGATTGATATTTGCGATTTACCTATCCATTGTGCTTAACTATCATACTTTGACAAAGGATAGCTATATATTACAGAAGCATGCTGACCTGCCACAGGTCAAACTAACTAGACTTTTAAATGGGACAATGGTCTTATTTTTAAGAAATGTGGGTGCTTTAACCACGCATTATTTCCTAACTACCATTACTTCCACTCACCTTTACGTCAGGGAATTTGGTAAGCACAACGTCGGCTGTGGTGGGATGAAGGGCTGGAAGCTCCCCATACAAGTTGGGGAAACACACCAGGGATCCAAGGAGGATCTGAGCCTCTACTCTTGGAGCCTGGAAAGGACAAGTGGGAGAGATTATGACAAAAATGAAAGTGGGGAGTTAAATTTAGCAGAAGTATATTCAATGAAAGAAGAAAAGAAACTAATTTTTGTACATTGTACAATTTACTGTACATATGTGCCACAGGGTGTTTGGCCTCAGTTAATAAATGAAGCAAAACAGCCTTGTGTGTGTTTCTCACATTGAGTGAGGAGCAGGCCGTCACCCTTGAAGCTGCAATGATGAAGTCCAAGATTAGCATGGTAGCTCCAGGCAGACCGATACTGAAGAACCTGGGACTGCAGTGTTTTATAATAGTGTTCACAATATCCTGAACAAAAGCAAAAATATTTTTAAACACATTCCAATAGTTGAAAAGTCACATGTAGAACACTTATGCATTGCTGACACTACCCACAATGCACAATAAAAGCCCCAAAAAATAATATATATATATTAAAAAAAAAAAAGAGGTTTGAAATATGTGAAATCAGACTCAGGTTAGAAAAACAGACTATACCTGGTCTTGGTGCAGTAGCCCCTGATGCATGATGTTGTAAAAGTGTGTAAGAAAGTCTGTGTTTGGAGAAACATCCTGCCGTCTCTTCATGATCCTGCAGATCAGCTTGTAGGCATGAAGTTTTCCCTGCTTGTAACGCTCTGTCAGCATAGTGGCCTTGAGAAAAAAGTAAAATACACACAAATGCAAGTGAGCATATATAGCCAAAACATACAGAGGGTGTTTTTTAATGCTACAGTGATTATTCAGCCACACCCACCTTAAAGAGCCAGGGGGTGAGAATCCTCAGGGGAGGGATCAGAACAGGAGGAGGTGGGGATGACTGGTTGTCCAGTGAAATGCCCAAATTGTCTCTTATCTGAAAAGAGAAATGCTCATTTTCATGTTCACAATCTATATGGTGTGTTTTCAGTTAGTATTTCTAACTATTTGGCTGTGCGTACCTTGGCCAGGTTCTGCCACAGTTCACACAGGTAGTCGAACACCTGAGCATGTATCTCTGGGTCCTTAATACTATTCACATCCCCCAGGATACCCAGCATCCTCCGCCACATTACTGTGGCAACATCTGCATGCCAACCAGTTAGAGAGCCACCTGCCATCACACTACAGTCCTCGCTGGGGAACTCGCTGGTTTCTAGAATCAATTAATGGATCAGTTAGTGACTCTTGCCTCTCATTTACAGCAGTAGCCTTTGCTTGAGTGTGTGGGTGAGTATTACCCAGGTCGTCAGGGGTCTGTAGCACAGAGTTGTGGAGCTTCTGGTCCAGCTGTAGATGTGTGTGAGAGTGGGAATGGGAATGGGTGTGATCTGTGTTCTCTGCTGTCAGCGTGGCAGGGGAGGGCGTCTGAGAACGAGAGCCGCCGAGAGAATGCATTGGAGAGGCACTCTCAGAACCTGCATAAGACATGGAGAAGACAGGGAAGCAAGACAAAAAGAACAAACAGCTCCTGATTATGAAGGAGAAGTACCAGATGTCTCTAGTTCTTGTTTCTAATACTTGTGGTTCAGGTGTTATCAGATTGTACATCTGCTTTCTATAATTAACTTAAATATCAGATCTGTGTTATTTTGTTGTTGCATCTCAGGTGGAGACTTGAAGTCTGATTTCTTTTATCAAGCCTTGGATGCATGCATCACTTCAGGATGAGGAAAAGAAAAGTAAACAAGGCTTGAGCCCTGCAGGGTTGAATTTGAATCAAAAGATGGGAAAAGGTACGGCTTACAGACAAATGTATATAGTGCATGTGCACGTAGGTGTTGTGAATGATTATTTACAAATACATATTATTACACATATAGAAATATATAGATATTATTAAATTATATTCCATATGGATAATAATTGACATACAATCATTCTACCAACAAGATGTAATACAATATTACAAGTAATATTGAATGGGCTGGTTTATATCCCACAGGAATATATCTAGAATAAGCTTCATGTTATGTGTAGTACATACCAGTAACAGTAATAGTATGGCTGAGGCTGCTGGTCTCTGAGTCAATGTGAAGTGTTGTCAAACTGGCCACTTCATGTTCTTCACAGGCCGCACCTCCACCCAGGCTGTCCTGGTCAAGTGAGCTACCGCGACCCTCTCCTCCAGATCCAGCTACTCTTCCACAAGCTTCTGAATTGAAAGTAAAATCTGCAGGAATCGTACCAAGTAAGCAGCGAGGTAAGATAAAGTAAACCAGTCCCAGAAGTCCCTCTGGTACACTAAGTCAGTACCGCCACATACATATAGAGAAATGGAATCAGAAAAATTACTTATTATTGATTATCTTTTAATTGATATATGCTAAAAACAGTGTGGTGAAAAACTTCTCTTGATCCTATCCTTTTGATTTTATTTAAAAAAATAATTTTATTATATTTATTATATAGCCTTTCTTTGTTTCTTACTGTCAAACTTGCAGGTGGAGTATTGAAAGGCATTAAAGGAGTCCGATTGGCTGTCGGAGCTGACGACATCAGAACCACTGGCACTTGCAGGTGACGTCCACTCAGAGGGAACCCCGGGATCATCAATAGGTCGAAGGTCATCTGAGGGTCGTGACCCGGGACTCTGGCCTGCCTCCAAGAGTTCTGGCAGGTCTCTGGGAACCTCCAGACTTCCTGGGCTACTACCGCGTCGACCCTGTGTGTCAAGGGGAGATCAATGATTGGCGCTTTTGCATTTTTGTGATTAAACTTTAATCTTGAATTGTGTGTTTAAGTGTTACACTGACTACTGTTCCTTTGGCCCTCAGTCTCTCCTGGATGAATTCGTCCATGAGGTCAGAGAAGTTCGGGTTGCTGCTTCCTACATCACTGGAGACTGGACGGGCTTTCTGGACCACTTCCTCCTTGTTGGCTACACACACAAACACACATTAAGACATAGATACAGATAGATTGTGATAATCAAAGACAGGAGTAAAGTCAAAAACACACATTCAGCAGAATGATTAGATGCAGACAGGTGAGCTATTGACAAATATAAAAGGGAGAGAAATGTGAAGACAGACGATGACAGACAGACATGGTTTCACATTCACTCAAACAGCTCAAAAAAATACAAACATCTAAGTAATATTTAGCAATAAAGAAGTGGTAGCATATTTATGTAATCAGGTCTGACTTGCTGGTAAAGTCTCTGGTAAACTCCTACAGTTATCAACACCATCCCTGTAGCATTATTAAGAAGCTTAGATTCTTTTAAATGACTGCTGCTTATGCTTGATCAGATATTAAATGTCACAATATCCAGACAACAAACTTAGACTAATTCAACTGATATAGTTCCTCCGGATTGTAATAGCAGTCCTGATGTGTATGCACTGTAGACATTGAGTTTATCAAAAGACTGATGTAAAAAAAAAAAAAAAAAAAAAAAAAAAAAACCATAATAAAAAAAAGCCACAACACAGAAAGCACATTAAAACCCACCAGAAAAGCAATGCAGGAATTAATTCACACCATGCACATAGAGCAAGACAGAATATTACCTTGTTAGCAGGTATGTTATTATGAGTTAGCTTGGAGGCAATGATAGCAGTCAGTGTGAGAAAACTGATAGCAGACAGCATCCATCAACCCCAAGTTAGATAAGTGTGAATCTGTTGCTCCAAATATTAACTAACTGGTCTTTATTCCTTAACCTGTGGCTGACAGAGTAGAGCGAGACTGTCTTCTTCTGCAGCTCAATACCATCGCTAAGATCAATATGCTCAGTTACTGAAAATCCCTATTTATCTACCACCTTTCAGATGAGAATTTTTCCTTGCTGCGCATTTTTTTCCTTCAAAATTTATGACTGGAAACTACCATGCACACCATGGCCACCACAGAACAATGAAGAGCTGTGCAAATTGCACTGGTTTGCAGGTGCAGTGATACATCACTTTGTCTTGCCAGGTCGTAATTAGATGTGCAGCAAAGTTAAAAATTTCACCCCAGAAAGGTCAGTGCAACACAAACAGACTTTGTGTCATTTAAGCTTAAGCTGCTTATTAGAGGATCAGCATCTCACTGGAGTGATCACAGGCCAGGTGAGAGCTGAAATTAGAAGCAAAGAAAGTAAACAAATTAAATTTTGTTTTGATTAATTTCACTCAATCTTCTCAAGCATTAACATTTCACATTTCTGCATGTTCCCACACACAATTAGTTTGTGATTCAGATCTCTCTTCTAGCCAGATGTTGGACACCACATTTGTCTCCTTGCAGACTATTTTACTGTGGTAGATATTTGCCAAGCCATCACCAGCAGCAACAGAAATCTGTCATCTTCTCAATTACATTAATGTATCAGTAAAGGCATAATAAAGGATTGGCGCTGTGGCACACATGCTGAACTGCAATGTTAGCTTATACTGCAATTTGATTGCACAGCCATTACCCACTAATGCAGCTTTATATAGACTATGCAACTTTTCTTTACAGATTTGGACATTAAACTTGCATATACTGCATCTGCTTAAATCTGGGATATTTTTGGTGTTAGTGATGTTACTGGAGGTCTGACAATGATTCCTCAAAAATAGCACAGAAAACTAGGTGTTGAACCAGTCACAGCCACTCTGCAACAGGGCCAGAATCACTTCGGTCGATTAGGCCTCAGTACTGACAGCACCGTGCAGAAGAGCAGATCAGGAAAAGACAGATTACACTTGTGTAATGGAGCTACACAACTATGTAAAGCTGATATCTTGTGAAACAGCACTTTCTGCAGCCAGTAAGAAACATTTACAGTCAGTTCAGGGTGGTGGCCCTCGTACTTTTGGATCGTAGTTAAGAGAAAACAAGCACGTATTTATGATGATGCACATACAACAAGGCACACTACACTACGCCAGCAATCTGGCACAAAAGTAGGCAAGCCAAACAAATATGCACAATGATTGGTGGGTAACATTTGGCCTGAGTTGGAAAGCAACACCCCCAAAAATTAGGAAAAAAAACAAACAAACAAAAAAACAAAACAAAACCCAATGTGGCTCCATAATAAGATGGATTCAGGTAATGAATCACTTTGCTCCTATCAAGCATCGGATCCTCAAGACATTTCGCCTCAGGTCTGCTGTCTAACAACCCAAGAATTAGAATGAATAGAAAAAGGGTATTAGATCTGCTGATTAAAATATGCATCTTACCAATCATCTTGATTTTATGCTGTGGTGGTGAACAAGGCAAATAACCAATAAACTGAGGAGTGTACCTTTTTGCTATCCATTCAAATTCTGTGTGGTCATTTTCACAGTAGGTCTTATGCTGCATTCTAGTGGTCTGAGGATGAACTACAGCCACGTGTTCACACTGAACATAATTGAGTCTAACAATAACTCTAAACCCTGCAGTAAACATTTGGATATAAATTTAATGAGGCTGCGGAAATGTAAAATGTCATAAAACCTTCTCTGGGGTATTATGTCTATTTGTTGTGCTTTTATCTTTTCTACGGCCACTTGTGTTTTTTCTGTGGATTGTTGTTTCCTTCTGTGTAGCTGAAGAGGGCCCAGAGTCCGAAGAGGAGGCGAAGGGCAAGGTACGGCGAGGCCGCATGCAACATTAAGGAGAGGGAGAGGGAGGAGGAGAAGGGGGAAAAGGGTAGAAGAGGTTAAAATCCCAAAACCCTTAGAAAAAGAGGGCAAGAGGAGGAGGAGAAGGAAGAAGAGGAGGAGGAGGGAGGGGCTTCTTAGGTAGAGGAACAAGTGGAAATGTATGGGAGGAGGGAGGTCCTTGACAGGAGGCAGGCTGGAGGAGGGGCTATGTTCAAGAGGAAACACATCAACAGGGAGTTGAATTTCAGTCCAGCAGCAAGATGATGAGTCAGCCAAAAAAAATTAAAAATAAAAAATTCATTCCATCATAACAAACCAGTTAAAAACAGCCAAAAAGGAAAAGAGAGTTGTTGATGTTTGTGTTTTGTGAATGTTTGTTTCTCCACAGTTGTTTTATTTGCTGTGTCCTTTGTGAGCACGTCGTTCGCTGCAATCCTCACCTGGCGTGGTTGTCTTTCGTCCAAAGTAGCCCAGGACGTGGGAGTAGAGGTCTCTTAGCGATGCGTCGCCCATGGCAGCCCGGCCATGCCGCTGTGGCGACGAGCCTTGGGATGACCCCTGACCTCGGGGCCGGGGCTTGGAGGACAGAGCGTGAACCACAGTCTTATAGACGCCACCCAGAAGGGCCCCCTGGTGGTGACGTGAGGCAGTGCTGCCTGGTTCCTGGGAGCGTGACCGGGAGGCACGAGATCGCAAGGCTGAACGTCCCAAGCGGCCACGCACCCCTGGCGACATGCCTGAGGAACCTGAGTTGCTTGATAATACATCTGAGTGAACCTGAACCTCGGGACCCAGACTGGATCCCACAAAGGATCCAGAAAGTTGTTTGTCCTTGTCCCCTTCACTTCCGGCCCTGTTTTCCAGTCCTCCAGTGCCTGCTATGCCCCCTGCCCCACTGTTATCCAAAACAGTCCCAGAGGCTAATTTCTCATGTGCCCCTGCTCTGTGGCTAATCCCAGCCACAGAGCCAAACTTACCTGCACCCCCTACCCCTAGTTTGCCCCCTGCCACAACACCAGACCCTGGTCTTTCCCCAGCTGAGTGACTGTGTGTGTGAAAGTGACTGAGGCGACGTAGCCTTGCTTTCCAGTGAGCCTCTTTACTCTCAAGAGGGTTGTGGAACTGGACAGACTCAGTCGAGGGCCGGAAGCTGACATGAACACCCCCAGAATGGTGCCTTTTGGTGCTGCGGGGCACCTTGGCCTTAGTTGGGTCTGAGGTTTGGGCTGTTTGATTTGATTCAGGGCTAGATTCTACTATGTTATTATCTTGTCTTATTGAAAGGGGCCTCTGATTTCCTGATGCTTCGATATCTTCATCTTTCTTTTCTCCCATTTCCCTCCACACAATACCTTTCCCTTCCCATCCTGCTGCCCTCCCTGTGTTTCTTTCTAAGCTAGCACTTCCCTTAGTATTGGGTGACGGCCACTGACACTGCAGCTCCAGACACTCATAGATACTACGCTGCTCTGCCTCACTCTCCTCTGCTGAATCTACACTGCTGTGTCTCACTGACTTACTTACCTGTTTGTCCTCTGTACAAGTCTGTCTGTCTCTTCTTACAAGCTGCTTTGCCTCTCCTCCCTGTCCTGGGGACTCTATATGTGCTCTAGTGAGCCCTGCTTGTACTGGTGCAGGTAAAGCAGTGCTGTTTTCTAATGAATGACCAGTACTATCTCTCTCTCCAGCCTCCTCCTTCCTCTCACCTCCCTTGTGAGTGAGGTAGTCCCTAATGGAGGAGAATAAATCATCCTCCTCTGCCCCAGTTCCAGTTTCGCCCTCATCTGCATCGATTTCCTTTTCAGAAGAAATGGTGAAGGCAGAATCCCAATCGCTTACCCAATCAGAGCTAGACCCTTGACTTCGAGAGCCAAACTGGTGCCAGAACTGGTCATAAACACTACTATCTTGTCCCTCTGAAGTCGAGGAGACACCATTGGATAAGTTAAAAGGGATGGGAGAGGGGGAGGGGAAAGGGTGTAGAAGTGGCTGAGCAGTGTGATTGTTGGCTGTGAGTAAAGAGGAAGTTGTAGAGTGGTGGTGTGGGGGAGTGGGGATTGGAGTGGGATCCCTTTGAGGGTCTTCACCTTTGACCCGCTCTGCGATGAAAGGCTCCATGATATCAGAGGTGCTGCTGCTCCTTGCAAGGGAAGAAGGGGCTGGGGCATCCAGGTCACAAGTCCCACCTTGGAACACCTCAGAACAGGAAGTGGGAGGAGTCTCGTCACTCTGGGAGGAGTGGCGCATCCGTGAGGTGCGGGATGTCAGCGTGATTGGCGGGTCTTCAAGGTCTGTTAGTGGGGGAAAACAAAGGGGAAGGGGAGTGAGGTTAGGGGTGGGAAAGTTAGAAAGGAAATACAAATACACACACATAGACACACTAAATGGGCAAAGTCTTGAAAAGATGTGTAAGAATCCACAAACACAAAGACATGAACTGTCTTCTCAAATGTGGTCATTCCTAGATTGAAGGACTGTGAGCATGGTAACCTTTTTCTGAAGTGGCTAGACAAGATTGCAAGATGGTCCACACAATTTTATTTTTAAAACTAATGGGACTTTAAAGATGATAGAACAGAATGAAGATGAAGATGAAGAGAGATAATTTTTTTATCAATCTGGTTGTCATAGCCTTCACCTTCACAGAAAATAGAGTCATGACCACGAAAGGTTTGAAGGGGAATGATATCACTTGATGTGAAGTCTTGGTATAAAACTATTTTTGAGACTATTCATTTAGAGCACACTGCCAATTAATTTGAAGATCAGTCTGTATGTGTGGATGCCTCTTTGTATATACAGCTATAACACCTTCATGGCAACTGAGACAGTTTATAATCAAATTCATCCACCTACCACTATCTACCAGTGCAAGTCAGAAGACACATTTATGACTAACACACCAATAAAACTACCTATAAATTCTTCATGTTGGCAGTGGCTATTCAACAGAAAAGAAAAACGCTGTTTTGTAGATAGAGATTTCCACACGCACAGACTCATACACAAGAGCAAATAGTTAAATAAAATTGTACAGGCAGGGGACATGGATTTATAAAATAGAATCATCACCAAGATGACACCCAAAAGTAAATGACATAAAATTAAATCACACGTGACACGACAGAAGTAGGCAAAACAAGGACAAAGAACGAGAACAAAAGCAAAAAACGAGAGTAGACATTTGGACATTACACACACATGCATGTGTGAATACAGGCAAGTAAAGGAAGGCTGACAGGCAAAGATTTGATGGGTAGACCATGTTTCATGCAGACATGTAAACAACAGACAGATGAGTCGTCCCCATCAAAATATCAGCTATTGACACTACAAAACAAAATAAAAACTGATGCAATTTTTTGGTACCAGCTTGGCAGCACTTCATGCTCTGATAGAGTAAAATTTAAATACACCAGCTCATGTTAAAAGCACAATAACTTATACATGGAGGAACCAGTGGAGGTCAGAGTTTGCCAAACTCATGTACACTTACAACAATTGTGTAAGAAGACAGGGCCACTCTAAGTAACTAAGTAACAAAGGGATTGTGGTACAGTCATTTGACACAGTGTATAATTATCAATATCAAAACACTGACGGACAAACAAACATATCAGTTGAATGACTGGGAGGTCACACACAAAGCTCGGGCATGCTTCTTTTTGCATTTACCAACCAGCCCATCAGTTATGAAGAATTAATGAAACCTTCTCCAGAAGCAGAACATTCTCCTTTCAGCTTAAGCAAGTGATTTTTCAGTTTTACATGGATCACATGGAGCAATTCTGGTTACTCTCCGTTAACACTAGTCTGATGGTATGCCGGGAGAAGTATGTAACACAGGTAGTCGATAATTATCCACTTAAAAATGGAAAGAAAAAAATAAATAAATCAACTCTAATAAGCCATAATTATCCAATTCTCACATGCAAAATTACAGGCAACCCTGCTGACGCTGTTCGACAGCTTTGGGAGAAAGATACATGAGTTGAACCCTTTGCCAAAAATCACACTGATCATCCCAGTTAGAGGGAAAAAAGGGAAGAGCTGCATGATTCGTGATGGACCACGTGCAAGCAGTTGCCTCAATAACGTCAATAAGGCATCCAGAATATGGACAGTGATAAGATGACAGGCATAAAGGTTCACTTTCTAATAAGACTTGTAGATGACTACAGTTTCCAGGCAGACAGGTAGTGCAAAGAGTGTGTACCTGCCAGCTGGTCGGCAAGGGGGGGTAGTAAAGGGTGGTGGTGGTGGAGGAGGACAGGAAGAGGTGGCGCCAGAGCAGGAGCACTCTTAGCACTGCGGATAAAGGCTGAGGACAGCAGAGAGTCCCCCGTAGAACAGCTACGCAGGGCTGAGGAAGTGGAAGAACAGAAAGGAAAGAAAGAGGAGAAAAGGGGGGAGCCGTGTGAGACAGAAGACAGCACAGAGAGAAAAGGCAATGTGGAAGTGCAGTGAAGTGAAAGGAAACAGGACATGTGGGTTTAGGATGGGGGTCTGTATAGAAAAAAAGAACAAAGATAGAGAATAGAGGGAGAAAAAATAAGAAATGGAGCAGACAGTAGAAAAATAAATCTGCAGAAAAACAGTGAAAGGTGAAAATCAATAACATATAATTTATGTAGTAGAAACAAATCATAGGAAGTTAGTTTTGGGAGAAGGAAGGGAATTTGAGAAAAGATATGTAGGTGACAGGAAAGCATAGACAACAGTAACCTTCAAGGACAGATGTAAAGGGAAACAATGGGAGACAATGAAGGTGAAGCAGGAGTGCAACAGGGTTAACTCTGGAAGAAGGACAGTGAGACAGTGAGAGGCCGGCGGCAGCTTAGCACTCAGTACAGCTCAAATCCCTCTGAAGACTGCAACACAAACCACCTACATTTTTTAATGCCTGTCAGATAGACAGCTGAATTGCAAAATAAAGTTGTTTGCAAGTATAATTTTTACATACATGTGTTGTTGAATATCAGACTTATAAAACACGGCAACACAGCTGCAAACCTGCAACAAGGTTAGAATGACTGGGCTCATTTCTCATAAATTCACTTCTTGTAAATATATCAACTTCACTTTTGAGGGGGACACACACCTGCCAACTGTTTGGATGATCCTCACAGTCTCCCACCGTGCCCACAATCATTTTACGTGTAGGTATGTATACAGGTAACCTGGTATCCTCACTGAGAACCGAAGAAGGAGCTCAGTGATTTAAACCAATAACTTAATTGTCGTTATTCATCAACAGGCAAACATCAAGTGGCTTGATGGTTTTCTGAACTGTTCCATACATGAACTTCACGGAAATGTGATTAATACTGAAGCTGCAAACAACTTTTTTTCTCTCTTGTCCTCTCCACCTTTATGAATACACAGCCAATCCCCAAATACACACACAGTGCAGTACGCAGCGTTCAGGTTAACGTGACATTCTAGAGTTTCTTCCACTTTAGGAAATAATTTTTTGCCTCAAATGGTGTCAGACAAAGAGAGATGAGATCAGACCTCAGGCTGCTGTTTCCCTGAGGACAACAGGCTTAGATCCTGTTTAGAGAATGGAGTCTCAAGACATCCAGAAAGTGCTTTAAGTTTTGACCAGCCGCACAGCCAGTCATTACTGGATTGTCTTGCCTGAGATGGAGAACTCTATCAGATGCTAGAGGTTTGACGTCTCTTCCATGTGCCAGAGTTTTGCACCTTCATAATGTTACATATATGTCTTCATTGGCATGATAAAATAAGTTACTTTCTATAATGAATATTATGAATTTGTTTGTCTAGTGTCGCTTTTGCAGTTAGCTAACTCAGCATTGTGGTGGAGAATATCACAGTAACGCAAACTTTGTTGCTTATTTTTTGACTTTATTCAGTTGGTATGTCTTTAGTGGCCTCTATAACACCCTTCCCACTAAAAATGTGCCAAACTGGGGCCTCAGGTATGACTATTGAAGCATTTGTTTTGGTCTGAGATGCTGGTGGTCCACTGTGACATCTAAAGGCAGTGACAATCACTTGCAGAACCTTTTGAAGTAGTTTGAATAGAAAGAATAGCATAATAAATGTGAATGTTTCAAAAATTGCTGTTTGATTAAAAATAAAAATTACAGGACAACTCCTTTTATCAATTTTTCTTCTTCATAATATTACTACATTACAGTCACATTTTAAAATGTATTTTTTTGCCTCTTTAGGATATCCAGCTTATCCTCTGATTTGTTTTAGATCATAAGTCAACTGAATCCTGCTCTGAACTACAGCTGCTATTTTTGTATAGTGGTGTTGTGACCTTTTCTCTACCACAGTCAAATGCTTCACAGAAGCAAGAATATACTGAGAAGAGGGGATGATAGAAACATACACTGCAACTTCCTGTCAGACTGACAGGCAGGAGGAAAAAAGCAGAGGAGGCACAACAATTCAAATAAATTCAACATGAGAAGAAAGAGGAGCCATAAACAGTGCACTGAGGAAAGAATGTTCTAATTTTCCCCTGTTGAGCTGCCCTTGAACCAGCGTGTTTTACCAGGATGCGTATAACAGTGTCTGGGAGCCCGAGCTTTGAATAGGGCTTAATTACCATGGCCAAATAAAAATAATGCTTTTCTTCACACACGGGAGGGAAGAAAGGCATCTAAGCATTGAAATACTGACCTACAGTCTTCTGGCGGACAATACTCCTGGCCTTTTCGATGCCTGGTGAGCCAGCGGTAGTGGCACTTCGTTGTCTCATTGCAGCTGCCTGACATGGTTGATCCCTGCTCCAGCCTCTAGAGAATGATCGGTCCACAACCTGCCGCTGACCCTCTGAACCTATACCTGGTGTATGAATGGGGGATAGGATAATTCTCCTGTTAATGCACATAACAAAGAGCTGCAACTGACTGATGACAACAACTGTTGGCTGTGTTTCAGACCGGCTGTTAGGATGTTATGTGTCTTCACAAAGTCTGTGAGCGTCTCTGGTGACCAACCAACCTTTTCCTTTATGCTTCTTCTGTTTTTGCTCACTGAGTTTGTCCAGAGGCAGCTCGTTGAGATCAACACTGTACAGGTTCCTGGCCAACACCTATAAGAAACATAAACACTGCTGCAACACTTACAACACACTAAAAGCAGAGCAAGTGAAAGGCATGACGAAGTGCTGCCTCATTAATACAGAGCACTTCTGCTTCTCTAATGACAACATGCAGATTTCAGACAGTCA
This sequence comes from Remorina albescens, assembly GCA_034769265.1. Classification (NCBI taxonomy): domain Eukaryota; kingdom Metazoa; phylum Chordata; class Actinopteri; order Carangiformes; family Echeneidae; genus Remorina; species Remorina albescens. The sequence goes on along the minus strand of CM068488.1, from coordinate 16,672,111 downwards.
CTGAACTGATATCAATTCCTGTTAATGATATCTGCCTTTATTCACATTAAAATTTTCTATTTTAGGCTGAAATCAGACATGTACTCATTTGTGTCCAAACTTTACAAACTTAAAATCTCAACATGAATAAACTCTGTGGACATAGTTTGGAGGCAGCTGAAAACAGAGCAACTTTCTTTACCTTGGTGAGTGTTTCCATGGTGAGGGACCACTCTGTGACCAGCTCCTCCCAGCAAGTCAGTGAGGAGAGGACAGAGAGGAGGTCGTCCCACAGTTCTCTACTGATGTAGACGTTTAAATTCCCTTTAATCCAGGCTACTATCAGTGTCTGTGCAGAAATTCAGGGAAATGAAATGATATAACATTATGTTAGAAAAAGGCTCTAATCCATCCTTTACATTTTAATTAAACAAGAAAAAGCTGGAATTTATCTGTGATACTAAACTTCAGCTTAGTACCACTAATTTTGAGTTGGGATACTTTTAACTGTCTTAACTAAGATTTCTGTATTCTGAATAAAATCAATGAAGACATCTGGATTGTGATTTAGTACTTACAGAATGACAACTTCTCCAAAATATGTTACAGTAATCAACAAATATTTAATCAGGACTGCATCAGTGTTCCTATTCTTTTATGTACTGCAAAGAAAAGCCCTGTGTCCTCTTTCCATGTTCAGTTAAAGGTAGCCACTTCTTAGTGATAAAACATATAGTGACATGGATGAACCTGAAAGATAGGTCCAGCCAGTCTGCCTGACAGCGTGTTGTTCTTCTTGCCCTGAGGCATGATGGATGGAGGTCTCTTCATCACGGACTCTGTCACCCTCAGCAGAACCAATAAGATCTGCTCCCTGCAAACATATACAGCCATACAAGCTAAAAGTTACTTAATGAAAAACAAGCAGTAACTAATCATTTAGGTGGATGTCTCCTGAACAGTATGGTTTGCTGAAGTTATGTTTGTGCAGTTTCTTTTTACCATGTTTTCTGGTCCATGGTCTCATGCATGACAAGGCTGCGGTAGATGTTAAGGACTCGCTTGCACATGTCGACATGCTCCTCCAAGAGGATCTTGATGTCATTGGCTGGTTCCAATAGAAAAACGTTGGCAGAGTGGGTAATAAATACCTGCACACAAGCACACAAGCACACAAAAGGTTAGCATCTGAAGTTTATAAAAAAAAAAAAAAGCCTTTTGCGTTTTTCCACTGCATAGTAGAGGGGAGGTGCTATGCGGTGTTGTTATGATCAGTGGAAGGTATTGAGAAGATACCAGGCAGATAAACATCTGTGCCTCTTCAGGTGAAAACAGCATTTTATGCCTACAGTTGCCTGGCTATTAACAAAATGGCAGGTTTGTGGAGAGGATTTTGCACAACAATGACAAAACAGTGATGATTCTTATGAGCTATCTGCACTTCGTAGTGGTCAACTTTTGTGAATCACCTAATGATGTGGTGATACCAAAAAAGTACCAGAAAAGAGATGATATAATGTTATCCACAACTTTTTTTTTTAATGGAAAACCAAAAAAGGTGAGCCAAACTGCTAACAAATATTGAAAAAGGCCTTTAACAGGCAAAGGAGCAACAGTGAGACCTATGTGTTTACAGATCAGGACAGGAAGACAGACACTTTTCATGCAAAGTGAGAAAATTACCTGTAGTGTGGTCTGAACTCCAGCATGCACACTGTACTCCAGCAGTTCACTATCAATCACTTTGTTTATTCCCTAAAATAAGAGAAAATACACAAAGTTAAAATACACAAGAGTTAAAATTACTTGTCAGGTGTGAAATGTTTTGTGTTGAAGGGAGGAAAGAGCCTTCCAAATTGGAATAAATAATAATAATAATAATAATAAAAATATAAACAAACACACTACCAATCAAAAGTTTGGACACACTTTCTCATTCAAACGAATAAGAAAGTGCGTCCAAACTCTTGACTGGTAGTGTATATTGTCAGGCTGTCTTGGCAAATCCAAACTACCAGAAATCAACAGAAAATATAGGTTACAAACTAGAGGCATTTAGATAGAATTGATATTCATTATCACCTCATCCTCTTTGTCTCCAAGCTGAGAGCCTGAATCCATACTGCCACCTGTGGCTATGGGATAAGGACCCTCCTCTGGCTCCTTCATAAACACTGGCTTGTCCTCCATGGAGATCCACTCCTGGTAAACACGGACCACTTTGCGCATTGCTGCTGCCTCACACATGGGAAGAAGAAATGCCTACAGTTGCAAAGACAGAAAAGTAAATGACTTAACAGTTCATATTTCACAACATGTATTGATTTTTTAATGTTTTTTTAAGCATTAAGTAGTTAATAATGGTGTGAGAGATGTGACACACTGGCAAAAATTTAAATCTTCTTCACCTGTCTAAAGATCTCAGTGATGAAGTTGACGTTGGTTCTGGAGCAGGTCAGCACTCTCCTCACAACCTCCATGTCTGTGAGCTGCTCTTCATCCATGGAACAGAGTGACGAGGAGCTAGGTTCCCTCTCAGTCAGTGTAGAAGTGTTGGAGTGACTCTGCTCAGGCTCACCGCCGAGCCCTGGACATCCAGACAGGCCCATGCTGCCTCCTCCTGGCCCAGATGAACCCCCACTACTTTCTAGATGGCTGTCTGACCGAATCCCACCTCCGCTGCTCTCCTCTGAGCTGCCTGCAGAGCGAGCTGCCAGGCCAGCTGCCGCTCGCTGGATGTCAAAAGAAACACGTTATACAGTGAACTAAGGATATAAAAAGAGAGTTGTTCAGAGTTTTGTACTATGCATTTCCTTCTAAGCAAGGTTTTTGTCAGGAGAGCTCCTCTAGGCATCAAGAATTAATGTCTTGTGCATTGCCAGAGTGATTAGAATGAATAGAAGAGTAGCATACTGCACCAGCTGCAGTATGTGTGTTACCTGAATGTTCTTAGGGACATTTTCTCCTTCTGTTCCTGGGATATGTGTGTGTGTGTTGGGTCGTGGCTCCAGCCAGAAGGAAACCAGCCACCTTATGAAGATGACTCTGGCCTGTAGAAAACTCTCCTTGGTGCAGTACTGTGGTTCACCAGTGTCCTGCTCCCTGCGGACCACACTGTAGTAGGGCTTAGGACGCATTGGAGGCACGTCTACAGGGAAAGAGTTTAAAAGTTTTTATGCTGTAGGATTACAGTAATATAACTTTGCTGTTTAGTCAGTGTGTTACAGTATTTAATAGTTGTTTGTTACTTCATTGTACTGACCCAGTATGGGGTTGTAGAGGCTTGTTTCCATGGCGAAGTTGGGAAAGATGTGAGGAAGGTAAAACTTCCGGAAATGACCAAAGAGGAAGCTAAAGCCTCGTTCATGGTTTTCTTTACAACGCCACTCTAGAGACTTTGCCTGGTGGACACACACACATAAATACACACATACACACACAGACAAACAAGCCTGTGTTGAAAAGAGAGCATCACACTCAAAAAGTGTCAAGAGGAGAAGAGGACCATTGTTTTGGGGTAGAATGTTATCAGAGTCTGTGTGTGTGTGTGCGCGCGCATGCTTATGTGTGTTTGATGTGATGTATGTGATAACAAGAAGAGGAAGCAGCAAAACAAAGTAAGTTTGTGTTAATAAGCAATGAATCTTTTATCAGAGGGGGAGATTGATTCCAATGTGGAATTAGAAGAATAATTTATCTCTCATCACGTTTTTTACTGTTAATGTTAGTTATCCATTACCTCCCAAATGTTTAGCATTAGTAGCATTAGTAAGGCATTAGAAAGTTCTCAATATGGTCATCATGTTGTGTTAGCTATGTTAGTAAGAAACTATGATAATACCTGGTTTACCATGTATTTTAGGAGTGCTTCTAGGAAGTAAGCAGTGAGGTCTTCCTGGTTCTTGTCACCGGACTGGGGAGGAACCAGTGGAGTGATCTCTTCTGGGGTCACCTGAGCTGTAGGGGAGGTAAAAGGACTTAAGTGTTAACAAAGAGGTTGTTTGCAAGTTTTTCCCCTGTCCCAAACTTGGTTTCTTACTGAGAGCAAGTGGTGGTGATTGTTGCTTAGTGTGAGTGTGTATATGTGGGTGCTTATTGTACTAACTCTCTGTCAAACTCAGTGGTGGGTTGATCAGACTGTCGAGGGTGCGAGGAGTCCCATTGCAGAGGGGAGCTGGGAAGCCAGGAATCAAACAGGCAAACATGCACAGCTGCTCACGTTCTGCATTACATTGTAACGCCTGCATCCACAGGAGAAACAGGCGCACGCCTTCACGTCGGATCTACAATGTAAACGGGAGACGAAGGAGAGAGAAGAAGTATGAAGACAAACCAAATAGTAGGTGGTGTGTAGCATTGACTTATTTGCCCAAAATTGAGACTTGAGAAAAATTGACTGGTGACATAAGGATAACAAAACACAGAAATACCTTTAAAGAGTTCCCGGTGTGTAACAACTTCTTTAGAATCAGCCCTGTGAGAAAGAAAGCATCGCTGTTTAAAACTTTGCTGAATACTGACCATAACCAAAGTTTGTGAGCCTGGATTACATTAACAACTTAAATTACATTTGACTAGGATAACAAGAAACTGTCAAACCGTGGAAAGGATGTCTCTAAGTGGAAACACATTGTTAAAACTCAATGTGAACTTCACAGTAACATCACTCAATGCATGCTTCACTTTGATATGTTCAGGTGCTAGTTGGTCTCTTCAGATCACATGAGATCCTCTGTAATGTCAGTGGCCTCATATTTCAGGACTGGTTAAACCTGATTCAACAAAACATAGTTTTTCCTGGGACGATATAATCTGCTGAACACATGTACTAGGCAAACTGTTATGTCTGGAGCAATAGTCTTGAGTGTGAGTTACCGATGCTGTGGAACTGCCATCGACTCTGGATTCTTTCTGGCAGGAGCTGGAGGATTTTCTGGTGGAAAATAACAAAGAGGAGGCAAATGTTATTAGTTTATCATAAAATTTTTGCCATTCGACTTGTAAGACTCCAAGATCTATTTCAACAATCTAAATGGATGGTACAGAAGTGCACAGCGACAGTGCATGTAGAGCAAGTCCCCATTCATTTCAGCAAAATTCAAAGAGCTGTGCCTACTCTCTTAATTGATGTGTTCTGGGTGTAACAACAAAGTAAACAGAGATCTCTGCCGGCTGTTCGTGGTTTAGAGTCCTCTCAACCTCTTCATTTATCCTGATCACAATTGATTATTTGTAGGGATCATACATTATATAAATATATTTAAAAGTAGAATTATACTATGAATTTAGGTCAGTATTGCAATTTTAGGTAATTCCCTAAACACTGAGTATTCATTTAAACTCATACCTGTCAGTGAAAAACCACACAAGGCCAAGTCTTTTACACAACTACTCACTAGTCCTGTGCCTTCCCCAAGCCTCCTCTGAATTTGGAGTTTTTGGAGCGTCCGGAGGGGAAAATGGAGGTCAGTAACGCAACCATACACACTGTGCTATCTTATCCTGGCTACTCTGAGCGCCACCACCTCAGTTTTGAGTGCTGCAAAATGCCAGTGGTCTTAGGCTGAGGTCAGTGTCAGCTGGTGTTGTGTACTGACCAAGACCACCTACAGAAAGTTAGAGGTCATGGAATCAGAAGCACTGTAATTATTTACTTTAACGTCAGAGCTCTACCCTGCAGCCACACTGAATTCAGCACTGAGGATGAAGAACATCATGAGTGATAGGATAAATCCAAATAAATTCATCAATCCTCGTCTGTACTTGACGTATATCTTCTTCACTTTCACTTACCAGTCAACTAAGCCTGAGACGAAATAACCTAACATCACAATAAGTGGCTGCTCTCCAGGAGTGATGTGCAGAAAACATAAAATCAGTTGTTGTAGCTGTAGCTCATTAGTGCCACATTTATCCAACCATTTTGTCTAAACTTCAATTCTCTGCAGAAATTTGCAATAATTCATTACCTCAAAGATGAAAAGGATTGAGTCCAGCTCCTCCCTCTGAGACTTATGACCTGAAACACAGAGATTAGCTTGAAGAGGGACGAATAATATAGCTTTAGTAGCAATATACCAAATGCACCATAATGTACACCTGGCCCAACTTTTACTAGTGAAACTTACCTTTCTGTTTAAGGCTGACTTCGATGGTAACAAAGTTTTCAAAGAAGACATAGTAGATATGGGAGAAGTTCAGGTCAAAGAATTGTTTCAGCTCTGCAGGTTCTGCATTTTCTGGAAAATAAGGGGGGAAATAAAGAAATAAATAACTCACACAAAAAATAAGAATAAAGGTCAATATTAACCTAAAACTTGTCTTTGATTCCTCCTAAAAGTACCCGCTTTTGAAAAGTGCAAAGACTTAACCTGATTCCAAGTCTGTCTCATTTTCCATCCATCCCCTCTTTTGTTTATAAAACAAAGACATCTCTTTTACCAGCACCATATACACACACACACAAAACATCAAATTTACTTTTCTGATGGACAATAAAACATCTCTTTGCCCAACTCACATAGCTGACTGGAGTCAGAGGGACAGAGAAAGTGTCCAAAATAGAGAAGCTAAATTAAGAGTGTAGACAAAAGGGAGAAAACTTAACAACGAACAGCCCGATAAAATGCTTTTCAAATGGATAACAAAAGCAGTTGTTGGTTCTTGTCTGTCTATTATTAGTCTAAAGATTTTAGACAGTGAAGTCACATATCTATAATAAGGAGAGAAGGTTGCGTTGTGCAGATCACACATTTGACTCTTCATAAAGGGAAGTACATTTGAGTGATGTATCCTCACCGCAGCATTAGGGTTCTCTTGAGATAGTTACTCCTCTAAAGGATCGGAAGTTTATCTTCAAATACTCTACACCGAATCTCTGCCTCGACACCATTGGTTGTCATTAGGAAGGAGACACACTGACTCAGGCGCTGAGATAAAACGTATGCTCAAACTCAGAATATAACCACCACTATAGGCCAGGGTCAAAACTGAAAAACAACTCAACAGCCTGTAGGTACAGCCACTGGTTTTGTTTATATGAAATCTGCCATGCCAGCGCCCGCACACATGCACACATGCGCACACATAGACTTACACACAGCTGCCATCTGTGTTGTGTGCCATGGTGGTTTTCCTTGTAAGGTGTCAGTGGTCTAGCTGAATGGTTTTGTACCTTTTGGTCAAAACACTGCCCTTGATCTCATTTCTTGTGCAGAAGTTCCTTTCTGTAAAACCCATGCTTTACATGCCTGTGAGAGCCATGCTCAGTGACAAATGTTACAACAGTTTACACCTTAAATGTTTGATACTGTGGTCACTAAAGATACAACACTGTGTTTTGCTGCCTGTTGGATGTTTTGACTGTTGGCCTGGGATTAGATGAAAATATGGATATAGTTATCACAGAGGAACTGTACAAAATTATCCAGGATGATTGGAACAACTTATCAGCCCAGCACTTTGAAAACTGCTGCTCTGCTACCTCAGTATACTGAGAACTAGCGCTATTTGTTCACTTAGGGTTATTTATTTACTGCACTTTGTGGAAAGCTAACTGTCTAATTATTTTATTGTTTGTGAAAACACCCTCACTTTAGACAGCACTGCAGATTTAACTACTATTCTATTTCAAATTTAAAAAGTGTGAATCTGCAGTCTATGAAATGACGTGCTCAACTATGAGGTTTTCAAATATATACTCGGAGTAAGAAAGATACCACTAAAACAGCATTGCATACTTTTCGGAAAAAAACAAACAAACAGAAACATCTTCTCTTGGATCTACGCCGGGGAAAACAGGGCTTGGGTGCGGTTACCTAATAACCTGATTGCATCAAAGGAGATTATGAATGAGTCAAATGTTTTCTTGTTAAATCACCTATTCACCAGAGGTATCTAGTCTTTACAAAACAGTTACTTGTTCACAAAAAATATATTAGTGTTTGCACTCCTTTTCTCACAAAAACAAAAGTAAATGTTTACACTGGTGGTGTGGCAGTGTGATCATTACAACTGTGAGGTTTGCAGTTGTTCAACTGTCTGAAAACAATGTCACTGCAAATGTGTTTTTATGTGTGCATCTGTATTTGTTATCAAGGTCTTGAGCTCCCCAAAGAGAGCATAGAAGGGCCACACCCCTTTTCTCTCACGCACTCACACACAGAAACACACACGCACAGTGAGTAGCTCATACAATAGAAACAGGAAATGGGGCTACTGTACTGGACATGAGGAGGAACTAATAGACACTGCTTCCCTCTCAGGTCAGAGTGTGAGTGTGTGTGTGTGTGTGTGTGTGTGTGTGTGTGTGTGTGTGTGTGTGTGTGTGTGCGTGCGTGTGCGTGCGTGTGCGTGCATGTTAGTGTGGTTTTTGGGTGTGTGAGAGTGACTGTGTCAATTGAAGGATAAATGCACACAGAGAGGCATTTTATATTCATCACTTACCACACTCATAACCTAGGCATCTTTTCTATGCTTCTCATACATCCAAACACTATACTTTGTGTAGTACTGTGAAACAACACAAAAAACACTGCATTTCTCACACTCCAAGAAGCTGTGGTCACTCTTGGACAAATCCCAACATCCTAACAGTGTGGCATCACTTTGCCTTGCTCTAAACCGACAACTACACACATCCGCAAACAACTGTTAGCACACTTATATTAACGTATCTACACTGAGGTCCAGACAATCTGTCACTGACACACAACACAGAGCTCGTCGACCATCCCTTCACTAACTCGATCTTCCACATTCAGCCGTAATACACAATGCAGGAGCATATTATTGTCAATCTGAGGGGAAAAGGCGATGACATTAAAGATTAACAACAGCTGATACATTGCAAGAGTTAAAATGCCTTACAGCGGACCGCCGCTGAGATGCAAAACTAAAGACTGAATACTAGTAAAGCCTGAGCTAATCTTTAATTGGTTATAAAAAAAAAAGCCCACGTTTTTGTTTAGATGAAAAGAAACTTTGAATGTCGTGATTTGAGAGGTGAGTTTGGTGGGGCATTTTCCCTGTAAGCACAGATTGGCACGTATGGGTTAGCCTGTTAGCTGCTCAATAAGGTTTTGTTTTTGTTTTTTTAAACTCACCTATGACAATTCTTAGATGTTTCAGTCTTGTCAGCACGTCCTTCTTTGACTCCAACACTTTCTGTGTTGATTTTTTAACGTCGCCATGAGGCTTTTTGGAGAACATTCCTGAGGCAGGAGAACCAAGAGTGCGGTGGTAGACAGCGAGGAGGAGCTAGCTGTGCAGTCACTTCACTGCCCCGGCTAGAGTTAATCTTCAAGCTGCTCCGAAACGCCGATGCTCTCGGGGCATTTATTAACCCTGCGCCGAGGAACAGCAATCCTCCGCGATTGTGTGGCGCAAATCAAGGGGTCACTTTTGCCGGAGAAAGTACATGCTGTCTAAAGGAAGGCAAAAATTTGAAACGTAGCTGGGCAAAGCATCCATCCATTGCACCTCCCTTCCACAACAGCCTGAAGGCTACACTGGTTGGTTAGCTAGCTGCCCCGTTCAGTTAGAAAACATCATGGCGGAGGAGGAAAAACAAAATAATGGATGCCAGAGAAATCCAACGCAAGTGTGGTTCAACAACATCCAAAGTTTGGTTTTTCACTTTGAATTATATCAAACACGCATGCTGTAAAACTGCAATTTAATCTGACACAAGCGGAGTTTCAGGTTTTGCTGGCATTGATGCTTGAAACGAATCGGGGCAATTCTCCTAAAACCGTCCGCGGGGAATCATGGGTAATGCAGTTTCTGTCTGTTTGTTTAGCCCTCTGATGATGTGAGTGTAAGCGACAGAAGAAACTACAGTTCCCTATACAATTAAGACCGTCCAACTAAGATTTGTTTTTAGCTTAGCAGGGGTAGGAGTGAAATTAGAAACGAGGGAAAATTTCGTTTAGGATTATTTTCTGTGAGATTGGTTTTTATCTGATTACTGTAACAAACTCAGCTGGCTCTGTGAGTTAAGACCTATCCTTTATTTATCTTCTTTATGTTTTCACACAAAAAAAAAATCGTGTCCATGTTGCTTGATTCCTAACTGTTCTCTTTTGGTACCATGCTAACGCAATGCTAACTTGATTTGTTTTCGTTTCTTGTTTACTTGTTTATGAAGCTGCACGACGAAAAGAGCTAGAAGCAAGACCCCATAGACAGTTACTACCAATACTTGAGTGAGTAAGTATAAATAATAGGAACTAATGCCAAACATTAATATAAAGTAAAATAAATCCATCCGTCTACATGGATCCATTGTTTTATGTGATGCGTTTTGACGTTGCACTAACCTCAAACTTTTTTTATAAGTATTATCCAAACTGACCGACAGTTAAATATTACAAAACAAACTCTTCGTGTGTATTATACGGCCGTCGCTTAAGTTTAAATTAAGATGAATATCCCACTTCACTACATGTTAAGTTATTGCAGTTAACTTACAAGCCTAACATTACATTACGTTGAACAGTGATGTGATCACACCAGGTAGTAGACACAAAAACAGTCTGTCCTTCAGCAACTTATTAGTGACAACTCCTGAGTCAAAGTCATTTCAGTGTTCATGCAGTTATGATTAAGCTTCAAGCAGATGGAGAAATATCAGTGATAAGAAACAGATGTATTAATGCTCCTCTGATCTACAAGCAGGCGTACTGCTGAGACTCAGTAGATGTAAAATGTGCACAGGGTTTGAAATCTTTCACTTCTGAGCTTCTTCTCCGGACCTAAATCTAAATCAAAAGGATCAGACTATCAAGGGTTATGCTGTATCTGGTGTAGGTAAACCTGACTTTTGTCTTTTGGGTTAGGGTTAGGACCAGATCCAAGCCTTTTGCTGCCATGCCGGTGCACCGTGACCGGGAGAAGAAGGAGAGCACAGCAGAGGAGATGGAAGTGGAGGAGCAGGAGCAGGAGGCGTCCAGCTCAGAGGAGGAGGATTCTGACACCTCCTCTGTTTCTGAGGATGGAGACAGCTCAGGTAAAAAATCAGAAACTGTGGAAACAGTCCTATTTATAAACCCATGCACTTAAGTCTGAAACCATAATGTAATATAATGTAAGACAGCTGTTTTGAATTCAGCAGCTGCACATGTTCTATATTGGGAGTTACAATTACAAAGACAACTTTGTAATTGTTAAGGACAAGCTAACAGATATTTAACGTCTTTTGGATATGCTGGGCTGTGGATAAGAAATGGTGAAGAGTGAAAGCTGTTAATTAACTGTTTTTTACATAACTATCTGTTGGTGTGGAATCAGAAAGCATCACACAACTGAATGCACAAAAGGATCACAAGTGCGATTGATACAGTGTGGACAAATGAAGAAAGTCTTTTGGGAAAAATGGGTGAAACTGTGCTGCGTTTTGCTTCCATGTCAGCTCCTGAATCTCTGCCTTCTTCCATCACAGCTCAGTTTTCTAATATCTAACCTAGAGGGGTGTGTGTGTTGGATACTGTTTGCTGTTCTAGAAATGGATGAGGAGGACTGTGAGCGCAGAAGGATGGAGTGTCTGGATGAAATGTCCAACCTTGAGAAACAGTTCACTGATCTGAAAGACCAGTAAGACTGGCCATTTTTTTGTTGTACAGTTTGTTTGGAATTTGAATGCAACTATATTTTTTATATCCACAAATAACAAATGAGCTGTACTATTATTCACGTCTTTGTTTATACAGGCTGTATCGTGAGCGTCTCAGTCAGGTGAACAGTAAGCTGGCAGAGGTGGAGGCTGGTCGGGCAGCAGAATACCTGGAGCCGCTGGCAGTACTGCTCGAGAACATGCAAGTCCGCACCAAAGTGGCAGGTTTGACACACGCACGCACACACAAAATCATATACTCACATTGACACACTCTGATGTCCTTTTCATCAAGTCTCACTGTCTCTCTCCCTCTCTCCCTGTCTTTGTCAGGAATCTACAAAGAGTTGTGTCTGGAGTCTGTGAAGAACAAGTATCAGTGTGAGATCCAGGCGGCATGCCAGCACTGGGAGGTTGGTCACACACACACACACACACACACACACACACACACACACACACTTGCACACACTTGCACACACAGGCTCTTTAATTATCACCTGTCTTACAAAAAAGTGTTGCTCATGAGTCCTTGGCTCTGAATTACTGAAAGCTTTTAATCCAATTTTTAATTTATCTTAGAGTTGTTCGATCTGTGTAATAGCCTGTTTTGTTCGTGTCTATCTGTGTGTTACATAATGGCTTTGTGTGTTTGCAGAGTGAGAAGCTGCTGCTGTTTGACACAGTACAAAGTGAACTGGAAGAGAAAATTAGACGGTTGGAGGAGGACAGACACAGCATAGACATTACATCAGGTAATTTCACAGAACACAGTCACAGTTGTGCATTTGCGATTACACAGCACATTGTGATTATGGTCATAAGAAGCCACTGCACTTGTCCAGGACAGTGTGTTACATTCAGAGCATACACAAAACCTTGTTATCCTTTTGCCTGAGTGTGTCTGTGTGTCTCCCTCAGAGCTGTGGAATGATGAGTTGTCAGGGAGGAAGAAGAGGCGAGATGCTTTAAGTCCAGACAAGAAGAGGAGAAGACCCTCAGTTGTGTCTGATATCCTTTTCCTGCTCATGCTTCGAGTAATGTTCAAGTTGATGCTGCTACCAAGTTTTGTTTTGCTCCTTTTATTCCTTCTGAACGTCCCAAACACTGGTATCACAATGTGCCCTCATAATCAAATTCCTTTGGCTCCCTGTGTAACTGTCCTTAACCCTGTCCACGCCCATATATTGTCTATATGCTTCCTGACTTGGACATCCTGGAGGACTGGACAGCCATCAGAAAGGTGTGTTTTTTTATATTAATTTATAAAAAGTGTGTCTTTGTCCTAAGGCGGTGTTTGTGTGTGCTGTCATCTTTTAACAACCAGGTATGTGTGTGTTGCTTTGCAGGCTGTGGCCACACTGGGTCCCCACAGAGGGAAGGCCGACTCTGACAGCTCTGTGTTTCCATTCAGACCAGACAGGAACAGACCCATACTAAACTGCTGAAGCACCCCCAGACACACACACACACACACACACACACATATATATGTACACACACAGTGGCTGTCTTTGTCATGTGCCATAGTAGTTGCCCTTGTAAGGTGAATACATACTTTCACACATTAGGAAACACTCTCAAAGACACGATGCACAGCTGAGAGTCTCAATCTTCCACAGCGACACCAGTCAGTAAGCTGCCTCTCGAGCCAACAGGCACACACAAGGACTCATGGGGTTCAAATACCCCAACAGGACAAACAGGAATGGGAGTGTTTATTTCACTGGCATGTTGGTTATCTGTATTTCCATCAAATTTTATCCACCTGTACCATTTTCTTTTTCCTCAGGTTAGAAAGGGTTTTTTATATTCACAGACAATTCTAAAAAAAAATTAAGGATTTAATGCTTAAATGACACGTGACACCACCATTCAGCAAACATGCGATACAAGTTCAATCTAATTAGGTGTTTTTACTAATTTATTAGTGTTTTCAAATTGTAAAAACCACCAAGCTTTAAGTACCACTGGAGACTAAAATGATAAAAGAGAAGAGAGTTTCATATCAGAGTCTTGGATTCTCCCCGTGGCACACAGGATGTGAAACTGGAAAAATGATTTAAATAGACTTTAAATCATCTTTACATGTTTCATGTTTACTCATTTCAGACAGTTTTTCTCTAACTTGGACCTAAGAGCCTTAGGTAGAGTCACAGTTTGGATTGGAGTCTTTCAAATGGTTTTCAGTCCTTGTTTACATACTGAACAGATCCAACCACTTGGGTCAACTTACAGTCAAGTTTCATGAGATAGCATTTAGAAAAACTTAGTAAAAAACTTTTAAACCAAATTGGACATTGTAAAGCAGGAACAGCTTGAGTCGCTTGTATCATTTCCCAACGGTCCGAACATTGTGATCACTTGTTTTAAGTTGTAACAAACAATTAATGGGGGTTTCATTTGACTATTGGATCACTGCAAGCATTGAGATTTGTAACCTTAAAGCAGGCTATGGACGTAGCTTCCGTTGACATGGCATTCATAAATCATTTTGTTCATTGTGCCATGAAATATTTTTAACTTTTGTATTTTTTAAAATGTGGATCAGTTGAAATGTAAATTGTATTTTTGTTTCAATGTCATCAATAGTTAATGGATTTGTACAGCTCCTGTTGTCAGCAGTGCCTAAAGTTTAAAGAGAAGTTGAGTTCAGTTTCATCATGGTCTTTTGTTTTAGTAGTGCATCTCGCCATTGGAGGCTTTACAGTTTGGTTCCTTTTACAAGGAACCAAAGCTCTACATCAGAGCTGTGATTAAAATGCAAGCAAGAAAATATTTCAAATTGTGTGTTTGCATAACAGACTGAGACTGACAAAGTCAGAAAGGATTCATACTTTAAATTGTCACAGCTGAAGCGCAAATTCAGAGGAAGATATTACATTTGTCCTGGACATTTAACCCACCCTCCATTTATTTATCAGCATCTGTGTTGGTAATATTTGTGCTGGGGCAAGACCATATACAGTGTTAATGTATAATTAGTATTTTTATCCATCTTTATTTGCCCTCAGCCAACCATTTCCTGGAAAGCAACACAATATATTTATATATTATAGCTGGTTATTTTAATGCTGACCATCAAGTTCTTCCTCTTTCCTAACATTAAATTCATCAGCCTTTACATGTTCCAATAATACAACAACATGATACGGGCTCAAATACCCAGGAATCTCATGGAAGCTGTGGGTTTGTTCCATTTTCTGCTTGTCGTATCTACCTCTTCTCTTTCTGACTCTTTGTCAAGCACTTATATCTTTACAACCATCCTGGCAGGAATAGATTATTTTTGGTGTCTTGTTGGTTTATATAGCTGTGATTGATGCAGGTTTGTCAGGATGATCTTTTTTTTTTTTTTTTAAGAGATGATGGCAGTTTATACAGATGCAGATGATACAGAATCAAACCAAATTCTTGCATCCAGACCTTCACAGATCGAACCCACTGTTTAATCAGGATGACGAACAATCTGTCATTTAATAATACCAACTTTTATAAACTTGTTTTTCACAATTAAGTGGTGGGGATGTGAAATAATCAGATTGATATTTTTTGACCATTGTTAATTAATGTGTCGGGTACGTTTGTCTTTTGTCAGTGATGTGCAAGGGTTTTACATTAAAACATTTTATAATTACTTTGTGGTGTCTGTGCTGACAATATTATGATATAGCAACACACAACAAGAAGCTTACATTAAATGTACTGCCACACCAAGTGTGGCCTCCAAGTATGTCAATAAGAATGAAATATTTAACAGCTTTTCATATTAAGAGTTTGGGGATTGCTTCACAGAGCCTAAGCACGCACACACATATATCTATATATAAAGAAGTGGCTTATGCAGGATCTGAACGGAGGTCAAGCAAAGATCTGAGAAGACATGACACCAGACTTTACTTCCTCTTAATAAAATTACCATTGATCTTGGTTTAGAGTATTTTCTCTGGATGGATGCACTTAACATCTTCATCTCTCCAGCAGCACTGAATACTGGGCTCATGGAGAGCCGAAAAGTACGTTTAAGTGATTGATGATATACCAACAGATCCTCCAAAAAGTGCACTTGTGGCCCGTCTAAAAGTGAAAAATACAGAAGAGTAAAAACACTATTCTGCATTCGGCCCAACCCAACCGCAGAATTTAGTCTGTTTTAAATCTCTTCAATCATTTATTTCAGACTTTAATATTCATCAGCAGTCTCAAAACCACAACAAATGCTGATTTGTACCAAAAAATTTCAAGTTATAAAATATATACTTGGAACATATGATGATTGCTGTGTCTCATTTCAATAACTCTATCTCTAAACTCAATGAACACACTATGAATTACTTTTTTTTAAATTTTATCCAGCCCACATATAAGTCACTGTAACAAGATCTAAGGCATCATTTGTTTTGTTTGATGATAAAGGCAAAACTCTGCAAAGTTCACTGGAAAGCAGTTGGAATTTAGGTCAGATTCACTCAGCAGTGAAAACCATAGTCATCAGTTTGACTAATGATTTTATTTGACTTCCGAGGAATGGTTTTGAGAATTCAAGATGACAATAGGATACAGCAGAAGCACAATACAGCAGCACAAAGTGTGACATGTTTCTGACAGAGGGTCTGTGCAGTTTTCATGAGGAAACAGTAAGTGTGTCTCACTTGACTGAAAACTCTTTGTCGAAAGGCTCAGCTCTGCAAATACAAACAGGTCTCACGAAAATAAAGATGAACTGAATATTATGGAGACGTTGACAAATTTGACACTTTATTCATCTATTAATAATCACTTTTTACAAAATTCACAAGGATCTTGTCTTTCTGACTCTGAAAGCAGCTGCTGTTCCAGTAAGTCCATTAAATTCACCAATCTGTGAATGTTCAGATGAGTCACAACACTAAAAGTGTCTCTATAAGCCAGTCTGTTCAAGCATGGGTCATATGTAAGTTATTGTAACAGGATCAAAAGCACAATTTAACTGCTGTTCCGAATCCTCCTGCAGGGAAATCAGTGCAAACATGTCAAGCACTTAAAATATATTTTATGAAAACTTTCTCTTTCGCCCTCTGGGGAATATTCAGGAGGGTATAAGTTTAAACAGCAAGACTTAGATAAGATCCTGCTCTCATCAGATTTAAGTGCAGCTGAATCCAGGTAAACAACACTGATGATAAATGGCTACTTTTCTAAATGGTGACAACAGCAAGTGTCTTTGAAAGACAAAATAAAACGATGTAGGTGTAAAACAATGCATTTCTTCCCTGAAAACTCCCGATCATTCAAATTTCTCTTTCTGTGTCGGTGGGAGAAATGATTCCACATGCACACATTTCAACCTAAGCCTCAATAAAAACCTTTCATGCATGAATCAAACTCACAAGCAAGACTTTGGTTCGTGTGGCAACTTGCCCACACCCAGGTAAAGATTTGTGCGCCTGCTGCGACAATGACATTAGATGATGATGGGGTGGAGCACAGGAATAAAGAGCGAGAGAGGAGAGAGAGAGAAAAAACTGTGCAGGGAGGAGAAAGACAGACAGCAACACGACAGGCTAAATAAACCCATTGTTTCTGTCTTCTGACATTATTCATAAAATATGTTCTCGTTTATAAATAGATGCTATAGAAATTAGGGGAAAGCTGCAACCTGCTCTCCATCCTCAACCACTGACTTAAATTGTAATCAGAAATTTGACATCTCACAGCTCAAGTACAAACTTGGTTATTCTCAAATGGCGTCTTCAGGCGAGGGTCTGTGCTCCTCTGGTGACTGGCTGGGTGGTGGGTGCTGAGTGGGAGGGCCCATTGAAGGAGGTGGGAGGCCATCAGGGGGAAGCCTCATAGGGGGAGCATAGTGAGGATGAGGAGCTGGAGGTCCACCAGGAGGAAGACGAGGGGGGAACATCATTCCTAGAAGTGGCGGGGCACACACTGGAGGCAAAGGAGGGAACAGAGTTTAGTTTGCAACAACGAAACTTTGAAATACGATGGTACACGCTATGAAGATGGCAATGACTGCTTACTAGGCATCATGGGAGGGCCCCCTGGTCCCCTGGGAGGATAGAAATCAGGAGGTGGGTGTCCATAAGGAGCTCTACAAGGAAAGGGACCATCTATGGGACCCATGGGGGGTCCAGGTGGGGGTGGGCACCCAATCCTTGGATCTGTTTCAGGTGGACTCCGCCGATCACTTGGTCCAGACTGGTGATACAGGTTTACAAAAATATATGTTACAGAGGCTCCATTGCTCAGGTATCACAGCAAACGATTTAACGATTTAAAATGTCTTCATCCTACTGAGGGATAGTCATTATTTACATTATGAACAGATACGCTCCATTATGCCGCTGTTTGTGTTGGAAAAACACCTGTGCTATATAGTTGAACCAGCAGCATTGTAACAACAAACAGAGCACTGGAGCACTTGGCAAAAGACTGCATGAAACGTTAGAACAGCATTGGAATTACTTTGCAAATATTAATTAAATGATATACTATACTAAGTAATGACTCATATTATAGAAAACAGTAAACGAAGCCATTTGGGAAAATAACATGAACATAGGAAACAGAAATTGTCAAGTATGGGTAAAAATATGGAGGAAATGAAAAGATATTGTGTAGAGATATAGCGCAGTCTGGTAAGCCTCCACAGAAAGAAACTGATGGAGGACAGTTTGGACTGTGAGGATAGAACCAAAAGTGTAATCTACAGTGTACATTGGAACATACCTCAGTTTTGATCTCTCAAATTATGTTCCGAGGTGAGAGGTTTCTTTCAGTAATTCCTCTTACTGTAGATTTAGGTTTATGCGGGGACAGTTCTCAAATATCAGACACTGATTGAGATTCAGATTTTAAAACTTGGGCAACGGTGGAAAAAGCATCCTATGAGTTTGTGTTCCTCTTTTCATCATCATTGTTGACTTGGCTTTTTGTCTGTATGTATAACCGATGATGTGGTTGATTACTGTCTACACCATGTTCGCTAATATTGTCTACTCCTTTGAATATTAACTGATGGAAAGATAAATGAACATCTGAATAGGTTAGATGCACAGTCAGGATTTCCGTCTGGTAGATTCATCTCCTACCTCTCTGTGTTCCTGTTCCCCAGGTCCAAGGATGTTTTCTCTGTATGTGCCATCTGCATTGACAAACACATCGAGTAGCAGATTTTGACTTTGATTCTGATTATGTGAAAGTGTAGATTTTCACAAGTTTCAATTCAGCTTTCACATTTCGGTGTATCAAAGACAACCATCTGCAGTCCCACAGCTACGCATAAGAACATAAAGAAATAATTAACTTTTGTAGATATTCCATTGACTCACCCATCATATCTGTAGGATGGGGAGGCCTTGGTGGACCAGCAGGAGGGAAACCCCTTGGATGGGGAAGAGGAGGCCCAGGCGGGAGGGACCCTGGTGGAGGCAATAGGCCCAGAGCTCCAGGAGGGGGAGCAGGCCTCCTGTACATTGGACCTCCTGGTTCTGGAAATCTACAGCCTAAGAGAGTGACACAAGGTCAGACAGAGAGAACACAAGATATGTGATAATTTATCAACATTACACAAAGATCTTCCTCTAAAGCTGTAAATAAATCAAACAACAAAGATCAGATTGATATTTTTGAATCTTACTCAGCTCATGAATAACTGAAGAGTGCCTTTTTGAACACTGGGTGCAAAGTGGGATTGCATTAAGTAAGGTGTAAAGATAATAAACTGTGTTTTCAGGTGGGCTTTCCATGCCTGGATCATGTGAGAGCTGATATGATAGATCTCCACAGAGCTTCATAGACATCTGTACTTTCCATTGTGAAAACTCAAGATGCATTAGACATAACTCACATGCACTGTAAACATGCATTTAACATGCACACTATACAACTTTGACTGACAACTGTAAAATGCAGGTGCAACTAATAACATCAGCGGTGGCTGCATTCCACTTCTAGCTTCTTTAGACCCAGGACCTTTTACTGTGCATGCTGGCCCACTGTCATAGCAACAGGGCTGTAATTATTGTGGACTACACCTGAGCATCAACTGCCGCAGGTCAAGGCCTCTTCTGTGTAAAAACGTCACCTCAGTTCCTGAAATAGCATGCAGCTATAACACAACAGTGCCTCAATTACATCATGGTGCATTTGCATTCACATATATAAAGTATCAATATGAACAGAGAACAGTTTATGACACAACAGAATCTCCAGCAGTGCCAAATCGATGTATGTCCTCCCATCTCTAACCCTGAAGGTGAAGTGTTAAATAAATAATTTGATTTTTGCCATTTGTAGTCATACCCAGTCGTGCTTTGTACTGGCACTGTGAATTCCCCCCCCCCCTTTTTTTTTTTATTATTCAGGTCACCTTCAACTTAATTTTCCTCCCAACATAGGACCGCAACAAAACAAAGAAATAAATCACACAATACAAATACCACAAACAAAACAACAGCTCTTTTGCTTCTGCTTAGTTTGCTTAGTTTCACCTATCTGCTTAGTTTGGATCAAATGGAGGAAATGTACTCAATTCTATTTTTGAAATTTAATCAAAATGTAGGCAGGTCAGGACTGATTTAGCTCTTTGGACATCAACTTGAACTTTCTGAATCTCTCTGCCTGTTTCCTTTCTCATACACAATCACACACCTGGAGGTCCTAGGGGCCCAGGAGGCCCTGGCGGCCCTGGCATCGGTCCCCTGCGATCTCTCTCCCACGTAGGAGAGATTGAGCCACTGTCTGAATGAGGACCTCCACTCCGTTCCATCTCCCTTTGGCCACCTGGGGGCTCCATTGGACCACGACTCACTGTGAATGAAAGGACCAGAGGAAAGAGACAGCACACAGGAAAGACAGAGGAGAGCAAAGGAGATCGAAGATGTTGCTCAATGACAGCGGGAGACAAGAGGAGAGGAAGAGGGAAGAGAAAAGAACACCCAAGAGCCCAACCAATAATATATCAGATAGTGAAGACAAACAGGTGAGAATGAGTTTGAGTGCAAAAGAGAACAAAAGAAAAAACAAGAGCATCACGTCAATCAGATAAGCAAAATAATAAAAGACATACAGCATCAATATTTTATATTCCAAAAACCTTTCCTTAAGGAGTCTGCAAAGTGCCAACACCATGCCAGACAGACCATGCTTCCACATCATGCGGCAGCCAGCTGGCCATCTACGACATGCTGCGCTAATGCTGTATTGTGCTGATAGTTCACATGTTGTGAGTATGTATTAACTAACATACTGTATAGAAAACAAGATTTTTTTTTTAATTAACAAGACCAAGTAATTAGTTGAAATACCTAAAGTCACAGTGACTAAGTTAAGAAAATACAGAGAGGTCAAAAAAATTATTTAAAAAATATTTAAGCTTACAGAGACCATTTATGTGGCTCAACATCACAGTCTTCTGGCTTTGTATTACTTTAGGCTGTTTAATAATTATGTTGTTAGGTTTCCTGCACCTCTGTGTCTGTGCTTCTTTGTTTACCTCTAGGAGACAATCTAGCAGGTGGTCCATCCATTAATGTTGGAGGAGACAAAAAAGCTCTGGTTTCCGATGCTGGTCGACCCAGAGGTGAAGGACCATACGGTGATCTCTCTGCTGGAAGTAAAGGAGAGTTTGGATGCAAAGTGAAGGGAATGCATGACTGGTAGGTAGTATATGTGTGTCTTTGTTTACCTCTGAAAGGCAATGGTCTAGCAAGACTATCCAAGGCGTATGGATCTTTATCAAGGGCATCTAGTTTAAACTGTGTGTCTGTCAGCCTGTGAAAAAAAATACAACTGAAGTTACCATATAACAAACATTTTGGGACATTGATGTATAAAATAATATGAAAACATGAAATATTAACTTATGACAAATGGAGAGATCCCAGAATACAGATTCAGATCTCAGACAACATAATTAGGTCACATGTTTTGCTTACTTCTGTCTTAGCAGGGCATTCTCTCTCCTGGTGTCTGCTAGTTCTCTGTCTGCTGCTCGGGCTGCGAGCTTGAAAGACAAGTCAAGATCAGCAACATGGCAGGACACGTGCATGAATACAGAACAGTCGGGACCAGTGCATAAACTAAATTGATCACAGAATAATGACAGTGACAGGCAGGAATTAGGGAAACATATTTGAGACCTATATTGACTAATATGACTAATCTGACTTTCTCTCATGTTTGTAGAATTCAGGATGGAGATTTACAAACCCAGTTATTGTGAGCCTTCTTCTCATGTGCTGATATTTGGGTTTGGTAGGACTGTTTGCTTTTCTCCAGCTCCTCTTCCATCTCCCCTGCTCGTTGTCTGAAGAGACATAATGATGTGAATTTGAGGCCGTATGCCAGAAGGGGGGCCTCCCTAATGCTTTGGAGATACTTGGAGTACTGTAAGAGTTGGCAGAAGCAGCTACCTGTAGTTATTGAGTTCTTCCATGGCCAATGCAATGTTTTTGTCAGCTTTATTTAACTTCTCTTCCTTCTGAAGACGTTCCTTCTCTTCCACTGTGAGCAGTCTGCAAACCCACATTTGTTAGCAACCTCTTTAGTTTTCCTTAATGGTTAAATTTCTGTAGCTAGACTCAAACTTATCGAAACATGATTCTTTTTCTTGTCTATACCTGTGCAGCTTCAGTTCATTTTCCTGGTACATTTCTGTCATGATCTGCAGTTTCTGCTGCAACCGTTGGACCTGAGCACATTTGAACACAATAGAGTATTATTTCCAATTGCAAATGTATACCGGACATCATATCATATCTGACTTCTAAAGAGTTAAAATATAATACATAGTAGAGGACAGCTACCTGATCCGTGTAATGCTCAGCATCTGTCTGCAGAGACAACTTCTCATTCTCCAGGTCCTTAATGCTCACTAAAGGGAAAAACAAACACAAACATACAGTGGAAAACGGACATAAGGAAAATAGCCTACACTCAGAACTGTTGTTTAATCTGGAAGAATAAACGTTCATATATCAGTTTACACCTATTATTTTGGCCAGTGGTAATTATCACCTCAAGCTGTTGTCAACATAATCTGTGTCAGGCATCAAGGTTAAGATGACTCACCTTGCAGGTCCTCTTTCGCTTTGACTTCATCATTCAATTTGGCAAATACTCTGTCCTTGTCTTCATCTACTGATTTTAGGTCTGCATTCATCTACAAACAAACACAGAATATTGGCAGGTGTTTAATAAATTATATGGAATCATTTTACCTGAGTCTGCCTAGCTTGGAGCTCTCAATAAAAGCTTTTTAATATTTTTACAAAATATTGTCCCATATGAAGAATTCCTATCAACCAGAGTCTTTGTGCTTTTTTATTACACACCTTGGCAGCATAAATAAGTTTCTGGACTTTCTGAAAATGGCCTTGTGTGTCTATGTCCCCTCTTCCATTCTCCCCTTCTTTTCCTGCAGCCCAATTGGATGTTTCCTTCTCTGCTCCCTCTTCACCATCCTCTTCTTCCAGATCTGAATCCCAAGCTTTCATTCTGAGCAGGCAGTCTGTCAAGGACTGGAAGCACAGACATAATTATGTCAAAGCACAGTTATTTTGTTTAACTTAAATTAGCAGTCTTCTTCTGTCGTAATTCTAAAGAAATGCCCCAGTGTGTGTTCTAGTCATCTTTAAAGACCTATTTTATTAAGGTTATGTCTTCATAAAGTTTGGGTGTTTGTCATATGGTGTTGCTGAGTATGCGAGGTCTCACTCCAGACTATATGTGTTGATGTCCACACACCATTACCACGGAATATGACGATGATTAAGTTTATTAGCCAAACTTCCTTTTGAACAATTTTCCCAGTGCTATTGATGGAGGGTCAATCGGCCAAACATATTGCTATTGTTTCATTTGCCAGGTCTATTTTAAGCCACATTTTACATAATAGTTCAAGGATTCAATATGGAACTACTTAATGCTATAATTTAAGATGGAACCAGCCATACCATTATTCGCTCATCCTTATTGGCCACATCCTGTTGCATGCCACTGAGGGCAGCCTCACACCTCCGCATCTCCGCCTCCAACTCGCTCACTCTTTCAGCCCATCCCACCACCTGCTGCCTCAGCTGCAGAGAGGAAATGATGGTGCAGGGAACAAGGTGGAACAGAAACGAACATAGGAGGGACAAAGATATGGGATATGTCGAGAAAATGTTATTTCTTACATTCTGACATTCAATCATGAAAATGCAAACCCCACCCCACTCCATATTGTGTGTGTGTGTGTGTGTGTGTATATAACATTCTACCTGAGCATTGCTCTCCTGTAGCAGTGTATTCTCCTCTCCAGCTGTTTCCAGGTTTCTCTGAAGTCTGTCGCTGTTCATACTGTACACTTTCAGAGTGGTTTGTGCCTAAAGACAATCAGGCATACAGCTCTAATGTTAGAAAAGACATAGATGGACAAAAGAGGAACTGAAAGAAGCAGCTGATGGGAAAAATTGTGACTGCACCTGCTCTTCCTGTGACTGGAGCCCTTTGGTTTCTTCTTCAAATGTTTTCATGTTCTCTTCAAGCACTGCTATCTGGAGGAATAAACAAGTAAACCCCTGGATCATTTCCATACTATGCACCACATTCTCAGTCAACATAGTTCACTAGACTTTCACAGTTTGTGTATATGTGCCTACCCTCCTCTCTTGCTCCATCCTGTGTTCTTTCTGCTGATCCAAATGATCCTTAAGTTGATCAAGATCCCTCTCCAGTTCGTTTTTTGCACGTTCCAACTGTCTGGCTTTGACCTGTAGGAACAAGAAAATAAAATTAACATCCACTTCAGTCCAGAACTGAAGCAGTTCAAGTTTTTCAATTGACTGCTGTGGTTTCACATGGTTTGATGATGGCACTGGAGAAATACATCCATCATACTAATTAGAAGATATTTCATGGGTGTGTTCATATGTTGGCCCTGAGAACTCAAAGCAATCCACTCAGAGGACAAATTGCATTTGGTTGTATTATGATTATTTGCAGCAGATTTCTGTATTTAGTTTTGTTATTAATGTATAGCAAATTGTGGACAAAAATGTTTGGAAAAAAATGTGAATCCACACACACAAGCTAAATGTCTGAAGAAGAAAGAATTGTGTTGAGAACTTTCCTTCATTGATTTCTGATCCCAGTTGCATTGTATCTCTATGCAATACATTACGTAAGATGAATCAGAGTGGCTACACTCCAGATCAGACAATGTAAAAATTGGACTGAAGTTGACTTATATTTATGTAGGTCACAGATCACTGTGTTTGCTAATTTATTTTTGTTAAATAAATAAATAAATAATAAAAAAATAATAAAAAAATCGTAAAAATAAATGTCCCATTGTGACGGGATATTGTCAAGTTAACCTCTGTCTTACCTCCAGATCTTCTGCCTTTTTAGTTTGGGCCAAGACTCCACTGTCCCTCAGTGAGTCCTCCAGGTCATCATACTAGAAATGTGACATAATTAAGAAATCACACATTAAACATTAAATATTTATAAGAGTCATGAACACAAGAAGAATTTACTTCAGGGTGTCAAATTTAATGCATGATATTAATATTTTAATTTCTATAATTGTTGCCTTCCCCCGTGTGAGCTCTGTCACCAGTACCTACCTCTTGTTGACATTTGCTGAGAGTCTCAAGGACTTCACCATTTTCGTCCAGCAACTGTGCAACCTGTTCAGCCATCCATCGCTCTTTACCTAAAAATATCAGTGTAAAATTTATATATTAAACAAATTATATGATCGATACCATTGTTTTATACATTATTTATGATTTGTGAGTTAGTGTACCAACGTCAAAGAAAGATTATATCACCCATACATGATGAAATATTTTGTAATAATTAATGAGAACTTACTTCGATACATTCTGCTTTTAACCTGGAAACAAAAGGAAAATAATGATGAACAAGAGGTCCTTAAAGGAACTGATTGGCTGATATAGAGGTAGATTGCCCGAAAAATAAGTGTGGCCTTTTACTGTTTCACCCATCAGTATCACTACAACTTCACAGAAAACACATAAAATCGTTATGGTGTTGGTGTGCATATAAACAACCATGTACTCACAGAGTTATAACATCTACAGGTAAACAGAAGCACCGTCACCAGCCCCACCAGACTGGAGATGATAACTGGTTCCCATGGCAGCCCATACAGGTCTGGCCCAGGTCTGATGTCATCAGGCAGCGATGATACAACCTGAACAAGGAAGAGTGAGGGGTTCATCATAGTTTAGCGAGCTGGTTTCGACTTTGTAAATATTTAGATCAGTGTTTTCCCAGCGTATGCCTGCCTTGCAATCTGCTCAGTATAAAACACCACTGTTGTTACACATTCGATTTCTTTTTCTTTGGATACTTTGAAAATCACAGCTGGATCCGTCCAGCTTATTTTCACTAAACATTTAAAGATCAGTTTGGCCATCAAACACATGTAAAACAAGTCCTTCATCATTATGTTATTGTTGTGCATGTCATGTTTTTGAACACTTAAACAGTACACAGTTACAGCCTTGACAGTTTACTACGCAGCTGTTAGGAGATAAAATTATAATAAATAAAGAGCAGCAGCCCATTCATCTGCTAATATGCGCCATCTGAAACTAATGTTACTATCGTTAGCAAGTTAACGTACTACCTGCGAAGTCTGTAAGCTATGATATAATGTATTAAAATAGTCTTGACAGCAGGTTGGGAGGATTGCCAACACACACATATGGTCAAACATTAGGCATATAACATTACAGGACATAGCTACTAAGCTACCGTGCTGTTTGGACTACACGACAGACCGTTACGTTTCAGCTGAGAGTGCTAGCCAAGAAATGCTAACGAAGCCTGCCACATAACGCACATCCTTCACTTTCTCCACGGCGATACTGTAGTAAGCCTCTGCCGTGGTCTGGAAGTCCACCGCTTTGCTGGCCAACTGCTCACTCCCCGGATGTGCCGCCATATCCATTTATCTCATCTGCCCGATATTTTAATTATACATTTATTTTTTTTACCGACATCAGGAACAGATAGTTGTGCCATCAACCGGACTAGCGGCGATTTCACATCGTATTCACAACAACCGACGTTCAAAAGTAGACCACGTCCTTCGGCACGTCATAGGGGGGAAGAACATTTCATTTCTCTGAAAACTCCTACCAACGACTCCAACGGATTCAACTTACTGCAGAAAATAACACTAATCTAGTTTTAATATATAGCGAAAATTTCAGAATGAACATAAACATTTTCCTGTGCTCGTAGAATTTTAGGTGTAAGGTAAAATACCCCTGCCTGAGCAAATGGTACATTCGCAACGTCACCAATTGTAAAGTGCCACACTGACACGTCGGGCTTATTTCGAAGTGACACAGCGACAAACAGGTGTTACAAACGTATCTTTGATGTTGTTCGTAATGTTTCCCAGAGTAATTTATGTGATTATCTCATGTTGAACCCACAATTTTGCCTTTAAACAAAACTTCCCTCTCTCGATACGAGTCACCCGTTTGCGCTACTCGTTGATAACATGTAGGACACAGGTGGGGGGCTGGACTGGGCATATTCGTCCAGCTGGCACTCACCGTGTTGGCTCCGTTTCCGCCCATTTGAGACTAAAAAATCACAAACTCCATAAGTTATTTAAAACAGTTGTCCTTTAGAGCAGTTTGACTCAAAGTTGGCCCAACGTGTAGTGGGCTGTCCGACTCTCAGGAATGTGAGTGATGCTGTGGGAGCGGGCCAGCCTGACAGCTGAGACGTAAGTAAAGCTGAATGTCGAAGGGAGAGTCAGATCCGCATGTCGCAAGTCCAACGCCTTAAAGAACCAGACCTCTCTGTTTATACACACCTGAGCAACACACAGCCCTTTGTACACTGAATGTCAGCCGGCTGGTCTAAATAAAGATGGGACCAAAGCCCATACAAAATATTTTCCAAACTGATGCTCATTAGACTTTTAATCCCCAACCCCTGAGAGGATTTAATAAATTTTATTAGAATTTCAGACAGCTGTATGACTGGGCTGAAACATTCCCCGTAATCAATATCTCTGTGCATAGTGTGTAACTGTTGGACAACAAAAATTATACTGACTATAGAAAAGACAATAGAGTAATTGTATAGTGTTTCATATAGTGTGTTGAAAATATCACTTATACCATTTCATGATTGACCATCAGCATTTTATAAAAACAAATCCTCCTTAGATTTAATGATGATATTTGCTGATAACTCCTACCTGTACTGTCATCCATAAGAGCTCCCTCGCTGCAGTAATGTGAGGGGTTGATTCTTCTGCGATCTGATGAACCAAGTCCAGAATTTGCTTCGTTACCCCTGAAGTCATGGTAACAGAGATATAACTTGCAGAATTTGCGATTTTCCTCTTTGCGAAATGACAATGAGGATATGTTATTACAATTGGTGTTACATGTGTAAAATGCATTATAATAGTCTAAAATATTGTTTAATAAATATTCCAGCCATGCAACAAATTTATCTTTTAATCTGTCTTTAACAAGGAATACTTGAGCCATCAATACCTTCCAGTTGCACATTCTCTTCTTTGCTTCCTTTGTCCTTCTCTTCTCTGTTGCTATCCATGGCCAGAAAGTCTTCTGGTTTACTTGAGACTTCCTCAGTGGTCATTGAAGTTGAACAGGATGCACCAACACATCTGGTCTCAGCTGTATTTGGGAAAATATGCATTCACATTGAAATAAATGCAAGTCCAAGCCATACTAAAATGAACAGATTAAAATAATTTAAATACCACAAATAATCAGCTATGCTCATTGAGGCAATGCAGACAAATTACCTTGATGGTTGTCTTCACTATCCTCTGATTTTCCTGTGTTGAATGTCTCTCTCACTGTTGTAATCAGCATCTCTAGTTTGTGGAGAGCAGAGAGCATCCTAGTTTTTTCCTTGTCCTCCTGTGCTATATCTGCGGCCTTCATGCTGGCAGTTACCAGCCTCTCCCTGTGATACTGCAGAAGTCTTTCTATATCTGACAGTATAGATTCATCATGATCAGGATCTTCAGTCACCATTTCTGAGCTTTCTAACATGAAATCCAAAAACTGCATCTTGTGTCTCCCAAAGGCCTCCATCAACAGAGTCGTCTCATCTACATTCAAATAGGAGGGCAGGTTTTTGTAATACTTGGAGAGGGTTTTTGTTTGGAAGGGGGCTTCTATGTTTTCAAGAGTAGGGTGAGGGGGAGAATGGGATGAAGTTTCCGTCTGGAGTTCAGCAGGGGAAGGAGATTGTTGTGGCTGCTCTGTGGGCATGTTGGCATCTGGTTTATTGATCTGATTTGAAACAGTAGTTGAGTCCAGTTCTTGTTCAGGGGTCTGAGACTCCAGCGGCTGAAGTGTCTCACCTGTTTTGTCAATATTTAGAACAGAATTAACAGAGTCATTTGTTTGGCTGAAAAAGCTAAAGGTATTTTTGAAGAAGCCAAACGTTCCTCCATTTACAGCCTCAGCTGCTCTTTCATTGTGACCGTCAGGTGGACGTGAAGATCCAGTTGGATGTGACACAGTGTGTTCGGATATCACAGCTTCGTCCACAACAGGCTGATCAGGTGAAGCTGAAAGCTCAGATCCTCCCTCTGCCCTGGATTCACCACCAACAGTACCATCATGGTTCTCAATGTGTGGATCAGTGCTCTCTTCATTACCCTCCTTTTGCGTTAGTGCATACATGCCCTCATGTATGTCTGCTTTATGGAGGGAGTCTATTTCCTCTGTTTTCTCCTTAGTGGAAATCCCTGTCCCATTAGCTTCAGCGTCTTCAGGCTTAGTATTATTCCGCTGATAGCGGTCAGGGATTTGTGTCTCATTTGAAGACAATTGACCATCTTCTCTGTCCTCAGTTGTCTGATCAAGTAAAAGTTTGTTTTGCAGCCCATTGTTGATCAGATCAGTGTCTTCTTTCTGGTCAGCTCTCACACTGTCTCCCTCCTGTCCTTCTCTGTCTGCCTCAGCAGCCTCAGGAGTCGCTGTCTCAACCTCTCCTGTCCGGTCTGGTGATATATGATCAGACTGATTTCCTGTTTGGACTGTCCCTGCATCTGCTGAGCTCGGCCCTTCCTCAGAAATATTTACATCCCTGTCTCTCAGAGATGGATGACAAAGCTCATGGAAACATTTAAGGCTTTCCTCTTCCTTTTGGTACCCGTTGTCATCCTCACTCTCGTTCACCAGCTGTATTTCTTCCATCTCCTGCTTTTCTTCATCCATCTTCTCTACCTCCTGCTCCACTTCTGTCTGTGTCTTTTCAGTCTCTTCCTCTCTTCCTCCTGATTCTGGCCTGTTGATGTCCCTCAGATTCTTCAGCTCCTCTAAACAGGATGTCTCTACCTGTTGCTCTCCATCTTCCATCTTCTTTTTTTCATTTATCTCCTGTAAATCCTCCTGTTTCTGCTGCTTTCTTTTTTTTTCATCTTTTTGCTCCTCCATCTCCTCTCTTCTCTCCACCACCTCCTCCTGCTCAATCTCTTCGTTTATATCCTCCACCTCCTCTTTTCTCTCTTCTTCCTTAGAGAGCTCAACCACTTTCTTCTCTTCTTTTACCTCTGCCATTTCCTCTCTATCCTCTTCTTCCTGCAACATTTCCACCTCCTTCCTCTCTTCTTTTATCTCATCCACCTCTTGAGTTTTTTCTTCTTCCTTTACCATCTCCAACTCCTCTTGCTTCTTCTCACCCATTAACTCCTCCACTTTCTCCTGTTTTCCTTCCTTTACCTCTACCTGTCTCTTCTCTTCTTTTATTTCCTCTATTTCCCCATGCTTCTCCTCTTCCTTTATTTCCTCCAACTTCTTTAAGTACTCCTGTTTCTTCTTTTCCTTTAACTCCTCCTCCTCTTCCCTCACATCTTCTTCTCCCAGCTGCTTCTCCTTTTCCTTTAACACTCCTGCCTCATCCTGTTTTTTCTCCTCCATTTCCAGCCATTCCTCCTCTTCCTGTATCTCTTTATCCTCATTTAATCCATGCTGTTTTTTATTTTGCCTTACCTCTGTCTCCTCCTCTTCCTTTGACTCGTCCTCTCCGGTCTCACTTTCTTTACCTGACTCAGAAGCTGCCTCAAGGCCATGCTCAGTCAAATTTTCTCTGTCCATTTGAGCTTGTTTATTGTTTTCTGTGCTACTTTCAGTATCTTGTAGCTTTTCTGCATTGACTTCACCATCTGTGACTCTCTGTGGAGTTCCAGCCATTTGATCTCTGTTGTTTTCCATCAGATTTGTGCTCTCCATGGAAGGAAATGTTCTTCCGTCCTCCTCTGAGCCTCCTTCAAACAGACTCTCAGGAAATGTTTTATTAGTCTGGACAAATCGGAACTCTTGCGAACTGTTCTCAACAGACTGAACGTCTCCCTCCACTGCTAATTGAACACTGTGTTTTTCTTCTATATTATTATCAGCCATGGTGAGCGTGTCTAAGTTGTCAGCCTTAGTTTTTATACTGTGAGTAGATAAACTTTCAATCTGAACATGGACTGGTTCATTTCTTTCCCCAGCTGTGCCTGATGATAAGAAAGAAAAACTCTTTCCATTGCTATCTTCTGCGTCACCGCTGCCTTGATTTTGTTCAGCTGATTCAGCAGCCTGAGTGGTGGAAATGTCTCTGTGGACAACATCTGCGTCCTGCAGCTTTCTTTTATCTTCACCTTCATGTTCCATTGATTTCACTGCCTGATGTTCTTCACCCTCTGCTTCTGCAGATCTTTCCGTGTCATCCTTCATTCCACCTACAGCCTGGGGCTTTTCCTCCTGCTTGGTCTGAGGAGAAGCTTCTCTTTCATCAACATTGGGTGCAGAATCGGTAGGTAAAACCTGACCCTTCCTGCCATCTGACAGTATGTTTCCTAACCACTCCAATGTCCCCATCTCTTCCTTCTCTTCTTCATGTAATTGGCTGCCCTCCAGGTCCAGAGACATCCTTCTGCTCCTGAATTTTACTTCTTGCTCATATTCTTCGTCCAATTCTTTATCTTGTTCCCTTTTTGCAGGTTCTGTTTTCGCCTCTCCTCCAAAGCCAAGCCACGCTGTCATGGTTGAAGTTAAAGAATCTGTAGTTTCCTGAATGTCTTCTATATTTTCCACTGGATCATCGGGTTTTACCTCTCCTCCAAACCCCAGCCATCCTGTCAGAGTTGAGGTTAAAGAAGGCTTGTCTTCTATTTCCTTTCTTTCATTTTCTTTCTCTTCTTCAACCAATTTGTGAGACTCTTCCTCTTTTCTGAGACGTAACCATCCTGTCACTGAAGAACCAAGCCAGGAAGAGGAGGGAAACCCACCTTGTTCGTTCAGAGCTGCTTCCTCATGGGCTCCGGCCTCTCCACCGTTTTCATCACCTTCTGTTTTTGTGCTGCCAGATTGTTCTGATGAAGCTGGAGTTTCTTCATCAGGATCTGAAGACCTTTCAACATTTGTGTCGTCATCTTGTGGGGTGGTTTGGGTCGATTCTGATTCCTGAATTTGGATCTTCTGATTGTCATTTTTCTCATCATCATCACCAAAGTCAGTAATAGAGCCGAACTCATCCATACAAAAGAAATCAGACCTCTGAATGAAGAGAGAAAGTGGACACTCAAAATAAGGAAGCATGTGTATGTACAACAAATAAAAAAAATAAAAAAATAGAGAGAAAAACAAAACCAAGTACTAGTATCACAACAACTTGTGTTTCTAAATCAGTTTTTGAAGGAGTTGCAAGGAGCCGAGATATTGTAAATAAATGTAAATGTAATTTTCTACTTATTTATATCACCTATTAAATAAATAAAGAATATTATTTTTACACTTATTATGGGAAAGTATGTAAGGCTGATTTACCTGCGTTTCCACTATTTTCTCTTTAGTTGCAAAAACCTGTTCCTCTTGTACTGCATCTTTTGGGAAATAACCAAACTGTTTGTCAATCTGAAATCGAAAGGAAAGAAAATAATGCAGGGTCATAATTGAAGTGAAAACATGGATCATACCAAGATACATAAAAATGAGATGAAATGAGAGGTGGACCCTCAGTTCAATTTATAGCTGAGAAATGCAGCTGTGCTTATGTAAATCAACATGGTTCAAAAGTCACAGCCTGGCAATAATGATGTCTGGGTCATTGTCTTATATGAATCAATAATTAATTGTTAATGGCTCTGAGAAGAAGTATTGTATGTGATGCTAAAATAAATGTGCAGTTATAGTGGTGGTTTTGGGTTTGTTTTATACACTAATTCTGTCTCTGTGGTAAATAATTATATAATTTAACCTGATGAATAGGCTCCTCTAAATGACATTTGTGTTTAGCAGGCACAAGGTTACAAGCCATGGTATCAGCATGACTAGGAGAAACAGAGCTACGCTAAACAACCTGCATTATAGTCAAGAGTAATCCCTTTAACCTAGAACTTCAAATGAGGGGCTGTCTGAATTGAAATGATTGTTCTTTGTAATGTGCATTAAAGCTAGAGGAAGACAGGCTGGCTGACAGATGGAGAGAGCAGACATACACTGCCTGCCCAGAGGTCATCCCTCTTTCCAGTCAGTTTGTGGTAAACAAAGATGGTTTCTCCTCGTTTGAAGCTCAGGAAACGGCAATCTTTGCCATGGTGGTCCGTGATGGCTTGCACCCTGCTCATCAAGCCTTCACACAAACATGCACACACCACATAGGCAGAGAGATAATGGGAAAAACATAGACACAAAGACACGGGAAAGAAATAAAAAATGTATCATTAAATAAGAAAGAAAAAAAAAAACGCTATTAAGAAAGATTCTAAATTTGAATAGGCCAAAATCTATCATGCGAGATAATGGAGTAGTAGTAGTTGCTTTTGGACTTACTTTCACACTCAGAGTCTCCACAAATCTTGTAGTCAGACAACAATCCCAGAGTGGTGTGAGGAAAGGTGACAAACACAATGCCTGTAATCCACAAAAACCTGTAAACCTGTGAGACAGCCATTCTTGGTCTTCTGACAGGAGTGCTTCAGGAGAAAATGTCCATATCGAGGGGAAATAACTCTGGCCAGCTGTGCTGGCAAGTGGACATTGCCTCTAAGCTTTTTCTGTTAAGAAGACTCAATGGTAAATGAGAGAGTTGAGATAAGATATAAAGCTAGCATGAGGATAATCATTAACTTCCAAGAGCTGCTTGCAGTCCAGAACATGATCTGATCACCCACCACACTGATTTCATGTCAGAGGAGAAACTCTGCAGTTCCTATTACACTAAAATGAGGAAACAAACCAGGCTGTGATACAGCTTTTGGGAAGCCAAGGACATAGACGGTGACTGGACTTCGCACTTTTATCTAAAAGGCTGACAACACATGTGGCGTTCATCGCCATGACAACCACCGCCGCGCACAAAAATGACGTCAATTGCTACTCCGCGTTTACAGGCAAGATGGCTGCCTAGTTAGCGAATACTTGAATCGTTTTAGGAAAATGTCATTGTTCTGGTAATCTGGAGATCTTTTTCTTGTAATTTGACGGTCCCGTTGTGTCCACTAAACCTTAACCTCAGACGGGTTTCCAGAAGTTATCTTGTAGTTGAGACATAATGAAGTCGGACGTGGAGGAGTTGATGCCGAGGCTGCTGCCCATTGAGTTTGGAGCCAGTTCAAAGGACCTGGACCTGAACGGAGCACCGAGAAACCCCCAGGAGTACCTCCGACAAGTGCAGTAAGTCCACCCCACATACCCTCTGTTACTGTTGGGACAGCGGACAACTGCTCTAACTCTGCACAGACGACAGGGGAAATGGTTTAAACGTAGTGTATGGGGGCAGGATTTACTGCCACATACTGTCCCTGCTGTTGTCAAGGGGCTGGTGCCCAGAAAATCTGCATGTTATTGACTAACACGGACTGTGCAAAGAGCTGGAGTTTTGCTTATTCGAAAAATCGCTTGCGATTGCCTGGGTATAATTAAGACAAGTAAGTTGATTGTAGAGATGCATGACACTGTTGTCTTCAGTCTGGAAAATAAAATAATTGCTGAAATGCTGTGGAAAGAACTGGACCTCGTTGGCTAAAAGTCAGAAACCACGAGCTGCGAATATACGTTTCTTTGTGTGATTGTGGCCATGTCCATATTGATATTTTGTTTTGGTAACATAATGTATCTAGTGGGCCAATGAAGCCTTGGTTTCCTTTTCATCAGGTTGGAGGCATCATTATTTCCAGAGGTGGTGGTTGCTCAGATTGACCCCAAGAAACTGAAGAAGAAACAAACAGTCAATGTATCTGTGAGTACACAATGAGGCCAGTCCATGCAATGGAGAAAATCTATATTATTAAAGCCTATAAAAGGATTGAAATTATAAATGCTTTAGATATTGTTATGATGCTCTGCTGAGATTTAAAATAAGAAGGTTAAAATGAATACGCATTTGATGGTCCAATGTGGACATAAATATTTAGAACAAGTGTTTTTCTTAGTGAATCAAATACAATCATTATATCTTAAATGATTAAATGAGTTACCACTATCACATGGATAATGTTTACATGTATGACATCAGCTGAGGTGAGAATTCATCCTATTCCTTTTAGTGTCTAAGACTTGTTTCTACTGTGTTTTAGGTGGCAGTATGCCAAGCTGCTCCAATGGGGTTCTGCCCCAGTCTCAGTTGGCAGCAGAAGCAAGTCAGTAACTTCTCAGATGTCAGACAGGTAACAGAACAGGACACAAAAACTTGAAATCCAACAAGTGCAAATCTTCAAGACCTTCAAGATTTTAAAGAATTAAAATCTCTCTGGACTGTACAAAATCCATCCATCCATCTTCATGTGCTTATTTGGGGTCAGGTCGCAGGGACTGTACAAAATCTATTATTCAATTTGATAATCAAATCAGTTCACTCACCTCACTGTGCACTTGTTTTACTATATGTTGCAGTGGCAGAGCTGAATTTTGTAGGGACATACTCTGCTACTTTCATGATCTGTTTTCACATTTAAATCACTCATTTGGTCTGGATTTTGCCCTCAGAGTATCACGAAGAACAGGCAACACTGGAGCAGGCAGACTCTGGATGACAACGTGCTGATGGTGAGGTGTTGTTGCAAAATTCACACCTTAGTTAAAACCTTAAATTTACCAGCATCATATTGTTGTTATGACTAGAGACAACCAAGAAACTGAAAAAGAGGTTTTGCATCGTAATGAATTGTGTCTGTGTTTCACAGCCAAAGCTAACAGATGAGGAAGGCTGGAAGAGGTTTTGTTTAGGGGAGAAGGTCTATCTGGGAACAACTTCCTGTGACACAGATGCAGAATCCGAGCCAGCACTGGACTATAGCAAGGTTGCACGATTGTTATTGTTCGAATGAAGGCATAACATCTCCTGTAATAAAACATGTATTTAACTGTCAGTTAATCTCTTTAAAAAGGAAAGCAGACTGTATTCTGTTGACTCTAAACTCCTGAATGATATATTAGTTGTGAATATGTCATAGTAAATAAGATTTTGCCAAAGTAAAAATGAAGATGAGCCTTTGTCTTGATAAAAGCATGTCTCTGTTCAGGAGGGCTTCCCTCCCTTCCTAAGCATCGTCAGCAGACTCAACCAGGTAAATTACCTCCACATTGAAAAATATATGTCACAATTTTAACCAGGTGAAAATTCCGATTTGTATGTTTTCTTCATTCCCTCTGTCGACAGTCCACAGTGTTGATGGTGCTGGAAATTCTTATCAGTTGGTTTGAAGAGAGATCCTTTACTCCACAGTTGGTGAGTCCTCTCTGTTTCTTCAGCTGGTTGCTGCTTCCTTCTTACTTCAATGATACAGTCACACTGTTCTGTTGTAGGTTTAAAACCTGTTTTAATTGTTTTCAATCAAAGATTGACTCAAAATTTTAAATTCAAGACCTGTTAATGGAATTTACACATAGAGGATGACAACAGTTTGTTTGTTTTAGGGTCGCTGGTTGTATGCTTTATTGGCCTGTATGGAGAAGCCTCTTTTGCCTGAAGCCCACTCCTCCATCAGACAGCTGGCCAGAAGATGCGCTCAGCTCCGCAGCACACTGGTAAGATTCAGTCATCTAACCTGTGGTTCTCTAGCATTGCCACACTCTGCGCTGTACCACTTTTTATTTGCTGTATAAACAAAATTTTGTATTTTAAATTATTATTCACTGCAACAGATTTTACTCTTGATGTGATGACTGAGCTTAGTGTCGTGCTTTCATGCGTTCACAGGAGAGTCAGGAAGATGAGAGACTGCCTGCCCTTAACCTGCTTATCTGCCTTGTTGCAAGGTATCTACAAAATAGTTAGGCTCGGTCACATCTTTTATATATCTAATGTAATGCAAACTTCTGGTGAGGCATCCTTGACAGGTCAGTCTGTCGATATAGTGCTGACATACACGGACAAAAAAAACATTCATACCCACACCTACAGACAATGTAGTCACCAGATAACCTAATGTGCCTGTGTTTGGACTGCGGGAGGAAAAAAAAAAGCCTAAAATATCTCAGAATTTTAATTGATGAGTGTGTAAACATTAAATGAAGAAAAAAGACTTATCTGCTAGAAGAAACAGTTTTATACTTTGCCTGATTTGGATTTACAAAGTGCTGATTGTATAGAATTCTCATTAAATTCAGTTGTCAGTGTACAGTACAATATTTAGAGTGAATTAACCCTCCCCCCAAATGTCTGCTTGCTGCAGTGACTGTTTTTATTTCAATGTATATTATTTCTGTAATTTTTACTACACAAAATATATTTTTGTACCCAGAGGTGCTCAAACATTTGCAATCAACTGTGGCCCTCTGTGATGTCATATTTAACTGTGGTGCTTCATGTCAAGTTACACAATTACACTCATTTCCCTTTCTATGATCCCGCAGATACTTTGAGCAGAACGACCTGGCAGATCAGCCGGAGTGAAAGGACGGCGGAGGCGTTTGTGACTGATGTCAACAAAACATGAAAGGAGAATAAACTAGTAAACAGAAAATCAGGGGACGGAAATGAAACTTTCAAAGTCTCAACGTGCACACATCAAACAGGGGGATGTGATATCTCTGCACAGGTTGGGAGGAAAGCTGAGGATGAAACAAAAAGGTCATAAAATAATCGCAAACACAACTTGTATCATTGGTCATGTTTTTGTTTAAGCAGTCATCTGTTCCTCTGTTGGTACACCTGAAGTAGCCAAAGCAGCAGGTTCACTTTTATTTAAGGAAAAAGCCAAACTTTTCTTTGTGAATTGCCTCCCCAAAGGATATATTAGATGTAAAATTTGTTTATTAAACTGTGACTTGTATAATTCTTTGTGTAGACATTGTTCAATTCTTTCAACGTCCCAGGAAAATAATAGTTGACAATACTAACAATGACTTCTTGTCAATGCATGAGCAACAGTGTTCATTTATGCATGTGTTCTACTCAATACAAGAACAGCAGGCTCACCTGTGCAAGGCCTCTGACAAGGTAAACTGCTGTAATCTGTAGTTAAGAAATCTGATTTAGTTCTTGAAGATGCTATCCAGCTCCAACTCGTTGGTGGTGCTCACTGGGACTTCAATCAAACCACAAAAAAATGCGAGACTGGCTGTTTTCACTGACCTCACTTTCTCCCATAGCTCTTATCTGACCAGCTGAGGGTGCTGGACTTCACTCAACTGTTGCCTCCAGACAAACACTCCTTTGCATACCAAGTTGTTTGTAGACTTTTTTAGTACAGGTCTGTGGGTGTAATTTACTGTTATATTCTATCCCTGAACATCAAGCTACTCAACATAGGCCACATTACCATCCACAAGGACAATTGGCTCTCCCAACTTCCTGTTTATTTGAAGTGAAATGTATTTGTGGCCCTCAGACAAAGCCAGTAATGACCATGAGCTAAGTCTCAGCCAAAGTTTTACTACAGACTGACCATCAATCGCACCATTGTAAACAAACAAACACCAAACAGATTTTTACTATGAGCAGTAAACACAGACTTGAAACTACTTTCCACCTTCAAAACATACTGAATCCTTATTACGTCGTACCGCATACCAATTTGTCACTGTGTGGAAAATCAGTTTTGTATTTTGCGAGTCTCTTGGAGATGGACTGTCTCCCGTGGTTAAGGACACCACTCTCCACATGGCTCTCATGCTTCTCTGTGGTCAATAATGGCCATCTAGCTGAGCACGAGGATTAACCAAGCAGCACATGTCCCTGAGACTGAACTCTTCGGGCCATCACAGTATCAACATCTAAATTGCCCCTTTATCTCAGCTGATGACCCACCATGTTTCTTTGTCAATGTTGCTTCTTAATGAAAAACACAGTTAATCTACTCTTTCATTTCTTTATTTCAGTTTTGAGAATTATTATTGCATATTGGATTTCTACTAAATCTCAATTGTCATCCAACTTTTTTTTTTTTTTTTTTAAGCAATTTTACATTTTAGAGGCCAAATGACTGACAAGATTTGTCAAAAAATTAAGAAAACAGCTGTCACTTTAAACCCTAATCCAATTTTAAAAATGACCCCGGCACACATTTCCACAAATACCTTTATTTTGAAGCAGATTATCATTTGATACAAAAATGAAGGAAACAATTTTGAAAAAGACAGTTTCTGCTCATCACATGTGAAGAGGATACAGGGGCCATGACATCGATCCAACTAGTTAAAATAAATGGGGGTTAACAGCATTGTCACATTAATTTGAAAACACAACTACTGTGTGTAATTGTTTGCTATCATAACCATTAATATTCCAGCCTGTGGCTTTGTGACTAGGATGAAAAGAATGAAAAAAAAAAAAACAAAAAACAAAAACAAAACCAAACATATAAAACAACATAATTTTTTCATTGTAGCGTCACAAACACCTGTTTAAAACCTAACTGTCAGAATAAATCATCTGGATTAAAATGATCTCGCCTAACTCAGATCTATTGGGTACGGAGCCCAATTAGAGATGAAACTAAGAATTGCTCTGCCAGATGCACCAGTGAGACTAAAGTCCAGTATGTTTATTTCTTTTGCCAAGGGGAAAAACTTGTACAATAACCAACCATTCGAGGTTTCTATATAAATCAGACATCACCTTTAAATAGCTTGAAAAAAGTCTTCTCATGTTAAAACGGTTTGTTTCAATACCGGTTTAAAACTTTGTCATCTCGTGCATTTGTA
The DNA here is from genome assembly GCA_034769265.1 of Remorina albescens. Taxonomy (NCBI): domain Eukaryota; kingdom Metazoa; phylum Chordata; class Actinopteri; order Carangiformes; family Echeneidae; genus Remorina; species Remorina albescens. Next base: position 16,632,364 of record CM068488.1, on the reverse strand, counting down.
AATAGCTGGATGTGTATTTTCCCCTCAGAGCTTTCCTATGGTTCCCAAATTAGAGAGACTGCATGAGAACCAGATTAGCGCCTCTTGTCCTTCCTGTCTCTATCTTTACGCTCCCTATTGCTCCGAGACGACCTGCCTCGTCCCTCCTCGCTCCTCCTCTTCCTCCTCTCTTTTGATCCCTTTGAGTCCCTTCCTCCTCCACTACTACCTCCTCTCTTATGACTTCTGTCTTCTCCTTTCTTTCTGTCTCTGCCTCTATCCGAAGGCCTCCGCTTGCGCTTACCGCTGTCTCGGCTGCGGCTGCTGCTGTTGGATGATGAGGACGATGATGAGGACGATGATGAAGATGAGCGGCTGGATCCAGAGGAAGAGGAGGAGCTTCCACTGGAGGATGAGCCAGACGAAGAAGAGGACGAGCTGTTACTATGACTGCGGCCTTTCCTTGGCTCCTTTTCCATCTTCCTCCCTCTGCTGCTGTCTTCGTCCTCCTTGGCTGGGGTCGTGCTTGGGATTTCCTGGGAATCAGGCAGTTTTTGTGGAGCGTCGTCCACTGATTTCCCTTCTACAGCTTGGTTCTCTACTGCCAAGTCTTGGACTTCAACGCTGGGGATGAAGACATCCTGCCCAGGTACAGAAGCAGCTGTATGGGGTTCTGGGGTAGAGAAAGCCCCCTGGGTCTCAGAGGACTGCAGTGCTTCTTCCCCTGCAGTAGCTGTGGGCTGAGGCTGCTGATAGGTGTCTGGGACTTCTTGGGTGGTTGTGGTTGGTTCAGAGGACTGGGCTTCTTGGGCCTTCTCATTCTGCACATCTGTGTGCCCCTTCTTGCTGTCTGTTTCTCCTGCCTCTTCCTTCCTCCTGTCCTCATGCACCCCCCCAACCTCCATCTCTTCTGGCCCTGGACTCTCTTCCTTGTCTCCTACTTCCCTCTGATCACCTGTGCCCATAACCCCATCCTCTTCTTCCTTCTTCACACTACGCTCCTCAACTACCTCCATCCTCTCCTCTTCATCTGCCTTCTTCACTGCTTCTGCCTCCTCTTCCTCCCTCTCCTCCCCGTCTTCCTTTTCTGTCACCTTACTATCCCCCTCCTTTTCTCTCTCCTCATCCTCCTCATCTTCCTCCATCTCTGCATCCCCCTTGTTACCTGTCACCTTGACTACCTGGCCTGCTGGCTTACCCTCCGCTGGCCGGTCCATCCCTGCTGCTGCGGTGTTGCCATCCTGGTCGCGAATCGGCTGTCGCCGGGGACGGGACTCCATCTTGTTGAGGTGTTCGGCAAAAGCCTCACGCCTCTCATCAAACACAGCTGTCATGATATACAGAGTCACAGGTTACATGGTGATTAATGTCCACACATGTGACAGGATTATTTCTGCTAAAGTATTAAAAAATTAATTCAAAGAAACATAAGCACTAAGAACACAGCACCAAACATAACACGAGTTCTACTCACCATTTAGTTTCTTGGTGGAGTTATCGAGGAGTTTCTGTGTTGCGGAGCACATCTTTCCAGGCAAATAAAAGATGTGAGGCTTTGTCTTAGTGCGAATGTATTTCATCAGACGATTATTGTGGCTTGTCCACTCCTCTTGCTGTGGATGGATGAAAGAGAAAATTACATTCATTTCGGATGGAAATCAAAGATAAACTTACTGAGATAGTTAAATAATTGTCATCAGTCATGCAAAATTTTCTTTTGCATCCTCTATTTTACTTCAGATCCCCAACCCCCATCCATCCTTTTGTCAAGTCTTTATCTATATATTAGTTTTTGCCATGCAAGTAGAACAAATCTTTCAAAGCACTCTGGCAAAAGACAAATTCAAGTGAACCATCTAGCTGTATTTTCTGTTTTCCTTGGGCTTTTGTCTCTAGCTTCTACAGATGATGTTGAAAGTAAAAGTCTCGTACCAGCTGAGCTAGTTCGACTTTCTGTTCCAGCAGTCTCAGCTCAGTCTGTTTGGCTCTCCTCTCTTCAAAAAGCTCCCTCTTTTCATTTTCCACCTTCTTTCTCTCTGCCTCAGCCTGAACCTCGAGCTTCTGCTCAATTTCTGAACGTCGCTTTTGCTGTGGGGGCAAAAACAGAAGATTGGATCAAGTAGAGAAATGAATAGTAAGAAACAGTTTTTAACATGACCAAATTATGACCAGACTTATTGGACAAACATTCAAATACTTGTGTGTATTGTCTTGTTAAAGTGAATGTAAATCTCAAGTTTTAGAGGTGCTAATATTACAGATATTGAACTACAAAGTTATTTTAAGAATTTCAAAAGACATTAAGAACAAAGGGCATTTTTGTAGCACAAACTCCCATTACATTACGTAAATTTCTAAAAATCAAGAACTTGAAATATTCTTTAGCTCATCAGTCTATCTTACCGATTGAAACCATCTAAAGCAGTAACCGTGGGAAATGAAACATTTTGGGGGCATTTTTAATGTGTCTGCCTTTCTGGATAAAACTGCCAACTTAAAGAAGGAATCTGTTTGCTTCAGCTCGACAGTTCACTAATCAATTGGAACGATCTCAGCACCTTCTCTGAAGAGACGTTGGATTCTTGTTTGAATTTCTGCAGTGTCCCCATAAGCAGGCCGAACATACGCCGATTCCTGACCAAGAAAACACAAAATGATTAAATAAATAACCACCGTTTGTTTTGGTTTTGCTATCTTCACTTTACAGTAATTCTATTGTATTAATCTCCACGATTAACTTCAAATTTAAATACGATTCTGACGTACCTCTGTTGACCCTTCTCATCCATGGTCTGATCTTGAATGAGGTCTCGGCGTGTTCGCTCTTTGGAGGTAGCGACAACCGACGACTGCAACGCCGGCTGAAAAAGAAGGAGAAAGAGGAAACTCCTACTTTGTGATATGTAAAATATATAAAATTAATGGACAAGTCAAGTCAGCTGCTTAACTGCAAGAGAATACAATGTAGAGTATTTCTCATGAACACTCAATGTTTGAGCTAATCCAATAATATCCAAACAAAATACACTGCTTTACAAATGAACTAATACACTTTCATCATACTTTTTTGACATCGTCATCATCCTCGGCGTCGCTGTCGGGACGCACATCTCTCCTGGCCCTCTGGTCCCCTGCTAGCCTGCAGACACGTGATAAGATTAGATAAGAGATACACATCAAAATCAAAGCAATCTTAAATCCTACTATCACAGCTCTTAGAGAGCTAATTATATTGAAGGGCGTGAACCTGGCATGAGGAAAGGTTAAGAAATAGGGAGAGCAGTGTCATGACACAAGAAAATTAACTAATGTCATTGCACTATCACGTTTTTTAAAACTCAACTGTACAAGCCTCTTCAAAACACAGTTTCAATCTCAATCTCATCAGCAACAAGAGGAATTTTTCAGCATTTTATTCACTTTGATTCATTAAACCAGAGATAATTTTGAATATCTTAATTACGTGTTTTACTTTATCTAGCCGAAGAACAAATTGGTAACAGTTTTACATTGATAATATACCCAAGTTTGTAATATGAGTTTTTGTTCTCACCCACATAAGATAAAAACATTCTACTATGGAGATATGAGCAGCCTTGGAGTGCATTAACACAAATTGCTCCCAATTTTCCATCTTACCTGAGCAATGCTCCTTCGATGTCCCTCTGCTTGGCAGGGGGGCCGCCGCCTCCAATGTCCGAGAGACTGCGCCTGGTTGGGGACACAAGTCATACCTCAAAGAATGCCTGTAAATGATGATGTATTTCCAGCCCACCGAGCCCACACAATCATCACACTCTGAAGTGCATGTTACAGTCGCTGGTTCATTAAACATTACACTCATGAAGGCTATAGTGTTTGGGGAAATTACACAAAGTCCGTCATAAAACATATATGAGCCCTGCCAATGTAACGAGATAGGTAATACTGTCGCCAACAGTAATAGTTGAATATTTACGCCTTTACAAACCACCCATCAATACTGATGGGCAGTGAATTCACATAATGTTGGTAGCATGTAGCCGCAGCTTTACCTGAGCAGGTTCACTCCTCTGCCTCTACCTCCTCCGACACCAGCTGCCATGGGTCCGCCGAGCCGGCGCATCTGGCCCGGCCTGTAAACAACAAAAAACACCGTGAATACAAAAACCAAACTGTCGGCCTGCTAACTCGAGCCGGTAAAATTAATATCAAATTCGCAGTTTTGCAGCAATCACGCCGTTGCTTTGTCGGAGGCGGAGTCTTATCAAACAGGTGATCTCAGCGACGTCTCACAGCCGACGCCTACTACAAGGCCGAGCATTGGTTGAGGAGCTGAGCGGCATACTAATATTTTCAAGGTGAAAACTAATTATTGTTCCCAGATTTAGTCATTAGCTCTGAGGGGGTACTTCATCAGGTTGACATACGTGCAGGTTCAGCTTGGACAAAACAAATGCTTGCTTGCTTGCTAGCTAGCTAGGTAGCTAACAAGCTGAACCGACTCATGCTAGCCTGATGGTTTGGTCGCTAGCAGGTCTGTTAGCTTATCGCTAAAAATGGAGCAAAGCCTAAACAGCCACTCAGGCCTTTTACCTCGACTCATTGGGATCACGTCCTGTCAATTTACGAATATTATCGTCCACATTTTTAAGGCTTTCCTTGGCTTTTTCGAGCTGGTCTTGCAAGCTCCGCACTACCACCGCCATCTTGCTTCCAGTTAGCGCGAATCACGTGTTCCCTCTTCTTCTACGGACCTCCGGTCTGTACTCCGGTCCTCCTCCTCCTTCTTTCGTTTGAACTGCAGCAGACATGCGCCGTAGAGGTGCAATACCGCCGTCTGCTGCTCCTAATGAAAAGTTAGCTTGACTTTTACCTTGGCAGGCTACATTATTAATGCCTGAGGATGGTCACAACTAGAGTGCCTTTAGAGACAGAGTGGCGCCACCGGAAGCTCAAAAGGCTCGCCGATCACGTGGTCAATGTGGCCCCCAAAAGTTCCAGGAAGTTCTTGGCGGGCAATAGAAAACAATAGGAAAACTACGATGATCAGTAAATAATGATCAACAAATGTTTTGCTGTGCATTATTTTTTTTTTATAGTTGTGTTAATTCATTTGAACTATGTTAAGTTTACTAAACCTGTATGGTCGTGTACAGCAATTTAAATCGTAATATTTTCTCTTTTTTTTTACTTTTAACTTTCATATTTGACTGAGGCAGACTAACACGTGACGACCGATTTCATCAAATTCATTCAACTTATGACTGTTTAACTAGGCTACCTACAGACAATTAAACATGATTACACCCATTAAACAATATGACACAACATTTTAAACATCGGAAAAGTAGCTGACTTTATATGGAGAAAAGTTAGACATGTAAAAGTATTTCTAGAGACTGTATTCAGAACAGTAGAGAAGACAGTCAAGTGTTGGTTTGTTTTGCTTCCTGTGCCAGTGTACAGTCTTTTCTCACTTGACACCTGTGCCCTCACTGTGCCTGTCTGCGCTTTGAACTGTACAGTGCAGTGGTGAAAATTAATTCTCTTTGTCCTATGCTCTTGCAGCTCTTGCAGCTCCTGCAGCTCTTGCATATGTAAGTTTGAACCATGAAAACCGCGGGTGGTTTCCTGGTTCTAATCAGCATGTAGCACTGCTGAATTTCATCTGATTTATCTGGTTCAAACTGCCGCAACTCTATAGGATTTCTTGTGCTACTAAATGCATCCTGCCCTCACCCAGTGTGAGCTGGGATTGGCTCCAGCACACTCTGCAACCCAGGAACGGATAAGCGGTAGAAGATGAATGAATGAATGAATGTTAACATTTTGCTGCAAGGCAGCACTTTTCCGCTCAGACACTGAACAGTAGCATGTAATACCTGTTTGCTGAAATACAGTGTGACATTAGCATGAATCCAACATTAAAAGAGAAATCCGCCCTTGACAATAATAACTCACTTTAGCTATTTTTGCAACATTTTAACACTTAGTTTTCTCTATATATCTGACAAGCGCCTGGAAACTCGCAGCCTCAAAATCTACATCAGGTGTTTTGAGTCATCCTTAATGTTAAGAGCATTACATCAAGGGAAATCTGTGTCAAAACATGATGAAGAAATTCATTGTGATTCTGATCAACGTCAGTAAATAAATTCAGGCCATTGTGAACAATTACATTTTATTTATCTCGTTGTTTCATTCAGTCAGGGATGAAACTTTGAAAGATTCAATCTCTCCATGTTTGTTGGTTGTCACTTCCATGGTAAATGTGTGAGCTGGGAGCAAATCTTATATTGTTTCAGTTTAAATGTGTTACTACATGATAATCTCATAGTCTCATTATCCAAACATGAACAAACATTTTTTGTTTGAGCTCTGAGAAAAACAAAACAAGACAAAAAAAAAAATAAAAAAATGTAGGCACATATTTTCTCTGGTTTTGTGTGCAGGTGCGTGCATGTGGGTGCATTTCTGTAAGTGTAAGATATCAACAGCAAGACTGTTCATGTCCATTAAATCCAGCCGTGTCTCTCCTCAGGTTCTCTGTTTGGATTCAACAGCCTGGCGTGATCACGGGTCAGCCTTACCCCCAGGTAACAGAATAATAGCTGTTCAGTAAGCAAACAGATGAGTCTTTTGCCATCTTGTGACCCATCTAATCACTTTGTAAAGATTGTGGAGTTTTGGCAAACCTGTGAAACAAGTTTGGGAAAAGCTAGGCGTGGCCCACTGGTGGCATCCCCCATTTTCTTATCTATGGCCTCCACATGTTTTAAATCAGTTTTATGAGCAGAAAATGTGCAACCGTGATGCCAGGATGAATTGACTGCTGCTCAAGCAAAAGTGCTCCAAAAGACGTGGGCTAGATGGTAATTCTCAGTGGGATGAGTGAGTTTTTGTTTTTTGCCTATATACATCTTGGATTTGCATTATATTAAGCGCACACAGCCATCATTCTTTTTCTCTCTGTCTGCTCATCACCAACCACCCAACTTCCCTCCATTGTGTTGTCATGATGACAGTGGTTGCATTTCATTTGCATATGTGCTTCATGTTGCTTTCTCATGGGAGGGATTGGAAAGAGCTCATATGAAACTTCCCCTTGTACGATTGTCAAACAAGCACAGCCCTAACACAAAGGGTAGCATGATAAAACAAGTGCATTAGCTTTGATCACTTCATTTATGACTATCAAGTGGACAATAGTGGCATCAGAGAAATGTACTCAGATCACTTATTTTAAACACTTTGTGAATGTAGATAAACAGTATATATGAGGTTTTGTGCTCCAGAGCTAAATAGAATAACACACTTTTGATTGAATTACAACTAGACTCGGCTCTTATAGTCTGACATACCCCGCACACACCTACACCTCCGCAGAGATGGTATGTCATCTAACACTATTAATCACATTGAGCGTTACTGCAGAATTTTATTTCATACAAGTGTGCAGCACAGCCATTTTCTGGCACTGTCTCCTCACAGAAACGTTTCTGGGTTTGCGCGCATGCCCTGGGGACTTTTGTGACTGCATGCAAATGTGAGTGTTAATGTTTGTTTGTTTGTTTCCCTGACTAGCAACCTGTCAGGGGTGCACACCACTCCTGTCCAATGCCTGGTATGGATGTATACCCCCAGTGATCCTGGAGTTGCTCTCTAGCTTCTTTTTGCCATTTCACTTCTTACACTCACAATTTACAGCGACATAATGTTACAGATGTTGGAAGTCTCGTTTTTATTACATATTTTCTTTAATTTTTAATAAGTTTCTTATTTTCATGCAGAACTATTCCACAAAATCCATTGAGCTAGAACATTCCGTTTCACTGCACCTAAATTAGTGAGAATATCTTCATACATTATCTATAAACACAGCAATAATATAAGCCGTTTATGAAAAATAAGCAGTTCTGTCTGAAAAAAGAAATTCAGATGAGGAAGTTCAGAGCTTTGAGGGATCGTTTAACACAAATATAAAAAAGCTGAAGAGCTACCCAAAAAAAAAAAAAAAAAAAAAGACCACAAAAACCACCTGTTTTGGAGTCACTTCTGTATAATCCCTTATAAAGCTGCAAAAGAAGGCGTGAAACAAGAAGACAACGGACACAAATGACTTTTTAATGCTTTTATTCACTGACTAAAAGAAGAGAAGCATTCATTCAACATCGACTCAAATCAACGTTCGGCAGGTTGACCCCTCAAGTGTATGCCACCTGTCATTTAAGAGGTTTTACTTGTAATGTATCCTCCCTTTCCTCCACAACAGAACCATGGATCAACACCGTTTTCATTAATAAAATCGGCCCTCTCAGCTGGAGAAGACTCTTTCCCTGCAGACTGAGCCAATAAACAGCTGGGAAGTTTTCAAATCAGAATTTCATGTGATTTCAACCTTAACTTCATCAAGGTTAACTACTAAAATGCTACATGGACACCAGTGGGACTTCACTTGGCCATAACTAGTTATAATCCATGTTATTGTTATTGTAACCAATCATCTGAAATCACATACATAGCTCTGTGTCAGATGTGCACAGGTGAGTAGAAAGTAGATTCAGCTGTTTGTTTTAAAAGCTGTGCACATATCAGATTTGTACGTTTTAGAAAGACAATAAAATGCATTTTAAATATGCTCCATTGTGCATGAAATCCGGTCCTGCTGTGTTTTGGTTTACATCTGGTTCCCTGCTTACAGAAAGAAGGTAAAACCCACTGCTATGTGCTCACTTTAACAAACAGTCACACAGGAACATAACAAATATTCAACATTAAGGATGGTAAAACCATTTTTGCAAAAAACACACAACACGTAGCTTTCCATTTACAAAGTCTGTGTGATTTCATAATATACTTCATGTTCATAAATTGAACCCGGACATGTGTTGCATAAGAGTATACCACGGTAATGCATTGTTGAGACCTCTACAAATATGCACTATGTGAGTTTATATATCTATTTATATAGTTTATATTTCTTCCTCTATGGTTTTCTAAAGATGCAGCCGGGCGCTGTCAGCACTGCTTGTGCCCCTTTGTGGCCACTAGTAAGACTGCTGTTATTGCAAACTGTCCTGATTTTAAACAAATGCACAACATTCGTACCACGATAAAACTGGGGCCGTCTAGCCAGTCTCACAGAGACCAAGAGTGAGCCCGCCGTCACCGCTGCTGTCGCTGGGCTGGCTGACCAGAATCAAAAGATCTTTAAACTAAATGATAAGATTTCATAAATCATCATAAGGCCAAGTATTGTCATTGCAAGTTCTTATTAGTTCACGTCTTCGTTTCTACTGCACAACAGTGAGAAAAAGAAAAACTAAATATAAAAACAGAAAAAAAAATGTGGATTATATGCATTCCTCTTGCATAGTTGTGAGGCTGGACTGGGCAGCAGGCCTGCCTGCCTGGCTAATTAGGAGGTTTGGCTCTCCAGACTTGACAACAAACACTTTGTTTAGTGGCCAGAAACATCAGAGCCACAGCAGCTGAGGTCTAAATGAAGATAGCCAGCTGACACCAAGCATGAATATCTATCAGTTCTTTGCTATTGCCAGGTGATCCACCAATATCTGCAGCATGCACCAGAGATACTGACAGAGTTTGGACAGGTAAGGCTGTGAAAGCCATGTTACACTTTGTCTTCAGAACTACAGAATATCACGTATATGATGATAGCTTAAATGTATCACAGTCATGCTGGAATCATCATCATCATCATCATAAGCTGGTTGGAGGAACAGCTTTGGTGTCAACTATGGCTAAAACTGAAAAAAACAAACAAACAAACAAACAAAACAAAACAAAACTGGAGAATCCAAACTTCCTCTACAGTCTCAGTGTGGCCAGCTCCTGATAGCTTTGCCCTGTTTGAACCTCCATTTCACTGAGATTAGTACTAGCCTCATACACCTCTATCTATCTGTTACACAGGACTGATTTTATACGAGTGCAATGCACATCCAGTGTTTTTCTCCCAGTAACAGAAACACACATCAGGATGTTAATCAGGTTCTTCAAGCTCCTGCCTGAGTCCAGCCCTGTGTGAGCTCATTCAAAGTCCTGCACGTACTGATAGTAGTCTATGGTCTTAGCATTTCGATTAAAAAAATAAAACTGACAGGAAGAGTCGGAAATCTCACATTGTGACAAGGAAACCCTGTCTCTTAATGGTCACATGTAACCTTCATATGAATCTCTTTAAGGGAAGGCTTTAGGTCCAGAACCAACTTATTTCCTCTTTTTCATTAGCTGCTTTTAAAGTTCTTTCCAAAACATAGCAAACATCCTGAGAGTCAAGATCACCAGCTCTCATGTCTGAGCCACAATTAAAGAGAAATGAAACTGGTTATGTCTGATGAGCCTGCGTTTAAACTGATGCAGATCTCACACAGTCTGTTGCTTTGGTACAGATTTAAACATGCACACTTCTGGCAATGTCAATAGGATTAGCATTGGCTATTGGGAAGAAGCACAGTGTCAAACACAACTCTTTGTATATGGGCTTAGTTGCTCAGACATACCCAGATTCCTGTTTATCTACAGCTCTGCAATTGTGACACAGTTTTACTAAAGTGTCAAGACCAACTGCCTCAGATGGACTTCATTAGAGGCCAGCTCTGTGGATTTAATTACCCATCAGGGGCCCTGCTATTTTCCAGGATTTCCCCATGAATGCATATAAAGAGCACAGAAAAACAAAACAAGACGACATATCAAAAGGGCAGATCGAGCTGGCTGCGACCACAATAATGTACAGTAACTGCTGGTAATGATCTCCTGAATAACTGACAGTGCATCTCCTCTCTACAGCCTCCAAGCCTGTCATTTTGAGCAGAGCTCATTAAAGATAGGGCTCTGCTAGCTGGCTAGCAGACTTTATGTTCAGTATAGTATATTTATACACAAAACATTGTCTGCATATGGTGTAGAAACAAGTCCAGCCCAGACTCCAGGTGCCCCTTTGTATCCATAGTGAAGGTGAACTGTGACTTCTTTGTGTTACATGTGTACTAAATGTGCGGACTGAGCTCTCACAGTTGTCACGTTCTTTCACCGGAAGATTGATTCAGTGAGGAGGTTGCCCTTATATTTAGCACATTTAGTCAGCGTGGAGTGCTTTCACCAGTGACCTTTTGTGTACCAGACACAAAAGCCCCTTCAGTGGCCTCAGGACGCAGAAGCATGAAAGGAAAATAAAAGTTGGCATTGCAGAAACGCAGATTCGAAATACAGTTGACCTTTGAAAAAAGCAACACGCTAAACAGCCACTTCTAAATGGCTTCACACTCCCACTCTGCTCAGTGCAGCTGGTGATCTGGTGTGACTGTCAGTGCTAGCTGCCTCCCCAATCCCTTCAAAAACAGACCATTCAAAAGGAAAGAAAAAAAAAAAGAGGAAGAAAAAAAACAAACAAACAAAAAACTAGACTTTAATTGTCATGCAGACTCTGGTCATGTAGTAAACTGTTTGCTATTCAAGTGGCCTGAGCGACCCCCCCTTCTGTGGAATGTTCCTGTTCCTAGCAGATCTCTAGCAGCAAATCTTCACAGCTCCAAACACTTCTTGTCAAATCTGACCTTGACCACAGACTTTGCAGGCCACACATCAATAAAACACGTCAGGCACAGTGGCCTTTGTCCAAGTTAGCAAGCTACAATCTGTCCACATGTAGCTTCTGGATGCATCTCAGGAAGTGTTTAGTCCCTGACGCGTTCTGAGAGTGAACCAAGCTTTTTGTCCTCCTCGCCTTCAGTTTTTACATTCACTCCTTCACGCCTCACAGTGAAACAGGTGATGGAGAACAGGAGGGAGGACACAAATATTATTTACACGGTGCAACCTTGGGCTTAGGTTTAAGAAAGCCCTGGCTTGGCTTTACCAGGCCACAGCAATATGGACTGTAGATGCAACAATGCTGCCAACCCTCATGTGGCTTCTGTAATATCCATTCTACACAACTAGGGTGAAATCCTAAATTTGTGAAGTCAGATTGCAGCCACTAACACAAACCTTCACTCAAACTACCGAGTGAGACTGTTGACTTTTAATATAGTCCAGCAGAGTATGGTCCACAGTATGACAAGAGACACACAAAAACAGACTGGTGGTTGTCAGTGGAAGAAAAGCAGAGTGGAGTGCAACCACAAGGAGTAAGGGAAAAGAAGGGAGTAACAGATAAGAAGGTACTCGAAGGGATTTTAGAGTAGAGAAGCATACTGGACCAGCCTCCTGCCAGTGTGTGTGTCGGCGGGCACTTCAGATAGACTTGTGTCTGAGTTAAAGTTTGTTCCACTGTGGTCTTTGGCAGCTTAAAACACATCAACGGAGGAGAGCAGATCCAGTGACTCCGAAGAATCATGCGAGTGAGCTAGAGGCCTGAGCTACTGTTACTTTCATCCTCCTTTCTCCTTCTGAAAACCGATTGTACCCTGAGAACGATTTCAGATCCTGTTTCCTGCTGCAGTAAGAAGTGATAAGACTATACTGCTGAACATGAGAAAGCCCCCATCTTAAATACACACACACACACACACACACACACACACACACACACACACACTCAAAACGTACGCTGGCTGTACACTGTGGTGACCTGTTCATACACACACACACACACACACACACACACACAGCATTAATACCGTCTTATCACACATATTTCTACTGGATACACATGAAAGCTGTACATGAAGACTTGTGCAGAAAATACAGGCACGCTCTAATAAAAATTAAAACACGTGCTAACACTCCTAGCTGCTGTAGCTCATAGTGCTGCTTGAACTAAGAATGACAGCAACATACACCACACGTCACATGGCCAATAAATTGGGGAGCAAATGTTTGAAAAACAGTGAGTCTCCAGGTTTTCAGGCACAAGATGGCTCAATATTTAGCTATAGACACAGGGACCAAGGACAGGTCATTTCCCACTGACAGTGTTTTTGAAAAGGCTATGTTTTGCTCTGACCATGTCTGTCTCCTAATGTGTCAAATGCTATCCGTGTGTTAAATTTCCTGCCTTAGAGCCAAAGTCTCACCTCTTCTTTCTTTGCGGGGACACCCCAGGTCTTCCCACATCATCTTCACTAACATTTATGGGGGGGGGGGGGAGCAATCACAAAAAACAAACACTGCACCTTTGCAGCCTAAAGGCTCACAATATGTCTCTATAATCAGCAATAGGCAAACTAACCCCTGTGATAGAATGGCGACCTGTTTGGGGCATACTTCAACTCTCACCCAACGTCAGATGGGATTATCTCCAGCTCCCAGCAAGCCTCAAAAGATAAGCTGAATAGCTATAGCGTGTGTGGAAAGAGCCAAACCATAAACTCTGGATAAAGAGCCTCCATGTATGAAGACTGTCTGGGAGTGAAATGTGGGTTTTTAAAATATATATTACTAACAGAAAGCATCCATTAAATGAAATGAATTCTGCTCTATCTGATTATGAACCTTCCTTTGATTGTTGGCAGAAAAAGCGCAGTAACAGTTCAGCTTAACTGAGATCTGACTTCTAATGTGGAGCAATATTATGTGCAAAATTGTGACAGAATACAAAGGAGGAAGACAACTACAAACAACACAAACCTACAATGAAACAAACGTGCGTTCTAAAATGAGGAATGAAAGAATTAGACAAGGGGAGAAGGAAGATAAGATAAAAACCCAACATATTTTGGTCTGGTTGTGTATGTTGGTATCACCCTCCCCTACAGTTTGAGTGTACAGCTCTATATACACACAGCTGCAGACTGCCTTTAAAAGAAACTCTTAGTACCAAAGTGCATTCATCCTGAGATATGGACCAAGGTCTCTAGAGATTATCATGGCTTAACCATTGAGGTCCCTTAACAGATGAGCAAACATTTGGTAACCACAGGCCCATCACTTGAACATCATTCTAAACCAAGCAAAGTGCTAGCATGTCATGTGACTCTGGTTCCATATCAGCCTAAGGAAAAAAAACTGCAAGCCAACCTTGTAAACTACAGACCTTGATATGGACTTTCACAGTCTGCAATGCCTTTGCCCCAAACTCAGACTGAACTGAGCTCTAGCCATTTGCGAGGACAACTTTCACGACGAGGGCTGGCTGGCAGCATTTCCTCATAGAAGGCAGGGGCTGTGTAGCCCACCCTGACTTTCATTTCTCTGTAATGATCCCAGCTCAGCTACAGAATTTGCTTCATTAGACACCAGCACGCCACAGCTGTCACATCAGCAGAGCAACAGAGAGAACCATAGTAGGCTCAGGTATCTATTGGTAATACTCAAAATTATAGGTCTGTAGCACAAGATAAATTGTGTGGCCTCAGCCACAAGCATGGCATACTAGTACTCTCAAAGAACTTGAAAAATATTTCATTATTAGAGCAAAGGCATACACTCAGTGATTAAAAAAAAAATAGAATTGGACAGTAAAAGATTCAACCACGATTCAATCAAAGCCATGATTTTATCCTTGTTAACAAATGCCTGCAGAACAAGCCAAGCCAGTTCACTGGTCCACTGTGCCAGACAGACATCATTCCACCCAGGAAGACTGACCAAATTCAGTTCAGACATTAATTGGGCCCAGCAGGTCCCTTTATTGACAGGATGGATTTCCTACTGACACGCTCTGGCCCACACCCCACAACATCTACTGGAGAGATAAAATGTGCAATGAGCAGCTTGCTTTTGCCATTCTATAGTCTTTACCAACCTTAATCTTTGAAAACAAATGTATGATTAGGTTTGTTGACCCTCCACCCAAGGCGGAGTGAGGGCTCCTCAGATGGCAAGTTAACAATATCATCAATAACAACAACTGTATCCAGAAAACAAGGGACTGTTTCAAAAGGCAACTGTGACTCAAGACGGGGAAAAAAAAAAATAAAAAAATCAAATCTCACATTAACTGATTGTTTAACACACCCGACGTGACATCATCACCACCAAGGTCATGGTTGTAGTGATGTTAAAAGCCTACCTGAGACTGACAGTGAATTTATTTTTTTTTGCCACAAACAACCCAAGATTATGTTGTGCTGTAGGCGCCATTTCTTGAAGGAAAAAAAATATTATAGTAACAAAAAAGCTGTCTAATCCTTTAGTGGAACCGACACTGTCCAAACTCATTCTTTCAGCAATCCAGACTGATGCATCTGTGAAATTTCTGCTTTAAATATAATGTTATATAGTAAAACTGACTGACTGGCCAAAAGAATTCAGTTACATTCAGTGCATCCTGTTTGTTTTCCTGGTCTTACTCATGAAACATTTGACCCCAAAACTGGTTCCTACCTACAGTACTGCTGGCATGACTGCAGAAACCTGGGTTTGGTATTTGCCACCATAAAAGGCTGTGCCTACAGAATACTGGTGCTGTTTGAGCATGGCATTTGGAAGTAGTCACAGAAATATCACAGAACACATGTATATGGCATTATGGAGTTAAAACCCATTTCCTCTTTAGAATAATACAGAGCTACTTTTGTAATTTCAGCCCCCTTCATATTAAGGTGCAAACTGGTCTTTTTTTGACTAGATATTTTAATACAAAGGGGGCTCTGAAACCAGTGAACCGGTTTTGACCTCTAGAGCAGAGCAAAGGCAGCTATATTCATCCTGAACACAGAAAAAAAGATGCAATAATTTAGGACCAGCTCATTACAGATCAGCACAGAAAAAAGTAGGGGCGTGCTGTATTGTGACAGGCTGAATTTTCATAGTTTGGCTCTGAATGTCAGTCGGAAGACGAGGCTCCCTATTCAGCCGACTGGTGAGGTTTCCCGAAAAGTCGACAAGTGAGCAGGGTGGGACACATACAAGCTGCAAGAATGTAACGTGATCCTCAATAACACCATCAATAAAGTGCCCAAACCCCTTAATAAAACCCTTTGGCTTTGAAATGTTGCTCACTTAAGGAGGATGTGACTAACGGCACTGACATGGCTGTTGCTGAGAACTGCACTGAAATTGATTAACACCAGCCACAGTCTGCCCTTTTACAGTGGAGGTTCCCACCCTGCTGGCAAGGCTCTCGAACTAGTGGACAAGTGCACAAGGTGTTCCTTTAGAGCAACAGAAAAAGCAGCAAAGGTTGTGTTACCCAGGAAGAGACTGATCAGCTCGTTTAAAAATGGCAACCTTCACCGGAGTAGAGCAGACAGATCAACAGATCAAAAAATGCAAAAGAAAAAAGAAAAAGCAAAATAGTTTCAACACTAAAGCCAGTAGCCTGTGTCTGAATGCACGCCCCCCTCCCCAAAATCCCACCAGTCCATCACTCAACCCATCTGCCTGTTCTGTTCTAGCTGTGAGCAGGATAATAATATATCTGTTTTTAAATACATACAAAGCCTGTACAGGCAAGGGAACCACCACACAGGAAAAACAAGATTATACACAGAGCAGGGAGAGATGGAAAACAGTTAAATAAAAAAGAAAGAAAAAAAACAACAACAAAACAAACACAAATCAAAGTTACATTATACAGAAGCTCTGGAGGTTATTAAGGTGAAGGAGAGAGATTGAGCTCTGAAAATTTGTTGTGTCCAAAACCAGACCAGACCAGACCAGACTGGGCCATGTCGTTCAAGAGGGCATTTGACGGGCAAGATGACCCATTTAGCACACTAATTAAAAACTGTGTAGTCGGTGATCAGAGATCACAGATAAGTATTCTTTAAACGTAATGAATATCAATTTGCAAATATTATATCCAGTTCTGATTAGATAATCTGTTAAAAAAAAAAAAAAAAAATCAAAGGCTGAATCTGTTGAAGTCAGTGGCTGACCAAATGACCATGAGGCAAAGCAAGAAAACAGGAAAATTGTAAGAATTGCGTGTGTGCTAAAACCCCTGTGAAAGAAACACAAAAATAAAAATAAAATAAAAACAATCAGCTTACATCAGCTCGCATGTGTTTACTTTATAGACTGATTTAAGATCCAGTTTAGATATCTGCCTTGGTCCTAGTGAGTCTGTGTCTGGTCTGGTCTTGACAAGGTTTAGGCTGTGAATTAGCCTTCCTTGCCTACATGCCCATGCTGAAGGCGTGCAGCTCACGGTGGAAGTGCTGGGTGGGTTCGGACAAAACCAGGCTAGAATCCAGACAAGGATGCCACACACGGCCAAGCCCCAGCGAAACCTCCTTGACCAGGTTATGGACTGGGTCACCTTCCATGCACACTGACTGATCCGGGTCGAAGTCGATGCTCTCCTCAGAAACAGTCAAGACACGAAGACTGGAGCCTCGCAGCCGTGAAATAGCCACCAGGTTGTGGGACCACACAGTATAACCTACAAAAAAGATGAGAAAGGATGAGGGAGGTTGGACTAATCTAATATCCCTGGGTCCAAACCATGACATAATAAAGAAAGAAACATTAAACTTTTTACTTATTATTTCTATATAAGCCACAGCCACATGAAACTTTGAGCCAAGTCCAACCAAAAACAAAACCCGGGGCTCAACTAGCAGTTGCTGCAGTTGGGCACTGACAAATTGGAAACATTAACTGCATGTTAGACATAATGGAGTGGAAAATCTGAAAGCAAGCTTTTGTGACGCAAATATTGCAATGTTTGAGATTTTTCTGCCCTTGAAGAAACTAAATCCTAACAGATATTAAGCAAGCTTCAAAGTTGAAGTCCCAATATTATTTTAGCATCAAAGGAAAAAAAAAAAAAACACTTCATAATAGGTTTTCAGCAGATGATGATTTAAGTGGTCTGAGTGGAAACCAGATGTCTGTACACCCTCATGGCTCATTCTTCAGACTACAGACAAAATGTAGCCTGTAGTGAGACTACTTGTTTTTGTTGGTCGTCCACAAATGTAAATGCATGTGCATCCCTTAAGGTGGTTGTGTGTCAACATCAGTAAAGGGTTTTAAACAGATGGAGAATAGCGTAGCCTTGTGTGAAACGCTCACAGCTTCAATTTGTTTGTATGAAATGTGGAAGCATTATAAATGAGTTTTTCCTTAATTTAGTGAGTGACCAGTGCATTAATTGTGCAATATTAATTAATGCAATATAGTAAGTTCTAAAAAAAATGTCATAATGGCAAAATGATAATTAAAAAACCATACAAAGCATCACAGACACAATTATTTGCACCCATCACAATCTGGTTGCAGAACCTTTAATAACATTCATTCATCTTCAACTGCTTATCTGTTTCCAGGTCACGGGGTGCTGGAGCCAATCCCAGCTCACTCTGGGTGAGGGCGGGGTACACCCTGGACAGGTCACCAGTCCATCACAGGGCCAACACACAGAGACAGACAGAGACCAACAACCACTCACACTCAGACCTATGGACAATTTAGAGTCACCAATTAACCCAAACATGATGTCTTTGGATGGTGGGAGGAAACTGGAGTACCTGGAGGAAACCCACGCAGGCATGGGGAGAACAAACTCCACACAGAAAGGCCCCAGGCCCGGGAACCGAACCCGCGACCTTCTTATTGTGGGGGAACAGCGCTAACCACTATGCCGCTGCGCTGCACCTTTAATAACAATGACAGCCAAATGTTTCTTATAGCCATGGAGAAGTTTCTTGTACCTGCCTGCACGTACTTTCTGCTCTTCTTACACGTGTTCCGGCTCTTTAATGTTTTCAAGATTCCTTTATTCAATGGCAGATTATCCACAGGATTTGTGGCAGAAGTCATTGTTGGCCGGTTTAAAAAAGGATTTAAAAAATCCATCTTTTCCTTCAACCTTTGATTTGTGCTGCTGGATGTGACATTTGTGTTGCTCTCCAAATTCTTTTGTCTAAAACAGTGTTTTCTGAGACCTCCCATTTCACCCTAAAATGTCTTGGGGATCTTCTAGTTCCATCATTCCTTGATACATTCAGTGCCTCCAGTGCTAGAGACTGTGTCCCTGCAGGTATGATGTTCTTTTTCTCATGGGTTTCATTTCTTTGCCTATAAATAAACTGCACTGAATTCCCAAAGAGCTAAGCTTTGGTTTCATCTGTCCTTAGAATATTATCTTACAAACATTGCAGCTTATGAATGGGGTCTTTGCCCATGGAGCTTTGGGTTTAGTTTGCAGCATATGGTAAACCAACCTTGACAGACTAAACAAACGCTCATCGCGTTTCCTCTGGGCACCATGTTCTAGATGTTCTTAACAGTTTTATTATTGTGATGACCTTGATAACAGTACCAACCGTTGAAACATGTTTCAAAAGTGGTTGGAGCCAATACCAGCCAACATCAGGTGTGGGCGAGCCAGACCCTGGTAAGGTCACCAGTTTATAACAGGGCTGCACCATATTACTGCCCATAATCTATTCTAGGGTGCTGACAATTTTGAGCATCATTGTAAAAATTCCAGAAACAACAAGCTCTACTCACCATGTATCACCAGTACAGCCAGCTGAGTACATCTCCATGCTAAAAGGACCAACGGGTCTTCGTTGCGATTGACACTGAGGTCAGGGAAGTCGGGGTCATCCCTTAGGAGCAGGAAGTGAGTCAGCGTTTTGTTGTATTGCTGAGAGATAAGCTCCAAAGTGGCATCAGTCACCAGCGTGCTGTAACTGTCAAGGTGCAGGCGCTCCAGAGGAAGGCTAGGTTTTAGGACCCTGAGGAGCTCAGAGCTGTCAACCTCCAGGGCCATAATGTAGACTCGCAAGTTGGCACTCACACGGACCTGAGGAGCATCAGCTGGGTGTCACTTGGTTGATTTCAACAAACATTCACATCTTATCCTTGCATAGAGAAGTTATTGGATTACCAGTGCCTTCCAATCGTCCTCTGTAGCGGTCCCTTCTAACGGTTTGAACTCCAGGGCAGCACCATTGAGCAGCAGAGAGAGGCGATACAGTGGAGTACGGCGTGGAGATGCCAGCAGACCACAAAGCTCAGATGTCAAGTCAGAGAAATCCAGAGCCAGAGAATTCAGATTTGAGAGCCGATCTAACTCTGATGGTGAGATGAGGGGGCCTAAGGACAAATCAAAAAGGTGAGGCATTATTCATAAATACTATAGTATATTTTGTGCAATTTTATAACTTTGAAAGGACTGTTTATCCATGCTTTTGATATACCAAACAACTACATACCTAGTTGGTGGTCCAGTAAACTGACGTGCTGCAGGGTCTCAGCTGAAGGATTTGACAGGCAGGCTAAAGAGCAAGGGGTCACCAGACCCAGCATGAAACTACAGGACAACCACCTCAGCTGCCTGCTGTTAGACAGCAGCTCCATGAACAATTGCTGGATTCTGCAGAGGGGAAGAGTTGATAAACTCAGACAAGAGGAAATTTTGCTTAAATTCTCTTTTCCAGCATGACCAGATTCCTAAGGGGTAATTGAAAACCCCAAGAGGACCCATTCACCTTGAACACAAACCTTGGGTGTGTGGGGAAGAAAAAGGGAGGAAAAAAAAAAAAAAAGGATTGAGATGGGCATATAACTTTTTGCAAAGGGAAAAATACACAACATTGATAAAAAGCAATATTTCATGCTTGTCTAAGAGAATACAATATTTATGTAATTAGGTAGAACACTGTGGCTTCAAAGTTCTATAATTCAGTCCAAACATCGCTCCAAAACTTTCAATCGTGTCCTACAAAGCCGGATATTTAATGTATGTACTGGATTCACATTTTCATGTAATGCAACCCACCCCATGAACGAGATATACTGTGACATGGGAAGGCCATCAAATGTTACACTCATCTGTGGACAGTAAACATAGATTATGAACCAGTTTTTGCTAACATGTATATAAAACTAACAGCACGGATGCAACATTACACTAAAGAAGCCTAATGTTTCGTAGTCTATGGTGAGTTCAGCATCAACAGGGTTATTTTGAAAATTGGAATGTGGCATGAACATGGCCACAGCTACTGAAATACTAGTACACACTAATTAGTATTAAGTAAAATGGCTTACTGTTCTTTTTAATTGAAAAAACAAAAAACAAAAAAAAACATGATATCATCATCTACTTGATCTCTAAACAGTTTCTCCCCATGTGGAGGCTGTGATCCACAGAGGAGGCACCTTAGCAGTCTTGGTTTCAATATAGCCTCGGTCTGCTGACAGACGGCTGGTCATGCACACAGCAAGTGAGTTTGATGTGAAAACATGGTGTGCCAGGTAGATTGCGAGGATACCATGGGGCATCTAATGTGATGCCATTTTGAAAATGAATTACTGAAGAACAAAAACATAGAAACAAAACCACACAGCTTGCAATCCTACAAGGGTTGCAAAAGTAAAACTCTCACATAAGCAATGACAGCAATGTCTATATGCAGAAGCTTTAATGTTGAGTGTCCTTACTCATTGATCTTTTTGTCCCCCTGGTGAATTTGGTGCAGGTTCGAGCTGTCTAATAGTCCTTCCTGCTGGAGAATGCAGGTGTCTCCATAAAGACTCAGCTTCTGCAGATTTCTGGAAGGTGAGAGGAGTAAAATTAAAAGCATTCAATATAAGATTAATCTATAATAACAACTCCACACTTTGAATCATTAAGAAAGCTACAGCCTGTTCTTATTTTTCATTTATATACATTTGCTTTTCATGGAAAGTGTTGCTCCTTTTTACCTCAAATGTTACCTCAAAGTGTGGTAGTCAACTAACAATACAAACTCATAACATCTTTGTATCCATCTTTAACTGTTTAAATTTACACAGAAACACAATATCCCCTTCAATGTGCCAGTTATCTAAAGTGCTTCATTATCATCCGTTTTGTTCTGTAAACATTTGTCTCATTCATTACACATACTGTGTGTCTTGTTTTATCACACACTGTACATAAGCAGTGTCTGGCAGTTACCAACAGACACAACAGCAGTGAGACTAAAAGTTGTAAGGACTCATTACCAATCCAAACAACTCCATATCACAAATGGTAGACATTTTGCTCAATGTAACTGAGGGATGTTTTTTTTATATTGTTTGCACAGAATTATGGACCGGTACTTTTGCTGCACTGCTGCCTAGAGCACTTTTTAACTCTATAGCTAAAATAGATTGGCAGCAATCAAGCATATGTATTGAAGCAAAAAAGTTGAAGCAGCCAAGGTAAACATGGAGGTCAAAATGCACTCAATTATATTGTCCTGAACAGACAGGCTACATACGATGTGACACTGACTTTTGGAAGATCAACAATTGCAGTTTCCTTGAATTTTCGCTGCAGGATAGCAAGAACTGAACATATTTTATTTGTATCCTGCAAATTTAGCATCCATAATGAGGGACTTTCACACAGGGATTTACGGCAATATTATACTGGGAGAGCAGTCTCCTCCCTTCTCCTCAACTCCATGCAAACTGAGCTTTCTTCTCTTCAGCTTGGTCGATAATAAAGTTAACCATGGTAACTCCACACAAGTGTTAAAACAGCTGAACCATAAGTCGAGCCCAAACAGGGATCCTTCTCAGTATATTTAATTTAGAGTTGTCAAAAGTATTGATACTCAAATAAGCATTGATACTAAAACGCTGTATCCTGATACGATACTCATCTGCAAAAGTATCGATACTAAAGCCCCCCCTTCCTGCTGAGTTTGTTATCGGTCATAACACTGTAGTTATCAGAGCTACTGTCACGACATTATGTCCAGAGCTCCTGCAGGAGGACCAACAACCAGTTTGATTTGAGAATTAAAGAGACAAAAGTGCTGTTTTATATGTCCCAGAGTGAGGCAGAGAAAAGCCGACCTGCAACTGATTAATCAGTTACTTAGCATATTGCAGTTCCATTATGAAATATTCTTACATGTTGAAATTGTTATTTTTGCATCTTTATATTACAAAAAATATTTATTTATGCCATTTACATTTTTTGACTTTTTTGACCCGTGAGCTATTGAGTTCAAAATTTTTGCACACACATTTATATATGTGTGTATGTATATGTATGTGCGTGTCTACTGTTCATACATTATGTATGTATATACATTAGTGTGTACAGCCAAACATGTAATTAGCACATGTCATGTGAGCAGTTATTTTCCATTTTAAATGTTCTTAGGAGGCATTATCCAAGGTGCTGAACTAATTTTATTGCTTTGTAAAATGTTGAGTTGAAGCAACACAGACAAGACACTGCAAGTAAAGAGCACAAGATGTCAGCCACTTAAGTCCAATGGCAGCATCTTGCTGTCTGTAATATGCTAGAACAAGAAAGAGTAAGCTAGAGCAAAGTTGGAACCCTGTATGTTGGTGCTGAGTGACAAAATGCAATCTGAAATAGGCATCAGATGATGGAAGACAATTAGCTAAGATTCCAATTGATACCCCATCCCCACACACTTAAGGGGGAAAATTTCCCCTCATTTTGAAAAATTTATTTGAAGTCATGTGGCTTAAAGCAAGTCCAATTTGACTTTTAGTCAAGATTAGAGTTATGCTCCAGTTCAATACAATTATGGAACTGTCCAATAGTAAATAGATACTAATTTTCACCAAAACTCTGCAAGAGATAAATATACTTTATTGGTTTGTATTGATGGGAAATGATACAGGCCATCCACCAACCAACTAAACCTTGTAAATTTTCCATATTGCAGCTTTCTACAGATCATACTTCATTTCTTTTGGGTACAATATTATCCATGAACACTATATCCAAAAGCCCACCAATTCTTGCTTCCATATGAAAAACTGGATGTATCTAATTTTGTCACATTTCAAAATCATGTTAAAATTCGTGTGCATTATAGAGCAGGGACTCGGGTCAGACTAGTATTTGGGTGTTTTGAATGGAAACTGCTCAGTAAGAAGGATTCAGACAACAGAAAATGTTCCAGCCCCCTCCGCAGAGTTAAGACATGAACTGCACATCTATATCAATGCTATAAAAGCAGTGAAGAGAATAATAGAGTACATCCGAGAAGGTATAACGATGGCTCTGCTTTGACATCAGGAATCGTGTCATCAAAAGGAAAAAAGTTTTAGGAACTTCCACTGTAGAAATTATTCAACTGAACACATTTTATCTGTGAAGCTCAAAGGTGAATGAATACATCCTATTCATCCCAGCAATGACATACCAGAGCTAAATATGTTCACAGGTGCACTGTATGTGTGGGCAGTGCTGATATCAGCAAGTCACAGCCAACAAAGCTTTTTCTCTTGGCACCACCAGTGCTGCATTGTATGTGCTGGTATGGAGACCAGTGTAACATGGAAAATGGAACTGGCAACAAAAGGAACGAGGAAGAACCAACATTTGACTCGGCATTGACACCAACGCATTCATCATCAATACAACGCCATTTGACGACGTTGAATGTAAAAATGAATGCTTTATTTTACCAACCTCTCTAAACTGAGAGAGAGGAGACTGGATGCTATCTCCACCGCAAAGACATGTCCAGATTACGTAACTCCTTAATGTCGGGGTTTGTTTATAGCTTACCGAGCTAGCTAGCTGCTAGCTTACTGCGACGCAACACGTACCGTGAAATTTCAACACAATTAAACTGTTGTCACGCGAATTCCCGAATCCAAATAAAAACAAACGCCCAGGGAGAGACATCGGGGCCTGTGTAATGTTACCTGTTGTTGCGGATGCTGGAGAACACACACAACACCTGGTCTAAGTAGGTGGCCATGGCGTCCCTCCATCGCTCGGAGAGCTGCGGGTCGCCGTCAGGACCGGGAGGCTGGTCCATCCTGGTGGACGGCGGCTCGTTGTTCAGAGGGCTGAGGTAGCCTTCTACCGGGGCCAGTTCCAGCTGCAGCTCGCGTACGAAGGAACCGAACTTCCGCATGAGGAACTCCAGCCTCGGGGTCCCCTCGGAGCTGGAGCCGCCGCCGTTACTACCGCCGCCTATCCGCAGCTTGAGCTCGGTCCACAGCGCAGGGTAGAAGAGACACTCCCTCCACCGGGAGCACACCGCCGAGGCCCGGAGTTTGTCTCGGTCGGACAGAAAGGAGAATATATGGACGATAAGCTCGCTGGGTAAAGCCATGGCTCCGACACCCCCGCACAGAGCCATGGCGAGCCAAGAAATGCGCTATCTGACCACCGACCAGATATGGAGGAAACGTTACAACCGTTTTTTCTGTCAGTGCAACGCCGGATAATAACAGCGCTCCGTCCCCTCGGTGAAAACAAACCGTTTTTCAGCTTTGCCTTCAATACTATCGGACCGTACCACTCTGTGTCGGTGCACGGGGAGCAAAACAATCCCCATAAATGTTACAACAGTGTCTCCGACGCGACAGGCGTCAATATTTTTTTTTGGTAAAACTACAGTTTTATTTATTCGAAACTACAAAGCCCTCAGATGTTCGGTCGCCAGATTTATTTTTGATAATCTGCGGCTCCATCTCTGCGTTGACAAGTGAATGGTTTAGTCCTGAGGTGCTGTTATTTTTGCCATACTGCCGTGCTCCGCGGGAGGGCGGTGTTTCTCCACAAGGTAAAAAATAAAATAAAATTCATGGTTAGATAGATAATAGTGTATATATTTTTTACACTTTACACTGTATGGAGCTGGAAATTAATAACAAAAACAAAAATAATTAAACAAACAAAAACTAAAATAATACAAGACACACACACACACACACACACACAAATGCTTGCAGGAATTATAAATGGAGTATTCTTTGAAGCGTCCAAGTAATCCATCACATTTTAAGTCTTTTCATACCAGGTGTATGGACGAGACGATTTACTGTATACATTTAGCAAAAGTAAAAATTTTCCTATTATGAATGCATACAATATGAATAAGAATATTTATACTCCACCTCTGTCAAATATATTTTGGGACCTTAGTATAATGTATTTCTATCTTGATAATAATTCCTAATTAAAACTAATGAGCCTCAAAACAATATATTTGTGACACTAAAACAGTTCATTAGTGACTCTAATTCCAGATATAGCATCGTTACAATCTGTGCACGAAGTGACTGCTCCAAGCAAACTGTCTGTAAAACCGGAAAAATATACAAAGGCTACATGTCTTTGTCTTTCAACAGGAAACTGAGCTGTCAGGTTCCCCAGTGAAGCTGTGAAGTGCCCTTCAAGTCAGCCTTCAGGCTCTCTAATCCTGCACCTCTATTTTTTCCCTTTAAACTTTAATCTTTAAACTTTGAATTTAAGATGTGGTAGGATTAAGTGTTGGGTCAGGAGAGCCTTACAGTTCCATGCATCACAACAAGATAACAGTAGACTACAATGAGTCAGCACAGTGCCATAAGTAAATCTACTGTGCCTCCCTCTTGTTAATTTTTCTTCTTTCACAATCACAGATATACTGACAGGGAATTAATAGGAGGAGATGAGGCGTAAAGTCAAAAAGAGGAGAAGATTGTCCATTAAAGTTCAAATAACCACTTAAAGGTTATATTGGTTAAAAAAAAAATAATTTGAATTTCAGCTCCAGTGATTGACTGCAGAAATAATATGTACCACTAAGTCTGATGTCCATCTGTCAGAGCTAGGAAGCTTTTTACATATGATGGACATGTTCGGGCTAACCCGAGTTAATTTCTGTCAAATTACATTTATTTGCTTTCAAGTGACAGTGAAAATGAAATATTAAAGCCTATGGTAGATATTCTAAAATGAAAGAGATGCATACTAAAGTTGGCCTCTGGGGCCACTTTAAAAAGAAAAAATAAGAAATAAAAAAATGTGTCTTGTGGATTTGCTCCAGTAAGCCTACCTCGTCTATTAGAAAAAACCATTCCATGTTTACAATTTAGCAATATGTCAAATTAAATTAATAAAAATGAAATACTAAATATATGCACCATAACGCAAAGGTAAATGGACTCATGGTTATTTGGTTAAAAAATAAAAAAAGTAAATAAAACCAAGCAGGATAAAGGTTACCAAATACATGAATACTTAAAAATACTTAATTTAAGTATTTTATTAAAACCCAATGGTTCCATTTCTCATTTTTTAGACGAACAACCATTAGTATTTGCTTTATCCAAACATAATTATCATTACATGCATACGTTTCAGGTCCATATTCAAGTTTTCCCTTTTTTATAAAAAATAATTTATCACCTCACAATGACAATAATAAAACAAACGAGGCTGAGAGAAACAAAATATACTTTAGTTGTATTTATTGGAATAAAACTGAGGGAGCTGCAAATAAATTTCTCATGTGCTATTAGCAGCATGTCAATGACAAGGACTCTGTCTCACCTTTAATTGTTATAGTCATCACTGCAGAGTACATAATGTTTCACAAGATTAGTAAATTAGTAAAACTGAGTATATTGATGTCCAGATGTCCAAAAGAGAGGCCAGTCACAAAAAATATAAATGAATGAAAACCAACAGCATTAAAAATTGGAAAAACTAATTCAAAAGGGAATTATTTCATCATAGCATTTTCCAGAGGGCAGTTTTATTAAATACCACATTTTATATGTGTAGCTGATTCATTTATTTCACTGTTTGATAACTGGAGCAACAGCCTTGTCAAGGTAACTGATTAAAAATCAAACAACTAGAATCTGCATTACTCAACCAACCAGATCGTGGGCTTGTATTTTTATTGGATATTGAAGTAAAGAGTCACTGTGTTAAGTGTTTCAGCCAAATCAGGCTGCAAAGATTACTACTAGTTGATGATGTCATCATTTAGCTTTTTGAAGTATCCTTGAGCAACATATTTACTCCCACTTGCTGGCTGAACATTCCATAACCAGAGGGCAGAGGGCAATGTACGTGTACATCAAGTCAAACAAATCCTATTGTTGCTGAATGCCAATGTGCGAGTGGGTTGTGCCAAAACTATTAATCTCCACCACCCAATTGTGAGATAATCTGTTTTGTTTCCACCTGCAGAGTCTGAACGCAGCTTCTACAGCTCTTATGTTGATACCTCAGTGGTGCTTCATGCAGTACTCTGGTGAAGATAAGTGCTTCCACTGATGATGATTCTGTGCATGTAATGAGAACAAAGGAATGTTGATTGTAACCTAAGTGAAAATGGTGAAAACTGAGTGGCTGCAGAGACCACAGCACAAAGAGAACTATTTGTTATGCTTGCCACTGTATGTAGTTTGGTTGTGATTTCCGTTAACAAGGGCCTTTACCAGTCTGCCTCCTTTGTTGCACCCTGCTTATCAATAACATCCTCACAAGCTCTAGCTCTCTGAGCTGATTACTTGCAGACATGTAGGTATCTTCCTCTGAGTAATCATTAACTTCTGATCTTTCACCACACAGATATGTGTCTATCTGCATTGCCCCAGACTACTCTATAACTACATCTCCATTTTGATGCCACCAAGCCAACATCCTGACAATACTGAGCAAATGCAATATGTAGGAAACAAGAGCATTTAGATTTAGTATCCTGTCTCTCATCCAAATGTTTCTGCTCCTATTTGCATGAGAATCTAATTTCTATGCTCACTGGTCACAAATACAGGGGTCCATCAAAAACCACCAGGGGGTGGTAGAGCTCCATGGCTGGCTGCTGCTGACTCACTGATAGAGCTGCCACAGTAAGCAAACAAGCAAATACAAAAACTTAAAATAAATACGAATAGAACAGGAAAAGTTAAAATGAATAATAAAAACATAGATTAACGAAGTTTTGAATAAAAAACAAAGTAACACTTAAACTTAAAGCCATACTCTGGTTCTATATTTATACGACACTATAGGTGCATATTCAGGGAATCATTTAAGTTCCAGCCATATCTGTACACAGCTGGCAGTTCATCAGGCAGCCTACACCAAGCTGAAACTGAATGCTGAAAAATGAATGCTCTTATTATCTAGGTATACTTAGCAAAAACTAAAATGAAGACCATCCAGTCCTGTTTTAAAGCTTCATTCTACAAGGTTATTATAGTCCTTTTCTATTGAATACACTGATAAACCACTAACCTAAAAAGAAAGTTTATAATGGTCACTTTTTTGTTTAGACACAATTGCATTCAGCTGTCGTTCTTTAATACAAAATAACAATGAGCTTGTTTTCTTACTACATGGCCATATTCGAGACGAAATTGTAAATATCACAAATCACGAGGTAAAGTATGGCAAAGTAAAATTTGAAATCTAAACGAACGTCAGTCAGTGAGGCTGGGGTGGATGCACATGTCCGTGACAAAGTGAGGATCTGTGACTTGGGAGGAAAAAGGACAAGAGGTTGAAGGGATGAGAACAAACAGCCTGAAAGACACCAAGAAGCAGGTAAAAGAGGCTGTGAGGACCGTAAAGAGAAAGACACTCAGCATCAACAAGACATCTGCACACACATGGGTATCCTCATGGGGCTACCTGCCTGGAGAAGAGAAGGGTGAAGGATGAAGTGGAGAGGCTTGACGGGCAGCTTTCCAAGCAGAGATATCCATCCAAAATACAGTCCTAGTGATCAGACTGGTAAATAACATATATTCTTCCCTCCCATACATTTTTTAGTACTGTGACTCTGGTGTCTACAGGAAGGTGTTCCTCTTTGTCCTCTGATGGACTAAAGGCAGACTAGACAGAACACTTTACACACAACATTTTAGTAGATATTTCTGAAATACAACAACAATAGACTGAGTTCTGTGTCATAATATCATCACAGTGTCTCCTGTGCACATTGTTCACTTAACATTTTGAGTATTTTAAACCAAATTTCTGCACAAATCCTTCACATTTGTGCACATTGCACCATTAAGGCATATTTCTCGGAAAACACTAAACTACAACTTATTTCATTCATATGAAATCCTATGAGCTGTGTATAGAAAAGACACTCCTCATACAGCTTATTTGGAGATAAGACTGCATTTGTGGGAGCAGACCTTCATATAGTAGCATGTATCTTGTGGCAAAATAGTTGTGAAACTAAGTGATATACCACAATCTGCTGTCTCACTGGAGCTTTTAGTATAGATTACCACATATCTGCCCCATAATGGTCTGAACCAGCAGACATGAAAAAATAAATGTTACTCTTTTCATTGTGTATATTGTGACACTGTCTGGGTTTTGCTATTGCACTCAGAAATAGATGTAATGGCCCAGCTGAGAAGTGAAACAACAAATGAAAAGCAATTGATAGTAAAGAATGATACTACAGATCAAATGTTTTTACTGGTTTCATAGAGAAAATAAATGATAAGCTTTGAATGGGATCATTTCATCTGTTTGCAGTCACAAAGGGGATGGATGGTGAGAAACAGCTTGGCAAGGCAGTGTGTTCCTCCTACCACCAAACTAATCCAAAAATAAGTGAGAAAGTGAGATGGTTGTGGCCCGAAGTCTTAGGTACATGCTCATATGCAATGTACTTATCTACCTTACACTCCAAGTGACCATCCCCTCAATTATTAACCCTGTATTGTTGTCATGAAGGGAAAGCTTGCTCTTAGAGCCAAGCTTGAGTGGTCATTTATGGAACTTCAGTTTCTGGTGCTGGCTTTGTTTCACAGCCCTGGATGTTGCCACTTGGTGGCAGCACAGGAAGTAGTTAAATGTATCCCAGCTTTTTGTATAGGAGTAGTCCAAACCAAATTCAGATGTCCAGGCTAAGATCAGGAAGATCGGGTAATGATGAAACGTTTGTATGCTACAAATCTCCTTACAACTACAAGATGTCTAGGTCTTTCATTCATTTCAAGCTCAGAATAATTTTTTAAATAAGACCATAACTTCCCAGTACAGTGCCCGTTAAACTAGTGTATATTGC
Organism: Remorina albescens; assembly: GCA_034769265.1. NCBI lineage: Eukaryota > Metazoa > Chordata > Actinopteri > Carangiformes > Echeneidae > Remorina > Remorina albescens. The sequence goes on along the minus strand of CM068488.1, from coordinate 16,601,738 downwards.
ACACAAAGGAGTACTTCTTAAGATTGCTTCAATCACTCACCGTGCCACAGCATGGCTCTAGCGTTTTGATTGACAATATATGTGGGGATTTACTTGGTTGTAACCAAGGGAAATGGGTGAGCATGTTGTTATTGAGATGCTGTGGTTAAAATGTGGTCTGTCTGAAAAAAGTATATTCTGTAGGAGGAAATGTTATTCTGCCAGCAAAGGTATCCTTAACAAAAGCAGAACACCTTGTTTATTTGTCAGATATTTCTGAAGAACCACTCTACACAAAGAACAGAACATAGCTGCCTGTTAGTGGATATTACAACAGTCTGTAGCAGGGCCTGGACATGTTTTTCAATTAGTTGTGAAACCAAAGTCTGTAAAAGTTATAAGGTAAGAAGATAACATAGAAAAATTGCTTCATTGCTGCTTCACTGTTGCAAAAGCATTACAGGAGAACAAGATAAGGTGTTGATTACAGATTGACAACTTCCCATTTCTGCTGCTGAAATATGGACTGCAGGTTGGTTTTGCATTGAAGCAGCTTTTGGGCTTGCAAGTGACACGAGGCACTACTTTAGTCCAGAATGAAGTATCCAAGGAATTGTCGGATGGATTGCCACAAGATTTTGTACAGAGAGTCATGAAGGGGATAAATCACAGTTACCTCGCTGCCAATGCCACCACATGGTTGACATTTTGTAGCATTAAGTAAAATGTCTTAACAGCTGTTGGGTGGATTGTCGTGAAATATATTAAAGAATTCTGAGCCCCTTAAGAGGAGTTAGAAAAAACTTGGGTAATCCTTTTATTTTTATTATTTATTTTATTTATTTATTTTTTATATTATGTTTCCTTGCAGCGCCATCAACAGGTCAAAAATCTTATTGTTGTTTATTTTCAAATACCAGCAAATGCATTCCCATTGTGAGCTACATTAATCACCAAATGTTAGTCTAAAGCGCTAAAGCTTTAAAGTGCTAAAGTGTTGAAATAAGATGCACTAGGGGAAAAGTCACACCTACTAAACACCAACTGTCACTTTGACCATATTGGTTTTTATCTCAATGTGATCTTTAGCTTATGTATGTAGAGTCTTCAGGTTTTAGGGCATCTGTTGTGTTATCACTTTGAATACATTTCAATCATCAGAATTTTCAATGGTTTGGTCCAATTGTTTGACAGTGGAAAACTCCCATACTCCAACCAAAAGTAGCCCTGGAGTGATCTTCCTAGTCATCATTATACTTAACAACAAAGTTTTTGTTATTACTTAGACCTGCTGTCCCATACTTGCTACATGTGACACTAATGAAATATGTGGATATACTGCACAGACACTGATTCAGCAAGGAAATAGAAAGTTTTATGTTCAGTGAAATATATTTATTCCCCTTTATGCTGTGTTTTGAAGTCCATAAGCAGAGGGGTTGCAATAATGCATAGCAGCGACGCCTGTATTCATTCAATACTGCTCATCTGCTGTATTTGAAGATTATCATAAAACTGTTTAGCACTTGAAGGCGTCCCTTAGTCAGCCTTTGTGACTGAAAACTCACTGTACAAAGTCAATACATGCAATAAAAAATGAAAAGATTGAAGGAGAGGGGAATCAGAATAGACACTTCAGAGAGGAGCAGAAAGTCTAAGAAAACACAGAGCCACAGCATGATTTTTTGATATGCAGAAGAGGGTTGAACCAGAATGAGATATTTGGGCTATTCGCTGTTCATCGACACCAGCCTTATCAAAGGAAAATAGGAAAAGGACATCATTAGTGAATCTGATGGAAAAAGCTAGTGGTCTAACCTCAGCTACAGTATCTATTCCCATGTGTTCAGAAAGGTTTCTGATGCATGTTTCAAGGTGTGCTATATAGACTGACGCAATAGCTAGGCTTTGTGTAGGGAAAAAGATCAACAGACACACTGGTTGTTTCAGAAATGTTTTGCTACCACACAGCAAAGGGTACTTTATTTAATGAGAACATACGGTTTCAATGCTCACTGCTCCCCAATCTGCAGAGTTGTTGGCTGTTTAAAATCATAATCAAATCATCAAATCATTCCAATGAATTATACAATTGATTTTTGCTTATTTGATTCATTTCAAAATGAAATATTCTGCTACCTTTTGAGATCATGCTAGCCTTAGAAGCTTAGAGAACTGACTAGAGGAAGCCTGCAAGAATTATTTGTCCATGTTGGATCGTGTGTTGGGGACACCAGTCACTGATATAATCATGACAGCAATTGAAAGACATATCGTAAACGAATAATAGTATATTTTCAAGGACTAGTGTTATCACTTCTAAAAAAAAAGTTTTATTATTGTGCTGTGAAACTGTGGAAGTGATTTCCTGAGCCCGTCAAGGGCCAATCCAACAAGTGGGCAGTAAGGTACATGATGGATGAAAACAGTAAAACCGGTATAATGAGTGTTTGTCCTCAGAGTGACTTCTGGGTCTGCACTCACCTACTCATTCAGCCCTGGGCTCCGTCTTTGCCACCATGTTCCTCCAAGGAATGTCTGCTGGCTCATCTGTTGTTCATAGAAGGTGGCACAAGGTCTCCAATCCTGGCAGAGGAGGAGCAGCTTCTTTCCCAAAACCTTTCCGTCTCTAACTAGCATTTACTATTACTATGCACACGCGTTGTGCTTTCTTTCTTATATGATCTCCTGCAATTATTCAATAGATGCTGTACCTCACATATCATTCTGACTGACTGTATTACTGTACAATGACTCTTTCCTTAAACACCAAATAAACCATAGGTTTATTGCGTGAAATTAAGACTTCTATTTCATCTGTGTGGCTGAATGAGAGAAAAATGAGAACCCTGTAAGTGATTGCTTTTGAGCAATGTAAAATAATATCATTGACTGTGGTAGATAAGTAATGTATTGGACAGAGCCAGAGAGAGAGAACAAGATGAAATATTACCAAAGTGGCAGTAAATTTCAAAACTGCCAAAGACTATAAAATGTGAAAGGTAGAATCTAATATATTCAGGAGCTGATGTATAAAATCCTCCTCATTTATGTGACATGCATGTTCAATTGCCTCTCATTATCAAATATGATATTGACCTTTTATAGGGGGGGGGGTTATTGGAGGGCTATGGGTAGACGTAAATTTCCTGGGTCAATAAACAGAGGGGAGATGTGTGTATATGTGTGTTACAGCAGGCGGTGTGATTCATATTTCATTTTGATGTACCAGGATTGATTTCAGCATCTCATCAGAGAGGATTAATTGCAAATGCGCTCTTCATGACAGGACTGTGTGATGGGTACATCATCACTACCAAAGTCTTATCTTCTCAGGCACACATTCATCATGTTCACAATGCCAAAACAGCGGAAAACTGTCCTTATTCTCAGTACGAGTATTACTATTGTGTTTATATCCACGTAGGTCAATGAACAGGCCGCACGTGGCAGCTTCTTTGCTGAAGAAGAAGTCAGGTGATGACGAGAGTTCTTGCGATTCATCATCTGGGAACCGTGAATCACTGTGCCAAGGTCTGCGTCAATACATACATGAAGAATCAGCTCAGGTGGTGGTGCTCAAAGAGAAGTCGGCAGTTTACCATCAGTTGGTAGGGACTGAACAATCTATATCAAATTTCATGTCTGTAGCGACGGACCGCCTTTACGACCCGGTAGCGGTATCCCTACGAGTATGAATATTAAATTAAGTAATGATATGATTTACTGAATGACTGTTAATTGTAGGCGCATTTAGGCATGTATAAATCTGTATATGAGACGAACTCAACACACACAGGCAGCTAATTTTAAATTGTTTATTGATTTATTGAATTATTGATTGTTGTTTGCTTTCCGTTCACCTGTGAACACAGAAAGGCACAGTGAGTGAGCAGTTGCTGGTGTGGTATGGGGGGGGCTAAAGTATTATCTTGATAATTGGTTGTGCGAGCATAAAAAAAAAAAAAACAAAACTTACCTCTGCTGCTTCTTTTCCTCTCAGGGTGTCCGGACAAAAGACTTCCCCCGGCGTCCGGCGACCTATTTATTAGTTCCGCTTATTAGAGAGGGAGGCACCAAGTGGGAAGTGGGTAGAGGGGAGTTTATTGTTTATATTAAATGTGTATATTTGTAAATTATTTATGGTTACTCATTCGGGTATTTTGCGGATGTATACATTTATTGTATTTATATTGTATATGATGTCTAGCATATTTGTAGTGGGGTTTGTGTATATTTATGTATATATTTATTAGGCAGGTGTGTAATGAAATGGTATGTGCCAGGTGTTAGGGTGCCAAAAGTCTATATAAAGGGCTCATTTGGTGGAGGAGAGGGGGGCCAGAAGCTGGTTACTAAGGTGTGTTGAAAAGAAAAGAATATAATCGAATATAATTGAATATAATTGAATCCTGTGTTGGAAATTGCCTATGTCTGGGTCTCCTCATTTTGGTTGTCTCAGCTGCTCAGACCAGTTAACAAGTGGTGTCAGGAGAAAAGGTTTCACAACACATTGAGGAGAAATAATGATCAGAGGAAAGAAAGTGGAGCAACGTGAAGAGCCAGATGATGGTGAACCAGGTTCTACAGCGGCTCAGCAAGGGGCAGCAGTGGCCGGTAATCCTTAGAAGCTGGAGGAATTGACAAGCCTGGTAAGGCCCTGGTTCGCTCCCAAGCATCTACAGGCCAGCTGATGGAAGAAGAGTCCGCACACCAAGATCAAAGATGGAGGAGCATGCAGCACCAGTTTCTGCAGATTCAAGCAGAGGTGAAAGACTTAAGAGATGAAGTTGAGAAGAGCCAAGGAAATAATGATGACGATGATGCTGATGGAGACGAGAGGGGATGGACAGCCAAGCCAGCCAGCAGAATGAGCCGCCACTGCCACCATCACCACTACCAGTCTGGATGCCACGCATCAACCATGAGCCCAAGCTGATGCCACTCTCTCCTGGTGATGACACTGAACATTATTTAACAACGTTTGAAAGAATGGCCACATTCTGTCATTGGCCAAAAGAAGAGTGGGCTATTCAGCTGATCCTCTTGCTCACAGGTAAGGCACGTAGTGCCTATGTTCTCATGGACATTTCTGACACAGGAGACTATGGAAAAGTCAAAGAAGTCATTTTGACTAAATATGAGATCACAGCTGACACCTACAGAAGAAGGTTTTGTTCCTTTGACATCAACCAAGGTGAAACCCCACGTGAGGTATATGTCCGCCTAAAAGACATGTTTAGTAAATGTTTCAAACCAGAGAGCTCCACAGCAACGGGAATTTCAAAACTGTTGATCCTGGAGCAGTTTCTAAGGATGGTGAGCCCTGAGCTGGAGGTCTGGATCCGGGAAAGTCACCCAGCATCCGCGGAAGAGGCTGCTCGACTTGCTGATATCTTCCTGTCAGCCAGAACCGGGTCCAGGAGAACCACCTTTGGCCGAGATAACTTCACCGGGCGCAGTAAGTCCAATGGGGGTGAAAGGGGTGGTCGAGCTCAGGTTAGACCTCATTTTAGTGCTAGACAATTCTCTCCTAGTAACACAAATACCAATAGGAAGTCTTTTTCTGGTACTCGCCAAGACACACCCAGTACACATGCCCTGCCACCAGACGGAGTAAACCATCTCTGTTGTATTCAGTTCCCAGACCCTCCCACCCAGCCCTGGATAAATGCAATCTTTTCACAAAAAAAAAAAAAAAAGACCATGTCGTGTTGGCATTAGGTTTGTAAAAATGTCCATGGCAAAATATGCAAGTGTTTTAGAGATATTTGAGTCTGCATCAACCAACAGTGCCATCTCCATTGCCATGCTGGCAGCGTGGGTAAAATCTCTCTGCACACATCTGTCACAAATAACAGATCTTTCGAAAGAGGAGGCTGCAATGAAATTAAACTGAAGCATTTTTTCCAACAGCAGATAAATGTCAAAATGTCCATAAAAATCACTGATAAAATACCTCTAACATGTGCAGGACATTCAAAGTCTAATATATTGTTTCTACTTTACCTCCACTTTTTTTTTTTTTTTTTTTATTTAAAAAATCGCTTCTACAAAACCCAGTTAACGGCTCATTCATCAGAATCTGGGTTTGTCATATTGTCGCTGACAAACTGTGTGTGTTTGTGCATGTGTGTATTGTTAAGTAAAAGAAGTGTTCTCACACTTCTAGGAATCTGTTCAAAGGTCAAGCACATCCTTGAGTGTTTAGGCATCTTGGATATCACCCATTCATCACACAAATTGGCTGGTCTCAACCACAGTATGTATGCAACCAATAATTCAGACAATAATAACCTGAATTTAAAAAGGGGAAAGGAGGGCTTTGGAATTATTGTTATTAAATAAACATGGCTCAATAGTACTGAGGTGATGGTGGCATACTGTATCGTGTTGTTAGGCATCAGCATGTAACTGTCAAGGTCTCTTAGAATGAAAACACACGATGATTGTTACACTCCACAAGTCCACAACGTAGACACCTGTTATCCCTCATCTCTCTTGCTTGGTTTCAGCTGTAATAATTGGATTTGTATTGTGTATTGTGCCATAAAATAGCAACATCTCTCTCAAATCTGACCTGCTGGGGAAGCTAATAAGGGAAAAAAAAGGCCCTGGTGTTGTATTTACATTTACATTGAAGCACCAACTTTTTTTCTAGCTGTGAGGGTCAATCAGTTTTGTTTCATTTCTCCTTTTTTCATTGACTTTTCCCGCACTTGCGTGTCTCTGAAACTACACATGTGAACGTCTCGTTTTGTTTGTCTTCAACATTTCGTTTGAATGTTTTGTTTGGCATGAACGGTTATTCAGAGCTGATTACAAGACACATCTGGCAACGTTGATGCGTCACTGAACAATTTCAAACAGGATTCATGTGTTTCTCTGTGGCCAGGCTACGAGCACCCCTACAGCTCATTAATCAAAGTGATATTTGTCATTTGTATATACATAAACAACAGTACAACATTTTTATTTTTTTTTTAATGAGGACCTACATACTTCTCACTTCAGTGCACCCATAGCTCCAGCCATCACTAGTTAATGCTAGTATGTCAAGTCTTCAGACTAAACTGAATTAATTTTTTGCTCTAGATAGATGCATTTACTGTATAGACCAAAATTGTGATAATAATCTCATCTATCTAAAATGGAGAGTACTACCCTGACTCAGAAGAAATGTGTAAAATCAGTTGCTCTTCCAGGATGGAGCAAGATCACATCAAAGAAAAAGAAAAATCTGAGGCACTCTGATGTGGTGAAAATTTATAAAAATCTTTTATTAATGCATGGACGAATGAAAACAATAGATTTTAAATCATGGAGTAGTATTTGTCAGGGAATGAGGTGAACATAACAGGTGCAGTGATTTAAAGATCAGTGGTTGAATCATGTGACCGGACAATATTATAAAAAACCACAACATTTCATACTTAAATAAATCAAATGAAAAGCAAAGTGAAAGTCTATATCAGTAATTGTAAATAGAATGCAAAATATATGAACAGCAAACCATGTCAGAAACATGTAAGGCAATATCACACACAAAATAAACAATATACATGGAAAAACGGAACAGACCAATTCTCATGACTATGAGGGAATTACTTATGGCGAAAAAGTGATGGTGAAACTACTGGAGGGGGCTGCATATGGGGGAATAAACAGTTGCAACTCTGAATAGTCTGGAAGACCAACAATATTGCAGAATTCTAACGGAAATTTAGCATCAGCGGGCATCAACAAACTTGGGAAGCAACTGCAGCATTATCTAATAAATACGATCAATATCACACAATCAACTTGGAGAGCAGGGCAGACAAGGGGCTGTATCTGAAATCACGAGAAAGGGGAGAGGTCAGTCCCTTTTTTTTGAGACCTGGGAGGCTTTCAGGGTGGATATCCAATTCCAATGATTGATATACAGATTTACTTTGCTTCTTCTTTTATTTAAGTATGAAATGATGTGACCTGGTCACATGAATCAACCACTGCTCTTTAAGTCACTGCACCTGTTATGTTCACCTCATGCCGCTTTGTACAGTTCGTGATTTTAGAAAGGATTTTTAAAAATATTTGAACCGCATCAGAATGCCTTGGACTTTTTATTTTTTCTATTTCTATTTCACTAGTACTCCCAAAATTATTCCTTCATCAGTTGCTTCCATTCAGGCATGTTTTGTGTCCTCTAAATTGAGGTTTTGTTAAATAAAACATAAAAAAAAGAGAAGAAAGGAGGTGTAATAATTTATGTCCACACTTGTGTTGGATCTAATTATGGAAAATCAACACTTATTGCTTGCTATTAATTTCTCCCCTTCAGGATAATTTTCCTTGCAGTTTAATGGTGTTTGCACTTGTCTCCCACGAGGGTTATTTTCTTGCTGACAGATTTTTCACCAGCAAACAGCAGTCATCCCACATTACATTAATGATACCTGTTTGGTTGTTGTCTTCATTGCGTTAGATTTGCGATCATTGTGCTACTGATCACATCAAACACACACACGCACAAGTGTTGACTTATTCTATTCCTTTTTTTTTTAAAAGCCTTTTGACCATGTTTACAGGGAAGAGTTTTACTACACAGTTCTCCTGAGCGTTATATAGGTTGCAGTAAAATTTACAGCATCATAAAAGCAATCTATATGAGAAATGAAAGGGGGGGAGGGGGATGGGAATTGGCACTTAAAGAACAGATGTTTTCACTTAATGAAGAAAAAATGTGTGTGCCTGGGGGGGGGGGTTGTCTTTTGATAAGGCTCAGGCGCGGACACTAACATTTAGATAAATGAATCAGGCGTGGTGTTGGATCAGTGAACCTCCTCTGGCCATGCGGTTCATGAGGCAAGAAAATGTCAGATAATCTTATGATGCCCCTGCAGCTCTTGTGAATGAAGTGACGCCTCCTCAGGACACTCTGCAAAATACATCTTATTTCTGATATGACATTTTCTCTTAGTATGAGATGTTCCTTTCGAAAGAATTACGCCATCATATCCCCTCTAAAGCATTAGGTTGTCTCTTTCAACATTATATTGAGGACTTACTGATGCCATATGTGCCATGGTGTTAATGGTATATTGGTACATAAGAGGCTGTTCATAGGTTTCCTATGGTGTCATTCGTGTCTTCTTAAAACTTTTTTTTTTTCTGGGAAAGTTTTTTTTTTTTTGGAATGGTTCCTTTGTTGCTCTGTTTTAACTTTACACAACAACCCATTCATATTTTCATGTAGCTTACCTCTGGTCATGTGTTTGCATTGCTGTTGTTTTCTTTGCTTTACTTTGAGATGTTCTAATGCACAGACTCCTTGCATAGCTGCTAATACCATAGAATGAATGATTCAATCCTAAATGGGCATGAATAAAGGTAATTATAAAGGACTCTGCTTTGATCCAAGGGAGAATTTGCACCATGTTGTGACTGAGCCACTAAAACTCATTGGGAGAGGGAGGCTCTTTAATTTTACCTTGACCTTAACTTTAAAGAAACAAACAAACATGAACCAGAATGATGGCAGATGAGAAAAGCCTCACATGTTTGTTTTGATTATTCATAACTCTCCTACATCCAGAATGCTTTTTGTTTGGTTTGGAGACTTGCTGACACATACGGCAATAACATGGATGAGCAGCCATTAACAATGATTCAACAAGATCCAACTAAACAGCCCTGTCCCTGTGTGTGTTTGTGAAGTATGTATGTATTTAGGATGCATAACATGGCTCAAAGTTTGCTGACACAAGGTGGATAATTCTCTCACTGCTTCACGTTTAAAAGAAGTTCACCAAATGAATCCAACACTTTTCATTTCACTGTATGCTATTATCATTATACATCTAAATGTACAGGAATTGATCCTCCTCCGGATCATCAGCAATATTTTATATTAACATATGTTATATTTACATATACCAGCCTGGCAAATGAATAGGAAGCAGGTTGGAAGTAAGAGGCACAAAAAAACGATCTAGTGGGGCCAAATGACCCATCAGATTTGTTCCTTTATAAAAACACAGAAGACAGTATCAGAAACATTCATCAGTTCAGCAAAGAAAATTAGAGAACAGAGAGAATGCATTTAAACGGCAGCGTGATAACAAAGGAGGAGAAGCCAAGGCTTACTCTTTTAAGCGAACCACAATCTTCACTGCTAGAAGTCCTGAAACTGTTGAATTGGATGGTTTCCAGTGGAGAGCTGGTCCACTTCACTTAAATGTGGTATTAAGATGAAGAGCACTTATCCATTGCCTCAGATCACAGATTTGTGATTATTATAAGCAGGTTGAATGTCAGCAAAAACTCTGCTGAGGCTTTTCTTGCAGACAGTATTGAAGTCAACTTAAACCTCAAGTCAGATTTAGGGGCGGAAACCACCTCAACACAATGTGATTCTCTCAGGTAGAAAGGCTGTTTTACTCGGCTTTGCGGGTGACTCATCTGCTCTGTCACAAGTGCTTGTGCTTAGTAAATCAAGCTTCCATCACTACTCTGTATATTTAACATTTCACCTGCGCTAACGCACATTTTGTACTGCTTCGGTAAGAACAGAAAAACCCGGAAAGATAGTAGCAAAGGCTAGTAAGTATGCAGCAGTTTCATGGTGTTAGACATGTAGAGTTCATTTATTCAGCAAAAAAGGATTTTATTTTTTTTTTAATCCATAATAGCATGATCCCTCACCTGCTTGCACTGCTCCGAGATCTCACCCCTATGAGCATCACATTAACTTCCCTCTCATTTTCTGTTCATTTTGTCTAGAGAGATGGTGTCTAATGCTTTTAAAAAGGATTATACTAAAAATATGAAAATATTCATATTGAAATGGCTGTATTTACTTGACACTCAGAGCTTATCTGCAGGATTTAATAAGGAAAGTCTGAGGGGAAAGATGGAGGAAAAGGGGAAAATGGGGAGGCAGGCTGAAGCTGGGAAGGATGGTGGATGGTCATGGCTGGAGCTGAATAGTCTGGTGGAGATGGTAAGCGGAGAAGAAATGGTGTTTAGGTCTAGCACTGGAATCCAGAGGCACAGTAGATGTAATGTTATCAAGACACAGAATGAAATACAGAGGAACAACTGGAGGAGAAAATTCTGAGCAGCTTAGTGCCTTTCTTCCACATTAAAGTGCAGCTCCAGCTGGTTGGAGATCATTTAACAGATTGAGCTATTCCACCATATCATTATACAGAAATATATCTGTCTGAGTGTCCAGTCACGTGATCGCTATTCAGTGCGAGGTGTGAATTCAAGAAAGGGCTCCTTTCTTCCACAACAATCTTGGTGGAGCTCAAAATCAAATAAACTTTAATTCACTTTGTTTTTACAGAGAAGATTAAAGTTAGATTATCCTTTTTTTTTTTTCTCCTGCTATCTCCTGCTATTTATGGGTAAATGTTTTTCTATTAGTTTCAATGCAGGTGGTCTTCACCAAAATGCGTTGAGTTTGACAAACTAATCTATTTAAACCTAACTATGGATCAATGGATGGTCCACTGCAGTTTTAAATAAAACTGTGAATCAGAAGAGTGGAGAGAAAGCTCCCTCTGCTTTATATTTGAGAAAAAAACAATTATACTGAGTTTGCGGGTGTCATCTCGCTGTATAAAATTTGCCGTACACACATGAATCCCAGTTGAAAAGGTTAATAGGTTTGATTGGTTCCCTTTATGACTGTCTGTGAGACATTGTATGTGCAGTCGTGAGGTCAATACAAAGTTTCTAAGTGTGCATGCCTGTGGTTATGAGGTTGTAAAGGCCAGACCAGACAGGTGAAATGAAGCTTGGAACTTTAAGACAGAAAGATAAAGATGATGGGTGGGTGGGTGCGGGTGCAGGGAAAATTTCAGATGTGAGACTGAAATATAAAGATGAGGAATGAGGGATTTAAAAATTGAGGAGAGGGACGAAAAGGGAGAAATGCAGGTGATTGAAGAAAAATCAAGCTGAGATGTACGAGAGAGAAATGACTCAAATCGCAAAACGCCTTTTTTTTTTTTTTCTTTCACGCTTTTGAACTCTGCAGAGCAGCACAAAGCCTCGCTGTCAGGCAATACTTTTTCCTCAAGGGGCAGGATGCTGCTGCTGGCGGGATCACTGACGCAAATCAATAAAACTTTAGTGTCAACTTTCAAGTTTATTTAAGTTTGACATGCATCCTGTCAATTTCTTTTCCCAACTTTCCTACAGAACGGGAAGTCAAGGAAAAGGTTCACAGGTCCACGGCAATTCTGTTGCCAGATGTTACCAAGCTGTGACACTCAAGTCATTTTAGTGGAGTTGGAGTTATGCTGGTTTCTCTCAACAAATGATTACTTTCTATCCAGTCTTTCATTAATTTGCTGTATGCTTGTCGAAAAGGAGCTGGGCCCTGCACTAATGTATGGATATGGAGTATATGTCAGAAAGTGGATGGTATGCTGTCACATGGAGATATTTTCAAGACAGCTATGTTACCAGAGATGCAGTGATTCTGCAGTAAGAAATACACATCAGTGTAAATATCAGGTTACTTTTACTGCCTTTATTAACAGTGAAAGCAGGAGAGAGAGAGAGAAAGAGAGGCTGAACTTTAACCCCTGCAGCTACAGTGAGGATCAAGCCCCTGTGATACATGCTTCACCAGGTGAGCCCCAGTTAGTCACTGTAACTGTCAAAGACCAGGGCTAGGATGTGTCCATAAGCTGCATCATAAATGTGACTCTGTCGCCATTCAGTCGTTTTTTTTATTTTTATTTTTTATTTTTATAAAGGTTGACTTTAACAACAACTAAAATAACTATCACTGGGATCCTTTTTTAAAATTACATTTCACAGTTGCTGTTGCTTGAGATGAAATCAGGGAAAAGATTTGTCACAGCAATAATTTCATTTGTGTGTGAAAATTGTTGTTGGCCTGGTGTGTTCATTGTCCGTCTCTGGCATCTTTGGTTTTTCTAACATGTATTTATGAGCTGATTGAACCCTATTTACTTTTGGTTTGGTTTCTTTTATTTTTACTGGAAATAAATAGCAGAATTTTCACCGTCATATTCATTTTCACAGCTGGAGCTTTTAATACGACTGAGGCAAAAACCAATCATCCACTGGGCTACAGAGCCAATGTTTATCTTTAAAGCTCTCCTAAGAGAATGTTCACCCATTCATTCATCTTCTACCGCTTATTTGTTTCTGGGTGGGGGGTGCTGGAGCCAATCCCAGCCCCTAAGACAATGTGGGTGGACAAAATAATATATATATATATATATAAAATAATAATACTTTAGAACTTCAAAAGTTAATGAATGATAAATTCTGGGAAATGAAGGAAATCCATCCCTGAATGAGATAATGTGAGACTATGATAAAATATGAAATGAGAATATATAGGTATGCATTTTTAGTTAAGGGTATAAGTTAAATATAACACATCACACACTGCAGCAAGGGAGTTCTGTCTAAGAACCAAAAAGCACAAAGAACAAATCACATCAGTCCACGTTGAGTTGATGGCAGATGAACACATTCTGCCCATTTTATGCTCTACAAATCCACTATAATGTTTTGAACTGTGACCTCATTATTTGCCATAAGCACTTTGCAATTAGCCAGGAAATTGATTTTACAGAGTGCAGGAGAAAAAAAAACAAAAACCTAACTTATTGTATTTATTTTCTAATGAACTAATTTTCCACCTGTTTAATAAGCAAATTGAAGAATCAAAGTGCTACCTCTATACACTCCTGAATTTTTTTTCACCACCATAAGCCACCTGATGCCTACTCTGTATAGGCCTCATACACACTAATGCCATATCCAGATGTATCATTAATGTGCCTGGTCCTCACTCACTGAACTTTCTTCCAAGTTCACAGCACAAGGTAACTTTTTTTTCTATAAAACCTCTGCCCAGCATTGACACTGCTAGTTGCAACCTCTACTCACTGTAAATCAGCGAGGCTTGATAGGCGAGAGCCTTTACCAGTCTCCAGCAAAGGCTTTCCCTCAATACTATGTTTAGTATTCATTTCCTGAATACTAAACGTAGATGGATTTGCTCTGGATAAAAAGCAGCTGAAATAAAACTAAGCAAAATTGAAATCAGAAAAACGTAGGACCATAGACCGTCTATGTGAAGACTTAGTTGTCTAAAAAAATACTTACACCAGCCCATACCAAACTCACATCTGACTATCTGGGGTTCTTTTTTGCACACAGCGATCTGGAGTTTAATGCTAAAACCAACCCGTGAGCAGATGTATGGTGAGAGAGGCGTTGTAAGTCAGAGGAGAATGGCCACCCTGGTTGGAGCTGAAAGGCTGCAGTAACGTCAATAATTACTCATACACAAATCGTCACCACGCTAACCAGACCCAAGCATACACCCTTGGCATGTGATAGAACTGGAGATTGGGTGATAGAGAATATGGTAGTGCATCTGTGGGCAATATACAAGTCCACAGAGGTCCTCACTCCTCTAAAAACAGTCACATTAAGGACTAATCCTTTCCTTGATGCATGTGTGTCTTCCATGTGCTTTTTTTTGTTGCTGGGTTTTGTTTAGTTTTTTTTTTGCATTTTTTTTAATTTACAGTGTGTTTTATCTAAGGTTTATGCTCTTGCTCTTGTGCGTGTGTACACAAAATGAACCACACCTTATAAATTGAGTAACATTTCTATCCCCTTCTGTGCATCACTGTGTGCCTTAGATATTTCATCGCAGGTTGTAAAACTGGGATCCCCTGAAAACTGCCTTCCCTCAGCAGTGTTTCAGCTCACACAACCAGACCTTCTCCCCTAGAGACTCGTTTTGTCTTTAATCTTCTTCCTTAACTCTGTCTTTCTTTCCTACATCTTTTTGTTTTGCCACTTTCCGTGTTGTGAGTGGGCCAAGGTGGAGCAAATGTTGCTAAATAGGTAAAGAATGGTAGGAGAGCGATAATGACTGTGTGTGTGTGTGTGTGTGTGTGTGTGTGTGTGTTCCCTTTCCCCAGAGACAAACCACAGAAACCTATTAGACACAGCTGTAACTGCCCTCTGCTCCCCTTCCTCCTATAGGAACACACACAGACACATTCACACACACACACACACACACACACACACCCACACAGACTATAATGACCGCATATTTCTCCTCTTGAAAACATACTGGATGCTAAATCTCCTGGAGAGCAGTGTTTGTAAGGTAATACAAGGCAAAGAATCTAATTTTAATGTCACCGTTTTCTTCTTCTGCCACCTCTTAGTTAGCTGAAGGGGATAAAACGCTCTTCATCTATTTCTTCTTAAGTAAAGCAGATATTGAATGGTCTTCCCAAAAGATTTACTATCAAGTGAAATTCAGTGTGATCTGATTCTGGATGATGGTGTTAAATTGTCAGCACAATAGTACTTCAGTATCAATTCAGCAGAAGAACAAAACATAACTTATAGAACCAACTTCTAAAACCAATTAAGGTAGAAACTCATTTTTCATGCCTTGTGGGAGTGGGGCCTTTCTTCTGTTGTAGACAAGAAAATTTGACAATTTTATTTTAACTATAACAATGTAATAGTTTGCGTTCCGGCCAACAAATTGAATCAAAAGCAACTAGACTTGGATTTGTCTAAGAAGACGTTTTGCCTCTTATCCCAGGGGCTTCATAAGTTCTCAACGCATTGGTCTGACTAGTCAGTGGAGTTAGACTCAGGTATTTAACCTCTGTGCTAGTGTTCACAAAGCTCCTTGAGGCTTAGTTGTTAATTCTCCTGGGTAAGGTTGACAGGGCAGCATTGTAGATGGGAGATAGGTGGTGTCGCAGACCCCCTCCCCTGCTTAGAGAAGGTTTCTCCACTTTTACATAGGTGGCTTAATTTACTCCTCTTTCAAACCATCTGTCCTCCCTGTCCAAGATTTTAACATTGCTGTCCCCAAAGGAGTGTGCCTTTTCCTTTAGGTGTAAGTAGACAGCTAAAACTGGACCTCAGGAGGTGGCCCTGCGTGTTGGGCCATGCGTTTGTTTAAGGGTTGTTTAGTATCACCAATGTATAGGTCCTTGCATTCCTCACTGCACTGGACTGCATATACCAGGTTGCCTTTGTGAATGTGTGGTACAGTCTGCATTTGAGCAAATCTCAAACTGCTAAAACAACACACACCTAAATACTCTGATCTGATCACCTTTAGTTAGAGGACAGCATTTATCATACTGACTGGATTATATCACTGTTACCACTATAAAATCACCCATCTGTAATTTCTGAGGATAAAGAGCTGTACTGTAGGTAGATGCTGGTATGTGCTTTGCAGATTTAGAGATTTGGACTGAAAACTCAGTATTGAGCTATCTAAGTGATTCTTGCAAGTAACACTGTAACTTTCAACTAAAGTTTAATCACTCACTTGCCTCGAGGCTCAGAGAGTAGATCAATGCAATTGTTCAGACAAATGAAGGTTTAAAACTCTTACGGTCAATGTGCCTGAGTTTACTGTATGTGTTCGACATTACTGCTAAATATTGGCGCTTCTAGTTGTAGTAAGGTGACATGGCACACTTTACATTAATAATCTCTTCCGGGAAACGAAACAGAAGAACAGAGCTGTTTAATGCGATTATTTATTTTTTTTCTTGTCTGGTTAAAGCTTTTTTTTTTTTTTTTAAAGAAAACTGACAGAACTGTGCTCTGTTTGTGTTTTATAGAAATTTAATCTGCTTTCCTTTTTGCCACATAGAAATAAAATCCCTTGTCCTTGAGTGAACTCAAGGAATAGCAGTCGAATATTGTGGCCTATTCTAACAGTAAAATGCCAGTAATGTAATAAGGAAGAGGACATATTTGGGCAGTATTAGGTGCATTTGAAAATTCATGGTTGCTTGTTCCCCTTGAATAAATTCTTCAAAAGAAAGAATAAAATGTTTTGATGTTTGTCAGGAAGTGTCCTTGACTGTTGAAAGCCACAGTAAGTAGCCAACAGGTGGGTCGCTTCATACAAATTTCATCAGCTTTCTTTTCACTCTGCCTCTTACAGCTGAAACACACCAAAGTATCTGTTGGCACTGAAAAAATGCTTTTAAGAGACGGCCTCAAATAAATTCCACTTTACACAGTAACTTTATCACCTTTAAAACTGAACCCAGCCCAGTTGTGTAGTTCCAGGGGTGATGTTTGTTTGGTCCACCACTTTGATCCAGATTCAACTAGTCCTCCAACATCAACAACCACACCGGGTTTTTTTTTTTTTTTTCTCCAGCTCTCTCCTACAACTGTTTGTGGAGTGGTGATGAATAACAATTTAATATGAAAATAAACTTGTACTTTTTGGGAAGCAAACAACGCTGTCGTTGACCCATCCATCCACTCCAACCTTCTCCTCAAAGTGACTTTATTGCTTTATAAACTACTTCACCATATTGTGCCATTTCCTTACTGCCATAATTACTATGGCCAGATGTCGCATAGTAAATAAACCTAACTATGGCTCATAGTTAGGTTTAACCTGCTGAACCAACAACCTGTGGGCCGAATTTTTTAACTGGAAGACAATCAGTTGAAAAAATGTTGCATGAATTTAGAAAATTTGACAGACATTTTTTTTCTTCTGTCTTACCCTTTAACAGTAAGTTGTGCTTATTGACTGAAACTTTTAGTATCCGTTTTCATTTTCAATTTTACCCATATGACCAAAATACCATTGCCTACAAGAGAACCCTACGTGCTTCCTGCTGGCTGCTGTGTTAGGACATTTAGGGGCAGTGAAACAACATGAACATATTACTGTTTCATGATCGAGTACTGACCTGAGAGCAAAGTGGTAAAAAAAATCTTATGAAAAAGTTGAAGGCCACTTCAGTGCAAGGGGTGAAAATGAATTAATTGCTTGGCTGGTGAAAATCAATATGGTGCAGTTATAAATGGAAAGCAGCGGTACACTTATGTATAATATGCAACAAAACAAACCAATTTTAACCTTATGATGGTGCTTGAAGAAATCCTTTATGCACTGTATTGATTTGTTCCAACTAAGCACTTAATAATTTTCACCTCTTGTGTTCAAGTGATTTCCAACATTTTCATTATTAAAAAAAAATGTTAAAAGAATAAATTACAAAGTGCACATATAGCCTTAACTGGCTCTTTGCTACATCATCAAGCCAGTCATTTGTCATCAATGTGTGACAAACAGTGCTTTAATGTGAGATATGATATTAACATTGCAACTTGTCATTTGTTCTACAAACAGGATGATGAAAGGGTCCCCAGAAACCCATGAATCTCCTGCAAAACTGAGAGCCCAGGAACTATATATCACACAATTAGTATGACATCAATGATAAAGACATTTATATTCTGCAATAGAGCAGAAATTACCAAAGTTAACAGATGCGCACAGCAAATTGCACTTTATTATGTGGAGTGGGAGCTTAATAAATGACTCCTTACAATTCATTTAAATACATAAAACCTTATGTTATTGCAGAAAGTCGCAAGAAATGAGAAACACACCAAATACTTCAGTCAGGTGCAAAGCTTTTTATGATTCAGTCATTCTTCTCAATCACTGGCTCACTGACCTGCTGGCCAGCAACGCCCTTTATCATCAACACTAACAGCTTCCAACACCAAACTCCTCCCGGACAAGTTTGCGCCAACTTTAGTTAGTTTTTTATGTTTATGGTGAAAGAAAACGAAAGTTATTTTCTTTCCTGCCAAGGCTGGTTTGCATCCATTTACTGTAAATGGTAATTTCCTTACTGACAATCCTTCATTAAAGCACCCACTCAACAAAAAAAAAAAACAAAAAACAAAACACAAAATAACAATCAGAGGCACAAAAGCTCCAATAACCTGTTGTGAGCTTCCATTCACTCCAGTTTGAAAGTTGCATGCTATCAACTGCAACAATGTACAACTATTATAATTCAGGAGAAGATGAAATGATAATCCACTAAACTAGAGTAAACAATATCCAAGTACCAATTTGTCTCTGATAAGTGGATAAAACACAGTTCAGTCGTGTGGATAAATTCACTTCTGAGCTGTTTTTCTCTTTTTTGTTTTGTCCTGCAATGACACCTACAACTGTGCTATAAAGCTTACTGGGCAGTTGCATCTACATCAGGATGATGTATCTGTCTCTGGCTAAATCCCAAGGCTGGCACATTTAGATTTTACTGGCTAAGAATGAAAGATATATCAAATAGGGTCAGAATTTCCAAAACAACTTCTACAGCCCATGGGGTCTGCTTTACTGCATTGTATCCCACAGGATTTATGAAAACTTGTGCACTAATTGGACTCTCCTTCATCTCCCACTTTCTTACTTGGAAAGATCAAAACAGTTTCTGCCTCCACTCAACACTTTCATTAAGAAATCACTAAGTCTGTTTGTAAGAGTCACACACACGCACACACACACAGTGAGTGAAGAGTGTCTCAGAAGCATAAAAACGGAGCCATTATCAGTTTACGCACTGTAGATTTCACTTTGAACTGAAGAAAACCATAGGTTTGGGGATTTGGATACATTTATGATGTGGGCTGAAGCTGAGATTTGGGCTTTGGTCATCAATTGAGTCAGTGTGAAAGTGTGTGAGTGTGTGAGTGAGTGAAGATTTAGAGTATGCACTATTAGTTGTGGATTAACTGTTAAATGAGTTGAATTCACTTTAGGGTTTCACATACATGTAGACTGCAGCTCACACGCACAAAGAGGTCAATGTATTATTAAATTTGAATTCATCAGAGGAGTGGGACCAACGGTGAATAATTAATGGTGCCATTTCTGTAAAAGACAGCATGTGAGCCTCTCCTGACTCATCTGGACTATATTCAGGATCTTCTCTTCAAATGGTTGCGCAGGTAATAAAAGACACTCAGGATTCATTCATGGTTTTGCAAATGTTTAAAAATAACTGTCAAAATTTTAATTAAAACACATTTACAAGAGAAAGAAAGAAACAAATGACAGCTGTTAAACATCAGATCTGAGTTGTGGCAGCAGCTCTTGTGACACTAGCAAAAAGAAAAAAACATGTTTTGAAAAATGATGAAGAAAAGTAAAATAACAAAGGAGAAAAGTTATAAATCTAATTGATACCAAACTAAAAACTGAAGCAAAACATACTATGACATTATCCCCTAAATTAAAAAAAACAAAAAAAACAACTGAAATGAAAAAATGATGTCTTTTTGAAAGACATCATTCTGTTAACCGTGTGCTCCACAGCTTCCTAAACGTGGCCTCATGGGGACTTTTATGGGACACATGGAAGTCTTGGTGCAGTTGTCTTATATATAATGCCGATCACCTTTTGAATTAAGTTTTGCGCTACGCAGCAATTTCCAAACGAAAAAAACAGATGGAGCACATTGTGATACCAATTGCATTTTCCTCATCGTGTTCTTATTAGTTTAAGTCAATCAGGCCTGGAAGGAGCCCAGTCAATATTTAAATAAGCTTTGTTACATTTTAACAGTGTAAACAGAGTGAGAGGCGCTCCCCGTTCCCCTCGTAGACTGTGTACACCCGTCTTGGCTGTTGCTGTTTGGGTTCACATATAATATCAAAGTCCCCTCAAAGGACTGGCTGATGTCTTCATTGGTTTCATGATGAAACTTGTCGCTCACTATTCTTTCTCTTCATCCTTTGCCTTTTGGGACAGCTATTAAACGCAGAATGTGACAGCTTCATTAGCAGGCAGGAAGAATAACAACCAGAGAAGAACTTGATATGTAGGACATAGATAGTTATGTAAAGGTGCGGTAACCATAGTGTTCTGACACTGAGGATAGTTTCATATTGTGGATATAGGGGGCACTGTTGATCTACACAAATAATTGGTGTCTGTTTGTCTCACCCTGGTCGGCCTTCCATTCTTGATGCCAGGAATGAATGATTTCACACTCTCATTCTTGCTCTCCTTTCACACCCAAAAACACACTCACCTCTCTTTTCCTTCCCTTCATACACACATCCAATATTCCTCCACACTGAAACACTCACATGTGAATGTCTTCCCCACCAGTAATGTCTTTCATCAAGTGCATTGTGTAAAAAAAAAAACCAAAACAAAAGGAAGCAGAGAGTTCTCACATTTACAAATATACTGTAATACACAGCTGCTGTTCTGACGATCACTTATCTTCCTCACTCATGCGGTTTATGCATCAACTTCTGGTTTAGATGCATAACAAACAGAAAGGTCAATGTCTCTTTGAGGGAGCAGCTATAAGAGCGTGACAGGGTTTTTCTAATTTGATCAGTCACAGAAAGGAAGCAGGTTTCCTTGTTTTTAAAAGAAGAAAATGCTGAAAATGTGATGTTTTTTTTTTTCTGAATAAGGTCTTTTAGTAGCACTTCTTCTCAGGCTACAGATTGCTATTCTCATCAAATGTGTGAGCATTTATGTCCAATGTGCTCTGACCTAAGAAGCCCCTGCACGTTGCAGTTTTATGGTGACGATGCTGTTTGTTCCTTTTGTATGAGCTGTGTTTTGTCGTCGGGGGAAGAACAGATCTGATATTTACAAGAGGGGGGTCTGCGGCCCAGCAGGCAGCAGCTGTTCTGGGCTGTAGGCCTCTCAGAGCCACAACCAACCTGCTCCCCTTTTCATTTACTTAGTTAGTTGTTGATATAACCTGTTACCTTTTGAAACAAAGAGTTGTCATGCTTGTGTTACTGTGCAAGTCTCTGACTGTGTGTGTGCACTCCGTGTTTATCCCTGGATTAAATACACATTTTATTCGCACTGAAACATTTTCAGACTGTGTTGATGTGTCATCGTCTCTAGTTTTTGTTGCCCCACCCAAACTTGGTGCTGATCCATCCGCATCCATCTCACTTTGTGTGCGATTGCAGACTCATAAATGTTCCTGCATTCAGTGTGAATACAGTTCATGATATTAAGATTTCATCTTCAGATAGCTATTGGAGCAGGTTTATATATATATATATAAAACTCACTTCAATAATTATTCTTATTCTTTGGTACTCAAGGTATTTAAATAATGCAATGATTGTTTTTTTTTTCAATAATGTAGAGTGTGTATGTAACATAGGTCTTACTGTTCAGTAAAATGGTGGAGGACAGCAGGTCAAACTCTCAGCAGGCAATTTTATCCAAAAAACATTTTGACTCTAACAGGGAAGGCACAAGTTGAACTAACATTTAATTAAAATTCAATACACTTTTATTTATGTGCAGCCTAATAATAGTACACATAATGCTAAGGCACTTCCCAGAGTTAGGTCAAGACCTTACAAGAAACAAAGCAACATTTGGTGATAACGGACAGGGATACACTCCTAATTGGAAACAGAGGGAGAGCCAGGCTGGACCGGCACCAGGCATAACACCAGGACCCTGCAAAGGTTTTGCCTAAATGAAGTACAGTCATTAATTAATAATTCTGGATTCAAACATGACCTAATGTTAGCTTAGCAGTTCAACCCAGGGCAAATATTCCCCTCTCAGAGAGCCAAAACAATTGTTCATTTTGGAGGTGAAGTGGAAAAGCTTTTACATGCTGTGACCTTATGGGAGATAGAGCAATAACTTACAAACAAGGTTTTTTGGAATGATCTTTACACTCTTCGTCAAAAACAAACAAACAAACAAAAAATCCTCATACCAACTGATAACACTTTAACCGAACTGCTTGAATAAAAACAACTGAGTAGTTGGAAATTTGAGCCTGAAAGCGTGACTGGAAAAATACAGCGTCAGAAGATATTCTCGTAACATAAAATATCTAAGTAGTGGTTGTTCTTTTATTTGCGCTCTGTCTGTGCAGGGAGTGACAGTAAGAAGTTTTTTTGATTGAAGCTGATATTGCCAGCACTTGGTCCTTAGACACAATATTTCTGAATGTGAAAACTGGAGCCCTGAGAGCTCACAGGAGCACTTTTAAGGACTGACAAGCTGGAACTCAAATGAATATTTTCCTCCCCCATTTTCAATTCAAATGTAGTTTTAAATCAGCATTTTAAATGCAGAGCCTTTCCTCTGTCTTTTCAGCAACAAAATCAGACCACCAGGCTGAATACCTCCAAACGGTTCCTGTTAGTATTCCTCTCCATCATAATCCACCAATATTACTGAGTGGAGGGATATTTGTGTCGATTCTAGGTAGATTGATCTGTAGTTAGAGCACATTTGAAATGGTTGTCTTCATCAGTCGGTGCAGGAGCTTCTGTATAGAGAGAGAAGAATGAGGCTTTGGGAGCATTGGCCATTTTCAGTTTGTCTTATTGCTCTATTTTGGGAAAGTCTTTTATACCTGTGTTAGATACAGTGAGACAGATGGAGCACTTAGTCACAGCACTTTAGCTCCATACGCTAAGTAAATTACAGTCCAGTGCTTCTGAACACTGGCTCAGAGAGAGCGCTCCCTTTCTTTTAATAATGAAATGACCGCTCAAGAGGATGATTTGTCCTTCCATGGCTGTTTGGTGAGGTCAGTAAAAGACAGGGATCTAAGCAGGACACCACAGTAACGTTAACTCGGTGGCTGCTACTAAACTCTGGAGGTGTCATCGACACATTAAGCAACAGTTGCAGCCTGCTGTGAGTTCAGCATCAGGCTGCATGCTTCTTCTCTTTAAGACTTGTCTCCATCAGAGCTTGTCCTCAGGTGAAATCAGCATGCTAAGCAGCTAACCCCGGCCTGGTGTCTCACTGTAGCCTCCAACCTGCCCTGAAAATGTAACGCTGCTCACAGGGCATATTATTGTAAACGCTGTGATGGCTGATATGACAATCATTGCCACCTGCTCCCCGGCAGGAATCATGTTCAGCCGCTGAACGCAAGAGTAGAAATGAGCTTCAGCTGTGAGCATCAGAAAGATAGATTAAAAACTTTATTGATCCCCAAGGAAATTTAGACATCAACACTTCTGTCTGTACACCAGTGGTGAAAATGGCATCAGCAGCCAGTTGCCATAGCTTAGCACAATGACTGACAATATATAGGAACAAGTAGCTTAGCTGTGTCCACAGGGAATGTAAAGTCTTTACTAGGTCATCTAAAATTCACTCATTAACTTATGAAACAACTGGGCTGGTCCCCAGCAGACAGGCTTACTTCCCAAAAAGTTTAACTATTGCTTTAAACTCAAAATGAAATGAATGACTTCCTCAGAATCACCCCTCCACAGACAACATTTTTTGTTGTCTGTGCAGGGGTGATTGACTTAAACTAATAAGAACACGATGTTTCATTTTGAAACAAGAATCTTGCACATGAATGTTATTTCACCTGAAACAAACACAGTAAGAGTCAATACCTGATCTTCGAGGAAATGAAACAACCCACGTCACCATACCTGATGTGGCGTCACCACAAGCAGTGGGAGGAGCAGCTGGTCCAGCAAACGCTTGTACCAGAGGAGGTGAAGGTTGGAGGCTGGTCTGTCGCAGCTGGTCCAGGTGTTTCCCTGGTATCTCACAGTTGTGTTGCTGCTGTTGTTGTTGTTGTTGTTGTTGCCTAAAATTGGTTTGGATTTGTTCTCAATTAAAAAGACTGCAATCAACATGCCTCATTTGTAGTTCACTGAACCTTCTCTTTGTAATGAGTGTCGTTGTTTAGGTTCTTCAAATAATTACAGCTATCATCTTAAAAGGTCAGACGAAGTCGCCACTGTATATTTAGAGGCCGATAAATTATACACTAAAGCAACTTGCTTCGTGCTAACCACCACATTCAACGCTGTGAGCTGTAATTAATTACTACCCGTAATTGATGCGATTGTCCTTTTTTAAACTATTACTTAAAAAAAAAAAAAAAAAAAGATTCATTTCATTCATGGTGCGCAAGGTGCACATGGATGAGAAGCGAAGTGCTGTTCCAGAGTTGTACTACATGCGTGTTTGATAAATAACACGTATGCCTCCAGGCACAATGTGTCTGAAACGAAGTGCCAAAGTATCAGTAAATGTGACCCTGGGTGTCAACATGGGGGCCATATGTCAGAACCAGTCCCAGCTCAAGTGTGATGGACAGAAAGGAAGTGGGCAGCAGGGAGGCAGGAACCACACTCAGGAGATGCAAACCAAAACTTTGCCTCGGGCTTCGCTGCAATATGTGTGTCTCTACTACCTCCCCCTTACTCTGCTGGTTCTTCATCTTCCAAGTGACAGCATTAAACACACTGACCAAGTAAACCCTACTGCTTTTCACCAGTGGCAAGTGACAGGCTCATTGGGCCTGAGCCAAAGTTTTTTCCAATAAGGTTCATAAACAGTCCCTGAATAGTTTGTTCACTTTTTGTTTGATGGGTATTTCTCATTACAGTGACAGATATTTTGAAGCGTGTTTATTTTCTGTGCAACTTTCAGACACAGAGGATGTTTAAGAGCTGAAGAGAAATGCATCCGAACACGGTAAGGAAGAACATGTCTGGGGAAAAAAAAAAAAAAAATTGAATCGAATAAATACATAGGATTAAATGCCACACCTTTCTTCCCTAAATCACACCAGCGCTTCAGCTATGATTCTTTTTTTTTTTTTTTTGCTTTAGTGAAGTTGCAGTTGTTTGGTAAATTGTGCTGCATTGTTTTAACATGGTGGCTTTACATATACAAATATTTGTCTTTACTTTTCTTTGTGTGAAGTATACGTTGTACATCTACACAACTAATCTACATGGACCTGGACATGCAAGTAAATAATGCACCATGGTCATGTCTGCTATATATTTGGCTTTCATATATAAAGCATAACGAGAGAATAAATATGATCACATCTCTTCACCTGCTGCATGCAAATGTGTAACCTTCTACTCCATGTTGGTCTCAATGATTCAATATTTGGGCTGTGATTATTTGAGCTTCAGTAATGACTTGCTGTAACGCTGATAATGCTGGAGGGCAAAACTCAGAACACATATGAATGTAACCATTAGGAACAGCATAATATGTTCAGCACAACCCCTCCCCCCCCCCCCGTGAATATAAACTACTCTTTGCCATACTGTAGCTGAAGCATTCCTGGGGGGATGGGGATGGGAACTAGTTACAAATGGGTTAAATATCAAGGTTTCATCAGCAGTCCCTTTTTGTCTCTGATAGAACAGACATCCACAAAAAAATACAAAACAGTGACATATTGAATCATATCTTAACTCTGTCTTACCTTAGTGACACAGGCTGACTAACAGAATATTGCATTCCACCTTATATGGTCAAAAGTGTAGTTCCACTTGAATTACTAATGAAACAACTGAACTGTAATAACGGTGAACAGTTTATATTTTTTTCTACAATCTTGTGTCACTTTTGATGAAGCTGAGAAGTTGATATTGGCCTGTGACCTATACCTGCACAGCAACAATTTGTCCTCAGACTTCTGATGTGTGCACTAGGTTTGATCTGCACATATGCAGGTACATGGTTGTATGGTATGAAGATCTGTGTGGATGTAGGATGTTCATTTCTCGGGCTATCAATTTGGTTGATTATGGCCGTGTAACTTATTTACACTAAAGAACCTGGAGGGCGTGAAAGACATAGACTCCGGGTGTGTGAACTGAAGCCAATGCTCAAGAGCCTTAAAACCTGCGATCTATCTAATGACCATCAGGGTGCAGCTCCACTGGTTGTTAAGAAGTCAGATTTTATTGAAGTCGGTGTAAAATTGGACCTGTTCATTACCTTAATAAAAGCTTTCCTCGTGAATTTATGCTCCTAATTCCTGGTTTCAGATCTTCAATACCAAATGGTCATTTTTTAAATGATTATCCCATTTAGGAGAAAATAGACCATAAAGCAGAGGATGTGTTAGGGGCGTGGCTACTGTGTGATTGACGGACACAGTACAGAGCAGGTCAGATCCTCCCTCAGTCCTCCTCAGCTCCACAAACTAATGGGCGACGTCACGGTGGGTAGACACGCCGAGAGAATGAGTATTTTATCCAGTAATTACACACACAGCTCTGAAGGTCAGTGGGTACAACATGACCTCACTGATCCCAGTAAATGGAGGCATTTAGGCTGAAAGCTTAGCATAAACTACAATACAAGCAACACATAAACGGGAAGCTTTACAACGTGGGACAGTGGGCGAGACATTTAGCTGATTTAGTGTGGTGTTTTGACAGGCACAATACAACTCATAACCAGATGTTCTTTATGAACACAGCATACGGGGGAAAACATTTTTTTTATGTGCGCGATCTATTTTATCACGCTGTTATTGTCAAGGGTGCTTAGAGATGTGTCGTCCGTGGTTGATATTGCCTCCAATATTGTTTTCATCAGCAGCATCGATATCAGCAGCGGGACAGTGCAGAGATGAACCGGGGAGTGGAGAAAGATGATGATATGCTCAATACAATGCTGTGAAGAACAGCGCCAAAGCAGCGCAGGCCTGCACAGGCTCCAACTTTCTTACCAGTGATGTAGTAACTGGGCACACAGGTGCATATGTGACATGTTATGGGCTAAAGGGGTTGCTATAGTGTAAGAAGGAAATGCAAGGACAGAAACTAGGTGCTAAAATCTATTTCCTTTGTATCGTCTCTCTCTTTCTGTCTATCACATCTATAAGAGCTTTTAAAAACTCTCCTCCTGGACCAGACAGCGATCACTTTATCGATATCGACAGACAGTGACATACAGCCTTATCTTGCATGCTGGCTGCTGGGGGTCACGATAGATGTAATCTGTTGAACACCGCATCAGTTACCATGGCTGCCCTCTGTCTGTGTCCTGGATTTGTCTTAACCAGAGGTGGAAAAGGTAGATTAGCTCAAAAAGCCTCAGGAACTACGTCGCCAGTCATCTACGTGGCAACTCCAAGCTACTGAAGTGCGGGGCTTTGTAAAATTGGTCCAATTGACACATGTGCTGGCAGAACAGAGTTTTTAATATGGCAAACCATGAAGCCCACAGATTCACCTGTGAAGTTATCTGGATTCCCTGGTGCCTGGAGATAAAGGCTGGAAAAGTGTTATTAATATCAAGGTCTGTAGATTAAGTACATTTAGCACACTCTCCTGGGCTCTTTTGGCTCAGTTCACTAAAAGGAGCTGGCCCCTTTGGGCTCCTGAGTGGTTCCTTTGATATTTTGTTGCTTACATTTTTTTATTACAAAAATATTGTATAATTATTAGTAAAATGAATGACTAATGTAAATAGCACACATTGTGTGAAATGTTAATTATTTATGTGGCTTTTTTTATACAAATAATAAATTATTAAGTACAAAAACCCAAGGATCCAACTCAGTTAGAAAAAAGGTCCAATGATTGAATTTATCAACTTTTTAACTGTTTTCAACATAGACACGTATAAAGAATGATACAACAAAAAGCTGTTCTTTAGTTAAGAATAACAAAGTGCCTCAGCTTTGAGGAGCTGATCTTCTGTATTCTCTCTGTTATTATTAACCTCCCTATTTTGGAGAAGATCCTCTCAGATGGATGTTGCTACAATAGACAGTCTCTGTCTCTGTATAGCTCAGTGGGTCTGCACTTCTACTGAACGTGTGTTGTCTCTATCTGTGGTGCACAAACTTTCTTTCCCTCTCTCTTCTCTCTCCTGTTTGTGTGCTCACTGTGCTGTGCGTGTCTGTCTAACCCCCCCCCCCTTCTGCTCAGCATGGATGCACAGATGCCACCACACATCTTTTCCAATCACCTGTGGCTTTAACAGAAAAAGGTAACACCCCCCAAAAAACAAAAAACAAATCGGCTCCAAATCAAGAGCCTGCTCTTTGAAGTGAACGACACATCACTAAACAACCACTCACACTCACAGTCAGACCTACAGACAACTTAGAGTCACCAGTTAACCTAAACATGATGTCTTTGGATGGTGGGAGGAAACCGGAGTACCCGGAGGAAACCCGAGTACCCAGAGGAAACCCATGCAGGCACGGGGAGAACATGAAAACCGAACCCGCAACCTTCTTATTTTGCATTACAACACTGAAAGTAGGGCAAAATGCCTACAGGACACATAACTAACTTGGTTGTAGCTCCTACCCCTCATTCATTCATTTCAGTTTGGCTAACATGGAGCCTATTTGCCTTCTGTCATTGGTTTGGAACCTGAAATGAATTATTGAATTTCACTTGTACTTTCAAGAATTGACATGAATACAGAAGTTTGGTGTCAATACCACTGATGAGGCAGGTTTAGTGATCAAGCAGGAGCCAGACATGGAGAATAGGGTCTGGATGCCTGTGGCATTGTGGGGGAGGCAGTAATCGGCACGGCACCCTACCAGCAGCATTTGGCTTAATAGTAAATGGAAACACATACTGAAGCAAATGTGTTGCACCAGTTCATATTAGAAATGAAAGAAGTAATTGTTTTCACTACATGGCCAATTTGAGCGTTAGCAGCTTTTTACTGAACAGTATAATAGAAACGCAAGCATGCTAATCAGCTAGCCTCTGACAAAGGTGATGTCGTGCCTTGCTGGGAGCTGGTGTTTGCTCTGCTGGATTCCTGTTCAGTGTCAGCTACTGCGTTTAGCACCTGGTTATGGCGCCATTTGTACCTCCACTCTCCCAGGGCTTTAGGGCAGCAGCTAAGGATGTGCTCCAAAGAGCCTCTCGCCAGGCACAGAAGGGGATTGTGGTGTTTCTGCTAGGCACCAGCAGTGCAGGTTGGATGGGCTTGGGAGTACATCGTAAACTGTTTGGATCAGGAACTTGAGTCTTGCTGGTTCTGACTTCCACAGGTCTGTCCAGGTGATCCTCTGGGCAAATCTAATCTCCCAATTTGTCCAAGCCCCTTTCTGGCTATGGCCACTGTCCTAGAGCGACGGTCCCCCTCCTCCTCTGCATGGATCTGGCCCTGGATCAGCTGTCGTCTCTCTCTCCCCTAAGCCTTGTCATAGTGTGGTCTTGTGTGGCTACCAAGCCCAGCTCGACCAACAGCCACAGAGCCGAACAAGATGTGGTGTCTCGGACGCAGAGAAAACTTTAAAATAGCCCACTTAAATCACAACAGATCAATAGCTGGCAGTTTAAATAACTTCATCAATTTGGACAAAAGATGTTTCATTAGCTCTCTTTATTTCCTCTTTGGTAAGTGGGAATTTCTCAGTATCAGCCCCGCCCCTGCTCACAGAGTGCTTCTCTTCGCATTAAATCCTACTGACAGCACTTCTCGGCCAAATGCAAAATTCCCTTTTGAGACAATAAATGCATTGTATTTAAGTGAATTGAGTTCAACTCTGTTTTCTCCTTTGTCACTCCTCCTTGTCACCCCCCGCCAGCCCGTCCTCACTTCCTTTCTCTATCTCACCTTCCCTCACCCCTCCCTCCTCTCCTCTGTCTGAATCACTTGATCCCTCTCTTTCAACTCCCCCCTCCATCTCCCCTCTCCGGCGAATGCCTCTGTAATTCCTATTCTTATCTACTCGTTGGTGAGAGG
Source organism: Remorina albescens (assembly GCA_034769265.1). Taxonomy (NCBI): domain Eukaryota; kingdom Metazoa; phylum Chordata; class Actinopteri; order Carangiformes; family Echeneidae; genus Remorina; species Remorina albescens. Next base: position 16,571,409 of record CM068488.1, on the reverse strand, counting down.
ATAAGAGCTTCCTTACTTATGTGCTCATGCTCTCCACGGAGAAGAGGAGACAGAGAAAACATTTTAAAAAACTAAAATTACATGCAGGGAAGCAGGACAGAGGAGGGGAGGGGAAGGAAGAGAAGAGAGAGAACATTTCAGACAAGCATTGCATGCAAAGCTTGACAATCCCAAAGAGGAGTAGGAAGAGAAGGGGCCTGATATACAGAGACAGATTAGAATAATAATAATATGTACACAAACTTTAATTATTCGGAGGTTGTTCACTTCAAGTTAAACTAATCCTGTCTTGGGTGAGCTGTGTTCTCCTGGCACTACCCAGAATCCCTTCCAGGCTTTGTTGACAGAGAGAAAGGCTTTTTCAGTAAACTGGATGCTCATATAATCACACACACACACACACACACACACACACACACAGGGGGAGCATATATGGACACATGTGGCACTTGCATCCACGCACTATGCTCTTAGCCGCACAAATAACTTCAGCTCTTGTAGCAAATGAATGCATTGACAGTTACACGCAGACGCAGGCACACAGTGCTATGTGAGTTCGCGAGAGGCAGTCAAACAGAAACCTCTCATTAAAAGATTTCATTAGCTTTCAATCAGGACATAAGTAGGCCAGCTACACTATTACATAGTGAACGTTTGACTAAAACATGACTGCGGGAGTCATGATATAATCAATGAATCAGTCTGTGTGTGTGTGTGTGTGTGTGTCACGTTATTACAGAATGATTTAACTGAAATATTATTCGGGGAGAATCTGAACAGAACATTAAATTGAATCACTGTTTAAGTATTTTCTCTCCTGCTGAAAGTTTAATGTCGGCTTTGTCCTCAGTGACTTTTTCTCAAAAAGCTTTTGAGATAACATCCGGGCCACATCCACTACTGGGAGATCATGACTGCAAGCTAAGTACTGGAGAGGCAATCATGGGATCCCCTCCACCCCCAAATTGACTTTCTCAGGCAGATGACTAATCCAGAGTGGGAATTGGGTTGCTCTCTGCTGTGCAATGGGGAAACGGCAGTAAATGACTGATTTTGATCAGATCTGTTGAAAAGGGAAAACTTGGCTATGTCAGGTACTTCATATTGTCCTTTTGTTGGTTAAAAAAATAATCCAAGGCATTTTTCTTATCCATAAAAATGAGACAGGACCAGCATTAGGAGGCCAGATACTAAATCAACTCTCATCATTAATAATGAACGAAAGTTCACTGTTGTAATTTCTGAAATATTATTTTTACACCGTGTTATTTCAGCAAGCCCATTGTTGCTAAAAAAGATGCTGAAGCCCATTAGCAAAACACCTTAAATTAGAGGAGTGATAAAGCGAACAGACACAAACACACACATTCAATTATGCATTGCCTACATGCATACAGATTTTATTAATGTTTTCCAGAAAGCAGTATGCTGATATCCATCTTTCCTCCTTCTTTGCCTCTTCTTCATCTCTTTACCTTTTTTTTTTTATTAATGCCACAAACATACACAACAAATGGTTCAGAAACCGAATGTCGGAAAAAAGTCACGATATATGAAACAAATGAGTTCATTTTTATTAAAAACTCTGTTCTGTATATTTAATTTCCATGGCTCTTTATTGGTCTTTTCCTTTGAGTGTCACAGTAGCAGAAAAAAGAAGTGATTATTTGGCTAAGATTTGATTGTTGAAGGTTTTTTACCTCTCTAAATGCAAACCAGTGCTTAATTCTCAAACACATGGGAAACTATGCTGAAACATTTTGACCTCCCTCAGCCTTTGAGCTATGAGGTTGGGCATTTCACATTTTTCACAGACAATCAGTATTGGATCAAAAGTGCCCAAACCCTTTTGCTTGATGTAATTGGACAGGGCAGATGCCTGTCTTTAAGACAGAATGATTGACTAACGCAGTAACCAGTAGTCTGAAATAATCACCATGGGATTCTTGCTTTGGAGTCCTGAATCCATTGAATGGATCTGTAAACTAAGGCTCCAGTTCTCAGACACTTAGACCTGCACAGATGAAAGGAATATAATCATCTGAAGTCCTCATGACCCCCAAAAAGGTAAAGAGTGATCTCTGCTTCTCACCTTTGCTGGTTTGTGACAGTGATGTGGTCTACATGATCCACATGTGCATGCTGTATACCAACAAAGAAAGCTGCTGAGTTTCCATAAAATAACTCAAAAATGTCCATTGATCTCTAACAATAATTTGTGTACTCTCATCTGTAATGTCTAATGGTTTGGAGAAATCAATGAGTAGCAGACTGATGAGCTCTGTGTGACAGCTTTGCCTTCTGTGTGGATCCAATGCCATCCTCCTTTTGATCAGCCACAGTGCTCACTGTAACCAAGTACACTAAACTGCTGCTCCACATTGCTGGTAACCATTGGAAATATGTGCTCATGGTGGCTAAAAAAATGAGCTGAATGTCTGAATTGCTCAGACTAACCTCATGAGCGTAACACTGGGACAGTGGGATTCCACTGAAGCCCGCCGTCACAAGTACGACAAATGGGTTTTTAGGGATTCCCATGTGCTCTCATCACAGCTGATATAAGCTTTTGCATCTATACCTGGGCTGATGTAAAAACAAAACAAAACAAAACAAAAACATTCACACATTGTCACACATTGCCTTTTAAAAAAAAAAATTAAGTTCAAGTTCAAGCTCAAGACCTTTATTTGCCCCCGAGGGGCAGTTGGTCCTGCTGCAGTGGCAATAAAAACATTCACAACAGCGACAACAACAATAACAATAATAACAAACATAAATAAACAATAACAATAAAGTGAACCACACAGATACAACCTGTACATGACAGAGCTGATGGCCGAGGGCATGAAGAGGAATTTGTTTGTTTGTTTTGGCTAATGGTTGTTTGGGAACCAAAGGGCAGGAACTTACATTTTTGGTACAGGGGATGAGTACTGTCAGACATGATGGACACTGCCTCCTCTAACAGCTCTTTTTATGGATATCTGACAGAGTTTTCTGTCGTGTACCAATGATTTTGCTGTTGACTTTATTATTATTATTATTATTATTACTGTTGTTGTTATGATTATTTATGTGTCTGATGATGAGAGTAAGGTGGAACTGGATGGAAATGTCTGATTTGTTGTCCACCTCTGCAGCAATGAAAAGGAAAGACGCTTTTTCTTCATCAGTCCCCTGAATGACACTAGCAACCCTTTCGATTACGTCATTCTGTTTGACATACTGCCAGTTTTTTTCATCCGCTTGTTTGACTTTTTTGTGCTAATGTTACAAAACCCACAGCCTCATAAAGCTCAGCACATCCAAAGAACTGCTATTTTACAGTACAATCGATTTTACTTTTTGATTTACCATGCCAATCAATTTCCCAGGGCAAACTGGAAGGCTCAACAAATCATATTGTGGCCCAAGGACAGTTCGGTGTGCATGAATCCTTCTCAAAAAAGGGAGACATGGATGGAAAAATAACTGCTGAAGTTTATCACCGCCCACTAGCAACTCTGTGTAGCCATAGTGTTCTCTTTTGAAGGTCAGCACCACTTTTTTTTTTTTTATCCGTATACACAGTCTAGTCTTGGCGTTGGGATGTTGTATAATTTTCCCATTGAAATACTTTTTTATTTGAAATCCAAAAATACACCCTCTAGTACTTGCCAGTGTTGTTAGATCACCAGTTGTGTCCTTCAATGTCATTCCAATGACATTAATAACATAGCATAATTTTGTTGGTGTCAGGCCTAACAGTATCTACTCTTGTCATAAATCTGACTCATCACAGTTTGCCAATTGCATGATGGCAGCTTTTTTTCATTACAGGATATGAACTTCGACCTGGCCTCCTTGGCGTTAGTCTACAGAAAGCATTAACAGCTGACAGCCACTGGACAGTTTCACACACTAAGGTTATATTTAAAGGGGTACTGTTTCACCCACTGTCAGGTAAATAAAATGGAGAGCGTGCAGGAGCACAGTTGCACAGCAGACTGAATGATATATAAGAATTAGCTGTCAGTTTCATTGTGTTTAAATCCATACGAGAAACATCAGGATGGACGACAATAAATCACGTTGAAAGATAACACGCAGACTATCATTCAACAAAAACAAAACAATACTACAATCCAATACTAATGAAAAAAAAAACCCAAAACACTATCCAGCTCATCTTTGGTGGCTCAGCTTAATGTGAAATGGGTAACATTCAGCTGTTAAAAACAAAGACCAGTGTGCTAGATCAGAAACACCAGCCGTAGTTTAATAAACATGAAAATATCTGGCAGAGATTATAAACTGAGCTCACACACCAGTGAAATATATCCACACAGTGCAAGTTAAATAGCAATAGCTGCAACAAAACCCAACTGTTGTGCCTTACGTCAGGTTTCTGTAGATGAAAGTGTATTTAAATGTGTGAATACAAATGTAAATATAATGAAGTTTCGGAGGCCTTCCTAGACAGTAATTTCTAGATTTTGACAACCAGGCTACATTAAGCAGAGATTACTGTTCACAGGATGCGGTTACATTAACATTTGTGATGAGATGGCTACAGGGAGGTGCTACCTACATGAAAGCACCTGGAGAATAGAAAAAGCACACGAAACCTCTCAAACTGAGAATAATGAGCAAAGGTCACACTGCTTTAAATACACCTTTTGTGATCACAGCCCGAGTCAGCATTCTTGTCAAGAGCCCCAGATGTTCTTTCTCTGCATTTTATACAGCCACAAGGTTTATGTAAAGATTCTCTCTAACCATACAACCCACACACAAAAATACGAGTTAAATCCAAATTACCAATACTTCAGAATAATATAAATTGCACATAAACAAAAGCCCAAAAAGGGCACCTGGAAGTGAATTTGATTACAGGGACCAGAAGCTGCCAGCCAATAAATAAATAAATAAATAAATAAATAAATAAATAAATAAATAAAAATAATATCACAACATTCAACCAAAATCTGAAAACAACTCTTAAGAACACCCCAAGGCAAAAATGTTAACACTGAAGGAAATTCTGTTCAACCCTGTCACCTGAAGAATAAATAAAATGAAATAAAAATAATTGTAAAAAATAATATTCCACCAAATATCATTAGCACCAACTGCTGGAGGGCCTAAATATGAATAAACGAGTGATTTTGGGAGGACAGAGCACTTACATATAGAGACAAGTGCACACAAATAATCCACCAGGACGCCCATTAGACACTTTGAGGTAATGCAAGGTGACAGTGTTTACAATGGGAAAACACAACTAAACTGGGCTATCACTGATTTACCGAAAGGAGAGGAGTAAGGGAGGGGAGAAATAACAGGAAAGGAGCAAGCAAAGAAAGATCCAGACAATCCACAAATCCGTCAGTATAAGCCTATAAGCATTTACCTCCCCCCAGACACACACATACACTCATGGCACACACACACCCCCAGATAAATATGTTTAACGTCCTGTGTTTGGTGGCATTTCGTTGGTATTTACGGACACTGTAGATGGCAAAAGGTTTCCCACCTCAGGTCACTGCCGCATTTTGAGTCATCACCTTTGAACTGCTGTCTCAAATCTGACATGAAACATTGAGTAAAATGTCAAATGCCCCGGTAACACTTGTCAGTCTGATGCCATCTGAGCATTCAAAGAACTCTGATGTGATGGGAAAGCGTACTGCAGGGCCCAGCAGTCCTTGGTGTAAAGGATATTATACAATCGCTTGCTATGATCTGGGGATCAGAGGCCATGTGGTTTCCGCAGAAGCAACTCAAATGTTCAACGTGAAGATTTACATCAGAACTAAGACCCTTTAGTGTTACATGTGTTGGCATTAGACTGACTATAATGGGATGTCTGTTTGGATGCTTTACAGCACAATGTACGATTATTTTGCACCAAACAGGTGGCAGGCTCTCCCAGCCCTCAGTCTGACAGGCTGGCAGGTGAAAACATTGAAATACCTTAAAGGCAGGAGGGAGAGAGGAAAAGGGTTACATCAAGAAGCTGAAGTATGTTTTACTTGCCATCCCACCCACTTGTGACTTAGTGCTGGGCAGCAGTGTAGCTCACCAGGCTTTGTACTGTAATGAGTGTAGGCAAAGCGTCACGTCCATTAGATGGCAGTATAAGCAAAAGTCTGAGCATAGTTCTTCTTTAAAGCATATTTATTTATTTACAAATTCATAAAGTTCATCATCTGTGTTACATATCTTGAGAGGAGCAGGTGCTGAACTGGATTATTAAAATCATACACTTTATCACGAAGACACTTTCCATTTTGATTCACTGATACACAATATTAATTTAGCGCTTCCACGCTGGATTTTTATGTACGTATTGAAAATGTGGATAAACATGTGTATGGAAACAGCACAATGCTCAATGTGACAACCATTCAGAGAACTATGGCCTGACTCTGCTGCTGCTGCCCTCAGACTGAGTGAGTTAAAGATCTTTGTTTGGCTGCCTGAGCGCCTGACTTCACTATTTTGCTCCACTCGCACTGCTCTCAACATTATTCTTGACTGCAGCTGGGAATGAGTCAAAACAGTACATGCTCAGGATAGCAATAAAAAGGAAAGTGAACTGAACTATGGTGACCAGAACGATGTCTACAAAAGAATGACGCCATTCTAAGTGTTGTTGCTTTCAAAAGTGGCCAAAATGTTTTCATGCAAGAAAAAGAAATATAGAGATGAAACAAATGAACATCAACAATAAATAGTAATCAGAATGATTTTGATCATTTTATTTGTTAATCCAAGTGTGGACCTTTAATTTGCCCATAACTAATTAATAACCCCATAAGACAACAGACAGGGTGACAGCAGAGATGGACAAGTTGTGGCTTTCAAGACGCAAAAAATTAACCTCAAAGAAATTCAGCACATACATACTAGCAGAAAAACTGAAATTCAAAATGTCAGTTTGACTGTGAATGCCAAAAAAATATATACATGGGTCTGTACACCTCCGCAGACTGCCACTCTCTGAGTCATAGGTTCATCAAACAAGTCCGGAGCAGCTTTCTCCTGAGAGGGACAATTGACATTTTGAAATTTCTACGCTGCCACATTTTCACACCGGATTTGTCAAATTGTATGGGGAGAAAAAATGTTTTTCTCCCCTTGGTTATTTGTATTGGATTTGGTGATTAGCTCACTGGAAATGATGAAAACCACATGTTTATAGATATATATATATATATTATATATATATATAATTAATGAGGCATTGAAATGATCAGAAGCTAATGTATCCCTGAAGGAAAACATTGACATTTTTAATGTATTGGTACTTTCTACATCACAGTTGTTTGTTCTCCATTTGCCTTTGTTTTGGTTTTAACATCCATTAGTCTTGTGAATGCTCTCTGAAAAATATATTGCTACTGATAACTTACACAAATTAATAATGTTGATTAACTTAGCAAAGTTTGGTTTGCTTTAGTTCGCTGATGACAAAAATCCTAGACTCTATTGTGTCGCTTTCACATTTCTGCTTTCATTGTCCCCCACGACCAGTTGGTCCTTGGTCTGGTCTTATTGCTTCCTATGTCGAAGGCCTTTAGGTCTGTTACGAGCATCACACAAGTCCGACTGGCTACCAAGGACTAGAGAAGTTCACATTGCATTACAAAGGAAGTGTGACTTTGTTCTCTGCTCAGGACGACATTACACTGCTGCATTACACAGACAAATTGTTGACTGCTACATTATTGTTTAATGAATCTTTAAGAATCAGGTCTGCACATAAAGCAGTTGTAGCCCTTTCTTATATAATTTACAGCATCTTTGACACATCACAGAAGGAAAAAGAAATGTGGAAATAGTCAGGGAAATGATAATAGCCACTTCCATTACAGTGTTTAGGTTTCAGTCTAATTCTCACCAAGCCTCTATGATGATCTATTCATATAAATATAGTGTGCAGGCTGGAATATTTGCCAGCCTCTGCTGCTAAACATAGACCTTACCATATTTATTATGGCATGGAGACCACAGTGGAGGTGCTCGTGTAATCTCATTTCTCTCATTAATTGTTTATTATAATTTCTCTAATGTATCAGAGCAAGACGGAGGTTTACAAATGGGCCTATAATCATGGAAAATATAATTAAGAGCACCTGCTGTTAATGTGCAGCATACAAAAGGACATTGGGGATTAGTGCTTAGCTGTACATGAAAATACACAAACTCTGAATTTGCAAGTTGCTCTGCTGGACTGGATGGGAGTTTAGCTCAGCTGTAGAGGTCAGGGAGGAATTACAGAGTCTCGCCTCGTGTTGCCCTCGGTAGCTGACTCAAATAAACCTGCTTTTCACATGACCTGACACAAATTTATTGATTAAACTTTCCCAAGATTCCCAAACCAGAGACATCCAAGTTCTATTCCCTGAATTTAAAGAAGTACCAAAGCTGGAATAGGCAACATTGACAGTAACTTTTCACCTCCAGGATGTAACCACAGGAGTTTACTGTTGATGGCTGTACCGCAGTAGGATATACTGAATATATAAAAATGTTGTATGTATTCACTGCTTCAAAAAGCTGATAGATTGTGTTCCTGAAGCAAAGAGCTCCACACAAATACTGTACATACAAAGAAACACCCACTTAACCCCCACCACATCATGTGTGTATTAAGCAAAAATGAATGCTAAAGAAGTTTCAAGGAATTTAATGTTTGGCTGTGTGTTGTGCAGCTTATTCCAAAGGGGGAAATCTGCCCTCTGAAGGATTAAGAAAGGGCAGACAACACCTAAGGTGGTAGGTAGCGTTGGCAGCCTGAGAATTAGGTGTGACTGAAGAAACTCAAATGGTTTAGCAACAATCCCAGGGGGGTTACAAAGCAACTTGCAGGACTTGGAAGGAAATTCTGTCCCAACGCCCAAATATTAAGTGTCTTTGCTTTTGGCTGGTTTTCATTTTTATGCTGAATAAAAACTTGTGCAGTCTAGACCACTTTCAGCGAATCAATGCCAAGTATCTGAGCTGCTCCAAATAGTGTCGTGGCCAAGACAGGCAGCCAAATGAGTGGGGTATTTATCTTGAGACGAAAATCAAATTAGAGTAAACAGTATACATGTGTGTGTGTGTGTTTGTTTGTTTTACTTTTTTTATAAATGGCTGACAATGAAGCCAATCTATTCAGATAAAATTAATACTTTAAGAAATATCACCTATCAAATAAACTAAATATGAATCTGCTTACCAGAAATCTATACAGCTTGTTGGGCAGGGCCAACAAGCTTCCCTCTTGTTTCCAGCCTTCATATAAATCTTACTGATAGCTGATAGCTGCACTTTCGCATGTACATTCAAATTTACACTCATGAGAATGCTGTCAAGGTTCTGATGCTGCTCTCTCCAGAAAGGTAAAGCTGCACATTTCCCAAATTGTTGAACTATACCTTTACTGTTGGGAATCATATTTTATGCATGATACAAAAGAGCAAAATCAGGTATTAAACTTATTATGATTTAAAACCAGATTCAATCAATCAAAGCTGTAGCACTCATGACTCATGACTCTGGATCACCAGATCTGGATCACCAGAGTCATGGCAGCTATTTACAAAGACACTGCTCATGAATCAGTCAAAGTCTTACAAGGCATAGAAAGAGTGAAGACAGTGCAAGAGAGAGAGAGGGAAAAGAAAAAAAAAAAGCAAAGCGAATGATGAGTAAGCTTTTCTGACTAATCTAAGTGTCCCTTTATCCCATCCCTCTACATCCCCCTTCCATCATCCATTCATCCGCATCCCACTTTGTAGCCGGTATCTCTGTGGACATACTGACCTTTCAAACAGCTGCTCTGCCTCCTCTCTGCATGCGCACAAACATACACACACATAGGCGCAAACACGCACGCACACATGCTCAGTCGGTGGCCTGGCATAATTTCACTTGCATTAGAGAAACAGCTTTTAGTGTCTTTGCCCTCGTGCCATGCTGTTGACATTTTGAGCTCTGAAAACACACACACACACACAAATTCATGCATGGACACAACATATTGTTAAGGTTGTGCGGTACGTAGCACGCTGATATTCATCTTGCTTTTATTTACTTCCCATTTTTATTTTTTTGAGTAATACCACATCCATCTCCATCCATCCATCCACACTACAACTTTGGGCACAAACAAGCCCAACTAACACATTAACTCCATTAAGTAGACATTTATTTTCTAAGGCAAGAAGCACATTCAGCCTCTTTTCACACTTTGATTTGTTGAATGTTTGGTGCAATACTTATGTTGCACATTGTGCTCATTTAGAAAACATTGGCATGCAATGTAACCAACAAGCAGCACCACTACCTGAACTCAGTTAACACACAACTCCCTAGGTGCAAACGCTAATAAGTTAAATTATTCACACAGCCAGCATGCAGAACTTGAGCCTGAAGAAAAAACTGTCGAGGTTTCCTCAGTGTGGTCAGATGTTCGCTCCATGAGTTGACCATGTCTAGTGAATGAGAAAATAGGGGGGGGGGTCTGGCTAAATTTAGGCCCCGTCATAACAACACGTTTGGAGAAGAAATCAGTGCACTTCAAGCTGCTGTAACTGTGGTCTGCACTAATACTGCGTGGAGAGAGAGACTCAAGTGAGAGATCAAAGGCTCATGGCTGCTGCTGGGTTTTTTTTTTCTGGTCTGTAGTGAAGGGACTGAACTGTGTCAGTTCAATAAATGTGATATCTTGCAGTTAAGTAAGCTGAACTTTGATCCAACATTAAATATGTTAACTTTAACCTCAGAGTGCACACACTGGAAAAAGAAGTGTGAGCATCTTTGTACTGTTTATGTTGCAGTTTGAAAAACATTCCTGCACGGTATATAGTGACGGATGTGTAGGATCAGAATCTCTTGACTTGGAGAGAAAAACATTCTTTCATACCATCGCTTGTACTCACCGCAGAAAAACACAGTATTATATCTTAAACAAGCAGCCTTGAGTGTACAAAAAAAAAAAAAAAGAAACATGTTGCACAACCAAGCCTGTCATTTTAGTTCCGCAGTGAAAACTTAATTTAAAGCTTCTTGTAGACAAGGTTTTACACAATAATGTAGTGTAATGGTGTCCTGTGCATAATGTGTGTTTTGGTCAGTGTTCGGACACACGTTTGTGTGTGCGAGCCTCTCCCATTTTAATTGTTAGTCCTGCCCACATTTATAAAGAAACACCCACTGGCTACAGTGCAGTGTTCAGCTTTCAGTATTTCTTAGTATTCCCTCTACTTTTTTTTTTTTTTTTTTTTAAGGTAAAAAAGGCCTCAGAGGAAGAAAAAGATAAAACTAGAACACTGGTGGACTGGTGACAGGTTCAAATTACGGTCATCTTTTTTTCTTTCTTTTTTTTTTTTTTACTGGCTCCTCATGCTCCCAGAGGTTCATGGTGAATTTCTCTTCCTGACTGACCGTGGGGCTGATACTGCTCGGTCTCTGCAGATATGGAGAACTCAGCTGGCTGATAAAGGGCTGCAGCTTGTCTCCCAACTGGTTTTCTTCTCTTTCATAACATTTTGCTTCAAAAGTTGATGTTTGAAGTTCTTTTTCCTGAAGTTGTGTATATAGTGTAAGTAAGTATTGTCCTGGTCTTCAGTTGTTTGCTTAAAATGTCCACTCTCTGGTCCCTTTACACCTGGGTTGGACCCTCTTTTGCCATCAGGACTGCCTTAATTCTATGTTCAACAAGATGTGGGTAACACTCCTCAGAAATTTTTGGTCCACGTTGACATGATAGCATCTCACAGCCGCTGCAGATTTGAGGGCTGCATGTCCATGATGTGGAGCTCTTGGTCCACCACAGGTTCTATATTGGATTCAAATCTGGTGCCCTTGGAGGCCATTTGAGTACAGTTAACTTTTCATGTTCAATTAGCCAGTTTGAGTTGTTTTGAGCTTTGTGATATTTTGCACTGTCCTGCTGGAAGTAGCCATCAGAAAATGTGATGACGGTCATCATATATTGGTTCATGGATTGTGCATATGGCTCTTGTCCCTCCCCTCCTCTGTAGGTGTGGTGTGAGTGAGTGGAAATTGGGTTACAGGGCTGCAGCTGACAGCAGGTGACCTGTTCGGACCAGCAGATTGGTGGACTGGGATTTAAAAGCTGGACGACACCTTCCATCTCTCTCTCCACCCATTCCCAACCGCCTGATTCAGAGAAGTTTTGTGTGTAACTGCAGTTTATTGTTGTCCTGACTAGGTGAGGATCTGTTTAGTTGTGCTGCTAGCCGGTATGTAAAGAGTGTTCTGTTCAGTTTTAGTGGCTACTGCTGCACCTGTGTTTTGAGTGAGCTGCAAGCCTTCATGTGTGTTTTTCCAGAACTAAGCTGGAAATATTGTGTAATACTAAAGAAGTCAGAAGTAGGGGGGGAGAGAAGCCTGTTTATTTTGTAACCTTTTTCTCTTGTTCATTTCATCGGAGGTTTAGGCTCAGTGCTTGTCTTTTGTTTCCTTTTTTTTAATATAGGTAAGCCAAGGGTTTGTTTTTTTTTCTAGTTGTATTTTGTTTATTGTTTTAGGCATTGCTCTACCCCAAGGCCAGCACTTTTATTTCTATTTTCTGTAAAAATAAACAGCTTTTGTTATTATCATCCTGGTACGGAGAGTTTTCTGCTTGGGAATGTGAGGAAGGCTACACTTTGTCACATCCCCTGGTTTCCCTAGGTCATGAAAGGATGTAGATGGTCAGCAGCAGTACTCAGGAGGCTGTGGTGTTCAAATGATGCTCAATGTGGGGCTCAAAGTGTGCCAAGAAAATACCCCTCCAGCTCTGATACAAGGCAGGAAGGACCCATTCTTTCATGTTGTTTACGTCATATTCTGACCCAACCATCTGAATTTCAAATCAGAAACAGAAACATTTTTCCAGTCTTCTGTTGTCCAATATTAGGGAGCCTGTGTGAATTACAGCTTCAGTTTCCTGTTCTCATCTGACAACAGTGACACCCAGTGTAGTCTTCAGCTGCTGTAGACTATCTGCTTCAAGGTTTAATGTGTTGTGTGACTCTTTCAGAGACACTCTTCTGCATACTTTGAAACGGTTATTTGAGTTACTGCTGCATTTCTATCAGCTTGACCCGGTTTGTCCATTCTCCTCTGACCCCTGGCAGGAGCAGCAAATCATCAGTTTCTGAAATCTTTAGACCGGCCTGGTTGCCACCAACAACCACGACTCTTTCAAACTCACTCTATTCAGTTTTCTTTCCCATTCTTTCCCAATATGATGCCTGGTTTGAACTTCAACAGGTTGAAATACAGTTAAAATATTTTATAGGGGAATACATCAACTTGAATCCAACTCTGTTTCATGAGCAGAACCTTTATACTCAGATTGAATACATATCTATTTATTGCTCCTATGAGGCCCTTAGAGGAGCTAACTGTCCAAAAGAGTCAGGATGAAACAGGAATAACATTGTGTTGAACAAAATTGTGTTGCGCTGAACCACTTATAATTCTTGTGTGAAGGCAGGATGAAGCTAAGGGGACATGGAAATGTCAGTTGCCGCCATGGAAGCAATATTAAGAGGTCCTACCATCAACCTTCGTGGATTTGCTTACTTCTGCTACACAGCTGCAGGATCTTCAGGGTAATACATTTCCATAGCGGCAGAAGAGGGAGAAATCCCACGTTACAATGTTGTTTCAGGGAACACCACTTTCCTTAGAGCTGCTGCACCATGCAGCTGTCTCAACAAAACACTGAACGGAGAGTTTTCTGTGCTGTAGAAGAAGGGACAAGATGAATGTGTGTGTGCAGGTGAGAGGTGCAGTTGAGCATGAAATCAAACCAAAATTTGTTCCCTGTTTGGCAAGTTATTCTACACCACCCTTAGTTTTTCCATATGCATTATTCAACCAGTCACAATTTACTGGCCATATTTTTTTTTTTAAAGTCTATTTGATAGTGTCCATTTGATATCAAAATTAAATGCAAAAAAAAAAAAAAAAATTGGTATTAATAATAATAATAATAATACTGATAAACTCCTTGTGATCCTGAGAAATGAACAGCAGGGATAGATTTGCTATAGCAATGGTCTACAGATTCATCCCTATGGGAGATGTAATGTGTTGATAGAAGTTTGGAAGACTGCAGTCACAAAGTGGGGAGAGTATCTGAGAGTGCATCAATTGTTGTTGGTCACAAGGCAGTACACGCTCAGTAACAGTCGTCTCTGAAAAGAAGACATTAGAGATTAGGAAGGCACAATAGTGTTCATGGTCCGATCATCATTTTGTTGCTCTGTGAAATTGTCGAGGGCCTTTAAGATGAACGAGTTTGATAACAGCAGCACCACATACAGCAAGTGGCACTTCAGTGACACATCAGTTATATGAGTAAAACTGGCTCCTCATAAATGAAATGAAATAATAAATGAATAACTTTGATGTCCCCGAAGGGCAATTTGGTTTGCAACAGAAGTAAAAACATGCATTCCTACAACACATCTCTCCTACAAGCACAATGAGATCTCTTAGACAGGAGAAGCTGAAACTCTGCATGAAGAGGAAGAAGAGGGTTTGCCAAAAGGGCCTTTGCCCTCTGAGTGGCTCTAACTTTACAGAGTCCGGATCAGTTAGACTAGTGCCAATCGTTTTTATGGCAGAGTTGGTTCTTGTTTGAGATGCTGAGGTTACCAAAGCAACAGATCATAGCAAAGTTTAAAATGGATTCAGTAAAAGATGAATAAAACATTTTAAGAGGCTTTTTGTCACCATTAAAACCTCTGAACTTCCTCAGATAACACAACTTCTGATTTGCCTTCCTACAGATGGCGTCTGAGTTGGTCTCAAAAGACAAAGAATAATAGGTTCGATTGTGATTTTTGATACAATGTTGACTGATTTAATGGACTTTCTTGAACTTTAAACTGTTCAACACCATCCATCCATTTTCTACCACTTTTCCGGGTCACAGGGGTTGCTGGAGCCAATCACAGCTCACTCTGGGCGAGGGCGGGGTACACCCTGGACAGGTTGTCGGTCCAGCGCAGGGCCCTGTTCAACACCAAATTTGAAAAAAATAAAATAAAATAAAATAAAATAAAAAATTATATATTCTAAAAGATCCTGTGGACAAACAGATACACTGGCTTTCCTCACTGGTATCCCAAACGTTTGCCTGCTAGACGTCTCCAGAGACAGTTCTTCCTGGACATGCTGTCCAATGCAGTTTCTCTCAAGCAGTTCTTTCTCTGGTAGCCAATTGCCTCAGCCTGGCTCACTCAGACATCTAGTTGGCCTCTTGGGACATTACCATTACCATGGATGACAGAAAATACTGCTAGGTGGTATCAGCCCGCAGGAACTAGACTGCAGCTTTATCACAAATCTTTCGCAGCAGGGTAAATACTGGTCCCTCGAGCTCACCTGTTGAAAACCTTTAAACTCTGATTGGGCTTTTGTAGGGGGGTATGAAGTTTGCTGTGAAACAGAATGTTGCAAAATAATTGTTTTTATATAGATTGTTTTCATGATAATTGGAAGCCAAAATTGTTATTTAATATAACAAGGATGCTAATATTACGACATCACACACAGTTAATCATTTTACGCTCTTACAGTTTCATGATCAGACTTATATGTGCTTCAAACAACGTTTTCATGATTTTCGGCAGTTAAAGTTATTCCATACATCAATTATTCTGCATCATTTTTATCAATGCTACACATCGCTGCATGTATGCTAAATCAACACAAAATCATAACTTCACCCATAGCTCTGTGTTATTATCATGTCCAGGAGGCAGGAGGCACAGTTCTGGGGTCTCAGTCAAACCTGACACCAGATGACACAATATACAAATTAGTGACAGACCAACAAATAAGAGGAAAAAAAATATTGTTCTCCAGCTCCTACTCTGAATGAACTCAGCAATGGATGCTTATTATTTGTGAACATAATCCAAGACAAAATCCGTAGAAGGATACAACTGGCAGCAGCAATGGCTTGGACACACACTGTGACTTGCGACAGTTTCAGCAAGGTGGGTGTTACACAAGAGTTGTGTTCCTCATATAATCAGTGCTGATGCTGGCTGCTCACTCTGCTGGCCCAAATAAACCTTGGGCCAGCGGGAAATGCCCCCCGTCAGACTAACTGCCACTGGTCTTGCTGTACTGCCATCAATCCCTGAGGCTCTTTAGCTGCTGTATGCTGTTCAAGTTCGGCTTGTTGGTAGATTTGGCTGTCTCTTGCAGTTGAACTATGTCCTCGATTCATTTCCACCATGCTAGGAAACTTGGGGATGGTACAGACTCTGACAGAAATGGACCTCTCTCTGTGTGTGTATGTGTGTGTGTTATTTAGAGGGCTGGGTTAAATAATACCCATTTGTCAACCAGTGCGTGCAGTGATGCGTTAATATAGAAGTGATCATATACAACGTATATGACATATTTGCTCACAACGTGTGAGCAAATATGCGCAGTTTGCCGTCCTCTACAACAGCCTGTCACTGGCCTGGAGTTTAAGTGAATGATGCATATGTGTATGTGTGAGTGAGTGTCGAATTGGAAGAGGGATGAGGGCACTCTCTCTGTGTTGAAATTACTGTTGTTAGGCCAGGACTCAATTTGTAATATTACACATAACACAAACACAAAACTTCCGCACACAGTCCCCAGCGGTCCAAAACACCATTTTTAACATGAAAGATAGCTGTCTGCCAAAATGTCCAATCAGCCTGCAGCGTAGGGGTGAGACAGGCCAATTGGATGACAAAGAAAGAGAGCAAGAGACATTCAGAGAAAGCTATTTGAGTGAACCCACGGGGATAAAAGCCAATCAGAAATGATATAACAAACCAACTAACCAATTCGTTGACAGTTAATTATGAAACACAAGCAGCCAGCAGGACAGATGAACACATGGCACTGATTTTGTCTCCAATCCATTTCCCTTCCCCTAAATACCACATTAATGCTCCCTGCTTAGATTATATTCATTTGGGACAATGAATTGCCAAGTAAACATGCTTATATTGGAATGATTAATCAAATGGGGACACCAACTTTAGTGTGGTAATCATGTTCGACCAAGGGCTTCTCTGATTTTCAAAGCTCCTCAAATAAATGAAGCATTTATTCTACCCATGAGTAAACAACAAAAGAAATAAATACGTTTTCTATAGATGTCTTCCAGCCAAGGGGCAACCATAGCTGCACAAAATGAGCTCTAATCCTATCAACATAATAAATATAAAGTGGTTTGTTAAAAGTAATGAGAAACAGATGCACAAATACACGCTGAGCCCTTTCCAGTAAAATAATCTTTAATTTGCACAAAATCATTATTGCTTGTTCGAAAAGTTTCTGCTTTCAGCTTTTGCTTATCAAGAGATTTTTTTTTTTCTCTTCCAAATGAATTTGAAATCACTTCCTCTGAGGCCGCCAGGAGAGCATGCTGCCACCCCACAAACATCTTGTATTTAGAGTACTACCTTTCCTCAGTGGCAAGAGACATGTTATAGTTTTCAACAGCTGTAATTTTTCAATCGTTAGGTCAGAGGCAGTGCTTTCCGACAAGCCTCTATTTGTCTGGGTGAACCATTAACCTTTGTAGATAAATTAATACCTGAAGTTGGACAAGAGAAATAAAGTTTCACCTTTTTCCTGCTGCATGGTTGTGTTTCAAAAAGCTGCAACCCTCTCTCCCTACAATTTCCCCCCCCTTCACACCATATTATACCAAACAAATTGTAAATATTACAATAGACTACTGGTAGAATACTGGTAACAGTTTTCAGATCCGATGTTTGATTTAGATAAACAGATGGTGAAGTACATGTTGGAACCCTGTTGAAATTAGATTTAATGTCCAATTATGTAATTTGCGGTACTCTGACAAGAGAAAAGTGTAAACTGTAATAATGAAAAACTTCTGCATGAGATAGATGTCATATCCAGCCTAGAGAATAATTGGGGATGAATACTCTGGGGAATGGTTCAGACATGGGAGACATTAATTTCGCTGACCTCTGCGACTTTCGTTCTATAGAAAGAAGTCGAATACTAGATCCATTCTCAGGAGATAACCGTCTAATTGAAAACCAGATGGATCTTTTGGCCTTTCTAGTTAATTATACAGTGTAGATTATTCTCTCGCAGTCTGGGGCAGTTCAAAAAGTTTGGTGGTGAGAAAATGAAATCAGGCCACAGAATTATTCTGGGGATGGATTTAAAAGTGATGGTGAAACTTTCTTTTGGTGCGAAAGTGTTACATTTGTTAAGCTGCTAAAACCTCCTGAAGTCGTTGCAGATAGATACTACACACCTGCAATGTGTGATCACAGCCTGCAACTTGTAAGCAATCAGACTTTATTTAAGAATATCTAAATGTTTCTCAGATAAAATATAAAAAAGTAATTGACTTTTATTTTAAGTGATTAAAACATCTTAACAACTGAATACATACTGCAAGTTGATGGTTCAAAACCTTAAACAAAAAGCAGTCACATTAAATAAAAACATAGTATTATAAATATAATTTATAATACTCACCACAGACATAAGGGCCAGATGCTATATTTAAAGATTTAGTCTTCAAATAAGAAATCTGCTCTCAATAGGTAAGGCTATAGCCAGCCTGGGACTAGAACTCCCAAAACACTAATGGAAATTTGAAGTGTGATTAAATTTTGTTATATAGGAAATAACTGACATTAAAGTCCCTCCCTGACATGTATGTAATTATGTAAATATAATGGCCATTTAAATGTCAATCTGAACATGTGCCAGAGGCAACTTTGTCTTAAAGTCACAAAGGAAATCACAACTTAAATGTACTGTACAATATTTGTCCTTTTGTTGTTCCCCCTCTTAAAAGCACTGTTTCAAATGTAAGATTGCATTGTTTATCATTTATCTTACATCTGATGATTAACAAATAAGGACAATTTTAATATGGTAGACACGTCTTAGAACAGATGTAGGAAAATATTTAAAACAGCATATTCAAAAGTTTTCAGTGAACATATTATATGAAGAAATGGCTTCTTGCTCACAATGGACAAGGTCCCATTTTTCTTCCCTCTCAGGTGTCAATCAAACCCTGCAATGTTTGCTGATGCGTTCAGGCCGGCCATGCTTGAGACATAGCTTGTGGTTTTGACTATTTCACTGTGACATCACAAAGACACTGGAGCCCTGACGGCTTGTTTGAAGGTCCAGTTTCTTAATAAAGGCTGTGAGCATTTCTCTGTGGCATGAGCACTTTTATGCTTTCAATGTACTAAAATAAAACCTAGACCTGATTTGTAACAAAAAAAGTTCACATTTCAAAGTGTCCTTTGACGTGACACTGAACCCAAAATTACACACTAATGTAACACTGGTGTGTGTATTACAGAGTAATACCACATTTGTGGGAAAAGGTGCTCTGTTAATGCACATTTGAATGAGTGAATGTGGCTTCCGTAGTAGAACGTCATAGTGTATAGAGTCTAAATGGAATTTAACTACATTTTGCTTTCTATGGCACTGAAACGTGTAAAGCTTTCAATTATTGCATTGTTGCTCTTGCTCTTTCTGCCATATGTAAATGAGGCTATGATGAACATTTACGCCAAAAAAAAAAAAAAAAGCCATTAAGAGAAGAGACCTAGATATTCTGTGTCTGGAGAGGGTTTCACATATTTGCATAAAATAGTCCTTATTGACCTATACAGCTGGAGACACATTGCGTGCTATTAGGTAATGAACAGGGAGGCGGTAGGAATGCTGAAATGAAAAATTAAAGCACTTTCCCATGTCCACTGCATCATGTTTTACCCCTTCACTGACTCAGGGCAGGGAGCAGTCCCTTCAGGCAGAGATCACTTTGGGGAAGGGGAAGGTTAAATGCATTTCACATCCAGTACAGGAAGAATTCCCAAAGGGAGCCAGAGGTTGATTTCCTTACAACAGACCACCCTAACAGCCACAGAGCATTACTCATTTTCTTCCTTAACAGAGATGACCTTCAGAGGCTTCAACTCCATTACTAACTTTTACTAGTCCACTGCAGTTCCATAAGCTGAGGGGATAAAATGTAGACTGCTTATTGGTTCATTTCCATAGGTTCCTTGAATTAATTACTTTTTCTGATTGACCTCTGCAGTGTAATTGTACACACCAGTGAATTACTGCGTATGTCACAAGCAGTACGGTGTTTAATATTAATGGAGTAGGGGTGGATTTACAGCATAAGTCCCTTGTGTATGATCTCCATATTGTAGCGGAGTATTGGCTTTCAAAATGAACTTCACCCCATTTAGTGGAAATTTAAAGAGCGCTGGACCATTTACTGAATGGCTCCACTGTTCAGTCTAGCGGAAAAGATACTCCCAAAATAACTCAAGCAGCACCCAGGAACAAAGATACAGGTGTCCAGATGTTCACAGCACAAGTATCAATGATCAGGAGTCCGAGCAGACTGTAAACAATCAGACTATAAAGGGCGCTTCATTGAGATGCTCGAGCATGATTAATGATATACTGTATCATTTTATCTGGCTGATTAGCCCATGAGCTGTCTAATGGTGGCTAATGGGCTCATACAGTTCAGGTTCAGGGTTCAGGTTCAGGTACAGGTCCAGGCCTGATGCTTCAAATTTGATTTAATTGGAGGGTGTCACTATGCCAACATAATTACACCGACACACACAGACAACATATCAAAGCATTGCAGGAAACAATGTGAATGGAGAATGTAACGCACCAAGCCAAACAGCAGCTCACAAATATCAGTCCACTAACTGAATCAACATCAGCTGGTTCCCTCGGGGAAATGTCGCTTTGGGCTCTCGAATTAAGAAACTCAAGAGCCCAAAGTGACAGAAAGAAAATAAGCTCTGTGGCTGGTAAAATTTGATAATACTGTTTGTACTGTAAGATAATCTTCACATGTAAGCGCCACTTTTATTATTAAATAAACAGCTAATGTAAATGAACTGCAGTTGCATGACTTCATTGTCAACACCATTAAACATCTGACTTGTAATTTCAGCTCTTCCCTCTATTACAAAAGCCTTTTTTCTTCCAAAGTTAGTCAAAGTTAGCAAAAAGGTAATGAGGCTGCCCAAATCGTGATTGCTGGAATGATGTTTAATGTCCTCGACAATGTCTGCAGTCCTCGTTGGCTACTTGTTAGCCTCTATTAATGTGCTTGTAATCTGAAGTGGGGAATTTATATATTTTATATCATAGAATAAATCCTTCAATTTTCTGTTTTATCAGCTAGACAAAAACCTGATTGGGACGATTTGGTGAAATGCAAACTACTTTCATTATACCTAAACACATTCATCGTGACAAAATGTTAGTGCGCAGTATTTTCTATTCCCACAGCACCACCTCCCGCAATAATCTTGATTAATCGGATGATGTAAAGGCTTATATGTTTTAATGTGGGATTTGTTCCTTTCTGTGATTGTGTGACCTCACAGAGTATTTATTATCTTTTTTTTTTTTTTTTTGAAAGAGCATGGTTATTGATTGCAGTCTCATTGTTCTCATCTTTACTGAAAAAAGTACTTTAAACGCTTTGAATTGTAGTTCTAGGAATTTGCCCTTAATAAGTAATCCAGCTCATACACAGCACAAGTGTCTTACTTGTAATTGATAAATAATTGCTGGCATACATGGACAACAATTTATCCTCTGCAGAGAAGGTCCTTAAACCTAACACTACCTTACTTAATTCAAGGTAACAGCTTACTACAGTTACACATTTTGTTCTGTGCTGCTCTATGTAATTCTCAGATGTAAGCACTAAAATATAGTTGTATAAGATTGAAACATTCAGTTTCACACAAACAGGAAGAGTCACAGATACAAGTATGCTGCAGAATGTTCAACTGAATAACTCCAATAAATATGCTGGCTGTGTGAGCTGTGTATGTCTGTGTGTCCTTCTCCATGTTCATCTGTCACGTATCCAATCCAACGAGGTAATATCTCCTCGAGGTTCTCTGGTGGCTGCAAATCCCATTTTCCCTCTAATGTGGCCATTTTTCTCCTCATCCCCACCCCACCCTTCCGTTCGCCCAGCTCATTTTAAAATGGCGGCGGGAGACTGTAAAATGTGTCTTTCAGCTCTTGTCTAGCTCTGCTTTTCCATCTTGTGTTGATCGACGCTCTTTCTTGTGGCCTCGTCATGTTGTTTTCTCCTCTCATTCTCCTTCATTTCTGCTGACTTACATAGGTGCCTTTGTTATGACCGCCCTGTGTTCATTACATCGCTCCTCCTTATTTCTGATGATTGTCACTTGAAAAGCTGTTGTTGTATAGTTTTTCTCTCCCCGCACATTGAAGAGCTCTCTAAGTAATGATAATGAATGCAATATGTATGTGTGTGTATGAGACAGAGACATCCATCCAAGTGTATGAGGAATTGAGGACAAAGAAGATCTAATTTATTCAGGAGAGAGAATCACTCTGAGCGAGTCCTACTGAAGTCTGCTGGAGGGGTTTTATTCTCATAATCAGGATGCTGTTGTGTATCTGACGTACATGAGGAGGTTTCGGAGATGTGAATTAAATTGATACTCGAACCATATTATTTCATTTAAAACTCAGCAGGAGTTTCTAATGGGAGAAGAGAAAGATTGTATCTATTTCTTTTTCCATTCTTTATCTCCAAATAAGTAGATAAATGCGTCCCTTCATTTCCCCACATTTTCTCTCCATGTAATGAATGCTTCAAATCATTCACTGCCTGTCCCTCCATCTGCATTCCCATCACATTCTGATCTTTATCTGCCCTATTCCCTGGCAGTGGCTATTTTTACACCCCCAAGAGAATAAATTATTATAACAGAAGGGCTTCCATCAGAGAGAGAGAGGAAAAAAAAAATTAATTGTGGCATTAAAATGGTTTCAGGGCAACCACCTGAAAATCCCAATTACAAGTTCCCAGCTTGTTGAATTTGTGGAGGAGGAAACTGTGATGGTGGGTGAAGTGGCTTTTTCTAATCCGGTTGGTTGTGATATCCCTGTCAAACCGGTCTTTAGTGATGCAGACCCGCATCACCTGGCTCACCTACCCCACACTGACATGTCTGCTGCTGGTGTAAACACTCAACACACCAGTCGATACCTTGAGGAACTCTAAAATTGCTTCAACTCCTCGTGAATGAGGTTCCTGGGTTTTCACTGTATTTTTCAACTTCAGTCCAGATGATGAAGCAGGAGAGATAACAGCACAGAGAAGTTGGTTGCTCAGCACTATGGATATATATGGCTGAAACTCATGTTTATTATCGTTGATTATTGAACATGTTATGTTGTCAAAGACTGTTTTTCTGAAAAAGAAATTCTTTGTATTGAGTGGCCAAAGATAATTTCTTCCAAAGCGCTGAACATATTGAATCACATGACACAGCGAGGCAGCCATATTTCAATAGCTTGAAAAAATTTTGGTTTAATTTCATGTTTGTCTGCTTTCTGAGCCTAAAAAGATTAGTAAGAATATTTTTTTGAATGACAAAATGGATTCACTGGTCCAAGTGTCTAGTCCAGGAAGGAGTTAAGGTGGGAACTGCTACTTCGCTGTGTCATGGTAACTTTGGTGTTTTCCTGCAATTAGGGAAGGAGGGGGAGAGGCTACACAGAAATAAACCCAATGTAAATGTTTTTCTCCTAACTTCCCTAAAAGGCGCTCTCTCATTCATTAATGAGAAAACCTTTTACATGTAGTTTTTGAATTTGGAGCCCAAAGTGCAGAGACAGAGGTAAGGACAGTTTTGAAGGTGTTTATTATCAGGTGAAGACAAAAGGCAGTCAGTGGTGGCGGGTGAGGAGGTGAGCTGATCCAGACAGCTACAGAGGCTGAAGCAGCACTCTAAACTGCACACAGGGCGGAGAGAGCAACGACTGTCACCAATCAGCAGCAGCGGGACAGTTTGGCACCGGTGCGATGTCTTGACCAGGCTTATATGGCAGGAATGATTACCGATGAGAACTACATGAGTGTTGTTCGAGAGGCCCAGCTCAGTCAGCCGCACAAACACACGCTGCCAGGGAGAAAAAAACACCAAACAGGACATGCCATGACAAAACATCGCCACGACACCCTGTTTTATATATATATTTGCCAATTTTTGTGGGTTGACAGGGTTAGAAAATCTGATTTGGCAAAAGTTTATCCTGTCTTACATTTGTATCTACAGTCTGTTATTAGAGTTAATGTTGAGGACAAGCAAACAGTCCCTCTCTCAAGTGTCCAAGACTAGTGATGTGTTGTTCATGTCTCCTTCTCTCTTCTCTTCTTTTCTCTCTTTACTAGTTTTGTATGTCATGTTCTGAGTTTTTCTCTATTTAAATAATTAAAATTTTAAAGATAGATAGTATGTAGCCTATGTTGCACACAGTGCACCGCAATTTGAGTCATAGCTTAAATTTGCGATTTTATATTTAAATAAAATTGGCTTGATTATGCATAGACTTCAATTGTTTTTTGTTTTTTTTTGGCTGTATTATTTTGTCCTCTTAAAATATGTGCAGAGGATTTTGAAGGCATTTCACCGCCACACATCTTTTTCTTAAAGCAGTGTCTGTAAAAAAAAAAAAACAGGTGGATGTTGTGGTTTAGTCAACATCAAAGCAGTAGTTTGTAACATTATTATTTGCATTGCTTCTGTATTTGATGATCTACACTGATCACGTTGATGATATTTTGGGGGTGAAAGAAATGACTGTTGTCAGAATACCACAGAAAACATAACCGACAATTGCTGTATTCTTAGATCTCGCCAAAAATCCAAAGCAGCTGGATGTTTAAATCCTTTAGAGACACAATACACGTCACTGGCGATGTATTTCCATCGCTGTCATATTGAAGTCATATATGCAATTGAACAATAAAAGCAAGTAATACTGCAATAGAATTTTTCAACTTGAATTTGACCTAGTCAGTCAACCTAATGTTGAGTTTCCATAAAAACAACTGAATCATTTAGACTAATTTATGGGATCAAATTCACTGTAATCACACTTCACCCTCGGGGGCTCCACGCAAAAGCAATTGAGTGGAAACTAAATCAAGGTCACAAGAAAATGCAGTTTTAAATTAAGGTCAGAGAAAGGGCATTTTAATACACAATCTATTCTGTGATACACACAGTTCAGGAACATTTTGCTCATTTCAATAAAATAAAGATTTGCATTCTGAGGTGTTCTGATAATAATGTGGGTAATTTTTCATTTACACTACCCCTCTATATGATTATCATAACCCACATCGACCAAATCAGTTATAGAAACTTGCAAACCTGCATCTGTGCAGCAGCAGTACTTCTATAGCCGAGGCGCTTTTCAAAGATGGATAGTTTATATATGATAACAGAAATTTCATCACATTCTCGAAATGTTGATAGAAATAACATTGCAGAGGGTTCAGGCATGTTGATAACCTTTAAAATGAAGGGGTTTATTCCCAGGACTGCATTTACATTGAATTAACATGATGGCGATGTTACAAAATAGAGATTGCCACCGATAAACATCATCCCCTCGACTGAAGTGGCTCCGAAGCGAGTGAAGATGTTTATTGGTGAAGCAAGTGCTGGCCAGCTGTGAACAAATTTGGGTAAAAAGCAATATTGCTAGCATTCTAAGTGTCAGGACCACACAGTATGTCCCACATCAAACAAAGGGTTTATTTTCATTTCATTATATCCCTAGATGGCTGTTTTGGCTGCTGGGCTGCATCCCATGAATGAGAGCGACGTTGCAGGCCTCAAAGTGACAAAGGCAAATTACCCGCATTCACACACAAACGAGCTGAAAGTCCGTGTCCCTCCAGCACTGCCAACTGTTACTTATCCAAGAAAAACACACAAGCAACAAAGACAAATTTTAACCATCCAATAAAAAACGCGGCCGACTGTCACAGTCGATTATGTCATATTCATAGTGATCGGACTGTGACAGTGCAGAGGAAATAAATACTGAGCCTCAAGTGGAGTGATACTGTAGGTCAATCATGAAATACTAATCATGGGCCTTTGAAACCAGTTACTGACCTACTGAATTGAACTGCCCGCACGAACAAACCACTTCTATGGAACTGATCAGTCCGGGGGGCGGACTCTGTCGCAGGCTTAAAGATCAGGCTTAAAAACTTCCTTTATGACAAAGCCTACAGCTAAAAATTTAAAGTTTACTGCTCTTCAGTTATGCAGCTATAGGCCTAGACTACTGGGGGATGCACTGAGCACCTCTCTCTCTCTCTCTCTCTCTCTCCCCCCTGCATGTACATTACAACATGTCTCTAACTTTGGTTCTTCCTGCAGTCTGTGTTTTGTCCCTCCTGTCCTCTTCCTGTCCCCATGGGACCACTAAATGCCCACTCGAGAGACGAGTGGACATTTAGTGGTACCAGGCTTCAATCCCTCCCTACGTCTGTATGACTTGCTTGCATTTTATTGCATTCTCTCTCCTCCTGTTCTCTTTCTCTCACTATACGTCTCCCTCATTTCTTCCCCTTCTCCCCTCATCTCTCCTCTCTTTCTCTGTCCCATCTTTCTCCCTCTCCCTCTCTTCTCTCTGTATCTCTTAACCCAACCAGTTGAGGCAGATGGCTCTGCCCATCCTGAGCCTTGTTCCGCCCGAGGTTTCTGCCTCTTAAAGCGAGTTTGTCCTACCCCTGTTGCCAGCTCCTTGCTCTTAGAGGGATTTTTTGGGTCTCTTTAAATAACTATAAAAAGTTTGGCTCAGACTTGCTCAATGTGTGCAGAGCCTTAAAGTAACTGTTATAATTTGGCGATATATAAATCTATTTAATTTGATTTGATTTGAAGTCTGATTTATCTTTGCTTTCACTGATGGCGGTAGATTTCACTTTATCCCCATAAAGCACATGTGAACACCCATATCAGAAGTCCACTTCTTCTGCCCACAGCAATGTGCTTCAACTGTGGCTCTGGCAGTGCTAATAGAGTTTTCAATCACAGTCTGATGGATGGCACGGAGGCTTAGAGGTAAGCTGCTGTGGTGTGCTTGATTTTTGTTTTTCTCACAAGGTAGATGAGGAACCAAGGTCTTTATATCTCTATGTGCTCTCCAAGTGTACAGAAACAATTGGCTGAGTTATTTATTCATTCATCTTCTACTGCTTTTCTGTTTCCGGGTTGCGGGGTCACACATAGACAAGTCGCCGGTCCATAACACACAGAGACGAACAGCCACTCATACAGTACTCACACTCAGACCTACAGACAATTTAGAGTAACCTAAACATGATGTCTTTGGATGGTGGGAGGAAACCCACACAGGCACAGGGAGAACATGTAAACTCCACACAGAAAGGCCACAGGCCGGGAACCAAACCCACAACCTTCTTATTGTGGGACAACAGCGCTAACCACTGTGCTGCCGTGCTGCCCTGGCTCAACTTAGTTCATCAATATTCATTCTTCACCCTCAGATAGCTCCACCACATGAACTTTGAACTTAATAATAAGGAATCTGTTTACTTGGCAAATAACTGGGCTATTTATTCTGCTGCTGTTGCACCAGTCTGTCATTAGTGCACCCATACTTGATAATTTTTTTGCCAAGTGTCCTGCTGTCAGTTTGTGGGCCAGTAACTCTACTTGGTGTAGCTTTCATTACAGCTGGGAAATAACTTTTTCTGAAAGCTGCTTTCCGACTCGGCAGAGTTTGATCCTGCGATAGGTGAACTTCTTTGCCTTGGGCAAAGAAGTTTAAGTACTTCACGATCTTGTTCATGGGTGATGATAAAGTTGGGAGTGATATGGGCAGCTGAGTTTGTTCAGCACCGTCAGTACTGTTGAGCCGCCTGGTAAGATGAGGACACCACAGTGGGAGCTCAGAGCACAGCTTCTGCACACTTCTGCTCTGTATTGAAAGGAGCCAGTTGAGGTGCTTTGGGCATGTGATTAGGAATCCTGCTGGGTGCCTTCTTTTGAATACTTTTGGATCCAATAGAAAAACCAAAAAGACAATGTGTGTCAATATCCCTCTTCACCTGCCAACCATGACCCAGTCATGTTTTTATGAAAAGGTTAGTGTCAGAACCCCTGTAATACCCATGAGGGACCATCTATATAGTGTGAGCTCTATCTAAATAATGTGTAATGTCATGTATCCCTGTGACTTGGAGACAGATTAAATCCTTTATCACCCACCCAATTTCTAATGTGGTGTGTTTCTAGTGAAGGTGGAAGACTGATGATGCTGCACCACCATTTTCCTACGGTAAAACGCATTTAACACATCAGACACTTTTCGAGGACGGCGTGTTTTCTTTAACATGTAAATGTCACTGTGAGCAAAGTCTGACATCTAATAATGTCCTGCTGCTGCAAGAAGATGTAAA
Source organism: Remorina albescens (assembly GCA_034769265.1). Classification (NCBI taxonomy): domain Eukaryota; kingdom Metazoa; phylum Chordata; class Actinopteri; order Carangiformes; family Echeneidae; genus Remorina; species Remorina albescens. Next base: position 16,543,070 of record CM068488.1, on the reverse strand, counting down.
TACCAGTGGGATCATAGTAAATAGCAGAGCAAAGACAGGCAGTTGCATTTGCTCAGCTGCCTTCTATTCACCTCACTCTCTTCACTGTCCTTCTGTGCCTGCAGTTTTCTTTCTTTTTTTTTTTTTTTTTAACCAGCTCCATTCCCTCTGAATCCATTTCAAAGTCATTTCCCTCTGCCTTGGTATCAGAGCCAGCGATGGCAGTCAATTTGTCTAGGTGCTAGAATGGGTTGCGATCACCACTGGTCTCTCTGGAGCCGTGCTCCCCCCTCTGTGAGAAGATATGTGGTGGCAGCATGAGAGGCTACCTGATGAAATCAGCATAAAAGTGGATGTGATTGCCAGGTTCACGTGCTCATTGTACTGCATCAGGAGAGATGAGACAAACAAAGACAGGGGAAGAAAGACACAGAGACTCAGAGAGACTGAGATAGATGGAGAGTGGGGAGGATACAGACTGATGGTGATAGGGAGAGTTGGCCAGCTCTGGGACTAATTAAACTGCCATTGTTGTCTTTGACACAGAGGGAAGAGGAATGATATTGAAAATGATTCAGTGGGAAATGGAGTTTGCAACTCAAGTAACATTGGAGGGTGACTTCAGTCACAGTTAAAAGTCATCCACCTTCAGTCTATCCTTCTTTATTTGTACCAAGGTAGTCATTGTACATCATTACCTTTACTTTTATTTAAAAGACGCTCTGGGCGGGGTGGTACCTATGGGAGTCTGTGGTCTTTGTGAACAGGGTTGGTTTTACCTGGGGAGTTGGTGTTTTTGCGTTTATTATTTTGTGATGACAGAACTTAAATATTTTACATTTGAGGATGAATTGTGTTGTTTAAGCTACACCACCCAGAGGGTTCTGGAGGGTGGTGCGATGTGTTGTATGTAAACATTTCGGGAGGCTCAGCGCAATCACCTGACAGACACCTGTATGATTGTGTGTCTGTCCTGCAACACGCTTAATGTCCTTACCCACATATTTCATCTAGGACCCCTCAACATGTTGGTCTGTGTTATTCATGGGGACACATACAGTGTGCCACCATGTGTCGGGTGCTGTGTTGAAATGTTTACAACGTATGCAGCCAGCAGATCATGGAGTCAGAAGGAATAATTAAAGCTTGTGTTGCAGCAGGCAAAAGACTCTGCATATTATCCTTGATGAGAGTGCTAATGGGAGATAAGAGACTGAGCACAGACACCAACGTCACTGCAGCTCTTGGACAAGTTGGAATTTGTAAACTATTATCAAGTAGGTTGTGTCACATTTACATTACAATTACATTTACATCACATAGGGTGGAGACTTGAGCTTTATACTGCCGGTTTAAAGTTTGGGCCTCCGTTGTCTTGGTTGTGGTTAAACTGAATTTGATTCAACATTGAAACATCTTTATTAATCTCTAATTTCTATTATTGGTCTATACTAACATTGCATAACTTTCTCTTCTGTGCTCAACAGAAAGCAGCTGAATGATAAGATGAGAAAAGTACAATGATTCACAGGCACATGAGCATTACGTCTTCCATCCAAAGCACCACGTGAGACGGATTTGCTTTTTTCCTTTAAAGGAAAGTTAGAATTACTCTTCTATAGATTTTGGAGATGTCATGAGATTTAATCTTTGACACATAAAGCAGCCATCTCTGCCAAACAAATGCCCACATCGTTTTACCTCCACCACCCAATTATTCTCACATAAACTCTCCTTTACAGTCTTGAACCAAAACTAATCCTGTTTCGACAGCTCCTTCACAGCCGCAGACGTCGTTGTAGTACAATAAACTTCGGATGTGAATTGCTGGAGTGCCTCAGTAAATTCACCTGATGGAATATCAGGGCACTGATGTGCTGTGTTGGCATATAACATAAGTTCTGTATACTTTTTTTTTTTCATCACTCCTGCAGACAGTTTAAGAGAGCAGCAGTCAGATATTGTTACTGCACACATTTGTATCAAAAAGAGGGATGATCACTGGTGGATTGAACGTAGTTTTAAATCCTATAATTACAGTAAACATTCGTCCTAGTGTTTTATTCAAACTTAGCTCTTTGGGGGGGAGAGCTAAGCTTTCTTTCACATGGTGTTCTCCCCTGACAGCAGTCACCAAAATAATATTAACATGCAGTGATGCAAAGTGATTCAGTTAAGTCTGATTACGATTACTGTGGATAATCATGACATCATGACAGCATGTTAGTGCGGCCAGTAATACATTGCCGTGAGTGTGACTAATTCCTTTAAAGATGAGGCTCATGAAGAGATTTTAGTGCTTGTGACTTTTATCTAATTAAATGCACAAACATTTATTGTGTATGTTATCACAGCCTCAGACTGTTAACCCAAATGAGATTTAAATTAGAAAGAAAATAATGGCTTACACTATATCTCATTAGTTCACACAATTTCCCAATTAGAAAGTCAAGATTGGAAAGCTGGACTAAATTAAAACCAGTAATCCCATGGAGAGCAGCACGTTATTATAGTGGTTAGCGCTGTTGCCTCACAACAGGAAGGTCGCAGGTTAAGTTCCCAGCCTGGGGCCTTTCTGTGCGGAGTTTGCATGTTCTCCTCTAGCCTGCGTGGGTTTCCTCCAGGTACTCCGGTTTCCTCTCACCGTCCAAAGACATGCATGATTCTGAGTGGTTGTTGGTCTCTGTCTATCTCTGTGTGTTGGCCCTGCGATGTACTGGCGACCTGTCCAGGGTGTACCCCGCCCTCGGTGATCGTACATGATATTTCACTCTTAAGGATCATCCACACTGAGACTAATAACAATAGCTGTTACAATAATAATGATGTTATCCACACTGCAGATTGATCATGGGCTGTTAACTAGGAAATATGAAGCCAGAAATGACGGATCCAACCATGATTCATACTTAATTTAGCCTCTGTTTATCATTATGGTTATTAACAATGGTATGTCTAATAACAGTAACAAACAGTAACAAGAGAGAGAGAGAGAACTCTTATCTTATAGTTATTTTCCTTGGTGTGGACACGGATGGTGTATATTTCAATAACCGATAACTAAATGTGTTCAGAGACCATCTCAGTAATCCAGTGTCCTTTTGTTGCGTGAATGCATCTTCACATTCCTGAGTGTTTATCACAGTGATGTGGAAGTGATCACAAGGGTCATTTATGACTGTTGTTATGGTTACTGGTGAGGTGCGGACTCTTCTACTGGACTTACAGTGATTTTTTTCTTTTAAAACAGTATATTGGCGCTTATCTTGGAGTTATTTTGCTTGGTGTGGACAGTCTGGCGCAGTCAGTTGTGGGAATTCTATCATAGATAAAAAATCAAACACTGTCAAGAGACAGAGATGAAATGCAAAACTGTATTCTTCTAATGCTTTACAATAAGTAAAAAATGGCAGTGAAACGATTTCAAGGCTCTGCATCTCATTATTGGAGTTTTTGGCTTCTTTTGAAAGAAACATTCTTTTATAGCCAGTTGGTAAATGGGCAACACATTCGAAACAGCACAGCACAACAACTAATTGTGACCTCCACAATAAATATGTGTACTTGTGGCTTTTTACACCTCCTTTTTGCAGGTGACCTGTGTGACTCATTACTGCACTGAAACACAAGTGCCGTAAAGTAAAGTAAAGGAAAATACCTGTCAGCTATGAGACGTGCTGTATCTCATGCTGTGCTATTTAAACAAACTGTCACTGTATTAATTCAATGACATTTATGATAAATATTTTAAAGGTAGCCTCTTCCCTTATTGAGAGAAATCAAACGGCATGTGCTAACAGGCTGATCCCCTTCTATTACTATCCCACATGAGACGTTGCAGCACAGCTCAAGCTTGCCATTTTATTACTGCGCCTCTCACACGCTTCGAACACACACACACACATTGATAATGAGGCTAGCAGGGTGGGTGCAGTAATGATTTGTTTCACTGTTAATTTCTCATTATCCTCCCAGTGGTTACACTGACCTCTTTACCCTGCTATAAGGTGTGAGTCAGAAAGTCACTATTTCATTGTGCATGTGTGTGTGTGTGTGTGTGTGTGTGCATACTACGTTTATCTGCATACAGTAGTATAATCGTGACTGGCCACGAAACAGGACAGTAGTCAGGGCATGAAGTTGGGATTTTTAAAGACTCACTAGTGTTGGACTAAGTGGTGTGGTGATATGTGTGTTTTTGATTTTTTTTTTTTTTTTTTTGAAAATCAGTTGAAATACTTAATAATTTTTTGCCTGTCTTTATTCGTCATAAAATACTATACTAGTATCTAGTAGAACAACTTTTTAGTGGGTAGAAGCATAAAATTCAAGATTAAATCCGTTTCTTTATCTTTAAACTACACTTTACATGCCTACTGAACCTCCTCAGGAGTTTTATTCTTTAACAAGGTGAGTCACGCTCAGAGCTGACTGGAGGCTCACACCACCACATTTTCCTGCTTTTACTTTCCGAGCAATGAGAACATCTCAAAACTGATCTGCTCATGTTCAGTCTCTGCATGCTCTTCAGATGAATGCTTATAAGGAAGGGATAGGCCTGTAAATAAAACCCAAACACAACTGGAAAGTCAAGACGAAACCGAGATGCATTTAAATGTATACTTTTGAAGACGCATTCAAGCTTTTTACTCCATTCCCGCAGCAGCACCAGACGCAGCCAGGACTCTCCTGATCATGAACACAGAATTGCAGAAATAGGGATTTCTGGGAATTTCCTCACATTCACTTGGATTTACAGCTAAAGTGATTTGATGTTAGTGGTCAAACGTCAAGGTCACCATGACCTATTAAAACTAATTTTTGGCCACAAATCACAAATTCATACATTATTATTAACACAAATGTCTAAGAGGATAAAATCACGACGTGAACCATTTAATATCCAAATGGTCACTTTTCATTACTGTGATGTCATAATGTTCTGTACAGACACCGTTATTCATTTCTGCAACTCAGGAATGAGGAGTTGTGATCATATTTGTCACAGCTGTGAGGTACCAGTTCTGCTCCTTCTTTGTCCTGTGTTCATTTTTCATCTTCACTGAAAGCCGAAGTGTCAGTGGGACAGCACATACTAATCCTCGCCAATTGCGCATGTGTGTGTGAATCTGTGCGTTGATGCTTGTAAAAGTTTGCGCAAGAGAAAGAGAGACAGCTAAAGATTATACTTGTTTTCTAAAATAAATTGGATTAATCAAAATCTAATCAAAATTACAGTATGGTCTTGTCTAATATCCAAATCCGTGTAATCTTTTGGGGCAATTAAAACATGTTACCACACTCTTGTGCCATGTTACTGTTGTTTCGTGGCCTTCAAATGATCCTCCCCTAAGTTAGAGAAATTCTTAACTAGTACTTCTACACTGAACAAAAATTTATATCATCTTTTGTTTGTTTTTTTTCCTGTGAAAATAAAAAGCAAAAACAATCATTGCAAATCTGCCAAAAATAATACTTCGACAGGTTTTTCCTACACAATGCAGAGCAAGGGATGGATAATGCTTTACTCTCATTGCACATAAGATACAGCAAAACCTTGGCAGGCGGCAGTCCCTTGAAGCAGCTGGTGAGAACAAATATAGAGAAATACCGTTGTCATATAAATATTATTGCCTTTCTGTTCACATCTTTGAAGATTTGCTTTGCACCAAATGATGACTGATATTCTGCCCAAAGACATTACATCTGGTCAAGCTGAACATGCCAGACACAAAGATTTATTTCAAGAGTAACTTAAATGATATCCTACTCATTCAGCTCTATCAATGACATTATACTTCAGTTAGACGGCACTTGTCTTTCCAGTACACCCTTGTTGAATACACAAAGCTTTAATGAACCACTCTTCCTTCAGAAAGCGATACAGTTAGACCAGAGGACATGTTTCAGGGAGCACTGACATGTTGGATGATATTAATGATGGGAAAAACTGCTGAAACATTGCTTCTAATTGTTGGCCAACATTCATTTGATATTGTAAATCCTCTTGGTTCTGGTCAATGCCAAGCTATTTTGTGCGGTACAATATGAATAATACTGATTATAGCCCTCATTGTAATTCTCCGAATAAATTTGTGCAGTAACAAAGTGCTTGACAAGACATAAATTAAATGGAGATGAAAACAGACAAAACAATTCAAACACACTGACCATTACAAAGTCATTTTGAGAGGAATAAAACACTTAACAGGAAAGTATTTCCTCGTAAAGCTCTTTGGTACAAATATGTTTTAAGAATGGAGGGCATGGATTGAGTTGGACTGATTTCCTCAGGCAGATTGCTCCAGAGCTTCTGTGCCCTGATGATAAATGCTCCATCCCCTTCGATTTTCAGACAAAAAAACCTAGAAGTGCATACCGGTGTGTACAAAACTAAGAGGTCAGGGAGCCACGAAGAGATTTAAATTTAATCAAAAAAATCTTCAGTTTTTCTAAAAGCTAGTAAAGCTAGTAAAAAGACTTGCAAAAATCCAGCAGCAGCACCACAGTGAAGGCTGTTTAACACCAGTATTCCACAGCAGGAGTCTTAAATGATGGCAGTATTTTACTGTTTGTTCAAACCAAGCACTGATATTTATTGTGATTTTCATTGCAATGTTTACGCTGCTATGATTCAAAAGCAACGTGGTGGTTACGTTTATTTTAAAATATGAGGTGTTGTCATAGAAAACATCCTGAATTCGGAAATTTCTTCTTACTGAGATGTCGATGGAATTTTTTTTTGGAATTTTTTTTTTCTGTACAAGAGTGCATCAAAACATAAGAAAAAACGTTTAAAAGGTGTCATGGAAGAGATTGTACTGTCAACACTTGTTTGTCCTGAAAATAGATACAGTAACACACACAAGCATCAGGAGCACACGCACACACGCCAAGTTGCATAAATAACTGACACTTACACCGACATGGATAGAGGCAATAAAACATGCAGACAAATACATTGCGACCCCTCTGTGAATGCAAAATGCAAAAAGGTGCGAAGCTGTTGAATCGAAATTTCATTTTCGATTCAACAGCTTTGCACCTTTTTGCATTCAGATGAACAATTTTTTGTGTATTGAAATGAAAGGAAGGTAGAAGGAAAAAGAGAAAAAGAAGAGCAGAATTTAAATAGCTCATCTTCCTGGTGGTAAACAGAAAAGGTGGCACCTTAAAAAAAAAAAAAAAAAAACTAACTAAAAAAAAACCCGACAGAATAAAAAAGACATTTGTTAAAGTGTGGAAGAAATGATGATGAAATTAATAAAAATCCTGAAACAAGTACATTGATTTGGAAACAAATGAGATTTTTCCACCACACTGACACATTTTTTCATTTGTTTCAAACAGATTAAGCTCTTACGTCTCGGCTCTTGATTAATGGCCAGCACATGGATATTTCTCGCAGCTGAGTGCCTTTATCAATATAGAAATGGAGGAAAGTGTTTGACTGAGTGTGAAAATGGAAAGTATCATAAAGTTAGTGTAGTGTTGCAGCAGACGAGGTCCGTGAAGTGTGATTATAAGAACCAGTTGCTATTTTTCTCAGTCAGCTGTCACCCTTACAGTGAATTCAGGCCCTTTCCATCCTTCCTTCCTTCCTTGCTCCGTCCTTTGGCTTTTCCTGTCCTTCCTGTCAGAATTCGGGGCCGCTGTTGTCATTTTCATGGCTTTGCCTCAGTTGTTTTGGAGACGAAAGTGTTGCATCTTGTGACCTGTGTCAGTGCCCTGCTGAAAATTACTCTGTGTAATGACACCCAAGTGTCTCCTACTCAGACCTTTGTGGGAACTCAATTTGATAAAAAAAACACAACACACAACCAACCAAAGCTCACAAACACTCATGTATATATTGTCATTGAGCCGTATTTTGTTGCTTTCTGTCTGCTGACTTCATGATCATATGAGTAGTTTGACAATAGGAAAATACACATACACTCATGCATGTGTACATATATATCACTAATACAATTCATTTATAATTTTTCATATGTACATGTATATTTTTGAACATAACTTTTATATATCGAAATTCAATATGGATGTATATTACATTTATCTATGGGGTGGTTTCAGTGCATTTATGGATGAACAGACAACTGTAACTGTCTTTTATTCATCTTGAGGAAAACCTGAAATTGTGATGCTTCTCACGTACTGGCAATCTGAGGAAGTTTTTTTTTTTTTTTTTTTTTAGATTTCTAAGTGGATTTATGGATAATTACCTGCAACTATAATTATCTTCTTTGGTAGTGTAAGTGACACTACATCTTCATGTGTCATATCTGTGTGTTCAGTTTTGACGCTAAGGTTTTTCAGTCAGTGTGATGAGGGTTTTAAAGAACCTTAACAGCCTCCATGAGCAGTATGACATCTATGCTCACAAACAGACTGAGTGGTCAAACAACAGTACAAGGACTCATTCTCAGCTGTTTTCACCACACTGACACTTTCAGGCCTCACGTCTTTCCCTCTACAGTCTGAACCTCTTTGTTGTGTGAGTGATGTGTAAGTGTAACATTGTGATTAGCTGATGAGCTTTCATTGCAGAGTGTTTACATGGACTCACTCAAACCACATTCGGTTTCCATGGGAGGAAATAAGAAAATGGGTTCAGTCATTAGATTTTGAATCTTTCAACGAGTCAAGTATTAAAGTGGGAAATAATTCATTTGTTTTGTTTTTTTTCCCCACATCAGCAAGTTTTTAAGTCAGTTCTTTGTGCGTGCATGTTAATGTGTTTGTGTTGCTGTCATCCCACTGTTGGGGAACATTATATCAAAACTCCGTCACACCCACATCCTCAAATATTCCTTGGGAAAAGGCAGCAGATGGTCTCTAGATACCTTATTAATGTGTGTGTGTGTGTGTGTGTGTGAGTGAGTGAGTGTATGACAGGGTGATACATTGATCTAGTTTATCAACCATGGTGTATTAACCACGGGTTCATATTCTTTCTCTTTGACGCACAAATACACACGCTATTGACAGCAGTGAATACACCGGTTAGTTAGTCAGTCATTGACCTACATTAATATGTCATAAGCCACACATTTATTGTGTGTGCGTGTTTGCGTGTTACCTCACACTGACTAGTCTGTGTGTGTGAGAAGAAAGCAGCTGGTCTTTAACACTGTATTAAGGCGAGTCCTGAGTGATTGAGTGTCCTGTCTAATTTAGAATAGGTGACAAATTGGATCAGTGCTTAGCCCTGACACACACACACAGACACACACACACATGCACACACACAATGTACATGCACGTTTCATTGTCTAAACTCTAAAAGTGCTTTATCACCATTCACCATCATTTTTTATTTCAAGTATTTGACATTGACAATGTATCTGACTACTTCCCATCAAACCATAAGCTTCTAAACATATTTTATCAATGGTGAGGAGTTGTGTTTTCAACCGTGGCACATTAACTGTAGGTTCATTTGTAAGCTTCACCCATCTGTCTGGTTTTCTGTCTCACTGCTCTGTCAGCAGTGTTAGTTTCACTTGTATCTGGTGTTCTTAATGCATGTGTGTATAAATAGTAATCAGTATTGATAGATGGACTTACTCTCTGTGATGTTGCTCTTAGGTTTCTGAAGGGTGGTTTTGAAGCTCAGAGCGGGCTACCTCACAGTTGCCATCTGGGCAGCACCTGACTGCATTGAGTTATTCCACAGAACTGCCAAAAAAGGAGAGGAGGGTGCAAGTGGAGCTGAGACATGTTCTCAATTTTTCATAAACTTAAGCCTTAATAAAATGGTATACCACTAATAATAATATAATAAATAGGTAAATTATATTAAGAAAATCAACTTGTTTGCAGTTCAAGGAGGAAAATAGCTTAAGAAACAGAAACTGTTTAATCTCGGTATAAAGTTGGAAATTTAACACGGTAGTCTATATGGATGGACTCATTTTTAGAGCCAGACTGAAGTGTTCATTGGAAGAGCTCTCTTTATCATCTGTTTGTTAGCTTTATTTTGCAGCATTGACAGTTGCTACTTGGTGTTAAGCTGCTGATGCATCGGCTAATGCATTATATTTTTATAGTCGTGTTTGCGCTGAACAGGAGTCTGTTGTTTGATTTTACTGCAAGTGCAATCTAGGAGCAATGAGTAAGGGTAAACCAAGAAACCTAGAAGAGCACTTCACCACCACCTGTTTTTTTTCCCCTTCCCCCTGCGTTACCTCTGTCTCGCTCTCCACCCTCCATGAATCCTCAGCTGCTCCTGACCCCCATCTTCTTTGCTGTGCCTCAGTCACTTCCAGTGGCCCCTCAGGGGACTTTTCCAGTCACACCTCTCAGTCAAGCTGAATCTGAGCCAGTGGTCTGAAATATCGTCAGTGGCTAGAAGAACTTGGATGTATGTGTGTGCGTGTGTGTTATAAACTGCCTGTCTCACTTAACTGTATGTCAATGTCACTTCAGACTGTTAACTTGTCAGACAATGGGAAAGCAAGCAGAGGAACGGAAGTTTAGAAAGAGACTGAGGGGAAAGGAGGCATGAAAGGAATGATAAAAAGACAAAACTACTTTTTCTTACCTAGGGATCAGCTGTAGAAAAAGTGAAACTTCTTATAAACTGGCTTGACAAGACCAACATGTAGAGAGAGAGACAAGTTGGAGAGAATCCTTCATCCTTTAAAAGAAGATGTGACAATTAGGAGACAATGAACCTATTTCTTCATCCTTCACCAAGTTAAAAAGTTTTCTGCAGCAGAGGATGCGTGAATTCAAATGGTTTAAATAAATTACTGGTCTGGAGCGGAGGACATTCACTACAGGGAAATCAGGAAGTGATGAGATAAATAATGAGTGTGAAATACATTTTCTGATTAGGTATCTCCTAATTAGTAAATTAGTTGCTGAGAGAAAACAGAATTCACCAGTGATGCAGCCTCTCCCATGAATGAAACATGGAAATCAGCATCTCCTGACTGTATTTCCTTTTGTTTGTCTGTGATGTTATTGAGCTCTTCTTATTTGTGAAGATGTTTACAACTTTCCACCAGCTGTGTCAGTGAGGACACTTTCTCTAACCGGCAACGGGTCTGTTGAGCCTTTATTGCATTAATTTAATCTGGGACTGACTCACATCTGTGCTGCCTGGTGAATGTAAATAACTCCACGTAGCAACTTGGTTGGAGATAAACTGAGAGCTGTGAGTCTGCTCCCCTCTGTCACTGTTCGGACAGCTCTCCATTTCAACAAGTCACAGCAGTTCAGCAGTCACAACCAGAGAAACGTGAACTTGCTGAGTCCTCTGTAACAGAAACTGTTGGGCTTTTTAACGCCAAAAAGCCCTAAACTGAATCAAATCACTATACCTACTATTGTAACCCACCTGGTGTATGTTTCACCCACCCTGAAGGTATACAGCGGAGCAGTAAAACAGTTGGAATCACCGTACCACCTTCCTTTAATAACTCACACTGACAATGGCTAACTTGAATTTAACTGTATTAGGTTTTGTTTCACTTCCCTATTTTTGTTCACCATCAGTTATAAAAATAACCCTCCAAGTGTTTTTTTTATTTACAGTAGTACCATTTGCATTTTGTTAGAGGACATTTAACCCCGTACACTGGGCACAAAAAAACAACAAACTAACAAAAAATGATCTCTTAATAATCAAAAAAATTGCATGTTCTCCCCGCGCCTGTGTGGGTTTCCTCCCACCATCCAAACACATCATGTTTAGGTTAACTGGTGACTCTAAATTGTCCGTAGGTCTGAGTGTGAGTGTGAGTGGTTGTTGGTCTCTGTCTGTCTCTGTGTGTCGGCCCTGTGATGGACTGGTGACCTGTCCAGGGTGTACCCCGCCCTCATCCAGTGTGAGCTGGGATTGTCTCCAGCACCCCCTGCAACCTGAACGGATAAGCAGTAGAAGATGAATAAAGGAGTGAATAATTAAAGTTACTAAATACAGTATCCCACCGTAACAAAACTGTTGGCCTTGACAATTTGCCAGCTCTATATTGTAGCTATGTGAACCACCACTTATTTCTCAGTTGATAGACACCAGTACATGCCCTTACAAAATGTTTGTGCTAGAATTTTTAATACTACAAACTAAACATTTGAACACAGTAAATGCCTCACAATTTGTCAACCAACTATAAACTGTGTTAAATAAGGTTTTCATGCCAGGAGCCAGTTGTGTTTACTTCTGTTTATGAACAACGATAAAATCAACAGAATAGGGTTGTTTGCCAGTGGTTAAGAAGTCTTTTGGAGGATTGGAATATCAAAACAAAATTACAGCCAATACATCTATTAAGTATAAGTCAGCAATATTATATTGTAAAAAATGCAACAACTGCAGAAAAACACATCCATAGATAAATTGCATGAGGCTGATTTTGTTTACAAGAACTTTTTAAATCGAGTTTTATAAAACTGTACACAATGACTACCCTCTTTCCCCTCAACCGTTTCCTCCACAAAGTAATATTATAGTTGTGTATGTGACAATGTGCAACGCTGTTTGCACCCGACTATGTCTTCGTGTGCATGTGTGCTGTGACCCTTCAGGCTGAACCTGGCTCAGGTTTAAATAGAACTTGGGTCTTTCACAAGCTTTCTGGCCTGGCTCACAAAATAAAATAATATTTTTCTGTTTGACTTTGCTTCAGTGTGAAAGGTTAAGTGTTAATCAGGATGTCATTTTGGCCACTGGACAAAGACACGCATCCTGTGGTAACAATGTCGTTCCCTCCTCTCCTTCTGCCTTGTCTGCTCTTCCAGGTGCCGAACAAAACAAATAGTCTGTGAACATAGAAAGGTCAACTTCAAAACAGTTGTGTACCTTCTTTAATGCTACTTCTTCTTTCATGCCAATCAAGCTGCCGAGACCAGTTTGATCTAAAATGAAAATGAGTGTCACCCTGAGACGCTCTCCCTGACCTTGTGGTTTTTATCAGACCCACAGACCAGTGTGTTTTGAGATAAACTGCACTGAATGGTGATAAAGGTTATCCTGCCCATCTGTTGATCCCAGACACTTTGATCCAGAAGGAAAAATCTCGGCTCTGTTTACATTTGACAGAAAATCTCATGCTCTTAATCAACAGATGGTGTTCGTGCAGTCGTCATGGAAATGGTTCAGTATGCTGTCAGGTTACATTAGATGTGTTAATTGCCATGAACACTGAAGTGAAATCATGATCAAACTGTGGGTGACCTCTGGTGAGGTTGTGAATCCATGACTTATAATGTAGTGCATCAAAATGCTGCTCTTTAGCCTCATTTTCAGTTGCTGTCAGTACGTTTTGTTGTTGCTACAAAGCCAGCGACACGCCAAACTTCGTTGCTCTTGTTCAGTGTCTATTTCTATCATTTCTTTTATTCTACTGAAGTAAACATGCTAACCAGGTAGCCCTGGTTCAGCCAGCCTGTCTTGTCACTTTGTGTTACTGAGTGGCAATGGTGCCCTCTCTGTGGCTCTCTGGTGAGTTTCTATTTAAATTCAGAACCATTTTGGTGAGCCTGTCAGCACAGGGCCACCAAGCTATTATCTTATCCATTCAAATCAATGGAGGTATGCTAAATAATAGCAACTCCCTGTGTAACACAGTACAATTTAACAGCAACACAAACTGAAACAATCACAGCTGAGTCAACATCTCCGTTAAACAGTTTCAACAAAACCTGAACATTATAACCATCATGAAGGAGAATTTAATGCAGAACTGTGGCATCACATTAATTGGAATTTCTATAACAACGCTGTCGGTTTTTGAAAACACCACCAGTATTGTAACCCACCCTGTTGGCGATGGCAGTGACGTTTCTGCCAGTATTGTAATTAAAAATATGGATCTCTGGGTGCAACTGTGGCCATAGCTGAGAGAAAGAGCTTTAATTGAGAGATTTTCATTAGATTGTGTGTGAAGTGTTTCACGTGTGTCAGTCTCCAACCTTCCTGCTCATGTAGGAGATGGAGCAGATCTGCCTTCAGATGGCTGTAAAGACTCACCAGAGTCAGGGAACATCCCTCAGCATAGACTGTGGGCAGCAGAACTGGTTAGAATCACTTGTTAATCCTTAATCTGTTTTAATTAATGCTGTGAACTATGTGAAACCTTTTTCATTGTATGATCTTATGTCAGCTGGATAAAAAAAATCCAAAAATAAAAACGGAAAAACATGGGTAAAAGGGTTTTTCGGGGGTGCTCTCAGATGACCAAAATACTGTCAAACTAAACCGCTCTGAGCAGTTGACCTGCTCAGGTTAGGTGTTTGGTGGACAACATTGCGTCCTCTTCTGAGCCTTTTCTCCTGCTGCATGGTAAGCCGCTAAGATGCTTAACTGCTGCTGTCGAGGAAATAACTTCACAGCTGCCGGTAAACCCAAAGTCACAGGTACACCGCTGAAACTCCTGACATCAGCCAGCATGAAGATAGCAGACTCTGCGTTTCTTGCCAAAAATAATTTTGTGTGTCCCTCCATTTGGCACATTGCAGTCACCTGTAGATCAGTGAAATAATGTAACACCACAGCAGAAATAGGTATTGCTCATGTGATCGCAGGCCACAGGCCCTGGTTTCCTTGGCCTAATTTCAAGAATTTCATCCCAACAAAACAGGGCACAAAGTCTGACTGGCAAGATTTACAATAGCGGGCTTTTTAAGGGGAGGATTTGAAACAGAAGCATTTTCTACCATCTGCTCAAAAATACAAGTGCATTAAAAACATGGGGTGTGCAGATGGCCGGCGGAGAGGCAGCAGTTTGAGAAGTTTCTATGGATGTTTTGAAATGTTTTTGTTGTGAAACTGGGTCAGAGCTACAATTCAATGTGACTGCAGTGAAAACCATGTCCATAATGAAGCAAGTTACAAGCTTTTTTTAAAGTCATGGTGAAGAAATTAAGACATCCTCACACCTACAGGCGCTGAAGGTTTAAGATTTAATAATTTGTTTATGTCGGCCACTTAATCAGAAAGTGCTATGGCATAACTTAGAAGTGGATGAAAGCTGATTGCGGGAACTTGGTTGGTGATGCTTTGATTGCAGGGTAATGTGTAAGTGTAGTCAGGTAATCAGTGTTGTCATTGGAGTAATAAATTCAAGAATTAACTGAGGCTTACAACTGCAGAATCTACATAATTTGTTTTGTTGCATATGCTACAGGGAAATGAAATGTCTTGCTTCAGCTTTGGCTATGCGCCTCCGGTGCATTCTCTATTTTCTCATCTGCGGTGATCGTCATTATCCTCAGACCTGACATTGATCTCACCTTGCTGTGATGCTGCTGTTGAAGTGAAATCATGATATTTAAAAACTTTGTATTCTTCACTAATCACCATTTTTGAAACCTCGAACTGAGCTTCTCGCTTTAAGTGTATTCCAATTAACTACAACCATGTTAGTGTGTTGGCTTCTGGATAATCTCAGAACTAATCAGGAATCGCTGTCCTTTCTAAACTTTTTTTTTCTTTTCGTTTTTCGCATTTGTCCTCATAGTTTAACAACACAAGGAGTGTCAACCTTTTATGAGAATGACACACTTTTTGTCTTGCGCAAAATGTTTTATTATTTCCATTACCAGCCCTCCCGGGAAGCTAGTTTGTCAATCTTTACTGAGTGAAATTGCCTTTTTTAGGCGGGCAGGAGAGTGCCACACCACAGTGAATCCACGGGGAAACAAAGGACAGATGGAGCGCGAAAAGATAAACAGGAGAAGGGAAGCAGGTGGTGCTGCTAGTATATGGTTGAGTGAAGGTTGCTGTGCTTTTCCTGACATCCCCTTCAGGATTAGGAGGGTCTGGAGAATTTGTGTGTTGATCCCTGGAGAAGTGGGAGTCCAGATAGGAGAAAGTATCCCAACTGAGGAAGTATTGACAGTGGATATAGGCTGTTTAGAGAACAACGCAGACCATTTTCATACGATTCATCAATTCTTTGCGATACGAGCCGAGACGAGGTGTTGGCTGAGCCCAGACATGCGCTTGTGCATTCACTAAATATGCATGTGAATTCATCACCATCAGAGTTGGGTTAGGGGGCCAAGGGACCCCCCCCTCACCCAGCATGTGGGTGCACAAAAGACACCAAACTCAGGGGGTTGCTTCAGCCACATGGCATGACCAATGCAAACAGTCTGCGTTGGGCTGTACTGTAGGTGAAGATCCCCATGTGGACCCTTGACATTTGTGTGACTTAGACTCAAACTAACATGCCCATGCCCTCATAAGATACTGATTATAAATGGATGTGGATTGTTCATGTACATTTGTGAAGTAGAATTCTAAAAAAGAAACCAGGTTTTCACTTTAGATTCCGAGGTCATGTCTTTCCCTGAAGTCAAATGCCGCTCATAAAAACTGGTCGCTGAGATCAGTGTGAAGACAGCAGTGTGACTGTGAGCATTCATTTGTGGTCCATGAATGCAAATCTCATCATGCTGGCTGGGCAATAAACTCTCCACATGTTGTCCGACAAACAGTGTCATTGCTATTATCGGCTCACTGAAAAGTCCTGGATAATTAAATATACTTAATTATCTGGCATTTCGTTTACCACCACTTTTCTTTCAAATAGTGGGCTCACCAGCTCCAACATGTCACTGTAAAAGAGAAAAATGGATCCCAGTGAATCTACATCATCACTGTGGACTTATCTGTGTCCAGCTGTAGTTTTGAAAGGTTCAAAGAATATTCACTCCCTGGATTAATGTAGCGTAGCTCAGGCTTTGGTAGGGCTGATGCTCAACTTTTTAAAATAGCAGGTGGTGCAATGGTCCCCGGCTTCATTCTATTTTCAAAATTTAGACAGGCCACTGTTATCTACAACGCTTCCCCAGGTGTCACGAAGCTTGCGCTGACTCAGTGCCTCACGTACCATTCTCTCTAAAAACAGATACTATAATGATCTCCACACTGTCGGTGAAATCCAGTACAAACTGGATGTCACACTCACTGCTTTTTCTTTTTATAACACCTCCCTGAAATGCTCCTCAAACATCGCCCGCATTTTCGCTGACTCAGTGTCTGAAAACCACAAGTGAAAACAACACAAGTCGAAATCACATTATAACAACAGCAATACATCAAAAGGTATTCATTTAAAAGTGATGGGTGTTAATGGAAGTTTTCTGCTGGTGTCTCCTGTTGTTTTAGCTGAGTCAGTGTCTGCATCACATAATAGAGTGAAAAGTAATGCACCCTTCGTACCGAATGGAGCTTTCTTGTTCTACAGTGCTTTCTGAAAAAACATCCCCTGCAGAGGCTGCTGCTGTGGCTTGACTCACCATAACAACCAGTAACTAATGCAGCCGAATACAGCCGTCCTGCACGAAATCCTCCCTTTGTCAAGGTAATGATGCTCAGTTCCTGTTATTTAACCAAAACTATTTGATATTAATGGTTCGGAATGGAAAATAGTAGAAAAACCTGTCTGTACAAAGCAGACCTGGTTTCAATGTGTCAGAGGCCGTGCTTTAAACGTTTACATTTTTATCTAAATCTAATCTGTTTTATGGAAGCTTTACATTGAATGTGAAGATGGATTCTAATTAATATAATGGAAATAAATTCACTATTGTCAACAACAAAATCAAGACAGTGTTATTGTCTCTGGCTTATAATGCTCCCATACTTAGTACGTACAGTCCAGAGTAAAGGCAGAGCTTATCACCAAATCCAGAGAGTCTCCAGATATGAAGTTTGTTTCTTTTGTGAAAACTGTTACGGCTATAGAGCCATATGAAGGTGTGTGATTGAGGGGATCCTGCCCAGTGTCTGTCTGTTCCCTCCGGGTGTGTGTGCGTGCATGTGTGTGTGTCTGTGCTTGTGTGTCCGCCCGTCCCTACGCTCACATCTGTACGCAATCACAATGGAACTGGCTATAAGGGCTGAGGGGGAAGGGCAAGATGAGGACTCGCTCACTGGAGCAGAGTGCTGCTCACCAAATGTCTCCTGGGCTTTCTTGTTCCTCTCCTAACAGAGAGGATGATCTTATGACCTGATTTTGGTTTTGTTAGCCTCTTTAGTTTTCTGCCTACCTTTCCGTTCTCTCCATTTTGATTGTTTTTGCTGTCATTGTCACAGGTGTGGCTAATAAACACTGTTCTGGGCTTTGGCCTGACAACCACACTTGCTCCTGTTATTTTCCTTCCAACAGGCTATTTCTTTGTTGGTCCCCTTCCCCCTGGACTACTTTGGGGACATAAAAAAAATCCAAATAAGGGTATAAAAAGTCACCAAATAAAGTACCTGACACTGCTCAGGAAACATCCATAAAAGGGCTTCATGTGCTGATGAGCACATGAGCACTTTGTGTATATATTTATAATGTGAAAAAGTTATTCATTAAGGATTTTATTGTTTTTTTTTCTTTAAGTACGTTACATATTCTTTATTTTCACACTATGATGCTGTTCATGTGAATATTTGGAGTTAAACAACATATTAATTTTCTGACATTTTTCCATTGGTGGAAGATTATCTATTAAATTATGGTGATTTCAATTCTATTAGCCGCTGTCGCCATTTGTAGAAATAGTTTATTGTTCTCCATATGCAAAGTAAAACTCCTGTTGTTGCTTTTTTGCAGTTAAAGGTGAAGAGTTGTAGTTTTGAGAAAAAGTTTGTAACACTGTGCTACAGGCTGGAGTTATTGTTTTATTTCATTTTAGAGGTTAAGGGCTGGAAGGAGGGATGTTAGATTCCTATATTTACGAATTTACCAATCCAACACAGATGCAGATATAAGATAAAACAACGCAGTGATCTGCTTGCTCTCACTTTCTTCTCCAAAGGGCTACAAATATAACCAGATATATATATACACAGACATATACAGCTCTGGATGGAATGACAAGGTGATGACAATATTCACTTGATGGCTTAGAAATTTTTCATGGCTTCAACATACAACAATGAACACTGTATAAATTTGTTTCCATCTACTAGCTGCTGATAGCATGACTTGAAGATCCACTACGTGGACGGTCATTTTGTGAATGAAACCCTGTGTTTTATATTCTGTGTGAATGGTTCGATGAACATTGAGTTTCTTTCTCAAATCTTCCAGGCTGCACAAATGATCAGAAACTAAAAAGTTATTTTTCAAAGAAATCAGATGTTATTCCAGGTTTGTCTGTCCAAACACCCAGCAATTCACTCAAGAGTTTCATTGCTATCATCGGCTCATTTTCACTTGACTAATTCACCTCCTGTCTCTCACTCATCTTTGAACAAATCTCTGTCTTTCCTCTGAGCTTTGCAGTTTATTTCTTAGGTAGCACTTTGGTTCTTGCTTGATTATTCACCTCTGTGTTGGTTGCATCTGTAATAATCTAATGACAGAACCAGATATTACAGCATATCTGCTGGCAAATGAAATGAGAAGAGAGGAGTTAATATCGCCATAGAAGGATTTACTGAACTGGTCCAACAGACACAGGCCCGGGTGCTTGTCTTGAAGAGGTCAACATCTCTTGTTGAAATCGCAATCAGATCACCAAAACAGGGCCAAAACTTAAATAAAGCATTTTAAGGTGGAAAATGACCAAAACAGACACAAAACAAATACAAAGAGAAATAAAAGTAACACACAATGACCAAGAAGATATGTAAACTGATCAAAAGGGTACATAAAATGACTACACAAAGGGAAAACGTAAAAGACGATGAAGCGACAAGGCAACTGTGTCTTAGTCTCATGTCCATGCGGCAGCAACAAGACCCTTTTTGGTGTCAGGAGCCTTCAAGAGATTATCTCACACTCCATGCATGTGTCTGCGGCACAGTTTGTTTGGAGATATTTGTGTGTGGGGCGGCTGTTTGAAAGCTGGACAGTAGTGTATAACAGCTCACCACTTTCTGTAACAGCTCCCATTTAGCAATAAAACTATTGTGAATGCCATCCTCACAAATTTGAACGCACCCCACTGTGTCAACTAGTAAACACTTTGTCAACACCATTTAACTCGGCAGGATGTTGGCAGAATCTGTGGCACACACTGAGCCAATATGTGTATGATGTTAAATATGGCGTCTACGGGATCACCCATCGTGTCAATGATTGATTTTAGCCACATGACGTATTGCACTTAAGTAAATCAATGTGTGCCATCGGTCAATACTTCCCACACAAAGACACACACAGCTGAAAATGCCCCTCTCTCTCTCTTTTCTTAATGACTTCTACTCTCTCTCTTTCTTTCTCTCCCTGCGTTTAACTTTTAGCATCTAAACATTTTCTCATCTGCTGAGCTAGTTCAGGCTCCCAACAAGTAACCTTTACCATTTTATATAATCCTTTGCTTGAAACCAGCAGAACAATGGTGTTTTCCTTTCAGTAATTTGCTAAATGATACCAATTAGACTGGTGTCGCTGAGAATTATGAAAAATGGGAAATACGAGTTAACTCTTAGCGTTTTATACAAAGTTGTTTTTTTTTTTTTTTTTAACTTTTACTGACCTTTTGTGGTATCAGAGGATGCAGATTTCAGCCTTTCTTCCTAAATGAGAAATCAAGTGATTTAACTTCATAAATTTGTACAAATTAGACTTTATTTTCCCTGTCTAAAGGTAATAAAAGCTGCACAAAATATTGTTGGCTATGTGCTTCCCTCTCTGGAAGAGACGGCAGAAACCAGATACCTCTCAGTAGCCTCGGAAATCATAAAAGACACTTCTCGCCCTGGTCACCTGCTGTTTGACCTCAAACCCCCCCATATTGTCACAGGCCTCTTAAAACAAGCAGTAATAGACTGAAAAAGAGCAATAAGGGTCCTAAACCCAGCCACACATTACCAACATTAATAACAATCAATGATGAACACTAAGGCACTTCATAAATATATGAATATCAGGTGTAATTATCCTTTACCGTGCTGAATGTTTTGTTTTGAATGTGTTTTGTTTTCATTGTATGAATGTACTTGTTTTTTTTTTTTTTTTTACCTTGAAGCCCCTGACAGGTGTACAAAAGCATTGTTTTTCCAAATACAATGACAATAAAGGCAAGGCAAATTTATTTTTATCGCACCATGCAGAAGTATAGAAACACATAGTACTTTACGAGTGCATAAAACACACACAGTATTATATAGCAAAACTAAATAAAGGCATTCTGATTCTCATTGTGATTTTGATTCCCACAGCCAGACTCACAGGAGTTCAATCCTGTTTAGTTATTTATTTTCAATTACAATCAACTGATCAGACCAACTAATTGACACACTCTCCCTCATATCCTGATATCTGTAAAAAATGAATGTGTTTATCAGTCAGGAAAGAATCAGTCTCTGTACCAGCGTTCTCTGTGTTCTGGTCTTTCAGGGTGGGCATGAGATCATGCTGTGCCCAGTTTCTGGTACTTGGCCCGCTGACCGATAACAACCAAGTTTCAAACTTGATTCAAGTGGGGCCCAGAACCCCTGCTCGGAGCCCCCAGGAAAGACATTCTGCATCACGACACCAGCGGGAGCCCGATGATGAGATGTGTGATTCATTGATCTCTGAGATGTTCTAGGAGGATGCACTGAGTCAATGCCCATAGGAAATCAGACCTGTTCAACAGCGGCATGGTTGTAAAGGGCAAATTCAATATGGGAAGACATAGTTTTCAATCATGTATCAGTGTGACCCAAGAGCCTGCTGAATTTTCAACCCAATGATCCAGACTGAACAGTTTATTTTGTAGAAAAGTGTCACCAAAATTGCACACATGCAATCTAAGATTTGAGTGAGTTCCTGACTTTGTGTTGTAAAAAAAATCTGTGATGTGTATAATTTATGATAAAGTCCCCAAATCCAGTTCCCGTTTTTGTGTACACAGCATTCAAATTACCATTTCAAAATTTCACACAACCTTGTTAGTCGTGTTAAGAAGAGAAGATTTCCTTGATTAGCACAACTTCAGTCAGAGAAGAGGAGCTAATCAGTTGCATCTGCTGCTGTAGTGCTGTGTTCCTGACAAGCTGCCGACTTGAAGGTCACAGCTAGATTGAAGAGACGCTGCTCATCAGACCGCGGATGGTGGTGGATGGTCACATTCACTTTGCAAATGTATTTATCCAAAGGGATCAAAATGCAGATGTGATTTTATTTCAGCAGTGATTTTTGCAATCAAGTTTTCTGAAACGGAAACCCTTAAAGGTCCCATCCCTTTAATCCCGAATGTCTCCTTTTAATGAACTTATCTAAAATTGTTAGTTTCCACTGGATTTTTTAAATTCTTGATGAATGAGTCCATGTTAGCGACAAATTCCTGATAAACGTCACAGATGCACATGTGATTCATAAGAGCCCCTGGTTGGCACGTGTAACTGTCACGGCCACCCTGTGCTCGAGTCTTCTTTGTGTTGTCCTCTCCCACTCTGTGATTTTGGGTTGAAGGTGTGGCGTCGTCATTTGCTTACCTGATTTCTCTTCATACCTGCGTCTCATCAGCTCCTGCATAAATACAACAGCTCTCCATTTGGTGCCGATTGTTCCTCCTGCTTAGTGGGGGTTTTTCTTTGCCGCTCACTATGTTTAGTAAGTCCAGTTAGTGCTTCAGTGATCTCTGTGCCCTTCCCTCCCCTTCCTAACCATGAAGCCACTCACCTGCCTGCCCCTGCCCCTGCCAACTTTTTTACTTCATTAATCCTTTAAAGCCTTTTCCCTGAGTCTGTGTGTGCTTCTGAGTCCAGCCTGAACCCTACCCTGACGGTAACCCTGTTTTTATAGAATACAGTTCGAGCAAGAGCACAAAAAGCCTCCACTTGATGACTAAAAATAAAGAAAAAAGAAACATTACAATTACAAACTATGACAGACAAAATCAGGAAGTCCAACATTATACTCTAGCTGCACTATGGAGTCATTTTTTAATAAACTTAAATTAATATTCCTCTCAGTAATGTCGAGAATGTTCTCTTTGGGCACTAATATGCCTGAAATAAAGTTGGTAATACTAACAAATGAGCTAAAATGATGAATCGTGAGCACATGAACCACATAAAGGTGCTCCAGGTGAGAGGTAAAATTTGAATTTCATACTGTAATTGTGTGGGCTTAATTGTCAATTAGTCTATGTGCCAGTTGGCCCTCCCAGAGTACTCTTTAGCTTGCTGCTCTGCTGGAGCCAATTTATCTTCATAGGAAGAATTTCAGAGTCCCACTACTGCTCTTTGAAAATCAGATCACAGACAACAACCGGTAATACAACAGAAAACATCAACCATCAATTTAATAATCATAACAACAATCTTGCCATTTCATTACAGTTGTGGTGTTACGCGCCAGGCTAGGGGGAC
This sequence comes from Remorina albescens, assembly GCA_034769265.1. NCBI lineage: Eukaryota > Metazoa > Chordata > Actinopteri > Carangiformes > Echeneidae > Remorina > Remorina albescens. The sequence continues at coordinate 16,519,834 of CM068488.1, read as the reverse complement.
AGAGGCGCAGCATTAAAATGAGGCAGAGAAAGATGGTTTACAACAAAAAGGCTGTAGTTTTATTTTTCCACAGCTCAAAAAGTTCAAAACACAAGGCGTGGTGAGTGCTAAATGGGTTAATAAACAAAATGACAACAAGAAGGTCATGGTAAACCAAGGCCAAAATAATAAACAAAGCCTTTTCAACCAGTCTATCTAAGCCTGGGGAGGAAAACAAAAGATCAAACAAAAGTACATCAACTAAACCTGACTCCCTAAACTAACAAAAACAGGAGAAAAAGGGGAATCAAAATAAATGGCAGTTTACCCTTACTGCTTCAGTAACTATACAAGGCAGGTTACAGCCAGTTACAAAAATACAAATTACAAAACTAAAGACTCACAGCGCCCAGCTGGCTAATTTATCTGACTCAGGGAATGTCTACAAACGAACACAGCGAAACACAGCTAACACTCTAGAAGACTGCTCACAAGCAGACTAATGACAAACACAGCAGGTTAACACAGAGTCAAAAGTTTGTGGCTCAACACACAGAATGCAGCGAGGGGGATTGCCACACTGAACAGTGACAGCCCTCTTAGGTTGACTGAGGTGTGCTGCTTTTGGAGGGACCGGCTCGTTGTCAGCTCGTCAGGTAATATTTCAAACTTTCACATCAAAGTATGTACAGGCGCAGACCTGTAAGTTTATAGATCAATCTTATACAGACATCATAAGCACATATGCCAGCATCTCGTTTCTGTGTTTCTTCTCAGCATAACTGGAAACATTTATATTACATCTAATATTCAGTATACAGTGGCATACAGGTGTGTTCCTAATCCAACATAAAGTCGAAGGTCAAATGTTGTATAAAGTGATTTTTAATCTATTACTTTTTTTAAATCACAAAGCAGCCACAGTCAAACACACACAGCCTCTATTCAGAAACAAGCCTTAAAACTGGACGCCAGGACTTTTGGAAATCTGTGACATTGAAACAAGGTACCATCCTCAGCCACGTCCCCAAGTCTCCAACTTTTTCTTTTCCCTTCTTACAAGCTCTTACTACAAATCTTTTATATTCTTAATCAATCAAAGAGGATGATAGCCTCAGTTCTTAATGGCTCACCAGCCTGTTGTTACTTGAGCTCAGGAGAGAAGCCTTAGAGACGAGATGTAAAACTACACTGAGTGTTTTGTACTTAAAACAACTGATATATCAACACTTCAAATAAAAAAAGGCCTTTAAAGAGGAGCGCTTTGTGAACTGCGAATCCAGTCAATCCCTGAAAGGAAAGGAGAGAAAAAAAAGAAATGAACAATACATATCACCAGAATACTGTATCTGGTAAATAGATAAACTATTCAGAAAACTAACTGAGCTCAAATGTGACAAGTAGATGCTGCACTGCAGTGTCTGCAGGTTCTGTGTAGTGCTGACTCCAATAGGTGACGATGGTTAAAAATGTCTTTGTGCCACAACATGCCATTTTTTCTATGATCGCTGCTGAAACGCTGGAGTTCTGCTCTCTTTTAACAACTTTCCTTTTCATCTCTCTTTTTAATGTCTTCCCATGATACCACAGTGCCAAATGTATCATCTCCTCGCCATATGTAGTGTCACAACAGTCAGGAATAAAAGGGTGTGAGCAGACAGGAACTAGAGAGCCATATTCAAACTGCACCAAACACATGCTTACTGTGAAGTTCCTTTGTGTGTTCTGCTGCCAGCTGGGACTGACGTATCAAGTTGTATTTACTGTTGTTCCTCATCAATACCAACCTGTCTCAAAAGGACAAAGAACAACATTTATTGTTCATACCATCGAGGGATTTTTTTTCATAAAAATGGAACACAAACATGACAAAAGGCTCCAAAAAGAAGCTAGTAAAGGTGGTGCATGTTGACCATGGGAACATCTATTTGAGAGATTACACTGGAGCAGAGCCAGAATGTGCTGGAGGGATTATATCGCATGTGGGAATGCCTCGGGAGCCCTCAGGAAGGACTACAGGACAGATCTGAGGAGAACTCTGCACAGGAAACCAAGTATCTCAATCACTTCTTAGTTTCTTATGGCAACTGTTTGGATAAGCTCTGTTCGTTCACTGAAACCTTGTCTGTACAGAGAGTAAGCATTAGCACATTGGCTGTGTCCAATAATCATAACCAATCAATTGTGTTTACCTTCAAAATGGTGTACAATCTCCTGACTGTGGGTTTGACTGAGGCTGAAACTTGTGGCTGAGTGTTTCTTATGTTTCCTCCACTCACTAACTCGGTAGGGCATAAGGTTCCCAGGTATGAGGGGTGGATGTGTGATAAGAAATGTCAACACTCTCATACAGTGCTAGTTTTGATGACAGGTTTTTGTAGGCCAGTCATTGTGGTTCCCTTCACTACTAGGCAACAGGATTTTTACATTGATTCTTGGGTAACGGCAGGAAATGAGATAAAATTTTGAAATAAGTAGGGGACTAATGTTGTAATGTATAAACAGCGCAACTGCACATCGACTTTGATTTGATTTGTCTCTGACTGACCTTGTCCAACAAAAGACTTTCCTCTTACATAGTTAGCGATAGATTGTGAAAGAATGAGTATAAACACAAGACTGTAAAGGTGGGCTGGTAAGTGGTTCTGTTTTTCTGCTTAGACTGCCCCAAAAATCTCTTTAGCCTAATTTAGTCTCCTCTTAGCAACTGGAAAGCAAGGGATGTAAAGTTTATGAGAAATACGCTTGGGGTACGTACTGATGTAGTTTATGTTGTAGAATAAAATGTGAAATTTCCCACAGACCTCATCCACAATATGGCAGGAAGAGACAAAATGATCAAAATGAGACACAAAACTACTCAAAATAACCAAGGAGAGACAAACTAACCACAGGGAGATGTAATACAAATCCACAGAACTACGTATTGTTCTCAAAGGCATACACAACAGTCACAAAGAAACACAAAATAACCAGGAGGAGGCACTGAACGATTTCAAAAGAGATGCAAAGGCAACTAAAAAGTGTAACATCTACATGGAGACACACAATTAACTGAAGAGAAAGAGAATAAACACAAAGGCACAAAAAACTGCAAGAGAAACAACAATGACTCAGACCCATCAAGAAAACTTTTTTTAATGACTCTGCATTCACTTTCGGAGTCATGGGAGTAGCTGTTTTGAGTCCTATCAAAGTGTCTGCCGAGAAAAAAGTCTGTTGTAGCTGTAAATGTTACTATTTCCTGCATTTAAAAGATAAAGTAAGCTGTGAGAAAAATTATCCTTAGTTCCTGCGTGGTATTTAAAAGTTTTAAGATATTTTAAAGAAACTAAAATACAGAAGTGCAGCAAGATATTTGGAAAAAACTAATGAGAAACAGCAGTTCATTGTTAATTGATTTAATGTTGCTTCTCAATCAGTTTCAACCCGTCCGGCCATTCCCCTCTGACCTCTGGTATTTACTCCCACCCTCTGCATAGTTTCTACTTTTGAGACCATACTCTCTAAACACTCGAGATGGTTGTGTGCGAAAATCCTCGTAGCTCAGCACCAACGACCGTGACTGAATCAAGCACTTAAATCACTTTCCTTCCCCAGTCTGATGCTCAGCTTTAACTTCAGCAGATAGTCTGTACCATGTCTACAAGTTTCGATACACTGAGATGCTGCTGTGTGATTGGCTGATTAGTTATTTGCGTTAAAAGGCATTTGAACGGGTGTGCCTAATAATGTGGCCGGTGACTGTGATGATGAGACATCTCTGCCCTCTCTATGCAGCTCTGAAGGGCTGTTTTTGTTTCCACTGTGTCGGTTCTGCAGTGGGCTGATTGATCCTGATGTCAGAGCGTTTGTGTTTTGTTGTTCGAACTTAAGAGCTGTGCTCAGCAGGGGGCTAATCATCTGTCCTGCAGAGAGCCGTTTCTCACTGATTTTGACGATCATCCCATCCACTCAGGGCGGCAGCCACTGAGGCAGAGGAGGAAGTTTCGGTTACAAGGAAAAGCCAGGTTTGGTGACTGTACGCTAACGCAGAGACAGAACCATCGTGCACCCAACTCTTTGCCCCCCAACACACCAGGAATCAGCCACATGTACCATATAGGCTGCTAATTTATTTTGAATAAGTTCCAGCACCCTTGGATACCCAGACACTTTCCACACACACACACACACAAAATCAGTAGATAAGAGAAATACAATCCAACTGCTCTCTGTTCCCATCGTGTTTCCTTTCGTCCTGTAAAAATCAGAGGTGTTGTGATTGCTGATCATAAAGGGAAATCTGGTGCTACACTCACATGAAAAAAACTGTAACTTCTTGATGTGTATAAGAAGATGGTGATGTTGGTGGTCAATGAACGGTACGTGAACAGTTTAAGAGGATGGGAATAGACAGCTTCCTTCCTGTGCACTGCGTGTGCTTCTAAGCGTCCCGTGAGGCTGTTGTCACAGCTGATGAGAAATGTTTTCCTATAGCCGCTGCAGGAGTCCTATATGAACCGGTTTCCTCCCGGAGTGTCTGTACACGTCATTAACGTAGAACATAAAGCCACTCAGTGGGGCTGCTGCTTCACTCAATTCCACCAAATATGGTAACACAAATAAGAAGATATACAGATGACACCCAGAAAAAGAAGATAAGTAACTCCTTGTTTCTTTTAAAAATTGTTTGAAGTTTGTAAAAGAGACCCCACTTTATAACTGTTAAAGTTAAGCTGTGGTTTTTTTTTTTGAGTGTGAGATGAGGGTCAGCCTTGTTAAATCTATTACCGTACTTCCGTCAGAGATGTGTGTGGTCATATTAACTTCTCTACATGTTATGTGTTAAAAGTCTGTGGAGAAAATGCTTGGCAGAATATATGATGTTTTTATTCGATGTTTAACAGGTCGTTTCAGTGGTTTGACCGAATGGTAGGAAGAAATTTTAGACAATTCCTCACACATATGGCAGTAACACACATGTTCACACTATTTAAGCTCTGGTCAAAGTGAAGAAAGAGGCTTCTTTGTACTTTTTTAAGACTGTCCTCACATATGATGGTGAGTAAGGGTAGGGCAGCCCTAACCCTCTGGACTTACCTGTATGAATGGATCTTATATTACGACCTGAACTTAATCAGAGTTACAATAATGAACTAATACAATCTGTTTTAACTAATACCACAAATGATTGTATTGTTTTTGTTCATTTTGAACACATCATACAAACACAGGTTAGACTGGAAAAACTATGTAAACCCTGTTAACTCCACTTTTGAACAGTTGGAGTAAAGCTCTTTGTCGCTGGCAAAAGCATTGTCATTTTTTGGTGAATTCACGAAGAAAACCGAGTACTTAGTGCTTTTTCTATCCTCAGTAGCCAGAGTTAATCATGTCAATCACTTGTCCAATCCACACAATGTTCGTCTTCTTTTGGTGTTACATTAGCATTAGCACACTCCACATCACAGACTAGCAGGTGGATCAAGCTGTTTTGCTTCCATCAGAAAGCCATAGCAGCAGCACTCCCACCTGGAATTAAATTGATTGAAGCGTTCAACTACAAATATAAACATATTTAAAAGAAATTAAAAATAAAAACATCAGCCTTTTCATACATAAACATATACATAAAGATGCACCGAGAACATCCGGTGCGGTGTGGTGTGAGACGGCAGGGAGGCAAGCACCTGCAGGGGCTGCTCTGCATGAAATCTACTTTAATCAAAAGAGGTCTCAAATCTCTCACACTACTGTACCATGAATATAAGAATGTGCCTGGTAATTATGTGTGTTTGAGATCACTATGTGTCTCAGACAATGTAGTCATGAGTCGAAGTCATGAGGACGATAGGCGGCTTTGAAGATAATTGTTTTACTGCATATGTACATTTTTGTTTGTTGATTTTGTACACATTTTGAGCACATATGTCTTTAATATTCATAAATGCTAAACACTTGACAATGTCTTGGTGCATCTTAATGTATCTTACAGGTCCAGCACAACAAGAAGATGGCATTCGGCCCTGAGCAGTCTCAAGTTTTTAACACGCTGCGCTTTTCCTGTTTGAACAAGATGAATACACATCCAGATGATGACTGGATTAAATATAGAGAGAAACCTTTATGTCACTCCCTCCTCTTGCAGGGCATTGTTACTCACCTAATATACTTGATGTAGAAGACACTGCATTACAAGCATACAACCAATGGTATGAAATGGGATACACTTCCTGTGGCCTAAATGGTTGTGATCTCTTGTTCGTGTCAAAACATAACAATACAAACAACCAAACAAACAAACAAGAGAACCCCATAGTGTATCTTGTTGCTTGTGTTTATCCCCTAGCTATGCTCTGATTTCCAGGAAAAACAGTTAAATGATACAACATTTTTGACTTAATTTAAATCCAATAAACTTTTGGTTGGGGGGCATAGTAGTTAGCGCTGTCGCCCCACAATAAGAAGGTTGTGGGTTCGGTTCCCAGCCTGGGGCCTTTCTGTGTGGAGTTTGCATGTTCTCCCTGTGTCTGTGTGGGTTTCCTCCGGTACTCTGGTTTCCTCCCACCGTCCAAAGACATCATGTTTGGGTTAATAGGTGACTCTAAATTGTCCATAGGTCTGAGTGTGAGTGTGAATGGTTGTTGGTCTCTGTCTGTTGGCCCTATGATGGACGGGTGACCTGTCCAGGGCGTACCCTGCCGTCGCCCAGTGTGAGTTGGGATTTCCGTGACCCGGAAACAGATAAGCGGTTGAAGATGAACGAATGAATGACTGTTCAGAACATCTCTAGCTTGTGAAAAATTGATCCAATGCATGATATGAGGTGACAAAAACCCACCATAAACTATGATTATGTTCATCTCTGTCATTAGACTCAGACCTGATAATACTGTTCATTAATTATATTACAATAGTAGAACTTGCATATATCTCTTTTAATGTTCTGTGTAATTTGCCTTTTTTTTTTTTTTTTCTTTAACAGTGAAGCACTTGTGAATTTAGTGGTGAGTTGAACCAAGGTTAAAGTTGAAGCCACTGCAGAGGAGAAGCTGGTTGAACTGATATCTACACGAGCCACACTGTTGACTTTTGTCATAAATATGTATTAACCCAGTTACCTCCTGCAATGAAATGTGCTGCAACAGCCTGGACCCAGTGTTTTCTTCTGAACATGTCACATATTTCATTAGTGATTTCCTGCACGGCTGAGCCCCAAGTTATTCTAGAAAACCAACACTTAAGTAGCATGGCTTGACATTATTTTAGGTCATGCAAATGCTCCAACTTGGTCACAGAAATCGTTATGAACGTGGCATCTAATATCTCGCAAACTGAGAGCAGCTTCAGGGCATGAGGTCTGTCCTGTGATTAGAGAAACTTTTAATCACTCCTTTGCCTGAAAGGGTTCTTCAGTGAGACATCATGTCATTACATTGCTCTGTGTTTTGGATGGATCTGCTTTCAGTTTAAATTCTGAACCACTGGGGATAATGGTTGTATGTGCTCTTATTTGGAAAAATCATGGTGATTTTTTTACTCTCTCATTTCCTCTGTCAGTGGTGCCAGAGTTATTGCTGCTATTAGCCACCACTGCTGAATAGCTATAAAAACATTTTGAGCGATGTAGAGCTTTGTACTAACTACACTCACAATATATCTGTACGGGCGCGCACACATACACACATGCATGCCAATGAATAATTACTGTGTCTTCGGTTGGTGGTTGGCTAGTTAAAAAACATCAATTTTCCCCTCATTTGAAGGATAATTGTGCTTCACAGCAGCATTTAACGTGTAAAGATAATGAGGTGTCATTATCCGAATCAGGCTATCAGCATATGCATAGACACACTGCGACTCATATTAGCAAATCAACAGATGTAAGTGTGAGAATATTTTTCTTTGAACTGTGCAAATTGGGTACCCACCCCCCCCCCCCCCCACACACACACACAGAGGCACAGTTGTTGGAGGAGTTTGCTGGGAACAAACAAATCTATATGAAATATCTGATTATCAATCAACAGAGAAATCCTTTTTTGATTATCACAGGGAAAACTGCACTTACAAGCTAATGTTCTGCAAAAATAGTGAGCACAGACGAAAGATTAAGACAGCTGAAAAAACACACTCCCAAACGTGTTGCCGTCCACAGCCTCTCTCGCTTTATTAACCGCTAATTGATTTCACAACACGAATCGATCTGTGGCTGCAAACTTCTATCTGCATGTGGGACTGTTTCCATTGGGTTTGTCTGCACGTTGCATGGTGCTACAGAGATAAATGTAGCTTAATAAAGTGGAGAAATGCTGCTAGAGCAGTAAACACAATGACTTCTATATAGAGACAAAACAGGATGACATTTCACAGCTAATACACTCCTTTTTGTGCCAAGGTCTCTGTTGTGTTAAACTTGTATTTCAATCAATACTTCTTTTGATGAAAACATTATCTGGAAATATGTCATTTTCACATTCTCACTGCTGCTAATTCATCTGGTCCTTTACCAGAATGGGCTCATGACGGCAACTGAGGTATTTGTCGCACAGTTGGTATGGTGCTCTGTAATGCATTCAGCTGTGATATAAAGTGAACCTCTGCTACACCCTGACCCCTTCATTGGTCTCACTCACGTACGTAAGAAGCAGCAATATTCTTGTGTCAGTAGAAGGAGAAGCGAATGTTCTTAACTTTATAGCATTTGAGCTCCCTCCCACTGGCGGTTACAGGATGCTTCGTACCATTATAGTTAGCTTTGCTACGCTTAGCTTCGGTGGAAGTTACGCAAAGTTTCTGCCTGAACTTTGTTATGTTTTCTATCTTATCTTTAAAACCACTCATCTTTTCCACCTGTATGATTTCTTGCCCTGCCTTGATATGTTTGAGCATGTAGTTCCATCTTGCTCTTCCTGCTGTGTGAATTTAGGCCTGATCCCAACCCCCCACTTCACCGCTAAGAGCCACTCCAAATCGAGTTCATTTCACAGCCATGGAGGGCACTTCTGTTGAAGGGGGAAGGTATAAATGGAGAGCCGAATTCTGAGATGGCCTTGCCACTGTACAAAAAAACTGTAATCACCATGGTAACAGACAGATAACCTGTTTGCATGTCTGTTTATGAGAGATTACGGACACATTGGAAAATTTCTCCTTAGTGTAGCCAGGTGAACTAAAGGCTTTGAGCTGTTCACACATTATTATTTACACACACCTGAATTAGTACTGTAGTGACTGTTTCTTTTTGTTTTAATACTTATTTTATTTGATGAGGTACCATTTTGCATGTTTCACATGTCATATGTGGGAATGATAACTGTTTTGCGGTAAAGTGATGCTGTCCCTTTAAGAGAAGCGCGACCGCACATCTCGTGAGAGACGTCACACACACGGGAGCTGCAGTGGCGGGAAGTTATGGTTTTCTGAGATCGGTAGAGCAGTGTGCGTGTGCAAGATCCCCGTGCTGAGCTCCTACACTGAAAAGCAGTGCAGCGTAAGTGCTGATATTGTACACTATTAGAGTCGTATTATAATGTGTATTTCAACACACTTTCAGGTGTTAATTTAATGTTTGTGTCGAGCATTAGAGGGGAGAGTGAAGGCCGTGTTGACTGCCGTTTCACTTCCGGTCGTGTGTGTCTTGGCGCGCAGGGTGCACACCGGAGTGAGAAGTGAGTTCAGGATTTATTCAGTCAGTTCATGATTTATTCTGTGAACAATGTATTTTGAATTCATGTAAGAATGTGTTTTAAAAATGTTTGTTAATGAATGTATATTTTTGAAAGTAATGTACTTTACTGGGGAGTAATTGAGTTATGTGGCTCAACAAATATATTTATTTTACTTTACACAGAGAGAGCCTCTACTGTTGTCTAGACTTGACTAGATTTTCCTAAAGATGCCTAGATTTTGTCTAGTTGCGTATATTTTGTCTAGGTTTTATCCAAATTTGTTAGTCCAGAGATAGTTACAGTTGTCCAATGTTCAGTAGCGATACCTGAAGTGATCTTGAACTGTAAAGTTTTTTAGCTTTCCTCTTCTTGCTGTGAATGTGGATTGGGGACAGAAAAGAAGAATCAGGGAACGAAGGAGGCTTCCTGTTTAATTTTGTTGTTCATTTTATTCAACCAAGAAAAGAAAAAAAGTTAAAAATAAAATTAACGCTGTACTCTAGTCGGGAAATAAAGACCCACAAAAATTATTTAGCTGTGTCCGGTCCCTATTATTTAGCACCAGGCCACATTAGCCAAGTTTCTTGGGACTGAATGTCATGTTTTCATTGTACCGTCTGTAAATTTCATCTCACCTACACCTTTGGCACTTATGCAGCCCCACACAGTCACTGTGGTGTAAACCTGTTGGACACCATCTCATCCAAAGTTAATTTGGTTTAATGAAGACAATGAATGTTGCTAAATTTCAATAACCTTTTTGTCATATTCTTTGGCAAAGGTTAGTCTCACAGTATCGTGCAGAAAAAAGAAAAAAAAAAAATCCAGACAGGTCGACTTCTTTCTCTTCTGATCATTCACTGAAACTCCAACAGCTAGTTGCAAGGCTTATTTTCAAATTAAAGTTGAGTTTATTCAACCTCAGTTTACAATGTATATACCATTTCTGCATGGTCAGTGTCACCTTCAGTCATTACCATGCACACACAGTAGCTTTGTCTGTCAGGCAGCATACAAGCTGCTCTTTCCTCTTGGTTGTTGTGGTGGATGTGTGCGGCTAGTAGGGGCAAAAAAAGTCCCTAACTCCCTTGCATTTTTGGGTGAAAACTATTCTATTTTTTTTTTTTTACAATATAATTCTTGCACTTGGTTGTATTTCAGTGCGTGCTTCTTGGTCTCAAGTCAAATTTTTAGAAACATGGGAGTGAATTTATGCAAGTCATATTTTTCCTTTCTTTTTAAATGTTCGGTTTAATCACAGTCTTGCTTCTTTTTATCTTTTTAGCTTTTTTTCAGGCAGTCATTTGCATTTTCCCAGTACATTTCAAATCATTCTTTTGTAATTGAGTTGTGGGTCTAAAAACTGTTGCGTGCCCCATGCAGAGTTGAGTCACTGTCAGAGGAGTGGCACTCTTTCGTTACACAACAGCAGATATGCCATGCAAATGCTGCGAGGGTTGGGCTTATCGTGCCTTCTCACATGTTGTTTCCAGCTTTACACATGCATTGCAGCAGGAGCCTGAATGTGAGCTTAATGTGAGTTGTCACACCCATCTGTATGATGAACTCCACCTACACGATGTGGGAATGTCATGTTCTGCTTGGCGGACAATACTGAAGGATCACAGATTATCTCCAAGCGTCTCAGCATTTTTACCTTTCTAATCTGCCATTCAAATGTCAAACCATTCAAAGTACTTTCCCAGCTCTGCCTGCATAATAACGATGGTACATGTCGGAAAGCTCCTGTGACATCTTCCTAGTTTGGATATTGCCCATATTTACATATTCATTTCTGGGAAAAGCATACATGATGTTCAAGGAAAATGGGGAAAAAGTGATAAGAGACAGAAGGAAGAATCTTTGGGTGCATTTCAGTAACAAATTATAGTAGATAAGACACGCAGGAGCAGTTAAAATATACGTGCTATTTTCATTCAAAAGCACAGCATACTGTGAGGGACCAAATCAGAGGCGTGCAGTGATTAAAACCAAAATGATTCAATAGCTGGTGAGAACACTGTGTTTAAAATATGTTGATGTAAAGAAGGGCAGATGTATTTCAGACAAGTTTATTCACATAGCAAACTTGATTCATCAAATAATTCACCTGACAACTGGTGTGATGTGTTCGTCTCTGTTGTGAAAGCTTTAAGAGTAATCTAATTCCTGAAAATGACAGTATGCATACATTTTTCTGTCCTGTGTGTACAAAAATACTCAGATTTTACATTAATTGAACTTACAAGATGACCTTTTGATCAGAATGACAGTCAGAAACAATTTGTCTTTGATGTGGCTCTCAAATGTATACAGAACAAACACAACAAGAGAACAAAAACAAACTATGAAAACAACAGAGATTAAGATTAAAACATGCTGGTCTTTAGTTTGTAGCTGTATCCACAAAACTATTTGCAAGAGAAACTTAGTGACATTTTAGTAATAACAGTTTATTTGTCTCCGTAGGGAAATTGGGTCTTTAAACTTACATTCAAGCTTAGGTCTGCACTTGTAAAGCGTTCTGTTGTGTGTGTCAGTATATTAGTCAGTGTTGATTATGCTTGTATAAGGATGAAGAAGAAGGAGAAGCTGTGGATGTACGGTACACACTGTGTGTACTATTCTGTGCCGTTTATTTATGGTAAGACTCTAAAAGCTTTAGCTTTTTCTGCAATTTGATTGGTTATTTGGTACAGAGAGAGATTGACCAGTTCATCTTTTCATATATCAAAAAACAATTGTGTTTGCATGTGTTAGTGTATGTGTGTATTATTCATTCATTCATCTTCTACCGCTTATCCGTTTCTGGGCAGGGGTGTTGGAGCCAATCCCAGCTCACACTGGGTGAGGGCGGGGTACACCCTGGACAGGTCACCAGTCCATCACAGGGCCAACACACAGAGACAGACAGAGACCAACAACCACTCACACTCACACTCAGACCTACGGACAATTTAGAGTCATCAGTTAACCCAAACATGATGTCTTTGGATAGTGGGAGGAAACCCACGCAGACATGGGGAGAACATGTAAACTCCACACAGAAAGGGCTCAGGCCAGGAACCGAACCCGCAACCTTCTTATTGTGGGGCTACACTATGCTGCCATGCTGCCCTGTATGTGTGTGAACATTCATGAATTATTTGTGTGGGTGTCACATCATTACACATGTTCGTATTTGTGAGTCTGAAAATGTGAAAACGAGCAGATATCAGCCAGGCAGCAACGCAATCTAATTGTAATAGAATTATTAGCTGTGTCAGCACGTATTTACTAACTTAGCAGCATGGCAGTTATTCTTTTCTTCTTCTTTTGGATGCTTCTATTACGATTGTTTGTGTGTTTCTAACCTCCAATCCCTGCGATGAAATTCCCAGGGATTGGAGGTGCATATATGAGCACGACTAGCAGTCATGCATCAGGGGAAAAATGAATCACAATGAAATAACGAAAGAAGAAAGGTGAGAGAGACAAATACAGAGAGGGGGAGAGACTTGAAGGTAGGTAATATTCATCGAGGGAGGGGCAAAGGAGAGGAGAGGGAAAGAACAAGGACAGGAAGGAAAGTGAAAATACAGATTGAGAAAATGCCAATGTGTCTGTGTGCGCAGTGACATATGCAATTTCTCCCAGCATTATTTATACAGGCTTTCTCAAAAGAAATGTAATCCAAAATAATTTCAATTTGTGTCTGTTTCTATACATCTCACCATTGTATAACAAAATCACTGTGACTTTTGACATTCAAAACCAGCTCATCTTTGACGCCCAGTTCAACATTTGCATGGAATGTCACAAAAACACACTTTTGTGTCATAATATTTAGTTGTCTTTATTCACGAATACACCTTCACATAACCTGCTTTAAAATAACACAGAACCTCTTTTTTATTTTTTTTATTTTACTCTTTTTTCATTTAAGAAGTTGAATAGAGATGAAAATAAGTACAACCTATCTGGAAGGTCAATGCGAAAATCCGCTTTAAGTACTTTCCACCAACATTTCTCCCTCTCGTCGGTCCCCACTTCTACCTGTCCTGGATTTTTCTTTAGCTGCGATTTATTGGTTTGCTTTCGTTTAACCACAATGGGCCCATGCAGCAAATCTGTCTAACCTGCTGCCAGATTATGGAAACAAACAAAAAGACCTATTAACAAATTTATTTCTCCCAGGAACTCTGTATGTCAAGACAGTAAAGGTTTGACAGGTGGGGAATAGGACCGTGATTGTGAAAAAACACAACTGATCGGTATGTGTTTAAATATGTATGCTAAACTCACACATAAAACCACAGAGGTATGGACGCAGACCCAGAAACTCATGCATTATTGATGGAGGGTGTTATCTGTGTGTCCCCTGTATGCCAGCTGTGTATTCATGAGATGAGATTGGACTGAATTACAATACTTCTACACACACACACAGAAAGAGCAGTGCATTCAGTGAAGTAATTCAGAATGCTTCAAAGTACACAATGAGCACTTAATTTTTTTTAATCTTATTGACCCTGTGGTGGAGGATGTTTAAGAGTCTAGCAAGACAAACCAAGTGCAACCTCAAAGCTGAAATATCTCGAAATGAAATGCTTAAAATTCATCTACTCTTTCTTGATCATGTGCCCTTCAGTTAAAAACAACAATTCCATATTGAATTTCCCACTTAAATCCACATTAAGGATGTGGATGATTCTGATACATTGGACAAGATGTTGAAATATAACAGTGAAATAAGAAGACACAATAGTAAGGGTTTGAGCTGGCATCATGTGTTTCACATCTGATACCTCAGTGCACTTACTGTGTAGTAAAATATTCCCCTGTAACAAAAAAACAACACTGATGCGAGTCAATCAGTCTTTGGGTACAGTATTTCAGTATACATGTGATCAATTGTAACATTAATTGCTTTTAGTTTTGGCCCAAAGGAAATGTTGAATGCATCGCAACGATGCAAAATGATGGACAATTGGATTAATGTCGGGAAAATGTCTGCAAATGGGACAAAATTCTTTTCTGCTTCAGAACAATTCAAAAAGGACATAAAGTTCAGAAAGGTAAATAGAGTTAGCTCTGAACACTGAATACATTTTTTTTGACCCAATCAGGTTTTTTGATTAGGTTTACTGGAAACTATTTGCTGAATTGAAGCTGTAATTACACAAAGACTTTGAGAGGTTTTAGGAAGAAAACGTCTGTTAAAAGACCGAACCTCTGCAACAGACAATTCACCCACGTTCTGTATTACGTGAGTCCTTCAGTAAACCACGCAGCTGAGTTACTGAGATTTCATGTCATGGAGGCACAAAATTACCTTACAAATTGCCACTTCTGCACAATGACACTATACTTGATCTGCCTCAGCACAAATCTATCAGCCTTGAAGTTTGTGAAATTACCTGAGCAGGAAAAATAATGCCCCTTTATCCAACAAATGTTAAATATAGAGGGCGACTTACTGAAGAGAAGAGACACTGTGAGGGGGGAGATAATGAAAAATAAATGTGACTGGCGACTTGGAACCAGCCTTGGCAAAGCTATTGCTGTTTGATACATCCCTTGTTTGGTGCGGCTCACTACCTGGACGAATCAGCATCAGCAAATCCCACAGTATTTGAATAATGACAAAAAATCTGTAGTCCCCCCCCCAAAAAAAATAATTAAAATAAATAAATAAAAATGTACAGATACAGCAAAGAGAATAAACAGCTCAGTGAGTGACATTTTGCTGTCACAGAAAACACATTTTAATTTCCACAGTTGGAAAGACGCGCTGTTCAATGCAGCACTGATGCTACAGTACATTAACTTCATGTGGTTTTCTATTAACATCTGCTTCAAACGCAAATGACAGCTCTAAGTAGGTGCAGTCCGTAGACTGTAACGTTATACACTACTCACCTGAATGCTGTGGTAATGTCTTGAAACTGTTAGATATACGCCTCGTGGATTCATTGAGTTTCTTATTTTGGTTATTAAGTAAAAGTCGTACTTTTACCTTTGAATATTTTCTCATTATCATCACTTACAAGAAGTAGCAAAGCTCAGAATGGCTCAGTGTGAACTATGAAACGATAAGGGACAGCAAGTATTAAACATACAGAGCAGATTAACAGATACACTGTACACATACAGAGAGACATTTTGATGAAGACAAACCGGCTTCAAAGACTTCCTGGCAAGAAAAACACCAGTATCAGTTTGGACTTGACATTGAAGACATGTTGATGCCACTTCTTCAGGGAACACAACAGACTGTAATTAGGAGTTGTTCTGTATCTGCTGAAGTATCTCAGAATTGATTAGATGGACTGGCACCAATTCGTTCCAGACAATCCTGGTTCCCACAGTGTCACAATGAGGCTGGCAATCGTGGCTTGGTGTGTAATCAGATTGGATTGATTGCAACTCATCCATTTGTTGTTCAGATATTTCAGTCCAGACCAATCGAGCGGCAGACATTCCCACCGAGATTGCGGTGCATAAAATTCAAATTCAAGTTGGTATTTTTGAAATACATAAATAAACAAAACAAACTGATATCCGATTTCATCATCAGTCAATGATCGCTACATTTTGTTTGTGTATGTGTGTTGCAGCAGATTCAAGAATAAATCTTTATAAATAACACCACAGCAGAGCCTGAGTTGTCGCTGCCGCACATCAGCTTTTTACTGAGCTATAAAAAAATATTCTAAACTGAAATGAGCTACAGAATATCCTCTATCCACCTGGCAGAAATACCACTCCACCAAAACAAACAGCCCAGTCATGATAACAGAGCCTGCTCTGTCCTGTCTGACTGTGAATGTGAGTTGCCTGATTAGCCGAAACTTCACGATATCATGCCATATGTTTCCGTCTGAAATGGAGTACATACAGAGGCACCCTGTCTCCTCAGGGATTGTCTCAGTTCCCACACAGTTAAATATCTGATACCATGTGAAGTGGAACCTTTAATGTATGGCCTAGGCTGTTTTTATGTCTGAGCTGAAGGGTGGGTTGGACGACTCCCTGACTCCCCTGAGGGGAAGAAGAAGCAGAAAAATAAAACCTGCAGTTCTTAAATGAGCTGCGAGTTATAAAAGCAGACACAGGTGACGCTGAACTGATGTCAAACCGAACTAATGACACGGGTCCTTGGGATTCATTAATGTTTGTGAACTCAATGTTTCCTCCACTGGCAGCGGTTGTGTGAGAACAGTGGAGTGTGAGCAATCTGTGTTATGTCAAACATGATTTTTGCAGTACTCCTGAGAGGTTAAGAAAAGGCCTTTACTACCTACGGGCATCTCGTTCTCACTTTTAATCATGAACAACTATCAACAACAATTGAGCTCCAGCATGTCTGGTCCGTCTTTTGTTTGTGCTTATAGATATTGATTAATTGTCAATTTGACTTTTTGTTCACTTCAATTTTTTTTTTCCTTCCTCTTTCATCTGTGTTGTCTTTGGCTTTTTTGCTGTCAGACTGTGTTTACGGGGTCTAGATCCGACTCATATCTTGTCTATTTCCAGAACTGTTTCCTCACTACAGTGCGGTGCCTCTTTAGGGAAGCATGTATCCAGCACACAGGGATGTGTTGTGTTTTCCTCTCTCTCATCTTTACCTCAGTTTCCATCTCTGTCTGCCTGCTTTTAGATGACTTCAAAATGATCAGAGACTAACAACCAATAGTGTTTGAGCGTTTACCTGTCATCAGGCTGTAGGAAATTAATGTATAGAAGACATTTTCCAGCAAGGGATAAAGTCAAGTCATAAAACTTAGTTGGTTATAACGTACCGGGGGAATCCCAGGAAAAATAAGATCAAACTACTTTTTTTTTTTTTTTTAGTAGAGTCATTAAATGGATAATACTCCCTCCCTCATTCTGCATTTTATTATTATGTAGTGGTGGAATTCACCATTCCTGCTCTGCACGTAAATCACTTTCAGAAAAAAAAAAACAAAAAACAAAAAACATTTCTGCTGCTGCTGGAAATGCAGCTTTTACTGTGAACCACTCCTGCTGTCACAGCACTTCGACATAGATCTCCCAAAATCTGCCAGGGCTAAAATCTTGGCTATAATCCTAAAGATCATTGTTTCCTGTGAATCGTTTGTGCATGTCAAGTAAATCTGAATCCACTGCAGAAACAGTGGAACCTGTGACTAACACTGAGGTAGTTAAAAAAACATATTAAATGGATATTGCTGAAAAAAACAAACAAATAAAAAAAAGTCGCTGCCAAAAGTCATCTTGATTTGATTTTAGGGATTATAACTGCAATATGCATTTTATAAAATAATTACAAAACACATCAAATTTAATTTTTTCTGTGCTTTTGTGTCACTTAAAAAATAGATAAAAGAGCATCTTAGATGAGACAGATCGGACATTTGGAGCTAAATTAAAAGCTTAATTAATAGGCATTAAGTGTGAAAACTCTGCTCTGAAAAATACATTTTCTGCCAGCCAAAATAATTTAACTTTCAGCAACATTTGGCATTTTAATTATTATGAGAAAGAGACAAAGAAGAATGAGTGAGTTATATAAAAAGCTCTTGAACCAGTTTTTTTTTCTTTTGGTTGTTTTTTTTTTAGGTAGACTATACAACATTAATTGTGAAAAACTATGGAGAAGATCCTAAGATTCATCTGAGGAAGAAAAAGCGAGAGGAAGAGACGCAGTGTTAGTCTGATGGGTTTGAAAAAGTGGGAATATCAGGATCCGAGCTTCCCTTCCAGGAACCAGGAACATCCATCATGCTGGACCTGTCAGACAGACACAAACTTAATCAGTCAACATTCATGAGTCATTTTCATTTTAATGTAAAAAGAAAGATTAACAGCTGATATCCATTTGTGCTATATGAAGCTGCAGCCAGTAGCAGGCTAGCTTAGCTTAGTGTAACTAGTTTAATTTAGTAATGTTGTCATTACTCGAGCAGAATTCGATATTTCAAGCCTAAATCATACATAGTTATTGTTCCCATTTGTGGTTATTATGTGGAATAAACTTATTAGATATGACTTTAGATTCATAGTTCATTCCCTCCAGACCAAACCCGACTGATCGATTCTTCCTGACTCCACCGTTAAAACGGAGTAAGTATATAAATTTGCAACTGCTGAGTCAGTTCTTTAATACGTGCATACGCTCCTCTCAAGCGCACTGTGTATCATCGCTGGTCCGTGGGCTTTTGCTTAAATTGACACACAAAGTTCATTTTACTGATCAGTGATTAGACGATAGAAGTAAGTAGAGATAGAAGAGAGGATGAAAGATGGAAAAGAGGAAGGAAGAGGGATGTGAAGAGAGGCAGATGTTGATGACAGTGAAAAGGTCAGTGTGAGAGTGTGACCTTCAGCTTGACAGACGCTGTTGGCATTTACACTGAGTTAATACAGATACACACACACACACACACACACATAGTGGACTGTAAGCAGAATGTCTGTCAGTTTGTCTCCTCCTGTATTGACACTGATAAAGAGAAACAGGGGAAAGTCTTCTTAATATAAACTGCTGCTGCTCCAGTTTGCCCCGAGCTGAATATCTGACAGTGCGAGCCCTGTTTTTAAGTCTGACTTTGTCTCTGTTGCAATTCAAGGCGTATTGTCGGCTTTGTCTTCATTTTTAGGCATTGTGTGTAAAAGAGCTTTGTAACACAAACATATACACTTGCTCTGTAAGGCACATTTTTCCTGTTTTACAGGGAGGGAATCAAACATGTAAATGAAATGAAAAGGTTGAACATTTTGTTAAAATTTAATGTCACTTCCTCAAAATAAGTTGCAAGGCTACTAACTCTGGCTTGACCAAAGATTCAAATAAAATTAACATGTCAAATGCAACATGAAGGATTATAATATCTGTGAAATTCTAACAATGAACAAATCTGCTTAAAATTAATCCTGAATCCATTATGTTCTGAGATTAGACTGGCAGACACCGGAGACGCAAAATTATAGCTGTGTTCTAATTATTCTCAGTGAAAAACAAAAGAGAAGGAATGTGAGATCTCTGAGTCATGTTTCAGTCAGAGTGCTGGGTAATTAGGCACCGCTGGGGTCCACAGCATGCAGCGGTATAATGCTGGTCGACAATGTGAATCTTCTGTTTGATTTTAGTGCTGCGATTCAGAAACGAACCGGCAAACCATTTTATCTTGCAGGCTACTTCTCTGATGATGATCACACATTAAAAGGAGAACTGAACAGCCTGGATGTTCCTTTTTTACTCTGTTTCAAGCAGAGACATACATATATCTGTGACATTCAGTCACTCAGAGACAGGCCCTTGAAATGACTGAGGTAAAAAGCATGTTTATTTGGAAATTAAAAAAAAAAAAAAAATCAAGTTAGTATAAGGCATACAGCCACAAGAGCCATATGAAAGATATAAATAGGAAATAAGATGGAAGGTTGAAGTTCATTTCAGCTACAGTACTGACACATTCGTTTCGTTGCTGTCTGTGTTTTCAAGTGCTAAATGACCTTCATCATTAGTCAGCTCTTACACCGCCTTCCAAATCTCCCTATGCATATCAAACAACCTAATAAATCATTTTATCTCACAATTTAAGACAGTTCTTTGTGTAGTGTTGAAGGACTGTTTGAGGTAAATTCATCTTGTTACTCTCTGCTAGCTTTTATACCTCTGTGGTGATGACAGCTTTGTTTTCAAGTGTAGGATGTATCGGGAACAGCTGGAGGAGAATTTACTGAGACTTGTTTGTTGATAAGACTTGAATGGAGATTTTTGGTGGACGAGACTGTTGGCGGATAAAAACAACTAGTGATATAGACACAAAAGACAAATGGTGAGTCCCTGTTAAATAGCCAAATCTCACCACAGTTGGGGCGAAGCAAATAAAATAAACTTCCAAGTCTGAATCAGTTAATGTTTTTGGAGGTTTTCTTTGGAAGATCAGCTCCCAGATGACCCATTTCAATGGATACATTTTTGTAGAGCACCAAATAATCTCCGGAGCAGTGCTTTACAGCTCCTTATGGGGCATCCCGAGGTCATATGGAATAGTTAATCTCTCTAGCAGACTCTAGGGTTCAATGCCATGAAAACCTCAAAAGGAAGTAGCCTCAGAGGTGAATAATCTAAACTGCCTCCTTTCAGTGCAAAGGAGGCAGCGGATTTACTTCAGGCTCGCTCCCTAATGAAGAAACCTCTTTCAGCCGCTTGTATCTGTCATCCTGCTCACTGACCATAGTTGAGGGTTCGGAGGTAGATCAACTGGCAAATCAAGACTTCGCCTTCCGGCTCAGCTCCTTCCTCAAAATGCTCTTGTACAATGTCCACATCATTTCGCCTGTCAGCCTCCTGCTTCATTCTGCCCTCGCTCTGTACACAAGACTTTCATATACCTCCCTTGGGGCTTATGCTCAACGAGGAGGGAGCTGATTCAGATGATAAACAAGCAGCTGTCTGATGTGTTCTTTCTTTTTTTACACTTGTTGTCACTTATTTTTGGTGCGCAGTGGAAAATGAATTGGGTATTTCTGAGAGAGCTGTCATTTGCAAAATTCTGCGAAAACACAATGCAGAACTTCAAAACGCAGCTCTACAAATCCTTAAGAGTTGCCGGTGTGGGAAAATACAGGCTAGGGGTTGGTAGAAAAATTCTACTTGTTATGTGCTTTTCAGCATGATTTGAGGAGTGATTTCAGCAAGTGGAGAAATAATGAAGGGGTTTATGCTAAGTGTTAAGTTTGTCCACTTGTCAACCACCCCAGTAGCTGCAGGCTGATTCTCAGCGAGGTAAAAAATGGTTTAATTTCACTATAATGACATTTACTTCAAATACTCCCACTTACATAATATGAATATATGAATTTACTCTACATCATCATCATCATCATCACTCGTCGATTTCCTTGGTGGATGCTCTAGACTTTACTCTCTGACTGCTGCCTGAGTTTTAATGCAATGCCCAGTATCACCATCTGTTGCACCACCACTTTGAGAAAAATCACTGTATTCTAATATTAGAGACAGTTTTTACTTTTTAGCATCTAATGAAATGTAACCAAACATTTTGCCCTCTTTATTTATGTTCCAGGAGCCTATATTGAATCACTTATATAGACAAAAAAAATAAATAAATGAAATAAAAATACTGTCCCTTGAACGTCAGGTAATATGGGGCTGGAACGGGGACATAAACTTTTGGCATTAAAAACATAACCTGAACCCATTTTGACATTTAATTTTTTTTAATGTCAGTTTTCCTGTTTGTATTTCTTCAGTGACAGTTTATTTTACACTGTCACTATTTTGCAGCGTCAGTAAATTTTTATTTTTATCTTTCTGTCAGTATTTTGGCATGGAGATGGGAGGGGGGGGGGCAGTGATTTATTTATATCCAAAACAAAACTAAGTGCTGTAGAGACATCTAGTTACCCAGCACACATACACTCACACAGATATAAGTATGGAGAGGAGGACAGACGAAAAGCCTCCATTCTGCACATTATTCCCATTATACGACGGAAAATAAAAGAAGTCCAGAAAGGAAAGACAAAAAGAGTGAAATGTAGAGTTCCAGCAGGGATCCTAACAAGCCCAGAGGCCCTGCCACTTGATGAGGTGAAAAGAGCAAAAAAAGCACTGCCATATGAATTTCTGAGAAAGGTACACAGTCATCACATAGGTCTGTTATCACAGTGCTCTTTGCATTAAAAAAGATGTTCTGGTTACTGTAGAGACCAGGCTGAGTAACAGCTGAGTGGTGTTTTCATCCTTCCAATGTACTATGTCAATCCCTGCACAGCCACATCTCTCATAAAGCAAAGCCATCAGTAAGTGAATAATTATTCATATGGTTAATGTTTTCTCACTGTTTGTTTTTTTAAAGGGAAGGGAAATCCTGTCAGAGATGCCAGTATATGTGTGAGTCTGTCTGCACAACAATTTATTTTTTTCATGCTTTTAGAGGTTTTTCTGGACCAAACTCATGCTGTTGAAAAGTTCCTCTCTCACTCTCTGATGACTTCGAAGTAAATTCTTTCATTCATTCATCTTCTACTGCTTATCCGTGTCTGGGTCGCAGGGGGTGCTGGAGCCAATCCCAGCTCACACTGGGTGAGGGCGGGGTACACCCTGGACAGGTCACCAGTCCATCACAGGGCCAACACACCGAGACAGACAGAGACCAACAACCACTCACACTCACACTCAGACCTACAGACAATTTAGAATCACCAATTAACCCAAACATGATATCTTTAGACGGTGGGAAGAAACCAGAGTACCCGGAGGAAACCCACGCAGACACGGGGGAGAACAGGAAAACTCTGCACAGAAAGGTCCCTTCTTGCTGTGAGGCAACAGCGCTAACCACTGTGCCGCCATGCTGCCTGCTTCAAGGTTCATTTAACTACATTTTAACTTTGTTCCCAGGATTTAACATCGCTCAGGAATAGTACTGCCAATATACTGTCCAAGATTTCTTGACGATCAGTCCTCACAGCTCACCATTTAACGTCACTGCAATCAGAGGTTGAATGTGAAAAAGTAATGAGGAATGTGTCTGGGAGCATCTGGCTCTCAAGGGATTACGAGTGCTAGTGGCCCTGGACTCCCATTAGTATCTTTTTTTATGGTTGCGTGCTTCCATTTATGGGCCACAGTTAAAAAGTGTTAAGGTGGGAGAAGGCAAAAGCTTTTTTCTGTGTATCACCATTTATACAGGCTGTTCAAGGTGGGAATATTGTTGTGTGGAGGCAGGCACAGAGCCAGATCGCTGTCTGCGATGCTGATGCTGATACTGTTGTGCTACACGCCATGCCTCTGATTCGGGGATGCTGTCACCCATTTGGGTGACATTATGCCGTCTTTGTTTGGTTAAGTGTAAATAACTAAAGCTGGAATAATGAGGAGTCTTCTTAATGGCAATATGGTGTCTACACTGCTCTGTTTTTCCTTTCTCTTGTATTCTTTGTCTGCTTGTGTTTAAAGCACGTTCTTTCTTTGATTGTTTATTCACTCTGAACACAGCCAAAGTCATTATGGGCTACAGTGTTGAACTGAAGTACCTGTGGTCAATATGCCCAGTACTGTTAGACTTCAGAAAAGTTATTTGCAGGTCAATAAAAAAGCAAATCGGGAGTCATATTGTGATTAAATCTACAAGTTTTCCCTTACCCCGAGACATTGGAGAAACATCTATATAGATTTTGTCCAGGACTAATAAACATTATTCAGCCTGCTTGTATTTTGCTACCATTTGATGTATCCATCTTTGGAACAAGTATTTCACCTTGTAATTAGCACTCATTAGCTCCCACCACAAACATAAGCATTAAACAGCAGGCACATTCACTCCAATTAGCGTTAAGGTGCCATTCATTACCCTCCTCCATTTGGCTCTCTTTATCCAAACATGGCTCATTCAGCAGTGCCATCTCCTCTTCTCCTTTGTAGCTTATCTGCACCATTCCTTTGGAGGTTCCCACCTGCTCCCACTGTTCCCTCCTTTTGTTTTCTTTGTTAATCTGGTTTTAATTGCGGTTTAATTCTTTCTTCAGTACCTGTCTCAGGATTATATCACCACGGCAAATCACGAGCACGACCCTGCCGTCCTTCCATTCCCCCGCTCACCCTGCTCGGTTTTTCTCCTTTTCTCAGCCTCTCCATCATGTTCTCATTAATAACGTTTTGACAGCACTCTGGCACTAATGGATTTTCAGGTACCCATAATGTTGTGCAGTTAATATTCCACCACTCGGTTCTTTGGCTCTCTCTCTCTCGCTCTCTCTCTCGCTCTCTCTCTCTCTCTCTCTCTCTCTCTCTCTCTCTCTCTCTCTCTCTCTCTCGCTCCTTTCTAACAACATAATGATTATTCTGATCACACTTTTTGCTCTTTCTTTATCAAGTAAAATCTCTTGGTTATAAGAATATGGTGTCAATATTTACAAAAGACACCTGTGTGTGGACATTTGAAGATGCCTTCACTGTAAAATTTACCTCCGTGGTGCTGCTGAAGTAAAACTTTAAAGAATAAGAAAGAAAAAGAAGAACTTATCACAAAATGATATCATCATCTATCACCCCATCTTCAGCCTCCCACCTCTGTCCTCCCATTGACTTCTTTCAACTTTATGTCAGCCTTCTTCACCCAGTCCTCCAATAGAACAACTGATACATCTTTGTGATTCTGCCACTGATATCCAGGCTTATTAAAATGCTTCTTTTAAAAGATCACAGCCTCCTTGACCCTGCGGAAACTACACTACAATATGCACATCAGTGCTGTAGCTCTTGATGTTGTTTCTTTTTTGGTGGCAACAGAATCTCTCCTTAAACCAGATTCAGGCAACCTGAGGAATCGCTTCCCTCGCAGACTGACGGATTAAAAATCTCTCCATACTTGTCTTCAATTGATATGGTTTATCGCATATATTTATTGTCAATTATACAATCAGCCCAAACTGTTGAAGCCCAAGTCATGTTATTTATTTATTTAATTTTTGTTTGTTTTTCAGGAAACATCACCATCTCTTTAACCCGTTAAGTCTCTCATCATATTTACATTCACTCTGAATCTACTCTGTGAGGTTAGCGTTATAGCATCTTCCTATCTTCGCAGCAGCTTCTCATATTGTGCTTAAAGATTGCCAAGACTGACAAGGTAACCAGTCATGCACCAATGTCCCGGCTGGGTTCTTTTGTGAAGCGTATCTGTTCATCTCCTGACTGGGACTACATTTTGGCTTTTATCTTGCGCTCTAATAAAAAGGCATTTTTGTTGAAAGCATTTGCAACAAAGACAAGAGTGAAATTTCTCTCTCTTCTGTCATGTGGTTGATGGAATTTGATTTCCACTCAGGCTTGTGTGCTAAAGACTCAGGGACAGGGCTTTGGAAACATGACCTAGTGAGCTTTATATATTCAAATAATGGGAATATTTGTGAAATAAATCCTCCCTGACACTCTTTGGTTATTAATAATTACTTATTCATTGTGACTAATACGAAATACTTAGATTAAATATCTGAAAATTATAACTTCAAATGGCCATCAACCGATTCTGAGATAATGAACACCCCAAAAATTTGTGCATCTGCATAGCTGTTTGCACTTTTGTTTTTGTAAGTGTTCTGGAGTTGCTTGCTTTTCATGACAGCTGTTTTGAATCTCGTTAGAACTGCTAAGTCTTTGGGGTCGTTTTTTTGTCTGGAGTATGCAGGGTTACAAGAACACAGATGAAAGCTGAAGCAGAGCTGTTGCAGTCCAGTGATTTATTTAATGGATAGAGAAACAAAGGGTTTAGGAAGAGGAGTGGCTGGCAAAAGCTAATACCAGACAGCATTCCAAAAAATACAACTGCACTAAAACCAAATCCATTTGACTCACACCAAAGTCCAACTTCAGACACAACGAGCAAAACACAAGGACGCGGGACAAAAGAGGAAATTCAGCACCATTTATACACAAGGCATTGATTTACTAATAAGACAGATGGAAAAGAAGAATTATGGGAAGGACACAACCACAGGAAGTCAAACCACTACAGTCATATAAGGAAAGCAATTTCAGAATAAAATAAACACTAATTTGGGCAGGAAGAGGGCCTGATCATGACAGGACCCCAACACACTCTCCATATCTATTCCAACTCTGTGTGTTTGTATGGAGGGTTCGAAAAATTAAGAGTGACTTCAAAACAATTATCCTACAATATGATTATCTTATCAAGCCTCAAACACTGTGTCAGCCTTCATAGAGTCTGGGACAGAGGAATGGCTACATCAAAATATGATTTCTGAGTCATTTCCATAGGAGTGATGTATTGTAATCATGTAATGCAGTCAAATGTAATCATTTGACTGCATGACAAAGTGAGAGCTTAGGTTTTTTTTTTTGACTTGTTTAATGAAGGAACTATATTGGAAAAAATAAGGATATATTGAGATTATGATTAGGTAATGAAAAACAATCAACACCAAAAAAAAAGAGATAGAAAAAATGAAATGTGAATGCACTGTTCGTTCTATCAGAACCATTGCTATCGGGTCACTATTACCTACACACCTATATATCTTCATGTGGAAAAGCTTAGTTTTTAGATCACTGAATAGGAGGGTGTAGATGTCAGATAGGAAAAGGTCAAATGTTTCTTATCCAGAAACTTTGTGAATATACAGTATATTGTGTTTGCTACAATCCAGGTGTTTTTTTTTTTTTTAATAACATATATATAATAATTTCCGGGTTTATTACAATGTGTCGTTGACAGATCATAGCGTCATTCACTCTTTGCACTACAGTATGCCAATCACTACTGTGGCTCTTGATGTTCTTTCTTGAGCCTTTTGGTGTTAATTGTATTTTTTCCTCAAGCCAGATTCAGGTAAACTGAGGAATCTACACAATATGCTGTCAGTAGTATCAGCCCACATTGTTGAGGTAAACAGCCTTTTTATTTTTTGGAAACACTAACTATAAATGGAACTACTACTTAGCCCATACACATTTTACGTGGATAAGCTTATGTTTAATATCACTGAATACCGACAGCCATTTTATTCAGAGCATGTGTGAAGAATCGGAGTATTTTTTTTTCTGTCTGGTTGATTTCGTCTCGCTAATTTAAAGGTCCTGTTGTTCACCTACACAGATGCTTTCACGTGCTAATTAGACCTTTAGTGAGGCTCATCAGAACGTGTGCACATGGTGATGAAAATCATCTGTGATCCTTTGCTATAGAACATGCATAATTATGGTGTGATACATACATTAAGTACACCTTATTACTTACTACTACTTAGCACCATAGAGAAATTCTTTGTTTCTCTCCCACTTTCATCCTACACACGCTCTTTGTAAGCTCTCGCGCAAATGGTTCATATTCAAAAAGTTCCCACTTTTTTCTTGTATTTATCTGCTACTCTTCTTTTCCATTTAACCGAGATGTTAGCTATTATTTCTTTTACCCCTCTTCCCACACCTTGCGTCCCTTTTCCTCCCCTTCTCCTTTTCTTCCAGTGACGAATTTAAAGTCCAGTTTTGTCACACTTGGTTTTTATATGTTCGGGCTTTCATCCTCTCTTGTGTCCTTGCTGCTCCAGCCAATCCAAGCGTCATACTTTGATGACCCTGGGAGGGAATTCTCAACATTTCATTTGTAGGGATTGATCTTTTACGTTATTTCTGTGAGAGGGGTCAGTTTTGAAATTGTTGTGTGTGTATTTTAATAAACATTGCGTTTTGCTCATAACCACCCATGTTGTCCCTGATTGAATTGTAAATAGCGCCTTGAGGCCTTTATGCATTTGATGTCAACTGTTTTCTGTTCTCTTTTACCTCCATCCATCTCTCTATGCTGTGAATGGTAAACACAGATGCTATCTCTGTCTGGTTAAGTGATTTCACACAAGCAAAACACAAACCAGAGATATTTAAATACCTCTACTAAATGTATGTCTATATAAAACACAGCAGATGACAGATAATGTTGTCATAGCAACACTACATGTGTTTTTCCGAACAGATACTGGCGTTGTCACTCACTCTGGCTGTTCAAGCTGAAGATGTTGTGTTGGTTTTCTATGTTACCGCAAGTTACCGCAAAAAACCAACAAGAATGGTGAACAGCTGCAGCAGTAATACAGCAACTTGATGAGGGCAATTCATAATTACATGTTTACCATTTATCTCTCATGAATTGATATTAAAAAAAGAAGATTGAAATTTTTAAATGAGTAAAAAAAATAAATAAAAGGGATATAATTTGATCCTTTAGAAAAATTAACTCCAGCTTTTATGTTGTTATTCCTGTTCTTCATGATGAATTTAAGTTGGATGGATTTAAAATTTGTGTTAAGGGATTTGGAGCTCAGGCGAGGATTTCCAAGTTTTGGATCCTGTCACTGCCATGAAATACTGATGCTGAGACTATTGTCTGCCCTTCAGAGACATCTGACTATTCATGTATCAATTGATCAATTGCGTCAGTTGACTGTTGCTGAGAACTTAGATTGCTGGAATTTAGATTTTTTACTACACAGACTTGCAACAAAGGGAATCAGAATGAAGTGGTTTCCTTTCTGGGGTTCAGTTGGTTCAGTGTTGAATGATGCATGAAATGTTTTGGCAGGTGTGCAGTCACACAAAAGCCCTAATACATACATACATAATGTAATTTAGACCAATTCAGAACTTTAGGGATGCAGTTATTCCAACATGCACTGTACCATCACAGCATCATCTGTAAGATTATGCTCATACTTTAAAAAATGCTCAAATCTTTTCACACATTAATTCCTCTCGTTGTTCCTAAACCATGACTAAAATGCAATTTTCTTAAGATTTCAGGGCAGAAATGAAGCCGGTGCTGGCTTGAAAATTTGATAAAAAAGAACAACACAAATGTCCTTCTTGAAAGTGAAACTAATTCAGACAGGTGTGCAAAGTATCCATGGTACATAAACAAAGACGGAGGGATGGAGGAACAAACATGGACGACAAGAAAACATTGAGACTGAAGGAGGTGGAATCGGAAATCACCTCATTCACTTCTCACTTCTCTGTAGAAAACTGAACAGTGCAGTGATTTTTTTCTACAGCCCCTTTAACACAGGTATGAACACATGTATGAACCTTGCAAAGTTCATACATGTGGCCATGGCTACCCATGACTCTGTCGCTGTCTCAGCTCACTGGTTTTCTGCCTGTCATGGATCACAGAGTGCCCACGTGCAGAATCACAAGGCAGAATTGTTTTTTGCAGAACACATGGATTTAATTGAAGAACGTAGGCAAGGGAGAGTATAGTCTATTCCAGAGTTTAAAACCATCAGTCAGTCCAATCAAGCAGCAGTCCAAAAAATGCATTCGATGCAGGAATGAGCGCAAACAACGAATGACTGTCATAAATTCGGAGGCATTAATGAGCTATTGAGCCATATATGTGTGTTGCAGAATGAGCAGACTGATAGACAGTATAGAGGAAGTGCGAATGGTTGGAAACTGGCTGGGAAGAGGAACGTGTGCTGGAGGGAGAAAGTTAAGAGGACACTTTCCTTGGACCAATTTTAGTAGGTCTTGACCACTGCAGACCTGGAACATCCCACAGGCCTGCAGTTTTGGAGTTGCCCAAGTCTGATGCGGTCAGGAAATCAGCAGCAAGCTCCTCACAAAAAGAATACATCAGAGGGGCATATAATGACAGTTCCTGCATTATTATGTATGAACACTTATAGACCAGGGACAGATGTGAGCACACATAATACAAAACATCACACATCACACCATAGGCATAGTTCAGACCAGGGCAGCGTTAGCCTGCTTTTTCTATTTGATGAATTGTCTGTGCTTGTCAATGTGACACTGACTTCTCCCTACTGCACACATTATAAACCAACTGTTAATTTCACATGTTGACATGTGTGTCCATTATTTCATTTAAATTTTTGCAACTGAGAACAAGAGAATTCATGTCTGAGAGGGTCACATCACCAGCAGCCCCAATACAGTACACTTAATTACCAATTGCCATGGTAACCTAACAGTAGTTTTTGCAGTAGGCCGCGTTCACCTTTTAATTCAAAGCAAAGATATATCAGGGTGATGTAAAGCCCTGTTTGCGAGAGAGAGGACACAAAGCAGTGTCAAATGTTTAAACCTTCTCAGTGCAACAAGAAACAGAATTCTTCCCCCTTTCATCCAGAGAAAGATGGCGTCCTCCTCTCCATCATCAAATGGTCCACATCCCAGTCAGATTGTGGACTCAGACTCAGACCAAGAACAGACTGTGGAGTGTTTGTCTGGGAGGGATTATGCCAGGTAAATGAGGGATTTAGCATAATGTGGGCCATGCCTGTTTTGGCTTCAGCAGGATATGGGGTCATGTAAACATTGCTGTGGCAACCCAATCCACTGTGGGAGGAGATGATAAGGGAATTAAGGAGGAATGAGCTGTCTAATCCCTTTAATTTGACTCTCCATGCTTCTCTCCTGCTTTTTCTCTTTTTCACTCACTTTCCTCATTTTTCCTCCCCTGCTATGCTAGTTTTTGCCATTTTTCTTCTAATCCTGTCACATTCTTCCCCTCTGTTATTGTCTCAAGCTTCTTCCCCTGTGTGACCTTTGAGGGAAATGGAGAAAGAAAGTATACACCAAACAAAACCTGTAAATAAAATTAAAAAAGTATGATTCAGAAAACAGTGCTAAATGGTATAGTCTAGGAAGTCATACTGTCTTCTAGGAAGGCTAGGGTTTGATGACTGATGCTTGATTTAGATTAGGGATGATGATGGTTAAGCTTATAGGAGCTTTAGCCTCCAACTGGCCATGAAGATGTAACACTTGTGAGAGGGCATTTTATCACCTCTCGTCTTGTAAACACAATGGCGGAAGCTGTTTTTAAGTGACAATCATTACCTTCCCACTCCCACTAGGTAACATACAAAGGAACCCTTAGAATAATCTCCTTCCAAGAGTCTTGGCCAATGTTATTCATGATGATCAAAAACATAATAGCCCCTCAAATATCTGCAGACTAGATTTCACACTTTTATAAAGAGCAACTTTTAACCATTTGACCATACTGTGAGTCTGGTCTGTACTCACCCTGTCAAAATATATCCATACTCTGCAGTCTGTGACTCCCAGAGAGCTCTGCCAAGTTTGAGGAAGCAATGATGTCGGACACAGTACTTTGGGCCGCTGACGATGAATGTAGGTGCGTGAGATGTGTGGATTTAGTGACACATAGACAGCTTTGTGATATTACCAGACAAGATGTCAATGCAAAAGGTTTCCTGTTAAAATTTAATCATCTGATATCTAGTAATAAGAAGAAAAGGTGCCACAACAACACTGTATCCTGAAAATGAGAAACGTTTATGTGCTATCATGAGATATGTTGGTGTGGTGGCAGCAATATGTGACCCTCTGAGTGAATTAGGTAGTACTTTGTGGAGTACTGTATTATATAATATTCTTAGTTTTAATACATTTCAATTGATGAGAAAATCACTGTAGCAACATTAATTGTACCAACAGTTAAGGACCAATATGGACTATACCTAGTGATTGTTGTGTCATGTCAATGCAATAGTCATCTTGAGGAAGCTTCCAGGGAATTAAAACCAAATCATCAGGAAGCACAGCATGTTCAAAATAGACTGAAAATAACCCCAATTCACTTCTACAAATGATACAGTATAAAATTCAGTTAAAGAGTAGCACAAAAATAAAATTGTTCAATTATGCAATCAGGCATTCAGTGCTTGTTCATGTGTGTGCAGGTGCAAAATCTGCACCACACAGAGAACAAGAGGAGAGAGGGATGGAAAGAGAGAGAGAGAGAGAGCAAGAACAGTGCTAGAGGTTAATTGCACAAACAAACAGCTACCCAGAGGAGCAGCTGGACTGCGAGAGCAGATATAGTCTGCATGTATTGGTACACACACACACACACACGATGTACTTTAATAACTTAGAGCATTTTGGAGAACTTTGCCCTTTTTCCATTTGTATTTTATCCCATATTCTACAGACTCAGCTTCAGCCAGTACCTCCCTTTGTTTAGAGTTATAAATGTATCCTACATTACTCTTTTCTTTTTTGATTAATTGTTTAATAGTGAAGACATTCTCTTTTAGCTCCTATGGAGGGGTTTGCAGTAGCTTAGGGTTGTTAATATTTTGATCGATATATATGTATATAAATTAAACTATAAATTAAAGATTAAGGCCCTGATCCAGGGACATGATAATAATCTGCCCAGGGCAATACAAACCTTTATAAAATCACCAAAGAAAGGACACTATGGTGCTGCAATCATTGTGCTGCAGCATGACATGAATTATTTGCTTCCACCTCCTATTTATTAATCCCTATTTCAGCTAAATGAATTCCATTTATTCATGACAGTAAATCACAGTGCAATGAAGATGACATTGAAAGAGAACAGGACAGGTCTTTTACAAATTTACAGAAAAGGAAGTCTCCAAGCTTTAGTAAAAGTACATATCCAAGAAGGGTACCTCAGCGGGGGACTCCTCATGCATTTCTATTATACTTCCACAGCCTTTCATCCAGCCCACGCTCTTCTTATTGTTAGTCACTGTGCAGCATTTGCCATTCCTTCGAAACATTTCATCTGTTTGCTACAGTAATTGGATTCATGTATTAAAAATAGATTAGAGATACCGGAGTCATGTGTTTCTACAGATGTAAACAAGCAAACAGAATCAAACCTCATTACAGAATAATGTCAGAATAGCTCTCATTAGATCTGAGACTCTAATGATTGTTATTGATAACAACAGTGACTCATGTCCAGTGTCATTGTCCTGGCACTGATCCCAGTTTATCTTCCCACCCATGTCATCTTAAGTCACACATTTATGATGTTGACTAGAAGGCTTTTAAAATTGGTTGCTATTTGTTGATATGGCTATTGACATGAGTTGTTAAAGCCTTTCGAAAGAGCCTTTGCTGAAGCGACATTTGATTTTGTTTAAGGTTTGGCTTAATTTAGAGACAAATTGACATGATTACATGCCTTTGATTGCAATTACTTCACAGGTAAAGATAGGAATGCCATTAGTTTAGCAGGTACTTGAATTTAGTGGACATATTAAAAGCTTTGTGGTTGCATTAGATGAAGGAATAAGGAACTGATCCAGAGTGGTATATGTATGTTTTTACAAAATTGTATGTTGTACGTTTAGGTGAAAATTTTTTAGAAAGTGAAAAGAAACCCATTCTTGCTCTCGTGAACTCTTGAGTGTCATGCACGAAACACAATAGAAGATCAATCACAAAGTTGTTGAGACACTTCAGCCTGAACCAAAGTGGACAACCAAGTGACTGACAGACCACATTCCCTGGACCTTTAAGTAGAAAGCTACAACTCATTGACTGTGTTAGGAGAAGCTTCACTTAGTAGAGATGATGCAGTTAGCAACTGTCTTTGCAAAATAAAAACAAAATGCTGCCACTGCTGGACTGAAGAGTTAGCAAAGTGTTAATAACTTACACCTCGAAGGCTCCATCAACACAACTCACTGTCCTGTTATGATACCAGTTCACGGCCAGTGTGATCAGGCTCCTCTGTCATTTTAAACCAAATGGATTTTTCCTGCTGCAAATACATCATAATTGCCCAGGATGGTTGTCAGCAGATGTTAAGTCTTCAGAAGGTTACTGCACTAGCTTGCTGATACAGTGCTGTTGGTGACATTTGGTGCCTGAAAGTGTTGGCACAGAATGCTAAGAAAGCTTGAAGCCATCAGTGAGTGTCAGCCTTGTCACAGGTGTATTACTGCTGAAATTGGTGGGGATTGTAGAAAACAGAAAGTAA
This sequence comes from Remorina albescens, assembly GCA_034769265.1. NCBI lineage: Eukaryota > Metazoa > Chordata > Actinopteri > Carangiformes > Echeneidae > Remorina > Remorina albescens. The sequence goes on along the minus strand of CM068488.1, from coordinate 16,485,885 downwards.
TGCTGACACTAGGGATAAACCCGATGTTACATAAAAAAAAAAAAAAAAAGATTACATTTCAAAATTTGCTATTGATGTAGTTTGTCCCAAAATGTCAGCAATGACTAATTGCTTCCTCAAGTATTGTGGGTCTGATTCATCAAAACATTGATTATATGACGTCCGCAGTTGACAGCTGAGGTTTTTCACATATACCTAAAACATTTATGTGGTGGGGGAATGATACTGCCTTTCTGAAGTTTACGTAGATTTGTATCAATATAGTGTGGGGCTTTGTGTAGACAATTATTGTGGATGAACTCATCAAACTACACAGAATTGCCACATCACAATATATTGGTACTTAAAAACAGCCTTAAGGATAGCCGACATTCATCACTCTACATGCAAAGACTTGTCCTAGTGAGATGACCGCAGGTGTCAAATATTGTAGTACAAACAGAATTACTTTTGATGAGGCAATGTCAGGAGAGGCAATCACTTGATGAAATGTTGAGTCTTTACAGACTAAAGGTTCTTCAAACCTTCTCTGATCTGCGGCTACATTATGAACCCATGTGATGTCTTCACATTCTGCATTCTCCCCTTGTCTTCTCGGTCAAAAATGACCCACCTCCACTAAACCTCTAAAATGAAGAAGGTTAATTGAATTTTAAACCCCAAATCTTTTTTTTGCCTTAAGGAACAACCTGTAATTCATCACACGATTGTCTGGGTTTTCTCTTTTCAACGGTGTAAAAAAACTAAATTTAGTCAGTGGACACCACTCGTTTTTATACAGCGCGTCCATGTGGCCGGGTCATTTTTGACCCTGAGGACAGCAAAAGGTCAAAACTTCGCCCCCTTACAACAATGGCCTTTTTACCTCAGCAATCATAGTCACAGTAGGTTCTATCAGAAAGTAATAACCTATGAGTCTTGTCTAGACTTGACAACACACTGATTGACTGAAACACAGCAGCCAATGTGTTGAATTCAGGCACATGGTGCATATGTTTTCGTACTGAGTCAGGTAATTATGAGCAGCAGAGAATGTAATGTCTGTGTCAGCAAACTTACACGTTTTAATGTTATTGATGTCAAATACTTGTCAGAGAAGGGGAGGGATCCATATACAAAATATCGACCATGAGTGGAATACATTTCAAATGATGAAGGAGTGATTTCATGAGTGGAAACTCCCCAAAATCACATAAAATACAGATATCATCGCAGCCCCCTGTAACCCTCTTGACCCACTAAAATTAATAAATAAGTTTATTGGGCTTTAAGTAGCCAAATCTGGCAACACTGATCATTCAATTGGAACGTAATGGCAGGCTTTGCAACAGTAATTAAAGGGTGAAGAGTTTAGGAAACGGTCTATTGTATTTATAATTTTAATTCAATAAAGCAACATGCCTTTAAAGATTTCCCTCATTAGGATGAATACACTTGTTTCTATCCACATGGCACACCAGCCGTGGTGCATGCGCCTCAGAGCTGAGAGCAGCTCCACATCTTATGGACAGGCAGATTGATTAGCAAGCAGCTGCTCTGCCCTGACCCATCTATCATAACGTGAGAGAAATCGAGACACAAAGTAGTTGGGGGATACTAATGAGTGACAGAGCAGGAGAGCAGTACCAGCACTGGCCCATTCCATCACTCATCATCAAGAGGGAGACAGAGTGTGCATGTGTAAGAGGTTGAGGGGTTTGAGGGTGAGAAAAATCAAAGATGGCGGTACCAACAGTGACAGACTCCATATATCTTAACCATGCATTGCAAGTCATTACAGAGCAAGCCTAAGGGAATACAGCAGTCTCAAAAAGTCAGGAAAGGAAGTAGAGACACTGAAGTGTTTGGTACGCTAAACTGTAATTAGTTGACATTTCTGTTTCAAACCAGAAGGGGATACATGGTATTGGGGACTAGCTACACACTGTTCTATTCATGCTTATCCAAACCTCTTGAATGGACATGAAATTCAACAAACAATAAGGACAAAATAAATTCAGAGTATTTATATCCCTGGTGAGGATATAAATTTTATCCAATGTGTATTGTACCTTTTATATAGCAACAGTCATCAAATAAAACCATACAAAAAAAACAACTTTATCTGTATTCACACAAAGAGCCCAGCTGTGGCACGGAGGTATTGATTATTATTTGGGAATAAATCATTGATTCTGAATTTTGCTTTTTCACTCTATAGTTGAAAGTTAATTTTAACTCTCCAGTATTTACTAATAGAATGTATATAAAAAATATTTATTACTTCAGTTAACATTTTACTAATGAGTTTGGGGGCCAAGTTGCTCATTTCAGTACAACAGGGTGTTTTTGGTCCTATTATCTGGTGGCTGACTGATGTGTTTTCGTCTGGTTTGTAAAAAATCAAGATGGTGGCAGGCCAAATTGCAAATTTGAGGCTTCAAAACAGCATTTAGAATGGATGATGTTATGGTTGGGTTGCCACTTATATTTACCACTGTGAGAATCCAAACAAAGCACCTGCTTTGCGTACGTTTCTTTCCTTTTTTTTTTTTTTTTTTTTTTTCCCCCTTTCCTTTTTTGAGTCTAGCAAATTTACTAGCCAAAGACAACAGGGGTGGAACAATCTAACACTGCTGCCTGGCCAGTAATTGCAGTAATTATTATAAACACCACTCAGTCCCCACACCCGTCCACTTTAAAGGTTCCTTCCAAAGACGTGTTACCTAGCTAAACTGTCTGCAAGGTTTCCAACTGTCTGCTGAGACCAAACGACAGCTAAAAGAGGCCGAATGCTACCACTCTAACGGAGGCAGGACCAGAGAGCAGGTCTCACCAGTTAGCAATACTGATGATGATGATTGCTGAACTCCCCTAATGACAAGAGCCTAATTACACAGAGCACACAAAAACATCCGCTGTGATCTGCGGAGACAGGTGATTATTTCTCCGTTCCAGCTGGGTGAGCTAATGTCGGAATGTGTGAGGTTGTTTAACTGATGTGAAAGCGTGTTATTAGCACAAATAGAATAGTGCATTTATTGCGTCTGAATTCACGTAGTCTGAGGGCTTGCTATGTCGGTATCGATTATTGGAGTTAATTAGCAGTCACAGTCCCAACATCTGGCACGACGGTAACACAGAGAAAAGAGAAAATTTGCTTCTCTTTGCAAAAAAAACGAGCTTATATACACGTTTTTCAATTACAGACTCCTCTAGTTAATTCACAGATCATTATATTGACCTGGAAATTCAATAGTGATGATGCTCGTACTTAAGCCACATTGCTTTGAACTTGTAATCAGCACATGCAGATAAAACCCATACCCCTTCAACCTTCATAGCTTCAGCCTCCCCTTCCTTTTGTTTATGTATTTCCCGGATCTCGCTATGAAATCCCTCTCCATGCCAGACACCCGCCTGTCTGCCACATGCCGCCTGAACCCTTGACAATCTTCTTCCACCATTCTTCAGATTTTCTGTTGCCTGCCTGAGCTGAGGTTTCCAGCCATGTCAGTTAAGGACCTTGTCCCTGATTTGCAAAACCTGTCTGTTTCCCTGCTAGGTGTGTTTTATACTTTCTCCCTGTGTGTGACCTGCTTCCTGCTTTGGCCCTGTGAGATTTCTTTTCTGTTTAGACTGCCTTCATCTTTCATTCGCCACAAACTCTACAAAGCGGTGTATAACATAGCTTGCCCCTGCATTTGGGTCCTCTCTTCCTGTTGCGTCAAACCTGAATCTTGACATCTAAAAGTTTTCCTTGTAAATGTCATTGTTGTCCATATGCCGTGTATTGTGAAGTAGTGCTGTATTGGAAATAACTGAGATTTATTTCTTAATACACAAGCACATTGAGATTAAAAGAACAAATGCTCTATCTTCCAAATCAGTGAATTATATTTTCCACAGAAATGGTGTGTTGACTCGGGGGAACCAGCTGCACCTCTTTGGTGGCTGCAGGACTGAAACTGGGTTTCCAGTAAGCTCTTGGGACCTCTGAGGCTATAAAAAGAGAGACCCATCCCAAAGCAGAATTGCACTGATATTGTTTTAATTCCTATAACCTCAATTTAACCAGTCCCCTCTGAGATTAGTACTCTCTTTTGCTAGAAAGTCCTGGATAATGAATGAATGCACAAGTTCAAAATACTAGACTAGTTCCAAAAAACAAAAAAAACAAAAACAAAAACATGCATACATTTTATTTTTCAGTGGCTCTTAAGACACTTTATGATACAACAGTTTAGTTGTATTTTGTTCCTCTGCAGCTGTAGGGGGTTGAAAACTAGACCTCCAGGGGAAGAGCAGCATAATGTCGGAGCTCACTGCTAAACAATGAAGACACAGATGAGAAGATTATACCACATTATGCTCGATGTGTGGAGCTACTAACTGTGCTGTCATCACTTGAGTGTATTTAATTTAATTATAAAAGTCTGATGAAGAAGGTCAACAAAACCAAAGATTTCATATCTCTGCAGCTTTCTCATCAATTTTCTCCACTGTAGGCCTCCCAGAACATCTGTCCATCCCGCCTCCTTCCTGTGCCACTTTATCTCAGCGGTCACCTCTGCTCAACTTCCTCTCAGCACATTCTCTTGACTCACTTGAGGTAAATTATGCCAAAGAATCTTTCTCTCCTCTACTCTGACCTCATGATTGGATAGTCTGTGTCCTCTATCCACCACAGGGCCGTCTGAGCCATCCAGAAGCTTTCTATCAATCTCAGAGCTGCTGAGTGAAAACCAAATAAAACCAGTGACCTCCCTGACCTCAGGGGCTTTCAGTCACTTTATGCAGCACCACAGCTTAAACTTCTTTTTTTTTATGATAAGATCAGCAGTGCTACAGAAATTCAGAAACAATTTTCAACCTTCAAAACATCATTCAGTCCTCCAGCACCACCACCACCACATATAAACCTCTTATCCAATATTTTTGCCTAGCTCTTCATTGGTTCATCACCTGCCAATTCTTCGGATCACTCAGAAGCGATCTTCAGTTTAGGGCACATCGTTAATCATTCTTACACTACCGAGCCAAACAAACAGCAATCCCTCTTTGCCTCCTTGTGTCAATAATTTACCACCTCACTCTCTCAGTCTTCTAGCTGAGTGCTAGTCTCTAAAAAGGGTAATGTAGTAGAGCTACCACATGTCTTTGTCCGTCTCCCTTGGTCAGTTGGTCAAAACTCCTGACTGTAAGTTTTCCTCCTGTTTGTGCAGCACGCTATTACAAACCATCTCCTCCAAAACAAATCTCACACAATAAATAAATACATGTGTAACTGCATTCATCCAAACTCTGGTACAAAAATCTGCTCACAAAAGCTTTCACCTAAATCTGCCCAAACTGAGAGCTACTGACAGGTCACATTTCTTCCGTTCTTGTATAGGTGTCTTACAAGGGCACTTTTCAAGCAGACCAGCCTGCCAAACCCAGGTCAGTTGGACTGCCATTCCAAATGAAATAGCTCTGTTGTCTGTGACAGAAGCCCTTAGTGTCCTACATGTCTGGGTGTTTTAATGTTTTGTGTTTTGTTGTCTTGTGCTTCCTGTTTTATTTTGATACTCACCGCTTGTCTCATTCCGGATTCTTCTGCTTCCTGCCCACCTGTGTCTCCTGCCCGCTTGATTACCCTCCTTGTCCCATTGTGTTGCACCTGCTTCCAACTGTTTCTTCTAAGCCTGTGGTTCTGTTTTGATATTTATGGCAGCCGGAGCTGCAACCCCAGCATCACACTTTATCTTGCTCTGTTGTGAATCAACAAATCTTTATATCTGTACTCTTTCACATAGGCATTTTGAGCAAAATGTTTTCTTGGTCTCACTGAAATCTCTTTCAATCTGTAATCCCACCCCCCTGTAAAAGGGGTGCCCCAAGGATTGGTAGTGGGGCTCCCTCTTTTTCTAAAATAGACTTTCTCTGGTCCAGTTATCTGCTTGCACAGCTTCTTACTTATTTTATGCAGATGACACGCAACTGCATGTGCTGTTCCCACCACATCACTCTGCTGTCTGAGAGTACTGTCAGACAGTATTCATATTGATCCTGAATTTTTTTTTTTTTTTTAATTGATTAATCCAACCAAAGTCCTCAGAAACCTGTGTGTCATGTTTGGTGGTCAGCTTCTCTTAGCACATCTGTCACCCAGTTATTTCACTCTGCACTACAACACATTCGCTGCATTAGGCCTTTCCTGTCTCAGCGTGCCACCTAAATAATGTTGTGGCAAAATAAATAACCATATTCCAGCAGAGCAGCGGCAATTTTATCAACCTCCAAAGATATCTTAAAGTCAGAATCTTTTCCGAGGGCTCCTCCAAACACCTATGAGTCCCTGGAAGTCCTGACAAGTACTTATGCCATTTTTGTGCACTTCTCTACCTGATCTCCGTACAACTCTGCCCTGCTGAACAGATTTAGTTAGTACTTACCCCAAGGTCTCCGCTCTGCTAACGCTTTTGTGCTGTCCCTTTTTTTAGTGAGGACCATTGAATAAATCATCTCCAAGAAAATGTTAACGCGTAAATCCAACATGTTCAACAGCTTCCAGAAACTTCCAATGTTTTTTTTATTCATTGAACTTTGATTGCCCCCAGCCAAAAACAACTGTATAGTATACTAATCAGACTGTGCTTTAAATTATTTACTATCATAGTCTTTGTTGTAACCCTTTCCACATGCTCCCTTTGTTTTTTAGCAGGTGTTGCAGTACATACATTTAATCCAGAATGTCACCATTTCATTTGACCTGAACTCCTACTGTATATATAACATGTATTTCTTTGCCACTACTCTTCTCACATGCTTCTTCTATTAGCATGTGATCTGGTTCATGAATATCGGTGTGGAGTGTGGTTTATGCTAGTGTGTGACTTTATGTTTATTTTGATTTAACAGAACAGTTAGACAGTCGTACACAGCAGATTGCTCAATGTTGAGCATTTGCGAAACTAAATTTGATAATTATGCTGCCTTCACCATCTAGACAGGTTATTTAGGAACTCTTAATTGCTCCCATAGTTTCCTTTCTCATATTAGCTTTATTTCCTGGTTTTAATGTCAGGTTTTAAACAGCTGCAGATTGTTTCATTACAGGGAAAAAGCTGAGAGACTTTGATACTGAGACTCTTTCATTAAATAACTGCCCTATTGGCCATTTGTGCAAGCATCTTATTATGGTCTGCAGTTAAATTTTATTGTTAAGTGCCATCTGATGACATTTATATGGCATAGACTAGAAATAAATTTCTCTTGTTTGTGACAATTCATACCCAATGTTTGTGACTCTGACATTTATTACATCTTGTATGGAACAAGCCATGATACAGTACAGAGTATAGACAGTGTCACTGGACCCAGTGACTGTGGTAATTGTGAGGAGAAAAGAGAGAGCTCATGGGGGCTGGATTGGACACATCAGACTTTAACATGGAAGACCACTGTTTGTTTCCCACTTTAAATTAATCATCAATTCTACTGGAAAGCTGCTGAAAGCTACTGGAGGATGAACACCATTCCTCCACGGCATGTTTGGATGATGATGGTGGAGAGTGTTTCCAGACGTGTCCAAAATCTCTCAAAGGTTTTCGACTGGGTTGAGATCAGGAGACTTATTGTCATTCAGCATGAATTAAATATCTGAGACTTCAAACCGAATGCAACCCAAACTATGCCACCAAAAACACCTCCACAGCATAAAAGAGCTTCTTCCAGACTCATACCATCCTCTTGGTGTACACCACACACTCACTTCTCAAGAAAATATTGAAGGATGAGTCAACTGAGGATATCACTTTTTCCACATCTCTACAGAAAGTGCCCATGGTTTTTTGAGACCCATTAATCTTTGAAATGAGGGGTTTATAACCTGCAAACCCTACAGTAATATCCTGTGAACAGACTGACAGGAGGGATAGAGGGAGAGAGAGCACATTGAAGAATACTGAGTAAAAACTTTAAAGAGAACTGCACTGGACAACTGCCTGAAAAACATAAATGAGTCCACACAATCTAAATACACAACGACAAGTGGGCTGAGGTGTGAACATAGCACAAGATTGGAACCAAAAATGTTATTTAGTTTTCTAGCTCCATATAAAGAAATTACATTTTATGCGACTGAAGCTCCACAGGTGGTTCAGGAGTTGCTTCAGTGACTGAGACAGCTTTAAAAAACAATTTGCATGCGGATTAAATGACAGGAACATTAAAGGCATAAGTGCTTGGAAGATGTTCAATGGAAGGTGCTCAGGAGGCATCATAATCTCATGCCTGACTGACCTCAGCTGGCTCCTCTCAACACCAAAGAGCAGCATGTCTATTCCGCTCTTTCAGCTATCTTTGACGCTGAACTCGGCCAACCTGAGGAGAAAACTTCAGCCGCCCACGTCAGCGATCTCTGTCTCTCAGTTACTATCCAAGCATCAAGATCACAGATCAAGATTAAAACTGAGACTGAGCAGTAAATCGAAAGATTCACGCTCTGACTCAGGCCTACACCACAACAGTCTGGTACAACCCCACTGATGGATTGAGATTTGTATAATACATTTGTTTCGTCATCATAACAAAAAGACTGTTAAGCGATGGATTTTTGTTTATTCTCATACATAATGGACTGAAGGACATCCTCACACTTCCATCTACAGGAGCCTTCTCTTGTTTGGTAACACAATAAGTATCACAAGGTTTCTCTTGGTGGAACTTTGGTTTCTGCATATTGTGGCTTCCCACAGTGTTTGTGCCAGCCTTATTATGTAAACTGACGTTCCTGTTTATTTGCCATTAGATGCTGCATCCAAAAGATTATTGCATAGGTTATTACTGACCTGGTTTAATTTGAATGGTGACAGCACAATATGGCACATGAAAGCAGATAATTTTATAAACCAGTGCCGTGTGCTAAGTCAAGCATATTCTCCGGCTTTGTGCCTCTACTTTATATGAGAAATAATCAAGAATTCATTGCATGCTAGAAGGAAAGAAAATTAAGTTTTGACCCTGATATAATGAGAAAGTTCATCTTAATCTCAGTACTCTTCTTTGTTAATAAATCTCAGCTGTTTTAAGAATTCCCATCAACAGGTATTTTCATAAATAAAGGAGTAGAAAAAGAGCCAGGTCTTGTGTGTGTTAATGTTGTTAGTGATGCTGCTCTGTGTTCATTCTGCGCGTTGTGTAAAATGAAACCTTTGACTGCTGGGATACAATAAATTTAAGATAGTTGCATGTTGTTGTTTTTGTTTTTTTTCAATACCTTTTTCACCAGCATTCTGCTGGCAGAATGCTACGTCTACCCTCGTGTGATTCTGAATGAGATGCTCAAAAAACTTGTAAAAATAAATCATTGTCATCCCTGAGGGAAGATCAGCAGTTCATTCCCACAGGGAGCGTCTTTGAAACTCCTCTCATTTTCCATCTCCCATTCCCTCACTCACTCAGCAGCTCATTGGCTCGGGTTTCTTTTCTTTTTCTACTCTATCCTTCCTCTGTCCCTCTCGCCTTATGTTTCTGCAGAATGCAAAGGTTTCAGACTCTCATGTGGCTTCATTAACTATTGAACTGGTGCATCAAACACCCTAAAAGAAATACTCATCAAATGGTCCTACACTTCGGAGGTCTGGAGCTTTTTAGAAACCTCTTGTCTTTACAGAGGAAGCATTTCAGGTATTTTCCATTAAATGCATTTATTTTTTCTGGGGTTTTCAGTACCACTCATCTTTTTAATACTACCACCTGACTGATCAGGTTGAAATCACCTCAAGCTGTCAGAGAGAAGCTGTGCTCTGTGCTGACAGATGTGAACTTTGTCATTTCTCTCCAAGACGTTTCGGAGTGTTTCCAGTCTTGAGATTCTTTTTAATTCCATCGATTTAGAAAATCTTTTATTTTTACTTAACTTCAAAATTTTATTAACATACGGTGTTGAAAATGTTTTAGGACTTGCAGGACCTGTAATCTCTGTACTTCCCTGAACATATCTTGAGGGGATGTATGATTTAAAAACCAAGATTAATGCCAATAAATCAGACAGTCCACGTTATTTTATGGTAACTGCTCATTTCAAATACATAAAAAGCTTAAATCCAGAAAAAAACTTTAGATTTTCTTTCATGAGTCCAAAGTTGATTAGTACAGAGAGGAGAGAGGGAGAGAGAGAGAGAGACAGATAAAATGAAATAGACAGAGAAAGAAGAAGACAAGTAATTGAAATAAATGGTTACGCTTCGCAGCTGAGCCACTTACATGCCTATATATCTCTGTGTATGTGTATGTGTGTGTGTGTGTGTGTGTGTATTTCCAGATAAATAGCATGTGGGCGAAAGGTTCTGGCCCTTTGGCACCACTGTGACAAAATGAAGACAGAGCATTTAGCATGTTTGTTGGCCCCTCTGGTCACAAGTTAGACTCTCCCAAACCCCCACACACTGAGCTGTAGCTCTCAGCACATATGGAGTCATCAGTCAAGTGGCTCGTGATCACAGCTAGTTGTAAAGATTTACCACGTGCGCAGAGGTGAAATTTCCATCACATGTTCCGTTCACAGTTGAAATTGGAAAGGGAAAGTCCAGTATGCACAGCTTTACGCTGCTCTCTCTCAGCGGCATTAACTGCTGACATCTGATTTCTGCCGCCACGGACTGAAGGTTCACAGGGTGGATACGAGGCTGTGCTTTCAGTGCTGGAGTTACTAGCCAATACTACTTGTGCAGGATCACAAGATTGTACAGATACAGCACATTGTCTCAGATGTACAGTTCAACACACACACACACACACACGCATGAACACCCTTTTCCCTGTGGCCTGTTGTGTGTGAATTGATGTGCCGTAGAAGATAAAATGGGCTCCTCCGGGCAGAAACAGCTTCACTTAATTTCTCTCTGTCACCTTGTGTGATGTGAGGACAAGTGTGTACGTATGCGTGTGCTTGTGTGTGTGCGCGTGCGCAAGTGTGACTGAAAGTGTATGTAGGTGTCGGGGCTGTGGGTGAGATCCATCAGCTGGAAAGCAGCTCAGTGTTCCTCCTCTCTTGTTTTACTGTCTAATCCAGCACATCTCCCCCCTTATTTCCTCATTCTGTTTTCTTTCATTATACCCTCCTTCCTACTTCATCATCTTGTCATCCCCTCTCCCTCGAATGTATCCTTCATCCATCCATTTCTTCCTCACTGCTCTATAATCCCATTTTCTCCTCCCTGTCTGACCCTCATCTTCTTCATCATCTTCTCCATTTGTCTCTTTCCATCACCTCATCTTTTTCACTTCGGTTTCTTTCTTTTTTCTCTGTATTTTTCCCTCATCTCCTTTTATGAAGGTAATAAACTGCAACATCTCCATCAGATCATCTGTTATCTTCTATCTCCATACATTTTCCCGTCTCTTATGAATCCTCTCTTTGTCCTCTTTGTTCTCCATTTTTTCTCCCAACACTTGACAGCAATTTTTCTTCTGCCTGCCTGTAAAAAGTTTTCTCACATCCTTTTCATCCCTCTTTTAGATATTCCTTGATTCACTAAGGCTCACTCTTATTCTTTCCATCAGTCTATCGTGTTCTTGCCTCTGTTTTCTTTCTTCCTTTCAGCTGCTGACATGCAGTATAATCAAGCTCTGTTTCATTTACACTTGCCATTAAAGACAAACTGAGCCAGATTTATTTGTTATATCATTATATCTTGAAGTAGAACTTTAACAGTAAATATCGTCTCTCATCAGAATTATATTCTCGCCATTTTGATACCAGGTGAATCTTGATGACCTACATAAAGTGATGAATAGAAATTCAAACATTATTTCAATAGATTTTAATGGAGAAGCATACCACTAAATCCACTGAGCACCTTAAGCACACCTTAATGTATCTGCATGGCATTTTGTTCCTACAAATTTCAGCCATGATCATCCATGAGGCAGGTTTATATGCAGTGTAAAGGAGGTCGGTCGCCACTGAACTCATCACAGCCTCCACTTCTCATCTTACCTCATGTCAAGCAGTGGATTTAAACAGGAAATATATATGTGTGATAGAGATAGTTGATCTGAGGGAGTTGGAAGAGAAAAGTCTGATGGTATTTGGCTTCTGCTATGTGTCTGTAGTGGGCTGTGATGTTTCATCTATTAGTATAAAACCTAGAATTCACATCGTGTTAAGCAGAGCCATGGTCAATACAATAATAATAATAATAATAATAATAATAATAATAATAATAATAATCGTTAACTTACAAGTGGAGACTTAAACGATTGTGGTTCCCGAGTCCAGACCAGGAGGCAGAGCTGCAGTTACACACTCTTCTCTACACTTCAGTCAGAGCGGTTGCCTGCTTAGAATAGAATAGAACCAATGTCTATAGAAACTATGTCTGTCTCCCAACCTCCTAAATTTAGTAGATCTATTAAACCAAAAGTAAACAGAAGAGGAGCTAAAGATGAGAACTTATTGAAATTAAAACTACCACCAATTTGGATCTAAATATAAAAAAAAATAAAATTTGGAGTATTGAATTTTAGATCACTATTATCCAAATCCCTGTTTGTTAATGATCTGATCACTGATCATATTATGGATTTATTCTGTATCACTGAAACCTGGCTTCAGCGGAATGAGTATGTTAGTTTAAATGAATCTACACCCGCCACTAATGTTAACTTTCATATTCCTCGTAACGTCGGTTGACGAGGAGGGGTGAACAATTTGTCATGACAGATTTTGGCCCTTAACTCAGCATCTGCAACAAGCATCAGCTGTGCGGTATGTGTTTGTGTGTGTGTGTGTGTGTGTGTGTTTGTGTGTTCATTCATCTTCAACCGCATCTCCGTTTCTGGTTCGTGGGGGGTGCTGGAGCCAATCCCAGCTCACACTGGGCAAGGGGGGGGGGTCACCCTGGACAGGTCACCAGTCCATCACAGGGCCAACACACAACTGTGTGTGTATGTGTAATGTGCAAAAAGCTGCCAGTAACTGTGAAAACGTGGACTGGCTTTTCATTAATTTGGGTTTTCAATCAATAAACAAGAACAGATTTGATGATGAAGCACTAACACTGATCTCTGTACACAGCACTGAGTGGACAGACGGATCTCCTGATTACTGTAATGGAAAGTCCTATTAAAGCTGCTCAAAGTTTGCAGGGGATTGGATATTTGATGTATGTGTGGTTGTGTAAATTGCGTCGCTACGAAAGACTGATAGTCAGAGTGCCAGCATTCCCTATAAGAATGGGAACACAAGGTGTTGTGTATTGTTGTTGAGAGTTCATTTTTCATTTCAGTCAGTGTACAGCCGCTGACTGTACAACTGAGACAGATTTGACGCTGCAACAGCTGCTGTTGCTGCAATGTACTTTGCTGAGCAGGTACAGTAGGGTGAAAATTTCACACCGTTTTCGATTTATGTCGTGGGACTACAAATAAGTCTGGAGTCTGTCCTTAATTACCCATCATAAACATATTAAATCAGTACATGGCACTTAATTTTGACTTTTAAAGATATAGTAAAGAAGTTGCTTCAAGATTTAATAATGCAATGACATCTATTAAAGAGCTTGCAAGATTGCTGTTAATCTGTAAACTAAGATAAATGCTATAAAAACATGCCTTCAACATGGCGATGATTCAGTCGACTTCAATGTTGAAAATGGCCTCTGGCCTCTAATGTACTGGAGCTGTCTCCTGGGTGAACGCTGTCAACATCTATGTGTCAGGAGTTAAATGAGGGAGCGACAATGCACAGCATTAATGTAAATAGCTGAGTGTAATTGGAAACAAAGCAAAGCTTAATGCATTAAATATTTTAATCAGCCATTTTGTATTCTACACTACTGAGTCATAAATGTGCCACTGAGAGAGATTATAGCTGTAGTAGAGAAAATGAATGCAATGTAGGACATTCATGCAGTTCCTGTCTGCCCTGACATAAAGCACTTATTTCATTTACATTCAGGCTTTTAATCACGGCCATGCAATGACTTCTGTGTCATTTCTAAAACTCAGCTCAGTTGTGGTTAAGCCGCAGTAATATTTCAGATGCACATGCATCATTGCCCGATGCCCAGCTCGGTTATAAGAGGGAAAACTGATGTCACAAAGTGTGCAGCCCCAGCTCATCTGCCCAATTCATCAGAACCACTGGAAGTAAACAGAAGCTTCAGCTTTAGTTTTTCTGCGGTCTGCAGCCCAATTTTTAGACAAATGGGGGCAGAGTTGGAGTTACGGTTTGCTAAACACCAGAGAGGATCAGAGAAAAATACCTGGCAGGCAATAAGACAAAGTGAGGATTCATTACAGTCCTGCCATTTAGAAAATTTTGCATCTTCACCTTTACCACATGCCACTGTGGTTCCTGTGTTCACCTGTATCCTTTGTGCCATGTGCGAGGTTGTTCTCAAAGGCTGCAGAGGTCATTTCCAAAACAAGAAACCACTTCATGGAGGGCACAAAAGTTTTGTGTTTTCAAGTAGAAATCAATAAACCAATCCTAGACCACTTTAAGAAAGAAATTAGTGAAGTCATGGGATACTAAGTACAGACAAGGAGAACAGGTACCAAGACATGGGCGAAACACATTAGGGCAGTGTGTCGCATTGCAGGGAAAACAAGACAGAAGCAAAAAGTAGAAACTAAGTCATTTCAAAATAAAAGAGTTCAAGCAGAAGCCAAAAGCTAAATTCAATACCTGTTCATGGAAGTAGTCCCTTCGCTGCCGATCATGACACCGACTTGGTCGCTCTCAGCAGTATGTTGTCACTTCCCTCTACTCTACTTTCTTAACACCCACCAGAAGACAAGGTGAGTTCAAGCATAAAAAAATCTTATTCTCCTTTTGTCCTGTGAAGTATAGTTGCCTGGACACATTGTAATAAAAATTTTTTTCAGGCCCAGACAACTGGAACTGCTGTGAACTGCCTACTTTGTTCCCATAAGTGAGCCCCAGAATTTGTGACTTGCCTGGATACAGAAACAGGCAGCAACCACTGTCTGTCAGATGCTGTTTAAGTTTGATGTGGATGAAGATGGCCACCCCATCTTTATCCGTTACTCCAGATTTTTGTCTTTCAATCCGGTTATGACAAAACTTACTGAATGAGCCAAGAATTTTTTGCTCACAAGGAAGAATTAGTTTGGCCAGATGAATTTAGTTTTGAGGGCTTTCCATTCTTCCCTTGTTGCTGACTTTGCAAGTCATGCTCCCTGGAGGTCTACCCCCCCCAATTGCGTACTTGTCCTCGCTGCCCATGCTTGACAAGTAACAACGCTTGAGCTAACAAGGACAAGAACAAAAATAGTTCTTCTTTAAAATCGTACACAGGTGCGCTAGAATGTGGAAAAAACCACCACTTAGGGTGTTTACGCTTCTGCTACAACGCCGTTCAGTTGGCTCAGGGGCCCAAACTCAATGGGTGATAGGATTATCACACTTTGTTATTGAGTTAAGGAGAGGGGAGTCTAACATGCACTCTATCCTACTTCAACTACTATAGATCACCAAAGCAATGCAGTCCACCACCACTTATACAGTCACCACCTACAAAGTGATAAATATGTATTCCTTTTAGAACAGCAATAGTTGTTAGTGACCCAAAACCTCATACAGTTTAAGGGTCTAAGAACGTGACTTAATTCATCATTGTGAATGATTCTTGCAGAAATGCTGGTGTCGGGGCCTCATGCAGGGCACGGTTTATGTTCAGACACAACCTACCAAATGAGCAAAATGAGGAATTCTGTGCTCACAAGGGTCAAAAGGGGACTTGGCTTACCTAAGTAGGGGCCATGTAGCCCAGTAACAAAAAGGGGAAGGTGTGATTTTGAGCACACACCCTAAATAAAGCAAATACTTTCCTTTTTGGTCCGTGCTTGTCTCAACATACCTTCCACGGCATCTTTGGAGAGTTGGCCTTTTGCAGTTTTAAGAAAGAAGCTGAGTCTCATGTGCCAAGCATGCACACGAAACATCCTGGCGATATCTGGGGATGGTGCTAAAAAGCATTACCGCATCTAGAAGACCAAAGGGTCAGTGGAAGAATTTTCACACTAATTAACGGTATTTAACTTTCCAGAAGCTCACTGATCAAATATGTCACTTTCCACTTACTGAAAATATCATGTTGTGGTGTATGAAAATAATCGTGTAATTTGAAAGTGCTGGCGTCAAACAACATTGGGTTTCACACATACTAATAAAACGAAATTACAGTTAATTCAAAAGAAAAAGAGACATAAGAAGTAACAAAAAATGGACACTAAATGTATTTTCAACATTAATACTTTCAAACATTTCCCAAGATGATTGTGTTTAGTGTTTTATTTTTACAGTAACACTGCTTTTCCAGCTCAAATGTGATTCACAAAGACATATACACAACACAAATATGAGCATAGAACATAGGAAATGTGTAAATTAAATGTCAACAAGCACACAAATACATGTTTTGAAGCAACTCAAGATCAATGTTGTCCTGCAGGATGCTCACACATGCAAATACAAGTTTTTCCACATTTCCTTTCATCCTCCTCTCAAAAAGACTGAGGTGCATCTTGGGCCCTATTCACTTTCTTTTCAGGACATCTGTGCTGCAGGGAGTTAGCCTCTCATTCTTATTTTCCTTTCTATGCTGGACATCTTGGCCCTGTGCTTGCCTCGTGTTGTCTGAAGAGTCCTATGTGCAGGTTTCCGGACTCTATATAAGCTTGTCTGGAAAAACTGCTTGTCTGGAAAGTGACTTATGAAAAGTCACTTAAGATTGTATACACATGTCCCCTTTTGTGAGTGAAATGTCTCACCAGACAACAATTACTGCTTGGATGATGAGAAGAGGTCACTTTTCACACACATTCACCAGACAACAGCCTTCATACTTCTGGCTTAGTGGGATAATGGCACCCTTAGCAGCTTCTGTGTCCATTTGCCATGGACAGAGCTCTCAGTTAGAAGACTTTTCATAGTTCTCTTGGCAGGGAGGAGGTTTGGGTACCACGCTTCAAGTTCCCACTTACTTGAAGTACAAAATTGCCACAAAATCATGAGACAGAAAAGTGGCAAAACAAGGCAAGTTCAGAGTACTGAGAAAAATAATGTTTGGTGTTTTGGCTCTTAGATAGGATATGCAATGAGTCATTTATTGTGATGACTTATATCAAAGTACATTTTAGTCTATCCCAATTTTTTCTTATTTAGCTACAGGTGCATTTTAATTACGTTCATTTAACTGAAAGAAACTTTATTTTCTTCAGCAGAGCTGCACACAGAGGGAGGTACACAGATGTTTGGCCTATCCTGCCTTCAGTGAGCAAGGCACAACTGCAATTATGCTTATTTGGTTAAGAATTATGCACAAACCTTGTTTTATTTACTATAGTTAGAGTCTAATGTTTTGATTTTTAAACTCATGTTTCATCATTATGGGTGGAAGAGAGCGACAGACTGAGCTCTTAAAAGGTCGCCCAGCCTTCAGTTCAGGTGAGCTACCGCTGCCAAATGATCGTGACTCTCCTCAGTTGCTTTCTGAAAAAAAAAAAAAGGACGTGCGGACATCACTTACTATTTTATGACGACATTAGAAAACGATTTGTTGCATTGTATCAATTTCTAAAACCGCTGTTTATCTCTGTCTGTTTTTTCAAATTTTGCTGGCCATCCCATCTTTCTCCTTGCAAATATTGCATTATGTTTGAGTAAATGTTCAGAGAAGAAACTTAACAATTAATGATCAGAAACACAAACACAATTCTTACCCATATTCTCTTTACCACAAATGCATTCATCCTATGAACAGGCAAACATAGGAACTTAGGAAGACCTAGTGTCAGATATTGCACAAACTTATGTGACCCAGATCACAGCAACATTGCTGTTGGAGAGAAGCTGTCATGGAGTTGGCGGGTATACGCAAATTTCATAAACATGAGTGAACCGGCTGATAAAAGCAAACTAATCTCTGAATGTGAATTGAATCCTTATCAAGTGGAATTATTTGTAGCTGTTTCTGGTCACCTGGCAATTGAAGATTATCCACTACCAAGTGTCTATTTGTTCTGCTTTTTTGTCTTTAACAGCCCCTGAGAAAAATCAAGGGGCATGTTCACGTACTGTGGATTCATTATTTAGCTTTTAGCTGAAAACAGCTGCGTGTTGAGAGCAGTGAGACTGGACCACACCTTAAGACTGAAGGTGGAAAAACCAAAACATTGAGCTCCGAAAGACAAAGAAGTGCTCTGTGAAAGTTAAGGAAGTCAAAGGAGGTCAAGTAATGTAAGCCAATCACTAAGAGTAAGCTCTTATATAGGATTAGAAACTAGAAGGGCTCGAAGAAGATTGCATATCTACAAAGTGTCAGATCCAGGTTATTACAGATGCTCCAGATCTGCACTACATTAAATTGATGAAAATGTTCAAAATGTATCGCAATAAAACTGTTATGGGATCAGCTCAAACATTTTTATGGCTTCTTCCCCAGCAGCGACCTCCAGGGCTGAAAAAATGAAGCCAACACAGAAGTGCCGTAAACTGCAGTTCTTTGAATGGCATTGTGGGGCTTCCTGCAAGAGTGAGTCAGTCCCCATAAAAGGTCCAACTTTACAGCAGAAATAAACACACTCACTCACTCAGTTTACTCCTTTGTGGTAGTTTGAGATTATTGTCATACTATTTCATCAACATCCAACAAACATAATAGCAACAACGATCGTGGTCTGTAACAATGCAAAAGGCTTCGCATCTAGTGGGGATGTTTAGCTGAAGTGACCTCTGTTGTTTGGGATGTTAACCCCTTAACACCGACTGTTCAGCCGAGATAGTGTGTTTATTGCCCCGATGCGGTTCCTGTTTTGTTTCCTGTCAATGTTATGATTCATTCATTTTAAGTTCTATATGAAAAGTTTGATTCTGTTTGAAATTCGATTATAAAAAAGTTATAATAGTTGGGGTTGTAGTCAGGACACTGAAAATGATTTTGTGGCATCAATGAAACCATCTCCATCTCCTGCGATGGGAAAATCTGTTTTATTACTTTTTCATTACTGTTGACCATTATAGCCATACCCAAATTTCTATTTTATGTGCCATAGTCAAATGAACAATCTCCACTTAAGTTAGCATCTCCTTGAAAGCAAAAACACAGCTAATTTATTTTTAAATACACTTGCATACAAATTCAGGCGTTAAGAGGTTAAACTCAGCTTCAAACAACTAGAAACAGAAACAAATCACTCAGAGGGGATGAATTTTGTTTTTCCGATATCGCATGATGGTTAATACATTGTCATATACAGCCTGTGTACAGTGCCATCCTGTGGAATCACCAGCCTCGTGTGCTGTTTGGATGACTTGCAGGCGCAGGCTCTTCTGGCATTCACATCACACAGACGCCAGCTGAAGTAAACGAGCACATGCACATTTTTTATCACGCTCAAACACACATAAACAGAAAAAACACTGAACCTCACTTGAACCAGAGGAAGGTGATCAAACATAAAAGTCCTCAAATCTCAAGTGAAGGATGAGGATGTAACTGAATGAGGTCTGGCTGACAACAAAGGGGGAATACACCCCGAAGACAGCTGACTAATGAGGAACATTTCCTCCACTGCGCTGTGCCTCCTCTTCTGGTGCTTATGCAAAGTATCAATTCTGTGACATGAGTAGGCCAAGTGCTGTCAATCCTGCAGCTCTCCCCACACTGCGACACTGCAGTAGAGGCACAGGGAGCTTGACTGACACGCTCCATTTTCAGGTCTTCAATTACAGTCTCTGTCGTCCATCTTTAAGTCTTTCATTAACATTGGCCTCATCCTCTCTCCCTGCTCATTCTCCACCTGCTGCTCTTTTTACCCCTCTTCTTCTTACCTGTCATCGCTTTAACCTGCTTCTTATCTCCCTCCCTCCCATAAAGTGGAACTGAAATAGGAATTCTTCTCGGTTTACAAAGTACCATGCTCTTTTATGTAATCGGACATTTTTCAATGAATGTAGTTTCTGCATTTCAGCAAATGGTGGGAATGTCCCATTGACAAGGAGTCACTGAAAAATGAAATAATTCCTAAAATATCATTGTTGTGTTAAAAAGAGCAATCATTGTCATCATAGTTGATTTCATTTAGACATGAGACATTGTGATTTTATTGTTCGCTGTTAATAAGTAGGCTAAGCTACAGCTCGCAATTCCACCGGCACCTGTTGTCATCACCATGGTAACAGGTGTGGGAGCAATGTTATTAAACCACATTTCATACCCGTCCAGCTTGTAAAGAGACACTTTGCTCCATTTGTTTTTCTTGCCATTAAGTTTGTTGAAATCATTCAGTCCAGCTGTATAATTGTATTTTTTTATGTATAATGAGTTGGCAGTTGTTGGTCTAGTACAGCCAGTTGGCCCCCACCAAGCCATCCCTTTTATTTTTCAGTCCGCTTTCTGAATAAACAGTTTTTCAATCATAATTGTCTGTTGGTGTCTAATTGAAATCGAATTGTAAAAACGACGTCTGCAGAAACTGGCCAAGCAAACTGATCCACGTGTGCAGCAGTTTGTCAGCTTTTGTACGACAAGGGTTCTCGCTTGCCTGTGTGTTACTTACTCGATAGTGCTTTTTTTTGTTGTTGTTGTTGATCATAAATCAATGCTAATAAAGTTGAAAACTTTCCAACCAGAACAAAAGAGAACAGGCTGCAGCCAGGTCTAGCAGAGGAGAATAACTTTGTGTGGATGCAGCTGTACAACTCAATCAGGCTATTTACTCATGTTTTGTCCTGCTCTCCAAAAATACATCTCAACCCATGTTTTGCAGCCCGATATTTAGACTTGAGACTGTGGAAAATTCAATATGATAGCCAATATGTCAGGAAGAAACATGGTATTACCACGCTGCATACTGCTTCAATATTCACTTTCCATCTAACAACTGCTGAGACAACTAACAGAAATAACGTTGCATTTAAATATTTAAATGGAAACACAAATGCTGGAGTGTCAGTTTGACAGAAGAGCAGAGGAAACTAAACTGGTTGATTCATTAGTCTGCGTCACTCTCTCCCATTTTTCTTTTCCGTCACTTCCTTGTCGTAATAACATCTGTCGAAGTTGGACAGTAACGCGGCATTTCAAGAGACGGATGTATGTAAGAGTGACAGTGCTATGCTAAGTATGTGTGTGTTTTGTGTATCTGTGGGCTCGGTCGTGTTAACACTGCGACAGATGGATAAACCCTAAGACTCTAGTTCATTAGAATGACAAATGGCTACCTGTAGAGTGCGTGGGTGAGAAAAAGTCTAACATTATTAGTCTGTGAAAGTGAACCCATACACACACAGATGGAGGCAACAGACAATAGTCACATCTGTCGCTGGATATTTATTAACTCTATTTATTAAATTTATTTATTAACTCTAACAAAACCAAACTCTGACAAAAGAAAAAAAAAGTTTCTGAGATTACTGTGAACACTGGCACACTAATATCATTACCCATTGTAAGCCCTTGTATTTAATCTGATCTGAGGACGAACATTAGGATTAATATTGCTTTTATTGTGTTTAACCAATTATCTCCCATATATAGAAACTAAAGTTATTTAAAGAAAGTGGATTTTTTTTAAACAGCATTACCAAAATGAAACCTACAAAAAATAATATAAAAATTATTCTTCTTATTCCCAAACTAGAGAAATGCCACAGCGACACTCAGTCTGACAACATTCCTTCAGTTCATAACAGATCAAGTAACAACTTGCTGAAGGATTTTCTCATGGGGTCCCCAAGAAGTATTTGATATGCTGGGAAATATAGCCAGATCCCAGCACGTTTCTTTCTGCCCCCTCCATGCATGGAGGTTATGTTCCCTGTCCTGACTATTGGTGAAATGCATAGTGTATATTTCATGATGGAGATTTTGTTTGAAACCAAACTGCTTTAAATAGTAAGAAAAGAATATTTTTCCCTTTAGAACATTATCCATATATGATGTATCATTAGATTCTGTTGACAGGGAGTGAAAACTTTTTACAGTTTGATCCACGAGGTTGTGAATGAAGGATGGATGGACTATATCTTAAAATGAAGATCTTGATTGCTGCAGGCCATTTTTCAAACCGCAAAAATACTCAAATGCTTTGGAGCGGTGAACTGTTAAACAAATAAAGAAAAGCACATCTGAAGTCAAATATGGTGCTGTAATCGATTTCATACACAGCATGCTTTTTTTTTTTTCATTCAGTAACTTGAATGAAATGATGTACAATACAGAGCGAAGTAGCCAGGATAAGCAAGCAGCCCTGCAAAGAGGGACTGGATTGCTGATTGCTTGGTTTTCAGAAGCAATAGTAGTATTTCTGTTACTCTACCAAGTCTGTAAAGTTCCACTCACACAATGGCAGAAGAAGCAAAAGGAAAGTAGGATAGTCCACACACATACACACACACACAGCGCATAAACAACCAAAATAGAGTGCTGCACCACTGATGTATTTCCCTAGGCCAACCCAAAAGATTCTTCAGTACATTATTATCTACTTTTGTTGTGTTATATACTATGTTGTGCAGTTGCAGTCAATTTGCGAACAGCTTGTTGTCGTGTCTGTTTTTTTCTGTCCACCAAGTGGATACTATCATTAGTGTCAGAAACTCCTGATATGTCAGTCTGAATTAACAGTCAGCAGTTAACGCCAAGGTTTTCTAAAACAATGTGAAGTGAACCTGACAGGACATGACTTAGTGGATTTTTTACTGACTTTTACTCTCAGTCGAGTTAGCATCACTTCACCCACTGCCAACCTGAGAAAAAAAGTCCATGTTTACAGAGCCTCTGCTGTCAGAAAACAAACAAACAAGCAAACAAAAAAATATGTTTTGTCCCTAATCCTTCAGCCAATCTGTTTCCAAATCAAACAAAAGGACATAAAAAATAACAAATGGAAAAATAAAGAGAATGTTGTAAAAGCATAATGATGGTACAGTATGTATTTTTCATTCAGCGGTCAGAATTATAATTGAAATTGAAAGGAAAAGACAACTGTTAAGTCAAAATACTTAGCCATTAGTGCCGCTTAATTTTTTAGATTTGGAGAGAAAGAGACAGACAAAAATAAGATGAGTTAGAGGGAACCTAAGCACGAAGTATCTGCATATGGTTAGTGTATTATTGATCAGCCCTAGCTGGGAAAATGTGGAAGGACAAAAACACATTATTGTCAAAACTCCTCGTATTAGGATGTGTGTTAGAGTGTGAATAGAACTGTATCCTTTTTGTTATGTAAGTGTACTTCATCTTAATCTTCTCAAAGTTGAACACATTTTGGTTTTAAATATACATTTCTGTTATATGTTGACTTGATGTTTTGTCTATATCTTAATGTGCCAGCTCATCCAACACTCACACACACACGCAGATACACAGAGTAAATACAGGCTTTGCTTCAAGTGATTTATCAGTGATGACAACATGGCTTCCAGTTGCTTCTCAAATGTCCCTTTCTGTCACTTCAGAATTGTCTAGTGGAGCATAAAGTGTGAGCACATGGAATGTATGTGTGTGTGTGTCTGACAGTATATATTTTTTGCAGCAAGTTCGCATGCATGTTTCAGTCTGAAAGATTTCTTTTTATGTTTATCATGATGTCAGGGCGCACGCAACCATTAACAGCTTCGTGTTGCAGCATCAGTGGAGTGTTTGCGTGTTTGTGTGCGATCTGCTGTTTTAAGCATACGAAATGTGACAAGGGTGAGGTTACCACTGGGTAACACTTTCCTATGCAAAGCCACGCAGAAGATCCTTTCAGTTTTAAATCAACATTCCTCACAGCCTCCTTACTTCTGCTCTCCCGTGGAGTGTCTTCTTAAATCACATTTTTCACTGTACACAGTATGTGTAAGATGTGAGATTTGCAGACTATCATGAAAAGCAACAGAGTCTGCAGTGGTATAAAATTTGATTACAGCGAGGTCTGATATATGGTTTATGGTTTACCGTATGGACTCCTGCAAAGATGTTGATGCTGAGATCAACAAGTTCATGACCAAGAGTACATATGGTAACAAAACGTCCCGCTTTAAATAATTCAAAATTGTATCCTACAGGATTTTTGTCATTATAAAACTGAACTAAGTAAAGGTCAGGCGGACTACATTGGAAAATGTACAACTTCAATACAACAGCGGTGAGTTTACTGGAGGCCACTGCAACAGATTTCATTACCACAATGATTTCCCGTCAAGGTTGGCTGACCAAGGTTATTAAAGAACCTTTGAACACCAAAGTTTCAGCAGTGGCCTGTGTTGTCTCTAATGCAACATATAGCTCCGCATAGCAAGGAATTATTTGAACAAGGAAATGAGATTGTGAGACTTTACAGAGGTGGAGCCTAAAACACTTAAAGGACATAGGAAGCACAGGAGGAGACGCACCACCATTAACAGAATCTTGCAGTGGATATCCTCAAATAATGATGCCATTTGTTATGTGAAAAACCTTTTATTGTAGGAGGGAGGGGTCAGTGCTTCTGAGTCGGCTCAATGATCATCGGCTGAAATTGATGTTTCAGTGACTGATTGGAAAGTGAGGAGTTCAGCTCAACAGTGAAGAAGAGGAAATTTAGTGCTCACATAACTGAAATAAAAGTCCAGCATATTTGTTGTTGACCCGGTCAAGACTATCACAGTGACTGCCAAGCATGGAGGAGGGAGTGCTCTGTCGATGTTAGCTCGATTTTGGTTGTCAGTGTGACCTCACAAAATCCTTTATAGACAATTCTCAAGATAACATTTCACACAAGTGGATTATATTTTAAATGACTCAAGAGAAGCAAGAATGTAATCTAAACAAAGTCTGAGTGGAACAGGCATACTGTACAACAGCAGGGTGGTTATTGCGCTATAATATAAAAGGTCAAACACTCCAGGCAAGAACGGCAGGCGGGAACGGTTCGAGCAGAAATTAAGAGGTTGGCAACAGAAAGGCAAGAACTTTAGAAAACAAAGTGAAGGAGCAAAGAAACAAAAAGAAGGCAGACAGGGAGCTGACATGGACAGATGGGAATAACTGAAAGAAAAGTGGTAAAAAAAAACCCCAAAACAAAAACAAAGATGAGAATTTATGTTTCTATCCATTTTCTCCTACTAATCTGGGGTCAGGTCATCTCTTTATCAGTAATATTTTCCAGCGCCTCTTGGAGGCTTTTAAAGTGTCCCCAGGCCAGAGGAGATGTATAATCTCTCCGGTGAACTTTTGGTCCACCCGGGGACGTTCTTCCAGTTGGACATAGTGGAAGATCTTGTCGGGAAGACGTGCAGTGAAGCCCTTTAATGGCCTCCTTTCAATTTGTGATATTACAGCGCCTTAACCTCTCTCAAAGGTTAAGCCCAGATTTCAGCTGCATACATTCATAATCTCAACATCCAAAGTTCACATCTTGGTCCTGAGGTGAAAAATCTACTTTGTGCTCATATCATCTGTTCGGGCAGTACATACACTAACTGTGTGTGTGTGTGTGTGTGTGTGTGGTTAATGGGAATTTAATAGCCTGTTCATACAGCTGTATGACTACATTTGCATGTTATATTCAATTAGGCCAAATGGATTATTGAACTCAAATCTTATCATTAGCATGATTAGTATTTTAATCTTTTCTCCTCTGTGTTTCAGTCTCCCTGTGCTTATCTGCCTTTCTATTTCAATTCTTCTCTTTCTTCCCCGACACACTCTTTTCTTTACAGTGTACTGTAATTTTTTTTTTTTTTTTTTTTCAGGGAGATTTGGCTTTGAAAAACATTCCATCTGCAAAAGTTCTGACACTACTGCAAGTACTCTTACTCTGAGTTAATTGATATTAAAGCTTTTTGACAAAGCATGATGAAAAGCCATTCACTCTGCTCATTTGAATGGCCCCAGGTATTGTGCTTGCTATCTTAACATAAGTGTAATTAGACTGCAGCTAATTTGGCAGCCTTTCAGAAGAACTCATCAGACAGTTGCTTGCTGGGTCATAAACTGTCTTACCACAGCTCAGTGGAAACACGTGGCTAGACGAGAGGTGCTGCTAAAACTGTGTGAAGAATTATTTGGGAGAGATATTAGAAATATGACAGAAACCTTAGGGGAAACGGTGCAGGTCAAGATGGTCTAAGCTCTTAGAGAAACAAAAAGCATCAGCGAAGCATCAGAGCAGTCGCTTATTTGCTCTGGCAGCACCCGGGCCGAGAGATGACTCATCTGCTCATCTGAAGAAACTCATGAATTGGTTTTGATCAGGTAAGAAGTCTGATAGAATGTCAAGAGTTCAGTACAAATCCCTTAGAGCACAGCAAACTTGTTTTTGCATTTTCTCTCAGTGACTCAAAAATTGTTTTGTGCAAACTGGCTGCATCTCTGTGATTGACCTTTGAGTGTATTTTAGCTAATTTAATCAGTTACATGGAGAGCCAACCTAGAAGAACAGGAAAATCTGGTCTAAAATGGTTGTCTGAAATAAACCATCTATTCACTTGCATAGATTAATGACACATTTACTCACATTTCACAATTTTCTTTGAGAAAATGAGATGAAATACAACAACTCATGGATCAATATTGTGTGTTTGTGGTTTAACGATTTATCATTTACACCCTCTGTGCATGTTGTTGAGGAGAACGAAAAATCACTGACTAATGTAAGTAATGTTGAAAACACCTGAATTCTCATAGAGAATCACATTTATTCATCAATCCTGTCTGAATACGATTTAATGCTCCCTTTAAAAGACAATTTGTACGTTTTTTCTGCTGCCCTAAGTGTAGAGAGCACATTCCCGCCAAATATGTCACATGACAAGAGCTTTAACTATTGTTGCCTTTACAAGACAAGAGTGCCCAACAGGCCCTCCGAGCAACAACCTCATCTGAAGGACAGATCGATGTGACTCGCTGTTAAAAAGTGACATAACAGACCAACACTAGCTGGTTAGCATCCTACAGTAACCCTACACCCAAGTTGCAACAGAGACAAGAGTTGACAGTAGTGTTGCTGTAAACCACTGGAAGATAATATTTCTCCTCCTCAGGTAGGTAAGGGGAGGAAGAAAGAGATTGTTATTTTTATTTACAAGCTCCACATTTCTATGGATGTGATGGGAAAGTACCATAAACCAAAGCCTATTTCAGTCTGGGCTGTCTTAGCGCTGCTGTATCAAATCTTAGGAGTACATTACAGCATATCTCTTATTGTTAGTAGCCGTAATGGCAGAGCATTGCAGATAAAGGTTTAGGGGCTTCGGGTTTACTGTAGGCCAAAGGAGAAATATGGGGCAGGGTATGGGAAGTGTGGTGAGGTCCAGCTTGAGGTGATCTTCAAGTCAAGAAGCAGCCTGGTTCAAGCACGGGGAGAACTAGGGCACAGGAGAGCAGGGAGATTAACAAATGCAAAACTGCCAGGGAAGATACTCAAAATAGACAGAGCTACTGAGCACATGACAGAGAATACTGCTAGGTCGATGGAACTGTTCGGCATCCAGCGAAGGGAGAGCCGGTGAACATACACAGGAAGTGATGAGCCAATAACTATAATAGTATTGGTGTAGTGGAAATTTTCTATCTCCCAGGTGAGAGAATGAACATTGTCAACGCGGCCAAGCTTGAACGATTTAAACAAAACACAACGCGGATTACAAACAAAACAGTCACACAAGCAAGCAACAAGTCAGTCATATTTATTAACTAGTCAGCTGAGTAGGGACAGCGTTCTTTCTCCCAGGTGGGTTAGAGAAGTCTGACAATTACTCTGTGGCTTGAGTTTAGTTTTATATATATAGTATCTGGGGAGATCAAAACATCTTGGTAGTTGTTTGTCTATTGTTTCTTTCTTTTGTCTTACCATTAATGGCTGTTGTCGCTAATTTGAGCCATACCTAAATTTATATTTATTTTATGTGCTATAGTCATTTAATTTAGCATCTGCTTGAAAGAAAAACACAAATTATAATTTTTTTTACACAATTGTAAATAAATTCAGGAGTCAAGGGGGTTAAGCTCCATGCCCCCTAACTCAGAAAGACAAATGCTGTGTAAGTGTTATGTTGCTTCATAGCACAGCTCTGTCTTCATCATCATGGATAGATGTAAATCTTGGTCTTCCGATCTTTGCGTCATAGCTGAGTTTCTATCCTAGTGCATCTACTATTTAAACAACTGAGGAAGCGGTCATTTGTAGCCTCGAATTAATGTCTTCCCTAAAAGATTGTTTTAAAATAATAACTTGACATTCAAAGACACATTCACACATAATGTAAGCACTTCATATATAGCCGTACTACTACCAGACGTTGTACAGCCACGATATCCTGGCTATGTTTTGGACGGTCATTGGTGTCGATTAAAAAGTCTGAGATATTTTTGAAACAACTATGAACAGACCCAAGTTGAAAGCGCCAGCTATGCAGATTTGGAGAGCATGTGAGAACTGGCAGAGCTATTATGTCCTATTCTGCTATCTAATAAGGATTTTGCTGTACTCACACAGGCCTGCCAACCCAACACACACTTGTTCACAACTGATCCACTCAGCGAGAAGAAGAGTCTTATTTTAAGTGAGCAGCAAATTAATCAATGTTTGAAATGCAGACCAACACCTCATTGCAATAAAACACTGGTAAACAGATCTCTAATTTATAAATTGGACCCTCTCGTGGCAGATTATATCATCAACAATAACGGGCTACGTTACTTGCAAAAAATCCAGAATTACACAGTTTAATTTTAATATTTTCTCTGTAAACTGATGTCTTCTCTCTGCCAGGGATCATTTATGAGGTAACAGAAGCACCTTGTTGTAACATCATTGGTAAGACTTTAAATTCAGTTATGACCTGATAAATAAATAATGAATGAATTCTACAGCAGGACTGTCCTGCAGAATAACTACAGAACAGTTTTTGGGAATGCTGTCTAAAAGAAGAAATCCTAAGATGATAAGTACTTGATGATTTAGCTTTAAAATGCTTTCCAACAGTTTTGGGGAACATTTATATCTGTTAATGTTAATAATGCAAGGATAAAGTTTGATATACATATAATACATTTTGAAGGACTTAAAAGACAAAGTTTAAGAAATGGACTTGACTAAAGATATCAGAGAGAAGACACGTCTGTTGATATAACACATGGTCACATTTGACGCTATCGCTAAGACATTTGCATTCATGTATCTTTACTGGGAAACTCACTGACAGTTAAGTCAAACAATAGCAATCAAAGAGGATGTTTGAATTACATTTTAACTTGATTCCTCTGTGGGCAGCACAACAGCATTGTGGTTAGGGCTGTTGCCTCACAACAAGAAGGTCACAGGTTCGGTTCCGGGCCTGAGGCCTTTCTGTGTGGAGTCTCCATGTTCTCTCCGTGCCTGTGTGGGTTTCCTCCAGGTACTCCGGTTTCCTCCCACTGTCCAAAGAAATCATGTTTGGGTTAATTGGTGACTCTAAATTGCCCGTAGGTCTGAGTATGAGTGTGAGTGGTTGTTGGTCTCTGTCTGTCTCTGTGTGTTGGGACTGGTGACCTGTCCAGGCTGTACCCCACCCTCACCCAGTGTGAGCTGGGAGTGGCTCCAGCACCCCCCAACGGATAAGCGGTAAAAGATGAGTGAATGAATGTATGATTGTTGGAGAGGAATTTAAGGGGTGTGGGTGGAGGATGGGACAGATTTTTGAGACAGAGTTTTGGATAAAAGCCTGATATGTTGGGGATTGTTGAGGCTTCATGTTATCTGCCAGGGATGGAGCTCACAGCAAAACCCCTGACTGCCTGCAAAGTATTTTTGAATTACATTAGGGGCACAGAACAGTACTGAACAGACTGTGTAGAACGATTGGACATTGCACAACTGGCATTCGCACATATAGTGGACGGAGGATGGGAGTAGGATGAGAGTCTTGGAGGACATAAGCTGATTTAAGGCAGTCATTTCACTATGGGAATATATTTCATTGCTTTGTAACTGAGTTGATTGGAGTTTGGTGCCTATTGTTCATTAGAATACAGAAGACAGTCATAACAAGGCAATCATAGCGGTGGCCCTTCGGCCACCTCTATAAGTATTCAGATGATACTGCTATTGTGGCGTGTATCAGGGATGAACAGGAATCTGAATATTGGATAAAAGCTCTCTGTGACTGGAGTCACAAAAACTGCCTCTTACTGAACAACTCTAAGACAAACAAAACAAACAAAATGATAGCGGATTCCCAAAAGTCCACGCTTCCTCTTCAGCCAGTGAGCTTTGGTGGAACGGACTTGAAGGTTGTGCCAACCAACAGGTATCTGGGAGCAAGTTAGGCTGGTTCCCTAACATAGATATCCTCTATGAAAGGGGTAGACCCGTCTCTTTGTCTTAAGGAGGCTCAGATCCTTAGGCATCTGCAGAAATATGCTGCTCATATTTTACTGGACTGTGGTGGCAAGTATACTGTTCTATGCTGCCAAACAAAAGTCTGCAAGGAGGTTGCACAAAGTGGTGGAAAGAGCTGGCTCTGTGATCTGAGCCATATAAGACACTCCTGGGGGCTGTGGCGGAACGATGGACACAGAGGAAGGCAGACTCTATCTTAAAATACTCGGACCATCCACTTCATAAAATCCTAGTAGATCAGAGAAACCCTATCACTGGACAGTTATTCCATCTACGATGCAGGACGGAAAGATACAGAAAACCTTCATTCCTCCTGCCATCAAACTTTACAACTCCTTAACTTTTAGAAGACAAGCAACAAGAAAGGAGAATCTCTGTCCGGGGTTTAATAAAGTTTTTTTTATTTTGATTCTGAATGTGAGCTGCATAAATGTCTGAAACAGTGGTGACTTTACAGTTGATTTTTGAAGCAGTGCGTGCTGTAATGTCCAGGTGCTTTTTCTGCTGAACTATGGAGTTTCCTTATCAAACAGATATATATAAGGTAAGTGCGTTTTCAGTGACTGTTCCGTAGAATTGGATCAACCTCATTCCCGAAACTCCAGCCTTTTTGACTTGGCACAAAAAAAAAAAGTCTATTGTTTTTAAATATCTATTTTAAGCATCTAAAAAACAGAAGGGCCTGGTTGATAACAAAATTCTAACTAGATGTATCACTTGTTTCTTAGCAGTAAAGATAGCAAGATAAAAATGTACCTGTTACAAATGATGACATGGACAATTTAGATTCTGACCAGTACCATAAATGTATTTAAAGCAGCAATAGATTAATGGAATCTGACTGTCTAGTTGTATTGTAGAGGATTTGTTGGCCATCATTAACATTCATTTAGAGTTGCATTGCTGTTCAACTGAACTGAACCCATCCACTCCTCTTCTAACTCCATTTTGTTTTGCACCAATCCTGAGAGAAAAATCTGACTGTTATGACCCCCTAGGGCTCAACAAACAGGGCCAGCAGTCACATGAGCAAAGACAGAGTGTTTTTTATTACTCAAAGAAAAACGCAAACACAGTAACTAACCGGCAATTCAAAAAACATAGCTTCAGAGCAAACAAACCTAAACTAAAGGATGGGTTGGCAAAAAAAGAAACAAAAAAAGAATCAAATCAAATCAAATCAAAAGAAGGAGTGCCAAAACCCATCAAAATGAGAGCTTAACCACAACAGAATGCACAACAGGTGCATCGCCGTAGCTTAGCTGGTAGAGGAGAGAGAGAGAGTGCTCACAGGATCTAGTCCTCTTTATGGGCCGTGCCGTCAATCAGCAGACACCTGAGGTCCCTCACCTCTGCAGCTCGATGCTTCATTATGTTCATTAGTTAGTCACGAACCATGTTAACTTCTTCTCTCTTGGTGCTCATCTGGTAGTGAAAAATGGCTCACAACAATTGTTTGCTGCAGCTATTCAATAGCTGGCCAGCAATGAGAGATGTAAACAGCTTTAGAACTGCCATAAAACCAAAAGCTAGGAGCTGAAAGATGCTCTAAAAAGCTCTGCACAGCTGCAGGGGTAGGTGATAAGTTCCTTTGGGTTGTGACTACGAGCAACACATCCACAATGCACAAAAACATTTGATCCTTTGTTAATGTAAAAAGCGTATAAGCCGACACTTGCCAAGTCCAAACCCCAGGCCATTGCAGCCAAATTGCCGTATGTTCATATTGTATTATCAAGAAGTTACCTTTGTTGGCAGCTGAAATATCTGCTGTACTCAAAGTCCCTCAGTGACCGCCCACCCTCCTACACTTCAAGTCTATAGGGGAAAAGTAACAGTGGTAGTGAAGCCTATAAGTAAAGTAGAACCTAAGCCCCCCGTGGCCAAAGCTACATTAGATCTAGCTCAACAGGGATCTAAAAAGCCTCTTCGATCATTATATCTACTACACACCGATAGACTTAGTGTTCAGAATTTGAGCTGGCATGACTAAAACTGCACTTTCCTTTATTAGGATGTGCATATAATGATCACTCAATTCACACGTGGATACATGCAGGCTAATTGACTATAATGATTATAAGGTAGATAGATGTGGTTTTGTGTCTCTAAGCAACCATACAGAAACCCGAGTATTCATTGCACAGTAAAATGTTAAACTAAACTGGCTGGATAAAAAGCCATTCCTCCCACTGTGCCTTCCTTTATTTCTTGAATACAGTCTTTTTTTTTTTTTTCAACTGACATCCATCCCATATCCCTCTCACTTAATCTATCTCTTGTCCCTTTTTTCATTCCTTTGTCTTCCCTCTAGACTTTATGTCCATGCAGTGTTATTGATCTCTAATTGAGCCGGCTGAGGTGGGAAGACACAAATTGGGTTTGAAACTGTCCGCTGTGTAAATGTCATTTTTGATTTTGGCTTTTGTGTAATTACCCTCTTCCTTTATTCTTCTTCCCTCTGCGCCTTTTTACTGTACAAGGCATGAATAAAATCGAAGGCGTGTGGAGAGCAATATAATAACAGATGCTTTGTCTTGACTTGCTGTATGCTAACCACAAGTAAATTCAGGATTTTTACTATGCAGTGGCAAAAACGCCCTAAATGACTTACCTTTTATTTGATTGAACAGTTAGGTTTAAAAATCCTGCATATTATGATCCAAGCCAAATTTAATGTTACTGTGGAGAGGAAGAAAACTAGCTTTGGAACACAACTCATATCAGTATTTGAGCATTAAGATTGGTGATTTTAAAATTCTATAAAAATTCTGTACATTGTCAGGAAGGCTGAAATTAGCTATGGGCCACCAAATTTGCTTTTTGTATCACAATGTAAACAAGTCAAGAATGGAGACTTCTGTAACCTATAATACCACAAGAAGAGGTTCTAACTTTTCTTCTCCCCTACTGCTAATATTTACTACTGCACATTTAGAACTAGCAGGTTGCAGTCATTGTATGTTTTCTGTGTATTTTGTTTGGTGTAGACCTGCTCTATGTGTAAAGTGTCTTAATGTAACTCGTGATTTGGCGCTTCATAAATAAATTCGATGTGATTTGATTTGACATAGTCAACTGGTTAACTGGCTTTCTACGTAAAGCTACAGACGTATCTTTGACTACAGCTTCTTTGACAGTCACCTAGCCCTCCCCAAAAGTAGGTCTACTGACAGAAAAGATGAATCACGCGCAAAAGCCAACTGGTTGGCCTCTTTCCTTCCCATCCTGTTAATCATGTTTGTATGTTTCTCTTCGGCGTTACAGCTGCTGTGTCTGCAGGCATTTAAACAACCTGCTGATTTCAGTAATGAGTTCATCTGGTCTAATGGGTAGAAGCTTGCATGGCTTCACATGATAGAAAACATTTAATTTACTTTACATACAGTTAATGTATTGAATTTTGACCTTATTACTGGGAGCATGGGGATTACATTTTTCTGAAGAGATTGCAAGCCACTGGAAAAATACTGTATGTAATATACTGGAAATATGGTATCCATTTTCATACTGAGAGTATGATGGGATGATCGACTCTACTCTTGTCTGAAACATAAAGCCAGGAGGCTATTGGCTTCATTTAGGCGCTGTGAAGACACTGTGCCTAAAATGTTTACTTTGCTATAAAAGTGAATGTTTATGTCTGTGTTAGGATGAAACAACGTTTTAGCTTCAGGCACAACAAAATGCTAATATTATCTTTACTATTTGCAACAGAATGTGGTGGTTCTAGGTCTTGTGTCCACTTGCGTCAAGTGTGGCTTTTCAGAATGGACACCATATTTTTTATTTTTATCATCCCCAAGGAGTTATCATCAGTATTCAGGTGCTTGAACCTGAACCCCCTAACTGATGATGCACACCTACAGAAGAAATATTACAAAAATCTACACACACTGCCACACAGCCATTTAGCAACTTGCCTTAACTGCTTTGTAGCGCAATATTTAATACTTTACTGCTTATGCACAAGCACTAATATAGTTGAGGTTGCGGAGGCATTAAAGAATAAACCGTTCTGCAGACTGTGCTTGCAATTAGGTTTCAGTTCATAAAGACACAAGGAAAGATGATCATCACAACATCAACACATTTAATGGTTCTAAAATCATATTTGGTGCTTATATTCCATGTCTCAGTTGTCTTATTGTTAGAACATTATGTTTTATTTAAGGTATTGGCCAAACTTTTCCACAACATCTAAGGAGTATAATTTGCTGTAGAAGTTTTCTCTAAGCCATCTGTGACTTCTATTTAAACTTTTAAATGAGCCAAACTTTACCCAGTTTAAGACAAAAAGGCAAACAAAGTAAGAGAGACAGAGATCGAGAGTGAAAGTGACAGTAAAAGGGGGGAGGAGTGACGCAGATATCTTTAGCTTGGACAGGCAACATTCAGTTTCAGTTGTCTCCCTCATCCTGATTCTTTTCCCCTTTGGTTTTTCTCACGAGAGCTGACAAGTGGAAACAAAAGAGAGACACTGACAGCAGCACAGCGGGAGGCCCGGATGTGAGTTCATGAACACATCTGTGCGGGGATCTATCATTCTCCTTAAGCTTGTCATACCGTTACTCTATAGAAGTTCAACTTTGCAGTTCTAAATGAGGGATAATAGGTGCCTATGCCAGGTTTTCATTGGTCTGAAATTACACATGAAGTAAATGTGAGCGTCTCTGTAAACCTAGGAGAATGAAACTACCGAACCACTCCTGAAACTGTCAAAGTTGCTGGGAACACCTCAGGAACCCTCAGAGTCAGGCTGATGAAGTGAAGTCAAACAGGCGTGTGGATGGACATGCAGACAGGTACAGGCAACGGGACAATACATGCAGCTAACAAGTACATGGGGGGAACTGACAAGGAGCTGGTGATAATGGCAGGTTTAAATAGTTACCAGGGTGATGAGGTAACTTGGAACAGGCATGTGAATAGGGGTAGGGTGAGCAGGTGGACATGTGAGAGGGTAAATAATCTAGGTGACGTCCGGTGGGCCGGTGAAACACTCCAAGTCTGAGGAGATGAAGGGTAGAATATCACCATGGAGAAGTAGGTAAGGGGCAGGATACAGGACCAGTGGGGAACTGGTGAGCATATTTTGACAGATAGTTTGTTTTTCTCTAGATTTTCCCGGCTCAAGTCGTGAGCTCCCTCTCACTCACAAACCGAGATTCCATAATAACATCTTGAACTATCTCCATCTGGCAGCACTGAAGTATCAGGGCTGCGACCTTTTATGCCTCTAAACACTCATCCAGGATATCTTAAAAAAAAAACCAAACAATTAAGTAAATTGATGGATTTTGTCAAGCTCAGTGGGACTATTAGGACTGCAGCAGCAAAGGTCCGAAGTCAGACAGGAGCTGACGCTGACACTAATTGGATATAGTGGGTGTGTTCGGGTACACAACTGTAGCCTGTGTGTGTGTCTTTGTGTACTGTATGACTGTGACTTTGGTCTATGATTGTCAATGGGGCTCATGTTGAGACAGTATTTAATCTTTTTGTTTCATTGAATTGAATTAAAATAGCATACAGTTGACAATAGTTTTACCGTGTGTATGTGCATGTGCATGTGTGTGTCAGAAACAGATAGATACATAGATTTATGAAATAAAGGGGCCGATTCTGAGAACCTCTGAGTCTCATCTGTGTGATTAATGCTCCCTGTCAAACTTTTAGCTCTTCCTTTTCAAAAGGAGAGGAACTATTTATTTTCCCAAAGATTATGTTGATGCCCTTTCTCCTTTACATTGTAATTCAAAGTAGTTCATTGTGACAGGGAAGGAGAGCGAGGGTGAAGTGAGGATACTTGTTCTTAAAGACTATGAGCAATATTAGAAATTGTGAATTTGTATGCAGCGTGTGTGTGCATGAGAAAATGGCTGACACTAGTGTTGCTAGAGGCAAAAGTTCAGTTCCCTCATGTTGAAAAGTCCTAGCACAAGTTAGTGTTTAGCCGGTTACCATTTAGATGTGTAAATACTGATGCCACATCTGGCTTGTGATGTCTCTTTCACCACCATATCGCAGCGAGGCTCCGGCCAGTTCGGTCACTAGAAAACTACACGAGCCAAATGATAGCACTGGCTCATTTCAGGGTTGTTCTGAGAGACAAATTTTTGTTTTCAACGCATATGAAATAACTGTTACAAACGTCTGAACTTTCAACATCCATAGAAGGAATATTTCTTTTAAAACCAAGTTTTCAGGGGAGGAACTGAGCCGCTGTTGGCGCTCAGGTTCACTGTGCTATAAATTCTTGCCCGAGTACATACACAATATTCCATTTTGCAGAAATATCCACCAAAAAAAATCATCAGACAGACAGATCGGTGGCTTTAAAGCTGTAATTTAACTCTACCATAACAAAATATCTTTCTAAATAAATTTTAACAAAGAAAAAAAAAAGGAATAAACTTATATCGATGGTGGTTTTCTTGTTGC
Organism: Remorina albescens; assembly: GCA_034769265.1. Lineage (NCBI taxonomy): Eukaryota > Metazoa > Chordata > Actinopteri > Carangiformes > Echeneidae > Remorina > Remorina albescens. Next base: position 16,449,096 of record CM068488.1, on the reverse strand, counting down.
TGCAGTTGAACATCTTATTTTATAAAAAAGGAATGCCGTGTCACAGATGTGATGTTTAAGCACTACTGATTTGTTTTGACGGATATATTTTCAGGGCAAGGTAATTTATGATGGGACCATGTATCTTATTTTGTAATATATGGCAAATATTTCACAATGTTCTGCCACAGTCAACATAAAAATGATTTCAACTTTAAAAAAAGCTTTTCTGTCAGGACTTGCATTATTAAACAACACTATTCCAACAGTAAAGATGAATCTGAAGGGAAGAAGAGATGGTACAGCGAGGTTGTACAGAAAAAGGAGAGTGGAAAGTTGCGATGTCTGCCTCCAGGCTGTGGAGAAGACAGACACTGATGCCATTAATCTGATAGAGAGAAAGAGAAGATGGTTTGAGAGAAAGAAATGAGTAAAAGTCTGAATAAAGGAGGATGGAAGCATCGAAAATAGACTCGCTGGGAATCTCTCAGGACTTTGGTGATCATTTTTCTTGTTCCGCCACAATGAATAAGAGCTGGAGCTAATGTCTTTATGTATTAGCAGAGACTCAAGGATCAGGGATGCAGGGACATAGAGAAGGAGAACAACGAAGTACCAGGAAGAGTAATTATATGAGACATGTCATAGACGGTGGGAACGAGGAGGTGAATAAAAAAGGAATAGTGGTTGAGTCAAGTGCTGCAAGGGTGGAAAGGCAGGAGGATGTATAAGGCGAAAACATGCACTTTATTGTAAGGAGATTCCTGAAAGGCCGCGTGGAATGATATCTGTGAGTTACACCCTGTTTGGTGACTCATTCTCAGAGTGACAAAGGAAAGTATGTGCATTTTGCAGTTGCAATAACAGTTCCTACAGTCTTACCATTAGGACATGTTCTTAGTAAATAAAACTGTCAATACAGTGAAATACTGCAAAGTTAGCTTTACATTACTGACCCGGGGCTATGGACGCTCTAAAGCACTACCATCACTACCGCAGAGCTCTCCAATGTGTTGTACAGTACAGCTCTGCTCCAAAAGCAGGATCAGAACCTTGCAGTGCGCCCATTTTGTGCCAGTGCTGGAGTCCAGTAAAGGCAGAAAGTGCATTTCAGATGATGATGAAAGGACCAATCACAGTTGGGTGTTCAACCAATCAGGGGGCTCACTAAAAAAACCCAAAAAAAACCAAAAAGAAATTAACTTAAGCATGAAGGCGTCACTGAGCTACCTACTTGATCTAAAAGTGATATCATTTAAATAGAACGTTAAAGATCTCATAAGAAGTTTTCTTACATGAATGTCCAGGAAATAAAGGCTTTTTATTCATGCGGACCACCTCCTATATCCAGTAAAGAAATACTGAAGATAAAGGCCCCATTATCACCATGGGAACTGCGCATTCGGCCAGAATTCGGAGCCAAGCAAAGTGAAAGCCAATTTAGTCCAAGGCTGGTTAGGTGGGAGCAGCTAGAAATTGGGCTGTGATTTAAACGGCTTTGTTCTCTGCTCTCTGCTCCTCTGCCCAGTGGATATGAATGAAATAGGAGAGCAGAAGAAAAACGGGATCTGGCCTCTGCTCCCAGGTGGTGAGACAGAGAACAACACCAGACAATTATCAAACTTTTGCCTGTGCACTCCTGCTGTACCGTTATTAAGCTTTTGGCTCTCATATGACATGCCGTTTGGTCAGACACCTTCTTGCTGCTTTATTGCATCTGATTAAAAAGATGTCAAACTTCTAATACTGTTGTCCTGTCAGATTCTGAGCTCTAAACCTGCTAATCAAGCAGGACCCTCACAATGCATCTGTCCTCCTCTGTTGTAGCTTGATTAATTGAATTGATTAATTAAATCAATGTATTATAAGGCCTAAGGTTTTCTGCATGTCGGCTAATTTCTGTTTAATTTCTAACCTCCTTCAGGAGTCCATGGTATGGGAACGCAACACAGCATTCGCATTGTTGAGGGAGTGTTGGGGGTGTAAGACTTGGACCCCTCGCAAAAGAAGTAAAAACGACAACTGGGGGGCTTCTAATTGCTTGTGATTATACATAATACAATACATTTCCCATATTTGTGCCTAGAAGACACCAATAAAGTTAACCCACTCTGTATGAAATCTCTATATCTCAATAAATTGTGACACTTCACATTCTCAACCTTCAAGTTTCTAATGTTAGCCTCAAATTACATCTAAGATAACTAATAAACTGTCTAAGCCTTAAGACATAATTTAGCCAACTAATTTTAGCTCATATAGTTTAATTTTCAGTTCAACTTTTCTATTTCATTGCTCATATAAAATAGATACACTGGTGCTCAGTTACGGACATTAAGACAACGGAGAATTAGCTAATATGGAGTTATGTTTTGACATCAGTAGAACTTATTATTTCATTTAGAATGATGGTCTAGTCAATTACATTTGACATTACTTTTTACATAGACACCCCCTTTTTACCCGTAGGGTGACTTTAAAGTATTAAAAACATCTCAGTTAATTGAAGTTCATGCCTTTTCGCTTACTTTTCACCCTGGAGAAATAGTTGACTAGCTAACTATCATTTCATATTTCACAATTTGACAAGCCATATCCATCAAGTAAAATAATGGTCCATAATAAAAGCTCCTAATTGGCAAAGGATTATAGGACTAATAAAAAATTGACTAAAAGCTTGCTGATGAGGTAATAATACAGGACAGAGCTCTGATGAGGCACAAACCCAAACCAAAAAGATTTGCCTTAATCAAATATCAACATGTGGAGACGGGATCAGTCTCCAGGTAGTTTATAATCTTGCCTTTTTTTTTTTTTGTTGTATACCATAAAAAGCAACATTCTGCAGAGAACAACCCAGGGCAACTTTAAATGTCAAAAACACCTTGGCTGTTTGGAACACAGTCAGCTATAGCAACTGTATAACTACGCTACGATAAATGCCCTTTGCTGCCGTAAGAAAAAATATTCCACAATGTATATGTGTGTTTAAAGATCATGATGGGAGTATCATGAGCACATTACCCGCATAACAGGTAATGCTATGCAATAAATAAGTCAGAAGGAGGATGTTGGGGATGCTCCAAAGATAAGATAAGATAAGAGCATTCATGGAGCAGCCTCTTACTGAAGGGGCTGCTCATTGTCCTCAGATAGTTTTGCATGGTTTGAAAGATGTTCTCCAACGTGAATAACACTTTAATTATCATTCTCCTGTCGCACACTACTTCTTTTTGGTCAAAGAGGTATCGCAAAACAGAGCTGCTCTCAGATCAGTCTGTTCAGTCTTTTACTGTGAGTGGAGATGCTGCTGCCCCAGCTGACCCCATCACAGAAAATGGCACCACTGAGTTAGATGATCCTGCTTCATACCAAAAGACCCAAGTGTAACAAAAGACAACACATCATAGGCTGTGCCACTGGTATGAAAGGGGATACACTTCATGTCTCCTAAGTGGGGTTGATTGCTTGTTCATGTCAAAACATGACAATACAATGTAACAGTAGATACAATTTGAATCTCATTGAATCTCAGTTTAATATTTGATAGACCGAGTACAGAGTATGACAGCCTAAAAATACTCTGCTTTCTGCTCGAAAAAAGTTAACTGATAACAATATTGATAGTCTTGTGAAGCAAAGAAATATCACTTTGTTTCAGCTTTAACCTCAAATTTAATATTTCATGGATGAGTTCCTCTAAACTGTGGTTAGAAAGTGATGTCTGCAGCAGTGAAACCAGATGACAACCACCGAAAAAAGAGATCGGTTGCAAGATCTCATAAAAGTGTGTTTTGTCAAAAAGAGACAGGTCTAATAAAGTACATTTTCTCCTTATCCATCAGTTTGAAAAATGTCAGTTTGATGTCAAAAATTTTGGAAGACCTTTGGCTTGTGAAAAATGGAGACAATATTTCTCTTGGTGACTACGACGATATTTCAGATTATTGGGACATCAACAAGACTGATCACTCTCTCAAGGAAATTTTCCAACTTACTCCTTGTTTAATAAACACGCCCCACCATTAATACCCTTTATATCATAAAAGCTTTTGAATTATATTGTGAGTCTGCCTGAAATAAGCTCAGAGCTTTCCCCTCTGCCCCAGGTTCAAACCCCAGCCACAACCAGTGCTTGTTCTGGTCCCAAGCCTGGATAAATGGGGAGGGTTCGGACAGGAAGGGCTTCCTGTTCAAAAACTGTAGCCAAATAAACGATGTGAGTCACAGAGCTGACTTGCTGTGGCGACCCTGAACAGGGAAAAAGCCGAAAGAGGAAAAAAAAAAAAAAAAAAAAAAAAATTCTAACAGTAATAAACACTGAATATCAGTAATATCATATCAGACAATTACATATTTTTTAATTGAGAGGTTTGTTTATGTAGATAGAATGAAGTGTTCCTGTGAAATGGTCTCACAAATTCTTGTGAGAACTTTTTTACAGACAGTAATACACTTCTATGCTGTTTACCTTGTGACAAAGATCAGTAGGTGTCTTAGTTCTTGTATCTTTAATAACTCTTCTAACCTCGGCAGGGGAATGTCCCCACGGTGTCGACCCAAGACTGCATGCCAGAATAAAATCACAGGCCTACTCCTGAGGGACAGCAAACGCCAGTCTGCACAGGATCTTAAGGAACCTCTTTTACACCTTCCTTTGTCAATATACTGTAATAATATGACTTCTAGATTATCCCCATCCTGGAGTGTTCATCAGTGTCAGGCCTGAATTACTATTGACCCGTTGTACTCACTGCAGTAATTAGTAGTCTCGAAGTGTTCATGACACACACGAAGAAAATCAATGTCACATTTGACAGCAATCAGCACACATACAGAAAGAACTGCTCCACCGCTGGTGTCACCTCCTCTGTGGTTCACCTGGAGGGAGAAACTCAGTGACCGTTACAACTCAAAGATGCTTATCGCTTATCGATTTCTTAAACATCTCATCCTTCTCTGTCACGTTCAGTGCAAGTTGCTCACAGAGTTGCGTCTTGAATCCCCTCGTACACATCGCACTGGCAGGCCAACAATCGAGTTTGCAGATGACTCATCATCAGCAATGAGTTTGAGTGCAGGCAAGAAGTGAGAAACCTGGGCGCCAAAATCAAGGAGATAAGGAAACAAAATCAAGAAGATAAAAGTGATGGAAGACCAGCACTACTTCCCCATCCCATCTACATTGGTTTCTCAAATATTGAGATGGTCTTCTACATCAAATCTCTGCGGGTGAACATCACTGCTCTCGCCAAGCAACAATGCAGCCATCACGGTGAAGAAAGGCAAGTGTTGATTGTTGTATGACATGCATCGTGTGGTTCAAGGACTGCTCTGCTGCAGCCAGAGGAACACTCCTTGCGGTTAAGTCTGTGCAGAGGTTCACTAGCAACATCCTGCTTATTCTGACATTTACTCCACCCCACCTGTGGATGGGCTGGCCCCCTCCCCTCAGGCAAGAGATAAGGCAGCTTTAGACCCAAAACCACTGGGGTGAAGAGAAGCTTCTTCCTGGAAGCTGTCAGATTGATAAATTATACTTCACCAAGAGAATTCATCCATTGTACTCAAGACTCAACTGGGGAATTGCTGCTGTAGCAAAAACAATTACTTATGTACTTATTAGGCAATGTTACAGTATAGGCCTACTTGGATGATCGTATATGTTATGCTGCCGAGAAAAGAGAAGAGCAAGACTTGGAAAATCACCAGGGGACCTGACAAAGGGTGAGGAGGCTGTAGATATACACAGAGGTTAGCAGGGAGGTAGTTGGAGACACTCAAACCGGCTGGGAGACTATTACCAAAATCTCTCAGTTCGTTAGGTAAGGATGTTTCATGGAAACATCTTTATGTGCAACCGTAAGAGCCTCTTTATTATCTGTCCTTAAAACTTTTCTTGTCCAGAGCCCATGGAGCCAAAAAAAGACATTCCAACAAATCAGGTAATTCAGTGTCCAATAGAGTGTCTGCTGGATCCATATTTTTGGACGGTTAATACCTTATTGTGCATTGATCTCTGGACCTAAATGAAGGCACACACAAATGGCGGTAAGTGAAGGTGCATTAACTGAAAGAAGCAGACCTACAAATCAATGAGTAACTGGTAAAAAAAAAAAAAAAAAAAAGGAAGCATGAAAGTAAGACTCGTAAAATTGAAACTTCAGAAAGGAAACAATAAATGGTAATCAAAAATGTCGGGAGCATATGGAGCAGGAAATAACATCAGCCGTGAGCTAAAAAAAGTTCTATTTTTAATAAAAACTGAAAAAAAGTAATCAATACAGTCAGACAGGACAGATTTAACAATTTATGCTTGAATTTCTGTGATTTTCAATCATCCTCACTTGCTCAGTCTTACTTGTACCTTATATATTATTGACTATTGACTTAGCTGTTATTTTTGCTATTGTTATTGAGACTCTGTTCTGATTAGAGACCGTTAAATTCCCTTTCATGTGTCATTATGCACTGAAATAAAACATTATTGATCACTTATCCTTGTTACTAACTAGCTGCTGGCTATAGCCTTGAATTTATTGTACTGACACTGGAGTGGTATTGATCTCATGATTTAGGATGTTGCATTGAGGTGAAATTTGTGTATTAATGTTTAATTATTCCAAACTATCGAACTTTACACTTACAAATTTTGATCGTATGTAGTATAGCTTCATTTTGAGTAAAAGGATACATGTATGTACATAGCTGCAAAGCCTCTTGGGTAATTTTGTCTGGAGGCAAATAAACAGTGAATTAATCTTTCTTCGCTTTGAGCTGGATGTATGTCGCTAAACAGCTGTCGCACAAAGTTTGTTTTGAGCGCTCTTCTTCTTCAGGGTTGTTTTTTCCAACATTTGTGAGAGGGAAAACATCTCATCATCTCCTGTTTGTTTTTTACTGAATCACTGGGACTCTTTTTCCCCTTACTTTTCATGTCTATACCAGTGCACACAGTGGCCCAGTGCTACTTTCAGCCTGTTTCTTTTCTCATGCTGAAAGTAATATTTCACTTCGCTGGAACATTTTCACTGCCCAGAATGCCTTTCTCTCCCAGTTGGAGGACCAAAGCCTCCCTAAAGAAGCGTAGGAGGAAATCACTGCAATGTCGCCATTTTGTAATGAGGGACTTAAGAATTTGAGATTATGCTCAAACACTTTCAGCTGAGCTAAATAGAGCCGAGGCAGATGAGTATTACGTAAAGATGACAAATAGGTGGAGCAGACTGAGCTTTTTTGCAGATTAAAGCAGTCATTCTATAGACAAACTGTATAGGATTGTCTTGTTTTTCATGTTATTTTATCTTTGAACACAAGCAGTTGACAGATTTCTTGTGGAATATTATACAGTTAATTACAATATTAGCAGCACTTCTAAGACAAGTCTGAACAAAAATGTGAAATAGAGACATCCTACGCTTGCAATATACAATGATGATGAAATGAAATGATGACAACAATGAAATGTGATGGCGTTTCAATCATTGGTGACAGTAAATGGCAGACAAGATAACCAAAGCGCCTCTGCACAGACCAGTTTAACCAGATGCCCAGAACCCCGAGGCATATCTTAGGAGAAAGTATGACAGCTTAAACAAAGGCACATTTAGTCTTTACAACTTGAAGACAATCGGGTGAAAGCAATTCAAACTCTGAGTTGAACTTTGTTCAAAGGTGGATAAGGCAGAAAAACCTCAGTGTTCCTAAGAACATCCTCCATTACAGAGGTGAGGGAGGTGAACCTGACTCGCTTCTCTAATTTTACTGGACACTGTAATTCAGAATACTTGAACTGTGAAGATACGACCTTTGCAACAAAGACTGCTCAAGCTCAAGCCTCACCAAGAATAACTTAAAAGGGTACAGCATGATCTCAAGGTGAGACTGAGGGAGTGCAACAGCTCCTACAGAATTAGCTCCTGCAGGACAAAGGTACCTCTGATCACGACCTCTCCTGACATTAAATGATTAAATGTCAACCAACCAGATTAGGAATCCAATGAAGGAATCCACCAAGGAACACCTGGAGGCCTGGATCATGTGAGGCCCATGGTCCTTAAGTCCTGTTTTTCCAAGCCATGTGGCGTCTTACAAGACTCTGCGTTATAAGTGTAAGAGACGAAAGGACACCAAGACATCTTTAATGCCAGTTTGGACACAGTGATTTCCGGATGGCTGAACAGTTGTGAAGCCTCTTATAATACAATTGTTTTTGAACTCATATTTTATACACAAATATTATCATAACTGCTTCATAGATAAAGCCTATTAATGTGAAACAATAGTATCCATCATGGTGAATTAACTTTGTTGTATTAGCTTTTCACCAGCAGCATTCAGTTTGTCCTGCAAATCAATCAGGATCTGTATTTTTGAAAGAAGGAAGGAAACAAAATGGTACTAAATGGCACAAGTTTAATATATACAAATCCCGCGGACGGAGTTTCTCATCTCTAAATAGTTGAATTCCACACTCTACTGCTTCCCACATCCTGATCTTTTCACACTTGTGAGGAACTGCTGTCAGGTTTGAGAGAATTGCATTAGGGGGAAGCGCATGTCTGGGTCAGAGTGTCCTTTCAGAGCTTTCCCTCTGACATGTTCTCCAGTACAACTAAAGTGAAAATGTCAAGCTTTGCAGAGGCAAAGGCGTTCACAGAGATAAATTTCATACCTGATATTCATGGTGTTTTACCTTAAACGCTCTGGATTATTCATAAAACTTATGCATTCATTAATCATCTGACCAAAGTGCGTTATTAGAGCTGCTGTGACCACACACACACACACACAGTTTGTGTTTGGGAGACAGCTAAGTGTGCAAACAAGTCCAAAGGATTTAATCATCTTCTCCTCAGTGTTTCCTTCCACTTTGTTCTTGGACGGTTTTTTTTTTCTTCTCTGAAAGTCAGTGAAGAGCCAGATAGACCAGTGGAAAGTAATACAGCTCAGAATGAGTCATTGAGCCATATTCATATCTGATATGAAAAATGACGTTTTAGTTATGCAGCAGATGCTTTGTGTCCCTTTCAGATACATGTCTTGGCTAATTTTTATTTTCATTGAAACTTGAAAAAAAAAAAAAAAAACAGCAAATTTTGGAAGGGGAAGATAGATTTTTGGGAAATGTCCTGCTGGTGAGCAGCAGGCAAATGCATTGTCAGATTTTATTTTCAACCATTATGCTACTGACCATTTGCTAAACCCTGCCCCTGCACAGATGGGCCTGGCCCCAGCCCCCCTGCCACCCTACTAGGATAACCGATATGAAGAGAGGTGGGGAATCTGACGATGCAATATTGTGGACAGGCTTAATTTGGCACGTGGTCTACTGTTGTGCTGAATCAGAAAACATCCGCTAAATATACTTTATTTAGATTTTTAGATGTTCAGTCACTACTAAACTACCCATTGTTAACAGCTTGCCTGCTTACCTGACCCTAACAAAGCTGTAAGAGCACAAGCTCACTATGCTCCACCACAACTGGCCATGCGTTCTCCGTAACTCAGTCTTTCACTTTCATGGAACAGAGCAGAGCAAATAAAATCAGCAGAGCCAACACAGCTTGTGAGTTATGATAGTTTCCTCTATTGTGGACTCTCAAACATTCATGCATATGTTGAAGACCGATTCCTATCTTATCTGTCAATGGTGCAAATTCAGATGTGAAGTTTAAAAGTTCAACCCTATTGGGGAACACAGTCATGGACTAATTTCACCACCCTTGAGTTGGAATCTCTGAATGTGGCAATCCCCGTGGAAATAAATCATTTCAACATGATAATTTCCCCATTTTAACTCCAAGTATCCATGAACATGATATGTTATGAAGCCATCAAGTGGGTATTTCCTAAACCTTTTCACAGGCTCCCAAGACTGGCAAACATTCGAGTCTGCCAGAAAGAGTTCATAAGCTCAGTGATCAAATACTGGCCTGATTTATTTAGATGTATGATAAAACCTGTAAGCAACAGCCTCCATTTCACATGGTAGAGTCCATGATCTATGAACCATGAACAACTGACAAAAAAAAATCTGCCACATTAGAATGGACAGAAAATTAACCAATCACAGTTAGTTTAGTTGGAAACGCTGGTTGGATAAAACAATTTGAAAGAATAACTTTGGGCTCTGGGAATATATTTCTATCACGTTTATAGCCGAGCATTATATTCACCCCCTAGTGCTGACACAATCCTTGCATTGGACAGGGTGTTAATATTTCTAGAAGGTCAGGCTCGACAAATATTTAATGTCAGCAAGCATCCGAAGCTGTGTTTTCAGCTTGTGAAATGATCACACCAAACCTTTCTTTATCTATGAAACTAATGTTTCAGCCATGTATTTTTAAAACATGTTATTGAAGGTAAGAACTCCCAACACTGACGAAAATGTCAGAAAAATCAGAATCAACACGAATATGCCTGAAGGGCAACTCAGCTTGTCATTGGGTCTTTGAACTGCCGGTCACAGTGCATGTGTTACATTTTTATAAGACTTTCTCATGACTCATTGATCAGATCAGCAGCATGACACCTTACAACTTCTCAGGGATGTTGGTGCTGTGGAGTGCTACCATGACAACAAGACTAATCAGACCCTCACCGTTAGATTACGTTAGATCAGGAGAGGGGGGGGGGGCAGGGAACATCCGCACACACATCCATACACAGTGGAAAACATGTTGCGACACACCAGCTGTACAGATGTATGGATGAAAACTTGCATCTTCACGTACAGACCTGCGATGCGGTAACACAAACCTAATGGGATATGGATATGTACTGAGAAAAACCCAAAGCATAGGGGTCATACACAGGTTATTTGTCATTCAGAGCAGAAAACACTCCGGAACAGCTCCGATTAGAGAGGCTACAGTACTCTTGCCAAAGCTCAATGCCTCGGGTAACACAAGTCTGCAAATTCCTTAGAAATACTCTATGCCTATGTTACAACTCCTTGTATACGTACAAGGATGGCTTCGGTTCATGGTAAGAGTTGTATATAAGTAGTTAGAGAGAAAAAAAGAGAGGTCAGAAAAAGAAAAAAAAGTTTCAATCGGGACAGGAATGCATTGGTTTTAATGGAAAATGGAGTTCTTTAGAAGATTTGTTATGTAGTATTGTAAGTAAGCAATGTGTACGTAATGTAGTAATTCATTCATTCATTCATCTTCAACCTCTTATCCATTTCCGGGGCGCAGAGGTGCTGGAGCCAATCCCAGCTCACACTGGGTGAGGGCGGGGTACACCCTGGACAGGTCACCAGTCCATCACAGGGCCAACACACAGAGACAGACAGAGACCAACAACCACTCATGCTCACACTCAGACCTACAGACAATTTAAAGTCACCAATTAACCCAAACATGATGTCTTTGGATGGTGGGAGGAAACCGGAGTACCTGGAGGAAACCCACACAGGCACGGGGAGAACATGCAAACTCCATGCAAACCTGCGACCTTCTTATTGTGGGGCGAAAGCGCTAACCACTATGCTGCTGTGCTTTAATAAATACGTTTAAATATTTATTACGGCCTCACCTCTACGTTCATTTCATTCTGGAGCCTTTTGAACAATTTTGGATCTCTGATGGACTCAAAGTTGACCATTCAAGTACCTTTAAAGTGTTTGAAAAACTTTAGATGATGAAGAAGATCGTCTGCAGATTCTGAAAGTTACCAAAAAAACTAATTGGACCTGGAGAGTGGGATTTTAAAATGCTTTTTTTCAGACAGACTCAACCTTAAAAACTGATATTTATTTGGTCTTGAAATGAGCCATCCTTTGAAACAATAACTCATTTTCCCAAGTGATCACATTTCAGCAAATGGTAAAAAATGGGCACTTTAAATGTTGAAACAAATAACTAATATTTTTGCTTTTCTGGTGAGGACATTCCCCACACAGGGCAAATTACTCTGCAAAACACACAATGTCCTTTGTACATATTGTTGTTGTGTGTGCAACATATAGCCTGACTTAGGTTGTTGTTTTGATGTACGTTGTGTTCATATGTTCTTTAGGCAACATTTGTTTTGCGTTGCGTTGCTTTGTTGCGGTGCTGTTATTTCTGCTCCACAGGTTTGTACGACATTATTCGTTCAATTATCCTGGAGGGGTTCTACTTCAGGCTACTCTGCATGTCCCATGACCACCCACTTGTGTAAAGCCCTGTTTGCAACCGGCCCCCCTCCTCTTTTTCTTGCCATTCCTGCCAATCCCCAGCCAGCTGTCGAATTGATAAAAGCCATGTTGTGCAGACGCCAGGGGCGGCTGTGATTTTAAGTGAGCAGACCATCTCTGTGACTGTTGGATTGACTATGCATAGCCTGAGTAGCGTTACTAACCAAGAAAGTAAAGCAGATGTGAGTGTATCAGCTGTTTTTGACTCGATTGAGGCACATGGTGTGAGGTGCAGTGATTTTTTGGACTATAGGTTTAGTTGTTTTACTTTCATAATCCTTGTGTGCCACATTTCGATTTCCTAACAGGTAAGGTTAGGACAGTCAGGAAAGTGTTGCTTATTTGTACCATACTATATTTAACTTCTATCCTGCTGCACCTTCGTTGTGCTTCTGGCAATGTTTTTGCATAAATGTATGCTGATGTAATTAATTAATAGGTTTTATTGCTAGGGATCATGAAATTATTGATATGAAAAACTTTACGGCCAGTTAAAAAACGACTTTGACGTGGAATCAGATATATGTTATGTTTTTCGGAGACACCTTTAAGCTGTTCCTTTTTCAGGTATTTGCCTGATGTTTAACACATTTTCCATACAGTTCGAGGGGAAGACACTGTTTACGGGGAAAAATTATATTTTCTTGGTAATGTCGTATTCGTACTCCACACAGGATGAACCCGTTTTCATTCCAGACTGTAACTTTTGCAATGAGACATGTGGGTGGTGCCCAGACTTTCTTTTTGTTTTTCAAAAACAGTTTTTTGAGCAGACGTGTGGTAAATTCAGCATCTCATCCCTAATTATGGCTTGTCTTATGAGATCTGCCACACGATGTAGGTAATCAGTTCAGAACTGTCATGGTTCACGGCAGATAAACAGCAGATGCATCTTATTCCTTTTGTCTTCTGAGTGCCCACATCCTGATAGAGCTTCCTTCTTGTCAGCAAAATGAAAGGTTTGTTTCAAAATTGAAGCAGTCTGATGAGTTAATCTGCCTTCATCATATTTTGAAAAAAACAAACAAAAAAAAAAAACAGCTTACATATAGTTTAGCTCCACTTTTCCACTCTGCGAAATTTGTTCTGGCCGCAAACACATTCTAAATGCATGAAGCGTCTGTAAAGGTCGAGTAATTTGTTTAAGCAGCATTATAATATTGTTGGCGTTATCAGAAGGGAAACACACTCTCATATTTCCTGTTTCTACATGAAACTGTCATTAGTATGCATGATGATGCTCTTAGGTTCTTAGAAGAAAGAACGTGTGTCGACAGGTGTGCACTTGTTGACAGTGCCCTTTTCATTTTCTAATATCTCCTCTGTGCCAGTTGTTCCACTGAGGAAATGTGATAAAATACCTTCTCTCTCGCTATTGCTTCACTTCGACACTCTTTTTCTCTTCCTTTGGGCATCCTGTGGTGTTTGTTGACCTCAAAATGAGGGTTTAAGTGAGAAACAAGCATTTTCAGCTGAATGTTAAAGTCTAAATAGCCTGTCTGCTGTCAAAGATGAGTAGATATTTATGTATCTCACCTCGTATGAGTCAGATATTTAGACGTGGCAAGATCACTCAAGTATGGGGAGTGACACAGTATCATGTATTCCCCAACAGGCTATTAGGGTGCAGTGCAATAGTTCGGCTGCTTCACAGCCCCTGTGAAAATTAAAGGTTGCATAGTTTAGACTTTTGTTTGAAACTTTAATGACCATAATTAAGTTTTGAGATCCAGTGCTACCTTAATATGGTATGAAGTCTCTTGTCTTAGGTTTCTCTTCACTGGAGCTCCAGTAGGAACATGTTTGCAAGGCAATCCAAAGAGCCTTGTTTGGCCCTACAGTCATGTGGCGCTTGGCCAAATCATTGTCTTAGGCTGGATGAGAACGTCCACCAGAGGACAATGATACCACCATATGTAATTCATAACCTTGAGTAGGTTGTACAAAAGTTTTCATGGTCTTTCATTGTTCAAAAAAAAAAAAAAAACCTTCATAGAATGGTACACATGTAAAAAAAAAAAAAACTACAATAAAGATGGTGGCATCTATGTCCCTCAAAGAACATTCCCCTGAGACAACATGAGCCTAACGTGTTTTTAAAAAATAATCTCATACTTGTGATTGGCTGTTTTATATATACATATTGTCTAACCTACTTAAATGCTAGCTAGCTGCTGGATGTTGCTGGAAGATTCGGCAGACTGTCACTGACACTGAAAGGACAAGATCTCTGGAGCTCAGCCAGGGTGACCACTGGGCCCTTCTTCTCACAGGTCACTGCGTTCTGTGTCTTCGATGACATTTTCAAAATCAAAATGTTTATTTATTTATTGTTTCTTTTGCAGCCTGTCTCTGAGCTCTGCAGGCAGACCCTTCCACCTTGTGGTTTTTGCTCTGATCTGTATTGCGAGCTGTGAGAACTGCGGGGAATGCAGACAATAGTGCGTTTCACATTCAATCAGCTAAATTTAGGACAGGCTGACGCTGATCAAGCTGCAAAAACATCCCAAGGGTGATCAAGAGAATCAAGACAAAAATACAATTTTATTTTAGCGTAGAAAGCAAAATGTGAAAAAGTGAAAGGGACTCTGAATTCAGTGCAAATAACTTTGAAAAGAATTGTATGGGCATTGTTGAAAAAGGCCATCTTTACAATCGAAAACACACCATGAATGTCAGCGCTATTTTTAAGTTTAAAGGCTTTAATTGTTTGGCCTCAGCCTGATGCCTTCAAAGCTGGCACATTCCTGTTGTGTGACTTGAATTCATTTTATTGTTTTATTTCCGCCCACATTTTCTCTCATGATTTAGTCCATTATCCACTTGGCTGTGTGTTGACCCTTGTTTGGCATGAAATAGCAGCCCCGTTAAATAATCCAATTTTGATTTGATGGGAAATAAATTAAGGCAGAACTAGGTATCACCAACTTTGCCAATGTCTCGCCTATTTCCTCATTTCTTCTCTTCCCTTTTCTATTTTCCCTTGTCACTCTCCATCTCTCTCTCTCTTCTCGCTGCCATATCCGGTCCCTTTTTAAGATTCCTTGCAGGCGTTGGGAGGTGTTGGGAAATGATGAGTGACTAAACAAACAGACAGATTGTTAATTTCCCTCCTCTGGGCACAGACTGGATAGGGTTGAAGTCCAATTCTGTTTGAAGACAAAAAAATACTGTCACTTATATTAGCTTCTTGACCATGTTATTGTCTTTTTCTACCTCCTTGGATCCTGTCACTTTCTTCTCCAGAGCAGAAAGAAAAAAAAACAAAAAACAAAAAATAAACCAAAACAACAACTATACAACCATATTCATCAACTCTGTCCTCACTTTAACTTTTCTTTCTTGGCCCTGTTAGACTGCTCCTGTCTCTGTCTTAAAAAAAAAAAATATGTAAATGTAAATGGTGTAGTTGAAAAGAGAACACCCGCTGAATCAACATGAATCAGTAGCATTTAGCAGGTTACAACTGTACAATGACCCTGAGAGGTAAACACACTGCTGAAGCCCACCTACATAAGAAGTGTACATTAAAACTCTCGTTGGTAGGAACCTGCTGCTTATATATCATTAAGTAAAGGTTTTATGAGCTGTGATGGGATGGTGGGACCAGAGAACAAGGACTAATGCGCTGCCAAGAATGTACTGGGCACTATCTTTCCCACATTGTTCCCTTTCAGCAAACATGGCTTCTCTTTTGTTTGTTTCTGGCGGCAAAAAAGCAAGTCTGGTTTTCATCTTAGCTAAAAAGACTTATGTGAAGCCTGCATAGGGACATGGCCAGATACAAATCTATTAAAGAGCAAAAGCACGTTTTTTCTTGGTTCAGTGTGATGGTTAGTAATTCATGCAACCCTTATTAAAATGCAAAATGTGCCATTGATTTTCTGTTTGTGTTTATTACATTTCTGCAAAATAATGCATCTCAACTATGGCTCACTGAAATAATAAATAAAAAAATGAAGAGTAGAAACAACAGTTTTTTTTTGTGTCCCCAAACAAGTTCCCTAAAACACTTTACATCCATATAACAAAGCATTCTCTGCTAGAATTGGATCTACAACAAGTGAAGTCATAGAGCAAACTTAGTCAGGTCGTGTTATCTCGGCCATGATGACAAAGGTCCAACTAACAAAGCATTTTAACCTTTCAGCTTTAATTTTTTTTCCAGAATTCATACATCTGCAGAAAAATGATTGTGTTGTGTTAACCTACCAGACTGTAAACAAATATTGCTGAATATGTGGCCCACAGATATTCTTCCTGCTAATAATATTCCAGGCACATGATGACCACAGTTCCAAAAAGCTTTTTTTCCATTTTCTATCCATGATAGAACTAAAAGAGAGAAAAAAGAGAGTCAGTCCATCATGCCATTTATTGGTATGGGAATCTTTTCTCACTTAGTGTTGGTTCTTTCTCATTAAATTAGATGTATTTATGTTTGTAAATTTATTTTCCTCGTGTCTTCTAATAAATTGGTTTGGTCTAATATAAAATCTGCCTGTTGGTCAGGGGCCTTCTCTCAAAATCTCTGTCATTGAAGGTGAGTGCTTTGTGCTGAGAGTGTGTTAAGACTGAGTCATAAGGTTATGTTTTTGTATATTTTTCTGAGTTGGCTGGTTGTACCGTTCCCCTTGAATGCAGCCCACAGGGTCGAAGAGGCTTCCTCTTTTCACCTATTGGTCTGCCAATTTCCAAGCTGGCTGGGGATTGGCTGTGGAGACCGAGTCCCCGGTGTATAAAGTCCAGGAGGGCGCCAGTGCGTGGCAGAAAGGCTGACGTCCGCAACCGCTACTCTTCCTTCCTGTCTTCCAACCAGACCCATTAATTATCAGACTTGTTTTTGTGTAGGGGTATGCCGCCATTTACTTTGTGCATCTGTTTTCTCCTGTGTTTTCTTAATTAGGAAGGTTAGCCTCAGTTGTTTGGTTCTTTTTCTCTTCCTTTACTCCCCCTCAGTTAGATTTCTTCTGGTTTATTGTTTGGCCTGGGTCCACCCTGAAGCCTATCTTAGTTTGTTATTGCTCATTGTAAAATAAAATTTTTTTCCCTAATTTTTTAAACTTAGTATCCTTTGGATCTTGGGGAAGGTGGGGCTCCTTTGTGTTAGTCACCCCTAGATGAGGCGTAACAGAGTCTCAAGGTCACTTTTATTTACATGACTCTAACATTTAAATGTCCTCTTTTAAATATTTATAGCTAATTTGACTCTGCATTCATTATTTGGAGTTTTCTGTTGGACATAGAAAAATTGATTTGCTGAAATTTGCATGCAGAATGTGAACTCTGAGTTTTTCCCATTTTGAAAGACCACAAACTTGGCACAAGCAGGAGCCTTTTTTCCAAATGTCTTCTCTCTCTGAAGCCTCCTCTATGTCTGTATCTCACTGGCTGAAGATGAAGATAATAACAGCAGTGTGACAGATGTTGTTTTGATTGTTGGGAATAAGGTATAAATTAGAGAAAGGTAAAGCAGTGGGATGTCGAATGGTGGAAAAAAACAAACAAACCCTGCTCGTCTATGTGAATCTAGGCTCTGGTAGTCTTGAAGAACTGGTGTTACCATTATTTTCAGGACCTTTGACCACTTTCTCAATTTCCTGCTGTCATTAATACAGCTTCAGCCTATTCTTTTCCGGGTGCAGGCTGGACAAGTTGGGGGTGGAGTGTGGTCCATCTGGGGGTATTTTTTACATTGCATCTAGTAAGTTGTTTCAGTGACAGTTTGATTGCACTTTATCCTGCCCTCCTGGTTGCTCATTGTTTCACCCGCTCTGTCTCACTCAGACTGAATTAAAGTGTATCTACAGACCGGCTGGTGAATGAGACAATGCTCTATTTCAGCCGCACAGATTAAATCAGGCCTTAACTTTCCACAAATACCCTGTCCACACAGGGAACATGACTGAGAGTGTGAGAGGGAGAGAGATGATATAAGCTCTCCTTGGCCTCCCTGCTGGCTGTTTCACCATTCTCCAGATTAACTGCTGCACCCTGACCTTTATAACATCCTGTATTGAGCTCGGCGGGGCTCTGTGGGCATGCTTGGGTCGATAGCCTTTATTTTATCAGCCTGGTATAATAGGGCGGTGTGTTAGTCAGTCCAAGTCACCACACTTTCTATTAGAAGCAAATTTTCTTGTGCCTATGCTCTGTGTACAAACTGAGTGCTGGTACAGCCAGAGCAAAGTTATTATCAAGACCTTTAAGATGACGTCTCACGGTTGTGGGAACTGTTTGCTGAGTCTCACTGGTGGGGCTCAAAGGTTAAAAAGCACACATCAATGCAATGTCTAGATGGGGTTACTTTAAGAGAGTGGGGCAAGGGATTTTTTTTTTTTTTTCCAAAATAAATTATAAAACTGGTCTGAGTCTGGGAATGAAACTAGTAGGTGTTCACCAAGGAGGCAGAAGTTGTCTCCTGCAGCTGGGGTGGCAGACTAAACATGGCTAAATAATACAAAGTGGCTGAGTATGGGAAAGGAGGGGGGCTCCAACAGATGTGGCCTCCAGTGAGCACCACAAGATCAACGCAAGGTCATGGCTTGTGTATGTCTGATAGATTTTGTGCATGACGGAAAACCCTGGGATAAACAGAGCAGCTAAATCATTCACGCCTGTGTTATGCATAAACAAGTGCTACATGTCCGAAAGGAGGGAGATGCAAATCCGAGAGTAAATACCAGGGCGGCGTCCTGGCTCAAAAAGAACAAAGACATACAATACATTTACATACAAGGTCTGAGTTTGACTACTATTTTTAATTAAACGTAAAAATGAAAAAGCTATACATGACAGGGACTTATATTCATTCATCTCATTCACCTTTATTTCAATCTTGAGGAATCATTTAGGGCTAGCCCTCATTTACAATGATGTCGAGAGCACAAAAAACAACAATTAAAAATCACAAAGAACGAGCAAATAACAACAGACCGAACACCTTTAAAAACAATTACATTCAAAAGTACAGTAGTTGGTAATCATAGTTAAACTGGCCAATAGTAACCATTGTGTTGAGTTTGAGTGTACGTTGTAAGATGTTCCAGGAAGATGCTGCAGAAAAACTGAAGGCACTTTTACCAAATTCAGTGTTAGTCCAGGGAACATCGAACACTAAGCAATCGGTTGAACGTGTAGAATAATTACTATGTGACCAGTTCAATAAAGTGATGAGGTATGGGGGCATGTTGCCTTTCAAAATTTTATAAATGAACAGTAGCCAGTGCATATCTCTTCTCAGAGATAAAGGTGCCCATCCCACCTTTTCATATAAGACAATGATGGGTGGAGTAACTGGAACCGGTGATGAATCTGAGTGCAGAGTGATAAACTGAGTGCAATGAAGTGAGAGTGGAGGCAAAGATATAGATAACATCACCATAATCCAGAACTGATAAAAATACAGCCTCAATGATCTGTTTCCTACAAAGCAATGGAAAATTTTATTTGTTTCTGTGTAAGTATCCAATTTTCTGTTTTAGTTTACTTGCCAGTGTGTCAATATGGAATTTAAATGTTAGTTTCTAATCCAGCCAGATGCCCGGATATTTGTATATAATGTCGATGAGCCTAAGGACCACTGTGCATGAATAATGTAGTCCAGGAACAATATGTGATGTCTCAGAACCAGTGTTAACATGACTGAAGGTGGCGGTCAGAATATGAAACATGAATTATATGTTACACAGAGCAACACTAAATTAAAACATTGCTTTGAATAGTGTGAAAATCAAGATCACAGATAAACCTGCAAAAAAAAAAAAAAAAAACCCAGCTATGCAAGAGACTTTTCTATTCCTGCTGTGGAAAATGCACCTTTATCACAGTTATTATATACTTTAGTCTGATTATATATCCATTTACTTGCAAAAATGCCTGATTAACATCTAGCTGAGCAGCGTGAGCTTTGTCCGTGTCAGGTGTTGCCTGGGAGTGTAAAGTGTGACTGTTTAGTCTGAGGTTTTGTTGCTGTGGGCAAAGTGCTGGACAGGAAAGCTCGAATTGCAGATGGCTGACCACAGAGTAGAAACCTTGATGGAACGCCACGAGAACTTCACAGCACGCTGAGCAGCTTTCGCCTGGACGAGGCTCAAACATCTGCTCACTCTGCTCTGTTGTGTTGCCGGTAGGCCGCCTGAGTGCTGAGTAAACAGAGACCACATCAGCCGAAGCAACTTGGCTTGGTAAGCCAAAGGTCCCATGGTGGTAGCTAACTAGTTTAATGATATTCAACACGTCTCTTGAATTGAATGTCATGGCAGCATCTAAACTCTCTTTAGTCTTTTTTACTCTTTAATATGTCCAGATTTCACTCACTGGTAGATTTCTTTGAATGGTTGGTTTAGCTTTCGGCGGTTTTGATATTAATCAGCAGGATCAACCTGTGCTATTGGCCATTTGTACTTCCACACGCCAAGCTGTCCTATTCTGTATTCCTAATACCTTAAGAGATAACACCCCACAACACATTGCTTCCTTGAGAGTTCCAATTCATCACTGCAGAAAAAAAGAAAAGAAAACCAAAAAAAACCCCCAAAAAAACAGAATGAATGTATCAAACCTTGGTAAACATTAAAATTTGAATTCCTTTTAGGAGCTGATTTACATGGTGCAGTGTTAGTAATTTTATGTCTTGAGAGTAGATGGTACAAGAAATAAAATGCCACCTGTATCGGGTATTTTAAGGTGAAAATACACAACCAAAACCTGGCCATTCTTCTTATTTTCCTTGTATTTCTGCCATTTTGATTTTACAGTCATATGAAGAATTGCCTCCAGGAATTCACTAGTAATTTAATTCATATTTTATCATTCATTTTGCTTCTCCTTTGAGTTGAGAAAATTCATCTTTAACTAAAGTTAAATTAAATACCGGTTTAAACTAACAACAATTAAAGGGCTAATTATGCAACTGTCACTTATGGCTGTCTGGGCCAAAGTCTGGACTAAAGTAGGGAAGTGATCAAAGCTGATAAAAATGAAGCATAAAGTAGTTCACCAACAAGGACACTAAGGACAAGAAGGGGATTTTTGAAATTAAATTCCATAATAGCATAAATCCATCATAATAGCAAAATGTGGAATATATGTATTTCATAAAAGTCAGAACATGATTCTTCCCTGGCTGCCCACTCACAAATCCTGCCAATTGTGTTGGATGGCACATGCAGCCAACTTTAGCTGCCAGCTTGTATTCAAGACTTTTTCTAAAGGAAGAGGAGTGTTTTGATTTGTTCAGACGCCCTCCCCGTGACTTAATAGATTGTATTTTGAATGTGCCAACTGCAGGTGTGTGACAATGAACCAGAACACAGCATGCCGTGTTGGTTTCAGAGAGGCTTGGAAATTATCTGAGCATTGCCAACCACTGAATTAAAGAAATCTAAAATGCACAGGCCAAACACATCAACATGTCCTTTCAAGTCAATGTTGTTAGCTGTTAGCACCTGCCGTGAGCTAATACTCCGATAATCCTGGGCAACACGTCCAGGGTTGGCCGCCTGGGTGTTGGCTACTTTAACTTTGAAAAACACAGTTTGTAATGTCACTTTCCTCTGAATTCCTACTCTGATGTCACGCTGCATTAAAAAACTAACTTCGGTTGTTTGTTGTCATGAAACTAATAATGCTGTTGTGTGATTCATTTTTTATGAATTTTGTATTACATACCACTCACTCACTCATTTTCTACCACTTAACTGTTTCACTGCTGGAGCCAATCCCTGCTCACATTGGGCCATCCCAGCCCAATGTCACACATCAACACACAGAGACAGACAGAGACCAACAAACACAGACCTATGGACAATTTTAGAGTCACTAATTAACCTAAACATGATGCACACGCTGTACAGAAAGGTCCCAGGCCCGGGAACTGAACCTTTGACCTTCATGTTGTGGGGCAACAGCGCTAACCACCATGCCTCCGTGCTGCCCTATTACATACCACTGAAGTGTAAATAGATTGTTTATACTAATGAGAGGTCTGGAGCTGGCCATTAAATTGTAGTCAGCCCTGAATGACCAAACTAAGCTCAAATGATAATGAAGCTACCGGTAGATTTCTACATTTCAGAGGCTGAAAGACTTTGTGTAATAAACCTGATTGCATCTGTTTTCTGTGAAGCAAAATGAGTAAACATTCAAGACAAGGGGTTAAAAATGAAGATCGATTTCGCTCTCATCCTAAAAGGTACACCAAGGGGAATTAGCCCTGAATGGACTATGCCAACCATGAAATAGCTCAGGCATGAAACACACTATAATACCATGATATATAATATAATACCATTGCACTTCTGCTTTTGTATGGATTAAATGTGCACTAATGCATTTAAATCGACCGATTTAGATATGCTAATAGTTCTTTGTTGCTGTTTCCAGTCTTAACTACTTGTCAACTCGCTCTGATTTCATGGTAGGCATTGGTAGAAAAAAAATTGAATGATAATTTCCCGACGTGTCAATCTATTTCTCTGAAGGATAATAGTCTTGCTCATTGTTATGTTGAGTTAACTTCATTCTGAATCCAATGGAAGATATTTCTATTTGTGAAAAAAAAAAAAATGATGGTGATTTGGTTCTGGTTGCATTTAATTGCTAAATAGGATGTGATTTAAGACATTTGTGGAAAAAGCCATATTATTCATTCCTGTGAGCCACTGGACTTTGAAATGCATGTGTGATAAAGGGAAGGACACGAGAAAGACCAACCTCCTTACGACCAGGACTGAAACATAAAACTGACAACATCCTTACAAATGAGTTATCAAATTTAAATTAGGGACTAATAAATATCTAGAATTCGATTTCATACAGCTTTGAAAATACATTTTACAAACAGCTGTAGAGAGGCAGACTGATAAAGAATGAGACTGGATGAGAGACAGTCAGGAGATCAGCCTATCTAATCAATATCTGTTTCAGCTGTCAGCTTCAAAGATCGTGAGATTGATTTGTGAGTGTGTGTGTGTGTGTGTGCATCTGAAGAAATGAGTGGGATTGCATTGCAATGCTTTGTGTTTCTGTAGGTTTGTGTGTATTTTCTGTGTGCATACATAAGATTTTTTTAAAGCACGTGTTATTGTCTTGGTGTGTTTCTGTGTTAGAGCGGTCAAGCTGGGCTTAAAGAGTGCTCAAACCTATGGATCTACCTGTTTGCCTCATAAAGCTGGTAACTTCCAGAAGCTTCCTTGGTTTATGCACGTGTGTGTGTGTGTTTAGCTGGCAGCTGACAATGAAAGACTGACAAATGCTTAAAGACAGAGGTGCAGTCAGGTTATTGTGCTTAAATAAATCTTCTGTTGTAGAATTTGAGGAGATCACTTTCAACAAGCTGAGCTGTTGCGTGAAGTGCCAAGCCACAGAAAGGTTTCAGCCTCTCCTGTTATGAACGGCAGCAGAGTTGCCTGTAAATCCTTGTCCTGGAGCTGTTGCTAAGAAACGACTTTTTCAAGGCCGCTGATGTTTGCATGGAGAAACACTTTACAATAATCGCAGCATTAAGATTACACCAAACAATATGTGGGGGGGGGGGGGGAATCTCACTTATATAGACTCTATAATATCCATCCACACATGTGGATGTGAACATTGTAAGCCTGAAACCTGCGCTGGCCACATATCTACCATCTGTTAATACCAATAAAGCATACACTTACTCTGTTCCCCAAATTAGTGCTGTAGACCAAATGAGTATAAATCCATTAAATATACATACACTAGTTGGTCCTGTTTGAGTACTCTTTGTTTTAAACTGTAGTGGCCTGTTTTAGTTTCCTCTTAGCCTGATTCTAAAAATGAAAAAAAAAAAAAAAAAAAAAAGATGACCTGTTTTTACAAATTTACATTTTCACGATTGTCTTTATTTACAGTCTACGTGTTGCTGTGGGACATTCTGTTGTAAAATGTCTGTTTTTAATTGGGTTGTTATTCCTTTTTTGGTTGTATTAATCGATGCCGACAGTTTCAGAGATATAACTAAATACCACTGCATTTAGTTTTAGTCATATTTTGTTTGTTTGGTAACTCTTTAAACTGTTCAGAGAACCAGCCGTTACTTAAAAACAGAAAATACAGACAAGTCATAACCAACAACAGAAAAAGAATGCAGACGAGGCCAGAAGCACAACGAAGGTGCAGCAGGATAGAAGTTAAATACAGTATGGTACAAATAAGCAACACTTTCCTGACTGTCCTAACCTTACCTGTTAGGAAATCGAAATGTGGCACACAAGGATTATGAAAGTAAAACAACTAAACCTATAGTCCAAAAAATCCCTGCACCTCACACCATGTGCCTCAATCGAGTCAAAAACAGCTGATACACTCACATCTGCTTTACTTTCTTGGTTAGTAATGCTACTCAGGCTATGCATAGTCAATCCAAGAGTCACAGAGATGGTCTGCTCACTTAAAATCACAGCCGCCCCTGGCGTCTGCACAACATGGCTTTTATCAATTCGACAGCTGGCTGGGGATTGGCAGGAAGGGCAAGAAAAAGAGGAGGGGGGCCAGTTGCAAACAGGGCTTTACACAAGTGGGTGGTCATGGGACATGCAGAGTAGCCTGAAGTAGAACCCCTCCAGGATAATTGAACGAATAATGTCGTACAAACCTGTGGAGCAGAAATAACAGCACCGCAACAAAGCAACGCAACGCAAAACAAATGTTGCCTAAAGAACATATGAACACAACGTACATCAAAACAACAACCTAAGTCAGGCTATATGTTGCAAAAATATTAGTTATTTGTTTCAACATTTAAAGTGCCCATTGTTTACCATTTGCTGAAATGTGATCACTTGGGAAAATGAGTTATTGTTTCAAAGGATGGCTCATTTCAAGACCAAATAAATAGCAGTTTTTAAGGTTGAGTCTGTCTGAAAAAAAGCATTTTAAAATCCCACTCTCCAGGTCCAATTAGTTTTTTTGGTAACTTTCAGAATCTGCAGACGATCTTCTTCATCATCTAAAGTTTTCCAAACATTTTAAGGTACTTGAATGGTCAACTTTGAGTCCATCAGAGATCCAAAAGGCCTTTAGCTCAAAAGGCTCCAGAATGAAATAAACATAGAGGTGAGGCAGGAATAAATATTTAAACATGAATATCTAAATATGTTGAACTGTAAATTGAATTACTTTGGTGGAAGGATTTTAGTCTTCTTTCCCATTCTGGATGATAGAGTGAATAGCCGGGGTGATGGAGTGCAGGTCGTGATGACCATAAAGTCTTACACAATGCTTCACTGTTCAGGCACAGCTAATAAATATTGTGTCCTTATCCATCCTCATCCTCCATCCGGCCGTTTGGTGAATGTCAGGTCAGCTGTGAATGTCACTTTTACATAGACACTCTGCACCAACTAAACCGGATGTAGCTCTTATCTAGCACGTCAGTGGAAATAAAAATCTAAAAAAAAAAATAATAATAAAAAAAAATCTGTCCCCATTCTCTCTATGTTTAGTAGCAAATTATCCCGTACTTTCTTTGGAACATTTTGGGAAAATGTGCGTGATGAAGCATAACAGAACATTACCATAAAACATAAGCACTGGAAATAGGCTACTTTCTGCTTTTATAATTCCCCTTTTTATCGCTTTTCCATCTGTGATGGAAATGATCTGCTGCTCATGTAAAGACAGCGAACGTGACGGACTGCTCCAGTTTCTTACAGTTGGTGTACCATTAGTAAGATTTAAATCACATCTTAACTCAGCTCATGCAAATGCAGCCTTTAGTAGAAACTAATAAAATCAAACTTCTGCCAAACAACATCTCTCAACTTCAATTCTCTCCATTCCTGTTTCTCAGAGGAAATCCTTCCCTCAGTCTAGCTCAGTGCCCTCATCCTTCACCTCCTCTTCTCTCTTCTCCATCTCTTTCTTTTCTTAGTGCCAGATTTAAATCGGGTCTTTTCCCACCTTTCTTTCATTCGTACTTGTGACATTTTAATGGTTACTGCTTGGTTGATAGATATTCTGCTTGTTTTCCAGGCAGACCAGTGTTTCTTCCTCCTTTGGGGGCAGAATAATGGACCAGTATTATTCATTTTACCCCTTTGCTGTCAGGTAACTTTTGGTTTTAAATAAGTATGTCATTAACTTTCCTCTAGAGAAGGTTTGGTGCGTAGAGAGTATTCAAATTTAGATTGGGTTCATTTAAATAGAGCACGTACATATAGTTTTTCCTGGGGTAAAGTTGAGTCAACTTCTTTTTCCAAGGTACTGCTTTATATTCATACACACACGCGCGCAAGCACACACACACACACACACACGTTCCAGCACACCCAGTTTTCTACCAATGAGCAGCTCCATCGCAGCAGTTGGTGTTTAGTGCCTTTGGCAAAGGAACGACAACATAAAATCTGAAGGGACATATGCTGATTTCTACACAGATTTACCAGTTGTCAGTTTTGTAAATTCAAAACAGCAACCCACCTGTTATAAGCTCGCCTACATTTTATAATGTCGGGAAAAAAAAAAAAGACCAATGTGGAACTTAGTGGAAACCGAGACAAAATCTTTAGTTACTCTTTACAGCAATCAACAAGCTTTCCTCCTTTGCAGCCATATTCAGCAGGTTAGAGAAATAAAAAATAGATACAAGGTTTGATCGAAAGGGAAAAAAAAAAACTTTCTCTCTGTATATATGTATGTTTTTGTGTGTGTATACTTACTGTAGATATATATTCTTGGTCACATTTTCACACTTTTGGCATTAGTAGCCTACATCTGTGACGGCACCCAAAGGTTTCTGGGAGATCTGATGGATAAGCTGTAGGAAATGTGAGAGAGGAATCAGGTTTATTTCTGCTGTAAACACTTAATATGAGACTCTGTGGAGACTGACTCACCTGTGGAGACAGACTCTAGTGGTAATTTTAAGAACAGCAGGTCTTCAAAGGTGTCAGAGTTTGATGCTTGTTTAAGCCACGTATCTTTTCAGACGGGCAGCATGGCGGCATAGTGGTTAGCGCTGTTGCCCCACAACAAGAAGGTTTCAGGTTCAGTTCCCGGGCTGAGGCCTTTCTGTGTGGAGTTTTCATGTTCTCCCCATGCCTAGATGGGTTTCCTCCCACAGTCCAAAGACTGGCATGTTTGGGTTTATTGATGACTCAAAATTGTCTGTGAGTGGCTGTTTGTCTCTGTCTGTGATTGAATGAGTGAGCTTTTCATATTAAGAAATTGCAAATTCATTAGTTAAGTCAGATTCATAAGCTAAACAAATAAAATATGACATACACATGACTCAGAATCAGTTATAATGATGGAAAAATGTCATACTACAGCACTCACATCAAGATATTTGTAGCTTATATAGTCAACAATTTTTTTAATAATGTTATTGTACTTGCTTGATTACCCTTTACGTTGCAGGGCTTTTACTAATAATGAGGTATTTTTGAAGTCTAGCAGTAACACCTAGACATAAGTAAAGGATCTGGACACTTCCAGTCCTTGATTGATGTATTGATACATTTATAGATCAGATTCCTTTATGACTTGAGGTTCACCATAACAGTTTAATCCTGAGTTTTCAGGGTTTGATGGTTGTTCACTTGTTGCGCGGGAAATTCAACATGGTAATTTATACTGAACTCCTAACCTGCAGTGCAGCAGAGCTCAGAGGATCAGATAAAGCTATTGAGCAAACATACCTAGAAAAGTATAATACGCAAGTAGATATTTCTAAAAATTTATAAATTAATAAATCCATCTGTCCATTCTGGTTTTACACAGCTCCTACTGAACAAATGGAAAACAGTGTTGAAGCTTTTGCTGTCCTCTGCATCACTGCAGCTCAGAATAACACGAGGGGACTCTCTGACCAGAACTGGAAATAGAAACTATTCTCTCTGATGTCTTTTATGAGGCTAATTATGAAGGTACATTTCAGTCAGACTAACCTCATCAGACATGAACTAGTGTTTTTTATTTCATCATCAAATCGCACATACCTTTTACTTTTCTTTTCTTTTCTTTTTTGTTCTAAATTTCTGAGGGTTGATATAAACTCCTGTAAAATTTATGTAGCAGCAAAGGAAACAGAAACAGCTGGGCATCTCCACTCACATTTCCCCACTGAATATCAAAAATCTTATTAATTATTGAAAAGATTATCTCAAAGTTTCATTTCATCTTGAAAGGTTCCATATTGTCTATTTTCTTTCCCTTCCATCTTCCTCTCAGCTCTTTGTCCATCTATCTGCTCTCTGTCTCCTGTGTCTTTCTCTCTTTCCTGGCTGTCCTAACAGGATCTGTGTGTCTCTGTGTGTGTATGTGTGTGTCCATGTACACACACACATAGAAACACGCAGTAGGGTGTGGTAGAGCAGCTGTAGAAATTAATTATGGATGTGTTTCTAATGGCTTATGTAGGTTACTCATGTACAATCAGTACATTCAAACAGGCGAGAAGAAAACCAGCTAAAAATGACAAACAAGTGCAGCGAGTCAATACTTTTAATATATTAAAGTGTTTTTTTTTTTTTTTATCTAAATTGGCTCTGAATCAGGCCTAATTTCCCCACAGAGACAGAATGCATTCTGTAGTGTGAAGTAGTCTGTGTTCAATTTTCCACGTATAATTCAGAAATCAGTTGGGCACACAGCCTTACATATTCACACATTTTCCTGCGTTTGGTTTAATACTGGATGAGCGGAAGATCAATCTGATGAGTTTGGAGAGTCAGGGTGCAAGGCTGCTGACCAAAATAATAACCAGGCTGAGACAAAATGATTAAAAAAGAACACCACAACGCTGTGTCGCATGTTGTCGTTTTGTGTCATTTCAGCATGTGGTCCTCCTGTGTACTGTAGAACAAGAGGGGGGTTCCTTTCCATATCTGCCCCCAAGGGTCCACATGTAACTTTAGAGTAAAACCTAAAATTGCCTTTACAATTCTAATTGTAAATATCCACGTAATGAAAGTCTGTCTGTATTATTGGAAAGCTCCACTGATGTTCCACAATAATTCTTATGTTGTTATTGTTACTGTTCTGGAAATGTCGAAATGTCCACTTAAAGCTAACTGTGGGAGGGAAAAATGTGGTTTGGTCATGTGTCCATTACCACAATGTGCAGCAAGCAGCTTTACTATTCTGAAATAAAGAATGTGTTTGAGTATATCTGTCTTGTGTGTGTATTCGGTGGGTGGCTCGGTGGTACAGCCGCCTCACAGCATGAAGGTTATGGGCTGGAATCCTTGGCCTGAGGCCTTTCTGTGCGACTCATGTTTTGCCTGTGTCATGGTGGGTTCCCTCTAGGTACTCTGGCTTCCTCCCACAATCCAAAGACGTGACTCTAAATTGCCTGTAGGCCTGAGCTTGAGCATGATTGGTTGTTTGTCTTTGTATGTCTCTATATATGGGCGGTGCAATAGAATGGCAACCTGTCGGGATCAGTTGGGATTGACTCCCCCCCCCCGTGATCCCAATCAATCATCGGCATAGATATTAGATGGATGGTTGAGTATTAGGTGAGTTTTAGTGGTGTAATGGATCTGGGCTCTGGATGCGGAAACATTTCAGGAGAAGAAACAGAACAGGTACGGATGAATGAAAAAGTAAACCGTTATCAGCAGAGAAATAAAAACTGAAGTCATCGCATTACATAAACTCATAAAGTAGCTCCTGCTTGTGAAGTAAGAAAAAACACATAAAAAAATGTGAGCTGTGAAGGTACAAGCATAATTACAAGTTGCATATGACAGCTTTAAGTGTTCTTATTTTGCCTCCAGTGATATGACAACACTTGTTGTGAACTTCGATCTGACAGATCAAACATCTCATTAATATCGTCAGTTGTTGTGAACATTGAAGTTGTGGTTCAATCACATTTGTTCCTTGCTCTTCAGATTAAACTGATGAACATGAGTGTAATATTTTAATTTAATCAGGGAGACAAGTTATGTTGATCTGAACATGTCTGCAGACTTGTGAGGGCTTCTGAGCAGGTTGGAGGATGAAAAGGATAGTTGATGTGCGTGCGTCTTTGTTTGCTCTGTGTTTCATTTCATGACAGGGAGACGAAAGCGCAGGCAAAGTGGAATGGAAATAAAAAGACAGGCCTGACAGAAGTTGAACTGTTGATATTAGTTTTGTGTCTGTGCAAACATGATCTGTGAGCGGAAGCACAGTGCCTGACTTGGGTGCACAGTGACAAGTACATGTTTATTTTCCTGCTCAGTAAATTAATTAAAATGCTTTCCCAACATTTTCTGACAATATACATTTACACAACAATAGCATCACTCAGTCATCTTCTAACGCTTATCCATTTCTGGGTTGCGGGGGGTGCTGGAGCTAATCCCAGCTCACACTGGGCGAGGGCGGGGTACACCCTGGATGGGTTGCGAGTCCATCACAGGGCTAACATACAGAGACAAACACACAGAACACACAGAAAGGCCCCAGGCCCGGGAACCAAACCCGCTACCTTCTTATTGTGAGGCAACAGCACAAACAACTATGCCGCCGTGCTGCCCAAGTGTCTTAATCATGTTTTATTTGTCAAAGTGAGAAGAATAAAACTCCAAATTACAACATGATGTGTTTTTGGATCTTCTTTTATTGCTGCACACAACCAACAAAAAGCAATCAGGTGGAGTTTATTGATTGAGAGATTCTAGTGACATGTTGCAGTATGATGAGCAAACAATCAGTAGCACAGTGTTTCAGCTTTCTCTTTGTTTTTCACTTCCCAAGTTAGTGTTGTAAATTCCCCACCTGTTTCTAACACTTCTAATTTGCTCCCAAAAAACAAATCTTTGTTGAAGTTAAGTCATTTTTGTCAAAGTTTTTTTTTTTTTTTTCTTTTGGGGGGGTGGTGGGGGAATACAATCAGTTACAAAAGGTTAGAATTCCTAAAGTTAGAATTTAGTTTTGCAATAACAAGTTATACTCTCTATAGATTAAGAGGAGGTTTCTGGTTCTGTGGGTGCTGGTACTCCCCAGACAACCTTTCATGACTCCAGGAAGTTGTTGACCTGTCTCCACCCTCAGGACTGAATCGAACTAATCACCCTCTGGCTCGGGCTCCTTATTAACATACAGACATGAGCGTGCTAGCAATCCTCTCATGTGGCTCTCTGCAAGGATGCAAATAAACATATTTCAGTCAAAGTTGATCTTTTCCTGCAAGGCGGGTTTTCAGTGGCTGGTCTCGCTCAACAGACTGTAGAGAGAACCCCCCCCCCCCCAAAAAAAAACACGCCAATGGTAAAAGAAAAATAATTGGAATGAGATTTAAATAAGATAAACACTTATCATTCTCACAGCACCTACTCCTCAACCATCTGTCTCCCTCTACCCAGGATGCTGTAATTGGGCTATTTCCTTTTGACTCCAAAACCAGAGTCTGGACTCATCTTCCTTGCCTCCCTGACCGCCAAATCAACCAACTGCCCAATCTGCCCCGCTGACCAACTCTAGCTCATACACACAAGCATTTCGACTCTTAATAGCTCTGTCCTCCAGGTTGCATAGCAATCTGAAGCATGCAATTTCCCCTATCAGACATACTGCCAGCAGCACCTTCTGCAGGAAGACACAGCTGCATAAGTGTGTGTGTGTGTGTGTGTGTGTGTAACTGAAAGGGATAGAGAAAAAATGGGAAAAGGTGTGCATATATGTGTGTCGGCAGCGATAACAACAGGTGAACCGCCTGAATGAGGTTAGCTGCAGACTACTAACCCGCTCATGAACTTGTCCATCACTGACCATGCACACACACACACAACACTCAATTCAGAACCAAATTTATTACTTTTCAGAGAGGAGGAGTGAGATAAGGCAACAGAAGGAGACCGGAAGGGATGGAAAAATAAGTTCAAGGGCAATTGGGAGTGAATGAGAAAGAGGATAGAGGGCAGAAAGTGTGAGGGAGAGGCGGAGCTTAAAAAAAAAAAAAATTCAGTGTGATTCAACTGTAATGACAATAGTTATGAGATGGGATGCAAGAGAAGCAGACTGAGAGAAGATACGGATGACACCGATCAAACAGAGATGGGTCAAAATAGAAAGACAAGGAGCGAGGCATGTATCACACAGCTCGGAGGAACAAGTCGTTCCTGCAGTGCAAAGGGACAGTCATCATCTGTGTGCGTGTGTGCGTGCGTGTGCACGTGCGCATGCCCTCGCCTGTGACAATCTGCCATGATGAATATCACATGGTCTAATGCACCATGTTGCAAACACCTGTTAGGAGTGCGATTATTCCGACCATGTTAGCATTCGGCAAGCG
Source organism: Remorina albescens (assembly GCA_034769265.1). NCBI lineage: Eukaryota > Metazoa > Chordata > Actinopteri > Carangiformes > Echeneidae > Remorina > Remorina albescens. Next base: position 16,416,679 of record CM068488.1, on the reverse strand, counting down.
GCGCAAAGCCCAGTGTAGCTCAGGGCGATGAGAATTGTCTTTGGATTTCAGGTAATTATTCAAAACCAAATATATGAGCCAAAGTTAATGCGTGACTTGACGATGGAGCAGGATTTGACGTGAGCAGACCACCGAGGTCGATGTCAAGGGATTCATTGGTCTAAAACAAGGTTTTTGTGACAAACCATCCAGCAGAGATGGAGACGTGTCATGTGACAGCACATGTTGGCCTGATGGTGAGATGGTCAGTGTCACTGCTTAGCAATGATCTATGAGCGATTCAGAGCTCCACTGCCCGGGTGCTGGCTGGGGCCGTAAAACTGGATTGAATTGAGAGGAGGAGCTGAGCGGAGGCACCTCCTGGAAGATGAGTGGGAAAAGGGAGGAAAAAATGAAGAAAAACAGCTGCTTCAGTAGACTGGACCACAGTCAATATTTACACAATAAAAGCTCCATCTTGTACATTTCATCATATTTCATGCTAATAATGCCCGAGTTCACTTTCTCTTATATTAAATAGCTGTAAATGTCATGTCAACTGAATCCACTCTGATGGAAGAATGTGCATTTCATTTAATTTGCTTTCACAACAGGTAAACAAGAAAGAGGTCACATTCATTCATGAAATAATAATAACATATATTAAAAAAAATCTGCTTCAGGTGCCAGCAGAGTTTTCTGTATTGTACAAATCACAAACACACACACACAGGCTTGTTTTATTGGTTTGGCGACCTGCCATTGACAAAATGCACATATTGGCCCTCTTTTCTCACTTTAATCATCACAGTTGAACACCTACCACCAACTCCCTTTCCCTAAGCCAAACTAGGAGCCAAACTAGGAGCCAAAATAGGAGCCAAAATAGGAGCCAAACTAGGAGCCAAACTAGGAGCCAAACAGGGAGCCAAAATAGGAGCCAAACTAGGAGCCAAAATAGGAGCCAAACTAGGAGCCAAATTAGGGTTCAAGGAGTTTGGTCCCCACAAACCTGTCTGGTCATACTCACAGCCCCCCCCCCCACACACACACACATACAAACACATAGACGTGCAGTTGCTCTGATTGGCTAGCCGAGATTATAGGTTGAAATGCATCACCAGGCAGCATTTATCAAACAGGCAATGCTTTCATGGAAAAAAGAAAAAAAAAAAAAAAAAATCACATGAACACTTTGACGTTGGCGTTTTTGTTTATATACTGAACTTCATCTTACCGTGCTTTACTTCTTTCTTTTTTTTTGTACTATCCTTTCTCACCCATTCGTCCATGTCTTTGTCTTCTTTTTTCCGAGGTAACACTGAAGCATAGATCAACAAATTCATTTTCTGAGAATATATTAACAACTCGACTTCTCTGGGACTTTCAGACGTGTGTTATTTGTGTGCATAAGAGAGAGAGAGCGAGAGACACTGAAATAGGACTAGAGACTATCTTGTGATGGGATGACATCACCCGCAAAGTCTGTCAACACGTTGATGTTCCAGCATATGAGTTTGCAACTATATTTTACCCATGTGTGATGCTACCACGGTGTCAAATCTGTCCACAGTCATTAACTTGCCAAAGTACAAAAAAAAAAAAAAAAAAAACACTTCTGCGCTTCTTGTCAATATTTTCCCATGACACACACACACACACTGACTCACAAGATGAAAACAACAGCCTCAAACCCAGGTGGGTAAAAATAGTAAAAGCAAGGGATGACAAGTTTAAGTGTGGCACCACAGGCGGTAGTTTAATTTGTATAATTGCAGAGGTTTAGAGAAACTCAAACACTGTCATGTTGAGCTTCTCCCCTTTTCCTCTGACTCAGCTAATTGCTCCCTCATTGCCTGTGGTTCTTCACAGGAGCAGGAAGAGGCAAATTCCACTCTGTTCAAAGGCAAAAAAAACCCCCCAAAAAACCCTATCCACTAACAATTGCAGGCTATTAGCTTAGAACAAACCAGTGATTTCATGAGAGTAGTGCTTGATCTATATAGTCAATGTATCTTAAAGGTTTTCAGTAAAATCAATTTTATAATCTAAAATGTACAGCCAGCCAATATCCATCCATCCAACTTCTACCACTTTTTCCATTTCCGGGTCACAGCAGATGCTGGAGCCAATCCCAGCTCACATTGGGTGAGGGGTTAGGGTGTTCTCTGGACAGGTTGCCAGTCCATCATACGGCCAACACACAGAGACAGAGAGAGACAAACAACCACTCACTCTCACACTCAGACCTACAGACAATTTAGAGTTGCCAATTAACCCAAACAGGATGTCTTTGGACGGTGGGAGGAAAGCGGAGTACCTGGAGAAAACCCACACAGGCATGGGGAGAATATGCAAACTCCACACAGAAAGGCCCCAGGCCCGGGAATTGAACCCACGACCTTCGTATTGTGGGGCAACAGTGCTAACCACTATGCACCGTGCTGCCCCAAGCCAATATCAATATGCTAAAATTGAATCAATATGTATGTGTGACTTATAGTGTGTAACTTTCGTCTGAAGTTTGGACAGGCTGCACTGACTCAGACAGGAATACAGATAATTACAATAATTCAGTCAAGATGTTAAAAAAAAGTGCAAGTATTCACATTTCGAGTAGTTGATTTTTTGAGTTCCAACGATATATGAAGAACAAAGCCAAGGGTGACACCCATGTTCCTTCAAAAGGAATTGAAACCTTAATGCTGCTTTTTTTTAAAGCTTTTTTCCACTGAATGCAGAATGTGGATGGTTGTTATAGACAACAGTTACAGACAGACTGGAGGCTACAGGGAACCGATGAGCAGGGCTGCAGTTAGCTGGTTAGCTGGATAACTTCAGGAGGACAAAAATCCTGAAGAGTCAACACAAAGTTAACGCACACAGTTTTCCTAACAGCTGTTAATACAAATTTTAAGGATATATTGGAGTGTTTATCGACTGCTATGTCCATTTTTGGGATAAGTAGTGTTTATATAAAAATGGTAAGGAGCACAAAGAATCAGGTATTCACTTAAGGATATAGATGGTACACCAAATAAGTTCTGACATGTGGGAGCATATACTTAAGGTTCACTGGAGAACCATTAGGAACCATAAATATGATGGATGCAATACCATAAAGCGGACCAGAGTGATGGTGTGTGGTGTAGCCAGAATTTCCTCAACAGCTTTCCGGGTTGAAGTGTGTAAAAGCTGCAGTCAGCTTTTACACACGGGAGGGCTGGAAAAAGAGAAAAGAATGAAGAACTGGGAGAGACTAGGGAGACAGATGGAGGGAGGGAGAGTGAGACTGAAATTGGAAGAAACAGAGAGATTAAACTATACACAGAGAGAAGGGAGAGAGAGGAGAGTTGTAGTGAAGCAGAAGGATGTGTGATGGTTGGAGAAATGACAGGTGTGATGAAAGAGAAGAGGGAACAAGGGATGAAGAGAGGCAGATGGATCATCATGACATGACACTGGAGTCTGTGTGTGTGTGTGCAGATCCAATTTTTCCTCCTGTTTCTGAACTATGTGTGTGTTAGGTGAGCTCTGATGATTGTATTATCAGAGCTTATTATGAAGTTCATGAATGTCACCATTCACATGGGCCTGTATTAGCTTTTCATGACAGAGTTAATTAACTTATGTTATGCAAACAGACTGAAATGCTCATATAACTGCACACACACACACATACACACACGCACACAGATACTTCATAAGATAGAAGTTTAAAACTAAGCTGCCTCTAGACCACAACAGGAAAACAGATTCGAACAGAGGAGCAGCTTGGGAAAACAAAGCAAAACCAATGTTTTTTCAGCTTTGGCTCTTTTGTTACACCTACTATATTCTCTTGTATCCTCTTTTTCTTCTCCCTTGTTTTGTTCGCTCCCTTTCTGTCATTCAGTCAAACTCAATCTGCAATGATTATACAGCTATTACAAAAACGGATAGAGTATTTCTCCAAAATTATTATTTAGCATGACAGAATATAAACAAGCAAATAATAATCTGTCTGTAAATTGTACTTCGACACCAAAGGACCTTTGAGCTAATGCCAACACAAGTACGCAGTTGCCATACCAAAACGCTCATGTACGTGTGCACTACTTTGGTTTAGGGCATTAGCATGTTAACATTTGCTGGCATTGAATTAAAAAATAATGAAAACTTACTTCATATAGCATTAGTTGAGGAGACATTTCACTTGAAACCAAAATTGTCAGCGTCATGGTGTAGCAAGACAAAAAGCCAGTCGGCCATCAGAGTCAGTACGATGCATTCTATGAGAACTATGAAATTCCTTACATTTCACAGCAGTCCAGCCAGATGTTGTTGAGATATTTCACTCAGACCTAAAAGGTGGAAGAGAAAATCAACAGAAGCTATTTACAATATGTAGTAGTCTTGAACATGGCTGAAAAGTTTAAGGGAAAATCCATCTTAATGTGCTGTGACTGGGTGTGATTTGTGATTTTCCGATTCTGAGGTCCCAGCATCAAAAATGCAGGAGCCTGCATTTTTCATTTTGCAACTAAATACCATCGGGCATTATATTACCTTTCCAGATAAATTCTCACATTGCATGTCCCTGTGTCCGCTCAGCTTTGTAAAATATTTCAGCCCAATCTGAGAACATTTCTTGGTCCCTTTAAGTAAGGGTATGCGTGATTCTGTTTGATGCTGATTGAGTCAGACAGATTTGTACATCGTGTTTATTCCGATTCATCTCCAGAGTGACGGAAACGGACAGCGACACAAGCTTGTTTATACTGACAGACCTTAACAGGAAATGCAGGTGGGCGACAGTGTGTCAGCTGGGCATTGTTCATCATCTCCATTCTAAAAGATTCTTCGGTTGATAGAATAATTTTTTAGAACGACTATGATGTAATGAAGTTGTTTTCAGTAAAGGAATGTTCCCTTTTCTGATGCTGCAACAGTTATCACTGAGAAAGCTGGAGATAGAGCAGCAGCATTTACAGCACCCACAATGAATATCACGCTATTGAGGGGCATGGTTTAATTTACTGGGTGGAAGAGTTTGAGCATATTAGCAGCTACTGGTCATACAAAATCAAGGAAATCTGTAACAACTCCAACAGTGTTGTTTCAACAGTCCATCCTTTATGAGCCAAACTCCAATGTGATTTTACTTTCCCCATATTTTTCTGAAGCATAACATGGTATAAAGTTTGAGAGACAACTGATCCTTACTCCCCTGGTGTTCCTCAGGGCTCAGGCAAAGGCCCATTGCTTTTTTCTTGGCCTCAGTATCTCCAAACTTTTTTTTTTCTTTACCCAAGCGGATACCCGTCTTAGCTTTTCCCATCTATTTCAGTTTACTTTCCATGAGCGTATGTTCAGCGGGCACATCTAACTCAACCTTTGACAAAAGTGAGATATGGTTGCTCTCTGACAAATGTTGTCTTCAGCAAGACCTCTCAACCAGGACTGAAAGCACCCTAGGTACACCAGCCCAGACTTAGAAAGAATTGCAGTTGTGGGTCTAGAGAACCAATTGCGCTTAAATTTTTTTAAATTCATTTAATTATTTTTTTTCATCATGGCCATAACTTCTTCCTCTGGCCAGATCCCTGCTGAAGTCTGCCTGTATCCCACTTCAGATAAACCATATCCTCCCTGTGTGGTCTAATGAGTTATTCTGTTCACATCTGAAATGTTGTGCAGTGGCTATATTCTCCCGTGTCACCACAACCACCACTCCTTTACCTCCCAGAGGCAGCTCACATCAAACCTCAGTTCCGCAGTACAAGTTGCTAAAGGAGGTGTATCCCCATATACCTCCAAGACACGTGCTTAGCTCTTTCCCTTCCAGAAGCCACCAGGCTGTAACTCCACTCTCAGCTCGACTCCTCTCCCTCCAGGCATCTCGGTGGTGAAATGACATTCCCACCTCGCACAGGAATCAACTGCCTGTGTGAAAAACTAATTTCTGCAGGAACACTTCATATCTCTGAGCTATCCTACAAGTCTTTGACCATGATAATTTCCCCGTCATGTGAAAATAAAAAAAAAATCCTTTTCCATCCGGCTCTTATTTTATTTCTATCTAAAAAAACATGAATTGTAAACAAGCTGCTGTTCCTTTCCATCATGGAGCTCCACTGGAAATTTTAGCGATGGCGATATAATAGGGAGTTGTTGCGGGTCCTTTAAAGTAGTTTTGTTTTCAAATGTTTACTATGCACAGGGTACAAGCTTGTGTTCACAAACTGGATTGATATCAATGTATTCCATTATATGCTCTGCCAGGATTCTCTGTGGATTGCAGCAGGTAGGGCCAAGCAGATCATGGTCTGAACTGCTTGTCATAATCATGTAAGTATCATGTGAAGATCAAGTGTGCGAGTAAAGACTTCGGAGATGTATAAAGCACCTTTGAATACGCTCCACTAAGTAATAAATGGTATGCATATGCTTGTGGTAATCTCTAATTTTTAGTCATGTGAATTTATGCATGCTTTACTTTAGTTTGAAGGATCCTGTAAGGCAGTAATATACTGCTGTAGTGACAGAGAGAAAAAAAAGACGTAAAAAATGCCTCCTTGTTGTAAATAAGAAGGCTATGGTATACAAAATCCAATTCCAGACTTTAAAGTGGATTAAAAAGAAAATTAATTTAGCAAAAATAGGCTTAAGGCAATATTAACACATATTTTAGCTACTCTGAGGCAACGGAATGGCCTGCAATGCAAGAGTGAAATATTATTTCTTTATATATATTTGCCCAGTAGCTCAGTGGTTCTCAAGGTAGGATCCAAGAACCCCCATTGATCCTTGAAGGGGTTTACGGGGGGGTCCAAAGCAAAAAGAGGGCTAAAATGTATTTTAAATATAATTTGATCTGCAAGTAAAACAATGACATAATATAGGACTATATTGATCATGGCTCTCCATCACTTTCTATTGTCATCTGAAACAAAAAACTTATCTTGATCTTGATCTACTATAACTGTAGGAGATATTAACATCAGACCGCAACAGTCAGTATTCTGACATAAAAATTGGCAGAAAGATAACAGAAGCCGGGCAACCGGCGTAGTGGTTAGCGCTGTCGCCCCACAATAAGAAGGTCGTGGGTTTGGTTCCCGGCCTGGGTCCTTTCTGTGCGGGGTTTGCATGTTCTCCCTGTGTCTGCATGGGTTTCCTCTGGTTTCCTCCCACCATCCAAAGACATCATGTTTAGGTTAACTGGTGACTCTAAATTGACCATAGGTGTGAGTGTGAGTGGTTGTTCGTCTTTGTGTGTTGGCCCTTTGATGGACTGGCAACCTGTCCAGGATGTACCCTGCCCCTCGCCTGGAGCATTGGCTGGGACTGGCTCCAGCAGCCCTGTGACCTGGAAATGGAAAAAGTGGTAGAAGATGGATGGATGGATAACTAAAGCCAAAAAAACACCCAACTTTTCAGTTCAAAGTCTGGGTCTTTATTACAAACTTGGTGGTCAAGCAGGTCAGGCAAACAAACCCAAAGCTGTTCTGTCCCTGGTCCAGGGGAAGCCTCGACACAATGATTAAACTGGATAAAAACGCACCAGGGCAGAACATGAGGAAAACTGGACTGCTTTTTACAATAATGAGCAAACACAAACTGGTCAGCAAGCCCATCACACCTAGATAATGAGCGACAAAATATTAGCCAAATACATCTGGGAATAAGTCATAAGATGTGCCTTTATGTGCTATAATTTAAATTATAGCTTGAAAGGCAAAGAATGAGAAAGAGTCCGATTATTCTCCTGCTATTTTATCTGTGATGCTCCAGATAAGAGATTGAGAAATGTGATAGACTGAAAGGTAGGCAGATAGGTAAATAGATGAGAATCAACCAAATGTGAAGAAGAAAGAGCAACAATGTTGGTAGTGAAAAAGCAATAAGGGAAGAAGGAATGAATGGAGATCAAGATGGGAGGGGGAGAGAATAAGAGAGAGAGAGATGAGAGTGTGCTGGCTTGTGAAGTGAAGCAATGATGAAAGAGAGTGAGACAAATTGGCAGAGATGAAGAGAAGTAAAGGAAAAAGCCTCCGGATTCTGCAAATAGGGGGCAGTATCAGTCTGCAGCAGGTTCAGAGCAAGGGAGAGCGTGAGAGGAGAGAGAGAAAGGAGAGACAAGGCGAGAATAGCAAAAAGAGCGAGAGGCAGAGGAAGGTGGACAGAAGGAAGGACGGTGGTGAATACAGGGAGGGAGGGTAAAGGGCGGTAGGAGAGTTGAACACAGGATGGAAGACACTGATGAAGAAGAGAGGGGAGGGGTCAGAGACGGAGGAGAGAAACCGGGGAGAAGAGTACATTACAATGCCAGCACTGGAACACAAACCACTGCTTGTCCATCAACATCTCAACACAAACGACTGCTGTGTGCACCAGTGTTTGCATATGATGCGCATGATCCCATCAGTGTTATCCATTTGTGTTATCTGATGTTTCTTTGTGTTCGTTTTATTCCTTTCGACTGTCCTTTGTATCTGTAGATCTGCTTGTGTGTGTGTGTGTGTGAGTGAGTGCACTTGTTCTATATGTGTATGCATTTGCGGGAACGTGTATGCACATATTAGTGAGGGCTTAAGAAAATGTTTTTAGTGAGTATGTCCTTGATATACCCAGCTGAATACAAAGAGCTTTTAAAAAGCTTATTACACCACACAACCAAGGCCCTCTTGGAGACCTCACAGTATTTAAAATCTCCACAAACAAACAATCGGAGGATTTAAAAAAAAATTTTTTTTTTGCAAACACTCATGTAGGAGAATCATTGATTTACGAGGAGAAATAGGACTTCCCCCTGATTCCTGCTGTGGTAATACTTTCTGCTTTCACACACCAGCAGTACTTTTATCTGTTTATGCACCTCAATGCCAGGAGCATCTCAAATTGGCGTATCACTTTTAGTTGTTAACCGGAGTTTGACTTAGACTTACTTTGAAAACCATATTGAGCTTCATTTAAAGGGGCAAGCAAAGTTGAGTTCACTCATGTTCTATTTAGCCTTTCAAAGCGGTTGTAAACTGTCCTCTGTGGCTCAAGCAGAAGTTTTTTTTAAAGGGAAGATGCATAACACTGTTACAAATTGAACTGGTGGAAAACATTGCTGCAGTACAGCCAGACATTGTGTCACTAATTTTTCTTCCTTTTAAATTCCAAGCAGCAAACACAAACTGCTGTTTGTCCATAGAATTTTTTTTTTTTTTGTGTGTGACATTCATCATTCATTCATATTTTACTGCTCATCTGTTTCTGGGCCACAGAGGATGCTGGAGCCAATCCTAGGGTCACCTTGGACAGGTCACCAGTCCATCACACAGAGACAGACAGAGACCAACAACCACTCACACTCAGACCTACAGACAATTTTAGAGTCACCAATTAACCCAGACATGATGTCTTTGGACTCTGCAAAGAAAGGCCCCAGCCAGGGAACCGAACCCACAACCTTCTCGTTGTGAGGCAACAGCACTAACCACTCTGCTGCCATGCTGCCCGACTTCAACCTGGCGAGAGTAAATATTCTCCAGAAAATCTATGTTGCAAAGCAGAGTTTCAGGTAGGAGCTACTGAAGAACTATTAAATTCAACTGTGGGAAATGCAGTATCCAGCTTTTTTACCCTCAAGAGATCTTTACCCAGATCGGTTGTGGACATACTTTTTTATCTGTTCCTCACAAGTGAATGGACTGAATATATTTATAATAGTAAAGTGATGGGAGTGGTTTTTTTTTTATTCAGCAAAAAGCAGCTGCTATATGGCAGCGATATTTTCCAGTTTCTCAGCTGTGAAAAAAGGGTGTCATCTGTGTAATTTATGTCAGCATACAAATTGATTGGAAGTAGCAACAAAGCTTATAGCATGTTAGATTACAATAATGCTTTTAACAATTAATAACCGGACATCATATCTCAAGTCTAACGTCGAGATCCCTGAATGTCTTGTAAATGAGCAGCGTGCAGTGTGGCGCCACGAACACAAACTGTCAGTTACACCGAGTGCATCACGTACGCTTTAGAGAGTGAGTCTCAGCACTCAGATTATTCAATTTGTGTGAGTGGTAGCTTCTGAAGAAGTCCCACTCTTCAACTCTGTATTTAAGTCATTACAGATATGGATTTAGTTTATTTCCAGTTCTTTTGGGGTCTAATGAGTATTCGGTGAGTATGCTGTTGAAATGAACAGAGGTGATCGGCTGTGTGTAATATATTCAGCATTTTTCAGAAAACATCATCACTATTATCAGCGTCACACTGCACAACATGTATAACATATTACAGTTTCCAGGCATATGACAAGTTGGGTGTTTCTAACAGAAATGTACCATCTTAGAAAGATGCATTTTTATCTTAAGAGACCAACAGGCTGATCAGAAATCAACAACGTGCTTTTTCACTTTAATTACCGAGATAATATTTAACAGCTCACTCAACTTTGTTCATGCTTATGAACACATACTGACCAACACAACAGTCACTGCATTGTGTGTTGTTTGTAAGTGCCATGCTGAATTGAGGACATCATATACAGATTATTTGGATAATTTTTTTGCCTGCTTGCCTTTCATGGTTGTGAACACAACTTTACATTTTTCTCAGGGAACGGAGGAAAGGTGGGGAAAAAAAGGACAGTGAATGGGGATACGTGCACTTCGAGCTGTAAACAACTGTTTCTGTGTGCCACCTGGCAGCGATCCTTTTTAAGTACAGTTTTTTAAGCACATTTCACAGCTGGATTTTAAAGGAGATGGGAGATAGCACTCGGATTGGTTTATTGTTTTATTGGTACATTAAGTATGTCTCTCTAAAACCATGCATCTGCCATCGCAACCATTTGCAGAACTAGATTTAGACACAACCTAAATGCACTTGCTCCCTGTGCGTAGATCATTAAAACAGAGCCTTCGGGCCAGAAACACATTGGCTGCATGACATTTCATTCTGGTCTACATGTTAGCAGCTTGTTCTGTCTTTAGATGTTGAGGAATTTCACTTTAATAGCAAAAAAAGAAGACAAATTAGGGCATCAAAGTCATTAAGCTTCATCCTTAGGAGACCGTGAATGTCCATACAAAATGTCATGGCCCAGTGTGATGGACTCATTAACCACTAGTATGGCTAAGAATCTTTTGCAAAACATCTGTAAGTTATTGGTTCCTCACATTAAATGTCTGCTGCAATTGGATTGAATATGTTTGGATGTAAAAACAAAGACACTGCTAGAAGAGTATGAAACATTGAGATGTGCATATTTGTCAAACAATATTCAAGTGATCAGCTAGAGAATGTGTCTGAAAACCATAATCAACCCCACACAAACTCAATACTGCTGATATCTCACATTTTTGTATTGTTAACTTAAACTCAACTGAACTTTCATTCATCTTCTGCCACTTAATCAGTTTCCAGGCCGCAGCTCACACTGGGTGAGGGTGGGGTACAGGCTGGACAGGTTGCCAGTCCATCACAGGGCCAACAAAGACCTACAACCACTCACACTCAGACCTATGGACAATTTAGAGTCACCAGTTGACCTAAACTCCCACCATCCAAAGACATGATGTCTTTGGACAGTGGGAGGAAACCCACACAGACACGGGGAGAACATACAAACTCCACACCAGGCCCCAGGCTGGGAACTGAACCAGTGATCTTCTTGTTGTGGGGGTGACAGTGCTAACCACTACGCCACCGCGCTGCCGCTCAACTGAACTTAGTAATAATTGTCTTAATAAAGACCAAATATAATGAAAAAACTAATAAAGTCCAGTTTTTAGTGGCAGGGTACCAGATATGTAGCACCATAAACAAGCCAACTCAAAATACAGGGCCACTGACACACAATACACTTTTGTTGCTGCTAGTAGTGTTTGCACAGTTGAGGCAGCCCACTGTGCCCATATGACAAACTAAGTTAAATGGATATACAGCCAAAGCATTTGTGGCTTATTTAGGTTGTTTTAAGACCTGCACTGAATCTTTGACTTTGTTTGTGCTCCCTAATAAGTTTAGAGAGGTGCGTTCTCATGTGGGGGTTGTGGATTTTAAGGTAGATGCGTCTGTGTGATTTAGCTACAACAATGAGGGATGTGCTAGTGTGGCAGACGACAACGTAGCTCTGAACATGCACAACATGCACTAAAAAAGCAGAGCACGACTTCACTTCACACTCAGCTGAGGCCTGCCCATTGATGCAATTTGAAAGGACCTTCACGACCAGCAAAAGACATTCAGCTGTTGGAGATCTCACCAAGAGAGAGCAGACCACCTGAAACACACATAGCATTTAAAAGATCAGCATCTGTGGGTCCATAATTCTGACGGCATATCAGATAGAACAACTGGGAACCAGATGCTCCATCAGCTTCATCATCACTATAATATTTCAACCCAACAAGAGAGCTGTCGACACCCCCAAGTGTCCTCTGGAGCAGATAACATGAGTGCCTCCACCGACACATATAAAGTATGGTTGAGAATTGTTTTTCCTGGATGCAGGAACTGAAATCTCATTTCAGACCATAATGAATCTAATATCTCTCATGGCTGTCTGTCAGACCGAAATATTAGCAATTCCATCCTGGGATCCATGACATCCATCTACTTGGTGAAATAGTGTTAAACTGTTGTTCTATTTATAGCCAGTACGGGTCTTGTCCAATTCTAATACTCATTCAGGATAACAAAAAAAAAAAAAAGGCTTTCTGAGGCCGAATTTGTAAAGTGGATTGAGCAAGGATAGCGTGACTTACAAATTGTCAACCAAAAAATTTTAACCGGTGGCAGTACAACAGTTGCGCTTCCTCCCTCTCTCCTGGTGGTATTTATTTCCTCTCATAAAAGGCTAATCACCTGCTGAAGTTGTTCTGTAGTTGGCTGTTCTCCAGGAACATTTTGGTTTTTATTTATGGCCACCAAAGAGTTGAATAGTGAGGAAAGTTGATGTGCAGTTGAAATGAAAATAGGATAAATTAGCTCTCTACCTGTAGCTTAACAGGTATAAAGCTACCATGGTAGATACCTGCAAACATAATAATGTTGCTGCATGGCTTTCTGACTCAGGTGTAAAACCAAATTGAATTACCACACATAGACATACCGAGTGAGAATTTTCTCATTCTTGCTTGTGCCGAATATCACATTGACGTATTTATGCTTTCGCATGAGCTTTCCGGGATTTCTTTTTTTTTTTTTTTTTCCCAGCAGACAGTAGTGACAGGGAGGCACCCTCTCACAATGCAAAGTCAATGGAGAAGGTTGAATTGTTTCCCCCTCAGGAGTGGATGGGACTTAATTGCGCTCTCTCTATACAACCATCTGCAAACACACCTGCTCTTAGCTCTTATTTTCATCACTTCTCCTCCGCTGCCATCAAAATAAACTGAAATAAATTCCAAATATTCATTCTGTCTCCATCACCCTGTCCTCTGTTACACACACACACACACACAAATAAACCCTCAGTGCATCAGATGGTTAGGCTGATCTAATAGAGACACAGATGTCAGAACAGCTGATCCTTTATAACACGACAGTGAGCGCTGTGTGTGAGAGTGTGTGTAAAAGAGAAACACAAAAAAGCCAAAGGCCAGTGTGGATTTGTCCTACGTGAAGTGTGTTGTTAAATATCTTTATACCAGAAATAAATTAAAAAGAGGAGGAAAGGCAGCGCTTAGAAGAGCTATTTAAGCTTTTTTATGGCCAGATAACAAATGGTAGCATCTGTTAACATCTGTTTACTTCACATACAAGTGAGTTCAGCATCAAACTTCATTTCTTTACCTGCTAGAAGCTGTGGAAAGTAACGCCAATCCATCCATCACTTCTTTTCTCGCAGTTAACATGCTAACCAGCCGAGCTCATAGGCTCCAATTTTACGAGGTGTTGCCCAAAGCTCCTGATAACCTTAACCCATACCGAAGGAATACTAAAATTGTCAAGGGAAATTGAATAGACAGGTCTTCAAGTGCAAGCAAATTACAATCTTGAGAAGAAAATGTTCAGCATCTCATAAGTAACTTCTGGCTCTAGGTATCTGGACTCGCGGTGAGCTTTAAGGGACGGTGGCGCCGCTGTTATGGAAGCTAAGGAAGGAAGGTGAGGTATAACAGTGAACATAAACATCACACTGAAAGCTAACACATGAAATACTGAAATCCCGTGGTGACACAGGCTTTGTGAAGATCTGACTCAAAATAATGAGTTTAATGAGGCATGCATTGTTTATAATATGTCGCATTTTTGTCATGGTATTTTCATACATAATTCTGGTACAGTTAGAAGTTAGGATGAGTGTTGTGTAGTCAAACAGAAGGGATCTTAATGTCACCCTTTTTATGCTAATGCTATTTGTGTGAGTGTGTGGAGGGGCGGCGTGGTGGTGGGGCAGCATGGCCATTTTGGGGCAACGTGCGGTGATCATCCGGTAACAGCAATGTTTCTCAATCAGCAGCCATGCTGCAAACCTGCATTGGCGTAGTCTGGATCAAATGTGCTTTGTGATGGATGCAATAAATGAATGTGTGTCCATATCCGAAAAAAAAAACGAGCCTTTGTAGCTCATGGAAACTAACAGGGTGGTAGTTCTCTCTGCTGTGCTGTAACTGATTTTAATGGTTGAAGAGAAACTCATGCTAATCGGAAATATTGTGTGAATACCAAATACAAACATTATGAGCAGTGCACACACATTAACCGATTGATTGATTGAACAGATTGATGCAGTTATAGTGTTGCAGCTAAGTATTTTGTTATTTCAGTGCGTGTGTGTGACATCACCAGCCCTCCCTGGAAGCTAGTTGGTTGATTTTTATTGAGTGAAATGAGCTTTGTTTGGAGGCCAGCGCTACACCTCGGTGAATACAGGGTGGTGCAGTAAGGATGCATGTTCAAATCAGTTATGTCTCCAACTATGTGAAGAAACAGTACATAGAAGAATATGCATGGATGCAGTAATATTAAGGCTTTGCTCCCATTATACAGGTTTTTCACATTTTTATTTTTTACTTACTTTTACCTCTTTTAACATCCCTGTCTCCTGTCTACTCTTACTTTCACTCACTTACAAGCGTGTAATACAGGTTTGCCCTGACTCTTCAAGAAGCCATCTCTTTCTGCACCAACTCTCAGCTCTTTGAGCAACTAGTTTGACTCAGCAATCAATTGCTGGCTTCCCACATGCAATCATTTCTGATTGTGCCTGAAGGAGCATCCAGGTAAATCTTTCTGTGCCACCTGGGTGCCCATTACCTTGTTACTGGCATGAGTTGCACTTGAAGGCAGCATAAAGATTATAGTTAATAAGGATCAGGTGCAACTCTGATATGGTCATAAAGTTATGGCTGATCGGTATCTAAAATTGAAGAAAATGGTATTCATGTTACTTGAATTCAAAGGATAGCCATATATCACAGATAACAGTCCGGTGGTTGAGAGGACATCAGATGGACGCTTCCGGAGAAGCAAAATCCACTCCCTGCATGATATTATTATGGCTCCTTTTTGCAATTTTTGCACACTTGACTATATGAAGCTAGAGACGGGAGAGGAGTATCTTAGCTTTGCATGAAGGCTAGAAAAGGTGGGTCGTCAACGCACAAACAGAACTGCGAGTTGTGAATTGTGACAATTCCCCAAAGAACTAGCATTTCCAAACGTGACAAACCACAAACCATGTCCTCATGGATTTAGATTCAGCAAATAAAGCCATTGTTGCAATGTTCAAATCTAGACAAGATGTTGACTGAGGCGTGCTCGTCCATTATCACCCTTACGCCACGCTGAATCCTGCATCATTGTCTAATTTAAACTTAAATATCAGGTATAGTGAGCTTTTCATGCTTTTAAGATGTGTTTTTTTTTTTTTCATTTTTAATGGAGGCTTGTTCATTGAAATCTGCATGGAGACCTGCAATAGCTGCTTGCACACAATGGGAGTTTATCTTGAATAGGCTCAGTATGCTTGTATAACTTTACCAATAGAAGAGACTCCAGCAGGGAAAGCAAATATAGAGTCGAAACACTTGCTTTTGTGACCCACTTTCCAATATGCAAATCAACGTTCTTACATAGAGACAAAAAGGCACCTGCTCGGAGGTGAAACAAATGCCTGAAATTTTTCATTATTCAGAAGATAATCTGAGGTTGTTGACTGACAAAGGGAAGCGCATGTAAATTGGCTTGTGATAGACTGGCAGCAGCTCCAGGTCGTACCACGCCTGCACCAGTGTTTCCCCTCCGGTAATCTTTCCTCTTAGTGGCCTGTGCCGCCTCCTGAGCAACAGATATTTTGTGCAAAGCAGCAACACCATCCTGATTTTGGAGCACGACAGCCTCTCCATTCTGCCAAGACCTTTATGCACCGAGGGGGCTAAGCTCCTTCAAGCTGGTGTACAGTCAGCACTGCCTCAGCGTGCAAATTGACTTGTTAGAAAGGTCAGAAGTGTTGTGTTTGATTCTTCTGTGATAATGAGCTAATTTAAAGGTGTGTGGCATGTGTTTGGAACATTAAGAAAAAGACAAAACGGAAAAAAAAAAAGAATTGACCAAAGAGCACTTGTCCAATAATCTGAAAGTTGTGTGCAAAAAGCACCAAATTTTATTATTATTATTTTAACTCTGTTCCTTATTTTAACTATCTATACAGTATTTGAGGCGTATTTCTATACACAATGAATGTGCGTACATGAATGTCTCTTTGTCCTTGCCATGACTGTAACAGAGATTAGAATGATCTCGTCACAGATAATGGTCTGTGATGACATTGTACCCACTGGCTGTGCGTGTGTGTGTGTGTGCTGAGGTGAGCTGGAGGACAATTACACACTAAAAAGATTAAGGAAAGAATGACCCTCTCTCTCTCTCTCTCCCTCTCTCTGTGCTGAGGAACTGTGGGTCCATATGAAATGTAAATACCTCTCCAGCAGTACATTGAAGAATGGACTGACTCAACCAACAACTTTAAAGGTTACTTCCCTTCTGACTATTACAAAAATGCAAAATATCTTTTGGCCAACAATGTTACTTTTCTGAAGTCTTGCTTTCATATTACTCTGCTGGAAAAGAAAAAATAATATTTTTTTGCCCTTTCCATTCATATTTGGTGACAAAATTAAAATTCCATTTCCAGCACGGATGGAATACATTTAACTTTCTTCTGTTTAATATGAATAAAAGCTCATCCAGAGAACTAGAATTATTACTGGTAGAAGTAGTTCTGGTTTCAGATGTATTAGATTAATTTAGACCTGAACTTAGTTTTCTCACTAACACGTCACATGCTCTGATTCTTCACCCATAGAGGTAAAAATATTTCTGACGATGCTGTTAGAATAAATATCGATAAAAGTGCTTGGATGGTTGTTGAGCTTTTTCCAGTTTTGACGTTGTATTCATTCAAGTGTTGAAGAAAAGGTGACGAATAAATGTATGAATATTCTCGCCAGCTGTGATGAGTTATACCTTCGATAAAGAGCGCATTGATAAACAGGGTTAGATCAAGAGATGGGCAATTTGAAGAAAGTGATGCATATAATTTAGAAAAAAAGAGAGAAGAAATGAAAGACGGGTACAGATAGGTTCAAGGAATGAATGAAGGAGCGATGGAAAAAGGGGGGGGTGAGGCGGTGAAGGGAAGATTGAATCAGAGGACGAGGTGAAAGGGTGTGAAATGGTAAAAGTGAAGGGCCATAGGTACTTTTAGATGGAGAGTTGGATAGACAGAGAGATATTGGGAAGAACTGGTCAGAGATGAAAGGGAGAGCAAAAGAGCAATTGAATTGGAGGACAAGATGGAAGGGTGTCAAAAGGTATTATTGAAGGCAGATAAATACCTAAAGACAGATAGAGGATGGATAAGTGGATAGTTAGACTGGAGTAATGGAGCAGAGAATGAGAGAGGAGGGAAAGGCAAGACCAGAGAACGAAAGGATGAGGGGAACCAAAAAAGAAAAGAGGAACAATACAGAAGATAAGGGTCACGTCAGCCAAATGAATGAGAAATAACCAAAAGAGGAGTGAAGGCGAGCAAAAGACGTGGGGAGAATGGGGTCAGTGGAGTGGTAAAATGGAAAGATGGAGGGAGGTGTAATCAGGGGACCGAAGACCGAAGGGGAGGTGAGATGATGTGAAGGTGGGTTACAAAATGGAGAGAAGCGATGAGACAAGAGAAGATGAAAAGCATCGGGTCAAGGTGGGAGAGAAGGTGAGGGAAACAGGCTGGGGTGAGAAAAAAAGAGGTCAGAAAGAAAAATGATAAATATCACGAGGGACAATCAGCAGATCTATAGAGCGTAGTGAATACAAAGGGGGGGAAAAAAAAAACAGACCAATAGATATTATCCACCAGTACAGTTTCATAAAGCTGCATTTAAGAAATCAGACTGACATTAATGTGCTCATTATAAGCTCAACAAAGACTGACTGTATTGTCATGAAAATTAGTGCAGACCAAGCAGCTGCCTCTGTGGTTGAAAAATGGAGCCAACACTGAAACACCAACGTCTGCAGCTCCTTAAAGGAAACTACAGGCCGAATTCAGAAGGCCCTTTACATTCCCGTGTTCAAATGCCCAACTTCACAGCAAAATGTATCATTACAGCACAGTGCAAAAGGCAGTTCTGGTTGGTTTACACCAGCATTTATTGTTCAAATCTCCAACTCCAATTTGCCCATTTCTCATTAGCAGGGAGTTTTGCAGAGGCAGGCACGGCATGATGATGAGGGTGGAGTAGGGGAGCTCACCCTGAGCTTCAAAACAAAAATCTGCGTGGCACAGAGAGGTCGCAGAGGCTACGCCCATTTGTACGTACAGTGTTCGCCGTGGTCATTCGCTCCACTATGTCCATGCTGAGGAAGTGATTTTGACCACAGAACTACACTCAGAAATCTTTAGAATTAGTAGCGTGGTATCAATTTGAGTCAGGCTGTGGGAAGGATTCATGGGGCATGAAGGTGAAGGAGCTGACTGACTTAATTTCTATCCCCTTTTCTTTAGAGTTTTAAAATTTGCCTGTGAGATAAATGTAACTCCGTTAATCATGACAAAGGGTTTATAGTCCATCCACAGCCATTCCCCAGCCCTTAAGAGTTATTGAGAACATTTTTTTATCAAATTTAATAATGACAAAAACCAAAATTTTTAAAAGATTTAATCATTTTATGTGGCCATTTTTTTATCCTCACGTGACAAGGTTGCCTTGGATTCATATGAAGAAAAAAATAAATACATTTTGTGCTTTCTGAGATGTATGCAGTGTAACAGATAAAAAAAAAAAATAGAATATATCATCTTAAAAATGTAAATCTGTGAGAATATATATAGATGCATTTGAAACCTTATATTTCCCATTTTTGATATATGCCCTTGACAGATTCATTGCACACCAGCCTATTTCAATACGCAGATTATTAAAAATTCATATGATCATTTAAACGTGGCCCTGAGAGGTTATGGGCATTCGCAGTGATAGCGATCCGACCAGTGGATGTCATTATCATCCTATCTACTTTGCACAGTTCAGTCCGAGCTACTCAATGTATTTAGGTGTTCTGCCTTTGCCAGAAGTTAGATGGGACGGATTCAAGATTGTGAAGTTCAAATGAAAAGAAAGTGAACACCTAGAGCTGAGCCAGCATGTCCTTCCAAATGCCAAGTGCTTCTCAAGAACCATGTGGGAGAAAAACTGATTCCACATGTTAAAACAGGGGACTGGAATAATAATTATGATTTAAAAAAAAAATACAGTCAATACACGGAGCAGGAAGATGCATTATTATTTGCCACAAACCTCTGCTTTGCATCTGATATGTCCTCTGTAACTGAGTTTAGTCATGACAAACCCCTTTACTCTACAAACCCCTTATTCTCGCTGAGGCTCAGACACGTGGCTGAGTTTCACAGATGTTTCCCCATCTAACCATCATGATTCATGTTTCTGTTTCACCTCAGGTTCTCAGGTTACTTTACACATACCCATAGTTAAACTTGGTTGGAGAGAGCCATGACACAAATGAAAGGAAACAGACAGGTCAATTAGACAAAGTGTACAAAGTGTAATTCACATTCCCTCAAATTCACATTCAAGGAATCAAAACACAGTCAATAAAAGGGGCTAACAGTTCAAGCAAATTGGTGCCTTTTCCCTCATTTCAGACCTTCATGAAATTATTACATCCAGCAGTTAAGCATACTGTAAGAGAAAGCATACTGCAAATCTGCTATGTCCCAGTATAATTTCAATCTTAACCTGCTGAACCACATCACCCATGGGTGAAAAAAAAAAAAAAAGCATGTCTTCTTTTAGCTGACAGTAAAAAGAACGGCGTAACTTTAACTTTCCTTTAAACTAACCACTACAGCGCATCACGCATAGAAGTTCAGGTGTCAGCAGAACTCAGGCAGCATATGAAAACATGCTAAAACGGAGGTGAGTTTCTAAATGATACCTATCGTTTGACAAAAACATGATTGCCTCCTGTGGATGGACACCGGAAAAGGTTTTGTCTGAAGCTGAGACAGGGGAGCAGCAGACGAGTTAGAGAGAGGGAAGATGAAGAAGCAAACGAGTTTAATGTAGAAAAATGCAATGTGCACAAAGGTCTTCTCTCAGTTTTGTTATTTGCATATAGAGTGCAAACCTTTCATCCTGTAAACATGGTGAGAATATTCATGGATATTTGGTCAGGTTAAGCATTAAGTATTTTTTTAAAGATCAATATTGCTACATGTTTACCATTTCCAGTACTTGCTGCACAGCAATAGCGGGATAGGCAAGGAAAGTATAATGCTTTGTGTTGCACACTCACACTCAACAGACTGTCAAGAGAAGAAAGATATGAGGAATGAAGGGCCTGTGCCCCAACAGAGATTTATGCCCCCGGCTAGTCACCCATCAATGTCCGCAGGATTATCCTAAATGCACAAACCACCAGAAGAAGGTAGCCTGTCCAAAAAAAAAAAAAAGCTTGAGAGAAATATAGATATAACTGCTGGGAATCAAGCTAGCTTTTAGAGATGATACCCAGCTGCCACTGTAGGCGGGCAGGAAGTTGCGTACAAACAGGCATCAGATCGTTTCTGGGATAAAATATTGTTACATTTTTACATATCGAGATGTGTCGCATTCACTGCAGCATTGGTGTAATTGATGTGGATTTTTTTTGGTTATGACAGGGTAAGCATTGCTTGCTTTGTTTGCAGAGATGCCACACCATTCCTTTATCATCGGTGCTCCTAAGTGCCCTTGAGGATGAACTGCTGTACATTCCCAGACCGCTGGCTCAGTAAAACCACATTGCATTAAGCTTGTGCATGCTATTAGCTCCCTCACATACAATCAAGGCATGCTGAATTGATTTTCTTAATGGTACAAAATAGATGAGTGCCGTGCTCGCTCCAGTGAAATTGATGTCTACTTAACAAGAGAACATTTCAGCCAAAGGTGTAAAAGCTAATACGCAATAACACAATAATAACATAACAAAGACTGCAGCAAAGACATAAAGTTATTTGTGCGGACAATGGGATGCCCTACTACCTGCACTATTTATATTTTGAGCCGAAATACTGTCAGAATGTTTAAACTTCTAAATTCACACCGTGTAC
Source organism: Remorina albescens (assembly GCA_034769265.1). Classification (NCBI taxonomy): domain Eukaryota; kingdom Metazoa; phylum Chordata; class Actinopteri; order Carangiformes; family Echeneidae; genus Remorina; species Remorina albescens. The sequence continues at coordinate 16,395,102 of CM068488.1, read as the reverse complement.
ATTTTCTGTTTTTGTGGTTGTACAATCATTAATCTTATTCTATTCTCTTCTATGAGTTCCAAACATAATTTTATTGTACCAACTACAATGACAAAGTTTTCTATGTTCAAAGTTCTAACGAGATGCACTGGAGTCATTGTTCTCTTTGTCTAAACTTTTTGTCAACACTTTCACATGACACACTGGGGGTGAGGGGAACTTTTTGTCCGATGTGTCACATGGTCAAGCATTCACAGAATCAACATGTCTTTGCCCTCAATTTGTTATCACGCGCTCTCTGAGACAATGGAAATCAGTCTGATTTATTTGAGAGATCCAGAAATTGTGGGATTTGTAGTATATTTTAAAGCTCAGCGATAGACCACTGAAGCAAAAGATAAATGAAACTGAGGGTTGAGTTAGGCTTAACTTAACCCTGTAAGAAGAGAGGTAAGAGTAGAATATATATATTATCAGAATAGTATAATAGTTAGTGGCTGATCGGACTGTGTAGATGAGTGATTAAGTCTATGCATGAGTTAAAAGCACCCTAAGTTTATTGATATTTTGCAAGTTGAGTGAATTTTTTTTTCTTTTTTTTTCCCCCCATCCTGACAGTCCACAGAGCCATGCAGGTAACACAGACTGTAAACTTTCTGAACCTGTCTTAAAACGACTGAACTACAAAACTAACTGTGATGGACGACAGGAGGGAGGACTGAGAGACTCACCGGGCTCACTTAAATCTCTGAGCCTTTTTGTCTGGCTGACCATGCTGTCAGCAGCCCGGCAGGTGAGACACTTTTATTTTCTCTGACTGTTTGGTAATCAGAATCCTTTTTTGAGCACAAACAGGAAAAAAGTTTTAGGTAAAATATCCTGTGCAGCATTATCATTGGGGGCAGCTGCACTGACACTAATTGATAATAATGATTAATTAATAATTAATCAAAATGGATCAAAACTTAAAGTTGTGTCATAATTAGTTTATGAAAAATTTGTGAGTTTTGTGATGTCACAATTACCTTTGAGCATTAGCCAACACAGTAATCAGTTCATCGTTCACTTAAAGGTTATCTTGCGATATCATGGTGCGGCCAGTATCATGTTGATTGGGGTCAATATTAACCTGACCTTTGACCTTTAAACTCTGACTGCTTAATTTTTGAGTCCAAGTTAACATTTTTTGCCAAATTTGAAGGGAATCCCTCAATGCATTACTAAGATGTCATGTTTGAAAGGCCAAAACTTTGTGTTTTGTATGGTCACTACGGCCATGACCTTTGACCTTTTCCCACCACAAATATAATCAGTTAATCCATTGAATTTGTTGATGAATGTTTGCACCGCAGTAAATCAGGTTCACTCAAGGACTGACACCGCGTTAAGAACAATGCTTGCAACCCAAAATGCTTATTCCTCTGGCTGTCCCCACAGCAGAGCCGCAAAAATGTTTCAGATTGAGCCGAAGTTCAACAGTCATCATCAAAGAGGCGTCTGCAAAACAGCTGACGGGTCACCTTGAGCTGCAGACAAGGTGGTTTTCAATCATTCTGTTTTGAATGTTTCATCCATGTAGGTTTTATATTGGTTGTTAGAGTCAAGAAGAGTTTTATATTTCACTCAGCCCTCAGAGTAAAGCCAGGTGCATTCAACTTCATAAACAAGGGAGGCAATGGGGACAAAATGACAGAAATAAAGCAAGACAAAATATTTGATTTCATAAATGGCAACAAAACCTTCACATAAATTAGAAAAACTATTAAAATGCCCCTTTTCTGGAAAGTGTTCTTTTGCATAATATTTTTATGCTTTGGCACAGTTTGCAGAGAAAATTTAATAGTGCTTAAATCTCTTGTTTTCAGCCCTTAAAGGAACCCTTCAGCGAGAGCACACGCCGATTTATTGAGGGCATCAGAGATTCTCCAGTTTGCTGAGCTCAGGATTCTGTGTGAGGAATTAAGGTCTCTGCCGCTGGGAAAAGGGCCCCCATGATGGGAGCCAGCAGTAATATTTAGGAGACCCAAACGAAAAAAAAAAAAAAAATATATATATATATATATATATAAATATCAGATATCAATCTCCTTTTTAAGTCCCGGCCATAACACAAATTCCCTCCCATTTATTGACAAGACAGATTTGTTCCTGTCCTGGATATTGTAACAAGGAAAAGTTAAAATTTCAAAACAGAAGTTTCAATTTGACATGGAAGCGAAAATAAACACTTGCTACGTTGCTGCATATAAAAGTCTTATGCATTGATAAGCTCTCTAATGACACCCATTCATGTTGTTCAAGTGATTACACCTCATTTGTGGGAGGAAGGGTGAGGCAGAGAGAGAGAGAGAGAATAGACGTGTAAGCTGACAGAGAGAGAGAAGTTGCAGAAGGAAAGTGCCCGACTGAGCACATAATTTATCAGAATTATAGGGAAGACTTATGTTACACACACTTGCTTTCAGTCACACACACACACACACACACACACACACACACACACACAAAGTAATCCAAGTGGGGAGCCATTTAGTTGCTTCTGCGGCTTAAATGTAAAATGCTAAAGGCATGCTAATGTGTGTGTGAGAGAGTGTGTGTGGACTCTTGCTCATACTCAGAGGACGTTGAAACTCTTTACTTCTTGAGAGGTTGTCAGCGCAAAGTTAAAGTTGGTAGTTTACATGCACACTGTGTGTTCATGAGGCCTTCTTTTTGCATGCACATGCGTGTTTGACTCCGCCTTAAAGCATCTTGATGTAATATTGTTGTGTGTTGCACTTCATTACAGGAGATAAATATACTCATCACTGTGTACCAAATGAAAAAGTGGTCCATCCCTCTTTAGAAACAGAGATGAGAACTAAATTTCATTATATTCAGCGATCTCTGGCAAAAGCCTCTTCAGAATAGCACTACTGCTCAATTAACGAGGGGCCTTCTTTATATATTTATATGTATGTACACACACATATATACATTAAGTGCTCTCTCTACTGCCTTGTTGCCACATGTAAGAAATGTGACAGAAATAAGTGTCCCTTCCTATATTGTACGGTATATGAGACAGGGTGGTGGTGAATTGTAATTGCTGATGCTTTTGCAAATTTTTATGTAGCTCCATCATTGAGGAAAATGTTTACATTTTTAATTTAACACTCTGCTCTATGACTACATCAATGCTTAGCATAAAAAAGTACGTTTTTATCCAGAGAGCAGCCACGCTAAACTAGGGTGGCAAGCATGATACCTGCTGAACATTAGCCTGTAGCATTTAGCTACAGGGCTGCGTGTGGACTCTTAGTCTGTTCTGTAACTGTGTCTGGTGCCGGTTTGGCAGAGAACTGCTGTTCCTTCATGCATGCACAAAGTAGCTGCGCTGGTCTCGGCCTCAAAATGTCTACACGTACATCTAAAGAGGATGATGTTGTGACTGAAAAAGTTTTCTGGCTGCTCCCACTTGTAAAGGGTCCCCTTGACAAGCTCAGCGGTGTCGCTGGCAGAAAAACACTAATACTACTTTTCTGAATGCGTGATCCCTGAATCTTGGCAGAACTGATTGATGGATGGTCTGATCCACTAGCAGTTGCTCTGATATAGTCTGATAAACAATAGTTGGGACAGAGAAAACAACTGGACCCACCAGAATGTTTTGTTCATCCAACACAATAGAGAACTAACCTAAAATGTAGACTGATAAATGGAGAGTGTGTGCTGGGTCGGCTGATGTCTGGCAGGGCACAACATCAGCATGCCAAGAAGCTCAAAATCAAACAATGCTCAAAGCGTCATACGCCTCAGCCTGATGGGAATGTCATGCATTCAGTATTGGACATATTAAAAAGCAAAAATCAATGCCTTATCAAAGTTGTTACAGCTTGTGCTTAAGAAATCTTTGGTGTACAAAATTTCACAGCATATCCAGAGCATCTTGAGATAACTTGATCAAAATCACAAATGTCAGCTTCATGGTTTTACAACAAAACAAGTCACCATTGGGATCACCAATGAATGTCTGGACCCATTGTAATATCAATCAATGTAATAGCTTTTGAGATATTTGCGTCCAGGCCAAAGAGGCGGCTCAGTCAATCGACCCTGCCATCCCTAGGGCAACACAGCTACAGTGGCTAAGACTTGTAATCCATAACATAATATGAGTCACCTAGTGGGCGCACAATACAATTCTCTTGATAAACTGAGGGATGAAAATGATTTCTGCTGGCACTTCTATTTAACGGATTTACCTTTATAATCAATACAACTTTAAATACGGGCCACTCATCTTTCTGTCAACCATGTTAGCAAAATAAGAAACACTGTTAAAATAATCCCAACGTGGGACCAAGGCTCATTAAAACATCTTACTGCTCTAAGCATTTGTGGAACCAGCTCATTTAGGTCCTTGGCCCATTTGACCTAACTAGTGTAATGAGCTCAGTGCTTTATAATACATGGAGAGGAGTTATTTGAAGCATTGCAGTGCTCATCACTTAAACATATTATGCAGCACAGTCACGATGGCTTGGTGCTTGTTAGTGGCCAGAACCATTTCACATTTCCATTTTAGGCAATCAGTTGACGCGTTTATCCTGAACAGCTAAGGCCAACTGAGGATAAGCTTGAAATCCTAAATCCCACTTGGATCCCAACTGTGACGCTTAGCAGATGTTTTGATCCAATGCATGACACAATACGCACTTAGACTGGAAATTAGAAGCCATTTTCTGCAGGTAGTTAAAAGTCACCACAACAAAAACTGCTGCAAAACCGAGAGCTCTTCATTACCGAGACACATTATCAGAAACATCACCGTGCATTTTATTTCAAATTTGCTCTGACGCCAAAGCTCTTTCGCAGCTCCTTTAGTTGACCCCTTTACTCGATCTGTTCTTACCTACTTTACTGCTACTGTAAGATAAATGTTGTCCCCTGGGCAATCATTAAAATACTGGGAAATTTTTATCTTACATATAACAATGAGAGACAGTTTTTTTTTGTATACAGTTCTTACGAATCAGATACTATCTGGCTTTTCCCCCAAAAGGCAAAAATGTCCGCCACATTCCCCCAACTTTTTATGGTGTGTAATGGAAAGTGTTATTACTCGCTAATTATATATTTTGTATTAGTAATATGTTTTGTATTATCCTTATAACGTAATGAAATCCCAAAGCTACCTAAAGCAGTAATGTGTAGCTACCATTTCCAAGGCTAAGGAGCCAAAGAGGCCCCTGCTTTTGACTGGCACATCTGTTTCACTGTGTGAAAGCTGGTCCTCTACACTATCAGAGTTTAGGGTAACGTCAGTGACTCTACTCAGCTCTTTGGATATTGGTCAGCTAGTGTTACGCAAACTGTTGGATTGTGTTTGCCAAAAACAGCCGGTAACCTTCACTTTCACAATTTAGAAATACAACCGGTAATTAAAAGTTAGAAGCTAGGAATGAGAATTTTGCGTTTAGCTAATTCTTTCTGAAATGTTTTATTTAATGTTTTGAATTTATTATTTTAAGGTCCCATATTTTAAAATGACCCACTAGTGGTACATCTACAAAAAAAACCTGCATATGTGTGTAGACGGGAAGCTTCAGAGACAGTAAACGGATGTGATGAAACGACATGATGCTATCGATATAAGGAATAGAATTGCTTGGCCTTATTTTCATTCTGCCTACAATTCTCGATTTTTACGAATATGCTGAAGGCTTTAGAAGCACGCTGTAAATGGTGTGACTAACCCTCAGACAGTGCTATGCCATCTGAGGTATTTTTGTCTCCCCGTGGCCCGCCTTTGGCCCCACACAAAATGTTTGATACCTTCAGCAGACTGAGTTCAGTTTGTGCATGACACTCAGAGGAATAACTTTGTTCCTCGGCGGGTGTGTGATGTTGTCATTTTCTTAGGGTCTGGCATGTGTTCATGCAGAGAGACTCAGTGAGACAGAAATTGCATGGAAATGTGTCTCTCCGTGTGCTTTGGGTTAGTTTTGCTCTGCTGAGCACCATTCCAGTTTCACAGAAGTCTCACGTCTTCTCAGTCTGGGCTGTCTCAGACCTTCTTGTTGCAGGGCAACAGCGCTAACCACTATGCCGCCTTCTACTGCTTATTCGTTTCCGGGTTGCGGGGGTTGCTGGAGCAAATCCCAGCATTTACAGAATAGAAAAAGAGAAAATACTACAAATACGGTACCATATAAGACATTTGTGTAAATAACAAGTACACACAAAAGGGCTTCAACAGAGTTATATACTGAGTATAAATGCAGGTGACTCGGATGCAGGCTGTAGGTTTATGTAAGTGTTTCTTTCACATCATACATGGAATTGAGGTCTGCCAGAGTATAACAGACTCCGGATGTCTACACCTGTACACAGGCAGACAGCGGTGAGCGACCGTTGTGAACTTTCCTGCCCAAATAAAACAGCTTTCAGTGGTGTGTTTCTCTCTGTCTTTTTATATCACTGCAGGAGCACCTCCAGCACAAAAGGGGCATTAGTCATCTAAAATAAATGAATGGCAACGAATGTGATAACCAGTTAAATTTTTCTCCCGACCTATTACCTAAACAAGCTAAACATTTTCTGCAGCTCTTCAGGCTTGCAGTTTAGACTTTGCGAAGTAGAAGGCACTTGTGATTTGTCACATTAATAAACCACATAATAAAATGATTATTGAGATAATAATCTATATAGTACATATGAATTATTTGAGATATATATATAATTAATTATAATTTGATATATGATATAATTAAAAATCTGGTTGAGTTGTAATTACTGCCATGGATCAGAATGGTGTGTGTTTCTTGTTTTATGAAAACATCGTGGAAAAATCTGTTGAAGTCTCTTCTCACTTTGGCTGACACAAAGGCTTTAGGACAGTCAAAACGCCAGCGCCGTTAGTATTGAAAGCTGCCTGCAATGACAACAAAACTAACTAAAAGTGCCATTTATAGTGTGCATTCTTAATTTTCTATTGTAGCGGCTGGAGGAGGCATCGGCACTAGGGACAGAAGTGAACAAACAAGTCATCAGTCATTCAGTAGGCTGCCAAATTTCACAAGAGTCCCTGCCTACAGTCTTTGGGCAAGAGCCAAACTGATACTGAAGGAAATGGTAATCGCACATGGCAGTAATTGGATGAAAACATTTTCTCCTCTGTAACATAAACAGTTTCCACCTTTTCAAATGAGTGGCAACATTTCTCCTTTCCTGCCATCTCTTCACTGGTGCCCCTGCCTCCCGCTGAGCTCTGTCCAAGAGCTTGGTGCTTACACTGAAGTTAATTAGATCTACGTGTACAATTTGACTGAATCGAATTCGTTTGCTGTACCATCAGTTCTGACTCCAAACTGCCCTCAGGTGTTAGTGTGAGCACGGATGTTTGTGTATTTCTGCATGTTGGCCCTTCAACAGACTGGCGACTCGTCCACGGTGCACCCCACCCTTGCACAATATCAGCTGGGGTTGGCTACAGCCCCCACAATAAGGTGTGGAGACAATTCGTGGATGGAAAGGTGTTTTCATTTTTCTGTGATAAATGATTATTATTTTTGAGATTTTATGGGGTGTCTCTAAAAAATCTGCGGTTTTGAAAAGGTTTTCCTTTTCCTTGGGAAAACAGCTGCAGAAACCACGTTCTCGCAGTTGATCTTATCAGCTGGGAGGGTGAATGAGAAGCAGACTGTCTGTGTGGACATTCGCCGATCACAACAACATATACGTCTGCACAGAGCCTTGTGTACAGCATTTGAGAACACGCTTCAAGCTTTCTGTTGGTGTTTAACCAGCAGAAATGCATTCGTTCTGATCGCACAGAAGGAATTTTAATGAAAAGCTTCCTAAAAATAAATCATGGGGTTATTTCCCTAGAATTCTTGAAAAAGTTGTGTTAACATAATAACATTTCCTTCAACCCCACTTTTCCTTAATATAATTATATAATTTCCTTAACATAATTTATCGTTCATTCTTTTCTCTCCTTCCCTCCCTCCCTCCCTCAGCAAATAGTTTGATATGAAAGCTACCAATGTGTGATTATGAAGAGCCAGCCTACTGTGCTGTCAGTATCCATCTCCTCCTGACCATCTCGGTCATCAGAGTCTCTGAAGGTCTCGGTCCCGTGACCTTTCTTCTGACCTGTAAATGCAACTTAAACAGGAAAAGGAGGACAGTGACAGGAGTGGCAATGACCCTGATGCAAGAAAGAGCCCTTGTGGACTGCCATGTTGTCAGTTTGACCTTTTCCAGAGTTTCACCCAAATGCTTTCATGTAATCGTTGACATTTGGGTCCCTGGGTGTACAAACTGCAGCTCCTTAGGAGACTAATGGCTCTTTGATTGGAAGCTTTGGTTCTGCTGAGAGGTTAAAAAGTCTAGCTTAGAAGCCACAGCGCTGTATTGCTGGGGGCTACAGAGCCCACTGTGGATGCTGCACGCCAACATTCATTCTATAAGTGACATGAAGTTGTTGACTTTAACTGAGCTCCAATTCTCACAGGTTTGCAAAATCAGATGAGCCTCCAGCTAGCTCCTACTTTTCTGTCTTTTTAATGAGTGTTTGATGATAAACAAGATCTATATATCACAGTGAGTGATCTTTTATTCAGTCCTTGTCAATCTTTTTTACATTAAAGACACCCAAAACTGACACAAATTAGACCTCAGATCTCATCGTATGCTGTCCCAGTACCTTGTCTGATATGTCACTTGCTTTAGATGTTTCTTTAAAGCGTGTTAGTCATGACGATGTTATTGTTTTACATATGAATGTGAGTCATATTGAAAATAAATTATTCCTGGTTTTGATTTGATCTCCCAGAAATCCTCAGAAACCCCTGGGAGTTCCCCAGCCCCATTTTAAGAACAACGGCTTTACTTGATTGAAAAATAGTGTCTCCAAGACTCGGAGACAATGACTGCCAAGACCAGTTTTTTTTTTTTGGAGAGACACCAAAAACAACAAATTGCTTAATTAAGGGTAATATAATTAATAATTAACCAGTTACCAAGATATTTAGCAAATTAATGCACTCCTAAACTAATCAATTCATTTTTAACTTCATCCTTCATGAACAGCAAAAGCTAATTCTGAAATAGGAAAGGCTCACTGAATAATTTGTTGATCATTTTGAATTTGTATACATTTGTAATGCATAATATTTCAGCTTATTGGCAGTATATGTATGCCCTGTATGGGCAACATTTATTCACATTTTAACAATCTTTTATGTGAGCTGACCTTTGAAATAAACCACAAACTGCGATACGGTCAATTTACTTACATTGGCCAAATGAGATAACAGAGCGGTATTAATCAACAACATAACACTGATGATACTGCGTCATGAGTTAAAAATAATTGCTATTAGTAGACCAGTGTCACATTCACATTTTTAAGTACATATTCATCCCACATAAGAGGCGTTCAAACGCTCTATTGGAATGAAGCAATAAGGTAAGTATGACTTGTGTGTTGAAAAAGGCAAGACAAACATACAACATCGTCTTTTCTAGCTGGTTGTGACTAACTTTGTCATACTGGGTTGTCTAGGTTCCAGCACATACACATCATGTCATACCCGGCCTAATGTTGGGAAGATGCCAGCATCCTTATGGAAGCAGTGTTTGTATAGGCCGGATTAAAGGTCGGAGTTCAACAAACATGAGCTCTGACCTTTGCAGGAGCTTGAGGCGACAGTGAGTCATCAGATATAAGTGTGACCGGTGACACTGGCTGCTTTTATTTATGCCTCCTAGACAGCCAGAGTCAGAGGGATCAAATGTTTGTGTTTCATCCACCCTTCTTTACGTCCCATCCTCCTGAACATCATATCTCAGCAAAGCTTTTGAGGGGATTTTCTTCAATTGGCACATAGATTCACTTGGACTCGGACTGATTAGATTTTGGTCAAAAGGTCAAATGTCGCTGTGACTTCACAGAAGACACTTTTGGGTTTGCGAACAATATCTCAGAAAAATGTTGAGTCCTGAGGAACATTTGAGGGGATCTAATTGAGGGGACACACATTTTGGAGGTCAAGGTCAGTTTAGTTTATGGTCAGTACAAACTCAAGACTGGACGATTAATACTTAATTTGATTTTGGAAATTAAAGAGTAGTAACCTGAAACTAATTCAAGTGGCAAAGGCATCCAACAATGAGGCAGTATTTAGCCATCCATTAATTATTCTGCTTATCCATGCAGGATTGGAGGGATGCTTGGTCGAGGGTGGGGTTCCCGCTGACATGTACAGCTAGACAACCATTGATGCTCACGTTCACACGTAGGTGCACGTGCAGTAAATTGCACCACAACTTGCTTCAAGCTACTGGAATAAACTCTGCTGTTCCCCTTTGACAATCTGTGCAATTTTTGATAGACAGGTAGGATCCAAAAACGATATCATCAGTCGGATACGTGTCAATCTAGATTCCATTTGACACAGCGTCTAACAATGTCTTATTTTTTTCTTGTCCAAATTCAGGAAATAGCACTGCAAAGCGTTTGTATAGACTTCACAGACAGACACACATGTATGAGTAAGACTTTCCTGTTGTTACTTGCTGAGGTTAAACTATGGCTTGTTAAACTGTGAAATAAAAAAGAGAAATGACAGGCACTCACAATTCTGAAATCTCATTATTGTTTTAAAGGAATGTTAAAGGTCAAATTGAAAGATCCAGAGCATTAGCTCAGAATATATAAGCTCTTGCTATACTGCGCCTCTTGAATATCTTTTCCACTTCACTCTTCAGACCCCCTTATCAGTTAAACCCTTATTCTCTTGCTCTGGTGTTATGAAGGAACCAGAGTTCATGTCAGGTATCATCCAAAACTTATATCAGCTCCCTCCCAGCTCACTGTCTGCATTCATTTGCATGCTTTCAGATGGATTTCTAAATCTTCAGTGTTGCCTGAACTGTCTTCCTCATTTCTTTAAATCTTCATCCATCACAAGCTAAATTGCAGTGGATTTTCCCTCTTCATTCAGATAATTTAGTCATAATGACAGCATTTGAATAGATGTTCTGGCAAAGGAGAGAAAGAGAAGGGGAAAAGATAGTTTTCCAAAAAGCTGTGTTTTATTAATGTTAACATAGTCATTGGGCAGAATGATCAGTCTACCTCAAGCATGCCTAATTACTATCGTACCCAAAGAAAGAGGGAGTGGTAAGTAGAAGAAAGGTGGAGGGAGAGAGGTCCAGACAGGTGCAGTGAGGTGAACAGTGCTGGGGAAAAGGAGGCTCCATTAAGTTTGTCATCAGCAATATCCTAGCAGAGGTCACTGCAGATGATGACACTGCCTCTCCCCTCCACCACCCCTCCGCCTCTCAGTCTCTCTCTGGTCTAATTGTCTGCATCTTTCCATCTCATCCTCTAAACCTGTCTCTCAACCTCCCATCATCTCTGTATTTAAAAGCCTCTCTTTCCATAAGGGCAATTAAAGCGGGATGGAGCGTGTAGTCGAACATTTCTCCTCCCCAGTTTTTCACCCTCCCCAGTCTGTATTTAATGTGCCTCAACCATTAAGGTGAATGGAGAACTGTACTGTAATACACCTCAATCCATCTCATTGCCCATTATATCTTCCCAATAAGGAACAATCTAAATCAAAGTCTCTCTGTGGGAGGGCGGCACGAAATTCGTTCAATCTGATGATGTAAAGGAAATTAATTTTTATGCATAAAGCTGTGTTGCTAATGATGAGAGTAAAATGGTTTAACATTATTCTAATGAATGCGCAGCAGATGGCGAATGTTAGATTATCCAATATTTAAATGCATCCCTGTTGTTGGATGTAGGCAACAGTACATGGAGCGAGGAAATGCAAAGGAGGTGATAAAGCCAAGGAAATTAGTTAGTATTTCCCAACATGAATAATCGAGTTCATTAGAAAAAATAGACAGTCTCCATCCTATCTAAATATATATATATATAATGTTCTATTCAGGTATATAAGGTTTGTAAGTGTCTCTATATGCTATGAATAACAGCTTATCTGTAGATGGCTTCTCTCCATTCAAGACATGAAGTGCAAAGGCTGAGTACAAATTTTGAAACTCACGAACACACTGAGTGAAATGACTGATTATATGACTGGGACAGGGTAAAGGCAACACCTTCAAAAACATCCATTTCTTTCCTTTTTTATAGTTCAGGGAATATTTTTTAGATATAGCCAAGACTAGTACTAATAGCTGTTTACTTACCAGTCTAGGGGAAACATAAGTTCAGCATCAAAATTCATTCATTTACTCATCTTCCACTGAAGCTTTTTCCAACACACTGCAGCTCCCAGGCTGCTCTGAAGACATATTGCAAACTCATAGGGAATATTTCACCCCTTGTCTTGGAAATGAAATGATGGCTGGAGCTGTTGTCACGTCTGGTGTCAGAGAGATCATACAAATATGAAACATTACGCAACTATAAACAAAAGTCTAAAACCCAAATGTTCAGCTCATGGTGGTGCAATAGGAAATATTAGGAGGGGACCAGGGCACCATGAACATCTTTCTAATTGTCTATGCTAACCCGCCGAAAGAATGCTTGAAATGTTTCACTTCAACTTTAACCTGCTCGTGGAGCTGGACTAAAAAGTCTGTTTATCACCAAAGCCAGGCTTCCACACGGCTAGTGCAGTTAAAACATTGATTCACTGTCAATGAATGTCATCTTTTGCTTTTCTTTTGTGACAAAGTGGCCTAATGTAAACAACTAATAAACATCCGGGAGCAAGACTCCAATGTCAGATGTCTTAAAAGTGATCAGAAGAATGTCAGAAAACAGAGGAAAACAGAGGAACAGTTCACTGACTATATAATGAGTTATTATATCAATATAGTTTATACATTAGAAAGTCTAACAAATGAAAGAAGGTGTGTGAAATATATTTGGGCAACGACTCATATATTTCATGACTTTTAAAGTGTAGTATACATCTGTTTGTGTGGGAACGACACCACCCTCCCCCCCAACTCAAAGGCAATCCCATTCAATCACTGTCACTTTTCTTTTTTATTGGCTTTTGGTCTATTTATTGCTTGGACTCATTGACTCCACTGTAAATTCCTCCCTCGATGAGGTCAACATGCCAATATTTTCTGCATTTTGAATATAGGAAGTGACAGATTTTCGTCCTGTTGAAGCATTATTCCAATAAGCTCATAGCTTCAGGCTACCACTCACCAAAACTCCCTGCACTGTTCCATTGCGATAACTCAATTTAGGCCTGAAAAGATACAGAATATGTTAGAAAGGAAATGGAGAACAGAGTGGTGGCAGACAGGTCACCATGAAAAAAGAAAAAAAAAAAAAAAAAAACAGGAAGGAGGAGAGTCACAAACACACCTCTAAATGGTCAATGGAGATGATGAATATGAGACAAGGAGGGACAGAAATGGTGAGGGAGGAATGTTAGATGAATAGACAGACGTGTTGGTCCACGGAGGGAGACGCAGAGAGAGCAGGAGATAATAAATGAGTGTGAATGATCCTTTATTACCGTGCAGTGTGCAGCACTCAGCATTCTGTAAACTGATGAGCCATGAAAGGTGGTGTGTATGTGTGTCCTCTGTGACTGTCTGCGGTCCTCTGAGATAAGGCAGCACTCACATTTATTTTTCGGCCCCCGTGGATTCCTCTACTGCCTTCTACAATTACTTGGCCTTTTTGTTTCATGGAGAGATGTGCGAATGTTGGCGTAAAACAGAGAGCGAGTAAGAAGGAGAAAATGGAAACACCCTGTCTTTTGTTCATTCCTGTAAAACTGAATCAAATTATTGATGTTGCTCGAGGGATATTAAATGTGAAGTTATATATAAATGCATATAGGTGTCAAATTAGTATTTTGTCCTGATTATTGTTTTAACTCTAAAGTGGAGTCAATTGTGTCATGACAATATTTCAGCATTCTTTTGAAGTCAAAAGCATGAAAATCATCTGAAACACACTGAAAACAAACTGTAACGTAGGCTATCTATCATAAAAATGTTCACTGACATGCAGACAGTTGCTTACAATCATGGACGCCAACTTCTTTAATTGGATTTCTCAACCGAAGAGCCAAATTCTTGTCTGGCAGCGTCTCTTTTTGCCATTATCGTCCTGGTAGTATTGCCATAACCGTTTTTATATCTCTTTTTATATCTTGCATTACATATCTGTTTTACACACAGGGACATTGACAAAGGCAAGAGGGGACATTTGGCTGCTGTGTTACATGCTACATAAACTGCTTTGGCATGGTGACACCTGTGTCCTTTGTGTTTAATGTAGGCCTTTTCATTGGTATGTCAGTTGGGCGACTGCTGGCGCCCCAGAGTTTATCTTAACTCAGACTCAGACTCAATCCTCCTTGCCCTCAGACGTCGGTGTGATGTCAGCGAGTCATTAGACTCTAACGACTGTAACACCAGACAGACGTTGAATTTTGGTTGGAAATGAAAACGGGATTGGCCTAAAAACGCTGGTTAAATTACACTGTGATTTTTATGTTCAGGTTGACATGAGACATTTGTGGGGAGTTGAGTTTTGGCTACTTAACAAACCAAAATATCAATGAGAACTGTCAACTGTATTACGTTTATTTGGCATCAGATGTTGACATCGCCACCTGTCAAACCAAATGTCCAAACAAATACTGGACGGTAGTGGCAAGAATCATGCCTTAAGTCAACTAACAGGGACTTGATTCAGTGGATGGATGACTCGACAGCATGTTATGACTGGACCAGAGTGAGCACACATAATGATGCACGCAGACATATACGTTGCTCCATATAGTCACACAGTGTGTAATGCGTGGTAAATTTGCATAGCATGCACATGGAACAAACACATTCATTTGCCTCTGAAAGTATTTATACACACATGTCCCACAACTTTTTATAGCCCCTGCCTCCCTGTCTTGTTGTAGCTGAGCTGCAGTGTCGTCAATTTGTCATCGGATGTGATGTGTTTACTCTGGCAGTGGTGCCAGCAGATCTCATGTGAGGTAAGTTCTCTTTAAGTCTAGTAAGCAGGAATGTGATCTATCACTCTTGGAGCTGCCGTCATTCAACTTCTGGAGGCTACACACAAACACACACAAACACACACACACACACATGCACATAGAAAGGTGATGGATAAGTTGGGGCATTAGTTTTGCAAGTTCTCTGGCTAACAAGCATAACAGATAACTGTGAACAGAGATGTGTGTCCATTTATGTCTGTGTGTGTTTGTGTCAGCGTAACCCCCAAGAGTGTTATAGATAGAGTGGTTGACAATGAATGGAGACTGGCTTTGTGGACATTGTGACAGGACCAGGATGATTTTATAGGGGATTATCATATTTCTCTGACAGTTGGACACCTTGCAAAGTTTCAACATCATTTGTGAACGGAAACAAGTCTCTCTGGGAGCCTAAAAGACATGGGAAGACAAGAGTAGCGCGGTCTACAATTTGTTTCCTTACTCAAAGAAACAAAAGGGTACAAACAGAAAAACTGAGGGAACGACAGAGAGATAGAGAAGCCAACTGACGGTGCCAACTGATGTCAAGAAGGCATCAATAGGAAGGATTGAACCTTCAGTGACATCTTCTGTTCAAAGAGATTCATATATTCATCCCTCACATTTACATGAATGATAAAGTGGTCTAAGGGCTTTAATGGCAATTACAACATCATGTTTATAGAAAAGCTTTAAAAGGAAAATGCAGCAGAGGTCACATAGGTATAACTTCATTTGAAAGAAATATCCACCATCCATTATTTCAGTTCTTTATCCTACACGTATTGATGTAAAATGAGATGGACAAAATCATAAAGTACTCAAACGTATACTGTGGCAGAAGACCGTATGTTTCTGGCTATGCTTTGTGGTAAACAGCAGTAGTTTACCGGGACAGTGGGATCTGACCTTGCTTTCACCCATGGGTGCAGCAGTCTGCTCCCACAGAAGCCTTCGGAGTTGTTTACCACTTTGAAATGCCACTCAACCTGAGAGCAGTCAGTATAACCCCGCCACCTTGTGCCTGCTGGGGGACTACCAACTTCATCTGCAACCACATGCACAAAAACACACATACACCCACGCACACATAAACACATAGAAGTGTCAGAAAATCCTATGACAGTTTGTTGTGGACAGAGTTGACCTTTTAAGGAGCTGTAGAATCAAAGGAACACACACACACACAGAGACTTGCACATATTTGCAAATACAATGATACAATTTTCCAGACACGAGGCACCATATGTCCTCACTGTGGCTGTTAATTCTATTAATTCCTCCAGGACAAACCTTTCTTTGTTGATTCAACCTCACTCAGGGGTCAAGGCTAAAAAGAAACGGATTTCACCCAGCTGACACAACGTGTGTGTGTGTGTGTGTGTTTGTGTTCAAATGTGTATCTCGGTCTATCACTGGTGTTTATTTACATTAACAAAACTTCACTTTATAAGTGTGAGCCAAATGTGAAACAAGTCGACAATTAGCCAAGCAAACAGCCAAAATACAGACAGTGTTCTCTTTGTTCAAAGGCACTTTGTTTCCCACTCACTGCCAGTCTTGATGTTCACCTAAACTAATGCAGCTCTGACTAAGGGGAAATTTATTGTTGCCATGGAGTCAAGGCATAAACAATTCAAGTTCAGTTTTCAAAATTATTTTTGAAATAATTTCTATGTGACTTTATTTAGAATGTGTTTCAAATGTTTATGTTTCACTGATCTAAAAATGACGACAATTTTGCTGTCATGAGTTTGAACACTTCTGCTTGTAATAAAGATAGAGAATTGCTATTGCTAAACAGATGAAAGTGACCTTCTGGTATCAACTGCAGTCAGAATGGAACCTCTAGCTTGTGTGGGAGAGGAAGAAAGAAACAGAGTGAGATAGGCTGTAAGTTGATTAAAGGTAATGGAATTAATTTGTTTTCTAGCCCCACAATCCGTCTGTGGAGAATTAACCTCATGTATCCTCACTTTGTCACACCATGCCATGTGTGCATGCGCATACACACCGTCAACAGAAGTGTTCAGACACTGACAAACGCTGTGTGTACATACGGAACAAAATCTTGAACTTGGACCAGGAGTCCCAGCGAAACGCTCAGGGTAATCTCCAGTCATGTGATCCAGCTAATATTTCATCTGACCCATGAGCTGACCTCTGTGTGAGGAAACCCACGAAGGCACGGGGAGAACATGCAAACCCCACACAGAAAGGCCCCAGGCCGGGAACCGAACCCTTCTTAATGTGGGGCAACAGCGTTAACCACTATGCCGCCATGGTGCCAGACAATGTTGTTATTTTAGAGAAATTTATAAAACATACGTTTAACTTGGGGACAGATATTTAACTAAATTGTTGTGCCGAACACAAATACCTCAGGTTTAATTTGTATGACATCTGGATTTAGGCCCATGGTGATTTAAACGCTTCCACTTCCAAAACTTTCACTGCCAATGCAACAGCAGTTCATTTCTAATCTGAACTCAAACCTTTCTTCCCTCCCTGTGGCCAGGTTGTTGACAAGTGGACAAATTGAAGCTCATTAGCTGTTGAGGGGCTCTAAGGTTATAAGGTGGTTCCATAACAGCGGTTCTGTCGTAATCTTACAAGTAGTAAGTTTTCATGCCAACATGATGTTTTGACTTTTTGGCCCACAAAACGCACAGCTCTATTAAAGCAGGGTGAGATTTAGCGCAGGGTTCAGCACAAGAAAAGAAAGCATTTACACTTACACTTTCCACCGCCTCGCAACTCCACCTCGAGAATTCTCTCGTTATGCAGGTTCGCCTTTGATATAAAAGTCTGAGGCTGCGATGTCAGATAGGATTAAAAAGTCTTAAATTGTCTTGTTTAATGTCTTAACAGGGGACTGGCACATCCTCTGCTCGGATGAAGGAATCGGTGTCTGGCGTGTGTTGCATTCAAGTGGTTTTAGCTGTGGTGGTGCTCTGGGAAATCATAGTAACTGCCTGATGAGGACTCAATGTCACTAAACATAAATTAAGAGATGGCAGCTCGAATCCAGTGGGAGAGACTGAAAATCTTTGTGTTCGTGCTGCAAGAGCGTTCGAGTGTTATCCTTCACTGTGCTGTAAAAAGGCAGCCTCTTATTCTGCCAATGCAGCAGACAAATGGTTTGAGTTGTCAAAGTTGATTATATACAATCAAACACTATACTGTGTGTTTTAAAATATTGTCCCTGTGGACTTGCCTTACCGTGGTGAAGGAACAAGGCCTGGGGGAGAAATAAGCAATCACACATTAATGTACAACTGACAGTGTAAACTCTAATTTAATAACGTCTGTTACGATGCCATCATCCTCCTTGAGGACCCAAGCGGATTACAGAGGCTGCGAAACAGAGAGAGCACTTTGGAAGAGATAAAAGCAACCTGAAAGTCTATCTTTTTTTTGTCAGCAGTGGAAATTGTAGTCTATTTATCAATATGTTTAATGTTTGTGTCAGTGCTACATAATATATATTAATAATAATAATAATACATAATGTGTATCCTTTCTTGTAGTCTCTAATGACCACAGCATCAAACACAATATACTGGAAACAGCACAAAAGCAGCAGTGAAACGGAACTGATTACTATCACTTCAAGAGTTTGTAAAAAGGGCAGTGACTTTCATGGTTCAAAACCTGAAAACAATTACACAACAACAAAGTGCCTGCTATGAAACTAACATATTTATCTATGGCTGTTTTATTCTTTTAAATTCATCATCATCAATAATAAACATTATTACTATTTGTCAAAAGCAAGAAGAACCGGTAAAGACAAAGTGATTATCTGGAATTAGGAAATGTTCAGTAAATAAAAATAAAAGCTGTGTGGGCCACAATGGCTATGAAAGATGACAGCTGTGATATATAAAGCTTCGGTGACTTTTGTGATAAATAAGATCATAATGATAATCTATATGTATAAAGTTTATCAAATGAATATTCTACCTTGCAGCGAAACCCTCGTGTGCCATTATGAATATATCAGATTAGCTTTACACGGTGATTAAAAACCCAGGATATTCAGCTGTATTTAGCACTATAAGCTTTTCATATTCCACCTTTGCTGTGTGACTGTGCAACTGTACAGAGGAGCATGAACGTGGACAGCATGTCCTATAACAACACACACAGCTGTGTCACAGAGTGGAGCTTTTAAACCTCAGAAACAGGCAGGAGATAACAGAGCCAATATGCCGCTGTTATGATTTGTCAAGTGATACTGTCTACAGTTATTCCTTTCGCTTCACATGTGGGGCTGCCATTGGGGATTCACATTGTTTGCTTCAGCCTCTACACTCAAGTGACTTTTATTTTAGAGTAGCACTAACACCTCTGAAGCAGAAAATAGACCCCGACTGCCAGTCCACCTGTAGTACTGCTCGTTGTGTTCACAAAGTCTGACAATTTATCACCTCTATGTCCTACTCTTGTCAGTACTTGAATGCATCCTTCGATGGCATCACAGGCTTTAACTTTTTAGCTTTTCTCTGCAATTTTGATTCCATTTATTGGTCACTTGGCTCTCAGATATCAGTAGTGACAGAGATAACAAAATTCATTCATTCATTCATCTATCTTCTACTGCTTATCGATTTCAAGGTCGCGTGGGTTGCTGGAGCCATTCCCAGCTCACCCCGGGTGAGGGCGGGGTCACCCTGGATAGGTCGCCAGTCCATCACATGGCCAACACACAGAGACAGACAGAGACAAACAACCACTCACACTCACACTCAGACTTACAGACAATTTAGAGTCACCAATTAACCCAAACATTGTGTCTTTGGACGTAGGGAGGAAACCTGGAGGAAACCCAGGCAGGCACGAGGAGAAGATGCAGACTCCACACAGAAAGGCCTCAGGGCCGAGATGAGAACAGCATCACCAAAACCAATAGAAATGACCCAAACAGCACACGAATGCTGGTGTCTTAATAACACGGTCATCTTTCTTGCTATATTTTTGTCATTCATTGGTGTTGAAAGATTCCTTCACCGGTCATAGTGCGTGCTGACTGCATCTACCCATCTTTTGTGCTGGTGAGGAAGTATGCAGCTTTTGTCTTTAACATAGTGAAACTATGAGAGCTATGAATGTGATCCATACAGCTGAGCAATGAGCTGAAACATGTACAAATTATGGAGCTGTACTTCATTATTAAGTTTAAAAATGTAGAACTAAACTTTTCCACATTTGGTTCCACTTTTGGGCTGTAATTTAGAGTAAGGTCAATACATCAGTTTTTTAAAATATATATTAATTTATATACCATAATTATTAAGAAGGGGTACTAATTGAAATTTTGCAAATGTCGTCTCACTCTATTTTCCATTACCTGAAACTTGATTAATTAATTTAAAGTACCTCTGAAGAGCAGTCTACTTCATTTCTGTTCTATCTTCCACAATATTAATATGAAGTGTTTAATAAATGTATCGCAATTCAGTGGATACATTTCAAAGTGAATGAGCAAGTTTGTTTAGACAGTTATTATTCTCAGGCCAAATTATACATGAGCAAGTAGGAGTGAAAAGTTTAAAGGAAGGCATGGAGCCTTGTCACTCAAAAGTGTATCTGGAAAATGAGATATTTTAATACCTTTGGCAAAAAGACCTTTAGATCTGAATTACATTTATAATGGACACAAGACTTGAACTGTGCACTCACAAAATGTAATAAGTCCTCATGGTATCTGCTCTTAAGGGTTGGCTAAAAGTAACATGTGAGGGCGAACTAAGGAGCAATGTGTTAATTGGTGAGTCCCTATCAGACTGAAGTTAACATGTTAAGGATAGTCTGAGAAATCAAGAGCAAAGACGCAAAGAGGATTAGTTATTAGGAGGCAGAGGGGAAATGGGGCTGAGACATGGGCAGTGCAGCAAGAGGTCAGGCTGGAGGCTTGAGCTGGGCAAATGAGCAGAGCGGGGAACTGGTGGAGCGGGTAAAACAAGAAAACGGATCGAGGGATTCAGACAATGCTGGAGGGAGAGAGGGTCAGGAATCCTGGATGGACATAAGTGCAGTCTTTTCAGTATAACTGAGTCCACCATCTTGAGGAGGTATTAATGCCAAAGTAGGCTAATGATGAGGAAGATGATAATGGGCAGCTGGTGGCCTAACCCTGCTTATATAGGTTGAATTGTTGAAAGAATAGAGATAGATATTGAAAGTGAATTCAAATAACAAGGAGTTGACTTTTGGATTCCACTTTAAGAGGGATGTCCCTGGAATTGAGCGACGGCCTTTGTCCATCAGAGAAACTGGGAGTTTGGGTGCTGTGATTTGGTTCCCATCCAATAGTGGATGTGAAGTTGGACTGAAAGTCCAGCTCAGTCCTGCTGCTGCGCTGGGAATAAAGGGGGAGGATAACCAAGGGAAGAGACGATGCCACAGGGAGATCTTTCACACTTATCAGGGCTTTGTCATACTATCGTACAATAAGCGAGTGCCTTGGTTTGCGCGGGCTTGCCTCTCTCCCCAGAGGGTTCATTTTAATGACAAGAGCATACTATTAAGGCCAGACTTAGAAGTCAAGCTCAGAACACAGTGGCAACTCAAGGTAGCAGAGGATGGGAAACCGGGGCGGCTGACAGGCAAGGAGCAGGCACCGAAGCAGTGCGGAGCAGCCGGGAGGAGGTCAACAGGGAGGCATGAGCTGCAAAACAATGCCGAGGAAGGTGGGGTGGGGGCCGCCAGGGAATGGGGGATATTGAAAGAAAGATGGTGGCAGGAGACTGACTGGAGTACTCTGCAGGAAAATATAGGCAGCGAAAAGCTGGGGCTAGAGACTGCTGAGTGGCTGACTGTGCAGCTCTGGCTTGTAGTGCAGCGTTGAGGTTAAAACCAAGTGTTTATGATAGAGCGGGATAATGGTGATGAGCAGCCGGTGGCCTGACCTCCCGTGCACCTGCCTCCACTCCTGCAATCAAACGCACACAAGACAGCATCACAAAAAGAGGGAGGGAAAGGGGGGAAGAGGGGGGAGCATGGCTGCCAGTGTGGAGGGAGTGGATGGCCTGACTTCAGGGCTGCTTACATTTTGTTGCTTTGGTGATAATAATCCAATTATGTTACACAATAAGAAAACAATCAAAAGTACCGTTCCGTCTGCATAGAGCGGATTTTACTTACCTTGCTCCCTGCAGGGGGGTAAATGCTGGAATATCAGGATAATAAAACCAATGACAAACTGCCTTCAGTGCATTTCTTCGGGCATTTATGTAAAATTGTTTGCTTCATCTACCTGTTAAAGCGGCGGCTTTATTTTATTTTATTTTTATGTATTAGACGTGAGCAACTTTTACATCAATATTCCTGATTGCCTCGTTCAAACATGGTGGCACATTTCTGGGAATCTACACAACGCTCTCTAAATATTTTGCTTGTGGTGTCCATGCCAATGAGAGAGCCAAGGCATTTGTTTCAGGATTTAATGTTATAAAAAGAGTCAGTTCTGTTGCCTGTTTTATGACACAAAATTGAAACTATACTGAAATGAGCGATAGTGAGGCAGATTGGCTGGACAAGGTGTTATTTTATGGCTTGTGGACCAGTCGCAATAGATTTTATACGCGGTCGAGGCAACACCTCTCGTATTAAAACTATTTAAAACAGGCCGTGTGACAGCAGTTTATTAAAAGTACTTTATTTTCATTGTGAAAATGGACATAATAATGTTTACTCTTGCAGCACACTTGTATCATGATGACATGTGCGACAGAACTTGCACTATGTCTGAAGGGAGACTAACATACATATGAATAAGGACACAAAATTGGAAGAAAAAAAATCCCCTGTGTACCTTTTGTATGGACTGTGTGGCTGTTTTTCTCTGCTGGCTCTTGCAGTGTGTCGTCAGGACCTGGTCCCATCGTCAGTCCTATCACACCCGGGCACTGTGTGCCAGCACTCCGATATAAAACCGCTTTGGAGTTCAGTTCTACACGTATTTGGTTTGCGTTGCTCCACCATAAACCTCTTCACTCAAGTACCCACTTATACTGTTGATCTTACACGATCCACGTCATTGTTATTTTCAGTTCTCTTAGATTTGTATTTGCATGTGTGTGTGTGTGTGTGTGTGTGTTGTTTTTTTGGGGGGAAGATATACCCAAATAAAAGAGAGGAAAATTGAAAAGATGAATCAGTATCTCTTACCTTTTTCAATATGTCTTGGACTCAAGGCCAGAGATATGTTCAAGGGCTGAACATCTCAAGGCCTGCTTTATCCCTCTCCAAAACAGTGAAAATCTATTTGACTATGTTTTATGTGATTTCAAACTCTTTCTGATCTTTTCTTTCTTTCCTTGGTTTAAATTTCTATTCCTTCCTGCTGCGGAAGGTGGACCTCTTGTAGGTTGTCGGAAGATTGATTTGGAGTTTCCGCGTGGTGTCTATAGCTGTCATGTTTTCCAGTACAGCGATCCAGAAGGCCACTCCGTTAATGACCATCATTCTGTACTTTCTGACCGCAGAGATGTGAAACATCAATAGCTTGCATTCAGCCATTTTAATGAGAAATACCTTCTTGGTGTCCTGTCTCAAGGTGTTGAACTGTGAAAGAAAACCATGAAACAGTTTATTGGTGCATCAAAGATAGTAGCCATGGAAACATCTTTTATATTTTATAAAATGACGATCTCTTCATCTTTACGTGTATCCATTGTCCTCTACCTCTTCAATTTTTCTCCAATTTACTTTCCTTATTGAATAGTTTGACGTAAATTTCAGGTCTCAGGGTCATGAAGCTACATATTTCTCACAGTTCTACTATGTAGGAGTAACACCAGTGAGTATTTCATTGCTGTAGTCCGTAAATCTTTCAGGTTTTTTAGATAGTTGGGAGAAATCACAAGTCTTGATCAGCAACTTAGTAGTCAAGTCACAAGTCTTTTGACTCTCTGACTGGTGACTATGAACTCACATTGGCATCATTTATCCATCCCATTAATCCTTATAGGTGTTGGGTAGAGTCACCCCAAAACAGCTGAGCCACTCCCCCCCCCCCCCGACTGAGCATACAGCACTTCACCGAGTGCAACGATGATTGAAATAACACCATCTTATGTCTTCCACAGTATGCTGGTGTCACACCATAGAATGCAGCATTCATACGTTAATGCATTTCAAGGATCAAACATGCAATGTGATGTTGGTTAAAAAGAAAGTTGGGAAGGATTGAGTGTTGCACGCCATCATCTGAAATCTCCCACGTAAACAACAGAGTAGTGAGTCATAACGGACCTGTCTGATGTCTGTTATGTGTGTCGCATGTGTTTTTTTTTTGGCGCCTGGCTTCAGTTGTACCTCATTTAAGAAACGTAAATGCAGCTGACAGTAGCGTGAAATGGCAATGTGCTCGACAGCAGCACAACTCAAATCAGATTTATCAGCACGTGTGGTGCTGTCTTCACAAGGATGCAGGATGCAGGATGCAGCTGTTCATTGATGCTAAAGCAGCGTGTGGTCTGCCCGTACAGTAAGAGTCACTTGTAGAGATGAGAGCAGAGTGATTTACAGACCCTTACACATTTATTCCTGCTTTACAGTTGCTGGAGTCATTTGGTGCACTTTTCAGCACTTTGTAATTAAAAATGGTCTGAGAGCAATTTAACCTCTTTATCTCCTTTTGGCTCAGCCCATGGCAGGGGGCTTTGGTCAATCACAGTTTTTCAGGGAAAGAGCATTCCTATTAACTGCTTCGCAATATCTCTACAGTGAGATGTGAGTCAGTATCAGTGAACGAGATAGAGAAAACTTGTACTTTTAGACAAGTTAAAGGCAGCTAACTTCAGTTAAAGTGAGGGGAAAGCCTGTAACTTTAAATTATGGCTTTTTTCTTTTTATTTCTTTTGGAGGCCCACAGCAGCCTCATGTGTGATCGGTGCTGATTTAAATGTCTCTTCTGGAATAGAATCAAAAATTCGCTCCGTGGATTTAGTTCATTCTTGTTGACAAAATGACCAAAGTAGGAGAAGAGTGACTTTGCGTTAGAAAGAGAATGAGACATATTCTCAGCGCAAAATCTAATCCACTTCCCCGTTTAATACCAACACCTGATCTTGGGTGGTGCATTCATTTGCGTTCACCAAAAAAGTCAGATCCCACATTTCTTTTTAATGCCTTCTTCTAGAGTATTACCATGTCACAGCTCAACACCTAAATGTTCCATCCATCCAACTTCAAAGGCTTATCCAAAATCTTATCCGAAGAGATATAATCTCTCCACCTGCTCCTGGCTCCAGACGTGGGCCCCTGGCTTCCTCTGGGCAGGGTACCCTTCCTGCTTCCTTTATCTTTCATGGGATCTTTTGAAGCATTCTTTGTCTGGCCCCTTGCCTGAGGCCACTTGGCCTTGGGACACCCTACCGGGAGCACATGGCTCCAGACAACACAGCTCCCAGGTTCAATGGGACACAAAAACCTCTACACCGCAATAAGTTGATGGTTCCATAATTATTTGTTGCCTGTAATTCACAAGTAACGGGAAGTTATTCAGAGTCAGCTCTCAAGTTCAAGTCCCCATAAAGTTACAGAAGTCAGCTAAATAAAATATCCATTCATATGAAAGTAAAGTATTTTTTATGCTTTGCAACAGCAGGTGAAATCAATTTGGCAGCAACTTCCAGCAACCAATGTAGTAGTGTAGTGATAACACTTTCACATTTTCACATTGAGTAAAAACCAATGTGTGTCAGATTTTTACTTCTAATGAGCCTGATCCTCCTCAGGTGAAGGCTTTGAAATCCCATCTGTGAGGCTGTTGGACTGCCCCAGGGAGTGTTACCTTTTCTACAGTACAAGAGATAATGGCAAGTATTTCATCGCATTGCGGAGTGTTGCAACAGAATCCGGCCCAGCTGTGAGAAGAATAAATGTTACCTGGCGACTTGACTTTTGGAGGACTGACAGCCTTTGCCGAAGTGGAATTCCCATGAGTATCGCCCCTATCTTAGAGATGTATGCACACTAACATTAGCATACGCCATATTATCTGCCAGAGAATTATGTTAAAACGTCAGATCAAAGAAATGTCTACCTGTGAGTTTCATGTGAATATTTCCGCCTGGGTGAATCTGTGCAGAAGCCCACTGGACGATATATACCTACTCAGGTGTCATAATCATTGCTAATGTGCCACCGTTAACATGTGCATGCTGCCCTGTCATCATCCAGTCAGCACGCTTCAGCTATCGAACTGCTGTATGTTATCATCTTGAGGTGCTACTGCAGTGAGTTAGTGTGCGGGTGAAAGATGCCCTCTCTGGGCACGTGTGTGTGAGTGCGTGGGAGCATGCGTGCCATCACCTGTTCCACCACCCGATGCTGCAGTTCATTCTTGAGATACTGACCTGCACAGGTGTGAGTGTGCTCTGTCATAATGACTTTGGCTTATAAATGCTTGACTGGGCGACCTTTGCCTTTGTCTGTCAGCTGTTATATACAGTACTGCAGCGTAAGCATCTGTTTTGAGCGCATGAGTGAGAAGCTGTAAACTGTACAAAGCGGCAGGCGAGTCGAACCGTGTGGGCGTCCAGAAATGCAACATATAGCGCTGAGAAATTGGAAAGTTTGTCTTTTTATTTTTACTTATCAAGGAGGTACAAAGTAATTCAACATAGTTCGATTCATGATACTGAGAGTTCATGGTTAATAATAATAAAAGTTCTTGTCCCTGTTGGCTTTTATATGCACAATGTATTGAAAACAATAGACTGATTGTGATGTTTAGTCTAAGAAGAGGCAAGAAACAACACAAAACCTACTTTAAATCCTTTTCAGTGGGACATTTGCCAAAAAAGGAAGACATGATTGAGTTTTTCTTGCATTAAACCAGACTTATAAATCCTCACCTAACATGGAAAGACACCGACTGCTGTTTTTTATGTGTTCAACTTGCTTCGAAGATTAGGTGCTGCTTTCTATGACTCTGTGCATTTGTGACTGTGCTTCACAGCTCACAGTTGTTTTCCAAAGGATTTCTGCAGTGCTTCAGCTGTTAGTCACCTTCTGCGAAAAGCAGTAAACCATTTGTATAAAAGAGATGAAATGCTTAAGTAGAGCATATGATGGTGAATTGGTATTAAATCTCACAGAGACAATTTTGCTCAGCTGCTATAAAAGAAAATGATCCAAACGCTGATATTCTGCTTAATTCCCTTTGCTTCAAAGGTGGTTTAAATTCAATTATACAGAAAATTCATAAAATCACGTTGAAATCACACAGTAGGAGGTGTGAACTAAGGAGGGGGTAAAAGTGATCCCCAGCTGGAGTGGCAGACTGACTGTGGCACAGCCCAGTGACAGGTGCTAAATGCGAGTTAACTAACTAATATGGAGGGAGAAGTCACCTTATGTTGTCACGTTCAGCTGACAAACATAAGGTGACGGCAGCTCCGACAGATTCGGCCTCCAACGATTATTACAAGGTCAGGACCGCAGAGTTTGTGTACGTCTGGTATGGCTCTCCTGTGTGATGGTAAACGCTGAGATAAACGGGAGCAGAGAGGATGGGCAGAGGGAGAAGTGTGAAGTGTGCGTCCTGCTTGTGAAGCAGGTCACTGATTATGTTACAGTTGAGTTCAGGGGGAAATCTAAAATTGAGAAGCACTGAGCTAATGTCGGGCAGCACGGTGGCAAGCGCTGATGCCTCACAGCAGGAAGGTGATGGGTTCGATTCCTCAGCCTGGGGTCTTTCTGTGTGGAGTTTACACGTTCTCCCCACGCCTGCGTGGGTTTCCTCCGGGTACTCCAGTTTCCTCCCACCGTCCAAAGACATCATGTTTGGGTTAATTGGTTTACTCACATTGATGTTCTCTATTGAGTTTTGTCCTACTACATAGGACATGTACTATTTTGCTCTGATTTTACCCTGGTTCATGCTGAAGTGAGTTCAAGAAGGCAACAGCTGTGCAGCCTTTACTAGACTGGAAATAAACACCAGCCTATCCTATCACGATCTGTGACTCAACTGATGTAGACGGTGAATGAAAGAAGGCAGTTTACTGACATGCACGAATGCAGAAATAGCATGAACATCAATGGCCTGATAGGGGAAGCTAGGTGAAGAGTGTTCTCTTCATATTTTGACTGCCTTGCTTCAGCCCCTCCAGCAGGTCCGCTCTGAAGTGGCCGACTGTGACTCCTGATCTGAGTCCAAACTGAAAATCTATAGTTAGAGCTCAAAGTTGCAATTAGTGAATGACAGCCTCCACAACCCGAGGGAAGTCTCCCTGAGCGCTACATAAAGCAACTGATTGCATTGATATGCTCAGAAGGGTTTGCTGCAAAATATTTCAGTCCCAATATTTTTGACATCTTCATTTGTTGTATTGTCTGAAATAATACGGTACACTGAACATCATGTTTTTTCATGATGTAACAAGTGTCTCTGGTTAAAAAAGAAACTAGTTCAGTTTCTTCCTTCCTTTCTGCATTGGTCCGGTTGAGCAACAGAGTAGTTGGTAAAACGGAGTTGACAGACATTATGAAACGTGGGAACATTATTATCGCTATCTGCTAATCAGATATGCCTGGCTGCGGATTCTGTCAGGAGGTTGATGCTGAATCTATGATTGACAAAAAAAATGTCCAAACTGTAAAATATATAATATTACTGGTTAAGCAGAAAAAGGTCATTTTTTATGTCCAGTCAAATATAAAAATTTATATTATTATTATTTTGGGCAGCACAGCGGCATGTTGGTTAGTGCTGTTGCCCCACAACAAGAAGGACGTGGGTTTGGTTCCTGGGCTGGGGCCTTTCTGTATGGAGTTTGTTCTCCCTGTGTCTGTGTGGGTTTCCTCCAGGTACTCCGGTTTCCTCCCACCGTCCAAAGACATCATGTTTAGGTTAACTGGTGACTCCAAATTGTCCGTAGTTTTGAGTGCGAGTGTGAGTGGTTGTTGGTCTCTGTCTGTCTCTGTGTGTTGGCCCTGCTGGCGACCTGTCCAGGGTGACCCCGCCCTCGCCCAATGTGGATTGGCTCGAGCTGCCCCCACGACCCGAAATGGATAAGCGGTTGGAGATGAATGAAGATGAAGATTATCATTTCCACCTTGAATTCACAAAGCTGAAGGGGTATACTTTTTGTTCCCCACATTCCTCTTCTTTATCAAACCCTGGTGCGTACATTATCCACAGTGCATCTGAACTCAGTTCATTAGACTGTACAGCTCGGGTGTTTAATGCCAGTAGCTAATAAAAGCTAAGCAGTGGGCTACAGAGGTCAGGTCATCTTCCACATCACTAGCTCCATGTCTTAGCTCCAGCTGACACTGACTCAAGTGACTTTAGACTTTACTCCCACTCACTGGAGCAAAAACAGGCTTTGTGCAGTGTTTTGTATATAGTCACGGTCCCAGACACTTGGAAATGGATTCAGATTTACACCCAAACTAAGGAGCTTTTTCTGCTTAAAAATCTACAAGCATAAGCTTTTCGGCAGCTTGTCTGAATGTGGGACGAAATAAAAGTTACAATTAGGAATTCATAGTCGTCAGGGTTGCATAAAGTCTGCTCTTTCACATCTACTTTCAAACATTGTCCTTTTGAAGCGTGTGAATTCTCCAACCATCTGTTGTCTGAAGGCAGTCAGTCTCCGAATGTGTGTCTTGTTGTGCTTGGGTCACTTGGCCTGCCTGCGCTTTTTGAAGTGTTTGCTCGGTCAGGGCTGCCTGGAACACAGCAGCGTGTCAGAGCTGCATGGATCACAGAGGGCACCTTGTCAGCTTCGCCATCAGGACGCTCGGACTCGCTTGCTCTCTGGGCTAATGTCCTCCAACTGTTTCTGCACCATCACATTCAACAGGAAAAGCTGCCAGAGTATATCCAAACACACATCACCCATGTTACAATAACATGAAGCTGTTTCTTAAGCTTTATCACATGCTGTAGCAATGATTGACAACGGTAAATGCCCCCAAACTGTATTCCATGCCCTGTGATGGACTGGCGACCTGTCCGGGGTGTACCCCGCCCTCACCCAATGTGAGCTGGGATTGGCTCCAGCACCCCCCGCAACCTGGAAATAAATAATTAACTTTATTATTATTCTACCTATATGCACGTTTTTCAGTTTCAGTTTTATTACCTTTGTAAACCTTGTCTGAGGTTCAGTAACAGCCACCTATTTTATTCTTGCTTCCTCTTCCTATTCTTGTTAAAAGTGAATCCTCTTTATCTAATCTTAAACTAAAGTACACGTATACTGTCTTGCCTGATGGCCACTTTATAGGGTTTCTGAGGAGACTTATTCAAATCCTTCAGACTAATGCAGCTCCCTGTGTGTCAGGATGTTTTCACGTCGCTACACTGGAGCTTTGTGTATGTTATGACTGTTTTGTTCAATGGTTTGACACTCTGTGTGGTCACGGAGTGTCTTCAGGTTTAATGTCTCTCTGTCTGCTCTATGGCTAATGGCCTCAAATTGTCGCGGGCAATAATTACTGTCGGTCGCTGAAGAGGGAGATAAGGGAGAGGAAAAAGTGGTGAAATGGGATGTAAAAAGGTATAATCACATCCTGGATTGATCGATAGAGTGGAGGAAGGAGGGAGGAAGAGGGGAAGAATTCTCAATAAGAAGTACAAAGGATCAAAGATGTGAGGAAGAAGGACAATAGAACCAATAGATGGAAAAAGGTGAAATGAAAGGAATGAAGATGCTTTTTAAGATCAAGTAGAAATGATGCGCTGCCATTGGTATAGAGGTTGGGAGGAAAGTCAGGAAAGTGTTCTTTTACATTTGCGATCACTCTTGTTGCATTTTTCCTATCCCATAATCCTACCTTTTCAGTGATAGCTTGTGTCATTGATTGTGTTAATGTGTGGCTGTGTGATGTACTTATCTGTAGTCAGACTGGAACAGAATCTGAAGGATGTCACGTCGTGGATGAGGCTGCAGTGGAGAATCGTTTTTTAACCCTTTTCAAATGAATGCCCAGAGAAGGAGAGAGAGAGAGAGAGAGAGAGAGTCATTTTGAGTGTAAGCTTTACATTAAGTTTTTAGAACCACATTAAAGTATGAATGCTCAAAAAGCTGTTTCCTTTCAAACTGCAGTCTGTGAACAATTCAACCGTATTACTCCATTACAGTACTCTGCATATCAGCTGCTGGTCCAGATGAGCACGGTATTTTAATGGTTGAATAAACTCAGCTCTAAAAGAAAGGGCTGTTGAATGCCACGATGAAGCTGTGAAAATATCCAATCTAGGTTGTATGCCTCAACTGAGGTTTTTTTGTGTGTTTTTTTTTTTTCCTTTTGGGCATTTGGGCTGAAATATGTTGTTTTTGTAGCCTCAGGACCAACAACCTGGCCCTACAAAACCCATCTGGAGACACCATCGCAGAGGCCACAACCTGGTCACACGGAACAAAACAATACATGAAATAGTATTGACATGGTATTATAGTGATGGTTTTTTTTCTTGCGCCAAACTGTCTGCAGTTCAGACTGGGCTGTAAACACATCATCAGGTCTATTTTAATTTTAGCAGCTTTTCCCCCTTCACTGGATATTTCTCTAATAAGGTTATGTAGATCTGAACTAATTAAAAATACAAACTTTGAGAATATTTAGCAAGTTTCTGGTGAAAATGGAGCAGAAAATCTAGCTCATTAAACTCAGACTAGATTCATGTTGTCCTTATTCTTTAAGACTCGCCACCAGCCATGGTCCTGAACGCACTCTGCTGCTCTGCCCCTGAAAGAACTCAAAGAACTGCAGTCTTTAGCCCTTGAATCTGTTTTGGGTTTTTTTTTTTTTCTTCATTAATTCCATCTGACAGGATACGGGAATGAACTGAAGCTGAGTAGACAGGGGTCTGAGGTAAATCACAGAGTGCAAAGGATAATGATAGCAAGGGGGAGAAAAATAGATGACTAACATCTCAAATTGACTCAAGCTAAAGAGACAGTTACTGAATAATGGTAGACAGGAACAGGAGGAGAGCAGTCAACAGGAATGGGGAAAAAAAGGCAATAAAAATACGACCTGCCTCTGTAGTCCATTTCTCCTCCTGCACTTCAGTTTCTCCCTCAGATGATATTTCCCTGGTTAATTGGTGGTCACTTTTCATCTTTGGGATCACGTATTTGAATCTAATCTTCAAGGTGATGACAGCAGATACCGATGATATCAAATTTTTCAATTCTATCAGCTAGTACAGATTCATATTCGCCTTATGTCTACTCTACAGAACCCAATGCTGCACAGGCACTTGAGAAAGAAATGTTGTGTTTTTAATCAGCAACAGGACATAACCTTTATGTATGTTGTCATTGTTTAAGACCCCCCCCAAAAATATACAGGCCAATGTTTTTTGGTTTTTTTCTCAAGGCAATGTGTCAGGATCACTGAGTTCAACCTGAAATATGTGAAAGTAATTGATAAGAAGGGCAATTAGATCTGAATCTTGTGTAGAACGTCAAGAAAAATGGACGTTTCTAAAGTATGATGTTATTTCTGTTAACACTAATTCTGAAACACAGATGAGAAAGAATATTAAAAAGGAGCTTAAACATTTCTCATTTAGTTCGCGTGCAGTAAACTGAATAACATACTTTTCCATATTTTTAATATCTAATGCTTTAACTCTGACTAGAGGGATTTTTACTTTGCCTTATAAAGATCTTTTGCATCTTTGTGTTTGACTGTTTCATTTAACTCTAGTATCCATATTTGACCACAGACATATGTGGGTTAGTGGTAAAGGAATATTTTGCAGACCTGTAAGAGTCGTTATCTGCAGGATATAAGTCTGCAAGGCTTCAATAACCTCCAGCTAAAATGTAAGAAAAGTTGATAGACAGCCTGAGAGTCTGGGAGCACCCTCAATGGTCCAGGTCATTGTTTTCCTGAGTGCTATGGGGAGGCACTTAGACATGATTGATGTCAGATGATGTGGCTTTTACTGTTTCTATACATTTGATGGAACAGTGTCTGCTTATGACCTTCAGCAAGAGGTTTCTGGCTGTTGGGTAAAGCTTAAAATAATGGAAATATGGCAAAATGAAAAGGTCTCGCTTTGGTTAAAACCCATGTGGTGGAGTTGTTTTGTAGAACTTCACACTATATTCGCTGGCTTTGGGCGATACATGACATTGGGAAAATAATATACATCTTTGCAGCCAGTAAAAACTGTAATGTGTTTCCTCTGCAGTATGCCATTAGTCCATTCGGTTTTTTTTTCAGTGACAAAATAAAAGTTGTTGCAACTTGCTATCTGTTAGCTAAACTCTTTTTTTTATAACTCTATGGGCTGTTTGAAACATTTCTTGTGTTGTTGTGCTGGACTCATTATGCTATTTTAGGTGTTTTGTGCTCTGCTGTGATGTTACTTTCACTCTTTCCTTTTAACCTTGTATGCTACTGTAGAGCATTTTGCAACCTAACATTTGAAAAGAGTAATACAAACAAAACATTACTTTACTTACTTTTTTAGCAGCTTTTTCTCAGATGTAGCCCCTGGCTCCGGGAAAAATCCACCTCAACAGCTTGTTGATCTCTTCATGGCTGTCCACTGACTCGTGGTTAATGACCTCTGACCCCTGGCTCTGTGACTTGCTTTAATATGCTGAATAGTTAAACGGTACGTGATTATGGTGGACTGACCTGATATTCTGGAAGTTGAGTCATGTTAGACATCTCTTTGTTGTGTGTGATAGCTAAGCATGGGTGGAGTGCAATGCCTGGGTAACATTCCTCATACCTCTAACACACCTAGTCCTGAAGGCTCACAATACACATTCATGCAGATTGCTGCAAATAGGTTGTGACACTCTTTTTGCCACCTAACGAATTGACCACTAGTGTAGCTTATCTTCAATATCAAAGAGAGTATCAGCCTGTCTTTAATCACAGCCAGGCACTTTTTCTGCACAGGCTCTGTTTCTCCTTTAGCTGTTCCCTTTTGTGTGCTTTCTCCCTCCATCTCTCTCTTTTTTCTCTTAATGTGAAGCATCGATCACAATGAAGCTTGTGCCTCTTGTTAGGCACACACACACACATGCACTTAAAATAGCTCTATGGTGGTATAGTACAGGATGAACAGTATGCATGGGTAGCCCTTCCATGTGTAACGTTTGCTGGAGCGGCTCTCCCATCTGTCAGCCGTGCATTGTGTATTCTGAACAATGAGCTACAGTGAATATTCCACAGTGGCACTTCACCCCCTCTGTCAGTGTCACACAGGCACGCACACACACATACACTAAGAAACATGCGCAGTTTTCAAAGAGACCATCAATAACAGGAGCATGTGTTTGATTGGGTATATAGTGATGAATGATATGACTTTGTCCATTGTTTGGCCTGTAGGCAATGATTACCTTCAACATGACTCCCATGGAGATATAGCACGCTTGTGTGTGTGTGTGTGTGTGTGTGTGTGTGTGTGTGTGTGTTTGAGTGGGGGGGCAACCTGGTTAAAGTACATTTTTATCTGCAAGAGTTTTAAAGAAACAGCTTGGCATTTTAAGATATTCATTTACACATGATCATGTCAAGAGTGAGATGAGGAAAAGTGATGCCACACTCAGATGGATGCCGACCCAATCGGTTTATCTTAGCTTAGCTTATCTTATCTTAGACTGAAAGCAGCTTGGGAAGTCTAGCTTTGGCCTGGTATTTTGCTCTTTTTTAAAAGGTTACAGCCACTGTTTCCAAGTTCAAGCTCAGCCTACTTGTAACATAATCGTTTAATACATTTTGCGCATGACTCCAATACCTGCATTACTTGAACTACCTGCTACATAGAGATAAGCTGCCAAATATTTACACCCACTCTGTGCCCGGTTGAAATGTTTGGTAGCTTGATTTGAACGGAACCAGATTACAAAACCACCATGAGTTTACCAGACAGTGCAGCAGATGATTCCTCGCAAACGATCTACACATTACTTTAGTCTTAACAAGTCAAGATATTTCAAGTTCTCATGGTTCATTGACCTTATTTTGTAGATCTCTAGCCTGAACCTTTCTCTTATATACTATCACATGATGCTAGTTACCTTGTGATGAGTTTATGATTGAGGAACAGATTTTATGAATAGTTTATCCAACCCTATCCTGAAGGACAAAAACGGCAACAGCTGAGTAGCAGCTATCATTTCTAAACACTGCTTGGCACGTGTGGGGAGGAGAAAAGGGGCAGCATTATTGATCTTCCACGTCTTCATGTGACAACAGGGTTGATCACAGTCATTGGTCGATATGGTTGGCAAACGGCAGTTTGCAACACTAGATACCAGACCACCTCCAACTTTGCTGTCTGCTTCTCCAGGACTGGTTATCTCCCATGACCAAGCCCCTGATCCCACTCTTTCTGCACACACACACACAATATATCAGACTGATGGACAATACTGCAGTTAACTCCTTTGCAAGCCTTATCTTAACAAAACTCCTTTATTAGTATTAATAGTTGTGTGGCAAACTAGCTGCTGCATTTCATTTCATACATTCACCACCCAGGAGTACTTGAACCTTATTAACTTTGCTGGTTGTAACAATGACAATGTGCAAAACTATTTTTTTCCCTGTGGCTTTGTTTTTGCATAGATTACTGAGCAGATTTAGTTGGCTTTGGTTTAAACCCAATTAGTCGTTTTCTTGGTTTTTATCCTCTGGACTAAGTTATTGCTAACTGACAGCAGTTTTTGGAATGGAAATCGGCTACAGATGTCCCAGTATCTCATACTGCATCTTTTGCCAAAAAGGAGTGAAGTTTACATATTGTCAAGATACAACTCTAAGTTTAGGAAAAACTGTAAGAATTGTTCAAACCTAACAAACCTGCTGTAAGTGCATGACTGTGAGTGTGTAATGCAAGGGATGAAGTGAAAAACCTGCAAACCAAAACTACAGAAATAGCCCAACCAATAATCCTGAGAGACAGAGAAATAAATGAATTGTTATGGCCATTAGGAGGGGCTCAGACCCCCCTGACACTCTGACTGCCTTGTAAACAGGAAGAGTAATGAATACAAAAAGCCACACAGAGATGGGGGGTGTCGTTCCCCTTCACAGACATATTCGTTTGTTTTCATACATTCATTCAGTGTGGGCAAATATGTGTCTATGTGTGTCAGTAATTACAATCTGTAACCCGTTTAAAAATGAACCCTCGGGTGCTAGTGTGCACTGAACACAAAATAGACACAAATATGCGTTTAGAGGTGCTAAAGAGAGAGGGAGACACAAATAATAACAAAAAGATGGGGAGAATTGATTTATTTGTTTTTGTTGTTTTTTTTTAAAATCAAAATCATCGTGAGACGTTTGCATCTTCGGAAACTGTAAATTTAGTGTGCTCAGCTCAACTGCTGTTTGGTCGCTTTTTTTTTTTTTTTTTTTTTACTCCTTTGATTTTGGAGTAAACAACACCGCACGAACACCCACAGCACACGCTTCATCACTTCTGAGCTTCCTTGTGAGTGTTTGGGGTTACAAACGGTAATATTATGATGAAGATATAACCTATCCTTTCCACACTGGAGCAGGAAAATAGTAATTACTGGGAATTATACATCATTATCCTGGCAGGATGATCGTCATCGCCTGGCTCTCGTGTAGGCAGCGTTACATTAATATTTTAACCTCTAAGCAGACACCTAGAGGTTAGAGCAGCTTGTAAGTCAGGGTGTGATGGATTAAATCATGCCTGAGGGGAATAAATATACGGGTAAGTGTACTTTCCTCTGGCAAACGCTTTGATTCCTCCCTATGCTAATATTTGCTGCCATCTTTACTTATCCTAAAAAGGGCATCTTTCTTCACCACCAGTTTTTCACTTTAGCCACAGAGCTCACTCAACACACCCAAACTTCTACAGAACAGGCCACGGGTCTGACACCTCAAACAGGTTAGAATTACATGAGCTCTGACTGGCAGCTCCAAGCTGTGAAGTTACTCTGGAGGTTATTCCCATTCAATGCAAACACAACTTTAATTTTGTCAAGTGCAGGAAGGCTTTAAAGTTGCTCCCCTTGAAAATCACAAGTTATAGACCATCTGCAGCTTGAAAAGACAACAGGAATGGGGGGAGGTTGTGGGAAAGAAAGAATAATATCAGCTTAAGTGGGCTTCCTTTGCTGATTTTCTTGAGCCAAATCTTTGAGAGTTTGACAGCTGAGTGAGCGTTCAAAAACAAATACAAAACAAGAGGCAAGGAAATTGTTTTCTCTGGAGCTTGACTATTGGGTTTTGGAAACTCCACTCTTTTAAAAAACACATTTGTGTGTGCATTTATTTTTTTTTCTTTGCATTTCCCAAGGAAACCAGAACAGACTGGCCTGATTTTATCAAAGCAGGCCCCTTTAAAATCCTACCAACACAGCTAAAAACTCCACTCCATTCCATACGTAACAAGTACAAAGACATAAAAAAGATTTGCTTATCAATGTATTAATTACCTTGGCTAATGACCTTGTGAGAATTGCTGTTGATGTTCAATGTATCACAGTAATTATGACAGGGCATTAAGCAGCTGTTCATCCACAGTGTTACATTTCAAATATTAATGTTCACGTTTTATTAAAACCCCCTGCAACAGATATGCGGTTGCAGAATTAGTCATTTTTATGACGTGTATTAATGACTCCCTTTCATTCTTTCCCACATATTAACATGAATCATTTTATACACAAAGCAAAATTTTATCGATGCTAAGTAAAGCTCCAACTGTAAACAACATGATTGTTCAATCAACCGTCAGTTATGTGGTGTGGTGTGAATGGATTTCTGCAAACATTTCTCACAGTTGAAAGCTTTTATTGGCCATAACGGGTTTTAAGGCGTGAGCGGGCTTCAACATAATAGCTTGGTAGTTGGTTGATCAATATTTCCACTTAAAATGTTTCCAAAATTTGAAAAAAAAAAAAAAAAAGCAGGAGAGGAGTTCGAAGTTGATGCACTTCATGTGAAAATTCAGCAAGCAGTGTTGTAGAGATTTCAGAAAGGGCTGTATGAAAGTGTGCGCCACCAAGGGGTCTGTAAATGGTCATCACCATCACTAGATGTCACATGAGGCTGCCACTGTCCAAGACCAAAACAAAATCTTGGCCAGTGTCACATCCAGCCTCCATTTGGTCATGACTGGGATGTTTTGATGGTGAAATTGGTGAAATGCAGTCCAACTGGAAGCGAATTCAGAGTTGAATTCACTCATGGCCACACAAACGTCTGCTGTCTGATCTGGATTTCAGCCAGCGGTCCCCACGGCCTGTTGGGCTGTGCGCTGATCTCATTTCTTTTTTTTTTTTCTGTGGCCTTTTCGAGATGGCAGAGCAGTTTCCTCAGTGGATGAAATTCTGGACAATTGCTTTCAACTGAAAGTATCTTTGGGTGGAGCCTTTGTACTGAACCCTATTAAACCGAGCATGCCACTGGCGACACATTTGCACAACGGCACTTCCGAGTACCGCAAATGTTTGATATATCGGAGAAAAGCCAGCAGTTTCTGAAAGCTGACAACCAATATAGGTTCATTACAGCAATTCCACTCACGCTGTAGCTGGAAGTCTGCGAATCTCTTCCTCTGTTGTTAATCATTAATACACTCTTTCAACATACGGTAAACTGCCAAATATTGAAAGTTGTAAGTGTTCTGGAAAAATGGGCAAAAGCATTTACTGACAGGACACTTTATGGCACTTTTATGGCTAAAATAAAGTCCAGGTGGACAATAGGAATCTTCAGTGTCAAAGGGTTAAACGCTTCAAGCTCAACAGTATAACAGGAGGGATTCAAACTCTCAAATAGGCGACCAACTAAAGACACATTCATTAACAACACACATACTAGGAGGGTGTCTTTGTTCTGATACTATTACTCAGCTATCTGCCCATACAGATCTATTGATTTATTACTGTATTGATTATTTATAATGTCATTTACACAACATTTTAACTCCACATGCAATAATATTATTATCAGAAGATATTTCATC
The DNA here is from genome assembly GCA_034769265.1 of Remorina albescens. NCBI lineage: Eukaryota > Metazoa > Chordata > Actinopteri > Carangiformes > Echeneidae > Remorina > Remorina albescens. The sequence continues at coordinate 16,356,159 of CM068488.1, read as the reverse complement.
CATTCGATCATACATTTACCTTTTATTATATTCTTCTGGGCCACTTAACAGTGGTAGAACAGCAGCCTGCAGTATCAATCTAAGACTGCAGCCAAAATTTTGTCAGCCACTTGACATGCACCGGAAAGTGTTGTCTACAGCAGATATTCAGGAAGAAAATGGCGTCACACATTTCTTGCCACCTTGTGCTTGTTAGCACATGATTTATATACATATATAGGAAAATATCTGTCTCTTTAGGTGCTAAATGGTCCGTATGGCCCCATGTAACTGGCTGTGCATGCCTGCTGTTTGCTGCTGTACAGGTAGAGTGCAATGGACTCATAGATGTTTGTTTTGCAGAGAAGCAGCAGCCTGGAAACAAGAGTGCAGCTGATAGAAAGTAAAATTTAAGAGTTTCTCAAAACAAATATAACTTCTTTTTTTTTTTGGACTACATGAGTATTAAGAGTCAAACCTCTACATAGATTAAGTTTTGTTGGGTCCTTCCAGGTTGGTGGCCATTAACCAGGTTATCGCACAGTAAACTTTAATTGGCCTGCCAAGCCAAAGCTGAAGGCATTCATTATGTGTGACGCTGATTAAGAGACAAAGAGTGCAAAGGCATGGAGGGAAAGGCAAAGGTAACACAGGATGGAGAGATGATGAGGTGGAGAGGGAAGAAGAGAGTGATTGAAGTTCAAGGTGAAGTTTCAGGAGCAGGACCTCATTTCCATCACACCATCACATATGCGCCATAAATATGGCGCTGACCCTCTACTCTCCTGCACTCATGTTTTCTGTGGTCGTCCCTTCAATGCTATTTTCCTGTTTTTCTGTCCTTCCCTCTGTTGCCTGGATGCCAAAACATATTCCCCACAAAACCTTCCCACATGGGATCTGCTGATCCCAATAACTCATTCGAATATACCCTGTCAGTGGTGTGGAGCAAAAGGAAGAAGAGAAGTTGTCAACCAACCACGTCTTAGTCAAGACTTTTCAGAATCATACGACAGCTACAGTACACTAATTAATCTGACAGTTTCTCTCTCCTTCGCACACACACACATATATGCACACACTGTCAGTTAGTGCAGTTTAATTAGTAGTGAATGTGTGTTGTGAGTGACAGGTGATCTTTCCTCATGACAGAGCTGCTTAACTGAGGGTTGAATCTGCAGCTATGCCATCAATCAGTCAGACCGCCCGTGACTTTATTTACACAGTATAAGCTCTTTGAAGGCCATTCTTTTGTGACTATTTAAATCATATCTGTGGACCTACAGTGCTGTGGTATATTAAAAGCAGTGAAATGTGATTCCTTTGAAGGGGAACCTCATCAATTTTAAACATAATAGTCAGTTTATTTGTTTGGAAACTTCTTCACAACCTGTATTATACCAGGCAGGGAGAGAGGAATAAAAAGTTTCTATTGGTTCCAATTTGACCCATTTTAGGATCTAGAATTCGACGCCTGTGCAGAAGGGGAGATTTGATGCGGTAGAGTTTTTAAATTTGACTGTATCACCCAGATCCATTTTGGACTCACTTTGTTCTTTCAGGAGAATTTGCAAGTCACTTTAGTTTGAAATTTATTAGGAATTCAATTTTAAATTTTAATTTACTTCCCCTCTACTGCCCGCTGTGATCACACTGAGAGGAATCAGCTTCAGTCAGTGAACGAGGGACATTAACACCTGGCCAGGCTGAACAGTTTGTGAAAATCTGTCTGTGAGTGAAAATATAGACATTTAAAAACAGTGCCAATTTGGAACCATGTTCAATATTAGCAATGCCTTGACTTGAACCATTCTCTTGAATGAGATCATTTGCAAAGCTATACCGCAGCAGTCATACGTTATTGTTTGATAATCTAAGCACAGGATGCTGTCTGTAGAAACTAGATTCATTGTTAGTTTGGACCTGAGGACTCATTGAGGATCTCAGCTGGGAACGGTGCACATGTATCGATGAAACTAAATGGCTTATGATTATCCCATCTGTCCAGCTCCAATTGATCCCAATAAGCTGGAAATTTTAAGCAAAATATTAACTTTTCTTAAAGCTTTATTGAAATTACCTGCCATTTGTTTATTAAGAGTCCAAAAAATAACCCACACTTTCATGTCTTTGGACTGTGGGAGGAAGTTCAAGTACCTGGAGAGAACCCACACAGGCTCAGGGAGTGAACATGCAAACTCCACACAGAAAGTCCCCAGACGGACAATATAACATCCACTCACAGAACACACCTGCTGCTGTGAGAGAGGTATGATAATTACGCACTGCAAACCTCGCCAAAATAGAGGGAGGCCTAATGAAATCATTGAGCTATGATGGCGAAGATGCTAAGTAACAGTTTGAATTTATGTTAGACTACCAAACAGGGGCGGTCAGTGCTGGTCATTACACACAGTCGCAGTCCAAACACTTTGCACACTTACACAAACACTTTTCCATACATATTGTAACATTTACTCCGACTACATTCTTGCCGGAGAACCAGTCTCAGAAACAGTCATTTTCCTTCTGTGGTTAAAATAAGACACATTCTTTCGCTAATTAATTGATGAGCCAATTTGCCATAGCACACTCTGGAGGTATGCACATTAAATGCCTATTTTAGTAGTGGAAGCTGAACATATAAGGTACAAGTAGCAATGGCTACTGCAGTTCATTACTAAGATAGGACTGAGTCGGTCGAAATAAACTGCAGACCATTTATATACAAATTACAGTGAAGTATACCAGTGTTTTTTTTTTTTTCCTCACTATTCCTCACTAAGCTCCACTATCTGAAGCCATCAGATGTACCTAATATCCCCTGGTAATTTCTCTGCTCTAGATCCATGCTGCTTGACCTTTGTCTGAGCTGGGATTTGATATATGCAGCTCTTAAGGTGTCAGGACATTCCTCAAAGCTTATCAAATCTCAGTGGAGTCTACTGCCTTTCTTCCTGTGCCTCATTAAAGACTGGTACCTGCTCATGTCTGAGCCGTTTGGATTCTGTCCAGCAGCCTCAGCGACTGCACTGCTTCGCTACCTTTAAAAAAAAATTTACACTTGGTGGAAGAAGAGTCTCATGTGTCCTTGCCTTGTGTGCCGTCCGGACGGCCTGTACTAATCTGATAAAACAGGAGGTAAGTGTAGCAAAATGACGGGTTTCTCTCGTCTCCCACAGTCACCTTCAGGCAGTTGGTCACTGTGTGTGTGTGCAGGTCCAGGGAAGGACGCTAATAAGCGCTGCTTTGTCTCTTCATGTCCTTGTCCTAGTTTTACAGACAGAGAGAGATAGAGTGAGAGCCTGGAAACATCATTATGACCTGCCACTGTACTCTGGGAACCGGGTGCCTCTGAAGTCATATGACACACATGCACACACACACATGTTCCAAACAGATGTGGGAGCATGAAGACAGATTCTTCTGAGGTATCATCTACAGTGTGACCTTGACTTTCCTGTCAGAGGACAATCAGCATGTTATTTTAATGCCAGCTAACAGTCATGATGCAGTAGATCACCTATAGTACATTCCTTTCAGTAACACTGAGTAAGTGTTGTAGGGAACCAGATACAACAGAAATATTTGTCAGTTTAACAAATTAATATCCATTTCAGAAGACAACAATGGTAGCGAGAGCAGCCACCCCTCTGCCCCCCTCCTCCTCATTATCATGCTGATACCCAGCGAAGGGAAAGGTGGGACAGTTAAGTTTTCTGAAACCAAATTAAAATAAGCTTAAAAGTAGGCTGTGTTAGAATAAACTGGCAAAAGACCAGCCAACTTCAGAAACTTTTCTGAGTGTCTTCTTCCTTTCAGATTCATCAAAAAGCCTACACTTCAATTGTCAGAAAGGAAATAGTCCTTATGAACGTCCCCAATGATTTAAACTGAAAAGAAAATTTGTCAGTTCATTGTGTTTTCCGCATCAAATACTTAATTTGCTTCATCGTATGATCAGTATAAGTCAAGCTAAGATTGGTTATAGAAACACACTATTGCTTGTGGTGTCTGAGACAAACTGATGAACCCAGGATGTGTTCGGTTTCAGAATTAAACTCAGTTGCTTGCAAGTTGTGACTCCTGTACATCAGAAAGTGTCTCCATAAGGCTGAATTCGATGGGCCACTTTTTTGCCTTGCGATGGGACAGTTTTCAGTGTTTAGACAGTCTGTTCACAGTGAATGGCAGCTTTCTCACCTCTTGTCTCGAAGTGTTTATGAGTCAAAGAGGATGTAATTCATGTTTCTGTGTGGGTAAAGTGTTTGGACTGACAGCACACTGATGAAAATATTTGACGTATCTTTTTCTTGCAGTACAAACAGAGATTTAGGAAAAAAAAAAAGCCAATAAAATACCACAGAATAAAACTGCTTTTCTTCAGTGATGTTAGCGAGAGTGGAGCACTTGAAATTTTCTGTTTAATATTCTGTTTGACTTTCAAGGCAAAGCTTTGAGAGAATTAATCTATTTTTCATACACATCCTGCACTCAAACACACACCCCACATACAAATATGACAAGCTGTACCCTCACTTACTTGGCACAGGTAAGCAATTGAATTATTTAACTAAGATGCTTAATTACAATCTCATCAGAGACGGTAGATATTTGAGAGCTGTCGGTGAGCCAACCAAAAAGGAACTGACAGAGCATCAGCAGCTAAAGTGTGTATAAATATTATGGCAAAAAAGTTGAAAGCACATAAAGTACATGGAAGTATGAAACTTTTTTGAACAAACACTATTAAACCCGACGTAGCCTTTGAATGAATTCCCTTTAGTTGAGTCACTGTATTTATCCCCAGTAGAACAAATCAAAAGTAAATGTAGCAGAATAGATCTCTGTGAAAAAAAAAAACAAAACTGGGACAATGTAAAATCCGTGCGTGGTGGCAGTTGGAGTACTGGATGTCAATCATGGGAAATAATAAGTTTGGAATGAAGTCCTCTGGTTTCTTCTGCAATACAGCACAGCAGTTCTTAGACAGGAGCAACCTGAGGACTAGAATATGTGCTTGGTTGGCCTTAGAAGGTTTTACTTGCCACTGTGAAGTACCAGGTACATGTGCATCTGCTGCAGAAATCATAACATGCCTCTCCATTTAAACATTCAGTTATGCTTAGGAGAGTTGAAATACCCACAATGACATTATGTGACCTATGGACAACAGTTCTGTGGTCACTGATCAATGATCTACACATTAAAGATGTCAAAATAAAACAATACGAAAATGGGGAAAAGGGCACCTGACAAAAAGCACGTTTAAAACACTTGTCTTGAAACTTTCTCCAAATATTTTGGCTGCTTTGTTATGTGTTACTCTGCTTAGTTTGTGACTGCTACCAACGTTTATATATTAAGTTGTTAATCAGGTGAAGTTTAGTCAAATAGCTTGTCTTTGGTAAAAGAAGATGGCAGATAAAGCACTTCCTGTCTTGGTCAGCAGCTATAGTGTCTTGCCCTACTCATGGCAAAGATGTTCTTTTTCTTTAAAGTGCAATTTAAAAGCACATTGGTTGGTCTCTGTGATGATCAGCTGACACAGAGGGAGTTGTGGATATTTCATAATTCAAAGGGAGAACAACGGGAGCGACAGATGCATTTCCAACAAGTTTTGTGGCCATTCTGCCGCATGCAATGGATGCATAACCTCACACACACACACACAAGTCCACCCACACATAGCATTGCACCAAACTAACCTAGCAGAATTAGAGTCTCTCCCTTTAACGCAAGGTCCCTGTTCCCTGTGCCATGATGAATATGTCATCGGCCCATTTTCGCCGAACAACATTTTCCCACACGCTATGTGGTTCTGCCCTATCGCTTTCAGTTAGATGAACATGGGGTCAGAGCAGGACTGGTGGGGAATTTAAATTCCATGTGTGATGGAAAAGAGAGAGAGAGATAAGCGGGATTCAGGGAGAGGACGAGTCATTGGTTAAAACATACATACAAGGGAAAAATGGAGAGATGGAGAGAGGGGGAAGGGAAGTTCTATCTGTATCTGCCTGATCAGTTTATTTAACATAAACAGGAGCTATGCTGAAGGAGCATGGACTTTTCCCAAACATGGGAATCTGAAATGTTCTTCTCTTGCTTGTTATGCCCGCACCTGAAAATTCCCTTTCTCTTATTCAAGGTAATGTGTTTGACTACCATCCTGTTGAACCAGCTGCGTTTGAGCCACCTATGTTTAGTTTCCTGCTCTATCTTTTGGCTCTTCATTGTTATCAAAGCACTTTTACTTTCCTCACTTCCTTTGTGCGTGCCTGCACTTGGGTCCAGGAATCCTTGAGCTGTGATAGAAAAAAAAAATAAATTTAAAGGAAGTCAAAAAGGCCTGGAAAGAAGAAGAAAAAAAATAGGAGTGTGGGGGTAGCTACTTGTAATCGATTCATTGTTTTCTATCTGGACATGGATGACCCTCACCAATCACTGCCTACTCATGACTGATGATTCTGTCCAAGGAAAGGATGGCAGGTCATGCAAAAGATGAACTAAAATAAACGGGATAAAATGCTAATTGGTGCTTTAAAACACATATGCATTATAACAGCAAACAGCAAACAGCAGACACACACGTCTAGTTCTCCACTGAGATTCATACAGCATGATAAAAACTGCCCACTTGCTCGTCTGCTTATTCATGCAGGCATCCTTGTGGCAGCAGCGCAGAGACACAGTATCATCAAACATGAGAATGGAGAAAAACACTGAACGACTGTTGGTGCCAGACAGGGCGAGTATATCTGAAACAGCTGGTCTCCTGGGATTTTAACACACGGCAGTCTCTAGAGCTTTTACTGACAGTGGTTTGGGGGAAAAAAGCAAACTCAGATACAGTAACCACTCTCTCCATGTCGTGAGCAGAATAGCATCTTTGAAAAGAGGAGTGTTGGATTCCGTCTGAGCCTGCAGTGAATACTTACCAAGTGGCAAATCTCCATGATGTCACCCTTTGCTTTTGAAGAGCAACCTCATAAAAAAGGTTTGGGTTTGTAATTTGGCTGTCTCCATTTTTATTTTAACTAGAAGAAGGAGAAGGTGGGGCTGAGGAGCGAGGGTCAATCTGACCTGCTCTGTACTTTATCCTGATGAAGTAACACACTCGGCCAATCACAAGGTAGACACACCCCTCATACGTACCTTGACTTATGGTCTTTTTTCCTTTTCATGGAATCATCATTTAAAAGATGAACATCTTGTATTGGAGAAGACTTAAAACCGGAGACTGAGACCATAAACTAATTTCTAATTTACTTAATTTCTAATTTCACAACCATGACATTGATTTTAAACTTCAGTGGCCTCCCCATTTACCAGACATGAATCCAAAGATGCGCCTTTAGGATTTGGTAGAACAGGACACAGGCAGTATGGACGGAGGCTGGGAGATGATCTGTTTCTTCAACATTTCATCACAATCATACCAATTATCTCCTGTGAGCTGCCCACAACTTTCACAGCCTGACCTGCTGGGCAGATTCTTCCTTTCACTCTTGAAGCCATAACAAGTTTACACTCATTAGTCTGCTGCTCTGACTACACATACCCCCCCCCCCCTTGCAATATGGAGCTACAGTATGTGAAGTACACCATATCCACTCTTCCACTTAACCTTTTGTAAAAACCTTTCTATATATTCACCTTAAATTTCTTTGAAGTGATGATCCACTGAAGAACAAGTGTGTCATATAGAGAATTACATTCATCAGTTTTGAATTGCTGGGGCTTGATCATAAGTACTTTTTCGTTGAAAGAGCATAATTAATTCCCTCTGACTGTTATGATACAAGGATGCATATTCTTCTCCATTTGTGGGTAAGTGCCATTCACAAAAATGGCACACAAGGGTAACAAGAGGACTCTAACAAGTGCTGAACTCACAAGTCCTCTCACCAGTTGTGAGAGAATTGAAATGTTTTTAAAATACTGACCAATGCAGGACGCAACTAACTCTGCTGTGAGCCTGAAACATCGATGGAGAATGTAGACATTAACCAGGAAGATTGAAAATTATCCGCCGCAAAAATAACACAACATACTTTATACTGTACTAAACAGAGCTAAATTATTAGCCTTGGTTATGTTATCTAAACTCCAGTCATTCATTCATTTGTTTACCGTTTGTTTTTGTTTCTGGTTCGCAGGGGGGTACTGGAGCCAATCCCAGCTTACACTGGGTGAGGGAGGGGTCACCGTGGATAGGTCGCCAGTCCATCACAGGGCTAACACACAGAGACAGACAGAGACCAACAAGTACTCACACTCACACTCAGACCTACAGACAATTTAGAGTCACCAATTAACCCAAACATGATGTTTTTGAACGGTGGGAGGAAACCAGAGTACCCAGAGGAAACCCACACAGGTATGGGGAAAACACGCAAACCCCCAGGCCCGGGAACCGACCTGTGAACACGCATTTCTTAGTGTGAGCAGATGTACATAAAAGCAAGGTCACACCTACATTTACAAGGGATTTGGAGTTAACAACTGCAGCAGCCCATTGCAGATTGCTACACATTACAGAAGTGCAGTGTGAAGGAGCTTCACTTTACAACCAGGCCTGCAGTGCTGCGTGGTTTAAGCTCAGGTCTAGGCAGGAAGGGTGTGATTGTGTATTTGTATCTGTGCGGTATAACTATTACTCTATTCTAGTCTATTCTTCTGTCTAATTTTCACTTAATGCAATTTTTGACTACATACCTAATCAAGATTAGACACACAGAATGCTGCAGGCATGAATGGATGATGCATTTTTGTAGGCCAATGGATGCAACCATCACCCTGGTTGCCCTAAAAAAGAGCCATGAGGAATACTGCAGAAAATAAAATCTGTGACCAGCAAAGGTTTATTATTTTTAAATGCCTTGTTCACCACAATAATTTGCAAAAATGAGGACCACTTTTATCTATTTTATGTAATCTCCATAAGAAAAGCTATGGAAAGCTCATTTCAGGCTTCAATGAACTACACCATCGCAAGACTTCAACGTCACAACCACTTCTTGTGAAAGTGCGAGCATGAACACGGGATTGTAAAGGTGGACTGGTGAGTAGATCTGTTCGTGTTGTCACCATTGAAAACCTTGAAAATTATTGACAACCTCTGTGCTCTCATTTCGATGTGTTAGCAAATGAGCTTTTGAAGAGATGTAAAGAAATAACTAACACTATTTATTTCATAGAATAACTCCAGAATAATGTCGTGAGTTTGGCCACCACAGGCCATATTTCATTCAACTGACCATAAAAACCTATGACTTCTGACTTTGACAAGGGAACTTAATTACTTTCTGGGTTTCAGGAGTCATTCCGGCAGCACTGTATTCACTCGTTGCTGCCCAGCTGACACATATGAGCTGGTTGCTGTAGTGCTGGAGAAAGAGAAACAGAGGAGGAGGAAGGGTGAGGTTGGCCAAAGAAAATCCGAGCTAGAACTATTAGACAGATTATTATTTTTTATTATTATTATTATAATTTTTTTTTTTATCTTGGCCTGTTTTGAGAACACTGAATATACTTCCTCTAATTTGAAACACATCCCCTAACTTTCTTATAATAACTCCCTGTTACCCTCCCTATTAATCCTTTGAATTACTAATTTAAAAGAGGATATATGCTTGGCTTGAACATTTATTCTACTTTACCTTAAACTCTGAGTCCTTGAAGATATAAAATGACATGATTTTTTTCTTTTATACGGTCTGTATAAATGTTGTCCCCTTGTCCAATAAACAGTTAACCACAGTAAACACTAGCCTGTACAGACACCACAATCACACATCTATTAAGCAGTATGTCATTCTGAATGGAGCACGCACACACCATCAGTATACAGTCCACCACACACTTCATGCAATCTGCCTCACATCAAGAAACTTACTACCCAGTTTAACATACCATCTGGAACACAGACACACACCTACATACACACCCACGCACCCATCCCCGACATCAAGTTACCACATCAGCCTGTATTCACACTCAGTTTGCCCCTACGTTGACAACGCTGTACAGTTTTAATGACTCCTTAGTGATGGAGAAGGATACCTGACATGCTGACAGCAGGGACTGTAACACACGGACACACACACTCACCCACACACTGACGTGCTGCCTGGCTGTCAGAAGTGCTCTTCAGTGGAGAACATGTACACACACTTGACACATACACACACAGAGTCATGGGAAAGCAGACAAACGCAGACATGTTCCTTTAAGAGAGCTCATGCAAAGTGACAGGCCACCCTGCATACATTCACACAGCATGCTGCATTCTCACACACACACACACAAGCAACTCAGTCACTCATCAAGGGGATGAGGGACATATACACACATACAAAAGGTAAAATATAACATGTGCACACGTAATAATTACGGCCACGTAGATCTGCGAGAGTGTGAGTGTGCATGTGTGCATGTCAAGGGAACACCTGAAACTTTCGTTTTTTGCTGACAAGGCTTTGTGTGTGTGTGAGAGAGAGAGAGAGAAAAATAGGCCAATGAATGACAAGCCTCTCTCTTCATCGCCATTACTCAAAGCCAGTAGGAACAGATGGCACGATGGGACGGACACACAAACATACAGACGCTCTAACATATATGCCTTACAGGCATGAACACACAGAAATGTGCTTGTGTGCAGCCCCAAGGTTCTGTTCAGTTTCAGTTAGAATCATTCTCTTTTGTGTGTTTGAGCAACAACCTCCAAAGTGCTGACTCTTTTCACTTTCATTTGAAATTGTCTCCATCCATACAAACATACAAATGCAAGCTTGCAAATGCGCTTTATATAATACCATTTTTTAGACTGTTCATTGTCTCTCCATCACCGTTTCTTCATGGTTATATTGCTTTGGGTTTTTGTCAATGTATGTTGGTGCAAAAGGGCAATATAGAGATAATTCACCTCTATATTGCTAATAATCACTTCAGAAAGTTGAATGGGCTACATTATGAATCTCTTAAAGGGGCTGGTGTTCTCAGACAGCCCCCGTGGATATGACTTTTGTGTCATTGTCCCACATGTCGCAATTCAATTGCAAGATAACACACGAACTTCTGAATAACAGATGCCATTTCACTCCTCCGTTCAGTCCTGCATCAAATGATTCAGCCGTCTGTTCTGCTGTGTTTTCACTCATTAGAGCAACACTTCCCTGTAACCCCAATTCTCTATCCAAATATGACACCAGTGTTAATTGTCCTGATGCCTTGTGTGACTTACGAGTGAGATGATCCACAATGTTAAATGGCCCAAGTAGAAGTTATTTTGACATATTTAATGTTGCCACTCAAAGCTGTGTTGTCAGAGTGTGACTAAACACAAAATGAAAATGTCACTACTTTTAGCCATGTGTCATTGGAATAAAAACTGTGCGGTTGTTTGTTCTCTCTCTCTGTTTTCCTTTAAAATATTTTGAAAAATAGGAAATCCCGTTGAATGTTTATTTTGAAAGTAAAAACCAGAAACAGATCCTGCTAAATGCCTCATGCAGCATAATGGGAGATATTTTATCAATGTGATGATCCACTAAAGCTCCGGATCATTACTGGCCAGATGTTCGTTCATTAAGTTATTTTATACCAACATGAGTCAGCATTTATCAGTCTAACGACTTTAGTTCACATGACAGTTGTTTACAGTATAGGTCATCTTTGCTGGAAGGCCCCTCACGCCTCTGCCAGACAGACAAACTTTAAATACTATATCCAAATGTTAATGACATATACGTTAACTTTCAGAAAGGTGAAATAATTTCTCTTACTAGTTAGTTTCTACTTTTATATCTGCTACTTTATACTGAAATATTCCCAAGTAAAGCTAATGTTAAACATTTAACTTTTTACTTTATATTTACTTTACTGCCCTTTCCTTCTCCTTTCATCGCAGTTCACCAACACTAGTGGCATCATGGCGGTACATTTCCACCTGAACGCATCGCTGCTGGACAGTGTCAACATGTCCAAACGGTCGGGGACCACCATCTATTTAAAGATGGAGAATTCACAGCCCTCTGGCTCCTTCAAGATCCAGGACATTGGACACCTCTGCCAACAGGCGGGAAGTGAACAATGATTTCAGAAATTTAAACAGAAATCAGCAGGAAAACAAAACCACTCATTTGACTCTGTCATGTGTCTTCTCCACAGTTCACCTTGCTGTCTAATGGAGTCGTCTGGGCCTCAGGTGACTTGTGATTGTGAGGTAATCATTTTCTTTAGATAGCTATTCACTCAAAATTTATACCACCTTGGAGTCTTGTTCACACTGGTCCTAATCCTGGTATGCTTCTGGTACCAGGTTCCGAAACAGTATACAGAGTATGTCCATCCGAGCTCAATGTTTGATTATTCAATAGTAATCAGTCCACTGTTGCATTATTACACTAATGCTCGAGTGTATGTTTTGACAACTGTTAACATTGTCTTAAAAATCTAGTCGAAATTCGTCATTTTAATCCCATTCTCATCTAGACACATTTAAACAAACCAGACAGATGACAATATACACTTTAACCCTGGGCTAACTGGTTTAATATTCAAATGGAGCTAAATTAGCTGAGAGAGAATGAAAAATCTAAAGCTTGAAAACAATTTTTTGTGTCATTATATTTCAATTTTTCAGCAGTTGTTTTCAATGTATTATGACCTATATTATATTGTTATAAGTTAACCAACTTCCCAGAAGTGAATTGACCAAACCTGAAATCTGAAGACTGATCATTTTAACATTTGATAACTAACTGCTCTTTTATTCTTAATCTGACTAACTCCCCCTCTGGGTTTCTGTGTGTGTGTCCATAGGGATCATGCAGTGTCAGTTGATGGTAACAGTCAGCCACATGCCTCTTCTGACAGATGTTGATTAAGTCCACTACAGGCCCAAAGCCAGATCAGTTTTATACTACTGAATGTAAAGTTTATAATGTACAGCATCAAATTCCTAATTTGTCAAAGGGCCGTCAGCTGCAATATTTCCTTGTGGCTTTTATTCACTGAAGAAATGTAGAATTTAATCATGTCTTTGCTTATATCAGCTGACGTATAAGTGAGTTCTGAGTGCTGATAGTCACAGATCCAGAAGTATCTGAATGGGGCCTTTCCCATTTGATTTTATCCCGGACATACAGTCATAAAACTTTGTCAAGAAAAACTTGCTGAGGGAAAAGTTAGAAAGAAAACAAAGTGTTTTAAATGTTTCAGCAGCGATGGCAGCATGCAGCTCTTCACATGCTTCTACTGCTGAACGTTTCTGAAGTAGTACAGGTGAGCGTCTGGCAGGAGTACTGTCTCAGTACCAGGAATAACATGAACAAACATTAAATATGGCAGGCTGAACACTATGCACACCGCTGTTCAACTACACCTCAGGAAATTCTTAATGTGACGTTACCATGGAGATTAACAACAGAATCATCTTTGAAATGAAACATTCTGACTTATTTATTCTTATTTCTTCATCTCACTGTCATCTAATTGTAGACATTGATTTAAAGTAAATACACTCTCTTCCTAGCCACACAACTGTTACCAAAAAAAAAAACCAACAACGAAAAAGCCGAAACAGCATTTCTTTGACCTTTTCACCTTTTGCCTTTGATGTTCTGGAGTTCTGAGCTGCCTTTACATCATCATCATCATCGTTACATCATCAATCTACCAATCTTTCATCTATCAATCTATGACATCATCAGAACCGCAGGTATATAAGCCCGCGCGTGGCCTACACAGGTCATTCCTGTTCTGATCGTCCACAGAGCGAGAAAGCCAACTCTTCTACCGTTCAAACGTGTTCGAAGCATCTTTCAGCAGAAATGTCTTCAGGAGTAAGAGTACAGCTAGGAGATATTCTCCAAAGCTACACCACCTGCTATGAAGTAATCGATTTCACTGGAGAAGGCGTCTTTGGTAAAGTTGCCAAGTGTCGGGACTTGATGACAAAAGAATCGGTGGCAGTCAAGATACACAAAGAGACCAAAGATAACACCGTTGAATGGGAAGTTGACATGTTGGAGAAAGTCAGGGCTCTCAACCCAGAGAAAAGCAACATCGTGAGGTTCATCGAACATTTCATATCCGAGGACTACTCATGTATTGCCTTTGAAATGCTGGAAATGAGCCTGTGGGACCTGATGAGGAAGCGTCGGCAGCCACTTAGTCTACATGAAATCCGTCCAGTGACCCACCAGCTACTGGTAGCTTTTGAAGCCTTGAAAAGAATTGGCATCATGCACGCCGATCTGAAACCAGACAACGTCATGTTCGTCAGTCTGAGACATCAGCCATACAAGATAAAGCTGATTGATTTTGGTTTGGCCGTTCCATCAAACAAAGTGAAGGTTGGTGCAACAATGCAGGCTAAGCCATACAGAGCTCCAGAGGTTACTCTGGGACTCCCCCTGTCTGAAGCTGTTGACATGTGGGGAGTGGGCTGTGTCATGGCTTTCCTCTACTTTGGAATCAACCTCTTCCCTAATGGATGTCCATACCACCGCATTAAAACCATGGTCCAGCTGGTCGGACTGCCAGCTGAACACCACATGCTTTATGGACAATCCACCATGGCGTATTTCAGCTGGGGCTCCCAGGTAGGATGGAGACTGAGGACACCAGGGGAGTATGAGGCGGTAACTGGGGAAAAGCCAGAAGTCCGCGAGAGATTTTTTGATACTTTCAAGAATCTGCAGGATGCAGTAAAGAGATGTCCACCAAAAACTGATGACGTGGAATACAAAGACAGAAGAGAATTTTTCTATCTCCTGAAAAGCTGCCTTAATCCAAACCCTGAACTGCGTATCACTCCGAGGGAAGCCCTTAGCCACAATTTTGTGACAATGGCTCACCTCAGAGATGACTTAGCAGCCAGCTCGTATACAGAGGCCGCCCTTCAGCTGATGAGTGTTTGCCCACAGGTAAATTCAGAGGAACCAGAAGACGACAAGGATCATGAAGACAATTCAAACCCTGCTGTCATGCCAGACGTGGACAACAATCCATCTTGCCACTCTGGAAATGATTCTTTGAGTCTTTCTGGGTATGACGCAGATAAAGAGGATGTCGGTATAGACACTGAGAGTGACAGCAACACCATCAGCATCAGGAACTGTTGCAGTTGCAGTTACAGTAACAGCATCAGTTCTCAGTGTCACTCTTCAGGAAACTATGCCGACACTGAGTCCATCAGCAACAAGCCAGTGAAGAAACAACTCGTCCAGTACTGCCATCCTGTGAGACATCACTGTCCTCATACAAGCAACAAGACCTTTGGACAGCCAGCACCCAGTTACCCCCTTAAAGAAAACCAATCTCCCTCAAGCCCCACCGGTGATCTACTGAACAACAAATCACCTGGACCTTCATCAGCAACCAACTCTCCAGCCAAGGAAGAGCCATCCAGTGCTGCTCACCCTAAAAACCCTAACTGCAGCAGCTCCAACAGTCTGCCAGTAGCCAGTGATGACAACAACAACAGCTCACCTGCTGAAGCCGAACCAGCTGATGGAACCGCAGCCTCCGGCCCATCAAATAAAAAGACTCGCCAGAGAAATGTATTTCAGAGGCTCAACAAACTCTTCAGCAGAGCAAGGAGAAGAGTTATCTCTCTCTTTGCTCTGGGACGGAAATAGTCCATCCCACCAACATAACCACCAACACCAATTGTTCTCATTCTCCACAGCCCTCTTTCACCAAGGCCCCTCAAGAGTCGGTGCCCAGTCCTAAACCCAGTTTTCGTGTTTTCACTGCCCGGAGGGGCGCTCGGCCATGATTACTGGTCTGACAATGACACCTCACCTCACCTGACCCTCAACCCCAACCCCACCCCTCTCTCTCCCTCTCTCTCTGCCCCCCCAACCCCCACCACCCACCCCAAACCCACCCCACCCCCTCTCTCCCTCTCCCTCTCTCTCTCTGCCCCCCCAAACCCCCACCCCAACCCCTCTCTCCCTCTCCCTCTCCCTCTCCCTCCCTCTCTCTCTCCCTCTGCCCCCCAAACCCCCACCCCACTCCCTCTCTCCCTCTCCCTCTCCCTCTCCCTCCCTCTCTCTCTCCCTCTGCCCCCCCAAACCCATCCCACCCACCCCTCTCTCCCTCTCCCTCCCTCTCTCTCTACCCCCCCACCCCTCTCTCTCTCTCTCTCTCTGCTCCCCCCAACCAGCCGAGGCAGACGGCTGCCTGTACACTCTGAGCCTGGTCTGCCAGAGGTTTCTTCCCTTTAGAGGGAGTTTTTCCTCTCCGCCGTAGCCAAGTGCTTGCTCTTAGTGTGATCTGTTGGGTTTCTCAGTCTTGGTGACAAGAGGGTTCACTGATCTGTGCTTGATGAGAACTATTGAAATAAAAGCCTCAAATTTATTTATTGTTTTCATGACTTTATTTTATACTATAGTACTTTTTTCTAGTACTCATGATAGAAATAGATTTTGCTATGTTCTATCACAACTATTATACATATATAGTTCTTACATGTTGCAATTATTGCTCACCCCATTGAACCTTTATTTTGGGAAGTTTTCACAATACCACTCCGATTATAGCAAACCAGCTAACAATAGGCAGTTTTATATTTAACCAGAGGGGAACCCTCTGGGCCTTCAAGGTATTCAGTGAAGGCCAAAGAAAAAAATATTGAAAGAATTTTTTTTTCCACTAATGATATATATATATATATATGTCAGTCAGTACCAGTAATAATTTCTCGACCATTGTTATAAACTTGGACTAATATTTCTTGGGAAACAATGGATTAATATAATAAAACGATAAACGGACCAATCCCAATTTTTCTTCCAATGGTATCTGGGTAGGCTATTAAATCAGCGATTCCTCCTGCTGGAGCTTTGGTGGCTGTAACGAAGGCTTGTGTAATTCAAGTCAACGTGGGCATGAATTTGAGTTTGATAGGTGTCTTAGCCAATCATATTATGGGCGGGACCATATCATGACTTTTTCCAGGTATTCGCACATACCTAGGAGAACATATATAAGTCAAGTGACCCACCAAAACAGTGAGTGAGTGGAGGGAAGAAAGACAGAAGATTATTGAGAGAGCAGGGAAATGGCAGGTGCTACTGAAGAAGAAGAAGACCATGTGGCTTATATTTTGGAAACTCGTTTTTCAAGATTGCCTTTTCAGGCAAAACTAGATATCCAAAAAGGTCGACCATCACCTGACTTGCCAGGATTGGTGCAAGCTAGCAAGGGCTACCATCGGCATTTTCAACCTAGCAGTTACAGTCGCTATCAGTGGCTAACGAGCAGCAGCAGCACAGAGTCAGAGTCAGAGTCACAGCAGCAGCACAGAGTCAGAGTCACAGCAGCAGCAGCACAGAGTCAGAGTCAGAGTCACAGCAGCAGCACAGAGTCAGAGTCAGAGTCACAGCAGCAGCACAGAGTCAGAGCCACAGCAGCAGCAGCACAGAGTCAGAGTCACAGCAGTAGCAGCACAGAGTCAGAGTCAGAGTCACAGCAGCAGCAGCACAGAATCAGAGTCAGAGTCACAGCAGCAGCAGCACAGAGTCAGAGTCAGAGTCACAGCAGCAGCAGCACAGAGTCAGAGCCACAGCAGCAACACAGAGCCAGAGTCAGAGTCACAGCAGCAGCAGCACAGAGTCAGAGCCACAGCAGCAGCAGCACAGAGTCAGAGCCACAGCAGCAACACAGAGCCAGAGCCGCAGCAGCAGCAGTACAAAACTAAATTTGTAAGAAGTATACTGTAGGCCTAAACCTACAATTGGCAGACAGTTTTATAGCCATTAAGGCCAGTGAAAAATGGCTGACCAGAACTTACAAAGAGCTTTTTCCTTTTCCCATTTCACCTCAGGAGGTGTTTGTGTTAAACTTTTGGCAGAAATATTAAATCTACATTGAAATTCAATTGTGTCTAAGCTGAAACGAAACACAAAAAACATCGGATCAGCGTTGGATCCATCTTTAGTTGTTGAACAGTAGCTAATGATTATTCTAGACATTTTACTTCCATTCCAGCTAAACAAATATGTGAGGTAAGTGAATGTGTGATTTGCTTGTTTCATTTAGTTTTTTTTGTAATTAATAAGCAGTAGAAGATGGATGAATGATTATTAAAATCTACAATTTTGTGTTTCTAGTGAAAGCTATATATATAATAAAAGCCAGGAAGTTCTGAGAGGAAGGGGGCTGAGGCTCCATCAGAGCTGAAATGGACCAGAAAGAGAACTTAGTCTACTTTACAAAGACTAATCTTGGTTAATATAAGATGGGCTACATGTGATAACCCTTAGATGTGTACACACTCACTCTGTGTGTATATAAGCACAACGTTAGGGAGAAGGGAACTCCAAGCACTCTGCCTAAATATACTCTGCAAAGACAAAAATACTTTGACATTGTTAGAGCACACATATTAGGCAGATGGTCTTAATGTTATGGTAGATCAGTGTATTTTGTGAGACCAATTTTGAACTGACTAGTAAACAACATAAGTGAAAAGGCAACAGCCCAACTGGTATGGTAGCCAACATATCTTGTGTAAAGTAAAATTTTATACATTAAAGTAAGTAGCATAACTCAGTAACTCATGATTTATTTGATGAGATCTGGTCGGGTATTACCACGCAAAGTATCCGCTCCAGTTTTTGTCTTTGTTTTAATGGCATGCATAGTTCCCTCTGCACATGACTGCGGACAAGTTTTGATATAATATTCTTCATCTATTCAATCATTTTACCGCTTTACTGTTTCTGTGCTTGATGAGAAAAGTAGAATTTAATCATGTCTTTGCTTATATCAGCTGACGTATAAGTGAGTTCTCTTATCTGCTGATAGTCACAGATCCAGAAGTATCTGAATGGGGCCTTTCCCATTTGATTTTATCCCGGACATACGGTCATAAAACTTTGTCAAGGAAAACTTGCTGTAGGAAAATCTAGAAAGAAAACAAAGTGTTTTAAATGTTTCAGCAGCGATGGCAGCATGCAGCTCTTCACATGCTTCTACTGCTGAACGTTTCTGAAGTAGTACAGGTGAGCGTCTGGCAGGAGTACTGTCTCAGTACCAGGAATAACATGAACAAACATTAAATATGGCAGGCTGAACACTATGCACACCGCTGTTCAACTACACCTCAGGAAATTCTTAATGTGACGTTACCATGGAGATTAACAACAGAATCATCTTTGAAATGAAACATTCTGACTTATTTATTCTTATTTCTTCATCTCACTGTCATCTAATTGTAGACATTGATTTAAAGTAAATACACTCTCTTCCTAGCCACACAACTGTTAACAAAAAAAAAAACCAACAACGAAAAAGCCGAAACAGCATTTCTTTGACCTTTTCACCTTTTGCCTTTGATGTTCTGGAGTTCTGAGCTGCCTTTACATCATCATCATCATCGTTACATCATCAATCTACCAATCTATCATCTATCAATCTATGACATCATCTATCTACCAATCTTTCATCTATCAATCTATGACATCATCAGAACCACAGGTATATAAGCCCGCGCGTGGCCTACACAGGTCATTCCTGTTCTGATCGTCCACAGAGCGAGAAAGCCAACTCTTCTACCGTTCAAACGTGTTCGAAGCATCTTTCAGCAGAAATGTCTTCAGGAGTAAGAGTACAGCTAGGAGATATTCTCCAAAGCAACACCACCTGCTATGAAGTAATCGATTTCACTGGAGAAGGCGTCTTTGGTAAAGTTGCCAAGTGTCGGGACTTGATGACAAAAGAATCGGTGGCAGTCAAGATACACAAAGAGACCAAAGATAACACCGTTGAATGGGAAGTTGACATGTTGGAGAAAGTCAGGGCTCTCGACCCAGAGAAAAGCAACATCGTGAGGTTCATCGAACATTTCATATCCGAGGACTACTCATGTATTGCCTTTGAAATGCTGGAAATGAGCCTGTGGGACCTGATGAGGAAGCGTCGGCAGCCACTTAGTCTACATGAAATCCGTCCAGTGACCCACCAGCTACTGGTAGCTTTTGAAGCCTTGAAAAGAATTGGCATCATGCACGCCGATCTGAAACCAGACAACGTCATGTTCGTCAGTCTGAGACATCAGCCATACAAGATAAAGCTGATTGATTTTGGTTTGGCCGTTCCATCAAACAAAGTGAAGGTTGGTGCAACAATGCAGGCTAAGCCATACAGAGCTCCAGAGGTTACTCTGGGACTCCCCCTGTCTGAAGCTGTTGACATGTGGGGAGTGGGCTGTGTCATGGCTTTCCTCTACTTTGGAATCAACCTCTTCCCTAATGGATGTCCATACCACCGCATTAAAACCATGGTCCAGCTGGTCGGACTGCCAGCTGAACACCACATGCTTTATGGACAATCCACCATGGCGTATTTCAGCTGGGGCTCCCAGGTAGGATGGAGACTGAGGACACCAGGGGAGTATGAGGCGGTAACTGGGGAAAAGCCAGAAGTCCGCGAGAGATTTTTTGATACTTTCAAGAATCTGCAGGATGCAGTAAAGAGATGTCCACCAAAAACTGATGACGTGGAATACAAAGACAGAAGAGAATTTTTCTATCTCCTGAAAAGCTGCCTTAATCCAAACCCTGAACTGCGTATCACTCCGAGGGAAGCCCGTAGCCACAATTTTGTGACAATGGCTCACCTCAGAGATGACTTAGCAGCCAGCTCGTATACAGAGGCCGCCCTTCAGCTGATGAGTGTTTGCCCACAGGTAAATTCAGAGGAACCAGAAGACGACAAGGATCATGAAGACAATTCAAACCCTGCTGTCATGCCAGACGTGGACAACAATCCATCTTGCCACTCTGGAAATGATTCTTTGAGTCTTTCTGGGTATGACGCAGATAAAGAGGATGTCGGTATAGACACTGAGAGTGACAGCAACACCATCAGCATCAGGAACTGTTGCAGTTGCAGTTACAGTAACAGCATCAGTTCTCAGTGTCACTCTTCAGGAAACTATGCCGACACTGAGTCCATCAGCAACAAGCCAGTGAAGAAACAACTCGTCCAGTACTGCCATCCTGTGAGACATCACTGTCCTCATACAAGCAACAAGACCTTTGGACAGCCAGCACCCAGTTACCCCCTTAAAGAAAACCAATCTCCCTCAAGCCCCACCGGTGATCTACTGAACAACAAATCACCTGGACCTTCATCAGCAACCAACTCTCCAGCCAAGGAAGAGCCATCCAGTGCTGCTCACCCTAAAAACCCTAACTGCAGCAGCTCCAACAGTCTGCCAGTAGCCAGTGATGACAACAACAACAGCTCACCTGCTGAAGCCGAACCAGCTGATGGAACCGCAGCCTCCGGCCCATCAAATAAAAAGACTCGCCAGAGAAATGTATTTCAGAGGCTCAACAAACTCTTCGGCAGAGCAAGGAGAAGAGTTATCTCTCTCTTTGCTCTGGGACGGAAATAGTCCATCCCACCAACATAACCACCAACACCAATTGTTCTCATTCTCCACAGCCCTCTTTCACCAAGGCCCCTCAAGAGTCGGTGCCCAGTCCTAAACCCAGTTTTCGTGTTTTCACTGCCCGGAGGGGCGCTCGGCCATGATTACTGGTCTGACAATGACACCTCACCTCACCTGACCCTCAACCCCAACCCCACCCCTCTCTCTCCCTCTCTCTCTGCCCCCCCAACTCCCACCACCCACCCCAAACCCACCCCACCCCCTCTCTCCCTCTCCCTCTCTCTCTCTGCCCCCCCAAACCCCCACCCCAACCCCTCTCTCCCACTCCCTCTCCCTCTCCCTCCCTCTCTCTCTCCCTCTACCCCCCAAACCCCCACCCCACTCCCTCTCTCCCTCTCCCTCTCCCTCTCCCTCCCTCTCTCTCTCCCTCTGCCCCCCCAAACCCATCCCACCCACCCCTCTCTCCCTCTCCCCCTCTCCCTCCCTCTCTCTCTACCCCCCCACCCCTCTCTCTCTCTCTCTCTCTGCTCCCCCCAACCAGCCGAGGCAGACGGCTGCCTGTACACTCTGAGCCTGGTCTGCCAGAGGTTTCTTCCCTTTAGAGGGAGTTTTTCCTCTCCGCCGTAGCCAAGTGCTTGCTCTTAGTGTGATCTGTTGGGTTTCTCAGTCTTTTTGACAAGAGGGTTCACTGATCTGTGCTTGATGAGAACTATTGAAATAAAAGCCTCAAATTTATTTATTGTTTTCATGACTTTATTTTATACTATAGCTTTATAACTTTTTTCTAGTACTCATGATAGAAACAGATTTTGGTATGTTCTATCACAACTATTATACATATATATAACGTAAAAACACTCTCACTTTTACACAGATAAGACAAAACAAGAAAAGGTAAAATAAGGAGAGATTTTTAATGTCTTCAGTCCTCATATCTGCTAAATACTTTGAGGTTATCAGAGCCAAAGGAGGTTTGACCAGTTAGGATAACATATCCATCAGTTTGTAAACCCAAAGGTTCACTTACTTTTTCCACCTGTGAGTTCATGAAAGACGCAAACTACTGTAACCATCAGGCCTCAGTCCTCACCAGGGTTGCCAGGTGTACAATGATTATCATATTTGTACGATAATTTGGCCTTCTGTATGATGTACAATCAATAGAGCCGAATGTATGATAATTTGACCATTTCATGAACGTGTCAATCTGCTGCAGTCTGTCGGAGTTTTTTGTGAAGTCTGAAGGCATCTCTTCCCATGTGACATGTTTCCAGCCAATCATGCTTTGTTGAGCTTAAGACGAATGAGTGACGTTTGTCTCAGAACAACAAGCAAGATTGGCTGAATTTCTTGTCACACAGTGTCTGTATGAAAACAAATTAACTCGCTATGTCTGTTCCCAAACAGCAGGTGGCCTCCAGGCCGCTTGATTTGACTTATTAGTTCTCATTTTTCATTTGTTTATGGGGGACACATTAGTGCAACCCAACGGGGTTGCTGTGGAGCAGTGAATCCATTCTATGCTGACGCCTGTAA
The DNA here is from genome assembly GCA_034769265.1 of Remorina albescens. NCBI lineage: Eukaryota > Metazoa > Chordata > Actinopteri > Carangiformes > Echeneidae > Remorina > Remorina albescens. The sequence goes on along the minus strand of CM068488.1, from coordinate 16,333,229 downwards.
GACATAATTAACTAGATTTGACTATATTAGCTCAGTAGGCTTATTATTTTGGTTTTGACGGGTGTTTTGACGGGTGTACGATAATTTCCTTCCAAATACGATAATTTTGCGTCTCCGGTACGATAATCCTAAATTTTCCACCTGACAACGCTGGTCCTCACTGCGGATGCTCAGGTTTGAATTCAGACTCTCTCTTTCTCTTTCTGTCTGATTATAGTACATACATCTACACATTGAGTACTTTGACAGTGCTTTTTTCCATTTGTATTATCACTATATTCCAATGATATTGATACATTTGCGCAGACCACACACATTGACACACATAGAGTTTATTCAAGTCTCTGTAACCCAGTAACCCAGACAATACTAAAATCGTACAGATACAACACACAGACAAACAAACACATACTCGAGAGACTGTCCGCTGTCAAAATCATGACTCCAGCATATGAAGCACCAACTGTGTGGTAACAAATTACATCTCAGGCTCATGTGAGCCAGCCAGCCATGCATGTATTTTGCTCACCCATACACTGAGGACAACAACAGTCCAATTAAGACTGGAGTCTCACTAGTGGTGTAGTGGTATGTTTTTTAAGGATTTAAACCCGAAAAATTGTGTTGCCTTTCCTTTCCTGGTTGACCACAGGTCGTCTGGTAGAGTAAGCTCTGAAGTCATCCATGGGAAGCAGCCATCATGAAAACTTGATGTTTTTATTTTTTTCACATAGTATCAGCCAACTGTCTTTAGCATCCCACCAGGCAGGGAACTGATAAATTATAAAATAAATAATATCATTCACAGGGTATGTTTTAGAACTATAAACACATGATGGTATGTGTCCAAGTTTATAAAAGGAATCAAATCACCTAGTGATGATTTGTGCTGACTCTGCAGATATGCTATGCCTATAGGAAACCCTAAGGAGAAGCTGTAGGAAAGCTTTTTAATTTCTCACTGATGTGCTTGCAATTTTTGTTAAACAGATTTCATTTTTATTATTCAACTGGGCCTCCGTTTATTCTGCTAGTATACTGGCACCCTGCAGCTTTACAGTCGTGTATTTCAGGGGTTGCTTTCTGCTGCTTCCCTCAGCAAAGGCAGCTGAGGTTTTTTCACTCACATCTAATGAAAGCTCAACATTGACAGACCCCAAACAGATCTGCCTACCTGACATGAGTCACTTATCGGCATGGTTTATCTGCCACCATTGACAAAGCAAAAAGGAATCTTCCCCAGACATCCCACAAAGTCAGCCTTATCTGTGGCAAGGCTGTCAAATTAGACACTTTTTCACATGATGTGCTGAATCACAAGGGACAAGAGAAAAGCTTAATAATGGACTGTTGCACGGTGCTTCGAAATCCTCAGGGTCCTTTGAGGAGAGCAGGTGCACGGAATGTGAAGAGGCAGCTCATGACAATGGATCTGGTGGTTCCCTCAAATACGACAACCTGAAGGAAAGCAGAGGAAGCACTGGGGCAAAAGCAAGTTTAATGGTTTGAGAGTTCTCCTACTAAAGTACTGTTTGCTGAGCGAGATGGATTAAAACAAAGCAGCTTTTCCTCATCAGCATAAAATGCAGTTGAAACAGCGCTTTTACTACAATAAAAGCAGAATTGTCTTAATTCATGCCCTTAGACATCTACCATCTGGTCTACTTAATTTCCCTGTCTGTTATACTTATACGCCTCCACACCTCCCTCACTGAGCTAGAGTTGAATTTGAAACCTGGAAATCTGCAGACATGGCTCATGGTAATCTATATATATCCTTTTTTAATGAAATGCCCATTTCATTAAAAAATTAATCAGGCAGACAGTTGTTTCTGGTGTAGACCTGATGGGAGTAACTAATTGGTAGGCGGGCATTCAATTTTCTCAGGTGGCACAATGATTTTTCAACATATTTTCTTCACTAGTCTCTCCTTCTCAACATTTAAGTTGTTGCATCTACACAAGAGGGATCTCATCTGAAGTGTATTCACTTTTACAAAAAAAAAAACACCAAACAAACAAAAAACTACACTCTTCAGAGGACATTAACATTTAGCTTAACTTGGCTCAACCACGCAGTTTTCTTGCAACGAGACAAAAGCCTATGTGCACTGCAGAGTACAACACTGAGACGAGCATGATTCAGACTTCGAAGGCAAGAGCCCAACCATGAAGGTGATTCCTTGGGTGATCCCAAGCCAGAGTGCTTGTATGGCTGTGTGTGCCCCCTGGAGTCAGCAGAGTGGTTGTTGTTATACTGTATAGAAACAGTCAAGATTGTGACGTTGAAGTTGCTTATTCTTCTGAAAATATAAATATATGCCACTTTCACCTGTTTTCTCTATGATTGTGTTTGACAAAGCTTTCTGTATTGTCTCTGACTTTCTGAACAGTCGTAGTTAGCAAATGTTATTACAATATGCTACTATGCTGAACTAAGACAGTGACCATGGGTAACAATAAACATGAAACAAGTAAGTTATTAAGCCAAATCACCACTGTGAGTAACTACAGCCTACCAATCTGTTAGTGCGGCTGTAGACATGTTGTGTTTGGTCATCATCGGGCACAGCTAAAAGCATTTAGCCAGAGTTCCGACTGCTCTGTCTTGCTGACTGTTAACATATCATTGAATATTTTTACATTTACTATGATGGTAACTCAATAAGTGGCCGAAATTAATGACCGTAATTTCCCACTTTCTTTTGACTGCTTTTTCACCATCATTTTGCTGTGTATCTATGCTCTCCAACAATCTTATACTTTTGAATAAATCCCATAAGTATAATGTAAACACAGCATTAAAAAATGTATGTTGCAGAGACACTGATGTAGTTTTATTTTTATTTTTAGTACTGTGGCATTTTTTAAAAAGTATACACTGTTCCTTTAAGAATGAAACTGTGTGATAGTTTGTTTGGGATGTAATTCCTCCAACTGAAAACGTGACAAACTACCATGTTTGTTTTAGTATGTGTGATACCTGTTTGCCATAGGTCAATGCAGAGAGACGTTAAGTTTCCTATGTTGTGATTGGCCGCGGGAGCAGCGGGAAAAAGAGACATTGAGGCGCAGCAAAGTGGGTCTCTCGTTTTCCCCGCAGTAGGACTAGGCTGCAGCTACGTTTTCTAACTTAAAGTGCTAAAGTGAGTCGACTGAAGTCTAAATGAGTGTTAAAGTGTTACACGCCTTGTGGAAGTACTGTGAGTAATGGAGCTAACGGTAACTCTCCCGGTCGTTACAATGTTAGCATGTGTGCTAATGTCAGGCTAGCGCTTAGAGATGGAGCCAAACAGTGCGATCCTGGCCCAGGATCGGACTAGCCCTGTGGAGCTCTACTGTATGAGGGAGATCTGCTGTTACTCTCCTCCATCGCCATTGGATTTCTTCTTCGAGACGAGGTCCGGGCGTTTTCTTGCGGCATCAGCCCTTTGGCGTGGGGACTATGGGACTGTTGATCTAACTATGGTGAGTGAGCCAGCAGTTAATATGGTGCCACCCACGTTTCACCTCATATCCACACCGAGTGACAATCAGGCCTGAAACAGGGCGTTTGTTATTTTCACTGCCAGCTTTTTTTCACAGTATGTGGGCTAACATTTAATTTGGCCCGGGAGATATTTTGTTTACGGAGACTCAAGTTTGATTAAGCACACTATAAGAGTGAGATTGTCATTCTCATTTTTAAGTATTCATTTACGCTCAGTATATCCTAGAAGAGTTGCCGTAATCAGGAAGTAATTTACTGCCGCTGAGCTGAATACGTGCGCTATTCCCATCTCCTTGTTGAGCCTTGAAAATTGTTTGCACGTGAGTATGTATGGTTATTATTCCTCATGTACTTTAAACGAGATGTATATTTGTTTGTTTTATTAGTTGCCTTTTCACACGTGCTAGAAAAGCGTCATGTAAATCCGCTAATGCTAATCGCTAGCACTACTGTGGGATTTTGGAGTAAATTAGCGTCGTGGTAGCATTCAATTCTATGATAAAGTCATAGAAATTTCATTTGTTATAATTTGTACGGCATGACCGACAGGTTTTCTTTCTGTTTGTTCAGTTTTACAGTGTTTCAAACTAAAGGCTCTGAGCTTTAACTCAATGTCAGTCTTTATTAAGAATCTGTTGTCTATCTGGTGAACTAGAGAGCTGACACCAAACGTTAGTGGGAGTAGAACAGTGTCTTTTGGGCTATTTTTGAAAGTTCATTACAGACTGGCCCGAAAGGTTGATAAGTTTTCATTTAACTTTATAAGACATGCTGCTGAGCCTGGGAGCTCCCTGCACTTTTTGTTAGAATTTTAAAACAAAGATGTCTATTGTCTAAGATTAGAAAAAAAAAACCTTTAACAGGTTGCACATCTGATAAGCTGTTTAATAAACATATGCTTAAAGGCATTTAAACTAAGTTAATTGTTGGAGTATTGTAGTTAAAAATTTTGGCGCCAATATTTTCCCTTTTACTGCGAATGAATATTACAATACAATAGTTATTGTTGAGCTTCACAATATGAGGTTTAATTTATATCTCTTAACTTTTTTAAAGGGTGTTTATAAAAACAACACGTATGCGTTAGAGCGTGGATTCATCCATTTGGGAATAAAAACAAGCTAAAAAGAGAACTATTTCCCAGAGTCTGGTCTCCTTGGAATATGTTTCCACTCTTCCACAGTTTCATGAAGGGTCTGCATGACGAAGACACTTTCCAATCATCAGCAGATAATTGGCGATGACAGAGTTTAGTTTAGCTTTGGTTAAGATAAGATAGATAGATAGATAGACAGATAGATGGATACTTTATTAATCCCCTATCTATAATCCCCTATATTATCTATCTATAATAGATAGATAATTATTAATAAGGGACAAGGATATCTTTCTGCAAGTTTGTATGTTGAGCAGGCCCATGCACAAGCGTGGCGAAGCATTCAGCTACTGTGTGTGTAGAGAAATTGTCATTCTCAAGGTCAGCCAGCCACACAGTCTAGGAGGGAAATGGTCAACAACACTGTGAATCCACCGCTACATTAATCAAGCCCATGTCCATGTGCAGAGGAGTGTGGGTAATTGTGTTTGGAGAGAGAGATGGAATGAGACGGTCTGACAAAGTGGGCATATTAAAAACTAATACTCTATTTATAAACTTTCAAGAGAGAGTCATACAGAGACCTCCAGATGACAGAGCAACTCAAATAAAAACCAACAAGATAAATGCCGGACATTCATTAAACCAGGGTCACTAAAGAGGGCCATGAATAAAACACACTCACTGCAGCAGAATAGATGGCACTAAGCAGAAGTAAATCTGGTGAATTTAGTCCGTGAGCAGGTTTTGTTGTTAAATGGATTAGATTTATGCTCTGAAGGCAAACATTTTTTAATCTGCTCAGGTATTTTAACAATTCTAAGACCCCCCATAAGGCTGAAGAAACCTGCCTAAATTCGGAGCTTTGGTAAAAATTGTGGTTCCACCCTTACTGGTGATGCCAGAGTCTCTATAAAAAAGGAGCTCAGAGTGTTGAGAAGAAAAGAAAAAACAGAAAGGTGTATAGATGAGGAAAGAGTATCTATAGGGAGGGACAAATTGTGTTAAGACACCACTGTGACTCTAGATATGTGTAACTGCCCTGTGCTGGTGAGTCGTATAATTCTATATAGAGCATACACACTACTATTTAATCAGGTTGCCTCAATACAAGCATCAGAGTTATTGTTCAATAGTAAATACACACAAACACACACACACATGCTACTGGTTTAACCTTCACCCTAAAAGGACACACACACACGCACGCACACACACACACACACACACACACACACACACACACACACACACACACACACACACACACACAATGAACAGGGTGCTCACAGATAGGATTGGCTGATAGCAACCAGAGACACATCCAAAGTAGCAGCAGATTGAATCCACCCATTAAACACATTGTCCAAATCACACAGCAAACCAGCCCTGTCCTCCTCAGTGTTTGTGTGTGTGTGTGTATGGATGAGCACACTGGACGTGGACTGAATGAAGTTTATGTTACCGAGAGCAAAACGTGTGTGGAAAATCACCAAATGATCGGCCAAATGCGTATCCTTCCAGGTCAGTAGTCCAAAAAATGTTATGTCCTACTAAGAGCCACAGAAGTAAAATTTAAAAATGCAAATCATCCTTTACCTGTTGTTTTTGTCTCTTCAGTTACTTTTGGCAAAACCTTTTTGTTACTGCCTGGGAGGTCATCACCAATCTGAGTTTATTTGCAAAACGCCAGTGTGACCTGAAAGTGGAAAATTAGAAAATTAATTTTTTCTAATTAAATTAAAAACCAAATGGAGGGATGATTGTACCCACACACATCCTGCACATAACGCTACACTGAACTCTTGGTCTGTTTATGATGGCTACAAGCGTCACAGTGTCCAATTACCTTTTTTTTTTTTTTTTTTTTTATGCTTCCTTAATGACAATCAGGGCTGATGTACAGTTTGAATAATCATGTGGTATGTACACAGAAGCTTACTGGCTCACTGGGGTGAAAATTTTCTCTCACATACTTGTGTTCAGTGTGTTGCTGTTCCAATAATGTGTCACTGTTCCAGTTCACCAAATTCTTGTAGAGACTGCAGCCCACATGATGGTGTCTCCAGATAGCTTTTGATGAGTCCAAAAGTGTTAAACAAATCCCTATTCCCACTGCACCCCTGATGCATGTTGGTTGACTCTGAGCTTGGTGTAGATAAGCTCTCTAGTGAGCACATTGTTTTTTATGTTTTTTATACATTAACATTCAGGAAATCTCTGAGCTGAATGTCATTCCCTCCTTTAGTGTTGTGTAATTTTATAAATAGTGATAGTGATGACATTGGGCTACATGCTTTGAATTCCTTAGATATGGTAATACAGTGTTCAAAACAGACTGGTTGGTATGTACCAGATGATAGAAAGCTTATTACAAACATTAGAAATTTGAGGAAATGCAGAGATGCAAATTTTTTGTGAGTAAAAGTCAAGTCTCACTTATATTACTCTTATTGTAATAATTTAGTACTTATTCTTTTCATTCTTAAATACAAAATAAGAATGTTAGAATTACTTCATCCATTTAAATCTATGCTCACATTAACAAATTTTGTGTCATAATTTACAGTGAGGGCATCACAGCGGCATAGTGGTTAGCATTATGTTAGTGGTTGTTCGTCTTTGGCTGGCCTTACGTGTTTGCCAGCACTCCCCGTGACCCAGAAATGGATAAGCAGTAGACGATGAATGAATGAATAAATTTTCACTGATATTAGTTCCATCTGCAATATCAGTTTAAGTGGCAGACATCCCCTGTACAGCGTCTTTGGGCAACAGAGGAGCAGCTACAGTGGTCGGCTCCTCTCACTGCACTGTAGAACAGAGTGATTCGTGAGATTTTTTGTCTACACAGCAATTAGACTTTTCAACTCCTCCTGAATTCAGCTACACTCACAGAGACATTACACATATCCTCACTGCCACAACTGAGCTGAATGGTGGAGTGTGCAATTTTATTTCTTATTGTAATTATTGTATTTCCAGGTTATTTTAGTGATTTTATGTGCCACTGCTGTCTGAGTGTAAGTGCCCTTGTTGTTTTTATGTTTTGATGAGCTGCTGGACAGTTGAGTACAAAAGTCAAAATCAAACATATTCAAACTGACGAGCTGGGAATTTGTGCTTATTCCAAAATTTAATCATTAGATGGGATGAAATGTGTCAGGCTGACTGTCACACACAGCAACAGCTACTGTCTGTTGGTGCAATCGGAATAGTTAGCTGTTTGTAGAGATTGTTTGAATAGAGTAGTAGTAAAATTTGTAGAAAAAGACAACGATTCTAAATGCATACGCAATACAAACACAAATCCATTTGAGGTGCTTTGATTTTTACTGTAATAACCACCTTTACCCTGATATTCATTAACAAATTTTTTGAAAAATCGATGTTCCTTCCTGTTCTATCTGCTTCAGAGGCCAAGTTTTGAAGGTTTTAGTTCTTCAGAATGTTTTATCGAGAATGGCTTGGGTTTAAATGGGCTGACCCCAGTTTTAGTGTAAATATCTCACATCAAAGTCTATTTATCCATGTCACAGGGATTAGCATGGAGATCACTGCCTGTGAGTATGTATACATTCATGAACAGCTCTCAAGAGTGCCTGTAAAATAACCAAGAGTGCTTCTCACCAACAGACACGCACATTCAGTTACACCACTTCAGCTGTCAGTGACACATTAGAGTCAGACGAGGAGGAAAAACCATCTCTGGTGTGTGTGTCAGTGAGGCAGGAGGGGACGAGTTTATCTGAAAACATTTCTCACAATTCTAATCTATTTTGGATTATGCAAGGGACCCATGTAGTTACCCAGTTCAGGCTTGCCTCGTCCCAACTTATTTTTTTCTCTCGCACACCCACCCATGCATACACATGCACGAAACCATAGCGTGTTCAAACCTTTTTCCTGTGAACTCACTTCTGTGTCTGTCTTTAACATCTGCTGTTACGGCCCTAGTGCTGAAGTGTGTATATGTGTGGGTGTGGCTGCTGTGCTCTCTCTCCCCCCCTCTCTCTCTAGCCCAAAGTGGATGGCTCCACCCCTGATACAGGTATTTTGCATTCCCCAGAATGGTGCCAGGAGGATAAAAAGGAGAGAGAGGTAACAGCCGGGGCCAGTGTGCCACTGTAACAGTCACGGTGTGTGGTCCCCTTCAGTGTGTGTTGGTGCTGACAGCCCTTTGTGTCCCTTTCTGTGGAAAGGTGGTTTTGCAGCCCATTCGTGTCCCTTTCGGTGGAATGGTGGTTTTTGGATACTTACCTGCAGTTTGTTTTTCCTGGTTGTTTTTTGGTTATACATGGACCAGTGTTTTCAGTTCCTAGTGCTTATAGTGCATCCTGGTGAGACCAGTGATTTTTGGTTTATTTGATTTCTGTTCTCACAATAAAAAGCACCTCCTCTAACCTGAGCGACTGCGGCTCCAGCGCTCTTCTTTGGTGTTTGGTATTTCTTTTCAATCCCGATTTATTTATCTTTTGTTATCTCTCCCTCTATACCCCCAGACAAACTGGGGAGGTAACAGATGCTTTAACATTTCATGGGTTGAAAACAAATATTCTTTTATGCATCTTCATAAATTGAGAGGAAGTGAAGTTGGCGTCTTAAAATCTGTTGGCCGAAAAAAAGATTTTGCTATTTTAATTTTATTTAAAGATTTAAGGTCCAAGTTTATGGCTGGAAACCGTGGGCCTTCTTTATGATGGTGGCCCGCTTTTTCTCAGAATATACTGGCGCATAATTTTAAAGTGTTAACAACTGATATTTTGATCCATACCTTTTTACATTTTTACCTAGAAAATCTCTATAACACAAACTCTCCACGTGCTTCATGTTAGCAGAACAGCAGCAGCATCTTCCGTCACACAAACACAAAACGGAAGGCAAACTGACTTCTGGCAGCACTCGGGGCCCAACACGATCTCTTCCCCTCTCTCTCTCTCTCTCTCTCTCTCTCTCTCTCTCTCTCTATCTATCTATCTATCTATCTATATAATATATATATATATAATGAAATAGGCCAGATTTGACAGCTACACTTCAGTTAAGGTCATAGTCACACATGTACAACAAATCTCAGCCAGGAGCTCTCTGGCTGGTAAACTGTTCCCCATTAAATCTCTCTTTGGCTCTCTGTTTACCATATGGCTTTTTCAAAACTGTAGAAATTTGATATATTTTGTGAAATGCGGTTCAAATGTAACTGAATGGTTTCTTCGAACTCCATCAGCATACTTAAGCATTCACCATGTCTGTTATGAAAGTGACATTTGAAATTTGGGGTAAAAAAGAAAATAGTCTGTTACAAGCTGATGAATAATGAGAATTCTCCAACATTCACATATCAGTGCATATGATTATAATGAGGGTGGCAAAGGGAAAGAAAAATTGTCTGGAGTTGTTTCTTTCCACTGGCTTATTGTCGGATAGCCTCGCAATAGCAGTCCAGGTGCTGCCGATCGCGTCAGTGGTCCGGGACATACTTGCAACAGTCTGGAGGCTGTGGTTGGTTCTGGCAGTCTCCTCTGGTGTGGTTGGAGAGTTTATCCTCTCACCACCTGGGTTGCAGCTGTCATAGTTCCTCTGATGGATATCTTGTTGAAACCAAGACCATCTACCGTCACTTCATAAAGACTGCGCTGTTTAATTGGTCTGAGGGAAAACTAGCAATAGGGGGAACTGATTACTGGAAATCTAGCTTGTAATTGGATCTCTATGGACATGCAGGCCGAGGCTCATGGCTCTGAATGTGTTTTAAGAAGTGTATATTAATGCTAAGTAAAAATGGAAAGGCCCATTTTTAAATATAATCATCAGGCTGTTGCCAGCGTGTGTAACTAAAAATTTCCCCTTCATTCTATCTCAAGAACCTGCATCCTCATGAGGCCATTGCATTTTGGGTTCTTTTTGCCATTATACTTAATTTTGCTTAACTTAGACCTGTGAGCCTTATTCATGGACACTAACTATGTAATCTTGTGGTTCTCAAAGCACATTACAATGATCAGCATACAATCAAAATGGTCAACAAGTCCCACCCACCAACATGCGTACCAAGTAAAAGTTCAGGTCTCAGGTAGTTAACTGACCCTAAATGTTAATACCTCAAATGAAATACTTGAGTTTAAAGTTATTTCTCTTTTTCTAACAATTATGACAGTGTTGCCAGAAATGATGACAGAGCAATTTTTACCTGGCTTACTAATTGTTCTTGCTTTCTAGTGCCCCTTACTTCATTCTTCAAATTCCCTGCTTCTGTACGTTTGCACGTAATCTCTTCTCCCTCTTTGTCTTACACAACACTCCTCACTCATTTCTGAATAATAAAATTCAATAAATCCCACTGCCGCATCAGTTTTTCAGACTCCATCCTCAGTGTGTGTGTGTGTGTGTGTGTGTGTGTGTGTGTGAGGATTCGTGGACCGCATAGATGTCTTTGGTTGTCAGATTTAAAGAGAGGAAACAGAGCAAGACTCGTGAGAAAGCAGCACTCTGTACCAAAGGTGCAAGTTGGCAATAAAAAGTGGTCAACTTTATTTCCTGTCATCCTTTCAGAAATGCCAGGCTCTTGTGCCAAGCATAAATCCACGACACACCACCTCGGTTGTTGTTGGAAATGTTACCAGAATCCTTGCAGAAGCATGGAAAAAGCATGAAAATGCTAAATAGCTGCTGTATGAAAGCATCACAATCTGCTCGGAAATAAGTCAGTGCAGATTTTCTTTGGCTCTTGAAAGTGATTTTTGTTTGGCTTTCACATTCTTTACACCTGAACGCATTCCCAGTGCACACCTCAGTACATACACAGAGAGAAAACACACCGTCACCATCGGAGCTCATGCACTCGTGTATGAATGGCCAGGCTTTCAGGGGGAAAAAACAAGATCAAACTCCGTGACTGCTAATACAACAATCGTTCATTTTTTACAGGCATGCACAGCAATGGTGTGTCTGTGCTACAGAGATAACCCAGAAAGGATTAGCGATAACATGTTGAGCTGAAAAAACTCCCACCTTGGCTGAGTGTGTGTGAGAAAACGAGGGAAATAGTACCAGGGGAGAGAAACAGTGATGTGTGTGTTTGCGTGTAGGCCAGCAGCACACACACATCAGGATGTACTTGTAGTGTCTCTTTCAGGAAAATTTGCCTAATATTATAAGCAAATAGATTATCACATATTATCATAATTCTGTCCAGTGTGATGGGTGCTCTGTCCGTGCTGTACTACGGTCACAGTACCGTAGTACCGTAGTACGTAGTACTACTGTCAGCGTGGTTATATGTCAGTCATACATAACAGAAAGGACAGCAAGGCTCATTTTTTTCAACCATGGACCTCATTTCAAAGTGTTAAATGGATTGTTGAGTTGGCAGAAACTTGTGACATGCGACGTAAATGAATGGCAATCTAAGCCAAGAAAAGAGTTCTGCCAGAACTGAATTCTTGATGTCTTTTCCAGCACAAAAGTTTTACTGAGAAATGCACACGATACAAGTAGTTAAATATTGAACGTCTTATTTGACATTTGGAGACAGTTGTTGACAAATTTTTCTCATTTTAGTGAAAACAATGTAGATCCATTCCCTGGAATATAACTCTAACCCATGGTTGAGGAAGATGTTTTTCTGAGACTTACATATTTGATCGATGTACAGTATGTTGATAATACCATTTATCACTACAGTCATTGGAATTACATTACCAAAAAACTATTTAATGTGGATGTGACTGCTGTCAGATGAGGTGTGGGTAAGCTGATATTGATAAAATCATTGTGATGGCAAGACGACTGCGTCAGACCAGCTGGTTCTGATAGAAAGGTGTCAGAATACAGAGTCAGTTACAGTTCATTGTATTTGGCTTCGTAGCTGCAGACCAGTCAGGGCACCCATGCTGACCCCTCTGAACCACCGAGAGTGCCAACAATGGGCACGTGAGCATCAGAATTGGACGGCGGAGCAATAGAAGAAGGTGGTCTGGTCTGTCGAAACACGTTTTCTTTCACATCACATGGAAGGCCAGATGTGTGTGCGTCGCTCACCAGGGGGAACACATGGAACCAGGATGCACTATGGGAAGAAGGGAAGCCGACGTAGGTAGTAATGCTTTGGGCAATGTTCTGCTGGGAAACCTTGGATCCTGCCATCCATGTGGATGTTACTTTGACAAGTACCACATACATAAGCATTTTTACCGACCGTGTACATCCTGTCATGGAAACAGTTCTCACTGATGGCTGTGGTCTCTTTCAGCAAGATAATGTGCCGTGCCACAAAGCCAAAATGTTTAAGCAATGGTTTGAGGAGCACAACGAGAGTGTGCGGTATTGACTTGGTCTCCAAATTGCCCAGATCTCAATCCAATCGAGCATCTGCAGGATATGCTGGACAAATAAGTCAGAACCACGAAGGCCCCACCTCGGAACTTGCAGTACTTAAAGGACTTTGGTACAAGATACCACAGCACACCTTCAGGGGTCTAGTCCATGCAGTAACAAGTTTGTTTTGTCAGCAAAAGGGTGACCAACACAATATTAGGCTGCTAAATCTAACCCTATGCTTGATGTGTGTACATGTAATTTGGTTTCTCAAATATACTGGTAATGTAAATGTTGAGGCATTTCTAGCAGTTAAAGAGATTTTACAGCGGGAAAATTTAAAATTTGCCTTTAGAAACTGTTGGTTGGCTGCTATTCTGATACCTTCTGGACCAAAGAATGGCAGAGGAAAAGAAGGGAAGAAAACCATGTTGGTCAGAGGAGAAAGTGATACGTCCAAAGGAAGATAACAGGGGGAAGAAGTAACAAACTGAAAAAGAAATTTGATCTGCAAAAAATTGTAATAAAAAAGTATTTACATATATAGTGTCTTACCGCAAGATATTAGGTCTTGTGGTCACCTAGGTTACCAGTACTTTCTATAATCAGTACAAACAAATAACACGTATATACTTTTGAATGAGTCATCCCATTAATATATGAGCACACAAGTGCTGAACACCTAAGTGCCATTTACAGGAACATTACAATGTCTATATAAAAAGGAGAATAAATAAAAAAAATAAACATACATTAATTAACATAAATGGATTCCTGGTGGCCCAGCACAGATTTATCCATTATATTTCTAGGAAGTCAATCCAGTCCTGTCATGTTTTTGGAGACCTCTGTGGGCTACCTCTTAAATTATACCTAATCCTCTCTAAGGGCATAGAGTAGTTGAGTTCATTTACCCACTGTGGGTGACCTGGGGTGGTTCTCAGCAATCCATTTAAATTAAATGTGTGAGTTTTTTTTTTTTTTTGCCACTGTCATAGCCAAATGAGAGAATTATGATTTTTATTCATGATGCGGTGGAAAGGTATTGCTCTTGAAACAACTAATCTTTCTCGTGTGTGAGTCTTTGGATTACTTTGAGCTTTCCTGCATTCAAAAACAATAGAGACCATCATCATCCATGTGAATTTTGTGAAATTTCAGTTTTTTTATCAAATCAGTATACTGTTCCACATTAAAAGGAAATATGTTTATCGTTAATTCCTTGAGTTAGTCATATATAGAAAGTTTTGGTCTTTTCACTCATCCTTTGCAAGGCTTGTCTGGCACAATTAGCGTGATGTTGCTGCAAACTTCCTATTTCCTGTAGCTGCTAAATAGTCTTTTGATGTATATTTTATACTTTTTGTATCTTAAAAATGAAGTTATAAAAGAATGTAATGGGTGCAATGCTCAATATCACTGAGTTGCAGCAACTGAGGATGATTCAGCTACCCAGCCTATCACACTCCTCTGTTACGTTTCTGTCTTTCATGGGACCAACATAAACTCGTTCAAATGTGCAGTATTAAAAAGAAAAGATGAGGCAAAGAAATCTAATTCTGTTGAGGAAATAATAGCCACTAGAGAAGATTCATGCAAATTAAACAACTCAATGAACCCATTATAGAGCACATAGCAATGCAGTGGACAATTAGGCTAAAGGAGAGAAGCATTTCATTAACCTGTTTATGGCAACGAGCAGATGACATTTAGGGAATATTAACAACTACGTATCGTATCATTAATAACTACATATTGTATCGCTGTAATCTGGCTTCTGCTTTCCCTGCTGTTTCAGGCTGTCCATGCTCTTTGAAAACACAGACATGCAGGCGCAGCCTTGAAATATCCTTCATCTTCCCGTACCTGCAGAAATGCTGTCACACACAAGTTAATCTCACACAGCTGCACACACAGCTTTCAGGCCAGTGACTTAACACTTGAAAGTTTTTGTAAAACTCTAAATGTATCTGAATAATGAAGAAAATTCCCTTTTTTTTGCATCCAACTGTATGATTCTGTTGGTTGAAAAATTGATGGTGTTTTAATTTTGATACACTTTATTCTGTTAGTGCATACTGCAGTTCACATTAATGATGGAATAGACTAATTTCACTGTCTGTCCATCTCGAACGACAGAATGCCCTCAAAAACATAAAGACAGAAAGAGGATACCGGTATGGCTCCACTGTTGTGTGCAGCACAGCGGAGAGTCTCACCTCTATTGGACACTTTTGGGGCCGCCTACACTTTAGCAGAGTTGGACAACATTTTATATAAATAGATTTGTTTGTGGCATACTAACCTTCAGGCTTTGTATTGAGGGAGGACAGGATCTTTAAACTCTTGATAGTAGGTAATGTGACCGACAAACTTTTAATGTCTAAGGATGATGGCTAGTGCTTAGTGCGTGTACTCCTGCACCTCAGCACAGCCTTTGACCCAGCTGACCACAGCAACCTGTTAGGCAGACTGTGAAACTGGGTGAGTTTAACTGTCATTTGTTCTGCCAGATAAAAGGCTCTGTATCTTTTCCAACGATGTTGTTTCTTCTTTTTCTGAGGTCTTGGTGTGGACCGGGGGTCAGGTCTGGGAGCAGTTGTATTTTTCTTATGACAGCTTCCCCTTGGGCACATTTTCAAAAGACTTTCACTCTTTATGCTGATAACGTGCAGTTATACCAATCCACTGACCCAGAAACACCGAAATCCCCTCATTACTGCCTTTGTAAGGTTAAAAACTGGACCTCAAATAATTTTGTTCAATTGAACCTGACCAAATTTGGGGTCCTTAATCATTGTTTTTTAACTTTTAATGACAAACTCTTTTACCTACCTTCATGTCATCATAACAGGATTACTGCAACAGGCTCTTTGCTCGTCTCACCCAAAAATCTACTGAACTTCTCCACACTTCCAGAAGCCTCCTACCAGGATTTTAACAAGAACAAAGGGACATGACCATATATTTTTAGCCTCTTAGCATTGTCTCGATTTAAAAGTTTTATTCATTACTTTTAAAACTCTCCACAGCTTTTCTAATGACGATCTTTCCAGCTTCTTAGTTCCTTACACACTAGTATGCACCAAGAAATTTTCAGACCAAGGGCTTCTGTCTGGTTCTGTGCTAAAAATGAAACAGGCCCTAAGGCTCTAGGACAATTTGCCCAAGAAAATCAGGTCAGAATGTCAGAATCTTTGATCTCCTTTAAGCTTCCTATTAAAACATCTTAGAGTTTTTCCTGGATTGTTCTTCCCTTTAAGTGTTTTACCTCTTTAAATATGACTCGGTATTGTTTTTTTTGTTTTTTTTATTATTATTGTTATTTCAATTGCATCTGCTTTCTTCACTTAACCATTTTATTTAGTTCCAGCCTTAGTTAAGCACTTTGTATCACAGATATTTGTTGCGTTGAAATGCTTTATGAGTAAGGATTATTACCAGACGGCACTGGAACTAAGATGTGGTGAGAGGGATACTTAATGAGTTTTTGATGATGCTCTGCATCTTTGTGAAAATTGGACGATAGAGAGAATACAATCTTTTTTTTGACTGTTTCCAAACAGTAATCGCAGTAAGTCAGTAGACTCATCTGTGGCTCTGTTGTATAAAAAATTGAAAGCCAGACGTCAGTCTAATAGCTCGTCCATTTTTGTAACAGACTTCAACACCCACCCAGCAACATTATGTCATGAGGAGGGGGGCCAAGATGTTCAAGTGGAACAATAATGAAGCTGAATCCTAATGTCAGGGTGAGAATGTGTACCCTGGACTTGCTGTATGCTCATGTGACAGGGGTCTTGTGATGATACTTTACACATAATTTTTTGCACACATATGACTTTGTGCAGTTTTCTCTTCACTTCCTGTGTGCTATCATGTTTTGCTTCTGACTCATTAGTCTTTCTGCACATTCTGCCTCAGTAACGATGGATAACAAAGCTGAGGATAGAACAGATGAAGTGAAGCTCAAATCCAGTCAAAATTGAGTCAAGACAGGATTCAGAAGGAGCAAAAACCTTTTGAATGGTTAAATACGCCTGGCGCACACTTAACAATGGTTTGAAAAGAGGCTCAATAGCCCAGAGCTTGGTTGAGATTATGGATGAAGAAGGACAGGGCAGCTACGACTGACTTCACCTTCACAGCAGCAGGCTGCTCACACAGTTCATTGCACCAGTGGTTCAGGCAGACATAACATTTGACATCAGATGACTCAACCGACTAACAACTGTTCTTACAACAAGCAAACCAAATACAAGGGTCTCCTTATCATTCTGTGGCAAGTAAAGAAGCCTCATGGGTTAGAGGTGAAACATCTTTAACGTATTCAAGTATGTTCAAGTCCAGTTGCCTTTGATTCTACTATTCTTCTCGATGACTGAGAACCTTCGCTCACTGTGTGAAACTGCAGAGCTCTTTTTATTCTTAAACAGTGACATTCCTTCCTACACTGTCTGTTCACACAAGTGCAGGTTTGTCTAAAGCATTTCAAGCTGGGCACATCACTCTTTTCACATGTGAAATCTTGGTAAGGTTTTATGAAAACGTCAAGGACAAGGTGTTAAAGTGTGTGTCGGAAAGGTCACAGGTCGAATACCTGCTCTACACAGACACTTTGAGATGGGGAACAATTTTTATTTATGTCTGGTGCATTGAAAGCCACAGACTTGAGATGAAAAAAAACAAGGGTCAACATGTTGCAAGGAGGATGACAATAAAATAAATCTAAAGAATAAAAAATATGATTTTATGAGGTCATTACTTCTTTTACAACAACAAACCTCTACTCTGAACAGTTTATTTTTTTTCTTTTTTTTTGTGAAATTATTGATATTTTTGGTCGGGGGGGGGGGAATCACTACCGGAAAGATGAGATTGAATTGGTTACATCCCCTTTGGTTGAAAAAAATAAAATTAGGGATCTGAACACCTTTAGACCAATACTTAAAATAAAAAAGCAGGACATGTTATGGATGGTTGTGAAGCCTTGAGCCAATCAGAGCAAAGCCCTTTGTCACAGATGTGATACAGATGTGCTGCAGTCAGTGAGGGAGATCATCTAAATGTGTGTCAACAGTCAAAAAAATCAATACATAAGTATACAACATGAACAAGTTTTAGTGAGCTAAAAATGTTTTTCCAGTTTCCAAGGCAACAAAAGCCAATGGTTTAAAATCTTAAATGGTTCATATTACCTCTTTCCGTCTGCTCCAGAGCCTAAAAAAAGATTTTATGGAATGCCAAGTCAAAACTTGTTTAGTTTTTAGAAACATTTTTAAATTGTGCATTTGGTGTTATGGGTAAAAGACCCATCTCCAGGTGATGCTGTGGAGAAATAACAGCTTTGTGTTGTGAAGCAAACCTGCAGTGATTTGGAACTGTGTCTGGAGTTGCAAAATAGCACTGTCAACTTTACCATAAAGTAAGCAAACATTAGTAGGAATGATATACTGTTTATGTAGCGATTTCATATGTTTGAACTGAATACCTGCAAAACCATGGACAAAGATTTCTTTCTTTGATTTTTTTTTTTTTTTTTTTGTCAGCATTTGTCCTCATAGTTTAACGCCGCAGGGTGTCAACATTATATGAGATTGATGCAGTTATAGTCTTGCAGCAAAATATTTATTATATATACGGTATATATTATTTCAGTGTGTGTGCGACACATATTTCTATTGACACGAGAAGAAAGAGGCTGCTGCTGCTTGACATGATTTGTACACATTGCCAGGCACATAATCCTATTGCCTACATTAGCGGTCCCTCCATGCAACCATGATTTTCATCGTCTGTGTCTCCTGTTGCTTTGTGTTACACTGTCTTCTCTCCTGTTGTAGAAAAGAAGCTCAAAATTAGACCTAAGATGAAATCAGTGATATTGGAAATGTGTAACTCAAAATGTGTGTTCCTCAGTCTTCCTTTACGGCTTATGAAACAGACAAGTATTTCATTTCTCTCTATTATCTGAAAATAAGGAATATTTCAGTTTGCCTTAAATTATTTGAAAACAAGAAAATGTGAGAGACTCTTAAAAGGGGGACATTTCTGCAGTCCATTTCACACAGTAAATCCTATGACTTCAGCTCCCAATGCTTCCAGCTCATCATTTCCATCCTTGCTTCCTTTAGAGGCTCTCTCCTGATTAACTTAAGGCTCATGTCCCACTGCGATTCCCATTCCAGTATTCCTGCTGGCATCAAACACTATTCACAGACACTATTAGTTTAAATGGCATAATCTGTCCCTGCAAACGATGTTGAATATATTGAGTGCAGGCATGAAATTAGAATTTTCATAGGGTTAGGGTTGGGGTGTAGGTTAATACTTAGGTTAATGTTTTTGCTGCCAAATATGATCATTTTAACTAGTATTTATTATGATACTCCTTAGTCATCAACATTCTTTGAATGCTAATATTTCATCTGATTCCCAGCAGCAATTTTAATCACATGTGTAACCCCAATTATATTTCATTCAGTAGGTTTTTTTTTTTTTTAACTGTTGATTCTGGCCACTCTGGGGCTCCATACCAACTGCAAATTTTCATTAAATGGCAACTACAATCAATCATGTAACTGAGGGCCTACAAGAATATCAATCTTAACAGCTCTGAGGGTCTAATGTTAAACCAACAAAATCACTAAATAATTATTAGTATCATTTATGTACTTTGAACTGCACAACACCCCTGTCTTTGTCTTTTCCAGCATGGTGACAAAGAAGAATCACTCATTTCCATCACTTGTTCCATCATTAAATCCACTGAACCGGAAGTATACGGTTGGAAGAGACCGAGCAAACACAGATTTTTCAAAAAGAGAGCAAACTGTTTCATGTGTGAGTCTGCATAGACTCCTTCTTATTGTTCACTGACACAAGCTTATAAAACTACAGATAGAAACCACATTACTCAAGGTGATGAGTTTAAAATGGGATTGACTGACGCAGACACCAGTTCTCAATGGACTTTGGGTGGCAGAGATGATTTTTCAGATTGCAGTGATGGAAACGCTTCACCGTCATGAGCTGCAGAATCCCATTAAAAGTTTACATTAAGGCAAGTTTCCACAAACCAAGTACGAATTTTCTTGGCAACGGCGAAAAAAGTAATCTTTCATAACTGGAGCTGTCTGAAAACCTTTCATGCGACTTAACTAATTACTCCAGTTACAGAAAACACTTCAATAGAGAGAATAGCAGCTCACAGAATCCTTTAATTAATCTTTCAATATAATCTTAACCATTATAAAGCCAAAGCGCAATTATTCACAGCTCCCAGCTATAATGACCATCTCCCAAATATCACAATGCATCAAACCATGCGTATGGGCACATTCACAGAAGCATACAAAAAAGACAAACACCTTTTATCATCACGTCTCGCTCCTAGTTTTTCTTTATCTCACTTTTCCTCTGTTTCTTCACCGATTGAACTCCACTATATGCAACATAAGTCTGGTCAAATGCCTACTATTGTCACATTAGATGATGGTAGGTGGAAGTACAAAAAACCTCAACAATGAATTAGCACCCTCCTGATTGGTCTAAGTAATTCAGATTGGGAGAGAAAGACTTGCAAGTTTCCGAGGGGGACACGTAAGTGGTGGGGGGGATCTTTATAAAAACTTTATGAACTGAAAACAAAAAGCAGTGAAGTTTGACACAGAGCGTGTAACATTTCATTTACACTACTTAATAAAAAAAAAATGTAATGCTTACATGGGTTATGTTGCAATATATATATATACACTGCTCAAAAAAATAAAGGGAACACTTAAACAACACAATGTAACTCCAAGTCAGTCACACTTCTGTGAAATCAAACTGTCCACTTAGGAAGCAACACTGATCAATCAATACAATCAATTTCACATGCTGTTGCGCAAATGGAATAGACAACAGGTGGAAATTATAGGCAATTAGCAAGACACCCCCAATAAAGGAGTGGTTCTGCAGGTGGTGACCACAGACCACTTCTCAGTTCCTATGCTTTCTGGCTGATGTTTTGGTCACTTTTGAATGCTGGCGGTGCTTTCACTCTAGTGGTAGCATGAGACAGAGTCTACAACCCACAAAAGTGGCTCAGGTAGTGCAGCTCATCCAGGATGGCACATCAATGTGAGCTGTGGCAAGAAGGTTTGCTGTGTCTGTCAGCGTAGTGTCCAGAGCATGGAGGCGCTACCAGGAGACAGGCCAGTACATCAGGAGATGTGGAGGAGGCCGTATGAGGGCAACAACCCAGCAGCAGGACCGCTACCTCCACCTTTCTGCAAGGAAGAACAGGAGGAACACTGCCAGAGCCCTGCAAAATGACCTCCAACAGGCCACAAATGTGCATGTGTCTGCTCAAACGGTCAGAAACAGACTCCATGAGGGTGGTATGAGGGCCCGACGTCCACAGGTGGGGGTTGTGCTTACAGCCCAACACCGTGCAGGACGTTTGGCATTTGCCAGAGAACACCAAGATTGGCAAATTCGCCACAGGCGCCCTGTGCTCTTCACAGATGAAAGCAAGTTCATACTGAGCACATGTGACAGACGTGACAGAGTCTGGAGACACCGTGGAGAACGTTCTGCTGCCTGCAACATCCTCCAGCATGAGCGGTTTGGCAGTTGGTCAGTAATGGTGTGGGGTGGCATTTCTTTGGGGGGCCGCACAGCCCTCCATGTGCTCGCTAGAGGTAGCCTGACTGCCATTAGGTACCGAGATGAGATCCTCAGACCCATTGTGAGACCATATGCTGGTGCGGTTGGCCCTGGGTTCCTCCTAATGCAAGACAATGCTAGACCTCATGTGGCTGGAGTGTGTCAGCAGTTCCTGCAAGACGAAGGCATTGATGCTACGGACTGGCCCGCCCATTCCTCAGACCTGAATCCAACTGAGCACATCTGGGACATCATGTCTCGCTCCATCCACCAACGCCACGTTGCACCACAGACTGTCCAGGAGTTGGCCGATGCTTTAGTCCAGGTTTGGGAGGAGATCCCTCAGGAGACCATCCGCCACCTCATCAGGAGCATGCCCAGGCGTTGTAGGGAGGTCATACGGGCACGTGGAGGCCACACACACTACTGAGCCTCATTTTGACTTGTTTTAGGGACATTACATCAAAGTTGGATCAGCCTGTAGTGTGTTTTTCCACTTTAATTTTGAGTGTGACTCCAAATCCAGACCTCCACGGGTTAATAAATTTGATTTCCATTGATAATTTTTGTGTGATTTTGTTGTCAGCACATTCAACTATGTAAAGAACAAAGTATTTAATAAGAATATTTCATTCATTCAGATCTAGGATGTGTTATTTTAGTGTTCCCTTTACTTTTTTGAGCAGTGTATATATATGTAAATCTAGAGCAGTAGGAGAAAGAAAAGTCTGTGACTTTCTCCCACTGTTGTGTATTGATTTATGTTTTGTTGCTTCTGTTTCATACTTGCTTCACTGAAGAAAAAAATTGGACTTTGAGGAACAATGGTTTTAGTGAACATCTCCTACCTACTGCAGTAGCTCTAACATAAATCATATTGTTACTATAGGCCATGGAAAACTCAGTGGGGACCAATAATGAACGAAGCTCAAGAGTCCATCAAATCAGAATTGTCTTTCATTAGAGCAACACGGTGTGTAAATGTCAAGGTCTGTCTAGTTGGGGGAGTATGTAGCCGTATCCTTGCCAGGGTGCATGTGGGTGTTCTCTCAAAGTGGAACGAGAGCAGATCTAGTCCGAGCTAAGTCGTTTTCAGCAGCAGTGAAAGGCACGGTGTGAGTAAGACAGCTAATAATACCAGGGCTGATGCAGCCTGTATAACGGTAGGTATGTTTTATTACAGTGTCTTCTTGCAGCTGGTAGTGCAGTTTCTGCAATCTAAAGGACTCTTTCTGAGCTCCTGCTCTAGTTTGCCTAACAGCAATGTCAGTGTGGGCTTGTTTTGAAAGCAGACTTTATAGATATACAATATCTGGCCCTCAAAGGGCTTTGTAGTGTACAGCTGCTTTAATCCATCTATCTGTTTTTTGCTGCTCATCTTAGCCCAGGAACCAGGGGCAGTATAGGTTAAGCAAGGTAGTCCAGAGGACAACAACATTCTCTAGATCCCTCTGGAGGATCCTGGTGTTCTCAAGGTAGATGGATATTCAATTTTTGTCAGTTTGTTTTGGGCCTACCTCAGAGTCTCCTACCACATTAACCTTCCTGGAAATACTTCTCTAGGAAGATGCCCCTGGATGTAACTCCTGTGCCAGTGGCATAGTGGTTAGCGCTGTTGCCTCACAACAAGAAGATAGCGGGTTTGATTCCCAGGCCTGGGGCCTTTCTGTGTGGAGTTTGCATTTTCTCCCCATGCCCGTGTGGGTTTCCTCCCACTGTCCATAGACATCATGTTTGGGTTAATTGGTGACTCTAAATTGTCTGTAGGTCTGAATGGTAGTGTCAGTGGTTGTTGGTCTCTATCTGTCTCTGTGTGTTGGACCTGTGATGGACTGGTGACCTGTCCAGGGTGTACCCCGCCCTCACTCAATGTGAGCTGGGATTGGCTCCAGCACCCCCCGCAACCTGTAAACAGAAAAACGGTAGAAGATGAATGAATGAATGAATAAATGAATGATTGGTCATTATAAATATAACACATTTTTTATTTTGGTCAAGTGGATTAACAAGAACTAAATTGATTAATTATCCATTAATAGATAATAGACTCTCACTCTGATTGGTGTCAGTGAACTTTAACTGCCAAGCTGATGCTGATTTATTCATTTAAATTCCTCGTGTTAATCTCCACTCAAGGCGGTTTCTGAACTTTAATGTTGACCCTGGTGTCTTTCATATATACATGTCAGGAACAAATATTCAGGCACACAGTTAATTTGAATCGACAGTTGATTCTTATGAAATACCATGAAATACCATCACATTTCTTGTGAAATGTGATGGTATATTGAGACACTCTTGGTTTCACCTGTTCAAAGCCATAAGCCTGAGAAGAGAATTGCTTTTCTTTGAAGGCTTCATGAAAAGGAGCTGGTCAGAGTTCATCATCGGCTATGTCCATTTAATGACTACCCAGTGACACTGATCCCTCATGACTTTATTCATACAATGACTCAAACATGCCTCTATAAATAGAAAAAAATATTTTTCTCATTCATCAGAGCAATGGATATTGCACCTTTTTAACCATAAAAATCCTGTCTGAATCATCTGTTTACATTTAAAGCAGAGCTTGCTATTCGAAGTCATCACCTTTTGTAATTACAAAAAAACCCAAAACATTTCACCTGAAAATGATTTCGCTGTTCGACAAAAGTTTTTTTTCTAAATTATTCTTTAAGTGTTTATCTTTTTTCTCTCTATTTAGACAAACTATAGAGTGCTCTTGCTCATTCTCTCATAATAGCCCATGCATCTCCCTGTGGGCATGAAAAGGCTTGATGCAAAGAGGCCAGTAATTGTTTATCGATCTATATCAATACCCACAAAACTCATCTGTGAACGACAACTTATTCCAATAAAGCCAAACACAGAAAGCGGCAACTAAAGTGTTGATAACCCCATTAGTAATGCACACAGTGCACATAGTGCTTTTACCTGCAATACTCTCATTGCACTCAGCCATTGTTGTGCATATATTAGAACAAATGTGGATAAAAAATTCTAAAAAAAAACCCCCCCCCCAAAAAAAAACCATTCATACATGGAGGCAATAAATTTGAAATTTATATATAATGCTTTTTTTATTCTTTTTTTTTTCTCCTGGATTTCATTTTGCAGGTAAAGACAGACAACAGCTCAGTGGTAGCTTTGACGCCAGCTGGCAGGCATTGGTGCTGCTGAACTATGGAGTCAGAACAGTGTCATAATGAATGAACTCTCGCGGGGCTTTTCACGAATGCACATGCTTTGTTTCGTAGTCGTATTACGTTGAATTTTGAGACTGATCTGACTCTCAGGTCAACCAACTTCACCATTGGCTGATAAAGCTATCAATCAAATATATGTTTCTGATTGACAGATTCATCAACCAATTGGGTGTGTTTGCTTTCAGCTAATCATATTGCCCCTTACATTTCTCCACACTTACAGGATGTTGCCAGAAACATTGTTTGAAATGGTTGTCTGGCCTGAAAAAACAGGGAGGGCACTGACATAAAAAATTTCGAACATACCAAAGAGCACACAGTAAAACACACAGGTGATACACTGCCACAAAGTTAGATGTCACAGCTGCTGTTTATCCCTGAAGCAAAAACATTGACCGGCACCAAATGCCACAATGTTTTTTGTTTTTTTTTTTTCCTCTGACTGACCCAGCAAACACATAAGGAGAAAAGAGACAGAAGATATTCAGGTGTTCATCAGTAAGATTTTCAGTATTATTGAGTTCCTCAGGATTAAAAAATTATAATATTGGTATGACAATGATTGTGAAAACCAAAACACATCTTGTCATGTCAGGGGCATGTGTTACACCAGGGACACACTGGATCAGTGGATGCAATGTGTGTGTGTGTGGAGTCTTGGTTTCCGTTTCAGCACCTGTGTTAAAGCATCAGAGTCTCTTTATTTAGAGACAAAATATTGAAAGACTTAATGTCCTTTCAACTTGATCCCAGTAATTTTCCACAAAACTGACACTCCCACTATAGTCCTTATGGCTGGCTGAAATTCATGCATGTATATTTTTTAGTGGTGCACCGAAAATTCAGCCACCTTGCATTTTCGGTTTTCGGCCGAAAGACCTAAATCACCGAAACAACATGGCCGAAACAGAATTGTGATGACGCAAGCAAAACACGCAGCCAGGACACGCTTATCTGGATAAGAGCCAACATGTCTGCGGTGTGGACTTATTTCAGTATCTGAGAAAGACCCGCGGATAGTGATTTGCAAAACATGCAATGCTGAAATTTCAAGAGGGGGTGTATCTGCAAAGAGTTTCTCCACGTCAGGTTTAATTCATCACCTGAAATCCAAACATCCCGATTACCATTCTGAATATGAGAAGAATGCAGCACAGAAAAGGATAGTCAATTCGAGCACACCCACTCCGTCTGTGGCGGATGTTTTTGAAAAGGCAAGAAAGTTTTCCAGTGATGGTGCCAAGGCAAAGGGCATTACACAAAAAATTATGGAATTCATTGCCTTAGATGATCAGCCGTTCTGTCGTAGAAGATGTGGGATTTCGTAGGCTGATAGATCACATGACATGCCAAGCAGATGACATTTCTCCGACGTGTGTTTACCTGAGCTGTTTAATGTTGTTGCAACTCATTTCCATGAGCTTATAGCATTAGATATTTGAGCTATCAGTTTCATGTCCGACATATGGAGCTCAGACGTCAGCCTCACCAGTATGCTCTGTCTAACCGCACAGTGGATCGACACAGATTTCATCTTTCAGCAGGCCAGTTAGTTATAGGCCTGTACATTATTATTTAATGTACACGAGTGGGATCAAGTTAAACATTTTGTTTTGAATTTTAATGTAATATTGTGCATTGTTGTAATGTCAGTGCTAAATAAATATTTTCATACTTTTGTAAATGCTTAATTCTTTGAATTGCAATGCCTTGATTTTAGTGAGGTTAATACAGTCATAGCCATAAATGTAATGGTTCTAATAATTGACATAATCATTTCTTTCGGTTTTCGGTTCTCGGTTTTCAGCCTTGGTTTCCTCATTTTTGGTTTTCGGTTTCAGCTAAGAATTTTCATTTCGGTGCATCCCTAATATTTTTTAACCATTACAGCAGCTACATATAGAGACGGTGGCCTTTGAGAGACATTTACTGTCCAACTCTGAAATTAATTTAATCTGAAGAGAAATTGACCATGCAGGTACTTTGCAAGCTAAAGACAGGCATTAGCAGAGAAGCGGCAGTCACGCAACTGGTGTGAATGTGTGTTTTTCCACAGCACATCAGCAACAGCAGCTATGACGCACATTGCATGCCCCATGATGTTTGTGACACTTCAGCAGTGCCTCCAAGTGTATTTTCTATATCGCAGGCCAGATGTTTCCCCATCTCCCATCTGCACAGTGAACTAAGCTAATCCACCCTCTTAGCTTCACGTTAGCATGCAGACATGAAGGTGGTACATTGTAACTCTCTGCATCTATAAGCTTTTTTTGTAAAGTGTTTGAAAAACACTATGGTTGGTCCCCCACTTGGTAAAAGCTAAGATCCCTCATTTTTAAGGAGCATGCTTCATTTTGACCCTACAGACATTTGTGGGATCATGGAACAATTTCAATGATGCAAGCACAAACAACTTTAAAAAAAAATGTTTCCTTTTAGTGAAACCATTCACTAATGCTCTCTTCACCTACCTGCCTTACACACCAGCTTTTCAGACTTTTAATTGATCTTTTATTTCTTACAGGCTGTCACTGCATTCGGGGAGCTCACTTTCACAAGCAGGTAACCCTTGATCCTTGCAGATCTTCTAATTTGATTATTTCTAATGCAAAAAAGAAATTACATTTCTTAAACAAATCACCCTTCTCAAATTCAAACTGAATATATTGAATGAATAATGAAGTGATTTGTCATGATTCTGGTTTATCAGTAAAAAAGAAAAGTTATCAACTAATATTAATATTCATCATAATAATATAATAAAAAGTTTAACTTTTTCATTAATTGGTTGTCCTGGTGCATCGAGTCAAATAAACACAAACATCAATACATGCAAGAATAACATGTATTCATATGTCATGGATGAGTTGTGACATGGTGTGCCTAACACATCCCCTAACTCTGAGCCCAAATTACTACTGTTCAGTATAGATACATTTTAGGAAGTAAAAAAAAAAAAAAATATGGTTGCAAATGCTGGAGGATTTACCTGAGGGTTCTCTTCAGTCGTCAGGTCAAATGATGACATTAATTTATCTGGAATAAATGTAATCAATTCGAGGGGGCATGGAGTCGAAGCCAATTGATTCATCATTATATTGGGTGAAAAAATGGTGCATTTTTATTTTTATTGTAAGTCCATTGATTTGTCGTCGAGTTTTGTTTTTAATATTGCTGTCCTATTCCTTTTAAAGGATAAGTAAAAATAACTTATTTTTTTCTCTCATTCAAATGCTTTGGCTAGTTTCATTCATTTAAAAAAACTTATTCATGACGGAAAAAAATACAGATAAAGGGTATTAAAAAAAAAATCCTGTAAATGCTTTGCTTTAGATTCACAATGTTTAAAAAGAATAAATCAAAGTATTTTAACGCCACTGACATTTCATTCACTGGTTTTACAAGAATCTCAAAAATCTCATTAACTAAATGAAGCTGTGAAATTTAAAAAATTCTAATGAACTGCAAGCCAAGCATTAGCTTGTCTCTCCCAGTACAGTTAGCCGTCACCTATCCCTTCATTTCTTTTGTGTTGCTATGACAACCTCATCAGGGCTACAGACAACCTCTGCAGTCCTTCGGTTTGTCCGTGTGTAAGTGAGAGAGAGAGAGAGATAAGAAAAAGAGAGAAATAGAGGATATTTTTTGATTGCTTGCAACACTAAAATACATTTACTGCCAAAGGCTGTAATTAAACCTTGTCAACCTTTTCACTACAATAATGTCAATTCTTTGTGGAATTACATTGCATGTCTGTGTCCCCCAGCGCATATAACCACTCTTTTAAAATCCCACTGAGCTCTTACAATGCCCGGTATACTTCACCCATTATTAACAGCATTTCATCATTTTAACATGAGTTTTCCTCATTGTGTAACTGAGTAAAGTACCATCTGTCCTCATAACAGAAGGGATCATACTGATTGAGAAAGCAACTTAAATGACTGCTGACATCTTCAAAGAAAACTGGAAGATCCCCGCTTAAACTGCAAGCACGATGAATACAGAAGAAGATGAAACACATGGATTGTGTTATGGTCCACAAATTGGATTATTCTGTTTTGTCAGTTTAAGTCTTTTGTGTGTCACTTCCTTATTTCCTTATTCACCCTTTATTTTGAAAGCCTCTGTCCTGTCAAACTCCCCTTTTAAGAGATCTCTTACACCTGAGTATCGCTGTCTCCCCCTCCTTCTGAATATGAGATGTGTTCTCCCTCCATTGAGGGGCGTATCGTCTATATTCTGGTGTGTATGTATGTTGCTCATGTTTAAGTGTCTTTTTACTAGAGAGTTTAGCCAAGTGATTTTGATTTGTCTGATTGTTCCTGTGTACCAAATCCTCAGACTGAATTTAAGGACATTGAACTTTTCGTCTGTGCTGAGTCTGTGTGCCTGTCAGTGAGCTTGACAGATTAATGCATTAAGTTGAAGGACAGCCAATGTGAATACAGAAACATATCTGTTTTGGAAAAAACAACATTTTATATATATTAATCTTCTATTCTTTACAACACAAAATACTTTACTCACAGTGAGCTCTTATCTGGTTACTCAGGATGCAGGTGACTTCTGGGCCACCTGCATTAAGTCCTAATCCCCTCATAAGAATTTCAGCAATTTTAAACTCAAATTTATATGAATTTTGTTCAATACAGTAGAATTTTGAATGTGACTTATTTTCTGTAGTGACCTCCAACTATCTTCTGCATTGAGGAGTAAAATTTGTTCCAACTGGAGGTGAAGATTTTAATGAATGTGCCCGATTACACTGATTTTCACTTTTGGATGATTCATATTTTCCAGTTTCCCTGCACTGGCTATTATAAGAAAAAATCTATGTGATTCTGACAAAGTAAAACGCCATTTCCTTTGTGTGCACAGGAAAAGCCCATGACAAAACGACAGGTGCAACAGTATTGGCAAACAGATTACTATAATTTCATTTTATCCATAATTATAAATAAATGCAGTTTCTTTCAGCTTTTTAGTTAGTATCCCTTAAGTCTAAAACCATTGAGAGCAGTTTCTGAATTGAACAAGTGAAATGTACAATTTAAAGGAACAATGCGTTCACACGGCAGCATAGTGGTTAGCACTGTGGCCCCACAACAAGAAGGTCGCAGGTTTGGTTCCTGGGTCTGGGACCTTTCTGTGCAGCATTTGCATGTTCTCCCCATGCCTGCGTGAGTGTGAGTGTGAGTGGTTGTTTGTCTCTGTCTGTCTCTGTGTGTTGGCCCTGTGATGGACTGGTGACGTGTCCAGGGTGACCCCGCCCTCACCCAATGTGAGCTGGAATTGGCTCCAGCACCCCCTGTGACCCAGAAATGGATAAGCGGTAAAAAATGAATTTATGAATATCTAAATTGGCAATTCTATCAAAAACAAAAAAAATCAGTGACAACAGTGTCCTATAGTGTCTTTAAGCTAACGGGAGACACAGGAACTTCAGTTTTGAGAAGCTGTAGCACGTTCAGAGCTATACCATTAGTTCCAAAAAAAAAAAAGCTCACTCTGCAGCAACTCACGTGAACTGCACTTGCATTTGCCCGCTTTCTGTTGCCAGTTTAGTGCAAAAACGACATATCGAGCTTATATAAGCCAAAGAAGCTTATTCGAACACAGATCTTGCTTTATAGCTATTACTCTGCCTATGCTTATTTGCAAAGTTAGGATAAGTTATGGATAACATATAACACAACATGGCACTGTTTTGTGGACATATCCACTCCGTATAGGCGGAGCAGTCACAGCCATCTCCTGAATTCTGTGCTCGTTGCTTTTTATACAGAACACAGGCACCCCGAACTGTGAGAGTTGGTGTTTGTGGTCTATATTATCCTCCCACTACAAGTGAGGAGAATTCAAATTAGACTGTGACTTTAACTGGTAAATGTTAATGACTGAGCAGTCGCCACAAGCGATGTATGGCTTTAGGTGTCAGATATTAGAGAAAGTGAGAACATCAATAATCCATTGCCCCATGAGTTCAAATTTACAGTTCATATCCTCACTGAGAATATCAGAAAGCCATAAATGAGGGTGTACACAACAAGGTCACCAGAATGACACTAGCAAGCTCTAATACCCAAAGAGAGTGACGTCTGCTCCATACCGTATTACCATAATTCAAATCATCACAATGCAATTACATTCTGATATCCCTGTCATTAAAATGTGTCCAGCTTTCATCTTTATGGCAAAGGCAGGTGATGACAACTCCCTGCTGTGCCCCATAATGAGATTTGATCTTTAGAAATTGTCGCATGTTTCAAAAAAGCCCAGTGTGTTGCAGTATGAGGACGAATGTTTGGCTCTTGTGCAGCAAAAGCCGTCTTCTCAGCAGGTCAGGGACAGAAAGATCGGCGGCTTCAAAAGTGACACACGTGGAACATCAGAACTAAGAATCTTGTACTATATAAATATAAGTGTATTACTCACAATTAGTTGCAACAAAAGCTTTGTCATTACATCTTGATTTTTGTCCTGTTCTGTTATGAATAGGTGTGCGTGTGCGGGTGTGTGTGTGTGTGTGTGTTTGCACATCAGCTGCTCTCATTTCAAGCCTCTGCTGAAACATCTGCTGCACAGTAATTGCTGTGTATATCACATTCACTTTGGTTTGTATTTGCATATATCGCTATATGAAGCAAAAGTGAGGGATAAAGTAAAAGCTACATTTTTGGTATCCCCGCTTAATCAAACTTGAGAGCATGGATTCTGTACATAATCTGTATTCTTACTACAGCAGTAAACACATTTGTTTACATTTCCTTCTGAGATGCTATGAAGTGTTGTCTTGGGACATTGGGTGATTTACGTGTTTAGCCATCACATCTGTGTCTTATGCAGACCATTTGGTCAGCACATAGAGTGTGTTTCTCATAGAATTACTGGCAAAATCCCGAAGATTATCCTCCATATCCTCATACCACAGCAGCTTCAAGACTTTTTTTTTTTTTACAGAGCCTGGTGAAAGATAAATCATCCTTCACATAACATTGTCATGAATATCATCTCATTGTATCACATTCAAAATTTTGAATCGATACATATATATATATATATATTTGGGTTCATTTCTCCTCCTAAGACTGAACTGATTAAATGTTGGCAGTTAAAGGTCAATGTCACGGTGAGCCTCACAAATTACAGTTCTGAATTTGGGACCCAATAAGTGAATCCTTTCAAATTGGGCACAAACACTGAAGGGCATTACGGGATGAAATGATGAGTTTGTTTAGTAGTGTGTCCTTTTGACCACACAAAGCACATTTACCCATTACTTGACACAGCAATTACAACAAAATTTCATGAATATAGTGAATATTTTATAGGTTTATGGATTCGGAAACTAAAGAGCTGGGATTTTACTAGGTTTCCCTTATCTAATTAAGTCTGTGTGTGTGTGTGTGTGTGTGTGTGTGTGTGTGTGTAAGTGTGTGTAATGGTTGCTAATAGATATACAACTAAAAGGCAAATTGTAGTGACCCAACACTCTCTATGTCACTGTTGTTGTCACTTAGTTTGCATCTCTATTTTATCCTGCTGTGTCTCTCTGTGTGTTCTCCCTGACCAAACACACTCACACTAGCCTTCACAGGAGAATTTCCTACCTGGTGCGCTTGTTTTTCACTCCCGCAGGGATTGCTGTCAGTGCTTGAAATAATAGCACGTGAAAGAGGAAACGCGGGGATTGGAAGCTGCTGGCTAAAGTGAGCCCACCTGGTTAGGAGAGTCTCAGCTGACTGGTAGGTTCACTGAATGATGGACTCTGTGAGTTTAGTGACTCAGTAGTTAAATGACGATGGAGTGGCTTTATTTTCCCTATAATAGCATGTTCATCAGCTATAAGGGGTCATTTCACACAAAGAAATCCATCAATTATCTTTTCCATCAGCTGTGTGAACCTTATAATTACAATTTTAAGTTAAAGTGGCCAAAAAATAACAGGCTGAAAAACATTGTAAAAACACAATTATAAAACTCTGAATTTAAAAGATGAATAATGCAAAATTAATATTGAAAATTGTAAAATACTTTGTTAATGTCTTTTTTTTTTTTTTTATTCTCAAGTAAATGGCTTACATTTTAGTTGAAATTGACTAAAAACCTTGACACACTGACTCCCTCACACACCATTCACAAACTCACAGGCACCCACCCACACACAGACACACACGCACACACACTCTGACAGCAGGGCAGGCCATCTGCAGGCAGTAAATTGTATGGTTAGCGGATAATGCAATTGAGGACAGAGAAAGCCATGAGAAGACAGGGACAGGGGGCAAGAAGAGTATTGAGAATCACACACTTTGACAAACCTCCTCAGGAGAAGTCTGTTGCTCATCTGTGTCCTCAGCGTTTTGTCACTATTCTCTATAACCACTCAAACTGTACCAGCCTCCTGAACTAGGAGCACACACAGCAAGAAACACAAGCACAACACTTGTTGACTGATTTGTTGTATAGCCAACTAAATACTAATAATACTGATTGTATGATATATTTGATAATGGAAGATAATATCCAGAAACAACAATGAAGTCACAGTCACAGTGTAAAATCCTGTTTGCATTCTTGTCTGTCTTTTGTCTCATCAAAAGCCTAAAACCCATTTATAAATGTTTTTTCTGTAAGTACAAATGTAAACAGCCTGTTTAGAATTTTTTTAAAGGGGTTGTCAAACCCTCCCCCGTACAGGCAATTTATGAACATCCGAGTTCGAAATGTGTGATTTGTGTAATATGGTGCATGTGTTGTGTTGCAAGAGAGTATCTGTTGTTGGATGTCTATCTATATTTCTTTTTGCGAGGCTGCTGAGTGGTCTCTCAAATAAATCACCTTAATAAGACAATATAAGTATTACTTATCTTACCTTTACACTGTAGAGTCTGGAAAGGTCCCATCAGCAGCAGCAACAAGTGTGAAATGGAAGAGGCTTGGAGCCACCAGTGCTCCTATTGTTAACTGTAAGTCTGTACAACAAGATGGACAAGCTAGCAGCCATATTGGAAATGCTGAGGAAATTCTGTGAGTAGTGTTTCACAGAGACGCGGCTACATGAGGATACTCTGGATCCTATCGGTATTGTCTATAACTTTCAGCCCAGATTGAACTGTTGTGAAGCTGCGTTCTCACCTTTTCCCAGGAAGTTCTCTCGTGGTATCTTGGGTGTTGACACCTAACCCCCCTCAACCATTCAACTGGACAAGACTGGTCATTTTGATATACAGTGATATTGGATATATTAACTCAGTATTTATGATGAGTTTCCTCTTTCTCTCAGTTTTAGGTGACAAGTTAATGATCCACAAACCATCAGTGTGGATAAGTATCCCACTGAAAGCTAAAGATTCACAAAGCATACACACCCATACATATATGTGTCATTTGTTTTATAGATAACACACTCGCAGAACACAGTGAGTGTTTTATAATGATAAGGGTGATGAATGAACACATCGCCACACCTATTACAAGTGGCATATCAAGGCATGCATACAGTAAGCACACACAAACTGAGCACACTGTGACGTGTCCATTTATCAGCCACCTAATTATCAAACACATTTATTGTGCGTACGTGTATAAAAAAAACAAAAACAAAAACAACATACTGTATTACCGCAGCAGCCAATGGGCTTTCTTTAATGACAGAAAGGAATGATGGAGTGGAGAAAGGCAAAGGCAAGGTTGGTGACATGCTCGTGAATCAGCTTCACATCTTGCTCAGACTGCTGCCATAAGATGGATTTAAAATGCAAGTCTGCACTAGGACTAGGTGGAGAGTACAGTACATACACATGCAATACATACTTTTGATTGCAGTAAGAGTTTATATTGTATACACTGCAGGAAACTCTGGTTATGAAAATAAGAAATCAATCTCCTTATCTGTCAGGGGTGTCCATACTAGGGTACATATGGCCTCAGGCACTTTTATTTGTTGTTGTAAATTAAATATTGATTTATCTGAAGTGAGGCAGAAATAGAAAAAGTGACGGACTAATTCCCAAATCTATTATTTGATTGTCATGTGTATATCTTATAGTGCAATGGTACAACTGAATTAAAGTTTCAGTACAACTGGCCAAATTACATTTCTGGAGCCACAATGAAATGAAGATGACATTTTCTCAACTATATGAGTTCAGCATTATTGGAAAAATGTTTATTTGTCTTTGATACGAACAGAAATATAAAGGTTGTGGCTTTACGCGAAGTTCCTCATTGT
This sequence comes from Remorina albescens, assembly GCA_034769265.1. NCBI lineage: Eukaryota > Metazoa > Chordata > Actinopteri > Carangiformes > Echeneidae > Remorina > Remorina albescens. Next base: position 16,298,229 of record CM068488.1, on the reverse strand, counting down.
AACTATTAACCCCCTTTTTTTTCAGCAGTCAGAAAGACGGTAGATGTAGGTTTTTGTTGGCTCCGAGTAGCAATGATGCAAAGATTAAGTATTGTATATATTAGACAAGCCAACTGGCCAGTTTTGAGAGCAGTCAATCTGCATTTTGCGATTGATCTAAATAAAGCTTTCAATTCCTCAACTGATAATCTGAAAATGTATCATGTTCCTTCTTGTCTTGTTACATGCACAATCAAATCTGTTCAAATATAAACCAGAAAACTAATACCAAAAGTTGCTTAATAAATAAATAAAGAAACTACATTTTTAGTTGGATTGCATGTAGTGGCTTGCAGGCAGAAATGAGCTGATCAGGTTGGTTGTTCTATGATAGTAACAGATGATAAAATACATAAATTTGTGTTTGCAGGGGACTTCTTGTTGAATGATAGGATGAAATTAATTTCATTAGATAAATTATGATCTAATTACACATTTTTCATTACCATCCCAGAACTCTACAGGTAAATAATATAGCAGCAGCGTTTATTAATTATTCTGTCTGCAGCCTCATTGCTTCTCTGATCTATCAGACTCAACCTTATTTTTCATTTCATACAGGCAGAAAAAACATTTTCAGTAAAATTTTTGAACAAGGTCTAACCAGTGCTTTAATAACCATATGAAGACCCCAAGATGGATGGGATAACCTCTGTAATCACAGATTAAACTTTTTTCACCATATGGTTCTCTATGTTTGTGGTAAGAGAACAAGCATGTAGGCAATTTCTAACAGTGCTGTAGCATAAATGAGTTCTTGGGATAGCTTGGGCTCCTGTTGATGCAAATGGAGTCAAGTAAGAGTGTATATATACTTAGACTATACACACATGAAAGGATTTATATATGTGCTGTAAGACCAAGTGTGTTCTGGTTGCTGTGAGTGTGGTATCATCTTGTGAACATCAGGAGAACCCTAGCATTTATTTCTTTTATATTTTATTTTATTTTATTTTTGATCGATTCAGTATTATTAGATACAGACTTATACTTCTAGTTAGGTGAACTGGGTTAGTCAAATCCATGGAGACACTTATGAGACTTAATTTGTCGAATTTGATATTGCCTTGATGTCAGTCGCACAAAAGGTCTTGATCAATCTAACCAAAGTAAACATCTTGAATTCTAAGGGGTACCTTTGAGGTCACATTACAGCTGCTTGTATTAAAAGGCTGATAAGTGCGGTGATGCTCAGAACTGTAATTGAGACTTCAAGATTCAATCTTAAGCATTAGGAAAAGTATGGCCCAAACCTATATCCTTAATTTAGAACTTATTGATAACTTATTGATTTTAATAAGGCGACCAGGCAGGGTGCATTCCTCCAGGTACTGGAGTACCTGGAGGAAACCCACGCAAGCACGGGGAGAACATGCAAACTCCACACAGAAATGCTCCAGGCATGGGAACCGAACCTGCGACCTTCTTGTTGTGGGACAACAGTGCTAACCACTATGCGCGTGCATGCGGGCGTGCAGTCAGGGTGGACTCCTCCAAATGCTAAGATGTCCCTTCTGACTTTAGGCATACTTTAGAGAATCTGCTTATACTGAGGCTGTCACACACTCTTAACACACACACACACACACACACACACACACTCGGGGGGGGGGGGGGACTCACTAAATGAGAGTGATTTATCCTTGGCCTGTTTCACTCACCAACACTAACTCACACTCTCACACACACAGACACAAATTTACTAACTGTGGTCCACTGATCCCCATGTTGACTGCAACAACACACACAAACACAAACAGACAGGCACGGACGTACAAAAACCATTAAGCTGTGTCTTCTGGTCCCGCTGGTGTTTTGCTGTGCTGAATACATATCTGTGCTTGTTTACAGAGGGATCAATGACGGGTTTAGCGCTAACGCAAAGGAGCGTGCAGGGAGGAAGACTAAAATGGAAAGACAAGGAGAGATTGAAAAGACGAAAGTTTAACTCCCGGCAGGGCCAACAGAGGGAAAAAAACAAGAAAGAAAGTGTTCTTTAGCTCCCTCTGTCTGTCCTCTCCTTCTGTGTCTTCCCACATTTCTTAATCCTCTTGACCTTTTCCATTCCTTGTATTATTATTTTTTTTTTTACGTTTATCTTCTTATTCTCCCTTTTCTGTCTGTTTATCTTAATTTTCTCTCTGTCACCCTGCTGAGTGCTCATACTGTTTGGGTTGTTCCGTTAATTGAAAGTAATTTTGTCAACCAAACAAATCCATTGCCAAATACATGTGATGATTTATGATCATTAGTTGATAGGACAACTCATCAAAGTTTGCGGTTTGTAGTTGGATTGCAGCATGCCTATTTTCTTCTTTTTGTTCTGTACTATAATAATATGTGAGATCAGGTTTTGCTGTGCTGTCTTTGATCTGTTAATAATATTTTGAAGATTTTAACCTTCCCAGTCACTACTTCAGCAGTCGCCACAGAGTTTTTCAGAAACTGTAGCTATAAGAAACTTAAATCTAGGGCAACTGGGTTGAATTATGGATTCTTGAAGACATTTCACATCATCTAAGAGGCTATCATTCTGGAGAAGCCATATCTTGTTGTTTGAAGTGCAAGGGATTTTGCAGTGGGAAAGTACATTTCCCCCCTTTTTCTGAATGACATCAAGTTTCAAACTCTAAAAAAAAAAAAAAAATTTCTCTCGTTCTTTGTGCCATGCCCATCACTGCTCCTTGCACTAGTTTGACATCCGCAGATATTTCAGTGACTTCCTTCTTGACATATATATTCAATGCCAAAGTGCAGAACAAAGAGCTATAGGAACAGCTTTGAACCAGCAGCCATTACTGAGTGGAACAAGCTGTAATATTACTATCTTAATGTGTATATGTTTACATATATGTGCATATACACTGATCAGGCATAACATTATGATCACAGACAGGTGAAGTGAATGATTCTGGTTATATCTTCATTTTGGCGCCTGTTAGTGGTTGAGATATGTTAGGCAGCAGGCGAACATTTTTACCTCAAAGTTGATGTGTTAGAAGAAGGAAAAATGGGCAGGCTTAAGGATTTAAGCGAGTTTGACAAGGGCCAAATTGTGATGGTTAGACGATTGGGTCACCTCCGAAATTGTAGCTCTTGTGGGGTGTTTGTGGTCTCCAGTGGTCAGTATATATCAAAAGTGGTCCAAAAAAGGAACAGTGCTGAACCAGCAAAAGCCTCACGGACGGCCAAGGCTCCCTGATGCATGTTTGGTCAGATCTAACAAACCAGCTACTGTGGCTCAAATTGCTGAAGAAGTAAATCCTGGTTCTGAGAGAAAGATCTCGGAATACACAGTGCATCACAGTTTTTTGCGTATGGAGCCGCATAGATGCAGAGCAGTCAGGGCACCCATGCTGACCCCTTTGTGCCAACAATGAGCAAGCAGGTACAGAATTGAACCAAGGACCAGTGGAAGAAGGTGGCCCGGTCTGATGAATCATGTTCTCTTTTACTTCAGGTGGATGGTCGAGTGTAGGTATCGCTTACCTGGGGGACACATGTTCTGTTAGGACACCTCGGGTCCTGGCATGCTTGTGGATGTTACTTTGACAGGTACCACCTACATAAGCATTTTTGCATACCGTGTACACCCTTTCATGGAATCGGTACTCCCTGATGGCTGTGGCCTCTTTCAGCCTCCAAATTCCTGAGATCTCAATCCAACCAAGCATCTGTGGGATGTGTTTGGACAAACAAGTCTGATTCATGGAGGCCCCACCTCACAACATACTGGACTTAAAGGATCTGCTGCTTACATCTTGGTACCAGATACCACAGCACACCTTCAGGGGTCTAGTGGAGTCCATGCTTCGATGGGTCAGGGCTGTTTTGGCAGCAAAAGGGGGACCAACACAATATTAGGCAGGTGATCATAATGTTATACTGGTGTATTACCACTAAAGGGGTCTCATCACAGCCATGTGAACAGCTATAGCAAAAGTGTAATTGTCAAGCTGTTATTTTAATTCATACATTATTTGCATGCACAGACGTGGAGACTCAACTTTCACGTTTGAATATTACTTCCACAGTCTTTTTTTACCTAAAACATTAGGATGCAAAACGCAATATTTTTAAGATTTGAGACAGATAATTGTTGAAGCTCCTTTCAGGAATACCTCAGTATGTAGCTAATGTGCTTTGCAGGTGAGAGAGAGAGAGAGCAAGAAATGAGGTTGCAACATAGCAATATAATGTGTGTTCCTCTATCTCCTCAGTGTTTCCTTTCCAGACTGTGAGCCATGAAAGATTAACAATACTGAGGCCGGAAAATGCAGGATTCTACTAGCGTATCAATATCTGTCCTTATACTCAGGTATGTATTGTTGTCATGCCAAACAGCAGAATCACGCACACTGAGATGCTGGTTCTAGGGATCATTGGTGGTTTGGCTGTGGCTGCACTCCCATTCAGTATATATATTTTTCTTAGTCAGGGGAATTGGTGGGGCTACCTGTTTTCGAGAAGCCTTCGACATCCAGCCCTTCACCCTGGGAGATGCAATGGACAAACTTAGCCTTCTAATAAGACCTGGCCAGTTAAACTGGAGGTCGGAGCTTTGGTGCCTTGCTTCTTGTGTCAACCTGACAGTAGTTGTTCAGGAATTGTGAACTGTTTGTCTATGTATGCATCCCATTAGACCAGATGCCAACAGGACACATGCTAATCAGTCACATGGCATATGCACCAGCACATATCCCGCTCATACAGTTACCTGTCCTCACACAGGCAGAGTTAAATGAACTGCAAAGTTTTCCAATTGAAATATTTACTTAAGGGTATTTATCAATATTTAGAAATTTTAATTAGGGAGCACATTTTTCAAAGGAGTGTAATTATAGACTCAGTATTTTGTCATGTACCTAAACCGCAGCACCAGCGCCCCAACTGCTTTTTCTTCCTGAGAGTGAAAGCACTGCATGATTATGTGGCTGTTTTGCATGTCGTTTGGCTGTGGAGATGAAAGGATAATAGGCTGAATTAAATTTTTGACAAAATGGTGCCAATGGATATTTGAAAAGACAGAAAAAAGAAAATATGTGTCCCGCTCCAGTAAACATCTGACAAAGCTGACAAGGTGAGATGTTGCTCAGTGATATGCAAACAGAGCTCACACTCACAGCCAGCAGTGCGGACTTTTACTTTGAATAGTCCAGGTAAGTTAGTTTAACTGAGCAGTGTGGAAAATAATTTGAAAAAGAAGGAGCTTATTTCAAGAGCTTTGTGTGATATTGATGATTTTTTTGGCCTGATCTTGATCCTAGTGCCATTAGTGATGTGTGTGCTCTTCAAAGATAACTTGGATAAAATACGCAGTAAACACTAAGGATGCAAAATACACAATAAAAAAAATATAAATGTAAGGAACATTTGACCTGGAAAAAAAAAAAAAGCAAGAACAAACTGATGAATTAATGACAAATTGTATCCCTAAATTAAACAATGTGATTAATATTAGCCTGGAAAAAGCTAAAAATTAACTGAAACCTTTATTCTTCTCAGATGCCCCTGATAAATGTAGAGCTTTCCCTCCCAGGTTGTAATATTATACAAACATGAGGCTATTTCTTTGTGATTAACAGCGAGCAGTTTTCGAACATTCATATTCTTCATTTTGATATTTTGAACGCACTCATGCAGTTCTGAATAAAATCTCATCACACCGTTATAGCAGGTTGGAAATGATTAACAGTTTGACACAGTTGATATCCCATGTTTTTGTAATTGGAATGAAAATTTGTTTATCGCTGGTGTTTGTGCATGTGTTGTGTGTGTTGACATTCTTTGTCAGTGTGTGATATGTTTAGTTCCCAATGGTTCAGTTTTCTGTTGTGGTTTTAAATTTCCATTTTCTCTTAATGACTCTGTCTCTTGGTTTAACCCCGATTTCTATCATATTTTCTATCACATCATATTTTATTACTTCCCTGAATTAATGGATTTTTTTGAGCCATTTTATTTTATTTATTTTACAGACAGGAAATAGGTGAGAGTGGGGGATTGATGACCAGGTAATAGTTGGTCTGATTGGGAGTTGAGCCAGCAATCCCCCCTGCTCGGGGTCAGTGTGCCCGTATGCTACACACTTTGACCACTCAGTCACCAGAGGTCCCCATGCACACCACAGTCACACACAGCGCTGTTCTTTATTGTCTCTTTTTGTGGGGTTCGTCCCGGTCCACCCACTGGTCCACCACACTGTACCCGCTTTATCATTACAGCTCATTTAGCAGCAACACAAACACAGATAACAACATGTAAAGCATGACTGTCATTAAAAGTAACTTAACTTAAAAAATGGCACCATTAAAAAACAATACAGTGAATTCCATTTTTTTTTTTTCACAAAGATCGTAAATAAAAACCAGGTGTTTCATGTCATTATGTGTCAAGTAAATGCGCAGAGTGCCATATTTAATGCTCGAGAGATTTGAGACATTCATTTTAAAATCTTCACAATACTTCAGTTTAATGAGAAAGCTGTCCCCACAAGCTGCCTACAGTAAAACTCAGTTGTAAACTGATTAGGCCACGACCGACAGTGACTCACCGCAAGTTTAATTTTCATTGTATTTATTCTGATAATGCACCATTTTATGAGACTGCTCTTACTTCCTGGGCATGCTAAGTGGCAATCACATCATTTGTGGGGTATTTATGAGGCATGGCACAGTGGTGCCGCTCAGCTTATAAAGGGACATCTAGTTTGTCACATCAACAGTCCATCAGGTTTCCTTGGAAAACTCGACTTTTAACATGGACACTTTTAGCCCCAAGGTGAAATTAAAATGTTAATCAGAGGCACGGCGGACATGTAAAAATTTATGGGATAAACGATAAGCATTATTTTTTTTGGCTGCATTAAAGCCTCAGCATTTAAATAATCTGTTTGGCAAAGCAGAGGGTTAAATATGAAAGATTATAAAAAGATTCAGGTTGTTAAGTTTGTTGCATCTCCAGCAATCTGGATCCCATTACAGTTTATAGCAAATTGTGCTAGGGGGGCAAATTAAAGCAGTATTACCCTAAACACAACAGGGAAAGGGGAAAAAAACAGTCCACTATTCTTGATGGTTCACACACACACACACACACACACACACAAAAGTCAGCTCAAAGCTGCTCTCTTCTCTGCCCTCTGTGAGACTGAAGGGCTTGGCCTTTTGAAACAAAAGATTTTTGAAGTTTAAAGGAACTTCCGAAGAATCAATAAGAACACAAATCGAATAAAAAGGGGGGGGGGGGGATCACCCTGCAGTTAGTTTTGGTCCATCATGCTTTTAAATCCACATTTCACACTGTAAGCAGTTTGAACCGCTTACATAAAAACTGCACAGAAGGGCTTTAACCTGGAGTACAATAGAAGTCGGTCAATATCTAAATGTCCAGTTTTTCTTTTTTTTTTTGAGGTAAAAACATGAAATGATGGAGCGGCACATAGCGTCTCTGCCTTCATTACTTACACAAAACACTTGAATGCCCTTAATTTAACTGTACCAGCGGGGTAATTCCACCATGCACTGTAGTTCTCTGCTTGTATCCTTACTCCTGTACGGAAATGGGAGGAATTTCCAGGCTAGCCATCACTGCAGTGCTGTACAGTACCTTGGCTGGACGGCAGGGTCCCCAGAGGGATGTATCCTGTCTGGTATGATGAAACCCATGTTAGGATTTTGAGCGTCATGTCTGGAGGAAATCGGACAGACATCCAACTGTTGTGATTGTGACGGAATTGGGATCACTGATGTTTCTTCACCTGAGGGTGTGAAATGTATATGCTGAGAGGTGAAATAATAATAGTACACACATGAATGATCATTTTAATGAAGCCACAAAAGAATACAATGTCAAACACGTCTCTCTGACACAGACGCGAACAATTGTGATGTATAATGATACAGAACAAAGTGGTCAGCTATTCAGAGTCATCAATTACTTCCTGTTTCCCCACTCTGCACTCAGTCCCAGCCTCCCCGAGGATGGGATGACTTGGTCCAGACTGGTGGGTGAAAAGGTCGCCTTCATTAATGTGATCCACTGTCAATACCCAGGCTCTGAAGAAATTCCACTGTGGCTAATCACACATCAGAATGCAGTATGGGGGAGGAGGGGGGGGTTTAAACAAAATGAGTATGACAACGTGTATGTCTGCAGAGGCGCATTGATGGCTGATAAAACATTTGGATCAGTTTTCTCCGTGCTTTGTTCCAGTAATTCTTAATGAAGCATTTTCATAACTGCCTCAGACATGGATGTTATCCTGAGTAAGTTTAATCAAACTGCTCCTCAAGTGTGAAATTGAGGCATAACTTTATCTTGAAAGAACACTGGGAACAAAGTACGGAAATTTCACACAACTCATTTACACAGTTTGGATTTCAACACAGATTGTAAAGTATTTATCTGCAGATGTGCCACAGTGATGTTTTGCATCCCAACATACCTTTTAAAGGAGAGGCAGACATCCGCTCAATGACCCGAGTAGCTCAATCAAATCATGACTGCTACATGTAATATATGTCATGGCATCAGCATCATTTTAAAAAGTATGGCTGTTGATGCTCTGTTACTTTTGTTTGTCTGGCTACAAACATTCGTCAACATCAGACCGATATTCTCCTTTGCCTTGTAGTCATAGTTGAAAAGAAGACTCACATTGCCATACCTGTGTCATCCTTGGGGGGGGGTTCAGCTTTCTGTGGGGGATGTAAGAACATCAGGCAACATGGGCTTGCCTGTGGCAGGATTGAGACCGGCCACCTCTGCAGAGATGAAGGGAGAGCTAATGTCACTTCCATCCTGCAAACATACAGCAAATTAAAAATGTTCTATCGTCTGACTTTTTCCATCTGACAGTTTTTGACACTAACTACTTACAAAGTTAATCTTCATTGAAAGAGACCATTGCTCTGAGTTTGCACTCCTTTGTCACATTGGAAAACTGAAAAACATGAATGACAAAAGGCAAAAAGTACCACAATCGATTGGACCAAACTTGGTGGAGGGATGGGACATGGACCGGGTGGGGATATAGCCAGTTTTAGTGTTGATATGTTTCAAAGGGTGGATCCTGGATTTAAAAAGCATTGTATGGCCTTGGTGGAGTTATGCTGCCTACTGAGTGTGTGTGAAGTTCAATTTATAATTTAATTTAATTAATTACATTTATTATTTATTGGGTATCTAAAAATTTTTTCTTCTGTTATAACATCAATTTAAGCTTGAATGGACTACTGTGGATGTGATGACATAATTCACACAAGTTTCGGGAACTGTATCTATTTAACTGAGAAGCAATATTATCAGTATTGAGTAGCAAGATATATTCATTTGGTGATTTGGCTAATTTCAGACAACTGTACAGCACTTTGCTTTATTTTGAGAAAAACTACACATTTGCCCACTCTTACACAAAACACCAGTAGCCGACGGGAGTCGAGCTATCGAGTTACACAGCAGAAATTTTCTCTTCTACCGAATGATTTAGCTTCATTTCTGCCTTTAACTTCTTTTTGCACCTTTTTAACTTGATTAAAGCAACAGTGATTCAACTAATAAATGTTCAAATAAACCCAATTTTCCTGAGGAACTCTTCTTGAAGCTGTGTCATGTTGTTCAACTTTCATGACAGATCTCATTTATTTTCCAGTAATCAAAACCTCGACAACAAAGTTCAAAATGAGCGCTCAGGGGTTAAACAGGAACTTGCCCTAAATTGACATAAGACAAGGAAATTATTTGCATTCTTAGCAAGCAGGTTATTCACATTGTGAGTGTTTATTTTCTGCTTTGTGGTTGCATGAGAAGGAGCTGTTGGCCCACTTTGCAGCAAATGTCACAGCACTTTTTCTCTTGATTCAGATTCACTCGTTTATTCAAAATGACTCATGCGTATTTTTAGGCCTTTCGCCTCTCCTGAGCTCTGGTGTCCTGTTGTGAACAGTTTGACTTTTATATCCCCTTATTTTGTCATCCTGAAGAATTCACTGGTTGACATGTTGAGTCTTCACATGATCCCATTAGGACGCTGTTTGCTGTCAGCTGACACAATGGCTGCCTCCACTGTAAACTCACACAGCAACGATCATCTTACTATCGTGATTTTTTTTGCCAGCATTTTTTTTTTTTTTTTTTTTTACTCAAAGAATTCATTACGAGATAATGAGCTTCAATTAATATGAAATTGTGAAATTATAAAAATGTAGTTGTTTTAATGAGGAGCTGGAGGAAGTGGATACACTACCTATGTGGAGCAATGTCCCTTGAATGCCTTTTTAATATTTAAAGATAGATCCCGTCAAGTAAATATATTGATTGCTGATCAGGTTTGCCCAAATATGAAGTGATAATTTGCCATGTTTGAAGAGTGGGATTGTATTGTATTATACTTGAGGAGCAGATAATTACAGTTTATTCAAAATATCATGTTCTTTCTGGACAGACAGTTTCTTCAGTTTCTGGACAGCTGAGCAATGTTTCACTGACTTGTGACTGGAACATTTCATTCACGAAGATAATGTTTAACCTGAATTCAGATTGGAGGGTTGGGAGGCTATTGAAAAGTGACGAAACAGGTCAGGGCTAGCGCAAATTTCAGCAGAAGAAAAGGCATGATTGACACAACGTTGCTGTTACTTTTCAGCACTTGAGACAACTGTTGCTGAATAAAGTTTGATGATGTCAAGGAAATAGCTGTTATAGCAATAGAAATGAAAGTATTACATATTTCAATCAACATACCGGCCACTATAATGCATTAGTTCTCTGTGTAATTACCTGGAATCCAATACAGTAAACCTTGACAGCAATATCAGAATGTTGTTGGTTTTATGCTGACTGCCCCAAATCACACTCAAAAACCTTTTAGAAAGGATTTTCTGAATTTTATTCCCGATTATTGTCTTTCCGTCCTTGTCCATGTGAAAAAAAGGAATTATTAAAGCCACTGACATATTGTACATATGGCATCTGATGCTTTCTTCAAGATAAACTTGAAAAACTACTCATCCTTGAATCACTTGCAATCATAAAGAATTACTAATTGATCTGCCGCCCTTTTCAATGGGATGTCATGGTAATGAAGATTGGGAACCATTTGAGCTCAGCAGTCCAATTTGTTCTTAAGGTTGAGTCATATTGTTGTGAAAGGTGGAGACACACCTCCAAGGGAAATTACCTGAGGCAGAAGGTCAAGGAAAGAATGACATGGTGCCAAACAACAGAACAAGAAAATAACAAAGGCACTCAACACATCATTGAAACCAAAGAGGATTTCTGCGTGATGAAATGTAAAATGTTTTCATTTACTTATTAACTCGTAGAGAAAGCACATAATGTATTCAAAAAAAGCAACAAAGACTTATGTGAAATTATTAAAAGCAAGAATTGTTAATTCAAGTATTACAAAGCTTTGTTAAAATAATAGCATGTTCAATGAATGGAGGCAGCACGGTGGAACCTCTTATTTCTACATTTCTTAATGCAGCTTTCCTCAACATACGTGCACTTTCTCCACCCACATGGCCGGAGACTAACTGTACGATGAACCCACTGTTGGAGGAAGCATTCAGTGCACCAACTGTAATACCCTATATTCTTTTTTATTATTATTATTTTATTTTATGATTGTGCATCGTCCCCTCTTAAAAGAGAGCTGCTGAAGTGGTCTACAGCAGGTGTTGGTATTCTCCTGGTGATCTGGCAAATCTTGGGGTTCAATAAAAGCCAGTGTGGTGGAGGGAGTCTGCAATTAGGTGAGTGCATTGAATGAAGGGATGTGTGTTATAGAGGCCCTTGTCTGTCGGCTTTGCGTGTTCCCCATGTACCTGTGTGAGTTTCCTCTGATTGAACACTTTCCTTCTGCAATTTAAAACATGCAGGTTGGGTTAATCACCCCCTTCTACATGGGTATATTCATTCATTCATCCATCTTCTACCGCTTATCCGTTTCCAGGTCATGGGGGGTGCTGGAGCCAATCCCAGCTCACACTGGGTGAGGGCAGGGTACACCCTGGACCGATCACCAGTCCATCACAGGGCCAACACACAGAGACAGACAGAGACCAACAACCACTCACACTCACACTCAGACCTACGGACAATTTAGAATCACCAGTTAACTTAAACATGATGTCTTTGGACGGTGGGAGGAAACCTTAGTACCTGGAGAAAACCCACGCAGACAAAGGGAGAACATGTAAACTCCACTCATAAAGGCCCCAGGCTGGGAACCAAACCAGCGACCTTCTTATTGCTTGGGGGCAACAGCACTACCCACCGTGCTGCCCTACATGAGTATATTCATCTTTAAATATCAGCTTTCTAAGATATTTGTCCTAGCTCCATCCAGCCCAGGTCATCTGCCATTCACGTGGCCAAAATCAGCAGATTTCAAACTTTTTTCCCAATTTCATCATTCATGAACTTTGACTTTATTTCTTAACTCAAAAATTTGTGTCACACAAAGCCTAGAAAAAAAGATGCTGCTATAAAAAAAGAAATGCATTTCTAATATGCATAATGCGTTTTATGGCATATATAAAATTCTTTCATTATACAAGGTGAATGTCTCATCCTGCCATAAAAATTTAAGTTGTTTGAGTCCATCAAATTATACTATATTTTGATGTGACCAGGAATACATCTGGTCAGTATAAAACTGACTAGTACCTCTCATAACCACTTACCTTACACTCAAAATTTACAAATAACTTCCATTTCTTCTAATATTGTAATTTATAAAAGGCCTTTAATAGATAGCCGCTGCTGTAGACCATCATCCAACCCATTCCTACACCCACACACAGGGGATGCAATCAAACACAACAAAAGGTTAGATACTAATTTCAAATGCTAGAATATAGACTGTCTTTCAGTACCATGGATAGTTCCAAGCATGCCAGAACATTTATTTATAATCTTTAGTATTTGATAGAAAAAGACATCCGGCTTTTTTTCTACAATTTACTTTATATGTTCACTTCATGATTCAAAGTGGGCTTAAAGTCTGATGAAAAAGGAGACAGGTCCAGTTGTTCACACATATCACTCAATAATCTTTTCCTGGCTCTGAGTGCTGTCAGAGAAGTGGGAACCAGAGGTTGTGAGCCTCTCAGACTACCGCCCTCTACTGCCTGATATTTCAGGCTTAACCTGACCTGGCTTTGCCAACTCAGTAAATATTTCCTCTTTTTTTGCCACAGAGGCCATTTCAACATGAAAACTCCGTCATTCGTCCTTTCTCTTCATCTAAACTCTTTCTAGCGCTCACACACACATGCGCATGATGAAAACCGAAATACACACACAGAGTAGCCTGCTGCTGTATCAACATGCCCGATGACTAAGACATAACAGAGGTCATGTAGCTCCCACAAAGGATTACTTTAGCTAACCACACAGCTTCCCAAAGAAAATAACAAGATGGATGCTGCGATGAAGTCATTAAACCTAGCGAGAACTCTGGTCACACATGATAACTCATCTATAGGGCCTTCGTTTAATTAAAATAAATGAGTCTTCTCAAATATGCTTGAGAGAAAAACTGCCAAGTCCAAATTTATTGATTAAACTTTATCAAATGTATCTTAAGCAGCAGCATCCATTCGCTGTCTCTTCAGTCTCGTCAGTGTACTATTAGCAGCCCAGTTGGGGTGATGGACGTTAATGTTTGGTGTGTGTCGGAGACCTCTGCCTCTCTCCCTGCATTTTGATAGTCACTACCTTTAATGGGCTAATTAAATTCATATCTATTTGCAATTTGATGGTCTTTTTAAAACAACAATTAATTTAGAGCAACCATACAAACCTTTGCTAGTGCTCTATCTAATCTTTACTGTCAGTGTCACTGGGCTCACGTCACCACACTGGCTCATTGGCATCATCCCTGCTGCGACATCTTTTTCCCTTGTCAACTTTTCAGCTCCACAGATGTTTCTTAGCATGATTTCATCCATGTTTTCTACACACCAATACACAGGATAGAGGTCAGGTCCATATTTCATTATGCTCTGTTGATTGAAAAAGGGATTGGGCACCCTTGTGGCTCACCTGGTAGAACATATATAATAAAGACTTATCCCCCTCGCTCAGTGTTTCACTGTGCACCATCCATGGCCCAGGTGCAAAACATAATGGGCCAGTCAGTCAAGGTACACTCCAATAAATTTTCAACTTTCAGGTTTCTGTTCTTTGCCTCTATTTTGATACCTATCAGCGTATCAGGCGAACTCCCCAGACCCCTGATGGCCAGTCCACTAATGCTACTCTCCCCCGCTGCGTGTTTACGTGTTCCTGTTATCTCCTGCTCAGTAATAACAACTCTTTGCCCCGAACACAGGACGAGAGCTACGAGCAAGCTGTCATTGTCAGCACAGTCCTACACACAGTTAATCACCAACACCTACAACAGAAACACATATAATCACTTACCCATGTAATCACTCACCCACCTGCACTTTGGTAGAACGCATTACGAATATGGAATGTCTGCATCTCTCAGCAGCGAAGCCACTCCAGGGTGAAGAGGAGGGGAAAGGGAGGATGGATGACAGATGCAAATAAGGAGGATGCTAACAGGGAGACGCACAGGCACTGATTACACTTGACGTTTTACTCCACAGAGAGTAACCTGTAATCTGGAGCAACCAATCTAGAAAATCAGTAGAGGAGCCCAAGCTGTAATATCCTTATATACTTCTGTCTGTCAAAATTAATCCACTAGGACAGCAGGTGGTGAGTAATGGGGGTGTGATGGGTGAACATAAGGATGTGTGACTTTCATGTGAAGCTCAGTGAGCCCCCCCTTAAGGCTCAAGTGAACCCCCGACAACTCCTTGTCTACTCGAATGCTATATATTGGAAAACAACCCAATAGCCTCACTTTCATTCTCACTCACTCACTCATCTTCAACCCCTTATCCGTTTCTGGGTCACGGGGGGGTGCTGGAGCCAATCCCAGCTCACACTGGGCGAGGGCGGGGTACACCCTGGACAGGTCACCAGTCCATCACAGGGCCAACACACAGAGACAGACAGAGACCAACAACCACTCACACTCACACTCAGACCTACGGACAATTTAGAGTCACCAATTAACCCAAACATGATGTCTTTGGACGGTGGGAGGAAACCCACGCAGGCACGAGGAGAACAAACTCCACACAGAAAGGCCCCAGGCTGGGAACCGAACCTATGCCCTTCTTATTGTGGGGCAACAGCGCTAACCACTAACTAGTGGAGTATATCATAGTGGTCATTTGTGAGGCAAGCAATTTTTTATTTTATTTATTTTTTATCATTCTGGAGTTTGTTGAATTTTGTTGATGTAAGTCAAGGGAAGCCAAACCTGACACAGCCACCCTTTAACAGCCCTACTGGGACAGAGAGATCCTTACAAAGAATGCAAACTCC
The DNA here is from genome assembly GCA_034769265.1 of Remorina albescens. Classification (NCBI taxonomy): domain Eukaryota; kingdom Metazoa; phylum Chordata; class Actinopteri; order Carangiformes; family Echeneidae; genus Remorina; species Remorina albescens. Next base: position 16,282,776 of record CM068488.1, on the reverse strand, counting down.
AGCTGGTGTATCACAGTCAAAGATACAAATGTCTGTTATAAACTTTGTTCAAAAAAAGAAGGAAGCTGAATTTCAAGTTGTGATCTCTGTCTTTTGTGTTCATTGGAGAGTTTTCACTGTAAAGTGTAGGTGGTGTGAACAGAACAAAGGGGAAGGCATGGGACCGAAGACAGAACGTACATCACCTGAAAATCTTTCCACAGGTTTGATCACAGGGTTGATTTTGATTCAACGGTTGGGCCTGAAATTATACTAAATTAGTCACAGTCGTATTCTTCATGCCATCAAGTAGCTCCAGGGACAAAGACTTCAATCAGCTCACTCTTACTAGAGGAGAATTGCTTTCTGATTTGTTTTCACCAAACCTATAACTAATATCTTCTGTAATGTCTCTTCAGTTAGGTATGAATGCACATTTTACCCGTTAAGGTGAGTTTATCTGTGTGTGAGAGAGATGATGACTCATTTTGAATGTTACAAAGTTCACTGAGGTTAATCCGTTGTCACATTTTATTTCGTTTATGTATGAAACCGAAGCATCTCTTCCAAACGGCCACTCCGATGTCCACTAACTGGTATTAAGGGCAATCACTGCATCCCCTAAAATTGCATGTTTCTTTGGCTCTGAGGTCTCAGAGCTTTCACACAACTCAAAGGACCTTCTGCCCCGAAAGCAATTATACAGTATAAAGTATATGCATATGTCATAAATGTGTTACTGAGTGTTTGATTATCTGAAATTCCTATCCCATCCAAATGTAATTCATCTGGACATGACATTATATTGACTTGATCTCCTTCCGACAGCCCTTTTCATACTCAGCAGCACTTGAGTATTTATTTTCATTTTTTTCTAACACGAAACCAATAAAAATGAAAAAAATAAAAACTGTTTTGTTTTTTTTTCTTTCTTCAACTGATGACCACTTTGCTAGTTTTTGAAATGGTCAAAGTGCAGAATTGAAGCCTCAGGTTCAATCTTTAAAGATACTTTCAAATGATTACATTGAAAAGAGGAGGCTTTTGGTACAGGAATACAAAAGAGATCATTTCAGAGCTAACACATGAACACAGGGTTAGAATTCAGTGTAACTTTATTGTGTTATTCGTTTTAAGTGGGCAAATTTGTTAATCAATCGTTGCTTATAACACCAATGTTATCATAAAATTTGCGGACGACACAACAGTGGTGGGGCTGATCAGCAAGAACAATGAGTCTGCCTACGGGCTGACAGTGTGGTGTAAAGAAACTTCACACTCAACATCAAAAAAACAAAAGAGCTTATAACTGACTTCAGGAAAAAGAAGGATGTACACACACCATGTGAATCAAAGGCAAAGAAGTGGAGACGGTGGCAGGTTTTTAGATTCTTGGGCAACTATGTCACAGAGGACCTCAAATGGACTGTTAACACCAACATGTTAGTGAAAAAGGCACAACAGTGCTTATACTCCCTGAGAACACTCAGGAAGATTGACTTATCACAGCATCTGCTTGTGTCCTACTAGCGCTGCACCACTGAGAGTGTCCTGAACTACGGTATCCTGACTGGGTATGGGAGTAGCTCTGCAGAGAATTGTAAAATCGGCACAGAACATCACTGACTCCCAACTACCAGCCCAGAAGGACATCTTCACCTCTCACTGTCTGCTGAAGTCTTTCAACATTCTCAATGACCCTCTCCACTCTGCCCACCAGCTTTTTGAATTTTTGCCACTGGCCAAAGGATTCAGATCCATAAAAACATGCACCACAAGATTCCTGAACAGTTTTTTACCCCGCAGCCATGACCAGACTGGACAGTGAACTCAACCACCAACCTAAGACCTCAATACCTGCAGTATCTGATTAACTGTTTAAGTGTAGACTTTTATGGAACTATTGATCTCAGCATACATCAGTACTGATGTGTGTGTGATGCACTGCTGTGTGGTCAGTCAATGTATGTTGATATTCTCATTTTATAGGTCCTCATCCTGAGAGTGCACCTTAATTCCATTGTACATTTGTGTAGAATGACAATAAAGTATAATAATAAATAAAGCACTGATATCACATGCTCACTGACACATATCAACATTAATTTAGTGTGACATATCTAACCACCTGATGAATTTATGTAAAATATTAATTCTTCTTTCAGCTTTATTTCGGTCTTCACCAACTCGGGTTAGAAAAAAAGTTTTGCCACGAGACCAGTGACAGTGCAGTTGTGAGTTGCCCTTTTATTTTTTCATGGTGCATTGTTTTGTGATCCTTCTTTAATTCATATGTTTTATATTTCTTACAGCAGCTACTGGTCTGTTATAATGTTTGAATCCAGACAAATGCATTAGAACCTTCTCATAAATGAGTGCATCAAAACTGAGAAAAAAAAAACCATCAGGGTTTATTGTTCAATCAAATCCACATTATATATAAACCATGTAAGCCAGGTTAAAAAAAAATACAACAACAACAACAAAAATCCACATTGATAGGGTTTTTTTTTTTTTAAGAATTTTAGAAGTGAAAGTTTGGCTGCTTGTTTGTTTTTCACCCGAGCTGTGGATGTAATAGGCTGCAGGGCGAGTTGACAATCAACAAGCCACAAGTAATGAATTGCAAGCTGTTGAATGTTGAGAGCTAAAGCATCAGGCCATTCATCACTTTCTTCCTCTTTTTGTCTTCTCTCTCTTACTGGTCGTGAAATCTGTTTATTGTCTTTTTTTTTTTTTTTTTTTTTTACTGAATGGCTGCTGGCCAGGTCTCTTTAGGGAGAAAGCATGCAGTCTGTAATCTCAGAGGGAGTATCTTGGTTAAACAAAACCTTACATGAAGCTATGGGATTAAAAAAAACAAAAACAAAAACAAAAAGGCTCAGACATTAAAAGGGTGCCAGAGATGAAACATAAAATTAAAGGCGGTGAGCGACTAGGAGGGAGAGGATTCGGTGTAGGTCATTGTGTATGTACGTTTGCCTCCCACATATTTCACGAGCAGGAATATGAAGTCAGTCATTGAAATGATAATGCCTCCCTGTCTTCCACCCGAGACTTGCATCTGTCTCTCGCCCTCTAATCCCTTTCTATCTCCTCCCTTGTTGCCCACTCATTCTCCCTCATTTGTTCTGATTGAAATATGTTCACTGATCCTCATTCACCTTTTTTTCTTTTTCTTTGTGTCTAATTATTCTTCCCTCTCATTTCATCCCTGTGCCTTATTGCTACCCCCCCCCCCCCCCACTAACACACACACTGTTTTCCATCCAGGAAATACAAGAGGTCCTTCAAACCCCTGATACATCATCCTTATGTTTAATTCTTCTTGATGAGCCTGTCCGTGCGAGTCCATGTCAGTGTATGCGAAGAGGATAATAATTGCATGTGTGAAGAAGCAGAAGCTTTAATAAAATTTGAATTTAGGAGACAGCAGATAGAATGAATTGAACAAAATATAAGAGAATTAAAATTGTGTTGCATCAACTGCTTTATTGTAGTCGGTAAAGGAACCATATACAAATATACACAAATGCCTGCTGAGTGATATCATTTGCGTACAGTAATCCAGCTAACACTAGCTTTTTGAGATATTCTTATTTTTATGTTCCATGAATAGGGGCTATGTATAAGGGAGAGATGGGACTTGGGCCTTGAGGAGGCCTTGAAGAGTTGTGACATTGTTTCGCAGACAAATATTACTCACATCTAACTCTCTGCTCCAGCTGTCAGCTTCATCTCTCTTTCTTGTCCTCTCTCTCTCGCTGCCTGTTTTGCACACAGCCCACAGTCAGAGCTATTCCTGAAAGGAGCTGCTCTACTCCTGCGACAATATTCTGTCTCAGGTCTCAAACTTATTGCTGCAGCTTTTGCACAGAGATGATCAATCAGTTTGATTGTCATGGCGGATGGTTTTGTTTTCCAAACGTCTGCAGAGCTACATATTGCATGCAACTGATCTCAGAGCAGTAGAAACTGAGTCAAAGACTGTTTTACAAGAACATTTTGGTTATCGCTTCTCATCGGTTATAAGATGATTCTCAATGCGTAATATCCAAAATGGAAACCTTCCACTGGTACTGTCAAGCTCCGGCCTTTGTCAATGAGACTTCATCAACAGCAGTAGAGCAAGTCAAGCTATAGCTATGAAAGATGAGACCCTGCTGCTTCCGCTAGAGGGCAGAAGGATATGACGAATGCAAACGTGAATTTGCTCTTTCATGATACAGAAAGCTGCTCTGAGATCAGATGAAACAAAGGACGTCGCATCCCTCATAATCATTCTAATTACTTTTTGTTTGCTTTCCCTTGACAACGCAGCACAAGATAAACCTAATCAAACCTGACGAGTGGAGCTGTCACATCACATGAAGTTGTCCTGGGAATCAGATCAGGATGATTTTTTTTTTTTTTTTTCACGGACTTGCTGGAAACAATGTTTTATGCTCATGTTTGTGCCATAAACCCAAACGCAGCGATCTCGGTGGGAATGCATCTCCAAATGTCAACCCTCAGGATGACATCCAGGTGAAATCTGGTTCATTTCCATTCCTGGTTAAGCCACAGAATGCCACACATTATCCAAATTTTCTTGCTGCTCCTGCTGCATCCAGCTGCATTATTTTCAGCAGAAGAGTGTTCCCTTTTTTGGTCGCATCTTATGTTTTTGTGTATCATGGAGCCGTCTGTCACTGTTATCATATTTGTTTCACTGCTCATGCAATTTCTTGAGACATATGTTGTTGTTTTTTTCCATCTTGTTTTTGTTGTTGTTGTTGTTTTGGTCATGCTCCAAACCAGCATTGACCTTTGTAAAGGGACTAAATCGCTCAGCCGGTCATAAAGAGCTTTTTAATTACCGAACACTGTCTCCTGGCATTTTAAGCCCACGCTCTGTGTGTCCAACTCTCCCATGATCCTCCCACTCATCCCCTCTCTCACTCTTTTCCTCCTCAGCTGTACCTCTTTACTGTTTCATTTCACTCACTTGGACTCTGGGTTCATCGCTGTCAACTCTCTCGTCATGTTTCTTCCCCTTGCCTTTACTCTTTTCCTCATCTTCCAGGCAAAACTCCACTTCTTGTGTCATCGCGTAAAAATTAATGGCATAACATATGTATTTTTCTCTATGTGTGTGTTATTGTCATTATTCTCATGAGTTTTCCTCCGCACACACACATTGTCTCATTATCATATAGGAACAGTTTGGACAAATAAAAAAACACAGCCAGGCACAGAAAGTTCCACGTGCAGACGAGTGCACACCATCCAAAGACATGTGACTAGTGTGTCACAGCAAGTCACACACCGGCACATCTAAGAACACGCACCCACACAGTCTGACACATCAGCACAAGCAGGAAGTGCAGTAAGCAGCTTGACGAAGTGTGCATACACATCTAAACACAAGCAAATCACACAGCACGCACTGTGAAGCCACGCTAATAAGTGCATCTAAGTATGTCACAACACATAATGTAGAACATGCACTCAGTTGGTAGAGGTGTGAGTGTGTGTTCGACAGAGCCGGGAAATGGAAGTGCATATTGTGAGTGAGGTGTCATTCAAGTTGGATAATGAGTGTGTTACATACAAATACTCACATACAAGTCTGTACATACTAAGGATGCATTGAGAATGGACAATAAGCTGAATGTAGGCTGAGCTCAGAACAAACAATTGGCTGCTGGAGTGAAAATACAGCTGGTGAAAATGCAAGGTCTTATAGAATTGAAATTTTCTTATTGGAACTACTTTGTTTCATTTAATGCTGACAAATTGATGCAGCAAGAGTTAGCCTGATCTGCACAAACACCAGGCAAGTCATCAGCAGCTTTGGGAAGTGGTGAACTCCATGCAATTTACAAAATTTGTAGGCTAATTTTACATTTTGCAGTCGCGTACGGATAAATCAATTTGATCGAATTCATATGATCAAAGTTTTGCCCGTTTTTGCTGGCTACACAAAAATGGGAAGTCATCAGTAGGTCAGTCAAATGATCCACAGAGTGTATTCCTTACAGAAAAATGAAACAACCAATCCACAATGGGAGGAGCTATTTGAATAAATGAACAGAATTTGCCACCAGGGGTTTGAGCTTGCAACACACATTTTCAGAAATTTTATCAGGAGGCTTTTAAATGTTTAGTTGCAGATTTGGCCCAGTCGCAGCAATTGGATGACACACAAGCAAACTGATAACTAATTGTTTTAAATTAATAATTCAGAGAATTCATGTTTCTCTTTTTTTCCAAATAGATCAATGCAGAATATCTTCAATGCAATGAGCAGCGACGCAGTGAGCCTGGAAAACTAATTGAATCCAGGGAAGAGATTGTGTGCAAAAAAATAATAAATAAATAAACAAACAAAAGCAATATTCCCCGGAGACAGTTGAGCTCCACTTTCCACAATACGCCAACGCATCTTGGCACCGGCAGGATATTGCAGCCTTGCTGTGGTGAGATCAACAGCTGACTGGGACCTTGTCTGAGCAAACTTTATGTGACTGTCTGAGCTGAGGGTTTCAGAATCTGGTGGAAAGTAAAGAAAAAAAAGGGGGGGGGGGGAAAGACAACAAAAACAAAAAAAACTAAAAATAATTTAAATTTAATCAGTACTGGATTTTTCCAATCTCAAATTTTATCTGAGTTTATTGTAGTGGCAGAATAACGACACAGAAACATAGACAAATATATTTAGAGCATAAGCGGCTTTGGAACTGATTTTCCATCATTATGGCTCATATGGACGAGCAGAATATGAATATGTGGAGCACGTGGTGAAATGAAAGCTTTATAAGGAAGTCTAAAAAGGTTAAAAGCATTAATAAAATACAGGTAGGACATAAAAGGAGCAAGGAAGGACTTACGACTGTCAATCTGAAACGGGTGTGTTTAAGACCCAATTGCAGCACAGCAGACACACAGGTACAGTTCGTAGTGATTTTAATGTAGTTTTCAGCAAGGCAGGAAATCTCCACACAGGCACAGAGACAGGCAGACTGAAACCAGGAGGGGACAAGCAGAACTCATGGTCGGGGACAAAAGGCTGAGGGGATTACTGGGGTTCGGGCAAGGTTGGTAACAGGAAAGCTGTCCGGGAAGTAGTGCTGGAGAGTCTTGCATGCGAAGAACAATCTGGCAGTGAGTGTGAGGAGAGCAGGAGTCTTATACTGAGCCAGTCTGATTGAAAGCAGGTGAGTGGAGTTGCCTTGATGAGGTGGGTGTGGCTGGCAGTCAGAGTGGAGCAGAGGTGGGGTGAATGGAAAAGTACTGCATGAGGTGAGCAGAATGGCAGAACTGTGACACAATCAATAACATGTAAACACAATTTTGAAAAAAAAAAAAATCACAATTGTTAAAATTTAAAGACACCATATTTCTTGGATGCAAAATTTCACAAAGAAATCATGATTTTAAGGTTCTTGTACCTTGAGCCCAGGGCTAAAAAAAAAAAAGTGTTCTCTCTGAGCACTGAGGCCGTTGTTCACTTTGAAAAAGCATTTCCAGAAGCTTTGTTTTCAGAGGGGACACACGCTGGCTTAGCGTGGATGGAAAGCCTGTAGCAAAAGATTAATTTTCGCATTTCACCAGCTTAGGATAGATGAACTATCTGCGCCCTTTCTCCTCCACTCCTCCCTTCATTCCGAGAACACCCCCTCGAGTATCAATGCTGAATGACGCTTGAGCAGTCGTAGCTTTCTTTGTTTTTGGGGTTTGTGTGAGAAGAGAGAACGAAGGGGAAGAAAGGTAGAGTGAGCCCTGATGTATTGGACACAGGCCCGTGTGGAATCAACAGCTTTTTTTAAACAGCTTGAATGGATAGCTATGAGGGTTGCTAGGTGTCTCTGTGAGTGTGTTTGTGTATATGTGTGTGTGTGGGGGGGAGTGTGTGAGAGCACTAAGGGTCTGTCAGGAGAATTGCAGGCATCTGAAAATGATCTTCTCTCGCCTCCCAGACAACAACTTGGATGCACACAAACGCATCAGAACATACACAATCGCACTGACGCACAAGGTCCTGTGTGATCCGCAAACGCACGTACGCACCACTCCGTTCCCTGAAATGAAATGGGGATATTGATTCATATTCTTCACAATAGCAGAGAGGTTTTAGATTCATTACATAGATTGATGGAGAGATGGGCAGGCTTCTTCTAGAGAGGGAGTCTCTAGCGTTCCATTATTTGAAGGTAAATTCATAAATAGGGTGAAAAAAGGTGAATCTAAATTGTCTCTGAATCTTAATGATTCATGTAGCTGCTTTTGTGACACTTTCCGATGAAAGGAAGCACGGTGAAATATTAAACCTTGGGGCGATCCCGACCCACACTATGTTTTGTAATAAAGATAAATCGAGTGAGTCATGGAAATCCATTCTGATGTGCGTTACACTTCTCCGCCTGTCAGGTTGAGTCTTAAAAATTCTTGGATATTGACACCAAGGCTCATTAAAATAGAGTCAAGCCCAAATGCAAAAAGACAGATAAAAAAAAAAAAAATGTTCTTGTTACAAAACAAAACACATACTGAAAAAACTGTTTTAGTGCATTCTGTGTCTCTAGTCTGATTTGAGGTGATGGATTCCCTCCAAAGAAATCCAGCTTGATGTCTAACCTGATGTGTCACATATTGATACATTTACACCTGACACCAAGATGCTGATTAGTTTCAGTAAAGGGATAAAATTGCTTTGTACAAAGTAAGAACTAGTGCACTGGAAGAACAATCCAGGGCAAATGCTTGGGTCCCCAAATGGATAAAGGGCCACCTGTTGCCCCCCCCTCCACCGTATTGCTACATTTTGTTATGACAGAGATGGCCTATTTCTGGACCCAACAGAGCCTATAGTCTTATTTCACATTTATGGAAAAACTGTGAGGGAAAGGAAATGTGTTTTCTGAACTCTGCCCATGCCAGACATAAGCATAGCTAATAGAATAGCAAAGAAATGGAATAATTTGCTCTAACGGTGCCACCTGTTGAACACCAAAATGGGCTCCGAGATCGCACATATCGAGTACAAATAACATGGCCATCAGTGGAACAGCTGAGCTGAAGTTGGATATAAAACTGTATGATTTCAAAATTCTGACGCTGGAAATGTAGGCTGAAGCCATCTCTGCTTCATTCTCCAAGATTCAAATAGATGGCTTGAAAAAAAGGTGTTGCAATTTTTTTTTTCCCCAAGGAAGGTGAGGTTGACACAGCAGCCGTCTTTCCACAATGCACTCAACCAAAGGTTGAATTTATTCCTAGACCGCGGGGATAAAGTGGGAAACTGTGAATGCCCATAATTGTGTGGCTGTTAAAGTCCATACTCAGAAAGGGCCTTAGTGTAGTAATGGTGAAAAAGCCGGGGATGATAATTTAGTCTGTCCTTTGTATCATTTGTTAGGACACTTCTATCATCTGGTCAGAGCCCCAACATAGACACTGATTCACCGTCAAATTTCAAACCTCGATTTCAACTAATTATTTGAATTCATTGCAAAAATGTTTTCCTTTGGATGTGGAATATGCTTTTTATTAATAGAAGTATATGAATGTGAGCCACAGGCCTCCTCTTCCAGTGATAAAGTGGAGATCAGTTTCCCTGACTTCTTGATCTGCTGTTAGCGATCACAGCACGCAGATGACAGCCTGGTATGCGTCACTAAAACCACTTCTGCTGCTTTTTCCGGACATCAGTATGTTATTGTCTGAGATTTTGTTAAGTAATTTGTATTCATTTTTTCATTCATTCATTCATTCCCCCTCAGCGACAGAACCTGTCTCCAAGTTCACTATTGGGCCCACCTTATCTGGAGCCACACTCTATTTGTTACTTGGCAGCTCCGCTCGCCTCTGAAGGAGGAAGGAACTTTTCCTTTTTCACCTTTATCTGTTAAACTGTTTGATTGAGGGTTAATACTAAAACTGGTGAGATTATGGGGGCACTTTGGACTTTATTTGTGGAAGGCTGTGGAGCCATTATGATATTATACTTCAGCTGCAGAATCAATTAGCCCCTTGGTGCATATTTTATGGGAGAGTCCCTATCAGCATTAGTCATATTAGGAGCTGCAGTGTTATTTTTCTTTCCTTTTGCAGAATGTTTGTCCCCAGACTAACCTCCCACCCTCATCTGGTTGCATGTACTCCCTCCTTCGCACCACTCACCTGCACCCTGATTCCACACAAACCACCTCCTACAGCATTAAAACCTGCTCCGCCGCTCCAGTCTTCATTAGTCCGTTGCTTGACCCTTTGACCTCAGTTGAGCTTAGATCTGTCTGTCCCCAGCTTTAACCTGCAAACCCGGGGCCCTAGTGCCTCCAGTCCTCCCCAGCTTATTTGCATCCACATCCAGCCTCCAGCGTTTGCTGCCTGTTCTCCAAAACACATGGCCAGCTGTACCCTAACTTTATTCAGTTGGCCAGATAAACTGGTCAGACCGTCCAGTTTGTCTGGGTCTGCAGTGTGGCTCCAGTCTCACCGTTTACAAACCACCTAATTGAGCATTCATTGATATATTTCACCAAATTAGAGGGTCTGAGTTTACATGGCAGCAATTTCTGCTCAGCATCGTCCTGTGTAATTATACGATGGGCTGTGAGTTTACAGCCTCGATTTGCAGACTTGTCGTGTATGCCGGGGTATTTATCTTTGCAGAAAGGGGAACAGCTTGCATTTTCTGAGTATGCTTCATGTCTGAATAGCTGTTGGTTGTTTTTCTGCCACACAAACAGTTACAGTTGTTGCAGTTGGAAACGTCCTGGAAATACTTTTCAACTCAATATTTTATTTGGTAACTTATTATCACAGGACAAACATTATTTTGACTTTCAAAAGATCACCTTTTTCTTGCTTTGAATTTCTGTCAAGTACGTCAGACAAAGTCACGTTGCCCTGTTCCGCTCGCTTCATTTCAGCCCATTTGTGGTTTCCCTGAATTAACTCCATTGCCCAGGAGGTCACTATGGGACTTATGTGTTCACCTCTTGACAAATCAAGTTAACCCAGTCACCAGAGCCCATTCGAGTTGAAACAACCAAACCTTATGAAGAATATCACCAGACTTCATATGTTGCCTCCGAATAGCCAACCACTCTTTTATTTTCTGTTTGGCTAACTCCCTTTTCTATCAGTTTGTCTATTATGTGAGTCATGGAGCCAAGTTGATAGTAAGAGGGAACCACATGCCGCCCCTGTTAGATGTGGAGGCACTCCATTGCAGGTTTGAAGCCAGATGAACTTTATTACTGTGTACAGTAGAGAGTATAGAGTATGAAATAAGTCATTTAAAAAAAAAATAAATGTACTGTATACACCATCAATATCTCATCAATCCGTTTATTCACTGTAGAAGTTTTGAACTTAATTTCCGTGTGTCAACTGATGCGTAGGTGAGTAAGAGCAATTTTTTCCACTTCAAGCACTGAACTAAAAGAAAATATTTTTTCGAATACTATTTTCTTTTTTTTTCACAAAGCCGGGGAGCCACTAAAGGGGGGGCTAAAGAGCCACATGTGGTTTAGGACTAGCAGGTTTCTGACACCAGCTCCCCAGTGTACAGATCATTCTGTTTCCACTTGTTCTCTCCCAGATTGTCTTAGTGTCAAATGCCTTAACTTTCCAGTTCTCTGTTCTTTACCTGTTTTATTCCTGATCATGTTTTTGGCCTTGCTTCTGTGTTTTGGGTTTTGCCTCAGCCTGACCCTCTGTACTTTGTCCTTTTTGTTTTATTTTAGATCCTTGTTCGTTTTTTCAAACTCTTCACTCTTCACTCTTCCATCTGCCTCCTGAGTTGTGCTCCTGGGTCCCCTTTTCTGAGAGCCAGGATAATATGACTGTCAGGGCCTGAGAATGTCTATGTGAGGATGATTGTTTTTGTGTGTACTCGATGCAAGTCTGTGGCGAACTGGGTTTTGTTTTGCTGTTTCTAACAAGCAGCACCTGCAGCCATCTTTATCCCCTGTGTGTCTTTTTGTGTGTCTGTGTGGCACCAAATATAACAACTCTAGTGTGTGCATCTATACCTTTTTTTGGCAAAGAAGTTTTCGTTGATAACACCACAGCATTTGTATTTCTGCAACGTGGAGTCTTTATATGTGAGAAGTTTCAGAAATAAAAAGAGTAATTACATTTATTATAGACTGGTTGAACCAATGATCAAGAGTTTTATCCAGAACTGTATGCTTTGCTTTCACATATCTGAGTGCTGAAAATTAATGTAAGTAGACTTTATTTAGCCCAAAATGAACAGCCGAGTATGCCTGGGCTGATGCTTACACCTCTTGATAAATCTCACATATTTTACCTTTCAAATGAAGGATATTGAAGATTTTACTTGGAAACATCAGCGTGGACTTTACTGGATAGGAGTAAATGAAAATTCTGATCAAATTTAATTTCAGTCTTAACTCTGCGTGATTGTTACATGTTGAAACACCTGAACAGACATAAGGTTAATTTCCCTGATGAATTTAAGTAAGGGCTAACTTTGATTCAGCTATTTCTTTGATCAGCAACCCCTGTTACTATCATCCAAAAATAGGCTGGTGAGTTAACTCTAATCCAACAACAGTACCTACAGTATCAGTGCAATAAACTATTTCCTCTTTGTCCTCCTCTAAAATCATGGGAGGCCAACAAAATAATTCTCTAAAGCAACTTCTTTTATATTATCTTATGTAGTGAGATGCACAGTCATTGTTGCATCTGTCGCGCCCATGTGACAAAAACAGATCCATATATTTTGAAACTAAAACACTGAAAAATACAGAGCGTTATTTAGTATGACTGCGGAGTTGAAAAACTGTACAAGGCCTATTGGGCTGTATGAATGTATGTATGACGTCACGTAATGCACCTCAAAAAGATGCTGTTGTTTGAATCTGAAGAAGACATATTTGAAAATGAGAAAAACATGGGTCTGCAGCGTTAGAAAGAAGTGACCTTACCAGTCCTCAATCTCTGCTTCTTGAGGGTAGAAGCTCAATTAGAGCTATGTTACTTTACACACACACACATTTCTGTCAGAATTAAAAGAAAAACTTGACAGATGAAGACAGAAACACTGACCCATGTGCTCGTTGAGAACTGAAGCCAGATTTTCTTTAATTTTGCTTCACATGAATCATATCCAAGATCCAGGTCTACAGTGTTCATTTAGCTGCTTTCATGGGATGGAAACCCTCTTGAAAAAACAAACAAACAAACAAAAAAAAACCTCTCAGAAAAAGAAGCACTATTTTCAGACTTAAAGCTGTCTGTGTAGAAGTATGACGCTCAGGTAAGCAGAGGAGAGAGAAAGGGCACAGGCAGAAGAACACAGAGACCGGAGTGAGAATACTGAGGGTGGAAGAAAGAGGATTAGTTTGAGAATAAGGATGTGTTTGAAAGCAAGAGTGGGAAAGGTAGAGAAGACAAGAGAACAGGAGGGAAGAAGAGAGAGAGGGGCAGAAGAATGCGAGCGAGCAAGAGAGAGAGAGAGAGAGGGAGAGAGGATAAGAGTGAGAAAAAAAAGCAAGCTTGAAAGCAATTCAAAACAAAGGTTACAAATCCAGAGAGGCAGAGAGGAGGGATGAAGCAAGGTAGACAGAAGAAGGGGAGAGAGCAAAAGGCACATACGAAGAAAGAGAGCGAGCGTCTTCTATCCTGTTAACCACTGTGGAGTGGGAAATGGGATTTGGTGTCACATTGCCCCGGCAAATTGCTGCATGCGGCTGGCTTACAGAGGATAGCCACCGTTTCTTCTTGACATATAGGGCTTTTCAGAGACTAGCATGGGACCCAAAGGCGCTCTGGTGCAGACTTAAACTGGGTGTTCTCATCTGTCAGGATGAAACGGTTCATGATGTCACAACATCTATAGATGTCACTGTCTGTAGATGTTGTCTTGCGCCCATGGGCCTACGCAACATGGAATTAAAATAATCATAAGAATAATAACAATAAAAGAAACCCCATACTTCATGTTTACCAACACTTAAAGTTCATATTTAATGTAAATGGGACTGACGTGCGTGCAAACTAGAATCCATATGATAATAATGTCTAGATACAGTACAGTATCTACAGTAACAACACATTTATTGGTTGTTAATCACAGTTTATCACACAAACCTTGTGTTATCACAATATGCTCCAGCTGGCATTCATATTTGGAAGTATTATGTTATTGCCGAGCCCGAAAGATTGGTGAAATACTTTGTCTTTCTGTAATGAATAGTTTTAAGGAGGAATTCCAACCATTTTTGTTCAAATTCATCAACAACAGGGCACGGCTTATTATGTTTTCGGGGATTGTTTTGCCAGCTTTTTGTTTAAAGGAATATACACTATAATCATTCCTCTGTTTGTTTGTTCCATTTTGTCAAAAGGATAAACTGTTTCCTCTCAGTGACAAAGGGCTACTCTTAATCTTTGCTTATCATATTGTATATCGGCCGCCAAAAACCAAGCCTTGTTGTTTTATAAAGATTTGGTGTGCTCAATACTTTCCTTTTGTATGAGCCTTGGTGGGACACAACAACTTAGTGGGTTTTGTGGATGAGATATGACTGCCCCCTCTCTCTCTCGTCTCTTTATGACCATGTTTCTTTACCATCTCCCTCTCTGCTGTTTGTCTTATCCAGTGCGCCCTGTCCCTCAGGACAGTGGCTCTAGTGAATGTTAATAATTTATATCCCTAGAAGAAAATACTGCTGCTTTTATAGACATACTGCACACTCACCAAAACACAAATACAAAACAGCCACAGCAGCAGACGCTGCTACATATCATGACTTGTCAGCTAGAAATGTCGGCTCACCGTGATGTCAACATTTCAGTGCTTTGTGACTGTGGTCATTCAAAATGGAGGCTAAAGGTTCCAGGAATGAAGCGATGTGTTATATATAATATATAAGACGTGCTTCTTGCTGACGTCACCCATCTGATGATTACTAATGTTGTCTCATAAAATACAGGAAGGAAACAGGAAGAGGTCACACAAAATCAGATGCTGTCAAACAGTTTCTGCCTTTAAGTTGAGGAAAGAGTACCAGAACAACCAACACAAAAGTATTCAACTTCCCATCATGCAACTGAAATAAAGCAACACAAACTCAGCTAGGCCTCATGGTGGTATGACGCAGCAGGAGAAATGACCTACTGGCCTGCAGGCATCAATCAGTGTTTTAAACTTGGACGTTAAAGGGCCATATTAACACTGGTCAGCCAGAGTGTGCCGTGGCCAAGCAGCTCCACTAGCAGCACAGAGGGTTAGTACTGCTTTGCTTTTTGCATTCTTTCCTGTCAAACTTTACGAGCATCTTGCTGCTCACATTGATTATAACATTTGCACCATCACCCTTCCCGCGACCGGTGGTTCTGTGTGGTGTGGTAGCCTGTTAGCGTGCACGTTCAGTCTCATTTGCGTTACTAAAGACAAAGTATATATGCACATACTGTAAAACATGACAAATGGTCCGTGTCAGGATTGATTTGCAAGTGTTATTTGCTCCCACACCAGTCGGCAGCATGCATATCACACTGGGACTGCATGATGTGTACGTGTGTATAAAGAGGATCAGACGGGTGTGAGAATGTTTAACTTAAGTGTGTTTATGACTTAAAAAAAAAAACCAACATAATTTGACAGTTATTCTCTGTGTATAAGCCACGATGAATTGTCTGGTCTGTAAATTGAGCAGACGACTGGGAGTCGGACCAAAAGGCTATTAGCTTTCAGTCTTTCGCCAGCGTGTGTGCCTGTGTGTGTGCTTAAAGACGAGAGATAACATTTTTTGGCCTTTTACCACACAAGTAATTATTTTGTCATTTCTCAGTGTGCATACAGAAAATAAAGTGTTTGGCCCAATACCAAAAAAGGTATGAGTGTGTTGACGGTGTGTCCACTACTTAGCCCTTAAATAAAGGAATCCATCTTCACATGTGTTTACATGTGGCCCTTTCACCAAATGTCTTGCTGGGTATTAACCCCCAAATAAAACGCTCATCACTCATCATGTAGACATAAGTAATGTGACTCTTCTGTTGTTTGCTGTGTTTATAACAGCCCATGAGGAAAAAGAAGGGGTTAAGAAAAAAGATGCTCACCTCTTCGAGAACAATAAATGTGTCTAATATCGCGGTGAAAATAATGGGGCTGCAGTTTATGATCAATTAAGATGTTATAATGTTTAATAACATCATGATTGCAGGTGCGATGTGTGAAAACGGGCACATGCTCTGACGCGTCTCTTTCCATCGATCAACGCATTAGCAATACATCACAGACTAATGAAGTGGAAAATCAAAGCAAGTTTTTTTTTTTCTTTTTTTTTGATCTCGCCACCCCTTTGACATTTTAAACAAGCAACAAACAAGCACAGCAAACACATTATTGACTTACAAGTCCACCTGACCCTGAGTTTCCCACGGCGTTACAGTATGGTGTGGATTTGATTTGACTGGCTCTCTGACTTGTGGAGACTTTTTGTGAGGTTAAATGAATTTCCGCAGTGATTATGAGAATATAAAAACAACCCTTCTCCCCAACTCTAGTCTTTATTGAAGAGAGGTGTGTAAACAGCTAGTTTGCAGCTTCTTGAGCGACAAAGTTAAACAGCTGGTATATAATTATGGTATGGTATAATTCCTAGAACACTTGATAATGAGTCTAATTTATTAATCATTAATCAGCTAAAAAAATCTGATCACTGGCTGATGTGTCGTTTTATTAAGATGATTGTGGATGTTGCAGTTTAATTGAACAAAATCATGCGTAAATGGTCCTGCTGCTTGAAATATGACATACTAAATTACATAGCATCTGCCACTCAAAAAAACCTGGTCTTCAACAAATCATTTTTGTAATCCAGTTTGAGTCCTGTTTGCTAAAAGTTTACGGCTACTTTGGCATATCAGTTTGGTCGTAAGCGACATCAAACTTTATACTGGATTCTTGTCCAGTAAGCTGTTTTGTAAAAACCTATGAGCTGATGGCTGAATCTGTAAAGTTAAAATGATTCTATTCGCCCATTTTCTGCCATGATGTTGGGTTGTAGCAGCAGCATGCCAAGTAAATAGCCCAGATATTTGTCTCCCCTTCAAATGTTATCAGACTAGACGAGATTAGTAAGCTGTATGGTGTGTTCTGGGCTTCCTAACCAGAAGCAACGACCACATTCAACCAACTCCTTTGGAGCTTCCTCTGGACGTCAGACCAGCCTCGAAGAGGGAGCCGAGTCCTATTGCTTGTATAATGGCCTCACGCACCAGCTCAACCATAAATCCGGTTATTATTACTGAAATGTCAGAAGCCAATGTACCTGGTTATCAAGGAAATACGGCAGCTTCCCGTACAGGCTGCTTTTGAGAAAGGAAAAAGTGCTTTTGCATGTGTTGCATTATATAAGTGAAAATGAAACACCTGAGAATGCCACCTCCTAGTCGACTTCCTTTGTAGGCTTTCCGGGCATGTTCAGCTGAGAGGAGACCTTGGGTTAGACACTGAACTCGCTAGGGGACTACATATCTCATCCAGCTTGAGGGCATCTGTGACATCGGGGCGGGGGGGCACCATGGGGGGCATCTCCTCCCCCCCTGGAGGAGTTGGAAAGTGTTGCTGGAGTGAGGAATTCTCTACATGGCCTGCTTCTCCTGGGACCCGACCCTGAATAAGAGCATGAAAACAGATGAGTGCTGGGAATATATATATATATATATATATATATATGTAAAGAAAAAAAGTGAGAAAGCAGTTAGGCTGAATCAGGGGCAGCAAAGTAAATCCATGTGGAATTCTTTTACATGTGGGCACACATTAACCAACATGACAGAGCTGACCTCATTTCAAGGCTGAAAGGAGAGCCAGAGACTCCAACAGGTTGGATGATATGGATTCTTACCTGACACTGTTCACTTATACTTAACCCTCCTCTCTCAACAGATCAGCACAAAGGGAAGAGTTTCCAGATAATTAAGGGAAAGGATTCAGTGGTTTATACACTTCTTTGGAGAATACTCTTGTTGAACTTGTTGTCTTGTCAGTGGATACCAGGCCAACCCCAAAGTTTTTTTCTTCCCCTTAAACAGCACAGAGGAAAGGGGAGGCAGCTTTGAGCCCTGTTGTGACTGACTGACACTAGGATATTGAACTGATTGGACTTTGATTGGGGCGAGGCTGGAACTGCACCTGCCTGAGTGACGGAGTTTATCAGCAATGGAGATCTGATTAAATTTTGTAAAGAAAGAAAACACCTACAGCAGCATGGCGGCAGATTGGTTAGCGCCGTTGCCCCACAACAAGAAGGTCGTAGGTTCGGTTCCCGGCCTGGGGCCTTTCTGTGCAGAGCATGTTCTCCTTGTGTCTACGTGGATTTCCTCCCACCATCCAAAGACATCACGTAATAATAATAAAAAAAACATGTATTAATTAGCATTTATTTCGATTTTTTGATTTTTTTTTTTTCAGCACTCATATATATATATATATATATGAGTGCTGATGTTTCTTTCCATAAATTGCTGTCTTGCAATGGTCAGACAGATGGCTTTGTTCTTCTTAGGGGTTTGTAATATTACAACACATGCACTTCAGACATTATGGCACCAGTATGGCACTTGAAAGCTTTGCTCAGCAACTATACATAGCATATGCAAGTAGGTACATCTTTCACATGAGTGTGTGTGTGTGTGTGAGAAGGCTGTCTGCCTCAGCTCTTGGGATCATGCACAGTTTAACACAATGCGATGCTGTCGCAATTATTTTGGGGAGCTGCTCTGAAGGGGATTCAAAAGGAATTTTGTTCACATGAAAATATTTTGTGTTTGGTGTTATATATTAATTCACATTTAGTTTGGTTTGCATTCATCAACATACGCGATGAACGTCTCAACCAGATTTTCTTGTCACAAAGCGATCAGATGTTAATGGGTAGTGAATCTGTCGCCAGTGCTTTGGTCGATGATCAAATTCTAGTGCGTAAAATGACAGCAATGACATTTTACAAACGCTTCAGCTAATGCAAATTCTAAATGTTAGCATGATACAGGCTAAACTAAGATGGGGAACAGTCTTAAATCCACCTGGTTTTGATGTTTTTCAAAATGTTTTAACTAAGTTGTAAAATTCGCCTTATTTAATGTTTTTTAATCAACGTAGATTTGACTGCTGCCTGCCTGTGTCTTCTGCAGTGGGCTCATCATGGCATTAGCTCGAGTATTAGAGCCACCACCTATATACCATTTACCTCAATGACCATTATTATCTTGATGCAACTTATTTTTTTGTGCAGATTTTCACAGGACAGCAGCAATGCTCTTCACAGTTTAAATTTAAAAGAGGATAATGACAGGAAGGGCAGCACGACAGCGTAGTGGATAGCGTGTGTGTCGAGAAGGTCGCAGGTTCGGTTCCCGGCCTGGGGCCTTTCTGTGTGGAGTTTGCATGTTCTCCATGTGTCTGCATGGGTTTCCTCCAGGTACTCCGGTTTCCTCCCACCATCCAAAGACATCATGTTTAGGTTAACTGGTGACTCTAAATTGTCCGTAGGTCTGAGTGTGAGTGGTTGTCTGTCTCTGTGTGTTGGCCCTGTGATGGACTGGCGACCTGTCCAGGGTGTACCCCGCCCTCACCCATTGTGAGCTGGAATTGGCTTCAGGACCCCCCACGACCCGGAAACAGATAAGCGGTAGAAGAGGAATGAATGAATGAATGATAATAACAGCAAATATGGAAGAACATATTTTTAGTTCTTGAAATTTTTTGTCTAACACAGTTTCATTTCCATAAAAAATAGGTGAAAGGTGAACAAGAAAAGAATAAAGTTGTAAAACTTGCAGATGGTTTTTTTTTTATTACTATTGTTTGTTTGTTTGGTTGGTTTTTTTGCCTCTAAACTTTTCAACATCCTCTCAGGGAAATTGTGTGGTGACCATGCATGAAGAAGCTATTAAGAATTGTTTATACAACATGACATTTCAAACTCTATATTTAATTACAAGGGCCTAAATCTGCAGTATATTTTAATGAATGTGTAAGTTTGCACAGAAATTTGACCGTTCTTGTTCTTTGGCTAGAAACATTCAAACTAGGCCTGTTGTTCTGCCGAGCTAGTGTTTGCAGTGGTAGTAGTTGTACTCCGTGAGAGCATTGGCAGTCTTGCTGTGGCAGTGTTTGCTCTAATGACTCTTACCAATATTGAAAATAAATCATTTCAGTAACACTGCTGCTAGTTTATTTGATTATCAGTCCTTGCATCAGTTTTTTCAGAGCTGAATCATTTTCATACTGATTAAACCCCACAGAACTCACTCCATCCCAGACAGTGATTTATGAATCAGAGGAAACACTTTTGTGCTGCTCTGTCCCTCAAATTATGATTTCTCTCATGGCCCATTAGTTGTCACTGATTGATGATAAGATGATAATATTATGTTTTGTTATTGAAGGGCATCAGGCTGAAGTAATTTCTGCATGACTAACTAATAAAAAGCAAGAGCGATATCATGCCAAGGACCCCATTCGAAGTGCAGTGAGGAACGGTTTTATACACAGTGCCACTGAGCTACACATCATTCTCAAAGCAGCCATTTTATTTTTACAGAAACCATTCTGCAACCACACTGACCTCAGCCCAGGAGACTACTATAATAAAAATGTGGTCAGTCTGTCACAGGGGCAGAAGTGATGTCCAAGGTGTCTCCACACACTCTCCGCCATGCATTATGCAACAACGCCTTCATACTTGTAGATGTATGTAGTTGGTAACAAACTCAAACATTATTAAATTTAAATAAGGTTCTTACCCAACTCTACCAACTTTACCAAAAATATGCATTCATGTGTTTTCATTCGCATTTTAGTTATTTAGTGAAGAATTGCCAGCACTGAAAATAATCCAACCAAAACCCAAGATTAGTGTTCACAGTGTATACAGCCAATATGGGTCATTTAAAAAGGAGCTTACCCCATCTGACTGTATCTTACATCCATGGATGGATCGCTGAACAGGCCTGCCAGGCACTGGCCCAGGAGTCCAAAAGGTCATGATCACTGAGCCAGAGTCGATGACTGTTAGCATGTCTTTTTGGAAAGTCACCCTCTCTATTTGTCAAGACATTAAGAGAATTTAACCCCATAAAAATATGCAAAACAATAACAGACGTAAAACGATTAGAACATTATAACTAGACACACAATGACTACAAATAAAAGCGAAAGTGATGACATTAAGATCCATAATAATAAAAAAAAAAAAAGGAGGCAGAAAATTTGAGCAGGCATTACGAAGGTGATCAGAACCACCACAAAGAAGTAACGCAAGCTGATGCACCGTGAGGCCTTTAAAGAGAAATACACACAATGAAATGTCAGACTGAAAATGAGCAGTTTTGCCACGTTGAGGCTTTTGCAACCAAACAACTTGCTCAATAGCATTAGACAATACCATTTGTGGAGTAGATTGTAATTAGTGTTGCAGCAACAGGTGAACAAGTCAAGTTATTTATGTTCACGACATCAAGCACCAACTGTAATAACTTGCATCAATATCATCACAGCCCCTCAATATTCCAAATGCTTGTTCATGTACACAAACAAGGAAATATGGGGAACAGGAGAGGGAAAAATAAATGCAGCAAATAAAGTGCAATGGAAGAAAATGAACAAAGTTTTATGGTAAATAAAACAGAAGGCAAACTGGGAAGAGTGAAGCAAAATCTACCCAGAATGGCAGAGCGAAAACAAGACGGGATGGGCAAATGAACGAAATGTGCTGAAGTTATTTTCCTTGCGGTACAGTGAATCAATCAATGGGCTAAACAGAGCAGAAAGGGCAGAACAGCACACTTTGTACCTCTGCCGGCAGTTGTTTTTACTAATGAAACGTCCTTCATTGCCTTTAACTTACTCCGCATTTTAACCTCAACACAAACGCACACAGCTACATGGGCGGTTAGGTAAGAAAAACAGCTATAAAGAGCAGCAGACATTTCCACACAATTACATCCGCACAAAGCAGCAGGTGTTTTTTGTGTGGAGCAGGAGGTAAAACCAAGAGAGTGTAATAAAGAGGGATATTTAGGACTGTATTATTTCATTTATAAAGTCTGACACATGTATTTCCTGTAATGTTTTTTTTTTCCCCACACTGACAGATTTTGTTTGGTGAAATTGCATTTTTTAAATCTGCTGTGTTTTTAAGTGCATCTCTCACCTGTACAGGTGTGTTATGTCTGCCTCCGCTGTGTACTTAAATGTAAATGAGGAGTAAGTTTTCACCACTATGTGGCAGCTGTTCCTCCTTTATGAGTCCTCTGTGTGTCTATCAAAGAGAAGCTTATGTTTTTCATGTTTGAGATCGCACTTGCATCCTCAGTGGTTGCTGACAGGCCGGAATTGAACAGATTAGGATTGTGTTTAAATCACTGGAGTGCAATGAAAATATCTAAAAAATACACATTACTTTTTAAACCACAATTACCGGAGCCCGTTCGGTCAATTTATTGTTTACCCGATAGCTTTGCATACAAACACACACATCACATCACATTGCATACGCAGCACCTTTTCCCTTTCCGTTGCATTACTATGACAGCTGTCACTTTGACATCATTTTAGATTTTATTAGCCTCGTCTGTGCACTTTTCCCTCTAGTACGCTGGTCTGAAATTTGTGGGAAACAGCCAAATGTAGTGGTATGGAATATTTCAGGAAGTGAAGAGAGAGGTCTATAAAAAGATTAAATCAGGAAGTGGAGAGCCGCTAGTTGTCGTCCGACAAGAAAGGTTTGCCTTCTTTTATTTGAAATAGAGACCGACCCAGAGAAGCAGGGGAGAGTTCACACTCTCGTTTTTTCCGAAGCAGTTTTATTACTGCCTAGACCTTTGTGTTTTACCCAGAAATCACAACGATGTACCACTAAAGGGCTGGTCTGTATGATGTAGGTGGATCCACTTGTAGAAATTCAATAGTCATCATTAGTTATTAATCACCTGAAATTAAGAATGATTGCGTTGTCATGAGCTTAGAGCAGAGGTAGCCAACACGGTGCCCGGGGGCACCTGGTCGCCCGCAGGGACGACGTAAGTAGCCCGCAAGACATGTTCTAAAAATAGCACAAGTCACCAAAAAAAATTCAATAATTAATTTTTTTTCTTAATCAAAAATGTTTGCATTCATGCATATTTTTTAATGGCAATATTCAATGTAAAACATTTGAAAAGAAAAATGTTTTATGTATGAACTCTGGTCTGACGTCAAAGGTCAACATTGTGCGCATGTCACGTCACCACCATCTCACTCTTTCCTGAGACAAAACGGGTGCAGCTGCTACGGAGTTAGACGTGGCTTTTACCCCCCTCCCCCAAAATGAAGAAAACATGGCAGAAAAGCGAAAAAAAAAAAGATAGAATTTTCACAGTGATTGGGAGGAAGAGTTCTTCTTTACAACAGTGAAAGAAAAATGCCTCATTTGCGGGACGACTGTTGCGACGGCAAAGTGGCACAATGTGGAGAGACATTTCAGTACTTGTCACAAAAGCTTCGATGCTAATGACCCACAACAAATCATTGTTAATAATAATTGTGAGGAATAATTAACAATGACATATTATTATTATTATTATTATTATTAAAAGGTGATCTGGCCAACTTTGTTATTCAGGAAGTTTGTATCATACAAGTAGCCCTTGGTACTACTCAGTACCCTTGAAGTACCTCGCAGTCTTAAAAAGGTTGGTGACACTCCTTATGTTAATATAAGGAGTGGGTCTTCTTCCGTGGAGCCCAACATCTATCACTGCCATGTTTGTACAATAGTTCAGAAAGGACAAAATAAACCTTGCCCTGGAAAGGGTCTTTTGCGTGTTTGTTAACTGAAGATCACCTTGGTTTCTCCTATTTGCAATGTGCAACCTCAACACTAGATGCATTGGAATCCTACATACCGGCCACACACATACTGTGGTAGACATTAACCCCACAAAGTTCCAAACAGCAATGCAATGCAGATGATAGTGCCAAAGTGCCAAATCTCATTTGTACTCTCAACTGCTAGTTGTCAAACATGTGCTACTTTGATTCTTGTCAAATGCTCCTATTAAAGGCGTTTGGGCAGAAACATTCTCTGAATGAACATTCTGATTCGGAATGAGAGTATCTGCCTTTAGGAGATGAAAATCAGTGATCTGATAAAAGTGATAGTGCCAGTGTGTCCTTGCATGGTTTAGCCAACTTGTAATTGGATTTTGTAAATTAATGTCTTGGAACAGACTTTATAGTAGATACAGATAGCATCAGTACAATTATGTTGTAGTTGTAGTTTTAGTTATGGTTTACTACTACTGATTTACACTTTACTCTTTTCCTGTTCATCTGTTGGGATTGTCAACTGTATAAAATGACAAAAGAAAAATAAATTGTTAAAACATGTTCAAGAACCATTATTTACTGAAAGCTATATAATTCCGTTGGGTCGTAAATTTCCTCTCTTCATAAACTTTGGGTCATACTCAATTGTGTTTTCTTTTTTAAATTTACACTCAGCCTTTATCTCTAACCACTTCCAGGCTACAGCTTCTTGAAATCTTCATGCCAAAATCCAGTATTTTGACGTGAAGGAGCTAAATAACAGGCCCTTGCCAATATGAAGTCCAGTCAAACGCTTACTCTAACTTTTTTATTATGTAACATATGTAGCCTAACTAATGAGACGGATTAATTTTTTTTAAATATTGCTGGTAATTTTAAATAATTGTTATGAATGGAAGCCCTTTCCTTTTGTTAAAGCTACTGCAGTAGTCGCTACAATCGCGGTTGTGCCATGATGTGGAGTGGAAATTCTTCCCTCACTCAACACCTTTGATTGAACGTACACGCCCACTCTAACCAGACAAATTCATTGCCTGTCATTAAGTTTCTCACTAAAAACCACTAATTACCATCAGCTCAAAGCGCCGGCTGTTGGCCCTGACTGTCATTTTTAGCAGTGATAATGATGATCCATGCCAGGTAAAAATTAGAAACTGCACAATCTACACTCAGTCTTGCCAGTGATTAATAGTGTTTACCAACATAATGAAAGGATTCTAATTTGCTTAACTTTCACTGATGCTAATCCATTCAAACCACAAAAGGCACTAAGAAGCCTTCTAAATTATATTTCATTAAAACATTGCAGCTTTATTTATTTCCAACTGGCTAATTCTCCCCCCTCAACAGAATTTTGTCCCAAATTGGAAATCTAGCTAAATTTTGTTAATTTTGTTACAATTAGGAAATCCTATTAGAGGATCACAAACAGTAAATGTGTATAAATGGATAAAAACTGTCTCCAACGAGGGTTATTTTACTTACCCCTGTTTGAGCAATGCTATTCTAAAAAACTACAGTGCCCAGCTGTATAAGGAGATAATCTGAATTTATTATTGAAATGAAAGGAAACATTACTGAGGTCACCACAAAGGGGGGGAGACAGCATGAAACAGTGACAATACAGAATTAACTTTGTTCTTTGGTCAGACGTACAAAAAAAACAAACAAAACATTTTACATGAAGAACAGATACTCGTATTATTATTATTATTTTGGAGACACACAAAATGTTGCCCAAGGAAATGTTTAAGACTCGCTTAGCATGTTATCCTCCACTTTACTCTCACTGGAGAAAGCCCAGATTGTGGTTTCTTTTAACTGAACTGAATCACGTGTTTTATTGTGTTTCTCTGTCTTTTTCTTTGGGGTGTCTCCTTTGCTTTCCCCTGCAGTGCATATGAGTACTGTATCTCTCAGCCTCGATCTCCCTCTTTCCTTGGCTCTGTAAGTGACAATCGAGTGAAGCCATTGGCTAAATCTACAGTTTTACTATCATGCCATTGTCTGTGTGTGTGTATTTGTGTGTTCATACTGCATGTGTATTTTTGCGGCCACGTGACTAGCTACAGACCGATATAATTTGAAACTTCAGTAAGATAGGAAGTAGACTGCTGATAACACAACACAGGTGTGCATGTGCTGTGTGCGTGCGTGCTGTGGAGACTACAAAGTGAGCAGGCTCCCTCTCATCAGTGATTGGATAAGTCATGGACACCTCACGCTGTAACAGTCAAAGGATTTAGGATAATCAATACACACATGCACACACACACGTTCACCACAGGCTGTTTTGCAGGCAGCTGTAATCAGTCTGGCTGTGGCAGCCTGCGATGGCAGATTGATTCTCTCTCTCTCTTTTTCTACTTATTTCTTTTTCAGACTCCTCTCGTCCTTCTTCTTCCTCTCTCTGACTGGCTGACTTGCTCTTTGTCTCTGCCTTTCCATAAATTTTTTGTTTCTCTCTCAATGCCCATCTCTTATTCTCCCTCGACCTCCGCCTGCCACCTCCTCTTCCCACACTGCCATTTCCCTCAGTTTCTCTGCTGCTTTCGGTGACTTGCACTTTGGACATCTGTTTACCAGAAGGAAAATAGCTTCAGTTGTTAAATGCTACTTACACATATTAAACCATGATAATCCAAATAAATAAGTATAATTCTTAGAATCCAAAGAAATAGATTTTGGAAGAGCACTATGAAAGTTTCTGTGTACATTGGGATTCAGATCTTGTTGTACTAGCATATAAAAGTAGTTTTATGACAAAGCTCCTGTGTATTTTGCAAGTTCAATACATAAAGACCAACCTGCGAATTTGCATCAGTGAGAAGGAACATACCATTTTGACACTGGTGGCCTTTAAGGGAACAGAAAGCCAGAGATTCTAAAGTGCAGGACACTATCACATCTTATTACCTGAGAACATTTTTATTTAATCTCTCCCTCAAGAGTATAAACTTCACAGTGAAAGATAAATGCTCTGCAAATATGGGACTAGTACTGGCAGTAAACAAGGTTCCTGAGATCAGTTAGGGGTTAGAGTTAGGGCTTGTTATCTTCGAGAGCTTTACGCCTCCTGCCCGACAGATTATGGAGTAGTAAATAACACAATACATAGAGAAGCTCAGGAAACTACAGCAGCTATCTAATTAGCCTAGTGAGTAATCACCCGACTCAAAGCATGGAAAGCTTGTACAACCAAGTATTTATCAGTGATGTGCAGATTAAATTTGTGCTATCACTCTCCAGCGTAACTAGAGCTTTACTCACTTGAACAGTGTCTGTATCTATGGATTATTAAATCAGCTTCCTCGAATGTCAAATCTTTGCAAAGCATTTTCAAAAATATAGAAATATATATAAATATTGTTGCAACATTGCTAAGATTTATGGCAGACCAGGGCTATCT
Source organism: Remorina albescens (assembly GCA_034769265.1). Lineage (NCBI taxonomy): Eukaryota > Metazoa > Chordata > Actinopteri > Carangiformes > Echeneidae > Remorina > Remorina albescens. The sequence goes on along the minus strand of CM068488.1, from coordinate 16,255,540 downwards.
TCTATCAGTCAGTGGAATGGCATCGAAATAGCTCTATGAATGTATATGACTTTAGAAGCATGATGGCATGCTTGTGCATATGCATATGCATAAGTACAGTCAAAAACAAAATGGGGACCCACTGGTGGAAAATGGACTCCCAGACTTAGACTTAGACTTTATTGTCCCCTTGGGGAAATTCTTTTTCACAGCAGCGTCTCCATTTTATGTCCATCATCAACAAGAAAACACAAAAACACAACATGAACAAAAGCACACGTTTGGCTCGCAATAAAAAACGAACAAGCAAGTCCACACTCCGGCCTGTTCAGCGAGGCTTTTTGTTCAGGGCCACTATAGGAGCAGGGATCAGGCTTTTCCCAAAGCGGGCCCTTCTGCACCTCACTGCTCTGTATCTGTGTCCAGAGGGGGGTGGGATGAGGTGGATATTTAATGGATGTGTGATGTCCCGTTCTATGGAAGTTTAATTGCCTGGTTGTTTAGGTCGGTTAGATTTGGTGTGGGGAGACCAGTTATTTTTGAAGCTGTGGTGATTTTGCATGTGAGTTTGGTCTTTTTTCTAACAGACAACATGTTGAAAAAGCAGGTGGGACAGTACAGGAGAATGGTTTGAATCACGCTTTTATACAGTAGCAGGAGGAGTTGGGGGGCAACATAGAGTCCTTTCAGTTTGTGGACGGCTCCTTTTTCTGATTGTCACAGGTGTGCTGGTCGAACGTGAGCTGATTGTCCAATGTTACCCCAACATATTCAAAGCTGTCAGCTACTTTCACCGCTTGGTTGTTGGTGATGATAGGGTTTTGAGGTGTAGGGGGGCTGATTATTAATTCCTTGGTTTTGGTGATGTTGAGATGGAGATGTGAGACATCCTCACACCACTGGGTGAAATGCACAATGGTGTTGTGGTAGTCCAGGACGGAGTTTTTGTCCGTAGGCAGGGAAAGGATGGCTGTGTCGTCTGAGTAATTGAGGTATGTGGTAGTGGATGATGGGCTGGTGCAGTTATTGGTATAGAGAGTGTAGAGAAATGGACTTGGCACGCAACCTTTTGGAGCTCCGGTGTTGATATTGTTGTCACTGTGTTATTAGCGATGATGTGGTTGTACCAACTCGCACTGCTTGCAGCCTGTCACTTAGGAAGTTGTGGATGACATGGATCAGATGCAGGGGGGTGTTGACCCGGTGTAACTTCTGGATCATCAGGTGCTTTTGGATTGTATTAAAAGCAGAGCTGAAGTCCACAAAGAGGATCCTGACAAAGTGACATGGACAGTCCAGTGCAACTAGTTTTCAGACTTCACGGGTCCCCTTACACTTGCTAGCACTGAGCTTTTGTTAGAAATAGAAATGATACAACCTGCACTAAGAGCCAGGTCAGGTGACTCTACAGCAGTACAGTATAATTGGCTTAAGCTCTGATCAGCATTGTTATAGACACAACCCACAGGTGAACGTGCTGTAACATCTTTCACAGCCCTCCATGACAGACCTGCCAGATGACCAGCATTGTGCTACTGCACGGCACTCACAGATGACAGAGAGAGTGTGTCACACAGAGACTCCAACACTAGCAAGAGCACCAGTCAGGGGATGAGATATAAAAGAACCATATTATCACCTTGCAGCTTGGCCACAGGTTTGGTACAAGGCCTGAGACCTTTCTATGCATGTTCTCCCCGTGTCTATGTGGGTTTCCTCCGGGTACTCCGCTTTCCTCCCACTGTCCAAAGACATCATGTTTGGGTTAACTGGTGACTGGTGAATGTGAGTGTGAGTGGTTGTTGGTTGTCTCTTTCTCTGTGTGTTGGCCCTGTGATGGACTGGTGACCTGTCCAGGGTGTATCTCCCCCTCACCCAATGTGAGCTGGGATTGGCTCCAGCACCCCACTACGACCCGGAAATGGATAAACGGTAGAAAATGAATGAATGAATGAATGAACCTTAGCTGGCAGCTCATGTGATCGCTCTAAGAGTAAGGGATGATATTGTTCCTCCAGCTTCTATGCCTCCTTGGGTTGAAACAGAGAGGTAAACTTGGCTGGCTTGGCTGGCAGCTTTACACCTGCTTAACTGCTGGTAAGTAAATGTTTTGTTGTGATTTCAAGTGTATTTTGTTGCACCTGTAACCCAAATGCAGCAGCAAGCGTGTGACAAACTATGTAACACATTTCAACATCACAGTGTGGTGAAGATTAAAACATCAAAAATGTTCATGTCAAACACAGTTGTTAGTCCTTTTCAGCTGAGACTTCTGCTCTTCAGCATAATTGAGGCATGCTCAGCCGTTCTGGGAATGCACTGAACAGCATGCAGAACGGACCAGTTCTCATTGCGATGGCCTTAATTGGTCTCGTGCTGTAAATCAGAATTCTAGTCTTATGTTTCCAGCGTACTTCTCTGAATAAGATATTAGTTATTTATTATTTCCTGTTACTGTGACCCAGTTTCCCCACAAGTATCGTTCAAACTTTTAATGTGTCTTTTTTTTTTTTTTCTTTCTTTTTTTCAAATGTCACCTGAGTTTACTATTTGGTGGTGTTGTATTCGCTACAGCACACGGCGCCGATGATCTGACTGCCTGCCGCGCCTCTACCGCAGAAACCCCAGCCATCCATCACCTACAAGATGTCACACGCATCCATCATCACACAACTGCGGGGTCCCACAAACAAAGCGCAGCCAAAACAAAAACAAATACACATACAAAAACCCACGAGTCACTTAGACGGAATGGAAGCCTTTATCTTCGGTCTAGTACAGACACTAACTGTAAAAAAAAAAAATTTTAAAAATGAAATGACGCATGCGCACACATGGGAGTGATTCAGTCAGACAGCAGTATCCATCATTCTGCCGAGTGTAGTCATTGCAGCCGTCACGTTACATTGGTTGAATTTTGCTTTAGCACTGACTGTGAAGTCCCTTTCTTTGGCTTTTTGTGAGCAGTTAACAGAAATGTGTTTGAACAGCTCTGTCCATTAATACTTTATTGGACCTCTGGTGTCCCGCACTTATGCTTTCAATATACTGTATAAAGGACTCAGAGCCAAAAGTTATGGCTGGACTTTTTAACTTCTCCATTTTTCTCTCCAATTCTTTATCCGTAGGCTGAAGTCATATTAGTAAAGCTTGGAAGGTGACAATGACCTGGACTTCGTTTCAGTCAAGACATTGACCTGTCACAGTTCATGTTTTTGCTGGTGGTTTTTGTGTTGCCTGCCTTGTTTTGTGTTTTTGCTTCCCCTGCCCCTCCTCCCTGTGTTCTGTCCCAGTGGGCGTTTCTTCTCCTCATCCCTTGGCTGACGAGGCACACCTGCTCCAAAACTACCTGCAATCAAGCCTCTATATATACCCTCCTGCTCAGACTGCTCTTTGCTGCCAGAGTATTCAGCCGGTTTGGTGATTTCTCGCGTCTACCCCAAGTGATTTTCCAGTTCCCTTGTGAAATCTTTTCATGTTTTGTAATCATGCCTTTTTCTTTTTCCTTTTTGCCCAGGTTATGCGGTGTGCCCTCGTCAGCCTCGCCTCTGCCTCGCCCTTGGTTCCTTGTGTGGTTTGGTTTTGTTTCAGGCTTGTTTTCTTCAGCTTCGTTTTTTGTTGTTATCTTTTCTCAGTTGTACTTTGTTCGTTTGGCTTGAATGTTGATCTCAGTCTCCGTTCCCTCTTTTCATTGTACTTTGTGTTTTTGCACCGTTTTCTTACAGACTACCTTGGTTGTTACTTTGACTATTAGAAGATTCTCTTTTACCTCATCTGTCTCTGCGTGGGGGTCCTGTTTTTTTGTTGTTTTTTTTTTTGGAACCATGACATGTTTTAAGATTTGAAGAAACTTAAAAATTTAGAGGGAAATTTCATAATAACCTATTTTTAAAGAATCCAAGCAACACCAACAAGCACTGTGCTGTGAGAACAAATCCACTCATAGCAGACACAAACATTAGCTATAAGAGATAAAAAGAATAACAAAGATGGGATATTTTAATTATCAGTTCATCTGCCAATTACTTCGTACATAATCCTTTAGTCAGAAAACAGTAATTGAACAACTGCCATTTTAAACATCTGAGAGTGAATTATTAAATATCTGGTTCCCTCCAAACAGACCAAAATAATAATTTACTTTAATGGTAAACCGAGAAAAGCAGCAAGTGTACAATTGGGGAAACAAATATGGGATATTTTCTTTAGAAATATCTTAAATAATTTAGCAAATATTGGAAAAAAAAAACCCCACAAAAAAGAAGCTTTATCTTGAATGAAGTCAATAGTCAGCTGGTCAGTGCGGTACTAAAACAGGAGGAGGCCGAGGTGCAGAGGCAGTTACAGTAGCAAACAATGGTGGGGTGAGCTTTACTGGTCCCCGATGACCTCCAACGGGCCCGTTTGTTGAGTCGAGGTCTTGAATCAATGAGAGATGAAGCAACTAAGAGAGTGAGGGGAAACATAATTAGGTGTTAAACATATTTGAATTCAGCTGCGAGCGTCAAGTGTTTGAAAGTAATCACTTTGCCTTGGTAATAAATTCCAAAAGGATGAGGCTGCACAGGAATGCCAGGATCGGTGGAATATGCTATAATTTTAGCACATGAAGAGAAATGAAAACAATCAGAGTGACACAATGAGTTAATATCTGTGCTGGAGACATCGCTTGGTGTCAAAAGGAACTTACAAATGCTTTTGTTTTATCGCAAGTAAACATTTTGAAATAGCAAAATGTCAAAACACCTCCTTTAGGCAATTTTTTTTTAAATTTCCAATTTCCAGAGTGCAGGGAGCAACAGATTTATAGTTTACACTGTTCAGTTTAATCTAAATTTGAGATAAACAGTACTGATGTTGTTGTGGAAGGTTTAGTTGCCGGGTCGCTTCGATCGAAACGCAATGGATGGGTTGTGTCGAGTGCGTTCAAATAATAGTTTTATAGCCTCTAACATAATGATAAAGAACGAGGGATCACCTGATCACTTGGAGGTGTAGTTCTTGGCCTTAAAGCTGAACCCTCCACCTGTCTCACACCGCTGAGGTTAACACACGTAGACAGAGCAATCAGTCACCCAGTCGGTTAGTTAGCCATGCTGTCATTCAAAAGCTCGATCCATCACAGCTGAGTTAGGTATGTGCCATGTCGTTGGTGGGAAGGAAACCTGATTGGAGTTCAGGACAGAGCGTGTGGGGGGAGGGACAAATTTGTGATGCAATGCAGCAAGCCAAGACTCTCATCGCTCAAGGCCTTTTTTGAGGCTGAACCACTTTTTTATAGCATCACCTAATATTTCACACTTGTCAGAAAAGCAAAGTCATGAACACAAACTGTCAGCTGCTTGTTCGCTGCAGTCACAAAGGCGACCTATAAACACGGTCAACAAGAAACTGAGAGAGAATGATGTCGAAAACTTTGAATTGAGAGGAATGAATGAATGAATATTTTATTTCGGTTACAATCTACAGTGGTGAACTTAAATTATGTGCAATCAGCTTACAAAAAAATTTATACATGCTTGCACAAAACATTTTCTCACAAAAAAATTTTTACAAACTCTGTAACCGAAAAAGGAATAGGCTGAAGCTGAGGCTTATTTTGCCTATCCTGTACCACCCATAAAATAACCCAGAATATCAGTAATACAAAAAAGAAAAAAAAAAAAACCATCACAAGATTTTTGCTCTAAATTATTCTTCTTAATCATTCCACATTTCAGTCATTTTACATTGTAATCCTTAATTATTTTACCTTTCAATGTTTTTTTTTGAAACTCAACAGAGATCTACACAATTTCAAATCATCACTAAGTCCATTCCAAAACCTTTGTATCTTCTGGTACTTCTGATACAAAGGGTAAATGTTTTTGGATTACTGGTGCCAAACCTATCTCTGTGGTACATGGACAAAGTGTATGATGATTGCGATAGCTACTGGCAGATAAAATCTTGCCCATGTTCACTCAGTCGATGTTGTCTTTATCAGTGGTTTGTTGCTGGTCTCCGTTGCACTGTCTGCTTTACACTGCTGCTGTTGGCCTTCATCTTCCAACCAGGAGAAAAAAAAACACAAAAAAAAAAAACGCTTCCATCCTGTTGTACAAAGACGAATCAGCTCATTTTCTTGCCTGTGTAGGATGATTGTGTTTGCTGCAGCTACAGGGCGGCTCGTGCTTGGACATGGTGTTGATTGAAAAAAAAAAAATCCACTCATTCATCCATCCAAAATCCATTGTGTTTAAGGGGTTATCGTGGGGAGGACTTAGTAGCACAAAGAAGTGCTTTGTGAAGCTAAATATAGATTGATTGATGGTTGCTGGCACAGTTATACGGTGGCGATGGTTTTCGGCCAGGTCATTGGCAAACCACAATTTCATTTCAAGACTCGGATATCTTTTTGAATAGATTGGCCTGAAATGCAGTCTTTCATTAACATGCAGCAGTTGCTTTTTACATCTGCTAGTTTCTTTAGCTTAGCAGTGGGAGATAGCATTTGCCTCTCTCCTTCCCAATCTTTCGTTCTCACTTTGTTGGTCCAGTATGTTGTATATTTATATATTCTGCTGCCACCCTTAGTCTTAATGAAACATATCATGAAAGCATTTTGTTTTCTGTTAGGGTAGTGTACTTCATGCATTATGATAAATCAGTCAGTCAGGATCTTTCCAGATTTTAGGGCTGGCCCTGCTGTTGCAGTTCAATTATAGAATAGGAAAGATATTTTTTTTTGTTTGTAAAGCAAACAAGTTTGAAGGCCAAACAGCATTTGTGGTGTGCAAGATTTTGATGAATTAGAAATCTTGAAAATCAAGAATATGTCAAAAGACTGAAGCAGGTGGATCAGATCCGCCGACGCCTCTTTTTTCCTCGTCTGTAACTTTATCGGGCTTCTGCTCAGCAATATTCCAATTGTCCTCCTGTATAAAAACACTGCATTGTGTATGCTGCTGTCAAAGCCCAGGAGTATGCAGCTTTTTCATTCAAAACCCAGTGGCATGTGACAGGTTGAGAATGGAAGGGTAAAAATCTCTTCCAGGAGGACTTTGGGGCTTAGCTACTATCACAGTCGTGTTTTGAACTCAGCCTAAAACCATTGTTGCACTATTCCCTGACATCTGTCCTTCCTGTTTTCTGGGAGTTGTCTAAGAGAGGGAATGTGATTAAAGTTATCTTTCATTGAAAGGCATTTCCATTTCCAGCTTTTTTGATTTACACATTGTTATTCTGTATATAACCTTTGTGGCAGCGCGGCGGCATACAGGTTAGCACTGTTGCCGTTGTTGTACTTTTTTATTCTCTCCAGGTACGAGGATAACCTCGTACCTGGAGAGAATAAAAAAGTACGAGCATTCTGCTGTGATGCACATGTGAATATAAGCTCTTTAAGAGTTTAAGGACACATTCTACAACGCCTGCCGGTGGCTACATTCACACACATTGACCAAAAGGTGCTACTGATGCTCAGGTGTTGCAAAGCCGCTCGTGCTTGGTTTTGTACACTTCACTTGGGAACAGATAAGCGATAGAAGGTGAATATGTGAATGAACAGTCCTCCTCTACTTCGTAGCATTGTTCCTATTTGTTAGACTTCGAGTCTGGCTCTGCCCTGCAGGCGTATGTGAAGGTGTTGTATATCTCACCCTGTAGCTACACCCAGTAGTTTTAGCTTCTTCCCACATGGTTCACAATCTGACCATTTTTCCATCTGTCATGCCGTTAGATACACAACAGCTCTGCTCTTTTTCCTAATTCATACATTATAATTGTCTTCCTTTGTACTGAGCCATTATTGAGCTAAGGTTGGTGATGATGATGAGCATTGTGGGATATTTTCACTTTTCAAAAAATCCACCGAAGCTTTTTGCTTTCAATGTTTCACTGGAAAAAATTCCATCCATGTTGCACATGATAGCCATTATATGTATCCTTGATGTATTTCTCTTCTTCTCCTCTGCATTTCTATATTTTATGATGACTTCCCTCTGTAGGCATGCGAAATTGTCCAACATGACTACAAGTAGAATGCATGAAGAAAAAAACATAATGGATCAAACGCATCAAAGCACTGATCTATAGCACCACCCTAATTCAACAATCCACATGGTATGTCCAATAAATTACTCCACTGATGTTGTATTGAGAGACACGCAGACGTTTTTATGCAACAGAACCTGGGATCAAATTTCCTATTCATCATGTTCTTAACCATGGTCAAAAACGGTTGCCTTCATTAACCACAATGCAACTGAGTTTGCGTTGCCCTAATGTCAACTCAAGCGACATCACTAAAGTCAAACACAAAATGGATGCGTGTTGCCTTAAAATGGGAGTTGACTCTTCACCTTGCATGTATGACAAAATAACCCCAACTCAAATTTCTGTTAGAGATTTCAACTGCATCCAATGACGTTGTTAAAATTTGATCACACTTTACTTTTTTTTTTTTTTTCAGATGATTTCCCATCAATTAATCTTCAACATTATCTGTATTATTCATCCATGCAGGCTTGTGGGTTGGCTGGAGTCAATCAAAGCTGGATAGGTTGTCTATCTATCAGACAGCCTTCTTTCCTCTTTCTTTATTTTATTAGTGTATTTGTAGAGGGACCATGTACCATAATAACATACACATCATTGATGCATTGTACTGTACCAGATTTAGCTTAAAGCTAGTTCACATCTGCAGTCCCTTGGCAGGTAACAAACAAAAACTTAACATTTATGCAAAAAGCAGAACATTACATACACACACACGTGCAAACCTACACAGTAGTATAGATACAAACAATTATTCCTGCTCACTCTAATTTACATGTTTTTTGGAGTTTGCACGTTCTCCCTGTGCCTGCATTGGTTCCCTTCAGTTACTCCAGCTTCCCCAACAGTCCAAAGAGAGAAGCCACTGTGCTGAGATATTTTCCCATGATTGACTTTTTTAGAATATCATTATTTTGTCCGGACTCTAGATTTATTTGTTTTAACAATAAATGGAATAGATGATGTTGATGATGTTGCGATGTGCCATGACTGACAAAGTAGCAACACTATGAATGTTGCTTTTGAGAATCATGTGTCGCCATAGCTACCCTAACATTTTGCAGCCGGATGCGTAACTGTGTTTTGTATATTTTCCGTGCATTGTCCTGAAGCCGTTGTGTTACCAGGAGGCGTGCCTAGGCACTGAGAGATGGTACAGTTTCACTACAAAGCGATTATGTTGGATTTATCACTCTGTTTGTCATGCCTGAACAGGTCTGGGCACATGGCATTTGTGCTGATGATTATAGACAACTGGTTAATTTGAAATTAGAAAATCATTATTTTTGTAATTTTTTTTTTAATCTTTCTAATTTTTTCTTCAAACAATACACAACAATCACACATTCTTAGGTAGATAAATAAATGAATTTATAAACGCTACATAAAATTGCATACAGAGTAATCCTGTCCCATATGACTTGGCACATTAACTCCATGTTTCACTGGTGTTTCATACGTAAAAAGCAGCAGGGAGGTGTTGTATGACTGTTTCTCACTTTTAGCTCCTTCAAAGTCTCACAAGCCTCTTGGCCACTTTTAAAAAGTCGTTTTTGATGAACTGGCAGCAAGGGGAGGCGGTAAAAGCAGTAAAACATACACTCAGACACCCAGATCATAGGAGCGAATCTGGGTTATAGTGTTTGGGTGTGTCTGTGGGGGTGTTCTTTTTAGAGTAGTTCTTCACAGCAGCAACGCAAGCTCTGTGCCGGTTCAATTATTCATTGTCTGTACCGATTCCTGTCTCGCTCTTCCCCCACCTGCCGTCTCTCCATTTTTCAAATGTTATCGTCAGGGCATCACACCTGTCTCTCAGCTCCGTCCCACCTTTTCTCACTGCCTCTCTCTTTTTTCTGTCATCTTCAGATTGACAAGTGTGATGGTGTTTGCCTCTCCTTTCCCTGACCTTCAACTCTGGGCGTTCACAGACATATACACAGACGGCACACAGCAGGACTGCTAATGGCTTCTACCTTTGCAGACTCTGTCGATAGGGAATTATAGTCCTTGCACGGCGTAGACACGGAGATAGAGTATTCAATATTCATGCCAATAAAGCCAAGAAACTAATGGTGTGGTCCAGATAGAAAGGTGGCAGGGATATTTGCATAATATATATATATATATATAACAAGATTTCATTCTTACTATAGATATTATTTGCTTTTTTTGATAGTTATAACATGAAATTATGATGATTATAGTCATGATTATAGAGTAATGGGCTCAAACATATTGTAGAAATGTCTGAGAAATGAATGGAGCTGTCTTCCTGCCTCTGATGGCCATTCATTCATCTTATCCGTTTCCGGGTGCTGGAGCCAATCCCAGCTCACACTGGGTGAGGGCGGGGTACACCCTGGACAGGTCGCCAGTCCATCACAGGGCCAACACACAGAGACAGACAGAGACCAACAACCACTCAGACTCACACTCAGACCTACAGACAATTTAGAGTCACCAGTTAACCTAAACATGATGTCATTGGACGGTGGGAGGAAACCGGAGTACCTGGAGGAAAACCCACGCAGACGCGGGGGAGAACATTCAAACTCAGCACAGAAAGGCCCCAGGCCGGGCACCAAACCCGTCACCTTCTTGTTGTGGGGCAACAGCGCTAACCACTGTGCCGCCGTGGTGCCCCTCTGATGGACATTAAAATGATATTTTCTTGTAATTGACTTGAAAAAGAAAAACTGTATACAAATAAATGATCATTCCTAAGGCTGGCATACTCTATACATTTCCTTTTTCCTGGTGGGACTTTCCTGGGTAAAATGCTGACATTACACTACACACATTACGCTATTTAAAGGAAATCAATTCTTCTTCACTGTTCAAACACAGCCGTTTCCAGTGGCTGCACAGCAGAACTTCCTGCGTGGGCTACTCGCTGATTCCCAGTACTGTATTTTCAGCTGTGTCAGAGGAAGCACTGACAGCTATTGGAATCAAAATTTTCCAGTTTGAAACAAGTGCCTCTTACTTTTAATGGGAAATACCAGTGTTATGTTTTAGTACGCTTTAGGGAGTCATTCATTATATGTGTCTGTCAATTGTCTGTTCTTTGGCAATGATTATATTGTGAAAGAGAAATTACTAACGTTTAAAGACATGTGTAACCTTTCAAACTTAAACACGTAAATGAAATATGTATTTGTACATGGATGTGAATGCAGCAGGGACATGCATACATTGGAATGTTACACACACTGAGAAACACGATGTGAACTCCTGACAACTGGAAGAGCTTATTCTGTTGTGTTTAGCTGAACATCATCCAGTGTTAAAGACTGTTGAACTAGAATGGTTCTGCACATGGGGAACACACAGTCCATACATGCAGCGCATAAAACAATCTTTCCATTATGGCTGAAAATGTACAGAAAAGAGCGGTAGCAGGAATGTAAGGATATCAAAACATGACATTAAATGTTATGGAGAGAAGCATCTGACTTATTCTAATTTGTCTTTTCTTATCTCTCAAAGTCAGGACAGACACACTCATTACAAAAGAAACGCGGGTATTATGTATCCTTAAGTAGCAAACTAGCTAATCTCACAAGTCAGTGTATTTTGCCTGAATCCTCTGTCCCACTCCTCTCCTTTCTTCTCCTCTGCTCCCCTCCCTCCCTTTTTTCGTTTTCCAAGTGTCTGTCATTGTTGGAAGGCACAAAGGTTTTTACTGGCAAACCCAAATTTTCTTGCAGGTGCAAAAACCCAACACTTAAAAGTGTTGTAGTCATCAATGGATTTTGCTAAAACCCAAATAATAAAAAAATTTTGTTTTTTTTTTTCACTTTCTCCCACTAAGTCTTTCATGAATGCCTTCTATTGATTCCACCCTCCCCCTCTCTCTTCTTGATCCCGCCCTCCCTGCCCACTTACTATCCGCATCTTCTGCTCTGTCTCTCTGCCTATAATCACTCTCCCTTAGAGCGACATAAAAGAGAGAGAAATAGGGAGAATTAGACTTACAAGGGGTCCGGGTCTGAGCTGCTTCGGTGCTAAAAGGAGAGAAAAAGCTCAAACAGAATAATTCTGTTGCATTCATGTTTCAGCCATGGTTTTCTTTGTCTCTTGTGATATTCTTTGCCACACCTTTAATCACATATAAATGCTTAAATCAGGGGTTCTTGACCTTTTTGACCTCTGGGCCCAATTTTCCCAGTACAAAGTGGCCCAGGGCTACCTCTGTTCACAAAGCCGAACTTAATAAAGTACTTGCGCACAAATTTAGCCTTTGAGTTGGGGTCAGCGTCACTTTCATCTTCATTTTTTCATTTTAAAAACTTCTCCAAAACTTCAGCCAAAAGTTTGCTGCTGGCTTCTTCTGCTGCTGCTTATTGGAGCCTGTTAAACAGCTGGCTGACGCCTCACTGCCACCAAGTGGTGGGAAGCTGCACTGGGCTTCCGCGGCCCTCACGGCCCACAGGTGGAGAACTGAAAGTTTTTTTGCAGCCCATTAGCTGGCGATGGCGAGATGATGGTGCTCTGAAAGACAGTAGATAAACACATGATTATCAATAAGCTGGAAACTTCATTTTAATCTTCTAAATATTTTCTTTTAGCTGGTTGTCAGATTGTTGTCTCAATTTTCGCATAAACAAGCAAGTGATGATATTCAGACAAATACAGACCTCCCAAATGTATTCTCACATTTGTGTTGAAGAGCAAACTTTAACAGAGAGAAGAAAGACTGATGCAGGCAACTGACTTTTGCCATGATTAATCCTTTGATAACTGAACACTTGTTCTGGCCCTTATGGGACTTAATGTTTTGATTTTCCATTACTTCCTGTTTTATTTTGAAATGTTGGTTTTACCTTCTGTGGCTGTGTCCGAAACCACCCCCTCACTCCCTACTCCCTATATAGGGAGATTAATGTAATGGACTATATAGTGAACTCATTCACAAAATGAACAATCACACAATGCATTGTGGGATACTTTCAGTGCACTACATTTTGTCACAAAGGATTTCGGAAACCACTAGAAAACGACAAGCTCCCCATATAGTGCACTAATTAGGGATTAGGGAGCGGTTTCGGACACAGCATGTGTCTCATGCTTGTTTTAATTCCTATCCTTTGTCCAGATGCCCCTTTGTCTCCCTTGGGGGTATTTAGTGTCCGTGTTCACTATCGTCTGTGTCAGTCTGTCCATTTCTCACCCTTTTTTTTTTTTCAAACAGTTTTAGAGTCAGTGTGACTCCACTCCCACTCTAATGAAGTGCTAGTCGGTATTGATGGGCGATAGCACACTTTTATGAGTCAATACGACACCAATTACTTTTTTAATCAATACCGATACCGAAAGGTCGCCCATACATGCTTTTTCTCACAGCCACTGCGTCACTTTCTCCATTCATGTTTGCTAAGGACTCGTGCTAAGCTGTTGCTAGCAGGCTACAAACAAACACAGGTAACTAACCGCTCTTCTGGTCACGTGACATGGATGGACTTTTGAAATTTTTGAGGCAGGGGTCAGTATTTCAGCTCACAACCCTGGTGTAAGTTGCCCCTAAAAGATTTGGTGAGTGACACATGCATTTTTATGTCGCATTTAGGAATTAGTATCGATACCTTATTATAGTAATCGATACATGTAGCGCGTGAGTATCAATGCATCAATACCACAGATCGATCCGCCCATCATTTATTCCCAGTCAGTGTCCAGCAAGTCCGTGCTCTCTGCTGTCTATATCTGTCTTCAACACTGTTTTTCAAGATGATTTTTTTTGGGGGGGGGGTTTACTCTAGTTTTCCTGCTTGTTTTTTGTAGGATCCCTTTTGTAATTAAATCACTTTCACTTTTATCTAGTTTTTTGACTGTCTGCATTTTGGTTACTTTTTTTCCCTAAAAGCTCACAACTTATAGCTGGGAGAACTATTTGTATGTCAGAGCTTTACTCTCGTGGTATGAGTTAAACAAGCTTGAATATTTTGGAATTTTTAGAAAAGACAGACACAACAAAAGACAATTGGTCTGGGACACACACACTAAAAGAAATTACTGTTGTGAGGAAAAACTGCAGAACTATGAAAAAGAAAAACAGAAAGATTTAAACTCTGAAATTGGAGAAGACAGAGCGAGGTGGATGGTGGGTGGAGGCACAATCCAAAAAAGAATGACAACTTAGAAAGTAAAGCAAATCAGTGGGTCCTAAATTTAAATAAGCTCCTTCAGAGCATGGTTCCCCCTTGATGAGAGGAAAATGGAGGAAAAGAAAACCTGAAAATAAAAACAACAAAAATCCTCCTGTCAGACACGAATTTAAATCAGCACGTCTAGAACAAAAACCCATGTCACCAGTGTGCGAGACAGAAAAATGATTTTAACCTCAATGTCATTCTAGAATTTAAATGAGTAACAAGCACAACAGCACAGCGAAAAGGGCCAACAAAAAACAGATGAGAGAGGCTATAAAGAAGAAAGCAGCAATTATCCTCCTTTCGTATCGATGTGAGACTGACCTTTATTTATATTGCACTCATCAAAGCATAAACTCTGTGGTTTCTACAGTGGGAACAGTAATGTAAGCAATGGCTGTTAAGAGTGGGACAAATCCAAAAGGATTCACACACAAACCTCTGAATGTGAAGAAATCAGAAGGTAATACTAAGAACCATCTTTAAGTATAAAAGGGAACACTTTGAGTGGATCTTCCCATCATCCCCAACAATGTTAATAATTACAATCATGACGCCAAGTGATGAAGTCACACAGGTAAAATGTTTGTCAGTTTGGTGTAGGTTTTGAAACTGCCCGACTTTTGTTTGCTGACCTCTGTCAACTGATGCACCTTTATTTTATTCTGTTTTTCGTGATTCGATCTTTTCCACAAATGTCTGCCACATGAAACTGTGGCCTATGCACATAGCGTTCAAATGAATACGCTCCTTTTCTGAAACATTCAGAGAGGCAGAGTTAACCATTCTGATCTAATACGCTTTGCTCTCAGTATGGTCTGGGTGCTGTGGGTGTTAGAATACAGCAGGCTATTCACTGAATGCCCTCAATACAGATTATTATATTTACAGCCGGATTCCTGTGTTGAGTAATGAAAGATGGTTAGAGTAGGCAGAACGCTGTCGGAGAATCGACCTGAATATGTAGACTTTTCATGGTCAGATAAATTCAGGATATTGTCTTTGATATCGGGTACAGAGGGAGCAGATTTTTAATGGCTTCCAGCATCTCTACTTCAAACACTGACACACTGGGGACTAAAAACAGCAGAGGAGATGTGGAGGGGAGCCTTAGATTATGCGTAACCGCTTGTGATTTTTAGCTGGTGAGAGAATTAGTGTCTGTGTGTGTGTGTGTGTGTGTGTGTGTGTGCATGTACTTCTTTCGGTGTGTGTGTTTGTCCTCCAGTATGTATAACTTTGAGAGGAGCACTAAAGACGATTCCACTCCACTCTGCATAATTCAATTGGCAGACAACACTCTAGGCTTGCATAAGACATGCCTTGAGAGATATGATGTGGTGTGTGTGCATGTGTGTCTTTCTGTGTCTGTCTTTAATATGCTAAAAAGGTAAATTTTAACAAGGCTGATGTCACATCTGGGGACGAGGTGTGAAGCCTGGAGAACATTCAAATGTTTCCCTCTTTCCCTCTCCACTTATATTTTATATCACTTGTCCTTCAGCGTCTTGTCCCCCCAGCTGTGGCCCCTCCACACTTGGCTATGACATTAAAACTGGTGTCCAGTTTTAAGATTGTGCCTGCTGAGGGTGTATTTATATTGTGCCTGAGACAAATGTCCCAATACGCATCTCGAAATTCTTCCTCATGTCCCAATATGATATGCAAATAGACATGTACATTGCTTCCACGCCTTGCTTGCAGCTGGCAGAATTTTTCTTTCACGGGTGGCTTGGAGCACCGGTGTGGAGCTATAGTATGCCAGACAAAGGTGGACTTCCTGCTTTGTGTGTTCCTTTTTCTTTTTGAAGCTGAAATATAGAGAGGATGCGTGAAGTGGTATTTATTTGTGCTTGTGTTATTTCAGTCACATAAAGGCAGCAGAGTTTTTACTGCAGGGTGTCTCAAGGCAGAAATAGATGTGAATTGTAAAGTGACACAAAAGACAAGACATTTTTTAGAAAGTTTATATGTGTGTATCTTGACTTAAGTCGCTGCTCTGGGTCAAGCTCCTCAAACACTTCATCCGTTCTTTGCAGGTTTGACTTCCAGGTTATCTGGGGCAAAGTAACATTGACCCTGTTTTAAATACAGTGAAAACATATCACCTCGTGCTTTGTTTGGTAGAATAGCTTTCCCAGATCATACCCTACCCCCTTAACCTTAACCATATTCATCAAGTTTTATAATAAATGTTCCATAATGCAATCAATTACATTTTTTACAACACCCGCACCTTCCTGCATATATCAGCTCAATGCCACACATCCATCTCTCTGCCCTTTTATCTGTCCAAATAAAAAAAGACAACCCCCCCCCACCCATTTCATTCTTGGAATGAAATGAATGCATAATCTCTCCTGGTGTGGATTAAGGCTGCTGTATCTTTGAACTGAGACCTTGTAAAGACCTTATCATGCACTTTCTTCTGAACTGTCTCAGTTTAAACCATATCGGCTTAATTGAGCTTATCCTGTCCTGTGTGAGGTTGTACGCTACACACTGATGCAAATGACACGACTCAGTTTTATAAGCCCGCTTTGGGGTCTCTTTATAGGTTGAAAGAAACCCCTTATGGGCTTATGAAAACCTTAATCAACCACACTGGATAAACCTTCATGCATGAAGGTCATGTTGTAAACCAAACTGCTTTTTGAATGGATTATGCTATGGGGATAAAAAAAAAAATGCTGCCTACATAAGCTTTTTTATTTTGTTTTTATACTCTCTAAATAAGATATTATGGAAATGACATAACTAATTGAGAGTACAGCAACAATTGCAGAGGAGCAGCGAGAGACAGGGAAGAGATGGAGGGGGATAAAGACTTTGATGCCCTCCTCCCCTCTTCTCCTCTGATAGCAATCACTCCATTGGTTTTATCCCTCCATCCTGTGTGTTTGTAAAGTTGCATCTTTGTGTGGCTCCCCAGAGGTAATGTGTCGTACCGTAATTTGACGGTGCAACACAGTTAAAATGAATTGGCTGCAACAGAACAGAGCATCAGGCGTCAGTGCTATGGACAGATAATCTCGTTAGGCCGAGGACACACTTCACCACTAATCAGACGTGCAATTTGATATGTGCGCACCAGATGACTGATAACAGCTTATTTTGTTCACATTGTTCTCTCGAGCAAACAGCCCTGATTGTCACTCAGGTTTAGAGAGTACTTAGTGAGGGCTTCGTTTACAAACCCATTCACAGGTTGGATTCGTGGAAGAATGTGCAGCATGAAAAGTTGGATAAAGCGATGACAGACTAAGTTTTAAAGTTAGCAATCCACTGATCTTGAGGCTTTGGGGCTTTGTGTGTATGTAAATGGCTGTGATTGTCTTTTCAGCTGTGATTCCACACTCCTTGGGGCCCACCATTCCTTATTAGCAGATGCTACAATTTCCAGATGTCCGATAAACCCAGAATGCTGGCCAACAATACAATTTACAATTGTATTACGTCACTGGACGTAAGTAATGGGTGTCTGCATGCAGCACACAGAATCGGGGGCCCCTAGAGTGTTGGTCAGGATTTTAGCAGCAGCAGAGTAGCAGCTGAGTGAGTTGTAATGTGTATTCAGTCACTGTTTTTAAACTTGCAATGTTTGAAAACATAACCAGAAAAAAATCATGTAAACATGAACAGCTTCATTGGAAATTCAGCTGTACTCAAATCCTGCATTTATGAGCACAGAGAGCAGAAAAGATACATCCATCCATCCGTCTTCAACCACTTTTCCGTTTCCAGGTCGTGCTGGAGCCAATCCCAGCTCACACTGGGCGAAGACGGGGTACATCCTGGACAGGTCGCCAGTCCATCACAGGGCCAACACACAGAGACAGACAGACACCAACAACCACTCACACTCAGAAGATGGATGGATGGATGATGTCTTTGGACGGTGGGAGGAAACTGGAGTACCCGGAGGAAACCCATGCAGGCACAGGGAGAACATTCAAACTCTGCACAGAAAGGCCCCAGGCCCGGGAAGTGAACCCGCAACCTTCTTATTGTGGGGTTCCTTAACAGTTTTCAACTACATCATAGCCAGCCAGAAACTGTGATTTAAAAATAACCAGACAGTATTTAACAGAACTGTAATGAGCTATGAAAAATTCAAAAGAGAGAAAGACAAAAGCAGCCAGAGAATGAGAAAATAGAGGAGAGCAACTGATAAAGAGACTGAGGAAGAGAGCATTGTTTGTATAGCATATTAAATGAGCCTCTCAATGGTAGGCTGAACACAACAACCAAGTAATACGCACACACACACAACCACAAACACACGCACTCCCTCTGAGAAACAACCAAATGGAGGGAGTCAGAGTGAATTGAGGCCACGAGTTTGGAGAGATGCTGCTTGTGTTTTGATTTTTTGTTGTTGTTGTTGTTTTGTATGCAAGGCTACAGAGACAGCATCTCTTTGCTGTACAAACAGTGGGCAGAGACTCAGCTTGGCTCACACATGCATTCAGTGTACTACTTTAAAATTTCTTAAAAATAAAAACTAATGAGCTAAAAATGAAAACTGTTATCAAAACTGAAGTTGTAAGCTTATTGTGTGACTTTCCCAGATAATGGCAAGAGTAAAAAAAAAGAAAAAAGGGCGAGGCTTATATCATGACAGACAGGTTTCAATAAAGGGAACACTCTGTTTCATTTGGTCAAGGGTCAATGGCGTCATATATTGTTATGGCCCTAGCCTAGGGGAACCAGGGCCACACACGATAGAGAGAAAGCCCCTGCCCTTCCCACTCCCAAGAAAGCCAGCCAACATCAAGGTCAAAGGACAAAGTAGCAGTTTTTTTATTTCGTTTCGGAGGTGAGCAATGCCAAAACAACAAACAAAACTAAACCAAAATCCTTATCTTTCCTCCAAGAAATAAATATAAAATAAAAGATAATAGATAACCTTACTCCTAACCAAAAACAAGAGAAAACATGGCACAGAAAAATAAACGGCTGCTCCCTCCTACTACTGCCACAAAGACAAAACGCAATCTGCACGCTTTTAGAACATGCTAGGCTGCTGCAGAGGTTTCACACATGTCACTGCTAGGACAACACTTTTCACTCGGCTGGCAAGTTGGGCATGGAAGAGCAAAAGGAGCCCAAGGTTGGCGTCAGGTGGTGAATAAAAGTCATCAGCCCACCAATCAGCCTGCAGCAACCCGGTCACATGGACATTTCCAGGTTTTAATCGTTGGACATATGGATCTTAAGTCTTCAGCAA
The DNA here is from genome assembly GCA_034769265.1 of Remorina albescens. Lineage (NCBI taxonomy): Eukaryota > Metazoa > Chordata > Actinopteri > Carangiformes > Echeneidae > Remorina > Remorina albescens. The sequence goes on along the minus strand of CM068488.1, from coordinate 16,236,142 downwards.
AAAAGCTAAGAACATGTTAGGCAGCCATGTAGTGTGAGTTGCTGATTTTTTAAAACCTGGAGCTGCTTTATTTGGCTTTTTTTTTTTTACCAGTTTTATTATCCTGATCCATGGGTCATGGACAGCACTCATGCAGATAATCCAGCTGCCAATTAAAAAAACACCTGGACATCTGGATCATAAATTATCCAAAAAAAAACCCAAGCAAAATATTAAGCCAGCCGTGACATCCTGTGCCTACTGAATACTTTTTATGTATGCCATTTGTGTATCCTATGAGGGCAGATGTAAAACAGCTACTTAAAAAGCGTCTTCATAACTCCATTTGAAATGTCAGCACTGCTTTTGCGGTAAAAGCTGTTGATTTCTACAAAAACAAAACTAAAAGCGCACACATCTTTTCTCCCTGGTAATTCTCCTGATTTAACCTCAAAATGAAAAATGGAAGGGGGTGGTGGTTGAACGGGATGAGTTGGGGAGAGGATGTTTCACCATGAAAGATGGATTGAATCACCTCCTCACCTGTCCAATGGAGATGAACCAATAGTTTAATATAACAGATTCTCAGTAAAGTGGCCCTTTAATCTCCCTACACGAGCGTCGCCTTTTCTTTTCATGCTGCTACAGGACAATCCATCTCTCTCAGTAAGAGATGGATTGTGTGATGGGTGTGTGCGTGTGTTGGGTGGGTGGAGGGATTGGAAGGTCTACACAGGAGACAGGATGCAATTTATGGCTCAAAAATGTTGATTAGTTTTGTTTTGATGCGTTTGGCAGAGTTCGTTTTCAACCGCCACAGTCGAGAAACAGATCCAATAGAATCGATGTTTGGAGGACCAAAGATGCAAAGAGGGCGGGAGCGAGAGACGCAGAGAGATTATCTAATCGTCACATGGTCTGACGAAGAGTTGCCTTCATCTATGTTGTTTTAATCTACACGCACAAATTTGTCATCTTCTTGATCTGCCCGTGTACATTACTCCTGTATTTTTTCTTTCGCCTCCCGCTGGATCTCTTTTTCGTGTCTAAATGCATTGCAACTCGTAGATAAGGGCTACATTCACAGTACTTTGAGTGAAACACTTAGGAAGCGCAGAGTCATCAGATTTTACATAATACATGCGACGGCTGCAGTGAGTCTTTAGACGGTGATTATGAGAAGATGATCTAAGCAGAATGGATGCTGTATCAACAGAATGATGAATTAGTAATGGGTGGGTTCAACATAGATAGATAATATATCAGATGGATTAATGAAATGGATGGATGGATGGATTATGCCTAGATAATTAGATGAACGACTGGATGGATTGTATGTGACTTGATGGATGAAACCGATGGATGGATAGATGGATAACTTATGACTACATCTTAGCAATGCATCTCATTTGAAGACTAAAATCATAACCATGTATGTAGAATAAACCGTATAGCAGAGTACAGCGTCAGGTTGTGTAACCGTGGGTATATTGCAGCTCTCTATTTGAGAATTATTAACCAAATGAATACATCTTCATTGCAGAAATAAAATGTTATACATTCACAGTTCCTTCCTGATATGAAATAGTCACCCGCTTACACCACCGCCAATATGGGAAAGGAGCCCATCCAACCAAGACTAAGACACGGGAAACTGAATCACGCCAGTTACTAATGCAGGATCTCACAGACACACACTATAGCTCACCGACACCCATAGTCAATTTACACTGTATTGGAGTTTTATTACATTTATTGAATTACTGCAGACGAAGCCCCAACTCCATTATGAAACTTGTACTATCAAAAACATGTTGGTGCGCTACTCCAACTTCTGAGCATTTAGATCAATTGATCCTGTCTATATAAATCACATTTAGGGGTCCTATTAATGTTCAGCATGGGGGGCAAACAGATGTTCAGTTTTTATGGATCCATAACCTCAAATGATTCCAAGCAATACCAAAATAGTTTTAGATCAGATTGTATACTGTTGAAAGCTGACAGAAAGGTCAGCTGCCTGCTTGTTTAAAACAGACAGAAAGCATGGAAATGCAGTATAATTCATTTATTCCATATGACCATATACTTTATATGTCAGAGCTGGAATTACAGATGTTATGTGTGTCAGTGGGCAGCATGGCGGCATAGTGGTTAGCACTGTTGCCTCACAACAAGAAGGTCATGGGTTTGGTTCCCGGTTTCTGTGCGGAGTTTCCATGTTCCCTCCGTGTCTGCGTGGGTTTCCTCTGGGTACTCCGGTTTCCTCTCACCTTTCAAAGACATCATGTTTGGGTTAAGTGATGACTCTAAACTGTCTGTAGGTCTGAGTGTGAGGATGAGTGGTTGTTGGTCTCTGTCAGTCTCTGTGTGTTGGCCCTGTGATGGACTGGCAACCTGTCCAGGGTGTACCCCACCCTCACCCAGTGTGAGCTGGGATTGGCTCCAACACTCCCCGTGAATGAAATGGATAAGCGGTAGAAGATGAATGAATGAATGTGTCTCTGTCTACTAAATTGATCGCTCTGTCTTCCAACATTGAGTTCAGAAATATACTTAACAGGTGTTGCAATATTTTTTCATAAGCCGCTCTCTGTTAAAATAAAATGTTTCTGATGATTTGTCTGTACATAATTTAATTCTAAACAGCAATGTAGGGGATTAAAAAAGAAACAAGAGGAATCATGGTAATTAACTTTGCTTCTCAGCACTAACAAGTCTTTGATATAGCATATCCCTGCTTATGTTGTGCTTGACTGAATGCTATAGCTGTTTAACTGACAGAATATGCTTTCAAATCCATTGCACACCTGAATCGGTGAAGTAGAGGAACATGAAGAGATGGAATGGGTGTCTTGTATAAATGGATAAAATCAACATTTGCAGCTTAAAAAAATAAGAATTTGGACTCCTTTATTTGTCGCACAATGGGGATATTTCACAATTCATTCATTCATTCATTCATCTTCAACCGCTTTTTCCGTTTCCGGGTTGTGGGGGGTGCTGGAGCCAATCCCAGCTCACATTGGGTGAGGGCGGGGTACACCCTGGACAGGTCGCCAGTCCATCACAGGACCATCAGACAGAGACATACAGAGACCAACAACCACTTACACTCACACTCAGACTCACACTTAGACCGCCAGACAATTTTTCTAAAAGTCACATTTTTGCTCATTGACTCCTACAAATTTTTGTTGGTTAAAATTTCTAGAGCTTTTTTTTTTTTTTTTTTTTTTAAAGTCTGCAAATACTGTTAGTTGAGCTGGTGGAAGCAAGACTGATCAATGAATGTGCCATGTTGGCTGTGATCACTTTTCATTATTTCCTTTACTCTCTGGAGGTATTAATGCGATTAACGTAATTAACTGAACACACAAGAGGTAAAGTTTGCATTTGCCATCTCACAGGCTGATGAAAGGCTGAGTTCTGCGATGTATGTCCTCTTCAGTGCTGCTGTTAAGAGGGGCAATATAAAGTGACCTTCATATTCAATTGACACAAATGGAAATTTAAATTGGGTTCAACTGCATTACAGAAACAGGCATACAATTAATAAATCGTAGATAAAATAATGAATTGGCACATTGGACCTTCAGGGCAAAATGCATCACATGGCAATGCATGTTTAATAAGTGTGACGTTTGTGTGAGTGGGGTTGCTTTTAATTGAATTGGTTGGTACTTTCAGTAGTTGGTGATATTTTGGCTTCACCAAGAAAGATTTAGGCTTTATTCCAATAAACTGGTCCTTCGATGAGTTCAGATGGCTATAAAAAAAAACAAAAATGTATTCTAGTTTGTTACAGCCAGAACTTTCTTTCTTTTTTTTTCCTTTTTCAATCAGAATTCACAGTTTTGTAATAAAAGCTCACATCTGTTTATGGGAATAATGACAGTATCAGCTTTTATTTCAAAATGTCCATAAACAATTTATTTCATTACTGTCTCTGAGGTGTGTGCAATTTTCCTTGTGTATTCAGCCACACAGGTCCTGTGATGGACTGGCAACCTGTCCAGGGTGTACCCCGCCCTCGCCCGGAACGTTGGCTGGGATTGGCTCCAGCACCCCCCGCGACCCGGAAAGGGAAAAGCGGTAGAAGATGGATGGATGGATTCCATCCATGGATTCCAATTTGTGATTACTGAGCCAAAATATTCTAGAAATGCAGAAATCTCTTTAAGACGGTTTCAAACTAAAGTGAATGCCGAACAACTTAGAAAAGACATTTACACACAATAAAAGAACAAGATACCGATGGTACACAACCATAGATCCATCACACATTCCCCAAACAAGGCAGAGCACTTCAATGCAACCGTGTAACTCTTCAGAGAAAACAGCAACTTTTGGATGTGTTGAGCTGAGATAACTTGGTTTTGGGAGGTGGCATCAAATGTTCAAATATGGTGAACTTTGACCTGAACTATGCCGATTTTTGTTGGTGCAGCCAGGCACGTTTGACCACAGCTTGACCTGAACGCCTGATGAAAAGTCAATGTCTGACCCTCTCCTATCCTCGCTTAGTTCTCCAATCACATACCTCCTCCAAGCAATCCTCAACTTTCCAGCAGTGAAAGAAGCGTTGGACAACAGTGTGTAACAGCACACATTTCCTTACTCGTACATGACAGCAAATTGTGCAGCCAACACAAGACAGGGAGTCAGGTGAGGTAGTTTGGTGTATTTTGCCCGCAGACATTTCAGTGGACCTGCAGTAGATTATCTTCCATGGATTATGGGCTATTTTGTGAACACTCACTGGACAGACTGAGGGGAGATTTTTATTTATATTATGAACTGTGGCCATTTCTCAGAAAAACATCCATCTCCCTTTAGAATGAACCTCTAACTGGTTCAATACACTAAAGACATTTGCTTAACTGAGTCTAAATTAAATTAGTCCATACCAAAAACCAAACTGGAACTTTTCCAACAAAATTATTTAAGATCATGCTGAGTACATCCCAATGAATGTCTTACAAGTAAAAATCGAACTAAAAGGAATTTACCAACGGATGAGTCTAATCAATTGTCCCATGGGTGACCACATGACGATTAAGGGATTTAGAAAATCCGTTCCTATTCAGTGCTGAAAAAAGGGCACCACATCAAAGAGAAATGCCAGAAGATTTGAGAAAGATAGCAACTTCTTAACAAAACAAAGATGAAGGATACAAGAACATCAGGAAAGTATAGCTAACAAATTTGAATGCAGTATCAAAGGTGGTCCAAAAGTTCAAAAAGGATGGATGCCGAGGTCATGTACAGAAGTTAACACCGCAGCATGAGCGTTTTATGATGAAAAGAGGTGAAAGAAATTGGAATGCATCACGGTTAACTAAAGCATTAGAAAGGGAGGGAGTGTTTCCTGTGACACATTACAGTGCAGAGGACTGGCATGCAGGGGTGTTATTCACAAAGGAAGCCACCGCTAAAGCTCATGCAAAAAAAAAAAAAGGCCTTCTAGCATTTGCCCCATTTTGCCCATGTTGACAAATGTGAAGACTTTTGGGACTCTGTACTCTGGAATGATGAGACACAAATACATTTTTGGTGCTGATTTGATCCAAATTGAAATGCCAACAGAAGGGTGAGGGGTCCAATGAAAAATGCATGGTCCACACGATAAAGCAAGGTGGTGACAGTGTTCTTCTGTGGGGGTTGCATGAGCGCTGCAGGTGTTGGGAAGATGCATGAGAGGATGCTACTGTGGCCGAGGTCAACGGGGAATTTTCAGTGTGATAAAGGCCCAAAAGAACAGGCTGAAAGTGATTCCGAGGCCAAGCACGACATCAAATCTCAGCCCAGTAGGACACATGTAGGGAGTTTTTAGAGACAGGCCATACAGAATAGTTTTAGTACAATTTGTCACTGTATGCAGTCATTTTTGCAACACCTCATTTGAATAACATGCGTTATTTTTCTTTTCCTAAAGATGTTAGGTGACCACACTTTCATCTTGATAAAATAAATGGTTTAGTTTAATAAAACTTAAGTATTGTAATTTATACATATACATCAAATTGTTCAAATGATTTAGTGACTGTTTAAACATTTTCAAATAGAGTCAACTCCTTTATGCACTGTATCAATTTTATGCAAACAGTGTCCCCCTCTGACTAATTGAGGGCATGAACTTTGCTTTGAACTTTGTAATTGCTCATAAAGGATTACTGTATTGGATAGTTCTGGAGGAGCTCAGTAATCCAGAAACTGAGATAAACCAAAGATGAGTGCAACACGCAACATTTATTTTTGGTTGGCTGTGTGCCAGATGACGAACAAACCATGGAATGATTCTGATTCAGGATTTTGAAATTAGACTTAACTGAACAGTAGTATCTCATTTACTAGTGCTGGCAAAGATATAGCCTCAGCCAATCAATTTCTCAGTCATCCTCAATGTGTCCTTTACCCTGCACAATGCACACACAGCTTTAGTTTATTTGAGCTGATTTGCTTGAGCAGCTTTGATTTGACTCAGTTGTTTGAAATTTATAATGCATGGCCATTAGCCGTACCTGCCATCACCCCTGAATGGGATTTTTACTGCAGTACATCATTTGAAGAAAAGGAAGGTGCAATCCTTCCTGACTGTAGCAGACTCTCTGTGATCATCCTTTGCCTTGATTATCCTGCAGTTCTCTGTTCTCTTCTCCTTCTCCCTTCCCTCGACAGCCTGCATACCTGTTAAAGTGTGACATCAGCCGTGATGACTGAAGCCCACATAGCGGTGGTTTTCCTGCCTGTTTGCATTTGTTTGAGAACACTGTTGATTAGTGTTTCGGGGGGGTTTCATGTCAGCAAGGATCCAAATGATTTGTCTCCAACTCCTCAGAAAATCTCGTTCAAATACACCTGAGGTAATGAAAGATATTCATACGCACCGACAAGTTCCCCCACATGCACAGATATGCATGCAGAAGGTGCATGCGCAACCCACGCAAGTCAAGACAATTACATGTGCGCTATTTTATTACCTTATTAGAATAACATCTGAACTCAGAAAAGCCCATGTAATAGTGCACTGACAGAAGATTTTTCCACTTGTTGTGACCATGTTTGTTTTCACATCATGGCAGGTTCATTTGAGTAAAAATAGGAGGAATGACAAAAGAAATGTGAAATCAAATCTGCTTTCAGTCATGCATTAAGGAAATAGAATTTCTGTTTCATTAATCCATTTAGCTTTTTTTTTTTTTTACAGGGAGCAGATGATAAGAAGTGACATCTTTCTGAAAACTTTGTTTTACACCAAAAAAACAAAAAACAAACCTTCTTTTAATTAGGCTTAGTACAAACATGATGTTGCTTAAACTCAGAGCAGTTGTAGGTTTCAAAGAAAGAGAAGATTGAGGCTCCAGATATGCACAAAATAATTGTTGGTCCGTGACCTCTAAAATGGCAAAAACAAAGAAAAGATTATTTGTTCCAACATCATGGTTTGCCACGAATCAAAATATTGTTTCTTCATAGATCACAATTTTGTGATCAGTGGTGAACCATGATCTTGGATGGGGAATGAAGTGAAGTGGCGAACTATGAGTATTGACCTTCAACCCCTGCTCGCCTCAAAATTCCTTTACTGGCGTGTAGTTTTTGCTATTTCTTGACATGAAGCTTCAGCAAAAGAAGACCAAAGGTGTATGCCATCTAAAAACTCAACTGGTCAGTTTAAAAAAGATATTCTGAGTTAATTTAGCTGCCACTTTCTTAACAAACCCACTTCTGTTCCGTCTGGGTTATGACTTCCCTAAACAATAGATGAGTCAGTCTCTGCCCAGAGTTAGCAACAAAAAAGAAAAATCTGATTAATGGTTTGATTCTATTTTCATGGGTTCAGGACAGTAACTCTAACCCAACCTAACCCTCGAAAATGAAGCTACAATTAGGATTTAGAGTTGAGTTTAAAATTAGAAGAGAGACACGATAAAATGAAAGAGATTGAATATGTAACATTTAAAATGTTAATATGTTTAACCTTTCCTGAAGTTGCTGATGGTTCCCCACTGATATGAGGTATGATGAAATGTTTATGTCGTTACCATCCCACCACATCCCATTGTCTCACCTGTGTTCTTAAGACCTGAGGGGAATCCAGGACTGTGGAACAAGAGAGCAGCTACTATCAATAGCGCTCATAATCACCACTCCATAACTCCCACTAGGTATTTTTGTGAGTGTTAAACTTTGTTCTCAAAAAAAAAAAAAAAATTGTAAAATAAATAAATAAATAAATAAATAAAGGAAAATAAAAACAAAAACCAACTAACTTTTCACCTTGAATACGAAAGAAGAAAAGGGGATATAAAAGAATGAACTTAGAAATGAGATGAAAGCCCTGGATATGTTAATGGCTTCAGAAACAAAGGTACCGCAATTATGACAATAACATGGAAGGAGAAGCGTCAAATGTTTTCTGCCTTTCACTGAGCTATCTGTTGTTTCATCTCTCATGTTCTGGTTGATTTCAGCTAAGATATTCACTCCATCCCTTGCTTCAGATCTTTTTCTGAATTTCATTGTTTTTCTATTTTACATGCAGTGAGGTTTTTTGCAGGTTTTGTCTGCCACTGGATAATGAATATGAAACAAGGCACTCTTCAGCTGACAACTGAAATAAATGACTTCCTATGTGGCCCTTCGGTTGAAAGCAACCTAGACACTGAGGGACATCAACAGGTAATTAGTCATCTGATAGTCTGATTCGATGCAGCGGGGAAGGAGCTATTAGGTGCCTGAACATAGCAGGCAATATTCAACCACAGCTCACCATATGCTCCACTGGGTTTCCTTCAGTAGCCTCACATGCCTTTAGGTTTGAATATATAATGAATTTGCATCGTGTGCCAGAGGCTTTGCTGCTCAGGTCAAGCACAGGCAAGACAATAATGATGCCATTTCAACTCAAGTGACTCAAAATTACTTCACTAAAAAAGGGACTCCTTCTCAACTGAGATAGGTCCCTTGAAATTAGGGTAAAGTTTTAGAAACGCAAATCTGATTTGTTAGGACTCCAAATACACTCATTACTGCCGCAGGTAATGAGTCAACCTTCTACCGGCCTGCTGTTTCCAATGTCAACCGTATTTTAGACTTTCTTCCTTACAGCAAGTAATACTGACATATCATCACCTTTTGCATTACTGTTACCCAAGAGTCAGTCTCCGCAGACACATAAAAGAGTTATCCAGCCTGAGTCCTGACCAATACAACATTAGGACTTCCTCTAGCTCTGCTTTGGTCTCAGTTGGAGCTGGCATCAATAACATATTCAGACATATTAGTCCATTTTAACCCTGTTGCTTTCGGGTTTGTCAGAGAGTAGTCATTGATTACAGCTGCCGGTTTCTACAGACAATGTTGATGTGAGGACGGTACATTGTGGGAACCGTCGATTGCTTGTGAAGTTTGCTATTTCCCTGAGTTTGTGAATCATTTCACAAACAGATAATCATCTGACCCAGTGTTATAATATCAAATATTGATCAGTCCAAGTTAAAAGATAAACATGAACACAATCAAAAGGGATGTACAACAGTGTCTGCCCTGTGGCTGTTGAGATTAGTTGTCATAACCAATGACACAGGCACTTACAAGGAAACAACATCAGTATCTTAAATCAGCACATTACTTTTAAGGAGGCCAGTCCAGTGTGAATATCTTAGCCATCACCATTGATTTTCTTATTTTATTATTTATGGTCAAGCTGCTTCTTTGTCCCTGTCTCTCCTATCTTTCTAGGCAAGGCAGGGCTCAATACTCAACACACTCACACACACACACACACACACACACACACACACATACAACAGAGAGGCTGCCCGGTTAAGTAAAGATGAATGAAGATTACTCCACTAAACTATTCCTGAACTTCATATTACTGTGCAGTAAAATATAAAAGGCCAATAGCAACATTGTCAAGCCATCTGCTGAACAGGCATCTAGAGCTATTTTCAACCATTTTGTCTGCTGCTTCCGTGTATCTTTAACCCTATTACTTTGCTTGTTAATTTAAGATCATGGTGAATTTTGAGCACGAAGCTAAAAAGCTGGATGTGTGTAGTTCTGACTGAATATTCCCGGCTCTCCTGGCTGCTCTGGTGCACCTCCATGCCTGCTGCTCATCACTTCACTAAATCCTTAGGACAAGAACCTCAGCTGACTCCTCACTCATTTCCAGATTGTTCAGTCAAAACTGCAGAAGTCAGAGTTCTGCCATGTTGCCTCTAGTGAACATTTCATAGTGCTCAGTTGTAGATCTTTGCAGGTCACATAAATGTGCTCTGCAGTATAACTAGCATTCAGCCAATGTTTTTCCCTCTTCAATTTCATTCTCTGTCTTCACCAATTAGTTGTTTTAACTCCTATCTGCTCCAGGTCCAGCCACATTCAGCCTCAGCCCCCAACTTGGATTCCCCAGTTTCACACTTTCTCTATTCCCCCACCACGTGACTGCCTCCAGATTGTCATCGAATTCCAGAGCTCAACCCCCCCTTAGCCCAAATCTGTTCCTGTGCACCCGGCCTTACTATCCACAATGCCACTAAGCAGATAGAGCTTTTCTCTGTGAGTGTGTCTTGTCTCTTCAGGTCCCGGTCAGGGCCCTCCCTTCCCCCAATCTTTTGCATAAACATCACTTTTAATTTCTTCTTTAACCTCTCGGCCAATCAATTCCTATCCTGTTCTCCGATGACCCTTATCCCTACCTGCTAGTTATTGGCTCTCATTTTGGGATAATGATCTAAGCTCGTTTTCAAATTCCTTTGCTATTAGTCTTGTTAAACAAGTGTTATTTAGCGATTATTAGTTTTTATGGCACACAGTGGACCGCTTATTGAAAATGTGAAAGGATTTCTTCATTGTAAAGTGCTGTGTATTCATTTGCAGGGAGAACCTTTGCCCTTATAACTGGTACTCTGCTTGGAATTCACATCCATAACCTGTGCTGGTTTACTCCAGGTACTCTGGTATCCTCACACAGTTGTAAGCTACTTATAGGTTAATTAATGACTCTGAATTTGCCTGTGCGTGAATAGTCCTTTATCTCTATATGATGGCCCAGCTCTTCTGCACCCTTAACTAATGACAGCTGGGTGCTCCCTGATGAATGGCTGTTATAGATAATGTAAGGATGTAGAATATCTAGTACATTATTGATTGGAGAATGGTTTCAGTGGCAGTCCAAGTCTGTCTTTATGGTAGCAGAGTATTCCTGGATCACACTTATCCCAAAAAAGCTATTAAAACACACACCTCTGTCTTGACTTTCTTGACGGGACCCAAATGACAGAGCAACCCCGATCTCTTGCAGTGATAGAATAAAACTCATTATGGAACAAAAATCGGACTTATAGGTCTTATATGTTGTATAGCCTCCGGTTGTCAACGGAGACCAACAAAATTCTGTATGTCGACTGTTGTCTCAACAAACATGCAAAGGCTGAATGTACAGAAGAGCTGATTGCTGAAAAAACAAACAAATGAAACCTAAATATTTAGATATAAAATGATGTATCTTCTTCTTCTCCTTTCGGCTTTTCCCTTCAGGGGTCGCCACAGCGAATCAGTTGCCTCCATCTAAGCCTGTCTTCTGCATCCTCTTCTCTCACACCAACCACCTTCATGTCCTCTTTCACTACATCTATAAACCTCCTCTTTGGTCTTCCTCTAGGCCTCCTGCCTGGCAGTTCAAAACTCAGCATCCTTCTACCAATATATTCACTATCTCTCCTCTGGACATGTCCGAACCATCTCAGTCTGGCCTCTCTGACTTTATCTCCAAAACCTCTAACATGTGCTGTCCCTCTGATGTACTCATTCCTGACCCTATCCAACCTGGTTACTCCCAAAGAGAACCTCAGCATCTTCATCTCTGCTACCTCCAGCTCTGCCTCCTGTCTTTTCCTCAGTGACACTGTCTCTAGACCAAACAACATCGCTGGTCTCACCACAGTTTTGTACACCTTTCCTTTCATCTTAGCTGAAACTCTCCTATCACACATCACACCTGACACTTTTCTCCACCCGTTCCAGCCTGCCTGCACACGCTTCTTCACCTCTTTTCCACACTCTCCATTGCTCTGGACTGTTGACCCTAAGTACTTAAAATCTTGCACCTTCTTTATCTCTTCTCCCTGTAACCTCACTCTTCCACTTGGGTCCCTCTCATTCACACACATATACTCCGTCTTGCTGCAGCTAACCTTCATTCCTCTCCTTTCCAGGGCAAACCTCCACCACTCTAGCTTCTCCTCCACCTGTTCCCTGCTCTCGCTACAGATCACAATGTCATCTGCAAACATCATAGTCCATGGAGATTCCTGTCTAACCTCGTCTGTCAGCCTGTCCATCACCATAGCGAACAAGAAGGGGCTCAGAGCTGATCCCTGATGCAGTCCCACCTCCACCTTGAACTCCTCTGTCACACCTACAGCACACCTCACCACTGTCTTACAGTCCTCATACATGTCCTGCACCGCTCTAACATACTTCTCTGCCACTCCAGACTTCCTCATACAATACCACAGTTCCTCTCTGGGCACCCTGTCATAAGCTTTCTCCAGATCTACAAAGACACAATGCAACTCCCTCTGACCTTCTCTGTACTTCTCTATCAACATCCTCAAAGCAAATACTGCATCTGTAGTACTCTTTTTTGGCATGAAACCATACTGCTGCTCACAAATGCTCACTCCTGCCCTTAGTCTAGCTTCAACTACTCTTTCCCATAACTTCATTGTATGGCTCATCAGCTTTATTCCTCTGTAGTTGCTACAACTCTGTACATCTCCCTTGTTCTTAAAAATGGGCACCAGCACACTTCTCCTCCATTCCTCAGGCATCTTCTCACTATCTAAGATCCTGTTGAACAACCCAGTCAGAAACTCTACTGCTACCTCTCCTAGACACTTCCAGACCTCCACAGGTATATCATCAGGACCGAGTGCTTTTCCACTCTTCATCCTCTTCAGTGCCCTCCTCACTTCATCCTTACTAATCTTTGCTACTTCCTGGTCCACAACATTCACCTCTTCTACTCTTCGTTCTCTCTCATTTTCCTCATTCATTAGTTCTTCAAAGTACTCTTTCCATCTTCCCATCACACTATTGGCATCTGTCAATACACTTTCATCTCTATCCTTAATCACCCTAACCGCCTGCACGTCCTTCCCATCTCTGTCTCTCTGCCTTGCCAACCTGTATAGATCAGTCTCTCCCTCCTTACTGTCCAACCTAGCATATAAGTCATCGTAAGCCCTTTGTTTGGCCTTTGCCACCTCTACTTTCACCTTACGCTGCATCTCCCTGTATTCCTGTCTACTCTCTTCAGTCCTCTCAGTGTCCCACTTCTTCTTAGCTAACCTCTTTCTCTGAATACACTCCTGCACCTCCTTATTCCACCACCAAGTTTCCTTATCCACTTTCCTTCCAGATGACACACCAAATACTCTCCTACCTGTCTCCCTGATCACATTAGCTGTAGTTGTCCAGTCAACTGGAAGCACTTCCTGGCCATCCAGAGCCTGTCTCAACTCCTTCCTAAAAATCATACAACACTCTTCCTTTTTCAGCTTCCACCATTTAGTCCTCTGCTCTGTCTTTGCCCTCTTCATCTTACTCACCAACAGAGTCATCCTACACACCACCATCCTATGCTGTCTGGCTACACTCTCACCTACCACTACTTTGCAGTCACTGATCTCCTTCAGATTACACCGTCTACACAAGATGTAGTCTACCTGTGTACTCCTACCTCCACTCTTATAAGTCACCCTATGTTCCTGCCTCTTCTGGAAGAAAGTATTCACTACAGCCATTTCCATCCTTTTTGCAAAGTCGACCACCATCTGTCCTTCTGCGTTCCTCTCCTGGATACCAAACCTGCCCATCACCTCCTCATCATCTCTGTTTCCTGCACCAACATGTCCATTGAAGTCTGCACCAATGACAACTCTCTCACTTCTAGGGATGCTCTGCATCACTTCATCAAGGTCCAACCAGAATTTCTCCTTCTCCTCCAGCTCACATCCTACCTGTGGAGCATACCCACTAACAACATTGAACATTACACCTTCGATTTCTAGCTTCAGACTCATTACTCTATCTGATACTCTTTTAACCTCCAGGACATTCCTAACAAACTCCTCCTTCAAGATAACTCCTACTCCATTTCTCTTCCTATCTACACCATGATAGAACAACTTGAACCCTGCTCCTAAACTTCTAGCCTTGCTACCTTTCCACCTGGTCTCCTGGACACACAGTATGTCTACCTTCCTCCTCTGCATCATGTCAACCAACTCTCTACCTTTCCCTGTCATAGTTCCAACATTCAAAGTCCCTACTCTCAGTCCTAGACTCTTGCCGTTCCTTTTCTCTCTCTTCCTACGAACACACCTTCCTCCTCTCCTTCTTCGACTTCTTCGACGAACAGTAGTCCAATTTCCACCGGTACCCTGTACGTGAACAGCACCGATGGCGGTCGTTGTTAACCCGGGCCTCGACCGATCCGGTATGGAAGTCATTGATTCGATTCGCATGTTTGATTTGGCAAAAGTTTTACGTCGGATGCCCTTCCTGACACAACCCTCTGTATTTATCCGGGCTTGGGACCGGCACAATAAGGCACTGGCTTGTACCCCCTTGCGGCTACATTATATAAAATGATGTATAGAAAGATAAAATTGCGTGTTGAGTGCTTTTTCTTTTGTCTTCCTAGCGCGTGAGAGATGACAGCTATCATTGTTCGCACAGACAGTGAACTCTCTCCCTTTTACACCCAACAATCAAAAAAGATTAAGTCTGAAGGATCAGATGATGAAGCTTATGGTAATGACTTTATCAAATGTTCCCACTTGACTGACAGAGACCTGTGGGTGTGGTGGTATTGGCGAGGAGGATGCACAGGCAGTGATGTGTAAGCCAGATTTATGCGTACGTGTCCTTCATTCTTTTACAGGAGTCAACTGTTCCCATGTTGAAACCGTCCCTGTTATAATGGGCAATGAAATGTAGAGAAAGCAATAGGTGGGGAAGTGAAGTGTTGTCACAAGGCTAGCACATAGGATGCTAGCGCACAGATGGGCCACAACAGCCAGTTAGCAGCAGCCAATCAACCGTCTGCGAATGAACAGGCTGTCAGGGGTCAAATGTCAGTGCAGCAGAAAACATGTGGCTAAAGAAGTACAGCACACCACAGTCATACCCCCATCACGGCTTTAAATGAAACAGTATCAACATCACCTCCAGTAACATACTGCATAGGAAACAGGCCGGTACAATGGCATGGGCGATTATGAATTGACCTTTTCAAGGAATGGAAATGAATACATTTGCTGGAGACAGTTAAACTACTCTTTAGAGATACACTTGTATGCAGAACTTTTTTTTTTTTCCAGAATATGGTAATATATATATTCAAGGTAGCTAAGATGACATTTGGATTTCCAAAGAAACGAGAGCCACAAGTGATAATCCTAGTTGAGACTATAGGGATGTACTTGTTCTGTACAGGGACTAGATGTCCCGGATTGTCCGGATTTATGCCTTCTGCCCCAGTTCTGGAAAAATATTTGTACAACAAAGAGGAGTGCTGTCAGAACATGCGAAGAAAGCAGTCATTTCCCAGCACAACCTATAGACGTATATGATTTAGAATAATGCTAAGGTGGAGGTGATATCTCTCCTTACATCTGATCGCAGAATAACTTCCTGTTCCATTAAGGATTTTATGTCTGTTTTTACTCATCATGTAATTTAACTTCATTTGGTGGCATCAAGGTAAAGTTCCCGAAAACTTTCTTAACTTCCAGCAACTGGAACAAACTTTTTTATCTTGTTCATGGGCGTTACTGTGCCCCATCGACAATGACTGGAGCTCGCCAAGCCGAGACGATAGCATCATTATTCAGAGGTTTGCATGCACATCAAGGATAATCCTGAGATCTCTGACAGATGACCAGCGATAGCAGGCCTTGTCAGACTGCCCTTGGCTCAGCTTCTGTCGTTCTGTGGGGGCAGCACTATGATCAATGCTTTTTCAAAGATCAGTGTTACTTTTATGATGTATTTGATTCAAGATAATAGGGTTAGAGTTAATGATGAGTGACATATTCCAAACACATTGGAATATGTCACATATTGAATGTCACATTCACACAATACTACTTCCTCAACTCCATTAGCTTGTATATAAAGTTATGTTTTTCTGAATTTCAGCAGCAGACAATTACATCCTCATATATTTTAACAGAGTGGTGCATTAGCAGTAGTTTGTGTCCTTATTGTCGCTAACCTAGCAATTTGCTCTATAGTGATTCTTTCAGACTTGATGGAGGAGTGCAGCTAAACAATGCTATATTGACAGATGGCTCTCAGAGGTTAAGATCCATTTGTTATATACCTTGTTTTGCCAGTGTTAGTTTGTATGGCACACCGTGGGAACAGTCACAAAGATGTGAAGTATTAATTTCAAGTCATAGCCTCAATGAACACTTGAAGTACACTGTTGCTCCTCGACGCGAGGTTTGCTTTTTTAAGTCGAGATAAAGCTATTATAATGACATATGTAGTAGTTCAGCCCATGTTTAAAGTAAACAGCCGACAAGGGGCATCACTCTTAAACTAAATACATTGCAGCGTCCGCGGTTTCCTCTAAACTTTCACTTCAAACTCACACTGACATTAACAATCTGAGCTCCGGCAATCAGGTACTTGATGGTACTGACCGGCTGGCTATATGTCAATTTCTAAAGCACTCTAAGATAACAAGGAGGTCTCCTTGTTGAAATATCCATCCATCTACTTTCTATAATGCTCTGTCAGCGTCCTGGGGTAGGCTGGAGCCTATCCCGGCTGACATTGGGTGAAGATGGGCTCCACCCTGAATTGGTTGCCAATGGGGGCAGAGGGAGTGCGTGCAAACTTGACAGGTCCAGGAGTTGAACCTGAAACTTTCCTGCTGCGAAGCAACAAGCTAATAAATGAGTAGATTTTTGTGTTTATTTGAAAAACTCTGCCAAATTCAACTCTTGTTTAGCTGTGAAATGTTGCATTATAAACAGATTATTGTGAAAATAAACATGATGCCATCTTCTCCTTTCTCAGAAAATCTATGTGCATGGAGGACAAAAGCCTGGTATTCAGCTAGGACAGAATATGATTCGTCTTTGTGAGTAATAATATCACGAGATCTTTTTGTTTGAATTTAATTCTCTGACTTTAATCTTGAAGCTGATTTGAATGTGACCTCCGACGTGTTTGTAATAATAAAAGTGTGGGGTTCTGCATTGTGGGATGAGATGGCTGCAGGAGCGTGGTGACATTTTGAAATCACAACACGTATGATGTGAGTCTATTTCAAATGTGCTCAATGCCACCCACATAAATGAAGACATCATGGTTATCTCACCGAGGATGACAGGGTTCACCTCCAACGCTCATAGTCTTTGTTTTCTCTGTAATAATCTGATCTGGTAGATTTGTGGTCAAAGTATCTCCTTTTAATTAATTTCTTCTGTCCTGTTCTTTGACACATTGGATGTTAGGCTTGAGGTTTTTCTCAAATGTTTCCCTCTGTTGTTGTTGTTAAAGGTGGTCATTGATGTTCCCAAAGATGTTTTCATTTTGAATTTGACTCTTTCTTTGAAGTAAAACCAATGGCGGTGAAGCTGTTATTTCGGTGTACATGAACTTTGATCCTGATGTGTTGAGCAAAATTGGAATAAGAAAAAAAAAAAAAAACATTCGATGAAATGAATGAATTAGATTTAACAACTAAACATATAACGGTCAAAGTATAGTTTATAATGTGGCACTCTATCAGATTATTGATTATATATATGCTTTGTAGCTGACTGGTTGACTTCACCTGTGGTTTTCATCTGCTGTCAGTGAGGACACTCTGTGCAGAAAGCCACAGCCTCATGAGAGCAAGATGATCGTTGAATCCAAAACGTCTCAGCTAAATTGGCAGCACTGTCTGTAGCTGCTGCATTTTGTGAGAATCCGCACATCATCAATGGAGCCCCATTAAGAGGTACGTATTGTAATGACACCCACTTAACCCCAATCAGACAGCGAGTTAATCCTCATACAATCCCACCTTTTAGCTTCAGCTCATTCAGGTAGCCAGTCACTGCAGCATCCTGTCTGAACTGAAGGAATAGAGCTGCTCGCCGGATATCTTATAACCTCTTTAATACGAACCCAAAAATGGCTGAAGATAAAACTTACAAATGCAAGCTTTTATGGTTTGGTGTAAAATGAACATAGATATGCAGCAGGTCAGTGACCATGTAGACAGATTCTCTTCTTGACCTTTTCTGAAAACCATCATCTTCAAGTTTTAAATCGCGTTTTTTTCTTACAAATCATCAACCGTTCAGCTATGGAAAGCTGAGACTGACGGATGTGTTACAATGTGTGAAGAGATTTATTTTTGTTGGTGTCACTGCTGTCACAGCAGATCCTCACTATCTGAAGTGTATATCATCAACATATGCAGAGTTGGGATTCTCGAGGAGCTACAACGAGAAATTGGGTTTTCTCTAATTCCTTATCCAAATTATGGAAACAGGCTTTCTGGTATACTACATAGTATCTAAGAAATAGAGTAATAGAGATATTCAATGAATTCAACTGTATTTATTGAAATATCTCATACTGTACATATCAAACTTCAAGAAAGGTTTGCTATGCATGGAAAACAGCAATTCAGCAGAAATGGATAAATGTTTTAGAACTTTAAAACTATGTGTCAAAACCATCTAAGTGTAACGATGACTCCATGATATAGAACCTGTTCTTCGCAGTGAGTCAGTGATTGATGATAGCCCCCAACATTATCACCGCATCATTTTGACTCTGTACTTATATCCAAGGTACACCTATGACCTTGTCACGCATCCCAGTGTGGTTTCTATTTGCATCATGTTCTTTATTTATCATTGATCCTTCAGTCAGTGACAGGACACGCTTGTGTTAGGTCAGTGGAAACCCCGGCGGTGACAAAGAGAGAAGTGAGCAGGAAGGAGACGAAAGGATGAGAAAGCTGATACCATAGCAACTCAGTGAGGCCGAGTGTGTGTTAATTGAGATGCCCGAGCCGTGGTGTTCCAGTTTGACACAATTCAAAAGAGCAACGTTACCGCATTCTGACGGCCGCTCCACATCTAAACATCTCATTGTTATCATCTGCTTGTATTCATGTAAACGCTGAATATAAATGTATATCAGGGCAGACAGGGCAAGAGTATTTCTCTTTCCATGGATAAACCTTGGGTAAATACTTTGACAAAGACATCATGGGTCTACTTTGCTGGAGTGTGCTTTAAATAACCTTGTATATGTGTGGTGTCATCCAGCTATGAATAAAGGGGATACAGATATTTCGCTAGTTTTTACAGACAAAGTCATGATGTCATGTCTGGGCTGGGCTCTGTTCTATTAGCTTCTACACACAATTTCCCCTCCAACACTCATCAATCTGACTTTGTAAAATTCAGGCAACTCTCTGGTGTCTACACTGC
The DNA here is from genome assembly GCA_034769265.1 of Remorina albescens. NCBI lineage: Eukaryota > Metazoa > Chordata > Actinopteri > Carangiformes > Echeneidae > Remorina > Remorina albescens. The sequence continues at coordinate 16,216,628 of CM068488.1, read as the reverse complement.
AACTGTCCACCACAGCACTTTGTTGTTAAAAAACCTTTCAAGTGCACCAGTGTAGGTATTGCATCTTAATTCGAAGGCCACTAAAATGCAGGAATGTTCAGGATAAACAACACAGTGAGTTGCAACAATGGAAATGCCATTCTTATGGAGATGTATGTCACATAGTTTAGTTTCCCTTTTATGCTGTGCTCATGCTTCTTGTTTTATTGTCATACTCACCACCTGTTTCATTTCAGATTCCTTCATTTCCCGCCCTCCTGCCTGTTTGGTTGCTCTCCCTCTCCCAGTGTGTTGCACCTGCGTCCACTTTTCTCTCCCATGTTGAGTATTTACTGTAGTCTCTGTCTTCCCCTCCTTCTGTCTTGTTCCCTGGGACAGCGAGTCGGCGCATCTCTGGAGCTTTTCCGATTTTTGGCCAGTTTTTGCCTTTTGCATGCTGATTCTCATACTACTGCTCCATTGATAAATCTCCCATGTACCTACTCAAAAAAAAAAAAAAAAAAAAAGGACTGATCTAGAATGTACTCTAAGACTGCTTTATACTACAAAAGTCTGCTTCTGTTGCAACAATATGACATTGTTGAAAAGTCTCTTTTCAATTTAATAGAGACTTGGAACTTTCGGCTATTTTCATAGAAACCAACATCATTGTGATTTGGAATAAGGTTTTCTGCAATAAAAAACGCAGCTCTGTTTTCCTTTTCGTTCTTTGTGGTCACGCTCAAGGGCATGGTGAAAAAACTGCAATGTCCACATGAAAAGTGATATATTTTTAGCGAGAATTTCATATTCTGCCTACACATGTGGCCAAAGGTTGGAATACTTGCCTTGTTGCTGGTTTTGAAAAGATGCAGACATGGGAAGTGTGAGGAGGAGGGCTTTAGATATTTCTGACAATCTGATAATAACAAAGCAGCGGGTGAGCTGCGAGCGATCCAACTCTGCCACTCAACAGCATCTAATCTGTTAAAGTACAGCCTGACCTATAGTTTGTCCAGTAAGGCTGCTTCTTGGGCAAATGGCTACATGTCTGTGGTTTATTGTTTGGAGGATAATAACGCACACAAGGTGCTTTTTTTAAATGTCTTGTGAGGAGACATTGTTTCCACTCCTCTACATACAATTAGGAGCACGTTGGCTGTCTTTGGGGCCAAAATCTGTCATCCAAACACATGCTTACACACACATGCACAAACACGACTGAAGCGATAAACAGCTGAGAGCCACGGCAGCAGCAGCTGGTGTGGGTTTGATTCTAGCAGTGGGACCTCCCTGCGGGCACCTGACAGCCACTAATGCTGAACAAGCAGGGAGTGAGATGGAGGTGCAGTCATGCACACACACTTAGAAGAAAATGTGGACAAATGCTGTGTTTGCCTCACGATGTTTCACTCTTGGTCTGTTTTCTTTGTACACACACTCACACAAATGAAAATGAGAAAAGTACATCAATTTTCTTTGCAAATGTATTGATTTTCTTCAATTTTAAAACACTTGCTTGTGTCATAGTACAATTTTTGCCCACTTCCTTTTCTTACATCCATTCCATTCAGGGTGTTCAAATGGGATTTAAGCAGAAATATTCAGAGAACGTTGAACAGAGAAAAATATTTTCCTTCACGGAGACTGTTCAAATAATACAACCTTTAGTTGCTGGTAAAGGTTAGATTGCTCCTTTTTTTTAAAATAGACAAGTCAGGAACTGTACGAAATGCTAAATTGAAGGAAAAAGTGGGTTAACTACTCTTAAGTGCACTTTAGAAAACTCTTTTCTTCTGTGTCATTTTAACCGTTTCACAGCTCACATATATCCTGTTGCATCGTATCTTACATCCAGGTAGACTGTATGAAAATAATTTGCCTGGCATTTCCTAGTACCATCTCCTCACCCCTCGATTCTGGGGTGTGCTCTAAATTTAGGTCACCAAGTGGTGAATTATGGAAGAAGAGTGACATGACACTGTTGTAAAGAGCAGCAAACCCCCTCAAACACAAGACACTTTCACCTATTGGCTTTCTTTTCTGTTTTTTTTTTTTATCCACAATAAGAGGGACAGCCACTGCCAGGGAAGGTTGCCCAGAACTGTCTGGATGATGACATCTTGATACTTTAACTTTGGATATTTGTGACAGCAGCACTGAAATCATTATCTCTTGAGATAATATATTTATGCACAATGTAGTTATGGAGGATTATAAACAAATTTACAACCAATATTTACTTTCCTTTTGCTCTAATCTTCCTGAGGGAAAGGCAACATCTGGCTCTTTAGCCCCTAAATGCTCCACTGTGCTAGATTCTGACTGTGTCTGCTGGCTCTTTGGTGCTGAGTAAGGACTGTACTGTAGGGTTTTTTTTGCAGAAAACTGCTGTCTTGAGCAGCTGAAAGCAATGACAGTGGTGAGACTAAAGCAATAAAACAGTTCACCTTCAGGGAGCTCAGGGTTCAGCACTAAAATTAACTTCCTTCCTGCTGCCACATTGCGTTCACGTGTTATTTGAACCGTTGCTGTGGTTTTAAATGTTGGTTTTAGCCCTGACATTGGTGTGCCATATCACAGCAGGTATCACAACAGGAGGAACAGTTGTTCATGTTGTACCTCATCCTGCTTGGGTTCTCTTCAGGTACTCCAGCTTCAAAAGACATCCACATTAGATTAACTGCTGACTCTAAATTGCCCATAGGCGTGTGTACGATCATGGATGTTTAAAAGGCTTTGAGATAGACCGGCGATACATCCAGGATGTACCCTGTCCTAATGTCAGTTGGGATTGGCTCCAACACTTGTGTGACCGGATTGTTTGGATGGATGTTTGTCAGGGTGTCAGACGATAGTGTAGTGATAGTGCTGCCGAAAGCCACATTACGGTCCATTGACATAAAAAGTTCCTGCCTCTGTAGTCTTGATGGGTGGGTGGGTTTCCTCGCCCATTTCCGATGCTTCAGGTGGTACATATTTGTGTATGGAAAAAGGGTGGGGAAGTCTTCCAAAAGATCATTTAGCAGTCTTTTGAGAAGGGGACAGTGTTCTGAAAAACTTGACTAAAACTTCATGAGAATGTGATTTGTATATTGTAGCCTGACTGAACTTTTAAAATCAAATCTTATTTAAAACATTTTACTGACACAATATGCACAATTTTTCTGAAAAATATAAAAAACATTCCAAACTTCGATTTTGCCTTTTAGTACTTGCTGCACTGTACTGCACTGCATTTTTTTTTCAGGTGTCAAGTGTAAAACTTTAGGGGTGGATACTTTTATTCTTCACTATTCCTGGGTTTTCAAAGTTGTGTTGTTCCTTTCATTACATTTTACCCTACTGCCGCTCACATTGTGATGAATACAACGAGTGCAGTCTGTCCTCGGGGAGACCTGACAAAGCTGTGAAGAAATTTGACTAAGCAAAAATGTCCTGGCATGAATCTAGAGAAACATTAGGGGAACAGTAATATGTTAAGGATTAATCCTTCGAGAGAAAAGTTCCTGCTGATTTGAAAAGACATATCACATATTTATATTTATCTATATGTATTTATAAGGCGTGAAATTAATATCCCCGCCTTAATTCAACCACCACCTTAATGCAGCGCCAAACAACCTGACAGGTGTAGCAATACATCAAACCTCTGAGGTAAACAGCACTCATCGCATGACAGCGTACATGTAATTAGAGCTCTCTTACTTCGCCATGAGACGCACAACAGAAGAGACACTGGAGATTAGACCACCCGTTCTTCGACTAATTCCCTCCATTTACATTTGAAACATTTATCTGATCCATTTCTTGTTCAAGTGGCATTCGAATACGGTTTAGCTTTCAGATGATCCATGTCGCAATCCGCAATGGTTTGCTTTCTTTGAGCAAAAATACATCAGGTAATAAAGAAAAACATGAAAAGAAAAGCATTGCTATGTAAAAGAAAGCCAACGTATTGCCATCGAAGTCGGCATGTGCTGCAGAAAATATGTCAAGTCTATCACAGTGACGTGTTGGCTCATGGGACAAAAACAGCCAAGATAATATTGACATACATCTAACAAAAGATAACAAGCTACCATACATTCATAAATTACAGTATTTATAGCCTCTGCTTCTGGGCGAAAACATGTGAAAAAAAACAACAACAACAACAACAAAAAAAAAACAGAAAAAAAACCCCTCCCAAAGACCCTCCCCCCAAAAAACGTGTACCCCAATGGTCTTTTTACTGCTCAGATCCATCCATCACTCTGAGCAGCAACAGATATTTATGATCACACCACAGCATCCCTGCTCTGAGCTCATAAACTCTGCAGGAATTCTGAGGCAATCACTTCAACCTCTGTCACTCTCCCGTTGTCTCTACTTACAGGTTTATGTCTTGGCATAAAATCCCATATATTGCTCTATCTAAATCTTCTAAGTAGCCCATCCATTTGCATTTTCTGGCACTCAGTTGATGGTCATTTCTAGAGTGATTTATAGCAGGAGTGGAACAAAGCTCAATTACCAGAAGAGCACACGTATGTAATGAAAATAATTAAAGCGAAAGGTCAAGTTTGTTACTAACTGCTCCGATGACGACAATAGCATTCAGTGGAATGTGTGCCTGTGCCAATCCCAAACAGCCCTATACGCTCAGATCAGATCCAAATTATTATCTGGGTCTGCACCAAATTAATAAAATGTCAAGGAAATGAAATTGCTAGATGTGCAGCTTTAATCTCTTCCCAAATTTGGTGCAAATTGGCTCAGTGCCTTTTGTATAATCCTACCAATAAATGAAAAAATAAGGTGGCCAATGTCGAGCAATGTGGACTAACAATGTCTAAATGTCTCTTACACATTCAAAATCCTATGAAATTCTTGAAAATATCCAATTATAATTACAGACGATTTTCTAACTGTTGCAAAAGAAACTTCATTCTTGAGCTACAAAAATGTAGCTGGATAGAAATTAGTTATTAAATATTGGTAGACATGGTTTTGTTTCTCCTCTTTTCTCCGACATGGATTAATCGTGAGATCTATAATGATATGTAAATGTTCCCCATTGCCTAGTTTGACCTTTTGCATTCCCTCCGCATCCCTTACCTCATCTTCAACTCCCTTTCTCTCTATCTCTCCCTCTTTCCTCTTCATATTCACTGAAACCTTTGTCCACCTGCTTTCCCTGAAATTCCTTTGTCCTTTCGTTGAGAACGCCAATAGCTTTCTGACCTCAGATTGATTTTATTGGACGTCGCCGCGGCCAGTAAGCTGGCGGCTAACAAGATCACCACTAGCTTTCCTAAACACAAGTGACAACAAAGAAACCGGTTTTCTACCACAAAAAAAAAAACACATCCATGTACACACATACTCACACACACACACACACACACACACACACTAACCTCATTTGGTTAGCCAAGCAAAACCTCTCTGCATCTCATATGCACAGACTCTCATTAAGCTGTAAAACTGGATATAGATACGGTATTGTGTGTGTGTGTGTGTGTGTGCCTGTGTGTGTGTAAATTTAACTTGAGAGCGGTTTTGCATCATATTTAGCTAGAGGTTTAATACCATTGCCAAATTACTCAGTAGATATTTGTGATGATAACTGCTTGCAGGTTAAAGTGCAGCTTCACTGTTTCGTCTCGAAATTTACACTCATCATTTCCATCGCAGTAATTGGTGTTTTAAACAACAACACACCACAGCGACACCGTGTTTAATTACAGCGGCGTGGGAACTCGAGTTCTGATTTGTCGTACTTGAAACTTCTCTGAATTAAATGATAGAACACAGCTGGTTGAACCTGTAGTAGGAATCAATATTCAATTTGTGGTCAACATGGGCGTAGGAGTCCTTTGAACATTAGTGCTTGATGGGGGGATTTAAGCAGGGCATTCCTACCCCAGAAACTTTTAAGCAGCAAACACTTCAAGTGCCGCTTTTTTTCCTGTATTAGCTGGACTGCTTCAATCTTAGCGAGCATGGTTGCCTTTATGGACAGGATCTGCTGCCTTAAGCTGGCTATTTATAAGCTTTGCTGTGGCTTTAATAGCCGTTTACCGATAAATGTTAGTTGGTCAGCATCAAACTTCATTCCTTTGCAGACCAAGATCTGTCTGCAGTGATTAAAATTAAAATCTATCACGCCTATGCTTTCTTCTGCTGATGATAGTATGATAACAATCTTATCTTTCTGACAGTGTCTCACTGTAGCCTCCAATCTGCTGAGCTGGAGTATTACAAACTCTTGTGTTAGAAAGGCAACAATGGCTAAAGTTCTTTTTAAAATGAGAATCACTAACATCCAAGAAGAAGAAACTATATTTCTTGTACAAAATGTCTAATACCATTCTAGATGTTTACCCTTCTGGCTCCTCCATTGTCACCAATGTTCTAGACACCTGGAGGGATGATTGCCACTAAAGATTCAGCAGTTGTATGATCTCATAATTGGTATTCATATTTTGCAAGTAACTAAAATTTTCACTTAGTATTGTCAGTAGAAAGTATAATTCTATCATTTGGTACCATCCAGGATCTAATTGTTGCCACATTAGACCCCTTTGTACTTTTTACAGTGTAAAAATCTAAGTTAATGCTAAACACATATTTAAAGCCTCATTTTGGTTAAAAATGTTTGTGATGTTTAAAACATTCATTTAATCCCCAATGTGACCAAGTGCATATTTTGTCAGGAATAAAGGAGACCGGGTGTTAACCTGGAAATGACTTGTTACAATTCTGTCAAAATCAAAATCTGATAATGATTCTAGGATTTTATGTAGTTTCAAAATGGCAATGTACAAAATAAGATTGCACCCTGAGAGTTAAACATACACAAGACAATTTGTTGGTAGTTGAATTTGGAAGCACAGAATCCAAAGTCTGCTCCACCTTCGTGACTCCATGAGAGAAGGATGGAGCAGCTGTGATCAGGCAACAGAGGGAGGAAATGAAGAGAGGGAGCTCTGCAGGCCAGAACAAAGTAGTAAATCAGAGAAATATAACATCATTTTCTGGTTGTTTCACAGCAGTTAGTTTCGAAAGCACAAGTAAACATTTCTACACCTCCGCACAGCCCTGCAGGGGCTGCATTTTGTGTGAATGCTGCCGAAGCACACGCGTCTGTCTTCCTGTCCTCTGTGGCCTCTTAGCTCTGAATGCATGCATAACAGACAGAAAGGAGAGGAGATAGATAGAAACAGCCGTGTAACCAGGGTGCTTGTTTTTCTTTTTGGGCACAACATGCACTGTGATTGGCTCGAGGCTACACACCATCTGCCCAAAGGCTGCAGCCCCTAACTGGCCCAAACACGGTGAAATAAGAATAAAATTTGACTATCTGCAGGGTCTCTGCTGATAAATACACACTTGTAGTGTGTCAAAAGTGATGACTGGGCAGGTTTACTTTTGAAGCAGTCTGTATATTAGTTAAAATTCTTTAAGACGTGTATTATCAGGTAAAAATGTATTCACCAATGAATCAATAAAAGATGACAAAATATTTAAATCAGTTGCTAGAAATGTCACAACCTATAACACAGCTTCCAAACAGTATTAGGAAGCAAAAGACCTCACATTCATTCGTTCAAATTCCACCGCTTATCCGTTTCCGGGTTGTGGGGGGTGCTGGAGCCAATCCCAGCTCACATTGGGTGAGGGCGGGGTACACCCTGGACAGGTCACCAGTCCATCACAGGGCCAACACACAGAGACAGACAGAGACCAACAACCACTCACACTCAGACTCAGACCTACAGACAATTTAGAGTCACCAATCAAATTAAACATGATGTCTTTGGACGGTGGGAGGAAACCCACACAGGCACGTGGAGAACATGCAAACTCCACACACAAAGGCCCCAGGCCCGGAAACCAAACTGTTACCTTCTTATTGTGGGGCAGTAGCACTAACCACTATGCCACGGTGCAGCCCTGGCCACAATCAGCTTTATCAAAATCTAAATTTGTTTACACCAGACAAAATGTTGTAGGAATGCAGAGGTAGGGAATTTTTGCAACCAAGGTCAGATTGGCAGACTCTGCGACTAACAGTTGTGATCAGATAGAAAGTTACTCAATGTATGTAAATATATTGAACTGTAATTGTAAAGAGGATGGTGGAAATCTTCACATATTAAAAATGTGCATTACTTGCATTTATAATTATTTTAAATATAGTTGGTTTCTATGGCATGGGGAAAATACATTAGACTAAATTTTCATTCCCAGAAACAATGAAAAGATATTTATCAGCTCCATGAAGTGAAAACATAAGTCAGAAATAATCAGATAAAATGATAAAAACAAATCAATAAATAAAGGTCATCATCATCATTACTAGAGTGACTCTAAGTGTTTGGGGGGGAGAGGGTTGCACACACTTGACTGACAGTGGATAGAAACTGTTTGTGTGTGTTTTTACTGTCCTAAACCTTCTGTCTGATGGAATGGTGATAAACTGTCTGTCCCTCCTTTATGTCCTCTAATCAGTTTTGTTTGTTTGTTTGTTTTTGTTGTGTTTAAATCCATATTATATTATTTGTAGTTAGTTTGCAGTCCCACTACACGGTGTCATCGGCAAATTATTACAATGGTGTTTTTGAGGCGGACAAGCGAGCAGTCATATGTACACAGGGTGGAGAGGACACAGCCCTTTGGTGTTCCAATGCTCAGGGTCAGAGTGGCCCCCCCCATATCTTGACACTGTTTCTGAGGAAACCCATGACCACAGTGAACTGTGTAAACCCAAATTGCCCAAAATCAATAAATGCCATCCTTACAAATGTGTTGTGAAGATCCTGGTGTGTAAGGGCTACATGATGAGCTGATGATTGTATCCCCTGTTGATGTGTATGTTCCATAAGTACACTGATGTTGATCGAGATCAGCAGAGATGGCAGATTTATGGAGGAAGGCGGCTACTCTCTGAGCACCTGAGTGATAGTCATTCAGGCAGTCCGCTGTGGTTTTGTTGGGAACGGGGATAATGGTAATTGCCTTAAGGCATGTGGGAATGACAGGTTAAAGATGTTAGTGAAAACCACCGCTAGCTGGTCCACCCGGGCCTGAAGAGTTTATCCTATCCTGCCACTTTCCGGATGTTGACTGCGCAGATCTGACCTGATGGTGTTGGAGCTCCGTCAGGTCGTCCTTCTCAGGTAGCGCAGGCTAGCTATTGGTCTCTTTGCTGTGCAAAATGAGCAAAGAATTGGTTTAGGGTATCAGGAAATGTGTTGTCCGTTACCCATATGTCTGCATTTTGATTAATCTTTGTCTCCTTTACAGCTGACACGAGTGGAAAGTGGGTTTAGTCAGAGGATAAGAGCTAAAAATCCCAGCTCGGTCTCAGTTTCTACAGACAGTCATGCTTGTGCTTCACCATATTACAGACACTTTAAGCTCTGCTGAAGGGTGTCTGTGGGCATGCATGCTAAGTTGATATCAGAGAAAAGGTGGGTGGAATGTGTCATTATTATGTTATTGGCTGCCGTGGTAAAAGAGATTAGAAGTGACAGTTGTCAGCCATCTGTCAGGGATTTTTTACTGCTTGATTGGCGTAAGGACGGCTTTAAAGCATTTCCAGTAATTTGTCCTGTCAAGGTAGGTGGAAAAATATGCATTAGGCCTCACACGTAAAGACAAAAACACTGTTAAAGCTAGAGGTTGAGTTGCCTTTAAGGCACATGCGTCACTAGGCTGTACTTGATTAGCTGGTTGCGGATATACATCACTAACATAGTGATGTTGAGAAGACGTATCCCCCACCTGGTATACGTCTTGAAGTATATTGAAGTTGCTAATTAAAACCAGATCGTCCTCAGAAAAATTAAGATTCAATTTTCTCTGATCGTACATGGAAAGTCTCAGATGATGCAACCTAAGCAAATTGGGTGCAGGACCTAACGGTGTCCAGCAGTATTTTGAATGCTTTCATGTGTTGGTTAGTCTCAAACACACAGTTATCTAAAGGAAGCATGGCTATCGTCACTTAGCAGTGAGATGCATCATTTCATCTATATGTATACCCATTCCAGACTTCCTTAAAAATGTCAAATTATGACAATGAACGTCTGCTCTGAAATTATATGAGGTAAGACGATATTTACGCAGTTCAACTCTGATTTCCTGTCATTTGCATGTTTACAGATGAAACCAAATTAGTACTAAGGTCAGGAGGTGTATCATATAAGTATAATAACCTCTAAAATAATCCATAATCATTTGTTCTAAGTGAACTCAAGAGGCATGGAGTTGAATTTTACATTAAACCTTAAATGTGAATTTAGTGCTCGCAAATATAAACTTCTAAGATTTCTATGATCTTCTTTACCATGGGCACCATTATCTGACAATGGATCACATGTCACAGAGTATATGTGAGATCTACAAAGGATCAGATTAGTGCTTACAAACAAGGACGAGTTAATCCCCCACAACAGCCAATAGACTACAGCTGCTGAGATATTTATCATGTCGGGCCAGACAACAAAAGTTATCTATAGGCTCTTACTGTAACATAAGAATTAGATTGATATCCATCCAGCCAGGACATCTACTAAGCTTTGGATGCGATTTGATGGAAGGCATCTAACCGATATCACATACCACGTCATTCATGTGTAAAATTACTGCGAACAGACCCTCATGTTAATCTGATGAGTCTTCTTTTTTTGTCTGCCAAGTAGCCAGTGTTTTTCTTCAAATGAGATTTCTACAGCTGGGATGGTTCTGGTGATAGCTGCTATACGTAGAACAAGAGAAATTTAGCCACTTTCAAAAAAAAAAAGAAGTAAACGCCTTTCTTGGAAGTGGCTGTTGACGGTCCTAAACTAATCTTGGGCTCTCATTCAGTTTATATTGTAATGTACAGCGTGTGGGTGTTTTGTTGTTATCGTATATGACATGTAATAGAATGTCGGTAGTCATCTCTTTATTTATAGTGACATAGTGATTAGTCTTAATGAACATGTTTGTTTCTTTGTGTGTATTTGCAGTTCAGTCCAGGTTTATCTGATCAGATGTGTTTCTAGAAGTTAAAAGTTGCTAATTGCTGGTGTTTATTCAAGGAGGAACCATAAGCCTTTAATATGAGAGGCCTTTGGTTATTGGCTTATTGTTACAGTGTGTAATAGAACCACAGACTGGAGCACTGTGAGAAATTAAGTCACTTCTGAGTTTCTTTTTTTTTCCACCCTGAAGTGTTGTAAGGAGTCTTTTGGAAATTTTGGTTCTCCGATTCTATGAAAATTTTTGCCTTGGAGGTTGAGGATATTTGAACCAGGCTGCTCCATCTGTTACTTTATATGCATTTAAATAAAATTATGGATGAGGCTGCTGTCCTCCTCCTCTCCTACATGTGTCACTTAAGTAGCTACCTTTCTCATGCTTTGGTTCAAGCCTGAAAATATCTGAAAGAAATTCACCACAAACATGCCGGTCCGAAGGGTTCATATTCTCGCATGTTTGTTTTGGTGTCTGATATGCTAATTCCTCTGATCCAGGCTGTTTCTTCTTCTTCCTCTGGATGACTCTTTGAAAACACTCGTCACTTTTAATCAGGACTGACAGAACAAACATTGACATAATCCACAAACACGAGCAGTTAAACCAGTTTATTAAATTCATATTAAAAGTATTAAACCAGTAGCTCTGTTAATATTGATTGATTCATAGTGACATAAATAAAATCTCTAAGAATATTGTCATATTTGATTACATTGCCGTAAATGTTGGGTTGTAGCCTTTGAGCCTGAGAACAAGCCAGTCACAGGTACACAATCAGGAGTCATCTCAGTTAATGTCCGCCTCATTGTCAGGCTTTCATCTAAAGGGGGAGTCCGATTTCCCTTCCGAAACATTAGAAGGGAAATCAGAGAATCAATAAGTAGAACCACAGACCTCTTTCTGCGGACCTGACACGAAAGGCGTGTTTGTTTTTTCAGTAAATCTCTGCCGTCAGACAGTGGTGTGAGACGGAGGAGCTGCTATTACACTAACAGCCGGGTCAGAGGATACTGACAAAACTAAACAGGCGTCAAAGTCAGCGAGTTAACGTGGACTCACAACAGTCCCGATGGACTCCAACAGAGCAGCAGTAACAAGCATCACGGTATCTATAGCGCTCCCTTAGAGAAGCTCACCTCAAATGCTCGGGCTAAATTCATTCAGCTAAATGCACATCCGTTTGTGACTGACAACCAGAGTATTATTTTATTGAAGCTGCCTTTCAAGCCTGCTGAGTTTGATTGGAGGTTAAGTCCATTGAGATGTATGACCTGTGATCACTGTGGATGTAGAGATATTTGCCTGCTCCACCTCAGTCACTCTTAATGGAAAGTAACACTTAGACTGACTGTATAAGCAACTTCATCCCTGTAAATGACAATACAATGTCTGTTATGATATTTTGAGGGACCTCGCAAGTCAACTAAACCCAGCGCATACAAACACCCAGTGTTACACACTACAGTCCCTTCAGAGGATGACAATTAAATAACAATACAATACTGTCCTACAGCCCCAATTATTCCTGAAACAATATTTCTCCCTGACAAAGGCCACAAATTGGAACTTCAAACACACAAACGCACAGACACACACATATGCTGAGAGGAATAGATGTGTATGTTTGTTCATGTGCATGTGTAAGTTGGTTGGGAGCTCAAACTATGCAAAGCTTGGGTCATCAGTCTTCAAGGGGATTAAGGCTGCTGCCCCAGTTAAAACCTGCTACCCATACACACACACACACACACACACACACACACACACAGAACATACGTACAAGAATGGGCATATAGACACACACACACAAAATACAAAGACCCTTCATCATATTCGCACGAACAAATTACAAAGTGACTCACAAACACAAATAAAAGGCAGAACCACCGTTACAAAATTGTTCCACAATTCTCTATCCCTCTCTTCCCCCTCTTTGGCTCTTGCTCAAAGACTCTCACACATACACATACACAAAAACAAACAGTGGTGACAACCTTGGTCCCAATCAGCATCGCTTCCCCAGCTTGGGGCTGTGTGAAATTATCCAAGCCTGAAACACTGAAACATACACATTAGCAAGCTGACGTTTTTCTGTGTGTGTGTGTGTGTGTGTGTGTGTGTTTGTGTGTGCTAAGGGCACTCCAGAGAAGGTTCACTGCATTTCTCTGTCTCTGTGTGTATGTGCGCGTACATTTTCAAGTGCATTTTCATCAAACGCAGACATACGGACAGACATTTCGAGACATTACTTGATGTCAAATATCAGATGGAAAAAATACAACAATAAAACAACATCTTTTTGGACATTTTGCCATAAAAATAATAGAAGTGAGATGTTTTTCTGCACTACACACCGGGTCGACCTCACGAACTGCACTGGGACACAAATTGTACCGTCTCTCTGAGTAGAAATATGTGCAAGAAAATGAAAGCAATGGATAGACATTCACTCTATGAAACACCGCTCCTCACTTTATTGCTGTGAGCTTGATATGAGTTTAGCGCAAAGACTGGAACTAAAATGTAAAGAGTCACCAAAAGACCAAAACCGTATATTTTTTTGATTGTTTGTTTTTGGACAGATTAAATGAACAAGATATCAATTTATAAGATTTAGGGAAAAAGTCAGGTTTACCAGCAGAAACACACACACAATGATGGGTGCCTTAACTGGTCGACCCAAATCACATTTGAGGGTTTCATTTTGTGTAACTCTGAGTACAGGATGAGCCAGAAATATTTGTATGCTACACAGTGAGAGTAAAGAGGACAATTTGGTATACAAAAAATCCGAAACATTCTGTGACACAACTACTCTGAAAAGACATTTAGACATAAAGACATGTAAGAGGGTCAGGAAGATTGCGGAATTCAAGGCATTTTAATGTGCTGCTAATGAACATAGAGTGAATATGCACTCTTTGTTCAAGGACTGACATTTCACTGACATTTAAAAAGACAACTAATTCACCTCTCTCTTATCTGGTAAAATAACCATCTAAATACAGACCGACACACTCCACAGCCACACTAAAGGCGGCCGTATCCAGGATTGTTGTAGCATTGATCAGTGCCCATTGTGCCATCCTGCCTTTCCTGCTCTAAGTGTTGTTTGTCTATTCACAGGCCATTTATGTTTTCACTGAGCTTTTTGCCGCAGGCTGTGCATCAGTAAAACCAGAGTGTCTCTATAGTTCACAAGAGCAGTTAAAACTTTCAATGTGAGGCTGACCACTGACTCTCTGCATGCTTCCTTGCCTTGGAGGTTTTTTAAGGTTGCGGGAAAATGCCAAAGAAAATGTGCTCCAAGACCATGTTTCTCTCCCAAAGTCAAAGTTAAAGTAAGGTTCTTTAATGGCGTAGCAATGGAAATGTGATCATTTTTTGTTCATTTTCTTTCAGTGGCCATTACCAAACAAAAAGTCAAAACTACACCACGGCCAGACAAATCCAACTCAAAAGCGCCGCTGTCGCAGGTTTCTGATCATCTATCTCTGGTTATAGCTCCCAGTCTACCAGTGCGCTTCCTCCACCTTCCACCTTGGTCCCAGCTCCTACGATATGTAGAGAGTGCATGACTAGTTAATGTGACCTAAATAAGGCTAGCCTGTGCAGGGTGCTGTGTCTGCAACACCACTCCCCTGCTCTCCCGTTTCAGCTAGGCGTTGGTTCTCTGCTCCGCCCTAACAGCTTGCTACAGAAGAGAAAGCACCTGCTAAAAGTATCTATGTTTCAGTCTAACCTTATATTAATCCAATTAGGTAAATTGTACCTTATATTTCTGTGTCTGAGTGGATCAGGTTGAGTATCATTGTGCTACTTAGCATCTTTTGACTGCCATGGGCACCTCCTTGATCTCAAATATTCATGGTCCTTCAGATACAGTTTTAGATCCACTCCATGCCCATGGTGGAACTGTCCTGGGCCATGAAACATGCAAAACGGTGCTGCTGTCTGTGCCATTTCTGTGGATGGCTATGGTTGCATGTGAACACTGACAGCTCAAGTGGTGGCACACAATTTCTGCAGGAGGCGGGAAAGATTATTCTTGCAGAGCTGGATATGTTTGCAGACACCAAAACTTTGTATCTTCTCCAAAAGTTGGATCTCTACAAAACCACAATGTAGTAACTGTGTCACATAATAATATGAAACCTCAAGCCTGATAATATTAACCTTTGCCCAATTCAGACTACAGCTAATATTGTTCACACTTGCTGCCATTAAAGACTCCAGCAGCTGAGGAAAGCTCTAGGTGGCTGTAGCTGTCAGGGGACCGCAGTTGGAAGGTTAATCTTCGCAGCCTCACCCAGGTGAAGTGTAAAAATTAAGGAGCGAAACGTTTGTGACCCTGGGATACCTGCTGAGGATGCGGAAGGGTTTCCCAACAAGGCTCCGATCACCCTGCAGCCAACTAACTTACGCACAGAGGACTTCGCACCATTTCCATGTTGCTCCAGGTCGCCAACTCCAGTCCTGGAGAGCTACTGTCCTGCATGTTTTAGCTGTTTCCTGCTCCAACACACCTGATTCAAATGATCAACTCGTCATCAAGCTCTGCTGAAGTCTGATAAGGAGCCACTCATTTGAATCAGGCGTGTTGGACACCTCTGCTGTAGCGGTTTCTGCCTGTAGCATAGCATCGTCTATATTTATTTCACCTGTGTTTGCAAACATAAGCCATCTTCAATGTGTTCGGAATTTTAAAGTCAGTGGAGAAACTTTAAGCCCGTATGAAAATACAAATGATAACCGGCTAGTTTTAGTGCTCTGTGCACGGTGGCCATGCACGCACACCCACACACGGGTATACACAAAATCAGGATAGTATACACTATAACACAAAGACACATGCAGAAACAGTGCAAGCTGGCATGTCCTAACAATGAGAAATGGCTGAGCCGAAGAGATGTCACAACAAATTGATCAGAGCATCATTTAGTCAACAAGGAGTCAGGA
This sequence comes from Remorina albescens, assembly GCA_034769265.1. Lineage (NCBI taxonomy): Eukaryota > Metazoa > Chordata > Actinopteri > Carangiformes > Echeneidae > Remorina > Remorina albescens. The sequence continues at coordinate 16,200,677 of CM068488.1, read as the reverse complement.
GGCACAACTCTCCGGCACGAAGTGGGGGCGCGTATAAAATTCAATATAATGATGATAAAGGAAATCAGACCGTGGCAAAGTTAATTTCTATATTATTGTAAGTTCTTAGCTTTCTATCGTTGTGTTAAAAATTTGTAGCAGGTTCATTATGAAGTGAAATACAGTCAAACACAACATAGCTGATATGAAACTATCTTAGTGGCTTTAGTGTCACCACTGGGTTTGGTGCATTTGCAGCCATTTTACCAACAGCTATCCAGATGTGTGACAGTAATGACAGTGCTGCAGTACTGCAGCAGTATGAACAACAGGGGATGAAACTCATTTTGCTGTGACTTGGCAGTTAGCTCCCTTAATTAACCCCAATCTGCACAAATGGTTTTCTCTTGAATGAACTGGCTTATCTTATTTTCAGTATGACAACAAAGCTGGCTTGCTTTTGTGGTGGCATACAGCAAGTGGGAAGAATGCAAGATAGTTATTTTGGAGAAATGCAAAATTAGCTATGATCATTATTATTAATAGAATTATTATTAGCATTCATATTTTTTTGTGTTATCAAACTTTTGTCCCTCAACGCCATGGAAGAAAATCATCAGCATTTCAGCATGGGTGTTTCATACAAATGAAAAGTTTAGAGAGAGTGAGTAGCACTCTGATATTCATCCGACTCCATTTATTTTTGAATGTGTTTTTCTTTCACTTGTAATACAGTTCAGTAATTAATTTAGATTATTTAAATATATTATCATCCACTCAGAAATGGGCCATGAAAACCTTACTACAATTCAAATTAGCACACCAAATATAGTCAGGAAGGGGGATAAAGTGAATATGACACCAGTGCTTAGGTGATACAGCATTACAAAAGGATTCTGGATATATTCACAAAACTAAATCCCTAAATAAATAAATAGAAAGACCTATGAATGAACATGTTAATTAAACACAACATTGCAGTTTAACCTTTTCAATTCAGCAGTTTGTTCTCTCCAACTCCTCATCCCCTGCCCCCGCCATGTTTTGAGGTATTAGACAGATGGGTTGCTCATGAGGTTCGCCTGTTAGTTATGACAGCAGCTGCCAGCGGATCTGTGGTTCTCCATTCTCTATGAATAAATTCACATTGATTATTACACCACATATATTTGCAGAAACCTCATTGTAAGAAAGACTTTGGGGTTACCTGTCATGTGACAGCAGAGGAACAAATTTGCATGCAAAGAGGATTATAGGAGATTATAATTGCAGCACTATTTAAAAAAAAATTGATAAAAAATCATCATACAACTTCATCTGAAGGATTCAATCATATAATGTTTATACTTTAACCTGTGTTCATGTCATACATTTACGTGTGTGTGTGTGCATGCACTTGTGTCTGACAGTAAGAGAATCCATGTATACATCCAAGATTTGTGTGTATCTGTGTAGCTTCTATTTCCAGTTATTTGATATCTAATCACCATTTCCACTGAAAGGCTTAAAATGGATTTTACTTTCTGTGTGTGTGTGTGTGTGTGTGTGTGTGTGTGAGTATGTGTATGTGAGGAAGTGGGTTAGGGAACAGTCAGAGAGAAGCTGATGTAATTTCAGTTGGAAATTCCATCACAAATTCTTATGGTCTTGTCTGTCTATTATTATAAGCTTAGTGTTGGTGTGTGTGTGCGTGTGTGTGCAGGTGTGTGCGTACAGTTTAAGTGTGTCAGAGGAAGAAGACAGACACAGAAAATAGATGGATAAAGATTTCCCCTCACTGCCCGTATAGACAGGGTTCGACAGAACGTACATTTAAAGGCATAAAATATCTACCTTGTGTGTATGTGAGTCCACGCAGATGAGATTCTTCTTTTAACATTGTTTGTCGTCACTTTATCCTCTTTCCCCGAATGCTTTTATTCAGATTGAAATGGCTTTTTTTTTTGCGATAAACATGGGTGCTAGTATACGACATATCCAGAAGGGCTGTTGATAATCGACGAGCATTTTTGTGTCTTTTTCCTACCCTTGCAGCACGTTCTCTCCACACACCAATGAAAGGCTGAATATACTGGGAAAAACATGGAAGGTACACACTCAACTCCCACTTCTATCCAATCTCTGATTTGTTTTGTTGTTGGATCGGTTTTTCTGAAAATGCAATGAAACAGGTTTTGGATTATATTTCTCATCCGTAAAATGCCGGGCAAGGAATTGGGTGAGGAGTCCAAATTGTCATTTAATTTTCACCAAGACTTTTGCAGATATTGCACCATAATGTTGAGGCTTTGACGGTATACGGAGATTTGAGCTCAAATTTTGTCTGTCATCCAGCGGTTCTGGGACTTGAGGGAAGGTATTTCAGTCCAGGACTGGAAGGATAAATCTCTTCTTGGGAGTGATTACATAGGAAGCTCGCCTCCATCATTACCTACCATAAAACGTACCTGAGCAAGACACTTAATTCCCCCACAGCCTCAGCAGTGCTGGTCTGTGACAGAGATCTAACTATAGCTTTCCTCTGCAATAAGCCAGACCGGATGAGAGCCTTTCTTACACATCCTGCTGGGTAGATTGACATCTGCTGCTTGTGATCACCTTGTGCCCACATTTTATTAAATGTCTGACCAGTATTGTGACGTGGGGAGTGATTGAGTCACTGAGCTGAAGATGATGAGGTTTTCCTCTTTAGCACTCTAAAAAAACCTCAGAGGTCACTTCACCAATTCTGCGCCTGTGTCAGCCGGTCATGTCATGTTTCAAGGATATTTGCTGAGTGTTCCTTCGCACACTTTGGCTGGATCAGCCGCTCACTGAAGGAGCACCCCAGTGCTGTCAGAGTGCCCTGCACGGGGTGAGAGTCATTTAACAACATGCCCTCATCCTCCTCTCACCCTCCACCACCCCCGCTGAGTCAAGAGGACATCCCAGGACACAGCTGGCCCTCTTGCCCAGTATGTCAAGTCTCTTCCTGTTTGCCACTTCGATGCTGCTTCCCCAGCAGACAAGCCCAGAGAAGATGTGTGATGTCTCACAGAAGGTCTTCAGAAGTGCCCCCTTCACTTCAAAAGACCTCAGTCTCCTGAGCAGATGGAGTCTGCTCTGGCTTTTGCTGTAAGTGTAGATGAGTCATGGGACCAGTTCAGTTTGTTATTAAGGTAAATACCCAGGTACTTATAAGATGTCACCATCTCAATGTCCATTCGCTGGATATTCACTGGCGTTGGGTAGTATTGTGCCTACCTACGAAAATCTGTTATATATTAAAGACTACATATTATTTATTTTAACAGTGATTGTTATCGTTTGTGGAAAATGCAAATAACTTAAAGTTTTAAATAGTTGCCCAGACCTTTGTACTAATGAGCTGAACATCAGTGTCCTTCCCATGTTTTACTGTCAAAACATTTAGCTAATGTACTGCAGCAATCTCTAAGCAAATTAGGGGCAATTTAGTGCAATGTAATTTGGTAAAATATTAAAACAAAATGTGATCCGCTCACTTTTTAGTCAGTGAGTCAAATTCACATTTTTTTATCGTTATGTTGGCATTTCCGTATTCATGCGAATATAAATATAGATATAAATATACATATAAACATAGAACTGCAATATATTAGCCTGGTTGACTTAAAAGGTATCCTAAAATAGATTATTTTCAATTTCAGACTAAATTTGACTAACACTTCAAGCATCCATGGTATAGAACTTAAGACAAACGGAAGCAGAGAGCAGCTGGAAGAGCAAAAACTGCTATTTCTGCACACATATGCATAATTTATAAGAAAAAGAAATGCTTTGCATTATAACACAGAATGTAGTTTTCACGCATGATCGTTTCTGCTCAGCAGAATTCTCCACACCTAACCTTTAACTCGTGCACCACAGGTGTAAGTCCCTGATAGTGCTTTACTCTACAAGCCTCACATTGTGTTAATTGCTTCATGAATGGAAACACACAAACCCACTGACACTACACATCCTCACAGCCACCTCGCCCTCCAAATTGGTCTTTTCAGCAAAGTTTTTATTATTTGTAGTTCACCAGTAAAGTTTAACAGTTATATTATTAAACGATCTTGTTTAGATTAAAGACGAGTTGATAGTTTTCTTTTGTATCAGATAATGACAGAAAATCTATTGTGACATTGGAGATTTTTTTTTTTCTATTGTGAGAAATTAATTGGAATTGCTGTTTGTCTTTTTTTTTTTCCCCCCTTATGGAAAAATGGAAGTCAGTCATTGAACAAGATGTGATTGGATTACATCCATCCAATTTCCACTTCCCAATATGACTGTCATGAAAAGAAAAATAAAAAACCTCTTAGGGGTCCTGTAGTTATTATTAATATTTTACCTGAATGAGCACTCATTCACTGGCAGTTACCCAAACTGCCATCATTTGGTGGAAATGATTGCTTTAAAGGACACAGTACATTTGGAAAGTGTTCAGACCTCCAAGTTTTTCTTTCTTTTTGAAATTTATTGAATGTAAAAACTGAAATGTTGAGTTGATAATTTAACTTAAACAACAGGTTCTTCCCACCTCTGTCGATCACCTTGAGGTGTTTCTTTACCTTGATTGGACTCAGCCTGCTCATTCAACTGATTGGATGCGATAAAAAAAAAAAAAGAACACACACCTTTATAAACGATACAAGGTGTCACAGCTGATAACCATGCCGTGATGAGGAAGGATCTGCTTGCAGAGCTCAGAGACAAGATTGTGAGGAAAGCTAAAAATAGACTTTCTACTGTATGAAAAGTTCCACAGAACATCGTGGCCTCCAACATTTTTAAATGGAAGAAGTTTAGAACCACCAGGACTCTTGCCAGACCTGCCTGCCTGGTCAAGGTAATTGAGAGGGAAGGGTCTGGGTTAGAGATGTGACCAAAGACCCAGTAGTCACTCCGGCTGAGCTCCAGAGATTCTGAATTAAGGTAGAATAAACAGGACGATAATCATTTCAGGACACTCACCTGTGAGGGGCAAAATTGGGTAACAAACAAAACATGAAAAAATTCAAATGAATCACTTTCTGAATGCACTAGGGATCATTTTGTAAAAATTTGATTTTCATTCCTTCCCTGTCACATTTAGATTAGATTAAATATATACTTATTACAAACATGTAGTAAAGCATCAGAACATTGTTTGGACTCAGGTTTGGAATGAACGTGTTTTTTCTGAAAAGACCAGATATTTCCATGTGTCCATTATGTTGTCAAATATTGCCAAAATTATGAAAAAAACTAAGTGTAGCATTCCTGAAAACAAATTAAAAGCAGCATTCCTTATTCAAATATATGGAAAAAAAAAAATAGCTGAGAGAGTCGCTTTAATTCTACCTGCAAAGTCACAGATGCTGACAGTTAAAAGGTATAATTGTACCTTGAGGGGCACTACTGCCAGTCAAGTGAGTCATTTTTTTCCTCAGACAACAATAATGGTAAAAACTTTAGATGAATATAACCATTCATCTATTCATACTTCTAATACGTTTTATATTTCTGATTTTGTACGTGCTTCAGTTAATCTAATCTCCTTTGTTTTTGTGCATCGCAGCTAGAGGTCAAACCCTGAAACGCCTCTGTAAATGCCCATCGCTCTTCAGGCGGTACCTGTCTACCACAGCTAGAGGCAATAGTTTTATATGACAGATAAAACCTGGTGGCTCCACAGCAAGACGAAAAGAAATGTAGAGAAAATATCCCCGGGGAGCCCGCCGTCCTCCGGAACAGCAGTGGAAGCTGATGAAATTTAGAGTCGAAGAGCTGGAAGATCAGGCAATATGTATCTTCTAGAGTTATATATCTTCTTAAGTAAGTATATGATAATAGTGAGGAAGGAGGGAGGCCAAGGAAAAGAGGGAGTACACGGTAGAAGAAAACACGTTGAGGACATTTTTGGGTGTGCTTGAGCACCATTGCATGAAATAATATTGAGGTTGGCTCTGGAGGCTCAGAGGATTTCTAACAGTGCACCTCCAGTGTTAAAACAATACCGCCAGCAGCAGCGCAAAGATAAGTGATGTTGTTGTTTACCAGACGCCATAAGGACGAGCAAACATTAAAATTCATAGCAATATAACAAGGTAGAGGTGATGTGTGTGTGTGAGTGGGATTGTATTTACAGAGCCACCATGCAGAACATAACCTAAACTCCCTCTGAGGCTTTGGATTTATATTTAATGGAAGAGCAGAATCAGATTTCAAAAATATGTATGCTAATTTCATCGACAAGAAAACTGGAGAAAAACACCTTACACCTCATCATTTATGTTTGATATAATTCTCTGTAATTGTGGGGGGGGGTACACACATGGTGTGCCTTTAAAACTTAAGTCTCAGCATTTTGCCATTAAATAATCACCTCTCAACAGCAACTGTCACACAGGCATAGCTCAGCGTAGCAACTCTAGCTACACACAGCAGGTCTGTAAGGCGCTGACGTTACGAGGCTTTGTTCAAGGCGGTTTTATGGTTTTTTTTTATTTTTTCACCTTTTCAAAAGCTAAAAAAGGAGTGCAAAAGTGTAAGGAGTGGGTGAAAGACTGGGTTTGTCTTTTGTACTGAAAACTTACTTCCTATCCACAGTACAGTAGTAACACATTTCCAAATCTGGACCAAATTACATCAGTTGGAAGAACTTCAGTTTTTGAAAATTATAGATTATTAGCGTTTCCCTACTCAGCAGAAGGCAGCGGTGGGGGCCTGTGGGATTAATACTTTGATACGCTCAAGCTACTCTTTCGGTATCAGTCCAGCATTACAGTTGTCGATTGAAATACATCAAAATGCATTGCTTGTGACAAAAAAAGTGCCACACAGCAAAAACACCTCCTCAAAACATTTAAAAACAAAACACCCTGAAATATTTAAGGAGGCTGTACAGAAATAAGATGATTTTCAAACAGCCAAGTCTTCTTTGCTCCTCTCCATAAAAATAAATGTAATATATATTGTTATTTATGGACGATCTGTGTCAGGTGATTTGTCTTCCAGCATAAGTGTTTTTTTTTTTTTGTCTGTTTCTTTCTTTCTTTCTTTCTTTTTCTAAAAATTATCACAGTTTTGAAAAAAAATCACATCCCAGTTAAGAATGTATTGGTATTCGTAAAATTCGAATAAAATATACTGGTGTCTTATCGAACTTAAAAAATCTGGTATCACCCTGTAGCAGGTTTCAGTGTTAGGCTAACCTTAGCAACTCTGGGTATAGTTCACACTCAGGCTAATGGAGTCAACTTGGCTTGAGATAGCAATATGCCAAGCCAATATATTCTACCTCATTGTCAAAACTCTTGCTCTTAATTTGACTTTAGGTGTGAAACTTTGAGGGAACAATTCTTGCTGTGCAAGAATTGACCAGCTGTGATCTGTGATCAGTTTCCTTTTTACTTTCTAAATTTGCATCAGTCAACTGGAACTCTGTCGTTGTGTATTATTCATGAGTTACTACTGCAGAAAGACAAGAAACCTGGGGAGAGAAAGGGCGGATGTATTATAAAGGTCCTCAGGTTAGAAATCAGAAGGCGGCACCGAGGCATAGTGGTTAGCGCTGTTGCCCCACAATAAGAAAGTTGTGGGGCCTTTCTGTGTGGAGTCTGCATATTCTCCTCACGCCTGCATGGGTTTCCTCCGGTACTCCGGTTTCCTCCCACCCTCCAAACACATTCAGGTTAACTGGTGATTCTAAATTGTCCGTAGGTCTGAGTGTGACTGTGAGTGGTTGTTGGTCTCTGTCTGTCTCTGTGTGTTGGCCCTGTGATGGACTGGGGACCTGTCCAGGGTGTACCCCGCCCTCACCCAATGTGAGCTGGGATTGGCTCCAGCAATCCCAGAAATGGATAAACGGTTGAAGATGAATGTAGGTTAGAAATCAAACAATGCACATGACAGCACATAAGTCACTTGGCTACATGGGACACCCCACTTCAGTGTTAGCTAAATGCATTTCAGTCCTTTCATCAGGCAAAGCCCACCTACATTTTTCTGCCCCGGACACTGATTTCTTTTGACGGTTGATAAGAATTTGATTGAGTGTTGAACCCGTCGCCATCATCGCAATCTGAAGTGGGGCCAGTCTGAGTGAACATTCATTCATTCATTCATCTCTTCTGGGGCAGCAGCGCTAACCACTATGCTGCTGTGCTGCCCAGTGAGCAAACAATTACAAGGAATTGCATGTAATCACATTTTGTAATCTCACATGTAATCCCCAAATATGATTTCCATATAGAATTATTATCCATCTACCAATTTACCACATGTACATCCTCTTATCACTCTAGCCATTATTATTTTAATTCTTGTGTCAGTAAATAGCCTCCTGGATCTGTCTTTTAATCCGTCCTTTTCTTTTGTATCCTTTCATCAAGCCGTCCATTAGAGCTGGATGACTGAACGACAAATTTCCACAGAATAATGACGATTAGCAGACGAGCACATTTTCGCTCAACACATCTATTCTGCACTTGGTTCCGCCCTCATCTTCATTTAACCCTGTATTAGGCTGCAGCAGCCGTATTACCTGGCTGACATAGAAAAAAATACCAACAAAAAAAACATGTTGGATATGTAACGTAACAAGTACGACAAAGTGCGTCAGACGTCCACACAAGACAGCGAGAAATCACACCCACATGTTGATTTTGGAACAGGTCGGCCTTTCTAAAGCTGGATAAAGACTCAATCCACTGCCAGATAAGCAGATGATCTATATGTTGACAAAGAAGTGCACACAAATATAAGTAAATACTAATGCAATCAGTGTGGAAAGGCTAATATGTGTGGAAACATCTGTGCGATGTTTATTGAAGTGCATGATTGAGGTTTAAATCTTACATCATCTTAGACAATGAAGTTATTGATGAAAAAATTATGATAATTTCAAACCAGGTCCAACACACTCATTTATTTATTTAGGATTCATTTCTGAGCTGAACACATTTTAACTCCAAATGAAATTGTTCTAAAAATTCTAGTCACCTTATCCATGCTCTTTAAAACAAACCATCCTCACATCCCTTCTGCACACATAAGCCGGAGACCTGGGATCATCTCTCATGAATACACCACCGCACTGTTTACGATTTCTCACACGTATTAGGCCCATTTGCCTAAGTGTGCATGAGAAAATGAGAGACAGTGTGCATTAGGTAGTTTTGCTTGCGTATGCTTGAATGCCTCACGTGTGATACACGGAGCGTGCATACGTGAGTGGAGAGCAGCTGAAGATTAATGAAAGGGGGGAAAAAACAAGTCTTTATTCTGGAAAAATAAACATTGTAAACAAACAAAATGATATTATTTTATGTGAGAACGGGTTTTAGAAAATGCCCCTGGGCAACGCTCGAGCTGCTCTAGTAAACAAAATAATAATTTCTCACAACCTTTTCTTGTTTTTATTGTTTTGTTTTGTTTTTTTGTTTTTTTTTATAACATCTCTCCATTCTTTGCTCTTCCCCTCAGCAGAGAAAGAGTCTGCTTTGGAAGTCTTGCATTCAGTTGTCTCCAATTTTGTGCATTTCTGTGAATTTGAGGAAAGCAGTTAAACCAGTACTGGTGGAGCAAAATTATGCAGCATGTGAGATAGCTCTGAGAGCTCAATGCACAGAAAAACACATGTAAGTAGATAGATCACAAGCAGTGTGGAGAAAGACATCGATTTGACAACACAGAAGACACAACCAAATACAATAATGTGCCGGTGCCATTTCCAAAATGTAGTGAGCACTTGCTCACAGCGAGCATTCAAGACCCTCCGTCAAATCACTGATTACTGCTGCCTGATAACAGCAGACATGTCAATTAAAAACACACAATATCACAGAGCCAAAGTTGTCAAAATGGAGCGTTCCCTTCAGACCATACAGAGCCTTTTATTTTCAGATGCTGTGACTGTTGGACACAGAAAGTGAATCTTCTTTATGAGTTGCTGTTAAAATGAAGGTGAAAAAAAAAATGTTTTTTTTTTTTTTTTTGGGAATCGTGTAGAAGATTAAGTGTTTGATGTGTCAGCTCTAGATTCAGTCGTGTCTTTATTTATGTGGCCATGGCGTGAAATTCTGAAAAGTCAATCGGACACTCTGCAGTGTTTTGGATGGCATAAATGATAATCCAACAACCAACAATAAAGGTCGCACATAATATTACACTTTATCTTCATTAAAACAATATCATGCAGGACTTCATCTGACATTTCCGCACAGTGAGCAACGCATTGCGTTGTGGGTTAGTGTGTCTGCTCCAGAGACCAGTAACACAACTCACAGCAAATAACTAATTCTTTTGCCTCAGTGGGTAAGTGAGTCTTTTGGGGAAACGAGGTTTTCGCCACCATTGCGTAACATGGAACATGCAGTGTAGAGATATAGTAAATCATGTGTGATTTCCGGATTAGTCAAAGAAAACACATTTTCCCTGAAAGATTTGACAGAAAGCGTTGAAAAAGATCTTTTCGATTTAAACCCTTGGGGACGACTTCAGTAAAAATTAAGTTGCTGGTAATGTTAAGCACATGCAGCTATGAAGCCCTGCAAGCTATCAGTATTTGTACATTAAACAAACAAGTGGTTAGCGCTGTTGCCCCACAATAAGAAGGTCGCGGGTTCAGTTCCCGGCCTGGGGCCTTTCTGTACGGAGTCTGCATGTTCCCCCCCGTGCCTCCGGTTTCCTCTCACCATCCAAAGACATCATGTTTGGGTTAACTGGTGACTATAAATTGTGAGTGATAAGCAGTTGAAGATGAACGAAAAACAAACAAGATATATCAGTTAGTCTGGCTAGATGGACTTAGTTTGTAAAATACTGGTTAAACACTGAAAAGTCCACTTTTAGTTGAAACACAGCAGCACATTCCAATTACATTTGCCAATTGTGTCTTTCTCTTTAGACCGAGAAACAAATACACAACCTTGATATCATCATTGCAGTTATTTTCTGGGAGTGTTCAACCCCACAGGAGGCAATTCTCGAACAGTTTATGGAAAACAGCAAGGCAAAGCGATGTCAATTTAATTCGGTGATGCTCTAGTTACGGTTGGGTTTTGTTTGCAGGATCAAGTGGAACATGTCAAATTGTGTCCTGTTGTTTTTCCCAATTCAGGGCTTCTCCATTTGTTCTTCTCTGATACAACAAGAATACACAACATCAAACAGAGCTGGTTTTCTGTATCTTTCTCTAGCTTTCATAAAGCCTTGTGTTCCCATGTGAATAAACATCAATCAGGAAAGGCATGCGCATGATCTTTTCGTCATAACTGAACAGTTTTATGCCTTTTAACCTCTTGTTAGGACACTAAACTCACACATTAGACACAATTCTCTTGTTGCGTTGTCCTTTCTTCGGCTGTGCGACTGATTCACGGAGCACAGCATAAATTGGAAAACAATTTCATTACACACATCTGAGTGACGGGAGTCCTACCGAGATCATGGAGGGTTACTGCCTTGTGAACGACTAAATAAGTTGAGTCAAAAAAGTTGATACATTAATAAGTTTCCCTCCATTAATTTGTGTTCCACTTGAGTTCACATGACTTGAAATGTGGGTCAGGTGACTTGTGCTCTCCAAACATGTTCTGCTTGAGTGCTGCTTGAATTTGTGTTTGTGTCAAACTTAACTTTTTTTTTTTCAGGAATTGTTGTCAAGCCTTAACAACACTTGTGCCTCTGTTTTGTATTTAAATGTGTATCTGCCTGAGTGCTCAGTGCCAGGACAAGCAGCGTGGCCTGGTCCTGTGCTTCATATTCAATTCAACAACTTTAATGGAAAACGCTCATATGAAAGTCAAAGCGCTGTGTTTGTGTAAGAGTCGACGTGTGTTTAAAAGGCTGCTGTGTTTTCTTGTGGACGCTGAGACGTGGCACCGTTTGCCATTTGGCATTCACCCTCAGCTTCAAATAGTGATTCTGTTTGGTGTGTCCCTGAAGCACCCTTTTTACTTGCTACTGTTAACTTCCTGTTGTGAAGCTGAAACCGAGCCAGGGCCTTGAACACACGCGGTAATAAGGGGGTAAACTGAATAAAAGATTACTTCAAACAGGAGAAAGTGTTTTAAAACAACTGAAACAAAGAGAAAATTGTCAAATCAACATGAAAGTGGGGACATTAAAGCCGGTATGCTGGGGTGAACGCTGCATGACTTGCATCGGTTTTTCTCTGGGATGCTCCACATCTGCAGGGGCTCAGAGCCAACATTAGAGAGAGTTTAATCTAGCCAGGAAAGTGGGAAAAACAAAGAGGAGCAATGTTGAGGTTAACGTGACAAAGCAGCTAAACCTTTTCTGACAAGTCGAACATGCCTACAGTAATGACTACTAAAAACATCTCAGGTTCATCCAGAGTTTCATCCTGTCATACGTAATCTACAACAACGGATACACAAACTTTCACTGCTCAACATACAAATTAATAACATTTTCATAAACAGATTCCATCTATGGAAACAGATTACTTTACCTGAGAGAGTAAAGTGTGTGTGTGTGTGTGTGTGTGGGCGGTTAATGAATACAGGTTCTGGATGAAAGAATGAGAGGGGTATGATGGAAAGGGGCTGGAGTCCAAGATAATGAACAAAATTAGGAAGCGGGTGATGGATGTAGGTGAAATAAAACAGGAACAACTCCACAGTGGCTTAGTGTCGCAAAGATGTTCAAGAAAACAACGTTTTAATCCCAAACCTCTCTGTTTGTATAGGATTGATTTTTAAAGGAGCTATTTGTTACACCTTCCCTCTTTCTGTCTTGGGTAGCTAGCAAATTTATCTGGGTAGACAACATTATCTTAAGGCCACTATTTGTAAGTTTTGCTATTGTTATATAGCTTTTAGCATTTACAGAATTTACTTTAATTCCAGGAGGGATATTCACTATCACACTTTACTGATTTTCTTTGCTAAGAGCTGTCTCAAGCAATTCAAAGCAATACCACTTTGAAAACTTGTACAATTTACATATTTTCGTCTCCTAAATTTAGCACACCAACGCCAGCGAGCCCCTGATGGCAAATTACAATTTCATTTAACTTGGGTCGAGCTCATTGGGTGGAGAGTGATAGCTTCTTTTTTTGCCAAAGAATGGCCAAAGCTCTTGTCAAGCAACATGTCTTAGTGCACTGCTTTTTATTTTGAACAGGAAAGAAGTTGATAGAGGCAGGAAAGCAAGTATTTGTATTATAAACTAAACATGCTGAGGTAGACATAACAAATTCAGTTTGATGATTTCGTAGTAATTTTCCTGCATTTTGTCTCTCCAACAAACAAACTCAAGCAGTTGGTGCTGCTGGTGTTTTTACCTAAAAGGTAATTGTGCAAAAAAAAAAAAAAGCTCAGAAGGATGATGCCAAAAGTATTGATTTGCACCAGATTTAGTCAAGAGAGAAGATAACATGTTCCAGGAATGTACTTTTTCTCAAAAGCCATTTTTCAGCTTCTGAGGAAATAATGTAAGGAACTTGATGACATTTCTGGGTTTGAGATCTATAAATTTGAACAATCTGGCCCAGATGAACCTGTAAACGGATAAACAGTTGAGTGTGAGTGGTTGTTGGTCTCTGTCTGTCTCTGTGTGTTGGCCCTGTGATGGACTGGTGACCTGTCCAGGGTGTACCCCACCCTCACCCAGTGTGAGCAGGGATTGGTTCCAGCACCCCCGTGGCCCGGAAATGGAAAAAGCGGTGAAGATGATAGATAATAATCTGAGACTAATCTGGATGGATGAGTTGTGCTTATTATTAGTGGTGAGCAGCAAGTTCATACAACTGTGGAGCTGGAATGACCACATCACACAGCAGGCAGTGAAGCACACACAGCTGTCTTGGATAAAGGCTGTAAAAAATGAATATATACAGCTACACTTGAGAACAAAATGTAAACTTGTCAGAGGCAATCTACTGAATACTATTCTAGTTGCTTTTTTTGGCAACAAGTTCAATCAGTAAGCAGTGGATTTTCACCAGACAAGAGATGTGGGCCAGATGAAAACCCATTCAATTTTGTTTTGGATCCAGTTAATGAATCCAATCCAGGACTCTGCCTTTGCCATTTTTTTTTTCTTCGACAGACTTGTAGACATGTTCCCTTTCTTTTTCTTTCTTTTTTTTCCCCCTCTGCATTGCAAGTGGCTTCTCTGCTTCTTCTGGGAACTGAAATTGAAGCGGCTTACTTTGGCAGCTGAATGATGATGATGATGAGGATGAACAAACTCATTTCTGTTTGGAGTTCAAATTTGCATCCCGAAACCGTGTTGCAAAGTGACTCCACAAAAAAAACCAAAAAAAAAAACAGTTCAAGCTGTGCTGATGTGACCATTCTGTTCACCTGACTGAGCATATTGAAGCAGTGAGCAAAAAGCAGCTAGTCTGCTGGTCAGTCAGACTCCAGAACTGCGCTTTGTTCCCCTTCCAGGTTCAATAAGGGTACAAGCTCAAAGAGTTGGCTTCCCAATCTGGACACTGAGGAGATGAACCCTTAACTGCCACTTGAGAGCTCACAGCTTCCACAGCATCGAACAAGCAAGTCAGCATTTACTGCTGTTTTAGATGACCAGTCTTGTTTTAATTAACATCATTAAAAGAAATATGCTGCTTTGTGTACCACTCCTACAATAACATGCTCCACAGAGGCCACTAGCAGTCATGCTTCTCCCCTGCCTGCACGTATCGACCCAGCAAACGAAGAATAACCAGTCTCACTCTGACGGGGAAACAGTAAGCTGTGTGCCTGTGCGTGCACATTTCATTTGAATGAGAGGGACTGGGAATGTCAGTCGGACAATGCAACAAACGACTTCATTAATAGCTGATGAATGCTCTGAGTGGGACGTACGCTCAATCAATGTGGCTAGATTGAAGTTTTAAGTATTATTTTCATTATTGCTTCAGCTATAATGAAACAAACTGAATTCACTTTTAGATCATTTTGGAGTTTCACCCTGATATCTGACTCTGTGAAATGAATTTGTCATCACATGGAAAGAAAACAGTTTTATTTTTGTTTTTTATTTGTCTCATATTTGGGGTTTCAAAACTGTAGTACAGCCTATTGCATAGATTTATGTGCTGTAGTTCCTGGTATTGCTGCACAGCCAGATCAGAAAATCCATTCACTTCACAAACTAAAGCAAGCAAGAGTAAGAGCCATGTATCTGGCTCTGTGGTTGCATTTAATAAATTCCAATGTGCTCACAATGGCAATTCTGATGCACAGATGTTTCAGTTATATGTAAAATTATAATTTTTTTTTTTTTTTTTGATGAAACTACAAAATAAGTAGTTTTTTCTTGTGTGGAAAGAGGACATCATCTGTTGCTTGTTATCATCGGGGAAGCAGAAGTAGAAATTGTGGACTCATACGAGCTCCATGGGATCTAAATCACTAAAAATCTGGATTGTACATGAAACACTGAAGGGACAGAGCGGACTGTTGTTTCTGAGGACACTCAGATCATTCAGTATCTGCAGCAGGGATCCAAAGCATCTCATCCTGGCAGTGGTGCATGCGGGGGACGCATCAAGGCCGCCGGTTTAACAAGCTGCTGACGAGGAGCTGCTCTGCTGGACTGGAGCTGGACCTGGTGATAGAGGTATGTCCCCTGGGGGGCATATGGGCAGTCCACCAACTATTCAGTTGATCTTAGAAAACTACACGTGAAATATATATAACGTGTATTACATTCTATTACATATAATCTTTACTATAACTATTCTAGGTGACTAATGTCAGCGTACTGTGGAAACAGACTTCTTACCATGTAGCACTGAAAAGGTGAAATGGACCTGCAGATGTGTGTGAGGGGATTAATTCACACACAAAGCAAAGAATACTCATGTCTTTTATTGCTTTGTTCTACTTCTGCGGACGTTTAGCGGTAATCAAGGAAAACGCTAGCCCCATACCTGTTCCTTAACTTACCCATCTATGTCTACATGATGCTGCCTTGAAACATTCAGAATAATTGAGGGAAAAAAAAAACAAAACACTCATATCTTATTCTGCTGTTTTTTTTTTTCTTGAAATTTACAAAAATTTGGATGAATTGGCTAAATGTCAATTTAAAAAAAAAAACTTTTAGAAAGAATTCAGGCAAAAAAAAGGAGGTAAATAATATTATCTTGTTGAGTGCAGTGTGGGAAGATAGGCCAAATAAGATCAAATCATATTTGAACCACTCATTCATCCATAATCTTCATGGTTTGTTTTCTGTCACTGTCAGAAATGTGGAGTCTTCTGACCAGTGATATTTCTGGTTATCATATCTAACTGAGAAGTTAGATGGAAACAGCTAAGACGCTATTTTTACCTGTTCCTAAAATTTTCTGTTTGTCTGAAAGAAATGTTTAATTTTTTTGATTCAGAGACATCCAAGTAGGTTCACGCTTTGTCTGTCTCTCAAAGATAACTCAGCATTTGTTTTCCCACACTTCTTGAAGGAGAGTCAACCACAAACTGTGGCCTGCGTTAGTGCTGATATTCAGCGTTCCTTGAGTTTGTTTGATTTTTGCTTTGCTCTGACGGGCCTTTCCTGCACTCATGTCTAATAATCCTCCAGGGGTGACCTTTCAGATCAATTATAATAACTCTGTTCTTTGTTTTGTCTCAACCTCCCGGGCACTCATCATCTCCAGAAGGCCTCTGTGTTTTGCTGCGCTGTAACTACTTTAAAAAAAGAATTTGTTCCTTCATTAATTGGCTTATCTTGTCAATTGAAGCTTTAATTAATAGTTCCGGTAAATAAATAATCAAATGAATTATTCATTAGCTGTTGAGCGGTGGTCTTTGATAGTCAGCCTGGTGAATGATCAGTAACGTTGTAGCGTCGACAAAAAAGGAAGCCTGGATGAATGATGGAAGGATAGTCAATGAACAAGGCTGCTTTGATGTGTGGATCAGACCTTCAAAATGACACAGCTCCTCAGTTCTGTTTGCTTCACAGTTGGCAGATGCTTATCAAGAAAAAGTGAATGACTTTTTTTTTTTTTTTTTTCCCCCCCACATAGAGAAGCCATCTTTTGTACACTTCAAGCAACAACAAACATCATACCAATGCCATTTTTATCCTGTTAGGAGCCTGTTGTATCCAAGTAGCCAATACTGCAGTTAAAGGGTTAACATCTTTGTGGTCATATTACAATTGTTGCCTTGTTTGGAATCTTAATGTGTCTCTTTGTGGTCCTTTGTGCCTCCTTATGACCTCTTTGTGTGTCTGTATAGACATATGTTTTACAGTGTAGTTTTGCGACTCTTTTTGGTCCTTTAGCCATTTTTGTGATTGTTCCAAATCCACGTGGAACTTTTTGCATCTGTGTGTCTCACTGAGAGACTCGAGTTATGCCCCTGATCCTAATACCACTCACACCATTTGTCCCATCATGCTTGCTGACTTTGTCCCACCTTTAACACCACTGAAACTATTGCACTATGATTGACTAGTCACACAATAATTAATCAAAGCAGCTTCCCAATGATCAAAAACAAATTAAAGACTCTGATGACCTGAAGAGTATCAGAAAACAGATTTAAGCATGAAGGATTTAGCGATCGTTGCACAGCCACAGACCTTTCCTCCTGCATAAAGTCTGGGAAAAAATTGATACAGCTGTCAAAAAGCGAACCTCTCCGAGTGGCCCTCTTGCCTGCCCCAGTCACAAACTAAGAAAAACCCCCGAGCTCACAATTTTTGTGCCTTTGCTAACCTTTTCTCCAGCGAGCCAAAATTTGTTTTGCCTTCTTTTGTCTCATTTCATAAGACAAGAGCTTCATGACACTGACCCATAGGAGATTTGACTCTTAGGAGCATCACACCAGGTCCATCTCTGCCCGGTTTAGTAGCTCTAAAAGAGGATTCAGATGCTGGGATTAGATGAAGGAACATTTGCTGCCGATGCCGTCAGGTGGGATGTGGGTCTCTGGCACAGTGGAGTCCATGGTCTGAAATATGAGTTTCATTCATTCAATCATCTTCTATCTCTTGTGATAGATAGCTCACACTGGGAGAGGGCGGGGTACACCCTGTACAGGTCGCCAGTCCATCACAGGGCCATCACACAAAGACAGACAGAGACCAACAACCACTCACACTCACACTCAGACCTACGGACAATTTAGAGTCACTAATTAACCCAAACATGATGTCTTTGGACGGTGGGACGAAACCAGAGTACCTGGAGGAAACCCACGCAGGCACGGGGAGAACATGCAAACTCCACACAGAAAGGCCCCAGGCCAGGAACCGAACCTGCGACCTTCTTATTGTGGGGCAACAGCACTAACCACTATGCCGCCATACTGCCCCTGCCCCAAAATATGAGCTATAAAATAAGCTCATATTTTGTCTGATCTCCGTGTGATCGGGTTGGATATATGGACCCTCTTTTTTTCTTCCTACATCCTCCTTCATCCTTCGTTTCTTTCCATCAGTGCCCATTGTTTCGTCTTCCCTCCACCCCCCTGCCCTCACCCTCTTCACCTCCCCGCCGCACATTCTTCTTTTTCGCCTCCTCTGAAGGCTTGTGGTCTTGGTTAATAATTGATTCCGGCTGTCACAGTGTGCTGACAAAGACAACAGCAGGGCCATTAAAAGTTCCTTGCCGGTTCTTTCTTCCTGCCAACCCCCCACCTGCACCCATCGACTGCACAGACATATGTGCACATACACGCACACTCTCTCTACCCCGTTTACCTCCTCTACCTTTACACACACACCCCCAACTCCTCCTCCTCTCTCTTCTTACATCTTTTGTTGTCCTTGCTCATTTCAATCTCATCATAGTGATTCTTCACTTCTGTAAATTACAAGCAGATGATGTGGGAGTGCTCCAGAAGTGGAGTTGATTGTCATATTTTTGTCAAGTCTCTTTGGTTATTTTCCTTTGAAATTCTCCAATACTCACAGTAACAGAAAATGTACTACCAGACCAGAAGGTACTTAAAACCTCAATGTGGAATTTCGAACAATCTGATCTCCCATCTAATTATGTGTCCCCTTTTGCTACCAAAAGAGCCCTGACCTGTGAAGGCAGCTCTGAAGGTGAACTGTCTGTATCTTGACCAACACTTGAGCAGCAGATTCTTTAAGTCCTGAAAGAAGACAGGTGGAGCCTCCATGGACCAGACTTGTTTTTCCAGCAGATCCTGTAGATGCTGGATTGGATTGATCCGGAGAATTTGGAGGCAAAGTCAACAATTCAAACCGGTTTATTGTTCCTCAAAACAATTGTTGCAGTGTGGCAAGGAGCATTATCCTGCTGAAAGAGGTCACAGTTATTAGGGTATACTGTGTGGACATAGTCTGCAGCAATGTCTGGTCAGCAGTACGCATCAAAGCAACATCCAGATGAATGGCATGAGTGCCCGGACCGCCATGCTTTTTCCGCCAGCTTGCCTTCTTCCCATAATGCATCCTGGCGCCTGGCTTGGTGTCTTCCCGAGGTTAGCAACACACACACCTGGTCCTTTTGTTAGTTGACAAGGGTCAGCATGGCCACGCTGACCGGTCTGCAGCCCCGCAGTAGTCAGCTGATCGGTGTAAAATATTCATTAATTTATCTTCATGAAAATACACAACCTTGAATACACCCATTTATTTTAATCAAATCACACATATTTGCTATTTTTCACCAAACCAACTTAAAATTTATTTTTCAAAACTTTACTTCCTGGCACTCATATTTGTCCACAGGGATACCAAATGGAAAAGCACAAAGGATTTACAGGGTAATTAGGAAGTACTGAACCAAGGCATAATTAGAAAACTCTCTTGTTCAGAACACAGAAAATGTGCTTACCAATACGTCAAAAAATTATGTTATAATAATAAAAAGAATCTCTTCAGTTCTAGGAACTAACACAGTATTATAAATTGCAAAAGGAGATTAAGAATTAAGATGCTTTTTATTATAAAACAACAGCAGAAGATAGGACAACCTAATGTTATTTTTGTAGCTTGTCACTTGCTAATCATCTCGAGGACCACATTTTTTTTTATCCAGCAGGTCTTGGTTTTGGTAAATGAGCAGTTTGTTTGAGATGTAAACAAACTGTTGATGCCCGCCTCTACACATGAGGGGGATTTAACAGTCCCCCAATCTTGTCTCCTAGGAACTTTGTTAACGACTGATCATGTTCTTTGGTTGATGGTGCAGAATTTTGGACGTGGAGTCCCATATGTGATGAGTCAAGAAAAGATCAACCCTTCAGAAACACAAAAACAAGTGCACGATAGACGACATTGAATGAACTATGGACAAAAGCACCACCATTTATTTTGTTGTTTAAGTTTGAAACTGTAATTTACTTCCTGCTTTTGTCCTGGTTTCTTCTGTATTAGGTCCCCTTTACCTCCCTCGTCTTCGGCAGCCAGGTGGTTTCACTTAAGTTTGTGATGTTTCCCTTCAGCTCCCGACTACTGTTTCTTGTGTTATGGATGTCGCTGTTGTTGTTCCTGTGCCCGTCCGTTCATCTTGTCTCCATTTTATCCAATTATCGATGTATCTATGAGAAATTATTCCTTATGCAAGTAAAATGTATGAGATTGCAGGCAAAGCTCACAGTTATTCTATGCAAAAATATATAGGAAAGTTCAGCTAACATGAGGAGTCAGCAGTCCAAGTTAATCAAATCAATCCATTATCTTCCACATTCAATACGTTAATTTAATTCCGCATTTCCTCTTTGTGTCACAATTCCTCCACTGCAGCCCAGCGAGTTATCTCGGTCCATGAAAACTGTCTGTGCTTTAATTTTAATTTTTAAGAACCCCTGATTTATCTGATGCTGAAAGATGAAGCTGAACTTAAATTGGAATTGCAGTGGAAGGATTTTTTTTTTTTTTTTTTTACATCTTGGGCATGAGGAACAATGGCAGCCACCAATAATAATTTCAAATGTCTATACGTGCATGTCAGTATTAGTTTTATGGGTCGACACACACCATGAATGTGTGTATGCTCTAAGCAGACGAGTCCCTGTTCTACTCCGAGTCAGGAATTTGATTCATGTTGTTGCCTCTCTCTCTCTTTCTCTATCCACTCATTTCCTCACTCCACACAGTCCTGTCTAATTTAGCATTTATTTACTTAAACAGAAATAATCAACACAATTTCATTTTGCTTTAGGATAAGCGTCTAGAAGTGATGAGATGCTGCAGATCGGTGATTGTGACTGTCCCTGTGGAGGCTGCCAAATGTGCACTGTATACTGCCCATATTATTCGACATGGCCTATTGAGGCCAAAGGGTCCATCACTCACGGGGGTGAACTTATAACTGAGCTTCAGAAAATCACTACCACTATTGCAGTAGCAGTGACATTGAATTTAACACTACCCAAAGTTGCAAATGAGTCTGTGCATTAGGTGTGTGCAATACTGCAAGAAAATGCTCCATCTTTACCGTTCCTATTCTCCACGTGTGAGTCTTTTAAGTTCCTATTTTTTCTGCTTTCCACCTGATTAGGAGGCCTATCTGAAGGAATTTACTTCTCCTAATGATCATCTAAGAAACAGTTCTGTTCTCTTTTATCTCCTCTCAGCAAGTAGGATTGTCAGTTTGATTGTGTTTTGGGTTTGTTTTGCTGCCACTTGGGCTCTAGTTAGTTGTATTTGTGGGGCAGCTTTGGCTCTGGAGGGAGAGCGGCTTGGTCATTGATTAGGGGGTTTGATTTGGAATCGGATGCTAATTGAAATGATGGATGAAGTTTTCTTGAGAGAAATGCCTGAGTATTGACCTTGCAAAGTTTCTTAAGTTTTCGCAAAAGTTTCCCAAGATCTCGGAAAAGTTGAAATCTCACAAAAGTACATGCAGTATTTTTTTTTCTTTATTCAACCTTGAATATTTTTCCTCTGTGCCCCTGCCTGAGCTCTGTCTTTCTTTCTCTCCCTTTTTCTTTGCATTCACATTCTACCTCTCCTCTTCCTGCTCTGCCTCTCACCTTTCCTCCACTTCCCTCAGCCCTCGTCTTCATTCCCTCTCTGCTGATTTCCACATGTCACAGCAGCACATTTCTATGCACACAGTCCTGAGGTACATGTACTAGATTAGATGCACAAATATCTTTCTCATATCCACACACAGGTACACGCATGCAGGCTGCTATTTATGCACACTCTCCCCACATTTCAGGCAGAGGCACAACAGCACTAATCTGTCACGCTCTGTCTCTCTCATTCATTACCAACACTATAATCCAGCACACCTCTGATGTGACCAGGCTCCAATTAGAAATCCATCAAGCCCAAGGTGCGTTTAATTGCCTTGTCGGCAACGCACTTCCCAAGCCGACACCTTTCCTTTTACCAACTCTGCTTCACCTCACTCAGAGGTGTACTCCTCCCAGGCAGCGGGATGTAATTTCACAGTGGCACGTTATTGTCGACAATAGTGTTCATCCATCAAATGTTTGTACGAACTCATTCAGGACTAACTTCTTTGCAAATAAGCTCATCGACTGAGGCAGTGCTGCAGTGTACGTCTTCCAGGCTTGATCTGATGGAACACATTTATGAACACAGCCAAACTAAATTCACAGCAGCCAGATCCTAAAGAAAATATATTTCTGTTTAACTTCTCAAAAAGAGAAGTGACGTCCCTTTGAAATGTTCCTGCTTTCTGTCACAGCTCATGTTGTTTGTTGCAGAGAGAGAGGACAGTGGGGTTAAAAGCATAAGAGGCCGATCTGAGCTAATGTAAATCATTTTACTGAGATGAAGCTTTGTGTCAAACTCTAAGATGCAACTATTTTTGTACTGTAAACAAGCTCTGCCTTAAAGCAAAAGAACTCATTTTATGCAAGTTTCCCCAACTGCTGGCAAACGTAAAATCAAAAGTCCTTGAAGTTGTTCAAATGAAGTTGTTTTATGTCCATTTTGAAGCTATTCTTGAGCCATTTACACACTTCAAATGTTTCAGTCCATTCTGTCTTTTTTTTTTTTTTACTATACTCTATCTTTATCTGCAGAGCTCACTGAAGCTTAATCACCATAATAACTATACGTATCATTAATTATGGCCTGAGGTTTTCCATAGACTCAAAGGCCCATTCTTCTTATAGGACAAAATTAAAACAACAGCACTTAAACATTACCACGATGTTCTGTATACTTCTTTTGAAGCCTACATTAAAATCACTTTTGTCCCTTTAGTTGGTATAATATAGCCTGAGTAAGGCATCTATTTACTAACCACCAAACAGTCACTGCTGAAGTACAGGCAAGGACAGGGAAGACTTAACAGAGGCTGCAGTTGGTGTGAATACAATGAACTGAAACTCCAGGAGTGCTCATACTGTAGCACTCACATTGCAGGTCTTATGTGAATATGTAATTAAGCTCAATTTTTATTTTTATTTATTTGTTTATTTTTTTGGGCGAGCAAAGGTGACTTTCCACGAAAGGTAATGGTGAGTGGAGTGGCAGTTATGATTAACCCAGCGTCATACATCCCGCATCCCTGAGAGATGTGCAGTAGACACAATGTTTGTCCTCGGAGGGTGTACACATGAGGCTTTGAGTACACATGTCCGTGTGCTTGCCAAATTGTTCCGTCCACTACGCTACAATGGAGCATGAGCTACAACTGAGCATGACCTGGAAAACACACACAAAGCTATGTGCTTGTTGGCTGTGAGAGGATGGTGGTCCGACGCTGCAAACAAAGCAGTTCTTCCTCCTCTTGTACGGGTGTTGCCATTTTGACTTGATCCTTAATGTATTTGTGCACGTGTGGAATGTGTTCAAATGAAAACTACGTGTCCACGGGGTCACAGTGTCTGCTGCTTCCATTGCATGCACAAGCCAGTAAAACTGAGACCATACACTCACAAGGGCACTCACTGCAATCAAAACACACTCGCATGGCTAACAGGTCCCAAGGCCTTGAACCATAGCAAACAGTTAGGATGCCTCAAAACCCTTGTCCACAATCCCACAGTTCCATTGAACTCAAGAAATAAAACTACAAAAAGATTTAGGTCAGGGTTGCTTTAAAAAGTTTAGTGATATACAGTTTTAAAACAGAACACTGCAGAACATCAGCATGAAGCAGAACTCAATAAGATTCAGTAGATCAGGAGAGAAGTTGGCTCTTCAGGGCCTATGGACCGCCACTTTATGATAGTTAGACTGGAAAACTGGGGGAATCACACTGACAAAATAGAACAAACACACAATCAGATGACAGCACAACTTTGTCTCCTCCAAAAGGCTGGTGCGTGTCTCAAACATAGGTGCTTCTGTTGTGGATGAGTGACTGAGAAGGGCTGCATCGAAGCTTCAAGCCGCTCACGCACTGACATGTCCTTTAAATGTGCATCTGACATGTTAAACCGTGACAGTCTACACAACAGTTGTGTGATGTTTGATAAGCTGTTTTTATTGCCGTATATGTGGAAATTTTTTTTTGTCCCCGGTAGCAGACTGCCACCCCAAACAGTCTGTCTGTTTTACATGCTGCTGGACAAAATGAGCTGTAAAAAGTGGAAGTGCTAACCCTCACGGCACTTGATGTGTCTCGGTCATGTCTGCATTTTGGTCGAAATGGAGCACTGGGGAATTGGTGCAAATTAAATTTAACAAAACATTGGTCTGCGACAAAATCCTAAGCCGTGTACCTCGTCCTCTGTGTGATGGTATAAAGTTAGACGCGGTGTGAAACTGTACAACCTGAACCAACTGATAGAAGCAACAGCGTTTGTCTTGTGCTGCCGCTTAGAATAGGCGGAAAACTTGTCTCTTACAATCTGATATGTTACATTTTAAAGCAGGGAAGGTTTTGAATTTGCCCCGGGCTTCATGTCTCTGAATGGAGCTGTTTTGTGGATATTCAGTCTGGTTAAACACAGGTAATGAAAGGAAACTGAGAGGGGCTTAAAGCTGATCACAGAACCTGTCCTCATTCACTTTTACTAACAGCAAACCTCTGTCATGTAACTCGCATTTTGCGCTGCCTCGATGGAGCGGCTTTCCATTCCCCAGTCTTGTTAGGATCGCAGACAGTTCAATCAATACTTGAAAACATGGACTAGCCTCTCTCAAAAGCTGAAGAACCCTTACACTACCGCATTGTTAAACAACCATTTTTCTGCTTCATTGACAATGTACAGAAGGCCGAATTTATGGCCTCATAAAACGTTTGCTTGTGTATTTCCACCCAAAGGAGCTTCAGATCACAGCAGCGCTAATGGTTATGGTCCAGAAAATGTGCCCATATCTCGAGAAAATAACTCCAGCGCCGTGACCATAAAGTGGTAGCACCAGAAAGCATTACTTGATGCTGATAACCAATTCTTTTTTATATATAATTCTGCGTAATATATTATACATGCAGCATGAATTTTTTATTTATTTATTTATTTTTCTTCCAAAGAGTCGTATTTTTCTGAAGTGCCAGTTTGTTGTTTCAGACGGTGCTGAAATACCTGAGTCTAAGACGCAAGATCACAATCCTGACACTCACTATAGTAAAAGGAGCTGTGCAAGATACTGCTGGTGCTCTCTGCGGTCCCATGCCTGGGACATTAGCATAATTTATTCAAATATGGCATTAAAGAGGCATATAGACACATTAAACATTTATATATAGGCAACTGTACACACACATGCAGGCACACTTCTCAAATCCGACAGGTATAGAGAGCTTTTCTTTTCTTTTAAACCCAGTATGTAGAGGAGGGTTGAAGTGGTAACCTTTCCCTAGTAGTTATGTGTCGAGGAGCCGGATCCTGCCTGGCTGAGACTCGCTTTGTTTTTTTTATTCTTTTTTTTTTTTTTTTTCTGTTCAAGCCACACGTGATCGGTCAACTACATGACGTGTGGCTGTACTGAGCATGAGGGGGAGGGGCAGGGGCGACACACAGCACAGAATGAGAGAGAGAGAGACGGAGAAACAGGATAGAGAGAATGGTCACTAGCGAACCCACACAGAGACGCTGGAAACAGGTGGGAATTGAAAATGAGTGGCAGGAAGAGAAGCGAAATGTGGATGCATTTCAATGTCGTTGATCAAACAAAGGCTGAGTGTCGAGTTTGCAATGTGAAACTATCATATCGAGCAGGCTCCACAAACAAACCTACACGGGCACATGACAACTGTGCATCCATTAGTGAAGTTACAGTTAGAAGAAAACCCAAGCAAGCCAACCTGCTGTTAATGAAGGAGCCAACTGAGCTGGTGGGATACCAAGGCTTCAGTCTACCCACGCCTCGCACACGTGATGGCACGGAGACTGTGTGTTGTGGCTACATCCGTCCTCCCCAAGCGAATCTTCTCAAAAACAGGGCAAATAATTACAGAGAGAAGGACAGAATCAGAATCAGCCCCTCAAAGCTGAGGCACTTGGCCTTTCTCAATGCCAATCTTCTCTAAAGACGAGTTCAAACTGTTACCTGGATGCTGCTTTTTTCCTTTTTGTTTTACACACTTTTATTTATACTTTGTTATAACGTTGGATACGTTCATACACCTTTTTGTTTATTGTTGTTGTTATTGTTTTATTGTTTTTATTTAGTTCTTTTTGTATTTATTGTTGTTTCAAACTAAATAGTTAAAAGTTGATGAATAAATAAATATGCAATCAGAGATTGGACCTTTTGTCTAATTGAGATGGGTCTTTGTTTTTGTACTTTATAATTAGTTTTTTGTAGCACTCTGCTCCATGTTGAGTATAATATGCCATATGAATAATGAACATTTGATATAATGTATGTTTTTTACATTTAGTAATTCATTTTATATATAATTTTACATTATTTATGGTCATAAATTAAGCAACAAAAATCTGAGGAGCCACTTGAGAGCCGAAAGAGTCGGCTCTTTTTAGTGAGCCGTGCCAAAAGAAACATCTCTCTAAAAAGAGCTGGAATTCCCATCACTATTCCCTCGCCTTTGCTAAAAACCACGTTTAGAAATGGATAAAGTGCTGTGTTACATCGAATAAGGGCGCAGTGTGGGTTTTATGTTGCAACACATTTTTCTTTTATCTGCTAAAAAGCCAGTAACTGAAACTCGAAAAATTGTGTGTTAAGTCATGTTAGGGGTATATTAGTTTTCCTGAGACATGTAACAAACAAACAGTTTGGTTTTGACAGCACTTTGGCACAGAGATATCTTGACAATTGATAAGTGTGACTGTATTTAACTATTCTGTGTAGCCAGATAGACATAATGCACCACTTTTTGTAGCAGCCTCCTGAAATTTTAAGTTGTTTTTTTTTGGGTATTTACTTTATCTGAGGAGCTGTAGTGAGAAAGAGAGTCACGGAGCAAGAAAGGGGAGGACCTGCAGCAAAAGGCCATTGGCTGAATTCAAACTCTGGCCGCTGCTGTTAGGAAATGCGCCATGTCAGACAGCAGTTGTGGTGATCTTCTTAGTTGGAGGTGTGACCATGGATATCGATGTTCATAAAAGACAGACTGTTCAGGAAAGATTACAAGTTGTTGGAATAAGAAAACTAAACCTGCTTTAAAATACAAATTCTTACATTCACTTCTATATGATTAAGATTTTCTTCAGGTTTCATCACAAAGCAATCCCAAAAAAACGTGTTGTCTCCCACCTCCGACATCTACTGTCTTCATTTTAGCCTTGCTCTTTCTAACATTAAGACACCTCCCCCCTTAGTTTTTCCAGTATACAGTATTTACCACTGTTACCAATAATATTTTACTATATATATATGTCTTCCTCCAAGCTCCTTTAGCCACTAACATCAGATTGAAGGGAATTTTTTTCCAATCCATCCCACAACATTTTGTTTCAATTGCATAAATTTGCAAAACACTCCTGAGCTAGTTCTTGGGCATTGGGCAATGGGCATTTCTTTACATCTTCTGAACAGCATTTGTTATTATTATTATTATTATTATTATAGCTTTATTTATATAGCACTTTTTAAAACAATAGTTACAACGTGCTTAACAAAACACATGACACAAAATTCAAACAACAAAGCAGGAATAGGACAAGAGGCCAGAAATGAACACTGGAAAACATATAAAGGACAAAGTACAGGCTCGCAGTGTACAAGCTCACTATATGCTAACCTATAAAGGTGAGTCTTTAGGGATTTTTTAAAACAGTCGACAGACTCAGCTGACCGGATGGGGAGAGGGAGATTGTTCCATAGTTTAGGAGCTAGGATGGCAAAAGCACTATCACCTTTCGTTTTTAAATCGGTACGTGGAATGGTTAAAAGGTTTTGATTGGAGGATTGGAATTGGGTGGAGTAATTCAGAAATGTAGACCGGAGCTAGGCCGTGTAATGTTTTGTAAGTGATTAAGAGAATTTTGATATGGATCCTTAAGGTTTTTGTTTTTTGTTTTTTTTTATCTATTTCATTTATTTCGTGCAGCTTACTCTCTATATTTATGAAGGAAAAAGCAAGTTTTTCTGCAGAATTTACAGCGTAAAAATGTCTTTTTTTCAACAATTTCTTGACTATCCTGACCCTTTTTTTTCCTACCCTCTACACTACCACACTGTGTACACCGTCTACAGGTTAAGCAACAAGTTAATTATAGTAATTGCATTTCAGTAAACAAATTCCCAAATTATTATTGCAGTAATTACAAACGTAAAAATCTGATTTTCTATATTTTTATTTTTGTAAATTGAATTAGGGCTGACATCAGTTCTTGTATTTTCTGATAGTCTGATTGTCGGTAATTAATGGAATGCATAATTCCAACATATATTAATAAATGAAGATTACCGATCTCAATCAACATTTAACTCCACAGTCAATATTAACCATGACAGTTTATTAGGTGGTTATATAGTACGTGACATATTTTATTTTATTTCTATATATTTGATGTGATCAGTGTGAACTTTTTCTCTATGGCACTAGTACACTAAGAGCCAAGGCTTATTATGACAAACCAGTCCAGAGTCAAGCCAACAGAATGGACAGCCATTCCATGAAACTTAATGTAACCAGTCTGAGCCGTGGTGGTGACTCTGAGTGTAGGGCACCTACACATGCTGAGCAGATATTGCACCCGAGAACACACATTTATTCATCATAATATGACAGCATTTGCCCATCCGACGACATGGCGAATGAAAATACTACAGAATGGTTAGTCCATCGCTGCTTAGGAAACCACAGAGAGTAGTGTCTGCTGCTATCAGACTGTGTTGAGCGTGCTGAATGACAGCAGCAGGGATAAAATGCCTCCAGGGGGAAACATCTTCTTGGCTCAGTTGGCCGAAGTGCTCTATTATTCCAATATTTTTCGGGGAGGGGAGGGTGTCATATCTGGTGTGGAAGCTGAGTCATGTCTTGCCACTGTCCTCCGGGTCTTTCTACTTAGACTTGACTAAAAACACAGCAATGTCCTACAGGAAAACAGAAAAAGGCACTTATTTCTTTTTGCGCCATTAAAACTCAATCCCGTCTAAAGTTTCAGTCATAAAAAGAAACACAGTCTCATGTTTAACAACTTCAAAGTATTCTGTAGACACATTTTCATCATGGTGAGATGACAGTAAGATGACAGACTACAAGAGCAGGTGCACAGGCCAGTTAAATCCATTACTGTAGGTTTAATACCTTCTGGTTGGGTCCCACTCAATGCTATAATGACTCCTTTAAGACACTTTAAGCTCATTAGCGCTCACAGCCTTTGTAATCTTGACACATGGTGACTTTTAAGTGAACCTCAAGAAATTATACTTTCCTATTTACTTCAAAGAACATGAACCAAGCGCAATGTGAAGCACCCTACCTCGTCACAATCAAGCAAAGATATGTAGCTACAGAGAACTTCATCTGACAAAGTTGTGTTTTGCGGGCTTTGACTAAGTGTATGAAAAAAAAGTGACATTTTTACGCTTCCTGGATTTGTGTGGTTGTATTGTGGCGAATAAACAACACATTCACAACTGTCATGAATACCAGTCATTACTGTGGTCATCAATGAGAGGTTGTTTAAATAATGAAACAAAAGGCATTGTTTATTAGTAATGAACTGTTTGCTGATCACGTCACCAATGTGACAGTATGGCTTGCCAAGAAAAAAAAAAAAGTGAAGTTAAACTTCTTGGATCCATGAAATTTGTGTTTCCAACAGATAAGCGACGAATCACTGAATGTGTGTGGCACTTTCAAAGTAGTAGATTGTTGTTATACAGTATTTAGTGTATAAAACTGCCTCATTGCATTTAGACCATCATTAGGTGGGGATCAAATATTAGTATTCACTTATTTGATTAATTAATGTGCAGTTTTAAATCTTATCATATGAGGAGCTATACAGTACATGAGCATTATAGAAAATGGCAGTAACCACAGAAACCGAAGCAATCTGCCTTGATTCCTTTTTTAATTAACAGATTGAGATTGTGTCTTTATTTTACAACTCCTAGTTCTAAATTAGTTCATTGGTGAGGGCTGCATGTGAGACAGTTTAAATATACTGCTGCTGTCAGAACAGAATTGTGCCAACAATGAAGGTGAAAAGCAAAGTATATGAACAAAAATCCTATTCAGAGGAAGAATCAAGGGCATGCTATTGTCACTTGTGCTCTGGTGGTTCTTTTATTTCTTTTATTTTTCCTGTGAATATCTAAATTCTCTCCTCATTTCTGTCTTTGACTAAAAACACTATGTGAATTCTTCCTATATGTGAAAACTAATTTTGATGTGGTTGCTTGGTTTGTCAAAAAGATCACTTACATTCTCATATGTCACAAATGAAAGAAAGTCCAGGAAGGTAGCTTTGACACTATCAATTTCTAACACATAAGGCATTCAAACCTCTGTCAACATCCAAGAATTCTGTGTGCAGATGCCAAAGAGAAAAAGGTGAATCCGTTCTTCTTACCCCTCCACTGCATAAAATAGGAAGGGGGGGTGGTCACAATGCATGTCAGTCAAATTCTCAGTGAGATTTCTCCAGAAGAATAAAAGGTAAACAACAAAGGGAACCACAAAGTAAAAAGGAATATGAGCTGAGGCTGGGCTACGAAATAATGAGAGCTATTGAGAGGGATGTCAAAAAAGAAGGTGAAGAGAAAAAAGGAGAAGTAGATGAACAAAAGATTTTGACAAAAAAGACAAAAGATTATACATCCACATCAGACTCAAGAAAATCTGTTGGAGCTGGGTTTAAGGATGGCTCCTCAACTTCTGGGTCCTGATGTCCCACTGTTTCTCTGTGGGGTGCCAAAAGCTGTTCTAGGAAGTCTAGGAAGCCAAGACAGAAGAACAAAAGGCTTTGGACAATGAATGCAAGAGAAACTCAAAATAACCTTTTAAATCATTGCAATGAAACACAGCTAATATGCACATAGTGGCTAGTTGATCCTTAACTAACCCCACGTACAGTATCAAGCAGAAATATTCACTACACTCTGAAGTAATATTCTAACTTATGGTAAATGTTGTTGTACATGGTTTTGGGGTTGATTATAATTGTCAGGGTTCTCATAGCCATTGGTAAAGAAAAAAAAAAGAGAAGTGACAAATCAGGAAATGAGAAAATTTGGCTGGTTTTCTTAAACTAATGGGCAGGAAACAAAGTTGTGGCTAAATGTGGAGCAGCGGAGAATGTGAGCCTCGTTTTAATTCTGATGCATTACCCGCTTCCAAATCTCAGCCCTATGGGAGGATGAACCAGTGGATCGAAGCACAATACATCACTGAAACATCTGGTGAAATTATGCTGTTGAGGCACCGTGGAGCACAATCCTTTCTGGCACCCACTGGAATCCATGATTTCAAGAAATTCTGTTGATTTTACACCCCCAATTTGTATGCCCTTGCTACTTGAAATCTTTATGCAGGCTTTATGCAGGTTTTTCCTCACTGACTTATGATGGATAACATGTTTTTGGAGATTATACAACTAAACTTCACAGTTTATGCCTGTAGAGGTTAAAATACATTTATATATACACACATACATACGCACTGTGTGTGTATGTGAGTGTGAAAAGCTCACATCCTTCTGGTCACTGGTCACTCAAAAAAATTGGGCTGTGCGCTCTCATTCACTTTATAATTCAGCTGCATGATCGATTTGATAGACCTCCGCATGCTTCTCATCAATTAATTCTGCTACATTGGATTCATTTGAGTTTTAAGTTTCATGAGCTGCTGTGAAGAAGTTAACTTGTAAGAGCCAAAGAGAGTGAGGGAATGAGAGAATGAGAGATAGAGGACACACGAATGCAAGTGGAGACAATGCACCAAAAAGTTATTTGTTAATCATGTGTGATAACAGCCAATTATTTAATCCAACAATGAATTCAATTGAAAATATTACAAATGGGGGTCATAGTCTTACCGAATGAAAACAAACTATGCGCCTTTTGTGTTTGGATCTTAATATAAATACTCAACATGTTCTTGGTTAAAGGCTTTTTCGTTCTAAAAGTCTCTGGTTTTAAAATAATATCCTAAATGTACACTACTTTACATCCCTGATCACTAAGAGCCAGTAGAGCCATCCTCCTACGAAATCTATAGGAGGATGTAGTGACTGAGTGGCCCAGGTCCATCAACGCTGAATAGGCTCTGCCTTGAGATCAATGAAACAAGATGTGCCACCAAAAAGAAGCAGCCAAATGAGGTTCATTTCCTTGATGAAGCCTGCCTCGGTTTTGTGATAAGAGGCTGCAGTTGTCGTTAAAGTACACAACTGCAGATGGGGCATAAATCTAGCAACATGATCTTGTAATCGACTTCAAAAACAACACCATTTAAAGTTGGTTGCAATGGGATTTTAAAACCCAGTCCTGTTAATCAGTGCAGACACTGTGACGTGCTTGGGTGCAGGTCATCGCCTAATTTATTAGGATTCATCCTGCGTGAGCCTCGAATGTTTACACAAAATATAATGGAAATCCGTACACTAGCTGTAAAGGTATTTCAGTAATAAAAGTGGTCGATCAGCATATCAGGAGAATGGCTTTGCCATCCCCAGAGCCAGGGGACCATCATCTAGACTATGATAAAACTTATATTGATTACAAGAAAAGCTTGAGTGCACAAATATTCCAAAAAATGATAGTGGAGGCAACAGGAAGTCAAGATCGGATAATCACCGGTTGTGATGCTTGCCACCATTTTCAGGCAAAATCTTTCTACAACTGTCATGTCTACAAGTTGCTTCACAATGTCAAATAACAAAAAAAAAAGAAAAAAAAAGGGTTCTTTCGATGCAAAACCTTGTAGCCTTCACTCCTGCTGCTTTTTGTTCCAGTTTCGTTCTCAGTGTCTCATGTTTGCATTCCCCCTGCCTGTCATTTGTTTTTCACATCTTCTCAGACTTTCATTCTCTGATCCACACTGAGGAAATATTGGGAGAGTCTACTGAAAAGCCAATGTCAGGGAAACTTTTGGACCTGGCTCGATATCTCTTGTTTTTATTTTTTATTTTATTTTATTTTTTTTATGAAAAAGATGAAGCATTTGTGAGAACTGGATGTGATGCTTCTCACTGCAGATTTACAGCGCTTGCCAGCTGCACAAGTGACCAAATGTCATATTGAAAATGTTAATAAGTATGCCTATCCAGTGGCAACAATTACCCTGACGCATCTGTTCCTTCCATTTACCTGTAATAAATGGACACCGGTACATTTAATGTGACAAAAAAGGGTACGAAAAAAAAAAGAAAAAACACAAACATAACAAAGATATAGTCCATGTTATTTTCCAAGAAAAAGCTCCATGAATCCTTTGCTTTAGTGTTGTATCAGATAAGCATTTCCTCTGCTAGTATCACTGGAGAAGAGCAATCGCAATATATTTTGCGCCTTAGTAATTACACTAAATGACCCTGACTAATTAACATTGATATTCTTATTTCACCTATTACCAGCTGGAATGGTTGGTGATAGCGGTAGTTTTATTGTCGTCACTGAGCCTTTAATCTCAGCGTGCAGCTCGCCAGTGAGAGAACAAAAACTTTAGCCCTGGGTAATATCAGGAAAGGAGGCCGTGCTCTTGGGGATTTGCTTGTCCTTCAACTTAATAACTGCTTAACCAAGCTTAAGCTAAAGGGCCTAATTTTTCTCAACTGGGATCCTGAAACCAGGAATGACCTCGGTGCAAAAAACAGAGAGAGAGATTGTGTAATTCTGATTAATTTCTTAGCGGCATCCTCTTTTTATATATATATATATATATAATAGACACATTCAAAGACCCCTGCGAATTCCAAAAATCGTATTATCTTAAAAGTATTACTTAGGCTGAAGACAACTGCAAATATTAACACTAAAATTACTCATTTCTAAATGAAGACAACACATTTAAGCTATTACAAATGAGGAGTTGAATTGATGAGCTATAGTTAAATACAGTGGCGAACTGTGGACCCAGACCCTGGGCTTTCAATAGGACCACATGTATCAACAAAAGAAAAAATAAAAGATAAACATAGCAATACAAATAATAGCCAGAGCCCTGTCACATGGATGTTCAGCATATTAAAGGTTTATTTGCCCCAACTGGTTTCACAACACACCAAGGTGATTCTGGAAAAACAGACATTCAAAGCTGGCTATCATGACATCATTTAATTACAAAAAAAACTAAATGAAACAAGCAAATCACACATTCACTTACCTCACATATTTGTTTAGCTGGAATGGAAGTAAAATGTCTAGAATAATCATTAGCTACTGTTCAACAACTAAAGATGGATCCAACGCTGATCCGATGTTTTTTGTGTTTCGTTTCAGCTTAGACACAATTGAATTTCAATGTAGATTTAATATTTCTGCCAAAAGTTTAACACAAACACCTCCTGAGGTGAAATGGGAAAAGGAAAAAGCTCTTTGTAAGTTCTGGTCAGCCATTTTTCACTGGCCTTAATGGCTATAAAACTGTCTGCCAATTGTAGGTTTAGGCCTACAGTATACTTCTTACAAATTTAGTTTTGTACTGCTGCTGCTGCGGCTCTGGCTCTGTGTTGCTGCTGTGGCTCTGACTCTGTGCTGCTTCTGTGACTCTGACTCTGACTCTGTGCTGCTGCTGCTGTGACTCTGACTCTGACTCTGACTCTGTGCTGCTGCTGTGACTCTGACTCTGTGCTGCTGCTGCTGTGACTCTGACTCTGACTCTGACTCTGTGCTGCTGCTGTGACTCTGACTCTGACTCTGTGCTGCTGCTGCTGTGACTCTGACTCTGTGCTGCTGCTGTGACTCTGACTCTGTGCTGCTGCTGCTGTGACTCTGACTCTGACTCTGTGCTGCTGCTGTGACTCTGACTCTGTGCTGCTGCTGTGGCTCTGACTCTGTGCTGCTGCTGCTCGTTAGCCACTGATAGCGACTGTAACTGCTAGGTTGAAAATGCCGATGGTAGCCCTTGCTAGCTTGCACCAATCCTGGCAAGTCAGGTGATGGTCGACCTTTTTAGATATCTAGTTTTGCCTGAAAAGGCAATCTTGAAAAACGAGTATCCAAAATATAAGCCACATGGTCTTCTTCTTCTTCAGTAGCACCTGCCATTTCCCTGCTCTCTCAATAATCTTCTGTCTTTCTTCCCTCCACTCACTCACTGTTTTGGTGGGTCGCTTGACTTATATATGTTCTCCTAGGTATGTGCGAATACCTGGAAAAAGTCATGATATGGTCCCGCCCATAATATGATTGGCTAAGACACCTATCAAACTCAAATTCATGCCCACGTTGACTTGAATTACACAAGCCTTCGTTACAGCCACCAAAGCTCCAGCAGGAGGAATTGCTGATTTAATAGCCTACCCAGATACCATTGGAAGAAAAATTGGGATTGGTCCGTTTATCGTTTTATTATATTAATCCATTGTTTCCCAAGAAATATTAGTCCAAGTTTATAACAATGGTCGAGAAATTATTACTGGTACTGACTGACATATATATATATATATCATTAGTGGAAAAAAAAATTCTTTCAATATTTTTTTCTTTGGCCTTCACCGAATACCTTGAAGGCCCAGAGGGTTCCCCTCTGGTTAAATATAAAACTGCCTATTGTTAGCTGGTTTGCTATAATCGGAGTGGTATTGTGAAAACTTCCCAAAATAAAGGTTCAATTGGGTGAGCAATAATTGCAACATGTAAGAACTATATATGTATAATAGTTGTGATAGAACATAGCAAAATCTATTTCCATCATGAGTACTAGAAAAAAGTGCTATAGTATAAAATAAAGTCATGAAAACAATAAATAAATTTGAGGCTTTTATTTCAATAGTTCTCATCAAGCACAGATCAGTGAACCCTCTTGTCACCAAGACTGAGAAACCCAACAGATCACACTAAGAGCAAGCACTTGGCTACGGCGGAGAGGAAAAACTCCCTCTAAAGGGAAGAAACCTCTGGCAGACCAGGCTCAGAGTGTGCAGGCAGCCGTCTGCCTCGGCTGGTTGG
The DNA here is from genome assembly GCA_034769265.1 of Remorina albescens. Classification (NCBI taxonomy): domain Eukaryota; kingdom Metazoa; phylum Chordata; class Actinopteri; order Carangiformes; family Echeneidae; genus Remorina; species Remorina albescens. Next base: position 16,164,335 of record CM068488.1, on the reverse strand, counting down.
GGGGGGCAGAGAGAGAGAGAAGGAGGGGTGGGGGGGTAGAGAGAGAGGGAGGGAGAGGGAGAGAGGGGTGGGTGGGATGGGTTTGGGGGGGTGGAGGGAGAGGGAGAGGGAGAGAGGGGGTGGGGTGGGGGTTTGGGGGGGCAGAGGGAGAGAGAGAGGGAGGGAGAGGGAGAGGGAGAGGGAGAGAGGGGTTGGGGTGGGGGTTTGGGGGGGTAGAGAGAGAGAGGGAGAGGGAGAGAGGGGGTGGGGTGGGTTTGGGGTGGGTGGTGGGGGTTGGGGGGGCAGAGAGAGAGGGAGAGAGGGGTGGGGGGGTAGAGAGAGAGGGAGGGAGAGGGAGAGAGGGGTGGGTGGGATGGGTTTGGGGGGGTGGAGGGAGAGGGAGAGAGAGGGGTGGGGTTGGGGTTGAGGGTCAGGTGAGGTGAGGTGTCATTGTCAGACCAGTAATCATGGCCGAGCGCCCCTCCGGGCAGTGAAAACACGAAAACTGGGTTTAGGACTGGGCACCGACTCTTGAGGGGCCTTGGTGAAAGAGGGCTGTGGAGAATGAGAACAATTGGTGTTGGTGGTTATGTTGGTGGGATGGACTATTTCCGTCCCAGAGCAAAGAGAGAGATAACTCTTCTCCTTGCTCTGCCGAAGAGTTTGTTGAGCCTCTGAAATACATTTCTCTGGCGAGTCTTTTTATTTGATGGGCCGGAGGCTGCGGTTCCATCAGCTGGTTCGGCTTCAGCAGGTGAGCTGTTGTTGTTGTCATCACTGGCTACTGGCAGACTGTTGGAGCTGCTGCAGTTAGGGTTTTTAGGGTGAGCAGCACTGGATGGCTCTTCCTTGGCTGGAGAGTTGGTTGCTGATGAAGGTCCAGGTGATTTGTTGTTCAGTAGATCACCGGTGGGGCTTGAGGGAGATTGGTTTTCTTTAAGGGGGTAACTGGGTGCTGGCTGTCCAAAGGTCTTGTTGCTTGTATGAGGACAGTGATGTCTCACAGGATGGCAGTACTGGACGAGTTGTTTCTTCACTGGCTTGTTGCTGATGGACTCAGTGTCGGCATAGTTTCCTGAAGAGTGACACTGAGAACTGATGCTGTTACTGTAACTGCAACTGCAACAGTTCCTGATGCTGATGGTGTTGCTGTCACTCTCAGTGTCTATACCGACATCCTCTTTATCTGCGTCGTACCCAGAAAGACTCAAAGAATCATTTCCAGAGTGGCAAGATGGATTGTTGTCCACGTCTGGCATGACAGCAGGGTTTGAATTGTCTTCATGATCCTTGTCGTCTTCTGGTTCCTCTGAATTTACCTGCGGGCAAACACTCATCAGCTGAAGTGCGGCCTCTGTATACGAGCTGGCTGCTAAGTCATCTCTGAGGTGAGCCATTGTCACAAAATTGTGGCTAAGGGCTTCCCTCGGAGTGATACGCAGTTCAGGGTTTGGATTAAGGCAGCTTTTCAGGAGATAGAAAAATTCTCTTCTGTCTTTGTATTCCACGTCATCAGTTTTTGGTGGACATTTCTTTACTGCATCCTGCAGATTCTTGAAAGTATCAAAAAATCTCTCGCGGACTTCTGGCTTTTCCCCAGTTACCGCCTCATACTCCCCTGGTGTCCTCAGTCTCCATCCTACCTGGGAGCCCCAGCTGAAATACGCCATGGTGGATTGGCCATAAAGCATGTGGTGTTCAGCTGGCAGTCCGACCAGCTGGACCATGGTTTTAATGCGGTGGTATGGACATCCATTAGGGAAGAGGTTGATTCCAAAGTAGAGGAAAGCCATGACACAGCCCACTCCCCACATGTCAACAGCTTCAGACAGGGGGAGTCCCAGAGTAACCTCTGGAGCTCTGTATGGCTTAGCCTGCATTGTTGCACCAACCTTCACTTTGTTTGATGGAACGGCCAAACCAAAATCAATCAGCTTTATCTTGTATGGCTGATGTCTCAGACTGACGAACATGACGTTGTCTGGTTTCAGATCGGCGTGCATGATGCCAATTCTTTTCAAGGCTTCAAAAGCTACCAGTAGCTGGTGGGTCACTGGACGGATTTCATGTAGACTAAGTGGCTGCCGACGCTTCCTCATCAGGTCCCACAGGCTCATTTCCAGCATTTCAAAGGCAATACATGAGTAGTCCTCGGATATGAAATGTTCGATGAACCTCACAATGTTGCTTTTCTCTGGGTCGAGAGCCCTGACTTTCTCCAACATGTCAACTTCCCATTCAACGGTGTTATCTTTGGTCTCTTTGTGTATCTTGACTGCCACCGATTCTTTTGTCATCAAGTCCCGACACTTGGCAACTTTACCAAAGACGCCTTCTCCAGTGAAATCGATTACTTCGTAGCAGGTGGTGTTGCTTTGAAGAATATCTCCTAGCTGTACTCTTACTCCTGAAGACATTTCTGCTGAAAGATGCTTCAAACACGTTTGAACGGTAGAAGAGTTGGCTTTCTCGCTCTGTGGACGATCAGAACAGGAATGACCTGTGAAGGCCACGCGCGGGCCTTATATACCTGCGGTTCTGATGATGTCATAGATTGATAGATGAAAGATTGGTAGATAGATGATGTAACGATGATGATGATGATGTAAAGGCAGCTCAGAACTCCAGAACATCAAAGGCAAAAGGTGAAAAGGTCAAAGAAATGCTGTTTCGGCTTTTTCGTTGTTGTTTTTTTTTTTTGGTAACAGTTGTGTGGCTAGGAAGAGAGTGTATTTACTTTAAATCAATGTCTACAATTAGATGACAGTGAGATGAAGAAATAGGAATAAATAAGTCAGAATGTTTCATTTCAAAGATGATTCTGTTGTTAATCTCCATGGTAACGTCACATTAAGAATTTCCTGAGGTGTAGTTGAACAGCGGTGTGCATAGTGTTCAGCCTGCCATATTTAATGTTTGTTCATGTTATTCCTGGTACTGAGACAGTACTCCTGCCAGACGCTCACCTGTACTACTTCAGAAACGTTCAGCAGTGGAAGCATGTGAAGAGCTGCATGCTGCCATCGCTGCTGAAACATTTAAAACACTTTGTTTTCTTTCTAGATTTTCCTACAGCAAGTTTTCCTTGACAAAGTTTTATGGGAACTATGCATGCCATTAAAACAAAGACAAAAACTGGAGCGGATACTTTGCGTGGTAATACCCGACCAGATCTCATCAAATAAATCATGAGTTACTGAGTTATGCTACTTACTTTAATGTATAAAATTTTACTTTACACAAGATATGTTGGCTACCATACCAGTTGGGCTGTTGCCTTTTCACTTATGTTGTTTACTAGTCAGTTCAAAATTGGTCTCACAAAATACACTGATCTACCATAACATTAAGACCATCTGCCAAAATGTGTGCTCTAACAATGTCAAAGTATTTTTGTCTTTGCAGAGTATATTTAGGCAGAGTGCTTGGAGTTCCCTTCTCCCTAACGTTGTGCTTATATACACACAGAGTGAGTGTGTACACATCTAAGGGTTATCACATGTAGCCCATCTTATATTAACCAAGATTAGTCTTTGTAAAGTAGACTAAGTTCTCTTTCTGGTCCATTTCAGCTCTGATGGAGCCTCAGTCCCCTTCCTCTCAGAACTTCCTGGCTTTTATTATATATATAGCTTTCACTAGAAACACAAAATTGTAGATTTGAATAATCATTCATCCATCTTCTACTGCTTATTAATTACAAAAAAAACTAAATGAAACAAGCAAATCACACATTCACTTACCTCACATATTTGTTTAGCTGGAATGGAAGTAAAATGTCTAGAATAATCATTAGCTACTGTTCAACAACTAAAGATGGATCCAACGCTGATCCGATGTTTTTTGTGTTTCGTTTCAGCTTAGACACAATTGAATTTCAATGTAGATTTAATATTTCTGCCAAAAGTTTAACACAAACACCTCCTGAGGTGAAATGGGAAAAGGAAAAAGCTCTTTGTAAGTTCTGGTCAGCCATTTTTCACTGGCCTTAATGGCTATAAAACTGTCTGCCAATTGTAGGTTTAGGCCTACAGTATACTTCTTACAAATTTAGTTTTGTACTGCTGCTGCTGCGGCTCTGGCTCTGTGTTGCTGCTGTGACTCTGACTCTGTGCTGCTGCTGCTGCTGTGACTCTGACTCTGTGCTGCTGCTGCTGTGACTCTGACTCTGACTCTGTGCTGCTGCTGCTGTGACTCTGACTCTGACTCTGTGCTGCTGCTGCTGCTGTGACTCTGACTCTGACTCTGTGCTGCTGCTGTGACTCTGACTCTGACTCTGTGCTGCTTCTGTGGCTCTGACTCTGTGCTGCTGCTGCTGTGACTCTGACTCTGACTCTGTGCTGCTGCTGCTGTGACTCTGACTCTGACTCTGTGCTGCTGCTGCTGCTGTGACTCTGACTCTGACTCTGTGCTGCTTCTGTGGCTCTGACTCTGTGCTGCTGCTGCTGTGACTCTGACTCTGTGCTGCTTCTGTGGCTCTGACTCTGTGCTGCTGCTGCTCATTAGCCACTGATAGCGACTGTAACTGCTAGGTTGAAAATGCCGATGGTAGCCCTTGCTAGCTTGCACCAATCCTGGCAAGTCAGGTGATGGTCGACCTTTTTGGATATCTAGTTTTGCCTGAAAAGGCAATCTTGAAAAACGAGTATCCAAAATATAAGCCACATGGTCTTCTTCTTCTTCAGTAGCACCTGCCATTTCCCTGCTCTCTCAATAATCTTCTGTCTTTCTTCCCTCCACTCACTCACTGTTTTGGTGGGTCGCTTGACTTATATATGTTCTCCTAGGTATGTGCGAATACCTGGAAAAAGTCATGATATGGTCCCGCCCATAATATGATTGGCTAAGACACCTATCAAACTCAAATTCATGCCCACGTTGACTTGAATTACACAGGCCTTCGTTACAGCCACCAAAGCTCCAGCAGGAGGAATTGCTGATTTAATAGCCTACCCAGATACCATTGGAAGAAAAATTGGGATTGGTCCGTTTATCGTTTTATTATATTAATCAATTGTTTCCCAAGAAATATTAGTCCAAGTTTATAACAATGGTCGAGAAATTATTACTGGTACTGACTGACATATATATATATATATCATTAGTGGAAAAAAAAATTCTTTCAATATTTTTTTCTTTGGCCTTCACTGAATACCTTGAAGGCCCAGAGGGTTCCCCTCTGGTTAAATATAAAACTGCCTATTGTTAGCTGGTTTGCTATAATCGGAGTGGTATTGTGAAAACTTCCCAAAATAAAGGTTCAATTGGGTGAGCAATAATTGCAACATGTAAGAACTATATATGTATAATAGTTGTGATAGAACATAGCAAAATCTATTTCCATCATGAGTACTAGAAAAAAGTACTATTGTATAAAATAAAGTCATGAAAACAATAAATAAATTTGAGGCTTTTATTTCAATAGTTCTCATCAAGCACAGATCAGTGAACCCTCTTGTCACCAAGACTGAGAAACCCAACAGATCACACTAAGAGCAAGCACTTGGCTACGGCGGAGAGGAAAAACTCCCTCTAAAGGGAAGAAACCTCTGGCAGACCAGGCTCAGAGTGTACAGGCAGCCGTCTGCCTCGGCTGGTTGGGGGGGGCAGAGAGAGAGAGAGAGAGGGGTGGGGGGGTAGAGAGAGAGGGAGGGAGAGGGAGAGAGGGGTGGGTGGGATGGGTTTGGGGGGGTAGAGGGAGAGAGAGAGGGAGGGAGAGGGAGAGGGAGAGGGAGAGAGGGGGTGGGGTGGGGGTTTGGGGGGGCAGAGGGAGAGAGAGAGGGAGGGAGAGGGAGAGGGAGAGAGGGGGTGGGGTGGGGGTTTGGGGGGGTAGAGAGAGAGAGGGAGAGGGAGAGAGGGGGTGGGGTGGGTTTGGGGTGGGTGGTGGGGGTTGGGGGGGCAGAGAGAGAGGGAGAGAGAGGGGTGGGGTTGGGGTTGAGGGTCAGGTGAGGTGAGGTGTCATTGTCAGACCAGTAATCATAGCCGCGCGCCCCTCCGGGCAGTGAAAACACGAAAACTGGGTTTAGGACTGGGCACCGACTCTTGAGGGGCCTTGGTGAAAGAGGGCTGTGGAGAATGAGAACAATTGGTGTTGGTGGTTATGTTGGTGGGATGGACTATTTCCGTCCCAGAGCAAAGAGAGAGATAACTCTTCTCCTTGCTCTGCCGAAGAGTTTGTTGAGCCTCTGAAATACATTTCTCTGGCGAGTCTTTTTATTTGATGGGCCGGAGGCTGCGGTTCCATCAGCTGGTTCGGCTTCAGCAGGTGAGCTGTTGTTGTTGTCATCACTGGCTACTGGCAGACTGTTGGAGCTGCTGCAGTTAGGGTTTTTAGGGTGAGCAGCACTGGATGGCTCTTCCTTGGCTGGAGAGTTGGTTGCTGATGAAGGTCCAGGTGATTTGTTGTTCAGTAGATCACCGGTGGGGCTTGAGGGAGATTGGTTTTCTTTAAGGGGGTAACTGGGTGCTGGCTGTCCAAAGGTCTTGTTGCTTGTATGAGGACAGTGATGTCTCACAGGATGGCAGTACTGGACGAGTTGTTTCTTCACTGGCTTGTTGCTGATGGACTCAGTGTCGGCATAGTTTCCTGAAGAGTGACACTGAGAACTGATGCTGTTACTGTAACTGCAACTGCAACAGTTCCTGATGCTGATGGTGTTGCTGTCACTCTCAGTGTCTATACCGACATCCTCTTTATCTGCGTCGTACCCAGAAAGACTCAAAGAATCATTTCCAGAGTGGCAAGATGGATTGTTGTCCACGTCTGGCATGACAGCAGGGTTTGAATTGTCTTCATGATCCTTGTCGTCTTCTGGTTCCTCTGAATTTACCTGCGGGCAAACACTCATCAGCTGAAGGGCGGCCTCTGTATACGAGCTGGCTGCCAGGTCATCTCTGAGGTGAGCCATTGTCACAAAATTGTGGCTAAGGGCTTCCCTCGGAGTGATACGCAGTTCAGGGTTTGGATTAAGGCAGCTTTTCAGGAGAGAGAAAAATTCTCTTCTGTCTTTGTATTCCACGTCATCAGTTTTTGGTGGACATTTCTTTACTGCATCCTGCAGATTCTTGAAAGTATCAAAAAATCTCTCGCGGACTTCTGGCTTTTCCCCAGTTACCGCCTCATACTCCCCTGGTGTCCTCAGTCTCCATCCTACCTGGGAGCCCCAGCTGAAATACGCCATGGTGGATTGGCCATAAAGCATGTGGTGTTCAGCTGGCAGTCCGACCAGCTGGACCATGGTTTTAATGCGGTGGTATGGACATCCATTAGGGAAGAGGTTGATTCCAAAGTAGAGGAAAGCCATGACACAGCCCACTCCCCACATGTCAACAGCTTCAGACAGGGGGAGTCCCAGAGTAACCTCTGGAGCTCTGTATGGCTTAGCCTGCATTGTTGCACCAACCTTCACTTTGTTTGATGGAACGGCCAAACCAAAATCAATCAGCTTTATCTTGTATGGCTGATGTCTCAGACTGACGAACATGACGTTGTCTGGTTTCAGATCGGCGTGCATGATGCCAATTCTTTTCAAGGCTTCAAAAGCTACCAGTAGCTGGTGGGTCACTGGACGGATTTCATGTAGACTAAGTGGCTGCCGACGCTTCCTCATCAGGTCCCACAGGCTCATTTCCAGCATTTCAAAGGCAATACATGAGTAGTCCTCGGATATGAAATGTTCGATGAACCTCACGATGTTGCTTTTCTCTGGGTCGAGAGCCCTGACTTTCTCCAACATGTCAACTTCCCATTCAACGGTGTTATCTTTGGTCTCTTTGTGTATCTTGACTGCCACCGATTCTTTTGTCATCAAGTCCCGACACTTGGCAACTTTACCAAAGACGCCTTCTCCAGTGAAATCGATTACTTCGTAGCAGGTGGTGTTGCTTTGAAGAATATCTCCTAGCTGTACTCTTACTCCTGAAGACATTTCTGCTGAAAGATGCTTCGAACACGTTTGAACGGTAGAAGAGTTGGCTTTCTCGCTCTGTGGACGATCAGAACAGGAATGACCTGTGAAGGCCACGCGCGGGCCTTATATACCTGCGGTTCTGATGATGTCATAGATTGATAGATGAAAGATTGGTAGATAGATGATGTAACGATGATGATGATGATGTAAAGGCAGCTCAGAACTCCAGAACATCAAAGGCAAAAGGTGAAAAGGTCAAAGAAATGCTGTTTCGGCTTTTTCGTTGTTGTTTTTTTTTTTTGGTAACAGTTGTGTGGCTAGGAAGAGAGTGTATTTACTTTAAATCAATGTCTACAATTAGATGACAGTGAGATGAAGAAATAGGAATAAATAAGTCAGAATGTTTCATTTCAAAGATGATTCTGTTGTTAATCTCCATGGTAACGTCACATTAAGAATTTCCTGAGGTGTAGTTGAACAGCGGTGTGCATAGTGTTCAGCCTGCCATATTTAATGTTTGTTCATGTTATTCCTGGTACTGAGACAGTACTCCTGCCAGACGCTCACCTGTACTACTTCAGAAACGTTCAGCAGTGGAAGCATGTGAAGAGCTGCATGCTGCCATCGCTGCTGAAACATTTAAAACACTTTGTTTTCTTTCTAGATTTTCCTACAGCAAGTTTTCCTTGACAAAGTTTTATGGGAACTATGCATGCCATTAAAACAAAGACAAAAACTGGAGCGGATACTTTGCGTGGTAATACCCGACCAGATCTCATCAAATAAATCATGAGTTACTGAGTTATGCTACTTACTTTAATGTATAAAATTTTACTTTACACAAGATATGTTGGCTACCATACCAGTTGGGCTGTTGCCTTTTCACTTATGTTGTTTACTAGTCAGTTCAAAATTGGTCTCACAAAATACACTGATCTACCATAACATTAAGACCATCTGCCTAATATGTGTGCTCTAACAATGTCAAAGTATTTTTGTCTTTGCAGAGTATATTTAGGCAGAGTGCTTGGAGTTCCCTTCTCCCTAACGTTGTGCTTATATACACACAGAGTGAGTGTGTACACATCTAAGGGTTATCACATGTAGCCCATCTTATATTAACCAAGATTAGTCTTTGTAAAGTAGACTAAGTTCTCTTTCTGGTCCATTTCAGCTCTGATGGAGCCTCAGTCCCCTTCCTCTCAGAACTTCCTGGCTTTTATTATATATATAGCTTCCACTAGAAACACAAAATTGTAGATTTGAATAATCATTCATCCATCTTCTACTGCTTATTAATTACAAAAAAAACTAAATGAAACAAGCAAATCACACATTCACTTACCTCACATATTTGTTTAGCTGGAATGGAAGTAAAATGTCTAGAATAATCATTAGCTACTGTTCAACAACTAAAGATGGATCCAACGCTGATCCGATGTTTTTTGTGTTTCGTTTCAGCTTAGACACAATTGAATTTCAATGTAGATTTAATATTTCTGCCAAAAGTTTAACACAAACACCTCCTGAGGTGAAATGGGAAAAGGAAAAAGCTCTTTGTAAGTTCTGGTCAGCCATTTTTCACTGGCCTTAATGGCTATAAAACTGTCTGCCAATTGTAGGTTTAGGCCTACAGTATACTTCTTACAAATTTAGTTTTGTACTGCTGCTGCTGCGGCTCTGGCTCTGTGTTGCTGCTGTGACTCTGACTCTGTGCTGCTGCTGCTGCTGTGACTCTGACTCTGTGCTGCTGCTGCTGTGACTCTGACTCTGACTCTGTGCTGCTGCTGCTGTGACTCTGACTCTGACTCTGTGCTGCTGCTGCTGCTGTGACTCTGACTCTGACTCTGTGCTGCTTCTGTGGCTCTGACTCTGTGCTGCTGCTGCTGTGACTCTGACTCTGACTCTGTGCTGCTGCTGCTGTGACTCTGACTCTGACTCTGTGCTGCTGCTGCTGCTGTGACTCTGACTCTGACTCTGTGCTGCTTCTGTGGCTCTGACTCTGTGCTGCTGCTGCTGTGACTCTGACTCTGTGCTGCTTCTGTGGCTCTGACTCTGTGCTGCTGCTGCTCATTAGCCACTGATAGCGACTGTAACTGCTAGGTTGAAAATGCCGATGGTAGCCCTTGCTAGCTTGCACCAATCCTGGCAAGTCAGGTGATGGTCGACCTTTTTGGATATCTAGTTTTGCCTGAAAAGGCAATCTTGAAAAACGAGTATCCAAAATATAAGCCACATGGTCTTCTTCTTCTTCAGTAGCACCTGCCATTTCCCTGCTCTCTCAATAATCTTCTGTCTTTCTTCCCTCCACTCACTCACTGTTTTGGTGGGTCGCTTGACTTATATATGTTCTCCTAGGTATGTGCGAATACCTGGAAAAAGTCATGATATGGTCCCGCCCATAATATGATTGGCTAAGACACCTATCAAACTCAAATTCATGCCCACGTTGACTTGAATTACACAGGCCTTCGTTACAGCCACCAAAGCTCCAGCAGGAGGAATTGCTGATTTAATAGCCTACCCAGATACCATTGGAAGAAAAATTGGGATTGGTCCGTTTATCGTTTTATTATATTAATCAATTGTTTCCCAAGAAATATTAGTCCAAGTTTATAACAATGGTCGAGAAATTATTACTGGTACTGACTGACATATATATATATATATCATTAGTGGAAAAAAAAATTCTTTCAATATTTTTTTCTTTGGCCTTCACTGAATACCTTGAAGGCCCAGAGGGTTCCCCTCTGGTTAAATATAAAACTGCCTATTGTTAGCTGGTTTGCTATAATCGGAGTGGTATTGTGAAAACTTCCCAAAATAAAGGTTCAATTGGGTGAGCAATAATTGCAACATGTAAGAACTATATATGTATAATAGTTGTGATAGAACATAGCAAAATCTATTTCCATCATGAGTACTAGAAAAAAGTACTATTGTATAAAATAAAGTCATGAAAACAATAAATAAATTTGAGGCTTTTATTTCAATAGTTCTCATCAAGCACAGATCAGTGAACCCTCTTGTCACCAAGACTGAGAAACCCAACAGATCACACTAAGAGCAAGCACTTGGCTACGGCGGAGAGGAAAAACTCCCTCTAAAGGGAAGAAACCTCTGGCAGACCAGGCTCAGAGTGTACAGGCAGCCGTCTGCCTCGGCTGGTTGGGGGGGGCAGAGAGAGAGAGAGAGAGGGGTGGGGGGGTAGAGAGAGAGGGAGGGAGAGGGAGAGAGGGGTGGGTGGGATGGGTTTGGGGGGGTAGAGGGAGAGAGAGAGGGAGGGAGAGGGAGAGGGAGAGGGAGAGAGGGGGTGGGGTGGGGGTTTGGGGGGGCAGAGGGAGAGAGAGAGGGAGGGAGAGGGAGAGGGAGAGAGGGGGTGGGGTGGGGGTTTGGGGGGGTAGAGAGAGAGAGGGAGAGGGAGAGAGGGGGTGGGGTGGGTTTGGGGTGGGTGGTGGGGGTTGGGGGGGCAGAGAGAGAGGGAGAGAGAGGGGTGGGGTTGGGGTTGAGGGTCAGGTGAGGTGAGGTGTCATTGTCAGACCAGTAATCATAGCCGCGCGCCCCTCCGGGCAGTGAAAACACGAAAACTGGGTTTAGGACTGGGCACCGACTCTTGAGGGGCCTTGGTGAAAGAGGGCTGTGGAGAATGAGAACAATTGGTGTTGGTGGTTATGTTGGTGGGATGGACTATTTCCGTCCCAGAGCAAAGAGAGAGATAACTCTTCTCCTTGCTCTGCCGAAGAGTTTGTTGAGCCTCTGAAATACATTTCTCTGGCGAGTCTTTTTATTTGATGGGCCGGAGGCTGCGGTTCCATCAGCTGGTTCGGCTTCAGCAGGTGAGCTGTTGTTGTTGTCATCACTGGCTACTGGCAGACTGTTGGAGCTGCTGCAGTTAGGGTTTTTAGGGTGAGCAGCACTGGATGGCTCTTCCTTGGCTGGAGAGTTGGTTGCTGATGAAGGTCCAGGTGATTTGTTGTTCAGTAGATCACCGGTGGGGCTTGAGGGAGATTGGTTTTCTTTAAGGGGGTAACTGGGTGCTGGCTGTCCAAAGGTCTTGTTGCTTGTATGAGGACAGTGATGTCTCACAGGATGGCAGTACTGGACGAGTTGTTTCTTCACTGGCTTGTTGCTGATGGACTCAGTGTCGGCATAGTTTCCTGAAGAGTGACACTGAGAACTGATGCTGTTACTGTAACTGCAACTGCAACAGTTCCTGATGCTGATGGTGTTGCTGTCACTCTCAGTGTCTATACCGACATCCTCTTTATCTGCGTCGTACCCAGAAAGACTCAAAGAATCATTTCCAGAGTGGCAAGATGGATTGTTGTCCACGTCTGGCATGACAGCAGGGTTTGAATTGTCTTCATGATCCTTGTCGTCTTCTGGTTCCTCTGAATTTACCTGCGGGCAAACACTCATCAGCTGAAGGGCGGCCTCTGTATACGAGCTGGCTGCCAGGTCATCTCTGAGGTGAGCCATTGTCACAAAATTGTGGCTAAGGGCTTCCCTCGGAGTGATACGCAGTTCAGGGTTTGGATTAAGGCAGCTTTTCAGGAGAGAGAAAAATTCTCTTCTGTCTTTGTATTCCACGTCATCAGTTTTTGGTGGACATTTCTTTACTGCATCCTGCAGATTCTTGAAAGTATCAAAAAATCTCTCGCGGACTTCTGGCTTTTCCCCAGTTACCGCCTCATACTCCCCTGGTGTCCTCAGTCTCCATCCTACCTGGGAGCCCCAGCTGAAATACGCCATGGTGGATTGGCCATAAAGCATGTGGTGTTCAGCTGGCAGTCCGACCAGCTGGACCATGGTTTTAATGCGGTGGTATGGACATCCATTAGGGAAGAGGTTGATTCCAAAGTAGAGGAAAGCCATGACACAGCCCACTCCCCACATGTCAACAGCTTCAGACAGGGGGAGTCCCAGAGTAACCTCTGGAGCTCTGTATGGCTTAGCCTGCATTGTTGCACCAACCTTCACTTTGTTTGATGGAACGGCCAAACCAAAATCAATCAGCTTTATCTTGTATGGCTGATGTCTCAGACTGACGAACATGACGTTGTCTGGTTTCAGATCGGCGTGCATGATGCCAATTCTTTTCAAGGCTTCAAAAGCTACCAGTAGCTGGTGGGTCACTGGACGGATTTCATGTAGACTAAGTGGCTGCCGACGCTTCCTCATCAGGTCCCACAGGCTCATTTCCAGCATTTCAAAGGCAATACATGAGTAGTCCTCGGATATGAAATGTTCGATGAACCTCACGATGTTGCTTTTCTCTGGGTCGAGAGCCCTGACTTTCTCCAACATGTCAACTTCCCATTCAACGGTGTTATCTTTGGTCTCTTTGTGTATCTTGACTGCCACCGATTCTTTTGTCATCAAGTCCCGACACTTGGCAACTTTACCAAAGACGCCTTCTCCAGTGAAATCGATTACTTCGTAGCAGGTGGTGTTGCTTTGAAGAATATCTCCTAGCTGTACTCTTACTCCTGAAGACATTTCTGCTGAAAGATGCTTCGAACACGTTTGAACGGTAGAAGAGTTGGCTTTCTCGCTCTGTGGACGATCAGAACAGGAATGACCTGTGTAGGCCACGCGCGGGCTTATATACCTGCGGTTCTGATGATGTCATAGATTGATAGATGAAAGATTGGTAGATTGATGATGTAACGATGATGATGATGATGTAAAGGCAGCTCAGAACTCCAGAACATCAAAGGCAAAAGGTGAAAAGGTCAAAGAAATGCTGTTTCGGCTTTTTCGTTGTTGTTTTTTTTTTTTGGTAACAGTTGTGTGGCTAGGAAGAGAGTGTATTTACTTTAAATCAATGTCTACAATTAGATGACAGTGAGATGAAGAAATAAGAATAAATAAGTCAGAATGTTTCATTTCAAAGATGATTCTGTTGTTAATCTCCATGGTAACGTCACATTAAGAATTTCCTGAGGTGTAGTTGAACAGCGGTGTGCATAGTGTTCAGCCTGCCATATTTAATGTTTGTTCATGTTATTCCTGGTACTGAGACAGTACTCCTGCCAGACGCTCACCTGTACTACTTCAGAAACGTTCAGCAGTGGAAGCATGTGAAGAGCTGCATGCTGCCATCGCTGCTGAAACATTTAAAACACTTTGTTTTCTTTCTAGATTTTCCTACAGCAAGTTTTCCTTGACAAAGTTTTATGACCGTATGTCCGGGATAAAATCAAATGGGAAAGGCCCCATTCAGATACTTCTGGATCTGTGACTATCAGCAGATAAGAGAACTCACTTATACGTCAGCTGATATAAGCAAAGACATGATTAAATTCTACTTTTCTCATCAAGCACAGAAACAGTAAAGCGGTAAAATGATTGAATAGATGAAGAATATTATATCAAAACTTGTCCGCAGTCATGTGCAGAGGGAACTATGCATGCCATTAAAACAAAGACAAAAACTGGAGCGGATACTTTGCGTGGTAATACCCGACCAGATCTCATCAAATAAATCATGAGTTACTGAGTTATGCTACTTACTTTAATGTATAAAATTTTACTTTACACAAGATATGTTGGCTACCATACCAGTTGGGCTGTTGCCTTTTCACTTATGTTGTTTACCAGTCAGTTCAAAATTGGTCTCACAAAATACACTGATCTACCATAACATTAAGACCATCTGCCTAATATGTGTGCTCTAACGATGTCAAAGTATTTTTGTCTTTGCAGAGTATATTTAGGCAGAGTGCTTGGAGTTCCCTTCTCCCTAACGTTGTGCTTATATACACACAGAGTGAGTGTGTACACATCTAAGGGTTATCACATGTAGCCCATCTTATATTAACCAAGATTAGTCTTTGTAAAGTAGACTAAGTTCTCTTTCTGGTCCATTTCAGCTCTGATGGAGCCTCAGTCCCCTTCCTCTCAGAACTTCCTGGCTTTTATTATATATATAGCTTTCACTAGAAACACAAAATTGTAGATTTGAATAATCATTCATCCATCTTCTACTGCTTATTAATTACAAAAAAAACTAAATGAAACAAGCAAATCACACATTCACTTACCTCACATATTTGTTTAGCTGGAATGGAAGTAAAAGGTCTAGAATAATCATTAGCTACTGTTCAACAACTAAAGATGGATCCAACGCTGATCCGATGTTTTTTGTGTTTCGTTTCAGCTTAGACACAATTGAATTTCAATGTAGATTTAATATTTCTGCCAAAAGTTTAACACAAACACCTCCTGAGGTGAAATGGGAAAAGGAAAAAGCTCTTTGTAAGTTCTGGTCAGCCATTTTTCACTGGCCTTAATGGCTATAAAACTGTCTGCCAATTGTAGGTTTAGGCCTACAGTATACTTCTTACAAATTTAGTTTTGTACTGCTGCTGCTGCGGCTCTGGCTCTGTGTTGCTGCTGTGACTCTGACTCTGTGCTGCTGCTGCTGCTGTGACTCTGACTCTGTGCTGCTGCTGCTGTGACTCTGACTCTGACTCTGTGCTGCTGCTGCTGTGACTCTGACTCTGACTCTGTGCTGCTGCTGCTGCTGTGACTCTGACTCTGACTCTGTGCTGCTGCTGTGACTCTGACTCTGACTCTGTGCTGCTTCTGTGGCTCTGACTCTGTGCTGCTGCTGCTGTGACTCTGACTCTGACTCTGTGCTGCTGCTGCTGTGACTCTGACTCTGACTCTGTGCTGCTGCTGCTGCTGTGACTCTGACTCTGACTCTGTGCTGCTTCTGTGGCTCTGACTCTGTGCTGCTGCTGCTGTGACTCTGACTCTGTGCTGCTTCTGTGGCTCTGACTCTGTGCTGCTGCTGCTCATTAGCCACTGATAGCGACTGTAACTGCTAGGTTGAAAATGCCGATGGTAGCCCTTGCTAGCTTGCACCAATCCTGGCAAGTCAGGTGATGGTCGACCTTTTTGGATATCTAGTTTTGCCTGAAAAGGCAATCTTGAAAAACGAGTATCCAAAATATAAGCCACATGGTCTTCTTCTTCTTCAGTAGCACCTGCCATTTCCCTGCTCTCTCAATAATCTTCTGTCTTTCTTCCCTCCACTCACTCACTGTTTTGGTGGGTCGCTTGACTTATATATGTTCTCCTAGGTATGTGCGAATACCTGGAAAAAGTCATGATATGGTCCCGCCCATAATATGATTGGCTAAGACACCTATCAAACTCAAATTCATGCCCACGTTGACTTGAATTACACAGGCCTTCGTTACAGCCACCAAAGCTCCAGCAGGAGGAATTGCTGATTTAATAGCCTACCCAGATACCATTGGAAGAAAAATTGGGATTGGTCCGTTTATCGTTTTATTATATTAATCAATTGTTTCCCAAGAAATATTAGTCCAAGTTTATAACAATGGTCGAGAAATTATTACTGGTACTGACTGACATATATATATATATATCATTAGTGGAAAAAAAAATTCTTTCAATATTTTTTTCTTTGGCCTTCACTGAATACCTTGAAGGCCCAGAGGGTTCCCCTCTGGTTAAATATAAAACTGCCTATTGTTAGCTGGTTTGCTATAATCGGAGTGGTATTGTGAAAACTTCCCAAAATAAAGGTTCAATTGGGTGAGCAATAATTGCAACATGTAAGAACTATATATGTATAATAGTTGTGATAGAACATAGCAAAATCTATTTCCATCATGAGTACTAGAAAAAAGTACTATTGTATAAAATAAAGTCATGAAAACAATAAATAAATTTGAGGCTTTTATTTCAATAGTTCTCATCAAGCACAGATCAGTGAACCCTCTTGTCACCAAGACTGAGAAACCCAACAGATCACACTAAGAGCAAGCACTTGGCTACGGCGGAGAGGAAAAACTCCCTCTAAAGGGAAGAAACCTCTGGCAGACCAGGCTCAGAGTGTACAGGCAGCCGTCTGCCTCGGCTGGTTGGGGGGGGCAGAGAGAGAGAGAGAGAGGGGTGGGGGGGGTAGAGAGAGAGGGAGGGAGAGGGAGAGAGGGGTGGGTGGGATGGGTTTGGGGGGGTAGAGGGAGAGAGAGAGGGAGGGAGAGGGAGAGGGAGAGGGAGAGAGGGGGTGGGGTGGGGGTTTGGGGGGGCAGAGGGAGAGAGAGAGGGAGGGAGAGGGAGAGGGAGAGAGGGGGTGGGGTGGGGGTTTGGGGGGGTAGAGAGAGAGAGGGAGAGGGAGAGAGGGGGTGGGGTGGGTTTGGGGTGGGTGGTGGGGGTTGGGGGGGCAGAGAGAGAGGGAGAGAGAGGGGTGGGGTTGGGGTTGAGGGTCAGGTGAGGTGAGGTGTCATTGTCAGACCAGTAATCATAGCCGCGCGCCCCTCCGGGCAGTGAAAACACGAAAACTGGGTTTAGGACTGGGCACCGACTCTTGAGGGGCCTTGGTGAAAGAGGGCTGTGGAGAATGAGAACAATTGGTGTTGGTGGTTATGTTGGTGGGATGGACTATTTCCGTCCCAGAGCAAAGAGAGAGATAACTCTTCTCCTTGCTCTGCCGAAGAGTTTGTTGAGCCTCTGAAATACATTTCTCTGGCGAGTCTTTTTATTTGATGGGCCGGAGGCTGCGGTTCCATCAGCTGGTTCGGCTTCAGCAGGTGAGCTGTTGTTGTTGTCATCACTGGCTACTGGCAGACTGTTGGAGCTGCTGCAGTTAGGGTTTTTAGGGTGAGCAGCACTGGATGGCTCTTCCTTGGCTGGAGAGTTGGTTGCTGATGAAGGTCCAGGTGATTTGTTGTTCAGTAGATCACCGGTGGGGCTTGAGGGAGATTGGTTTTCTTTAAGGGGGTAACTGGGTGCTGGCTGTCCAAAGGTCTTGTTGCTTGTATGAGGACAGTGATGTCTCACAGGATGGCAGTACTGGACGAGTTGTTTCTTCACTGGCTTGTTGCTGATGGACTCAGTGTCGGCATAGTTTCCTGAAGAGTGACACTGAGAACTGATGCTGTTACTGTAACTGCAACTGCAACAGTTCCTGATGCTGATGGTGTTGCTGTCACTCTCAGTGTCTATACCGACATCCTCTTTATCTGCGTCGTACCCAGAAAGACTCAAAGAATCATTTCCAGAGTGGCAAGATGGATTGTTGTCCACGTCTGGCATGACAGCAGGGTTTGAATTGTCTTCATGATCCTTGTCGTCTTCTGGTTCCTCTGAATTTACCTGCGGGCAAACACTCATCAGCTGAAGGGCGGCCTCTGTATACGAGCTGGCTGCCAGGTCATCTCTGAGGTGAGCCATTGTCACAAAATTGTGGCTAAGGGCTTCCCTCGGAGTGATACGCAGTTCAGGGTTTGGATTAAGGCAGCTTTTCAGGAGAGAGAAAAATTCTCTTCTGTCTTTGTATTCCACGTCATCAGTTTTTGGTGGACATTTCTTTACTGCATCCTGCAGATTCTTGAAAGTATCAAAAAATCTCTCGCGGACTTCTGGCTTTTCCCCAGTTACCGCCTCATACTCCCCTGGTGTCCTCAGTCTCCATCCTACCTGGGAGCCCCAGCTGAAATACGCCATGGTGGATTGGCCATAAAGCATGTGGTGTTCAGCTGGCAGTCCGACCAGCTGGACCATGGTTTTAATGCGGTGGTATGGACATCCATTAGGGAAGAGGTTGATTCCAAAGTAGAGGAAAGCCATGACACAGCCCACTCCCCACATGTCAACAGCTTCAGACAGGGGGAGTCCCAGAGTAACCTCTGGAGCTCTGTATGGCTTAGCCTGCATTGTTGCACCAACCTTCACTTTGTTTGATGGAACGGCCAAACCAAAATCAATCAGCTTTATCTTGTATGGCTGATGTCTCAGACTGACGAACATGACGTTGTCTGGTTTCAGATCGGCGTGCATGATGCCAATTCTTTTCAAGGCTTCAAAAGCTACCAGTAGCTGGTGGGTCACTGGACGGATTTCATGTAGACTAAGTGGCTGCCGACGCTTCCTCATCAGGTCCCACAGGCTCATTTCCAGCATTTCAAAGGCAATACATGAGTAGTCCTCGGATATGAAATGTTCGATGAACCTCACGATGTTGCTTTTCTCTGGGTCGAGAGCCCTGACTTTCTCCAACATGTCAACTTCCCATTCAACGGTGTTATCTTTGGTCTCTTTGTGTATCTTGACTGCCACCGATTCTTTTGTCATCAAGTCCCGACACTTGGCAACTTTACCAAAGACGCCTTCTCCAGTGAAATCGATTACTTCGTAGCAGGTGGTGTTGCTTTGAAGAATATCTCCTAGCTGTACTCTTACTCCTGAAGACATTTCTGCTGAAAGATGCTTCGAACACGTTTGAACGGTAGAAGAGTTGGCTTTCTCGCTCTGTGGACGATCAGAACAGGAATGACCTGTGAAGGCCACGCGCGGGCCTTATATACCTGCGGTTCTGATGATGTCATAGATTGATAGATGAAAGATTGGTAGATAGATGATGTAACGATGATGATGATGATGTAAAGGCAGCTCAGAACTCCAGAACATCAAAGGCAAAAGGTGAAAAGGTCAAAGAAATGCTGTTTCGGCTTTTTCGTTGTTGTTTTTTTTTTTTGGTAACAGTTGTGTGGCTAGGAAGAGAGTGTATTTACTTTAAATCAATGTCTACAATTAGATGACAGTGAGATGAAGAAATAGGAATAAATAAGTCAGAATGTTTCATTTCAAAGATGATTCTGTTGTTAATCTCCATGGTAACGTCACATTAAGAATTTCCTGAGGTGTAGTTGAACAGCGGTGTGCATAGTGTTCAGCCTGCCATATTTAATGTTTGTTCATGTTATTCCTGGTACTGAGACAGTACTCCTGCCAGACGCTCACCTGTACTACTTCAGAAACGTTCAGCAGTGGAAGCATGTGAAGAGCTGCATGCTGCCATCGCTGCTGAAACATTTAAAACACTTTGTTTTCTTTCTAGATTTTCCTACAGCAAGTTTTCCTTGACAAAGTTTTATGGGAACTATGCATGCCATTAAAACAAAGACAAAAACTGGAGCGGATACTTTGCGTGGTAATACCCGACCAGATCTCATCAAATAAATCATGAGTTACTGAGTTATGCTACTTACTTTAATGTATAAAATTTTACTTTACACAAGATATGTTGGCTACCATACCAGTTGGGCTGTTGCCTTTTCACTTATGTTGTTTACTAGTCAGTTCAAAATTGGTCTCACAAAATACACTGATCTACCATAACATTAAGACCATCTGCCTAATATGTGTGCTCTAACAATGTCAAAGTATTTTTGTCTTTGCAGAGTATATTTAGGCAGAGTGCTTGGAGTTCCCTTCTCCCTAACGTTGTGCTTATATACACACAGAGTGAGTGTGTACACATCTAAGGGTTATCACATGTAGCCCATCTTATATTAACCAAGATTAGTCTTTGTAAAGTAGACTAAGTTCTCTTTCTGGTCCATTTCAGCTCTGATGGAGCCTCAGTCCCCTTCCTCTCAGAACTTCCTGGCTTTTATTATATATATAGCTTCCACTAGAAACACAAAATTGTAGATTTGAATAATCATTCATCCATCTTCTACTGCTTATTAATTACAAAAAAAACTAAATGAAACAAGCAAATCACACATTCACTTACCTCACATATTTGTTTAGCTGGAATGGAAGTAAAATGTCTAGAATAATCATTAGCTACTGTTCAACAACTAAAGATGGATCCAACGCTGATCCGATGTTTTTTGTGTTTCGTTTCAGCTTAGACACAATTGAATTTCAATGTAGATTTAATATTTCTGCCAAAAGTTTAACACAAACACCTCCTGAGGTGAAATGGGAAAAGGAAAAAGCTCTTTGTAAGTTCTGGTCAGCCATTTTTCACTGGCCTTAATGGCTATAAAACTGTCTGCCAATTGTAGGTTTAGGCCTACAGTATACTTCTTACAAATTTAGTTTTGTACTGCTGCTGCTGCGGCTCTGGCTCTGTGTTGCTGCTGTGACTCTGACTCTGTGCTGCTGCTGCTGCTGTGACTCTGACTCTGTGCTGCTGCTGCTGTGACTCTGACTCTGACTCTGTGCTGCTGCTGCTGTGACTCTGACTCTGACTCTGTGCTGCTGCTGCTGCTGTGACTCTGACTCTGACTCTGTGCTGCTTCTGTGGCTCTGACTCTGTGCTGCTGCTGCTGTGACTCTGACTCTGACTCTGTGCTGCTGCTGCTGTGACTCTGACTCTGACTCTGTGCTGCTGCTGCTGCTGTGACTCTGACTCTGACTCTGTGCTGCTTCTGTGGCTCTGACTCTGTGCTGCTGCTGCTGTGACTCTGACTCTGTGCTGCTTCTGTGGCTCTGACTCTGTGCTGCTGCTGCTCATTAGCCACTGATAGCGACTGTAACTGCTAGGTTGAAAATGCCGATGGTAGCCCTTGCTAGCTTGCACCAATCCTGGCAAGTCAGGTGATGGTCGACCTTTTTGGATATCTAGTTTTGCCTGAAAAGGCAATCTTGAAAAACGAGTATCCAAAATATAAGCCACATGGTCTTCTTCTTCTTCAGTAGCACCTGCCATTTCCCTGCTCTCTCAATAATCTTCTGTCTTTCTTCCCTCCACTCACTCACTGTTTTGGTGGGTCGCTTGACTTATATATGTTCTCCTAGGTATGTGCGAATACCTGGAAAAAGTCATGATATGGTCCCGCCCATAATATGATTGGCTAAGACACCTATCAAACTCAAATTCATGCCCACGTTGACTTGAATTACACAGGCCTTCGTTACAGCCACCAAAGCTCCAGCAGGAGGAATTGCTGATTTAATAGCCTACCCAGATACCATTGGAAGAAAAATTGGGATTGGTCCGTTTATCGTTTTATTATATTAATCAATTGTTTCCCAAGAAATATTAGTCCAAGTTTATAACAATGGTCGAGAAATTATTACTGGTACTGACTGACATATATATATATATATCATTAGTGGAAAAAAAAATTCTTTCAATATTTTTTTCTTTGGCCTTCACTGAATACCTTGAAGGCCCAGAGGGTTCCCCTCTGGTTAAATATAAAACTGCCTATTGTTAGCTGGTTTGCTATAATCGGAGTGGTATTGTGAAAACTTCCCAAAATAAAGGTTCAATTGGGTGAGCAATAATTGCAACATGTAAGAACTATATATGTATAATAGTTGTGATAGAACATAGCAAAATCTATTTCCATCATGAGTACTAGAAAAAAGTACTATTGTATAAAATAAAGTCATGAAAACAATAAATAAATTTGAGGCTTTTATTTCAATAGTTCTCATCAAGCACAGATCAGTGAACCCTCTTGTCACCAAGACTGAGAAACCCAACAGATCACACTAAGAGCAAGCACTTGGCTACGGCGGAGAGGAAAAACTCCCTCTAAAGGGAAGAAACCTCTGGCAGACCAGGCTCAGAGTGTACAGGCAGCCGTCTGCCTCGGCTGGTTGGGGGGGGCAGAGAGAGAGAGAGAGAGGGGTGGGGGGGTAGAGAGAGAGGGAGGGAGAGGGAGAGAGGGGTGGGTGGGATGGGTTTGGGGGGGTAGAGGGAGAGAGAGAGGGAGGGAGAGGGAGAGGGAGAGGGAGAGAGGGGGTGGGGTGGGGGTTTGGGGGGGCAGAGGGAGAGAGAGAGGGAGGGAGAGGGAGAGGGAGAGAGGGGGTGGGGTGGGGGTTTGGGGGGGTAGAGAGAGAGAGGGAGAGGGAGAGAGGGGGTGGGGTGGGTTTGGGGTGGGTGGTGGGGGTTGGGGGGGCAGAGAGAGAGGGAGAGAGAGGGGTGGGGTTGGGGTTGAGGGTCAGGTGAGGTGAGGTGTCATTGTCAGACCAGTAATCATAGCCGCGCGCCCCTCCGGGCAGTGAAAACACGAAAACTGGGTTTAGGACTGGGCACCGACTCTTGAGGGGCCTTGGTGAAAGAGGGCTGTGGAGAATGAGAACAATTGGTGTTGGTGGTTATGTTGGTGGGATGGACTATTTCCGTCCCAGAGCAAAGAGAGAGATAACTCTTCTCCTTGCTCTGCCGAAGAGTTTGTTGAGCCTCTGAAATACATTTCTCTGGCGAGTCTTTTTATTTGATGGGCCGGAGGCTGCGGTTCCATCAGCTGGTTCGGCTTCAGCAGGTGAGCTGTTGTTGTTGTCATCACTGGCTACTGGCAGACTGTTGGAGCTGCTGCAGTTAGGGTTTTTAGGGTGAGCAGCACTGGATGGCTCTTCCTTGGCTGGAGAGTTGGTTGCTGATGAAGGTCCAGGTGATTTGTTGTTCAGTAGATCACCGGTGGGGCTTGAGGGAGATTGGTTTTCTTTAAGGGGGTAACTGGGTGCTGGCTGTCCAAAGGTCTTGTTGCTTGTATGAGGACAGTGATGTCTCACAGGATGGCAGTACTGGACGAGTTGTTTCTTCACTGGCTTGTTGCTGATGGACTCAGTGTCGGCATAGTTTCCTGAAGAGTGACACTGAGAACTGATGCTGTTACTGTAACTGCAACTGCAACAGTTCCTGATGCTGATGGTGTTGCTGTCACTCTCAGTGTCTATACCGACATCCTCTTTATCTGCGTCGTACCCAGAAAGACTCAAAGAATCATTTCCAGAGTGGCAAGATGGATTGTTGTCCACGTCTGGCATGACAGCAGGGTTTGAATTGTCTTCATGATCCTTGTCGTCTTCTGGTTCCTCTGAATTTACCTGCGGGCAAACACTCATCAGCTGAAGGGCGGCCTCTGTATACGAGCTGGCTGCCAGGTCATCTCTGAGGTGAGCCATTGTCACAAAATTGTGGCTAAGGGCTTCCCTCGGAGTGATACGCAGTTCAGGGTTTGGATTAAGGCAGCTTTTCAGGAGAGAGAAAAATTCTCTTCTGTCTTTGTATTCCACGTCATCAGTTTTTGGTGGACATTTCTTTACTGCATCCTGCAGATTCTTGAAAGTATCAAAAAATCTCTCGCGGACTTCTGGCTTTTCCCCAGTTACCGCCTCATACTCCCCTGGTGTCCTCAGTCTCCATCCTACCTGGGAGCCCCAGCTGAAATACGCCATGGTGGATTGGCCATAAAGCATGTGGTGTTCAGCTGGCAGTCCGACCAGCTGGACCATGGTTTTAATGCGGTGGTATGGACATCCATTAGGGAAGAGGTTGATTCCAAAGTAGAGGAAAGCCATGACACAGCCCACTCCCCACATGTCAACAGCTTCAGACAGGGGGAGTCCCAGAGTAACCTCTGGAGCTCTGTATGGCTTAGCCTGCATTGTTGCACCAACCTTCACTTTGTTTGATGGAACGGCCAAACCAAAATCAATCAGCTTTATCTTGTATGGCTGATGTCTCAGACTGACGAACATGACGTTGTCTGGTTTCAGATCGGCGTGCATGATGCCAATTCTTTTCAAGGCTTCAAAAGCTACCAGTAGCTGGTGGGTCACTGGACGGATTTCATGTAGACTAAGTGGCTGCCGACGCTTCCTCATCAGGTCCCACAGGCTCATTTCCAGCATTTCAAAGGCAATACATGAGTAGTCCTCGGATATGAAATGTTCGATGAACCTCACGATGTTGCTTTTCTCTGGGTCGAGAGCCCTGACTTTCTCCAACATGTCAACTTCCCATTCAACGGTGTTATCTTTGGTCTCTTTGTGTATCTTGACTGCCACCGATTCTTTTGTCATCAAGTCCCGACACTTGGCAACTTTACCAAAGACGCCTTCTCCAGTGAAATCGATTACTTCGTAGCAGGTGGTGTTGCTTTGAAGAATATCTCCTAGCTGTACTCTTACTCCTGAAGACATTTCTGCTGAAAGATGCTTCGAACACGTTTGAACGGTAGAAGAGTTGGCTTTCTCGCTCTGTGGACGATCAGAACAGGAATGACCTGTGTAGGCCACGCGCGGGCTTATATACCTGCGGTTCTGATGATGTCATAGATTGATAGATGAAAGATTGGTAGATTGATGATGTAACGATGATGATGATGATGTAAAGGCAGCTCAGAACTCCAGAACATCAAAGGCAAAAGGTGAAAAGGTCAAAGAAATGCTGTTTCGGCTTTTTCGTTGTTGTTTTTTTTTTTTGGTAACAGTTGTGTGGCTAGGAAGAGAGTGTATTTACTTTAAATCAATGTCTACAATTAGATGACAGTGAGATGAAGAAATAAGAATAAATAAGTCAGAATGTTTCATTTCAAAGATGATTCTGTTGTTAATCTCCATGGTAACGTCACATTAAGAATTTCCTGAGGTGTAGTTGAACAGCGGTGTGCATAGTGTTCAGCCTGCCATATTTAATGTTTGTTCATGTTATTCCTGGTACTGAGACAGTACTCCTGCCAGACGCTCACCTGTACTACTTCAGAAACGTTCAGCAGTGGAAGCATGTGAAGAGCTGCATGCTGCCATCGCTGCTGAAACATTTAAAACACTTTGTTTTCTTTCTAGATTTTCCTACAGCAAGTTTTCCTTGACAAAGTTTTATGACCGTATGTCCGGGATAAAATCAAATGGGAAAGGCCCCATTCAGATACTTCTGGATCTGTGACTATCAGCAGATAAGAGAACTCACTTATACGTCAGCTGATATAAGCAAAGACATGATTAAATTCTACTTTTCTCATCAAGCACAGAAACAGTAAAGCGGTAAAATGATTGAATAGATGAAGAATATTATATCAAAACTTGTCCGCAGTCATGTGCAGAGGGAACTATGCATGCCATTAAAACAAAGACAAAAACTGGAGCGGATACTTTGCGTGGTAATACCCGACCAGATCTCATCAAATAAATCATGAGTTACTGAGTTATGCTACTTACTTTAATGTATAAAATTTTACTTTACACAAGATATGTTGGCTACCATACCAGTTGGGCTGTTGCCTTTTCACTTATGTTGTTTACCAGTCAGTTCAAAATTGGTCTCACAAAATACACTGATCTACCATAACATTAAGACCATCTGCCTAATATGTGTGCTCTAACGATGTCAAAGTATTTTTGTCTTTGCAGAGTATATTTAGGCAGAGTGCTTGGAGTTCCCTTCTCCCTAACGTTGTGCTTATATACACACAGAGTGAGTGTGTACACATCTAAGGGTTATCACATGTAGCCCATCTTATATTAACCAAGATTAGTCTTTGTAAAGTAGACTAAGTTCTCTTTCTGGTCCATTTCAGCTCTGATGGAGCCTCAGTCCCCTTCCTCTCAGAACTTCCTGGCTTTTATTATATATATAGCTTTCACTAGAAACACAAAATTGTAGATTTGAATAATCATTCATCCATCTTCTACTGCTTATTAATTACAAAAAAAACTAAATGAAACAAGCAAATCACACATTCACTTACCTCACATATTTGTTTAGCTGGAATGGAAGTAAAAGGTCTAGAATAATCATTAGCTACTGTTCAACAACTAAAGATGGATCCAACGCTGATCCGATGTTTTTTGTGTTTCGTTTCAGCTTAGACACAATTGAATTTCAATGTAGATTTAATATTTCTGCCAAAAGTTTAACACAAACACCTCCTGAGGTGAAATGGGAAAAGGAAAAAGCTCTTTGTAAGTTCTGGTCAGCCATTTTTCACTGGCCTTAATGGCTATAAAACTGTCTGCCAATTGTAGGTTTAGGCCTACAGTATACTTCTTACAAATTTAGTTTTGTACTGCTGCTGCTGCTGCTGTGACTCTGTGCTGCTGCTGATGTGACTCTGACTCTGTGCTGCTGCTGTGACTCTGACTCTGTGCTGCTGCTGCTGTGACTCTGACTCTGTGCTGCTGCTGCTGTGGCTCTGACTCTGTGCTGCTTCTGTGGCTCTGACTCTGTGCTGCTGCTGTGACTCTGACTCTGACTCTGTGCTGCTGCTGCTGTGACTCTGACTCTGTGCTGCTGCTGCTCATTAGCCACTGATAGCGACTGTAACTGCTAGGTTGAAAATGCCGATGGTAGCCCTTGCTAGCTTGCACCAATCCTGGCAAGTCAGGTGATGGTCAACCTTTTTGGATATCTAGTTTTGCCTGAAAAGGCAATCTTGAAAAACGAGTATCCAAAATATAAGCCACATGGTCTTCTTCTTCTTCAGTAGCACCTGCCATTTCCCTGCTCTCTCAATAATCTTCTGTCTTTCTTCCCTCCACTCACTCACTGTTTTGGTGGGTCGCTTGACTTATATATGTTCTCCTAGGTATGTGCGAATACCTGGAAAAAGTCATGATATGGTCCCGCCCATAATATGATTGGCTAAGACACCTATCAAACTCAAATTCATGCCCACGTTGACTTGAATTACACAAGCCTTTGTTACAGCCACCAAAGCTCCAGCAGGAGGAATTGCTGATTTAATAGCCTACCCAGATACCATTGGAAGAAAAATTGGGATTGGTCCGTTTATCGTTTTATTATATTAATCCATTGTTTCCCAAGAAATATTAGTCCAAGTTTATAACAATGGTCGAGAAATTATTACTGGTACTGACTGACATATATATATATATATCATTAGTGGAAAAAAAAATTCTTTCAATATTTTTTTCTTTGGCCTTCACTGAATACCTTGAAGGCCCAGAGGGTTCCCCTCTGGTTAAATATAAAACTGCCTATTGTTAGCTGGTTTGCTATAATCGGAGTGGTATTGTGAAAACTTCCCAAAATAAAGGTTCAATTGGGTGAGCAATAATTGCAACATGTAAGAACTATATATGTATAATAGTTGTGATAGAACATAGCAAAATCTATTTCCATCATGAGTACTAGAAAAAAGTACTATAGTATAAAATAAAGTCATGAAAACAATAAATAAATTTGAGGCTTTTATTTCAATAGTTCTCATCAAGCACAGATCAGTGAACCCTCTTGTCACCAAGACTGAGAAACCCAACAGATCACACTAAGAGCAAGCACTTGGCTACGGCGGAGAGGAAAAACTCCCTCTAAAGGGAAGAAACCTCTGGCAGACCAGGCTCAGAGTGTGCAGGCAGCCGTCTGCCTCGGCTGGTTGGGGGGGGCAGAGAGAGAGAGAGAGAGGGGTGGGGGGGTAGAGAGAGAGGGAGGGAGAGGGGGAGAGGGAGAGAGGGGTGGGTGGGATGGGTTTGGGGGGGCAGAGGGAGAGAGAGAGGGAGGGAGAGGGAGAGGGAGAGGGAGAGAGGGAGTGGGGTGGGGGTTTGGGGGGTAGAGGGAGAGAGAGAGGGAGGGAGAGGGAGAGGGAGTGGGAGAGAGGGGTTGGGGTGGGGGTTTGGGGGGCAGAGAGAGAGAGGGAGAGGGAGAGAGGGGGTGGGGTGGGTTTGGGGTGGGTGGTGGGGGTTGGGGGGGCAGAGAGAGAGGGAGAGAGAGGGGTGGGGTTGGGGTTGAGGGTCAGGTGAGGTGAGGTGTCATTGTCAGACCAGTAATCATAGCCGCGCGCCCCTCCGGGCAGTGAAAACACGAAAACTGGGTTTAGGACTGGGCACCGACTCTTGAGGGGCCTTGGTGAAAGAGGGCTGTGGAGAATGAGAACAATTGGTGTTGGTGGTTATGTTGGTGGGATGGACTATTTCCGTCCCAGAGCAAAGAGAGAGATAACTCTTCTCCTTGCTCTGCTGAAGAGTTTGTTGAGCCTCTGAAATACATTTCTCTGGCGAGTCTTTTTATTTGATGGGCTGGAGGCTGCGGTTCCATCAGCTGGTTCGGCTTCAGCAGGTGAGCTGTTGTTGTTGTCATCACTGGCTACTGGCAGACTGTTGGAGCTGCTGCAGTTAGGGTTTTTAGGGTGAGCAGCACTGGATGGCTCTTCCTTGGCTGGAGAGTTGGTTGCTGATGAAGGTCCAGGTGATTTGTTGTTCAGCAGATCACCGGTGGGGCTTGAAGGAGATTGGTTTTCTTTAAGTGGGTAACTGGGTGCTGGCTGTCCAAAGGTCTTGTTGCTTGTATGAGTACAGTGATGTCTCACAGGATGGCAGTACTGGACGAGTTGTTTCTTCACTGGCTTGTTGCTGATGGACTCAGTGTCGGCATAGTTTCCTGAAGAGTGACACTGAGAACTGATGCTGTTACTGTAACTGCAACTGCAACAGTTCCTGATGCTGATGGTGTTGCTGTCACTCTCAGTGTCTATACCGACATCCTCTTTATCTGCGTCGTACCCAGAAAGACTCAAAGAATCATTTCCAGAGTGGCAAGATGGATTGTTGTCCACGTCTGGCATGACAGCAGGGTTTGAATTGTCTTCATGATCCTTGTCGTCTTCTGGTTCCTCTGAATTTACCTGTGGGCAAACACTCATCAGCTGAAGGGCGGCCTCTGTATACGAGCTGGCTGCCAGGTCATCTCTGAGGTGAGCCATTGTCACAAAATTGTGGCTAAGGGCTTCCCTCGGAGTGATACGCAGTTCAGGGTTTGGATTAAGGCAGCTTTTCAGGAGATAGAAAAATTCTCTTCTGTCTTTGTATTCCACGTCATCAGTTTTTGGTGGACATTTCTTTACTGCATCCTGCAGATTCTTGAAAGTATCAAAAAATCTCTCGCGGACTTCTGGCTTTTCCCCAGTTACCGCCTCATACTCCCCTGGTGTCCTCAGTCTCCATCCTACCTGGGAGCCCCAGCTGAAATACGCCATGGTGGATTGGCCATAAAGCATGTGGTGTTCAGCTGGCAGTCCGACCAGCTGGACCATGGTTTTAATGCGGTGGTATGGACATCCATTAGGGAAGAGGTTGATTCCAAAGTAGAGGAAAGCCATGACACAGCCCGCTCCCCACATGTCAACAGCTTCAGACAGGGGGAGTCCCAGAGTAACCTCTGGAGCTCTGTATGGCTTAGCCTGCATTGTTGCACCAACCTTCACTTTGTTTGATGGAACGGCCAAACCAAAATCAATCAGCTTTATCTTGTATGGCTGATGTCTCAGACTGACGAACATGACGTTGTCTGGTTTCAGATCGGCGTGCATGATGCCAATTCTTTTCAAGGCTTCAAAAGCTACCAGTAGCTGGTGGGTCACTGGACGGATTTCATGTAGACTAAGTGGCTGCCGACGCTTCCTCATCAGGTCCCACAGGCTCATTTCCAGCATTTCAAAGGCAATACATGAGTAGTCCTCGGATATGAAATGTTCGATGAACCTCACGATGTTGCTTTTCTCTGGGTCGAGAGCCCTGACTTTCTCCAACATGTCAACTTCCCATTCAACGGTGTTATCTTTGGTCTCTTTGTGTATCTTGACTGCCACCGATTCTTTTGTCATCAAGTCCCGACACTTGGCAACTTTTCCAAAGACGCCTTCTCCAGTGAAATCGATTACTTCGTAGCAGGTGGTGTTGCTTTGAAGAATATCTCCTAGCTGTACTCTTACTCCTGAAGACATTTCTGCTGAAAGATGCTTCGAACACGTTTGAACGGTAGAAGAGTTGGCTTTCTCGCTCTGTGGACGATCAGAACAGGAATGACCTGTGTAGGCCACGCGCGGGCCTTATATACCTGTGGTTCTGATGATGTCATAGATTGATAGATGAAAGATTGGTAGATAGATGATGTAACGATGATGATGATGATGTAAAGGCAGCTCAGAACTCCAGAACATCAAAGGCAAAAGGTGAAAAGGTCAAAGAAATGCTGTTTCGGCTTTTTCGTTGTTGTTTTTTTTTTTTTTGGTAACAGTTGTGTGGCTAGGAAGAGAGTGTATTTACTTTAAATCAATGTCTACAATTAGATGACAGTGAGATGAAGAAATAAGAATAAATAAGTCAGAATGTTTCATTTCAAAGATGATTCTGTTGTTAATCTCCATGGTAACGTCACATTAAGAATTTCCTGAGGTGTAGTTGAACAGCGGTGTGCATAGTGTTCAGCCTGCCATATTTAATGTTTGTTCATGTTATTCCTGGTACTGAGACAGTACTCCTGCCAGACGCTCACCTGTACTACTTCAGAAACGTTCAGCAGTGGAAGCATGTGAAGAGCTGCATGCTGCCATCGCTGCTGAAACATTTAAAACACTTTGTTTTCTTTCTAGATTTTCCTACAGCAAGTTTTACTTGACAAAGTTTTATGACCGTATGTCCGGGATAAAATCAAATGGGAAAGGCCCCATTCAGATACTTCTGGATCTGTGACTATCAGCAGATAAGAGAACTCACTTATACGTCAGCTGATATAAGCAAAGACATGATTAAATTCTACTTTTCTCATCAAGCACAGAAACAGTAAAGCGGTAAAATGATTGAATAGATGAAGAATATTATATCAAAACTTGTCCGCAGTCATGTGCAGAGGGAACTATGCATGCCATTAAAACAAAGACAAAAACTGGAGCGGATACTTTGCGTGGTAATACCCGACCAGATCTCATCAAATAAATCATGAGTTACTGAGTTATGCTACTTACTTTAATGTATAAAATTTTACTTTACACAAGATATGTTGGCTACCATACCAGTTGGGCTGTTGCCTTTTCACTTATGTTGTTTACTAGTCAGTTCAAAATTGGTCTCACAAAATACACTGATCTACCATAACATTAAGACCATCTGCCTAATATGTGTGCTCTAACGATGTCAAAGTATTTTTGTCTTTGCAGAGTATATTTAGGCAGAGTGTTTGGAGTTCCCTTCTCCCTAACGTTGTGCTTATATACACACAGAGTGAGTGTGTACACATCTAAGGGTTATCACATGTAGCCCATCTTATATTAACCAAGATTAGTCTTTGTAAAGTAGACTAAGTTCTCTTTCTGGTCCATTTCAGCTCTGATGGAGCCTCAGTCCCCTTCCTCTCAGAACTTCCTGGCTTTTATTATATATATAGCTTTCACTAGAAACACAAAATTGTAGATTTTAATAATCATTCATCCATCTTCTACTGCTTATTAATTACCAAAAAAAACTAAATGAAACAAGCAAATCACACATTCACTTACCTCACATATTTGTTTAGCTGGAATGGAAGTAAAATGTCTAGAATAATCATTAGCTACTGTTCAACAACTAAAGATGGATCCAACGCTGATCCGATGTTTTTTGTGTTTCGTTTCAGCTTAGACACAATTGAATTTCAATGTAGATTTAATATTTCTGCCAAAAGTTTAACACAAACACCTCCTGAGGTGAAATGGGAAAAGGAAAAAGCTCTTTGTAAGTTCTGGTCAGCCATTTTTCACTGGCCTTAATGGCTATAAAACTGTCTGCCAATTGTAGGTTTAGGCCTACAGTATACTTCTTACAAATTTAGTTTTGTACTGCTGCTGCTGCGGCTCTGGCTCTGTGTTGCTGCTGTGGCTCTGACTCTGTGCTGCTGCTGCTGCTGTGACTCTGACTCTGTGCTGCTGCTGCTGTGGCTCTGACTCTGACTCTGTGCTGCTGCTGCTGTGACTCTGACTCTGTGCTGCTTCTGTGGCTCTGACTCTGTGCTGCTGCTGCTCGTTAGCCACTGATAGCGACTGTAACTGCTAGGTTGAAAATGCCGATGGTAGCCCTTGCTAGCTTGCACCAATCCTGGCAAGTCAGGTGATGGTCGACCTTTTTGGATATCTAGTTTTGCCTGAAAAGGCAATCTTGAAAAACGAGTATCCAAAATATAAGCCACATGGTCTTCTTCTTCTTCAGTAGCACCTGCCATTTCCCTGCTCTCTCAATAATCTTCTGTCTTTCTTCCCTCTACTCACTCACTGTTTTGGTGGGTCGCTTGACTTATATATGTTCTCCTAGGTATGTGCGAATACCTGGAAAAAGTCATGATATGGTCCCGCCCATAATATGATTGGCTAAGACACCTATCAAACTCAAATTCATGCCCACGTTGACTTGAATTACACAGGCCTTCGTTACAGCCACCAAAGCTCCAGCAGGAGGAATCGCTGATTTAATAGCCTACCCAGATACCATTGGAAGAAAAATTGGGATTGGTCCGTTTATCGTTTTATTATATTAATCCATTGTTTCCCAAGAAATATTAGTCCAAGTTTATAACAATGGTCGAGAAATTATTACTGGTACTGACTGACATATATATATATATATATCATTAGTGGAAAAAAAAATTCTTTCAATATTTTTTTCTTTGGCCTTCACTGAATACCTTGAAGGCCCAGAGGGTTCCCCTCTGGTTAAATATAAAACTGCCTATTGTTAGCTGGTTTGCTATAATCGGAGTGGTATTGTGAAAACTTCCCAAAATAAAGGTTCAATGGGGTGAGCAATAATTGCAACATGTAAGAACTATATATGTATAATAGTTGTGATAGAACATAGCAAAATCTATTTCCATCATGAGTACTAGAAAAAAGTACTATAGTATAAAATAAAGTCATGAAAACAATAAATAAATTTGAGGCTTTTATTTCAATAGTTCTCATCAAGCACAGATCAGTGAACCCTCTTGTCACCAAGACTGAGAAACCCAACAGATCACACTAAGAGCAAGCACTTGGCTACGGCGGAGAGGAAAAACTCCCTCTAAAGGGAAGAAACCTCTGGCAGACCAGGCTCAGAGTGTACAGGCAGCCGTCTGCCTCGGCTGGTTGGG
Organism: Remorina albescens; assembly: GCA_034769265.1. Classification (NCBI taxonomy): domain Eukaryota; kingdom Metazoa; phylum Chordata; class Actinopteri; order Carangiformes; family Echeneidae; genus Remorina; species Remorina albescens. The sequence continues at coordinate 16,131,041 of CM068488.1, read as the reverse complement.
GGGGGCAGAGAGAGAGAGAGAGAGGGGTGGGGGGGTAGAGAGAGAGGGAGGGAGAGGGAGAGAGGGGTGGGTGGGATGGGTTTGGGGGGGTAGAGGGAGAGAGAGAGGGAGGGAGAGGGAGAGGGAGAGGGAGAGAGGGGGTGGGGTGGGGGTTTGGGGGGGCAGAGGGAGAGAGAGAGGGAGGGAGAGGGAGAGGGAGAGGGAGAGAGGGGGTGGGGTGGGGGTTTGGGGGGGTAGAGAGAGAGAGGGAGAGGGAGAGAGGGGGTGGGGTGGGTTTGGGGTGGGTTTGGGGTGGGTGGTGGGGGTTGGGGGGGCAGAGAGAGAGGGAGAGAGAGGGGTGGGGTTGGGGTTGAGGGTCAGGTGAGGTGAGGTGTCATTGTCAGACCAGTAATCATGGCCGAGCGCCCCTCCGGGCAGTGAAAACACGAAAACTGGGTTTAGGACTGGGCACCGACTCTTGAGGGGCCTTGGTGAAAGAGGGCTGTGGAGAATGAGAACAATTGGTGTTGGTGGTTATGTTGGTGGGATGGACTATTTCCGTCCCAGAGCAAAGAGAGAGATAACTCTTCTCCTTGCTCTGCCGAAGAGTTTGTTGAGCCTCTGAAATACATTTCTCTGGCGAGTCTTTTTATTTGATGGGCCGGAGGCTGCGGTTCCATCAGCTGGTTCGGCTTCAGCAGGTGAGCTGTTGTTGTTGTCATCACTGGCTACTGGCAGACTGTTGGAGCTGCTGCAGTTAGGGTTTTTAGGGTGAGCAGCACTGGATGGCTCTTCCTTGGCTGGAGAGTTGGTTGCTGATGAAGGTCCAGGTGATTTGTTGTTCAGCAGATCACCGGTGGGGCTTGAAGGAGATTGGTTTTCTTTAAGGGGGTAACTGGGTGCTGGCTGTCCAAAGGTCTTGTTGCTTGTATGAGGACAGTGATGTCTCACAGGATGGAAGTACTGGACGAGTTGTTTCTTCACTGGCTTGTTGCTGATGGACTCAGTGTCGGCATAGTTTCCTGAAGAGTGACACTGAGAACTGATGCTGTTACTGTAACTGCAACTGCAACAGTTCCTGATGCTGATGGTGTTGCTGTCACTCTCAGTGTCTATACCGACATCCTCTTTATCTGCGTCGTACCCAGAAAGACTCAAAGAATCATTTCCAGAGTGGCAAGATGGATTGTTGTCCACGTCTGGCATGACAGCAGGGTTTGAATTGTCTTCATGATCCTTGTTGTCTTCTGGTTCCTCTGAATTTACCTGTGGGCAAACACTCATCAGCTGAAGGGCGGCCTCTGTATACGAGTTGGCTGCCAGGTCATCTCTGAGGTGAGCCATTGTCACAAAATTGTGGCTAAGGGCTTCCCTCGGAGTGATACGCAGTTCAGGGTTTGGATTAAGGCAGCTTTTCAGGAGATAGAAAAATTCTCTTCTGTCTTTGTATTCCACGTCATCAGTTTTTGGTGGACATCTCTTTACTGCATCCTGCAGATTCTTGAAAGTATCAAAAAATCTCTCGCGGACTTCTGGCTTTTCCCCAGTTACCGCCTCATACTCCCCTGGTGTCCTCAGTCTCCATCCTACCTGGGAGCCCCAGCTGAAATACGCCATGGTGGATTGGCCATAAAGCATGTGGTGTTCAGCTGGCAGTCCGACCAGCTGGACCATGGTTTTAATGCGGTGGTATGGACATCCATTAGGGAAGAGGTTGATTCCAAAGTAGAGGAAAGCCATGACACAGCCCACTCCCCACATGTCAACAGCTTCAGACAGGGGGAGTCCCAGAGTAACCTCTGGAGCTCTGTATGGCTTAGCCTGCATTGTTGCACCAACCTTCACTTTGTTTGATGGAACGGCCAAACCAAAATCAATCAGCTTTATCTTGTATGGCTGATGTCTCAGACTGACGAACATGACGTTGTCTGGTTTCAGATCGGCGTGCATGATGCCAATTCTTTTCAAGGCTTCAAAAGCTACCAGTAGCTGGTGGGTCACTGGACGGATTTCATGTAGACTAAGTGGCTGCCGACGCTTCCTCATCAGGTCCCACAGGCTCATTTCCAGCATTTCAAAGGCAATACATGAGTAGTCCTCGGATATGAAATGTTCGATGAACCTCACGATGTTGCTTTTCTCTGGGTCGAGAGCCCTGACTTTCTCCAACATGTCAACTTCCCATTCAACGGTGTTATCTTTGGTCTCTTTGTGTATCTTGACTGCCACCGATTCTTTTGTCATCAAGTCCCGACACTTGGCAACTTTACCAAAGACGCCTTCTCCAGTGAAATCGATTACTTCGTAGCAGGTGGTGTTGCTTTGGAGAATATCTCCTAGCTGTACTCTTACTCCTGAAGACATTTCTGCTGAAAGATGCTTCGAACACGTTTGAACGGTAGAAGAGTTGGCTTTCTCGCTCTGTGGACGATCAGAACAGGAATGACCTGTGTAGGCCACGCGCGGGCTTATATACCTGCGGTTCTGATGATGTCATAGATTGATAGATGAAAGATTGGTAGATTGATGATGTAACGATGATGATGATGATGTAAAGGCAGCTCAGAACTCCAGAACATCAAAGGCAAAAGGTGAAAAGGTCAAAGAAATGCTGTTTCGGCTTTTTCGTTGTTGTTTTTTTTTTTTGGTAACAGTTGTGTGGCTAGGAAGAGAGTGTATTTACTTTAAATCAATGTCTACAATTAGATGACAGTGAGATGAAGAAATAGGAATAAATAAGTCAGAATGTTTCATTTCAAAGATGATTCTGTTGTTAATCTCCATGGTAACGTCACATTAAGAATTTCCTGAGGTGTAGTTGAACAGCGGTGTGCATAGTGTTCAGCCTGCCATATTTAATGTTTGTTCATGTTATTCCTGGTACTGAGACAGTACTCCTGCCAGACGCTCACCTGTACTACTTCAGAAACGTTCAGCAGTGGAAGCATGTGAAGAGCTGCATGCTGCCATCGCTGCTGAAACATTTAAAACACTTTGTTTTCTTTCTAGATTTTCCTACAGCAAGTTTTCCTTGACAAAGTTTTATGGGAACTATGCATGCCATTAAAACAAAGACAAAAACTGGAGCGGATACTTTGCGTGGTAATACCCGACCAGATCTCATCAAATAAATCATGAGTTACTGAGTTATGCTACTTACTTTAATGTATAAAATTTTACTTTACACAAGATATGTTGGCTACCATACCAGTTGGGCTGTTGCCTTTTCACTTATGTTGTTTACTAGTCAGTTCAAAATTGGTCTCACAAAATACACTGATCTACCATAACATTAAGACCATCTGCCTAATATGTGTGGATCCCTGTTTTGCTGCCACAACATCCCTGACTCGTCAAAATATAAACTCCATTACACTTCTGAAGACGAACAATCGTATCTGGCAACAAGACATTAGTAGCAGATCCTTTAAATCATCACTTCTTCCCATGGTGCATCCTGGTGCCATGTCTTCCCCAAGAAAGCAACAGACATGCAGAAAATGTGATTCATCAGGCAAGGTGACCTTCCCCTGCCATGAAAACCTGCTACCAGGGAGGTCAGGTTTAGGGCCCAAAGTAGATTATTCATTACAACTACTACTACCAATACCAATGATCAAAATCTGACCAATTATTTTGGGCTGGTAGCACTTCTAAAAAATTCTGAGGAGAGACTGGAAATGGCAACCAATTATCTCCGACAGCAAATTGATCAAAGAGCTGATTTGCTTAAATGCCGAGGCGCCCCTTTAAGTCCTCATTTCAAAGTTTCCTCCCTGTACTACTCCACAGTCAGGTCGAGTGAAGTGGAACAGAAGCTAATCAACTTGTAGTTGTGTTGAAGCTCTCGCTACGGAAAAGGCTTGATTGAGATGAGCCATATAGGCCCTCCGAGGCTGCACATGCAAACACTGAGGGAAAGAGAGATGACGATCCAGACAATTAAACATGCTTAGAAGATCATGGGGTTTTAATTGTGTGTGTGTGTGTGTGCGTGTCTCTCTCTTTTGCTCTGAGAGAAATAGAACAATGTCCTCCATACTTCTGGATCCTTTTATGCCTATTCGCTCTCACCTGCGTCCACAGCTGTACACATTAACACACTCATTAGCGATCCCAAATATATTAAATACATGTGCACACACACACTTGTACCTACACCTGCAAAAGTGTATTGAAACCCACGGGTGTTTGTCAGAGCTGGCAATGGAAATTGATAGTGATTAGTCACCAGGGACCTTTTCAGTTCTACACCTTCAAACATTATAAGCACTTAATAAATGTTTCTATCAGTGTATTTTAATTTTTATGTTTACTTGTGAAGTTTAAAAAAAAATGCAGACATGGAAGGGAATATGGGCAAAAAAAGACCAAAATTGCCGGTTTTCTTCACAAACTTGAAGTCTCGTCAGTGTTTGTTGACATCATAGGTAAATTTGCATAAGGCATGACATATTGTTTCAATATCTTAAGAGAGAGAGTAGGCAAGTCATAACTCAGTCAAAATTTTAACCCACATCTTGAATGCACACTGTTGGGATTCAGTGCAATTGCTGAGCTCCAATCTGTCCAAAAATAGTCATAAATCTGCTTGAAAATCAAAGATGTTTTCATACTTGACATCTTGACACAAATGGGGCAATAGCCTGCATGTTGATGTTGAGAGATCCACTTCGGACGAGGGGATTTAAATTCCAAGGAAAGCAATGACCTCACAGACCAACATTTCCATGTTAAAACACCTCCACAGGTGTGTTGGCCGTCGAATGCGTTGTGGCCAGGCGCCTTGTTGGCGAATTACCATCTTGGGGCAGCAGAAAGCCACTGACCAACAAGAACTGAACTGATGTGAATAGAGCAATCGCATTGTTATTTTAAAGGCGAAGACAGTAATACTCACTTATACAGGCTGTTGTACATGCAGCTGAATTACATTTCACACACAAAACCACTGTGCGCTCTGCTGTGTGTAGATTCCCTGCTGAGACTGAAACTGGGAAGAGGAGATCATACACAGATAGAAAATGTGAGTTTCTTCGCCTGCTTGCTTTTCATGCTTTTGGCCCTAATTCCCTTTCCTTCGGGAAGAAGTAAATGAGGGGGGCTGGTGGGGGGAGTTACAAGACAAGAGATATGGGGGGGGGGGAGAACACTGTAAGCTATAAACAGCTGTTTCCACACGCCTAGCCCATTTTGGTAGACATGGGAGATGGCACCAGGGACAGTTGAGAAAGGACATGGCTCACTTACAGTAATTTCCTGGAACGGTGTCACATGGGTTTTTCCCCCTCCCTTCCCTTTAGGAGACCAGCAGCAGGACTGAGTCTATTCATTTCATTGAGAGAAGGTCATAGATTATCAGCCGGTCTTTGACCACCTAAACACCAAAATAAATATTGGACCAATTTTTCACAAGTTACAGATCTTCTACACATTCTGACACCAATTTCTTTTTCTTTTTTTCTTTTATTAGACAGAAGAGGAGAAAAAGTATTATCTCTTTTCTAGTGTGGATTCACTGCAGTGGACCACGGAACTTTAGAGACACCTACACGCAAAACCGTGAATTGGAGGGAATTTGTATGCTTTAAAATTGTGTTATCGTGCAGAACGAGCATTACTTCTCGCCATCATTAAATTGTTAAAATCTCAATTCCAACGTTTCACATTTCAGGCCAGTGATTGCGACGGAACCAAAAATGAAATCAAAAATTGTTATTTCTCTGCAAATGGCTAGATGGACTGATATGAAAATGTGGAGAAATTTTCCCATTTTGTGTTTGGCCTTTTTTTTTTTTTTTTAGAAATAAGCTTTTGTTTTTCACTCATGCCATGAATCAGGGTTTTGGGATGACTGGCACAATCGAAATTGGATGTGAAACTTAATGGCCGGCCATTGAAATCACTTGCAGGGTTAACACTCATCAGACCGACCCTGTTTGTGTGTAGATTCCACAGCCAATTGCACCTGTGAGAAATTTGCTCCTAATTATTAGGAGCTGTTTACTGGGCCGAGATTAAAGTGATTTTAATTACATTTAAATATCGGTACTCTAGTGCGGACACAGACAAGCGCACAGTGGCACTAGTCCACATACAAATACATGAGACAAGGTTTAATTTGTCTTTCAGCGCCTGAGGGAATAATTTAGAGTCAGGTTATTCCACGCCCGTCATCCATCATGTGTTCAAAATAATGAAGCCCATAATCGAAAGTAAAGTTTCCTTTGCCCACAGGTTATGGAAAGCGGTGAATGTGTGAGTGTCTTTACATGTGGATGGGGTTTTGAGATGACATTAGTTGATAATTCTCTCCCCAGACACTCATTTTCATACAACAACAGCACATCAGCAGCGCACATGTTGACACACAGGCATTTGGGTAAACTCTCCGCCTGTGACTATCTTACAAACATCATCTCACCTTGTCCTGAAGGCAAGAGAAGCTCTTAGAGGGACACTGTGTGCCTGACATCAATGTGAAAATACACACACACACACACGCAAGTGCAGTACATTGCCGTTATCTGTTATTCTATGTTATCTAAAGGGAGACTTAAATGTTCCCACTGCAGCATAAACAGCTTTCATGAACATTAATTGCTATGCAGTGATGCTACGTTTCACTTCTGGAGTACAGGAGGTTCATGTAGTTCACCTGCTCATTGCGATGCAGACATTATGCAGAGTGAAGGCTCATGGGAACGAGAGACTTTCAGAAAACATATGATTTGCTGAATGCATTCAGCCACTCTGCCTTACAATAATTCTTAATATATGGTTTTAGACGTGTGTAGTAAAATGTGTTTCTTTTGACTGAATCCTCAGGAAAGGCCCTTTTTGTGACACCACTTATTTCCTTGTTTTGAACAGAAAGGAGCAGTTAAGCCCAGTGATGTGTTCAGTTAGATAAAGGGGTCAATGGCAGTGTCATGTCTGTGTGGACTAAGAGCAAGTGTAGACAGCTGACATGGTTCTCTGCAGGCTCCCAACACACACCCATTACTGCCTCTAACTAATGAACATGTTGTGTCCCTTTTTTAAAGGCAAAAATACAAAATTTGATTCATGTCACCTTGTGATTTTGTGAGTTTTGTGCTCTAACAATGTCAAAGTATTTTTGTCTTTGCAGAGTATATTTAGGCAGAGTGCTTGGAGTTCCCTTCTCCCTAACGTTGTGCTTATATACACACAGAGTGAGTGTGTACACGGGTTATCACATGTAGCCCATCTTATATTAACCAAGATTAGTCTTTGTAAAGTAGACTAAGTTCTCTTTCTGGTCCATTTCAGCTCTGATGGAGCCTCAGCCCCCTTCCTCTCAGAACTTCCTGGCTTTTATTATATATATAGCTTTCACTAGAAACACAAAATTGTAGATTTTAATAATCATTCATCCATCTTCTACTGCTTATCCGTTTCTGGTCGCCAGGGGTTGCTGGAGCCAATTCCAGCTCACACTGGGTGAGGGCGGGCTACACCCTGGACAGGTCACTGGTCCATCACAGGGCCAACACACAGAGACAGACAGAGACCAACAACCACTCACACTCAGACCTAGAGACAATTTAGAGTCACCAGTTAACCCAAACATGATGTCTTTGGACTTTGGGAGGAAACCCAGGCAAGCACGGTGAGAACACTCAAACTCCACACAGAAAAACCTCAGGCCTGGGAACTGAACCAATGACTTTCTTGTTGTGGGGCAACAGTGCGAACCACTATGCTGCTGTGCTGCTTAGATTTGAATTATTTCCTTGTTATATACGCATCCACCAGTCTGGTTGTTGTCTCCAGCAGTTCCTTCAGTTCCTTCTATTTGTTTTTTCAAGCATCCCAGTGCAGCAGCATGCGATCAGTCTACAGCTGAGCTACAATGCATGAAGACATCCCAATGTGAGCAATTCACAGCTTAAGCACTTGAAGAGCACTGAATTGACCACCCCTGGAGGCTGTCTCATCAAGACTGCTCACATGTGTGTGCAGTCTGCATGCATGAAAACGCTCTTCATCCATCATCAGGCGAAACTTGAAATTGCCAAGTGCTATGGTTTTGGTGCTAATTATGTCATTTTTACATGTAGAGAAACATCATCATGTTTGCGGAATGATTTTAGCAGTTAGCTCAAATACCAAACAAACACCAAATGTTAGCACCAGTTAGCAAACACAGTGTCAGTGACCAATTTCTCATGTTTTACCTTTTTCAGCTTACTTTTCTCTCAATCCCAACTCTTTCTCTCACCTGACAAATGAAGCTTGTAAAGTTATGCAAGCATAAATAATCTAATGCAAAATGTTATATCCCCCCCCCCAGTGCACAGGCACCTGCAGCTCCTAGTCTGCATACAAACACACGCATCCATACACATGTGCCAGAATTCCCCCTGGAGCTAATACACATTATTATCCAGGGACGATGTAAGCGACGTCTTGAGCAGATTTTTAAGAAGCTTTATTCAACAGAGATGTGACTTTCTTGAAACGTCTCTCCTCTGCTCTATCTCACCCCTCTCCCCTGCCCTCCATCTCCCTCCAGAGACAGATCGAGAAAAAGGGAGCGAGGGCGATAGCAGACAGAGGAGTGAAGGGAGAGCTCAGGAGGGAGACCTGAGAAGGAGATAGGCAGAGACACAAATAGGATGGAGATAAAGAGCGAAGATGACTCTCCCTATCGCTCTCGCTCTCTCTCCGTGCAGTCTGTTGCAGCATCTTGCAGTGGAGTCTATTATGATTCATTAATTTGAGCTCTTTGGCTCACCAATGCTAATTACAGCTCTGAATTCATTTACTTTCAGTTGGCACATTTCTCTGCGTCTGCTTTGCGGCATTAAGTCGCATCACATCATTTTGCTGAATTAGGCCAAAAAGGATCTGTCACTTCTAAACCAAGTGTGCAGTTATTAATTTTTCGCTCTATACTCTTCCTGCCCAGTGTCTCATGGAGAGGGATCTCATTTCAGCAGAGAGAACTCTGAGCCTCTGAATTCTTCAACGGTTTGGTTATTACTTCTTAACATAAAATAAGGTTAAGACACAATTGATAAAATGCTGCAATGAAAACAGTGTTAACTTTATTTGTCAGTTCTCATCAACGCTTACAGCATTGCATCCCATCCAGTCTGAATCTTTTTTCTGTGATTCTACTATAATTAGTTGAAGCCATTGATGTAACACACCACTTGTTTCAGACTTTGAATTTACATGATTTATTTCATAATTTTTTTTTTTGCCTATGCACCTTGGAGCTATGGTAAACAGGTTGCAGAATTATAATTGCTTGGCACGAAGACATGAGAATCTGCTTGGTGGTGTTAAGTGTGTTTGTGTTTTTTGATTTTCACTTGGACATCTTTTTTTAAAATTTTATTTTATGGCAAGGAAAAGAAGCCTCCAAAAGTTTCTGTGTGGTTCGACTGGGGAGACCGCACCAGAAGAAAAATTAAAGTCTCTCAGAGCAATTTAAAGAAACAAAAACCAAAAAATAAACACAATCTAGCTGTCATCAATCTGTGAGGGAGCTTTGGTGAATATGTGAAGATTCTCAGTTATCCAAGACATCTTGGAGATGTTTCACCTTTCAACAAAAAGCCTTCCTCCCTTCTACCTGACAGGTCCTTGGCATTTAATATGTCTTGAGCTTGAAAGTTCCTTGGGTCACACATGATATGCTGCTGGTCAGGTGGGTCAGAGTCCATAGGTTCTTCACTATTCACTCCATTTGATTTCGACAGCTTCCGTTCCTCTTTCAAACCACCTGCCTTGTTTGAAATGTCCAAACTGGTCTCATGAAATGCGTGTCTCTCATCCTGCAGATATTGGTGGACTGTTTAGTCCTGACATTACTTTGCTTATGTTGGGTGTCCAGGACTTCTGAGGATGAAGTCCAAAAGTATTGAATATTTTTCAGATTTTTCTTTTGAACCTGGAAGTGCACAATCCACTACAAAATGTGAAAATGTAGACCTCTCTTAGAAATTCCCCTGTGTTGTGCAAGATTTTAATGTTTATCTTGATTTTGACAGTTTGCTTGTATAGAATAGACTTTTTTTCCAAAGAAAAAAAAAAAGCCCAGTTTCAGACAACTCGATTCAGGTTCTGCTACTTTTAACATCACTCTCTTTTACTTTTACTCACGTGTCACTGTATGGTCCATCTTATTCCTCCACTACTGAAGAGGATGAAGTTGCATATCACCCTTGATTTGAGAGATGGTTCAAATGTCAAGTCCTACAGGTATGGAGCAATACTGCAGGTAAACATAGTGATAGCTGCAAGGGCCAGCTCAAGCCATCTGCTCATAGCTTAGAGCGTGAACTTGCTGCTGCTGAATTGAAGACCGGTCCCCAGTGTGGGGAGGAAGACTACCATTTGCCCTCATCCTCCACCACAGTGGTATTTGTGACCAATTTATTGGTTTTAAAGGACATTGGTGCCCATTTCACTCCCCTGAACTTCACCTCCAGCTGCTCGCACTCCTTCTCTGCTGCTATGGCTTCTTGTGATGTGGGATTTTGAGTTATTGCCTTCTGAAGTGCTTTCCGCAGTGGGGTTGAGGTTGAGGGCGGTTTCAAGTAATACATGCAGAAAGCCACAAGCAAGAATTATCACTGGACAGTGAAAAAATAATATAATTCCAATGTCACAGCTCATGTATTTAATTCTCAAAAATTGTTATGGAAAGTGCAAAAAAAAAAATATATATAGTAATGAATGCAATCACAGAGTAGCTCACTCTTCTATGAATCTCATCTTGCTGGCATGTATTTCTCTGCGTGTCTTAGCTGCATTATTGTTGCATCTTGTTTTGAGGAGTGCGCTTGCTGGTAAGTATAATGTGGGAAACGTACTGCATTGCTGATTGAGACCTTGGTTGACTCTTTGCTCAGCTGGTCATAGCTGGTTCTATAGTTGGATGAGGTTGAATCGTGTTCACACAACAGACAGGTCTTTGTGAATGGACTTCTTCCTCTAAAGGTTTTCAGCATGGGGGCCATTGCTTAGTTGAAACAATGAGGGAAAACAAACCAATTTCATATGCAATTCACTGAAACCAAACAACACACATTTCTTTGCTCTGTTGCAAGAGCTTGTAACATTTGTTACTGCTTGGCTTTACTCTGCAGGCAGCTTGTTGAAGAATATCTGGCTGTTACCAAATATTTTTGCAATTGTTTTCATCAGTCCAATTAACATTGCTCAGGTGCCCTTCAAATCCACCGAATGAATCAGTCTCAAGCTCTTGTTTATTAAATCAACTCAACTGCTTTTCTTAACATCCCTCAAGTTGAGGAATTAATTTTGTGCTCTCTTAGTCCCTTTAAGCTGCATGCTTATCAGAAGGAAGGCAACACTGGTAATACTAAGGCATTACCCGTTTGCCGTACCCAAGAGCACTGGGAGCTCTTTCAAATCCAAGACAATCCACATGGATGCTTTTCATCCTCCAACTCTCTGGGACCGAACTGGGATAACTGTGTCACTTATGCCCCGTTAAAACTTATCCATTAGCTGTGTGGTGGCATTTCATATCCCTTTATGTGCTGACAGGAAAGGGTTCCAATCTAATGACTCTGTGTGCCAAGGAGTGGCCGTATAGTCAGCTGTGGGGGGTCCAACTAGCCAGTGTCCAGGTGGAAGTGTGCATGGCCATTATGACAAAAAAAATCATCTTTCTGTGTTCCAGATAACTGCAAAGGTCATTCAGAATGTTGTCATAATATTCATGCAATATCGTCACAATGAGAGAAGCAGATGTACATGTTGCACATGCTTTCTTTCAATCTTATCGTTGATTTATATACTTTACTATACTACTATATAATATATACTATATTTGACTCTGCTTCAATTGCAAGAATGTTAAGGATCCCAAAGATTTACACAGTACAATGTCTATACATGTTCTTACATGTGATGAAAAAAGAAAATAGGAGAGGGGGAAAGGTTGAGAGGGAGAGGGAAACATGTAAAGGAGGTGGAAATAGAGAGGCTAGGGGGAGAGAGAAAATCAGAGACAGGGTGGACAAGAAAAGAGATGGAGTGAGGTAGTTCGAAACGTGCCCCATGCAGAGTTTGTGATGGACTATTACGGAGCACAGCTCTAGCAGCAGACCTACTCTGAATCGAATCCGTAAACCAATGCTACCAATTCAACCTCCACGGTGCTGAATCTATCTTTATCAACACAGAGGTTAACATGTTATTATTTCATCCCTCAGATATGTGGCTTTTTCATCATTGTTATGCTTATTGTCCTTAAAGACTGCCCTTCCTGACTAGACACTTTATTTACTAGAATTTGCTAAAAATTTATTGTTCCCACGTTACTCTTTTGCTGCGTTTTGAAAATTTATATAAATAAGAAGAGTCGGTCTCTGTCTGTCTCTGTGTGTTGGCCCTGTGATGGACTGGTGAACTGTCTGGAGTGTATCCAGCCCTCACCCAGTGTGAGCTGGGATTTGCTCCAGCACCCCCCACAACTCGGGAACTGATAAGCGGAAGAAGAAGGGCAGCACAGCGGCATAGTGGTTAGCGCTGTTCTCCCCGTGCCTGTGTGGGTTTCCTTCCATCCAAAGACATCATGTTTAGGTTAACTGGTGACTCTAAATTGCCCGTAGGTCGGAGTGTGAGTGGTTGTTTGGAGGAAACCCATGCAAAAACAGGGAGAACATGCAAACTCCACACAGAAAGCCCCCTGCCTGGGAACCGAACCCACGACTTTCTTGCTATGAGGCCACAGTGTTAACCACCGTTCCCCCTGTTTGCACATTTCGTTGTGAAGTTAAAAGACCCTTTTTTTTCTCCACATATATATATATTTTTGTACCTGGTTACACGTCACAGTCTATAAATATCAAATTTGCTTGGAGAAATAAACCCACTGAAACAGCCACCAGTTTGTTACAGACAACAATTTCAGTCATCGAAACTCCTGCCAGCAACATCAAAATCAGATACAGCTGTAATTGCAAAGCTTTTGTTAAATCTCAACCTTAGAATTTACTGATTGGTTATTTTGGTTCTTGATAGGTAAGATAAGTGTAATTTCAAATTTACGGTTGACAGCGAGAAAAATTTTGTGATTGGTTTTTATGGAGGTTAAAACTGGGGCTATGGCACTAAGAGGAAGAAATAACTTCTGTTGGTGCACATCAGTGAATAAAATGTTGCCCTGAGCAACAGCTACAATAGCCGCCTCATCAATGAGGAAGTTTATTTTATTTAATTTTTTTTTTTTTTTCTATTTGAAAAGCTTTGCGCACAAAGACATACAGCGTCATTGTGTGTAATAATGTCTTTAGAACCTCTACAGGGCTATACAGCACACATTCTTCTTTCAGGTTAAGCCTCCTGCACAAAGACACTTCAACAAGGTCATTCTAAATGCTCAAAAAAAAAGTAGTAGAAGAAATACATTTACCAATATCATCCCTTTCTGGTAGTAAATGAGTAAAATTTTCCAGGTATCTGCAATACACTTTGAACTGACAGAGAGCAAGAGGAGTCAAAATTCATCGTTTCTGTAACTGACAAGATTCACCAGAAAGTGTGTTTCCACTAGTGTCTCATTGTGGTGTACTCGTGCACACTCATGCTGGATACTTGTAAAGGGAGTGACCTTCAAGGCAGCAATGAGTTTTCATGAGACAGAGCCTTTGGTGTACTAGGCTAATGCTCATCAACCATCACTTCACCGCTTTTGTCGTGTAAGATTGTTTAATTTACAACAGCCCTTGTTTCATAATCAGGACAAGGACTCACTCACCAAAACAATTTGGGATTTTTTTTATTAATTTATTTTTTTTAATTATTCAGGCCTGTTTTAAATTCACACATAATTAAATTTGAGGCTTTTTAGAAAAGACGATCCACATTAGAGCAACAGATCCATTCAATAAATGTCAGTGCCAGGTCAGATTGCCATATATTGAAAATTTTGGATTTAGAATAATATTCCGTCTGGGTATATAGAGTAAGTGTCTGGATGATGACGAGGCACCAACACATCAATATTTTGTGGCGTGACATAATTTGAAACTTTGAGAGCTGTTTGAGTAGGTTGAAATATGAATGTTGTGGCAAACTACTGATAGAGATGAACTGACCTTTAGTGAGAAGAGAAGCCTGACAGATGGGATGATGGGTGGGGGAGGTGGACAAAAAGGAACAATATTTCAAATGCATTCAATTCAACTTTCCGATTTCTTGCTTCTTTTAATGTGAATTTTCTCCTATAGGATTTACTTCGTAGTAACTCTCGCTAGTATTGATGGTCATCAATGCAGTTTATGCTTATTCCAGATCTTTGGTGCCTCTGTTGTAAGGTTAAGTTCTTGTTGGCTTTTTTAAGTGAAGATAATGACGAAAAACATCAAACACCATTTAAAGAGACATATCCATCTCGGAGTCAAACGAGAGTTAATAGACTATGAATATTCAAAAAAAGTGAAACAGCTCATTAGTAATGTTTCTCTTTCTACTTATATTGTCCAGCTTTTAACAATATAAATAGCTGACATGTTTTACCAATGTCTACTACCCCTGCCAGCCATGTGTGTTTGTGCCTTTGGCATTGGATCTGCTAAGTTAACCTTCCTCGAGCTACCCGAGTTTTCCCTGTAGTTTAGATTTTCTGATCTCAACAAGTATTTTGGTTTTTCACCAGCAAGTAAGTCAGATTTGTTTAAATTGCAGTTTGGCACCTACAGGTCTTACTAAATGTAAAGTCTTAAACATTAAGCCGAGCTGGTCATGGATGGGATCAAATAACAGATTTTAGTTATATCACAATAGCATATATATCAGTTTTGTTTTTTTTTAATAAGTAAGCTGGAACACGGTATTTTCAACCTCCCCAGGAAGACAGTGTTGGTTTAATCATTTAGCTGAAAGTTGAAAGACTGATATGCGTAGCAGCAGGAACTGGGTTAGGCGGGTCACAGTGAATTACATACAAACATATTTTAGTGTTAGGATTGATGCTGTTTGAATAATTGTTCCCTCATGAAAACTTTACATTTTCTTTTGGTTTTACTTGATTGTATTGCTTGCTGTTAATGAAAAAGTTGTTTAATGATGGTACAGTAGGTGTGTTGTTTGTACTGTAAGCTTGATTTTTATTATAATGTTTTGTTTTTTATTATTATAATAATTATTATTATTATTATGCCGTTGTGTCTTTGTGCTATCTAGTTTTATAAGAAAAGTGCTGTTTGGATAAGAGATAATTGAAATTTGAAGAGCACATGGTGTGTGTGGCATTGCCGGCCCTATAATTTGTATCTCATTGTGCGGTCTGTCATAGCATCTTGCAGTGGAGTTTATTAGGAGTCATTTATTTGCGCTGTATGGCAGATTAATGCTAATTGTACCTCTGAATCTATTTACTGTCAGAGAGGGAGACAAACATGAAGCGCGAGAGAGACAAAGGGGGAAGGAGCACACAGTTATTGCCACACAGTGCCTCTCAATCATTTTTGAGTTTTTAAAAATGTTTTAACTGAATACACCTCCAGAAATCAACTAATTTTGAAATGAAGCCGAAAAAAATCCCCTGATTGGATTTTGGTAGTCACACACATTTTGTACAATATATGGCCTTTGAAAACTTTTCGTATTTGACCTATTACCAGAGTATACCAAAGACAGTTGGGCCAGAAGGGACTTTGTAAATTACTAAGCAAAATGGCATCAATCTTACACATCTAAGAACAGAAAAACGGTGAAGAAGACAAACAGAATTCTAGTTTGCAAAACAAAACAAAACAAAAAGTTATTTATTGCGGCTGTACATTTGCCATCTAATTAATCACCTTGAAATGAAAATTGCAATCAGAGAGACAACTGGAAAGGACAAAGAGAGAAACTATGCCGCCTAGAAGATTAGCATTTGAATCAGCACCAATGGTTTTATTTGATATGTGAGCACTGATTTATTTCCCCAGATGTTCGCTGTCAGCGAAGGCCTTAGTGTACTTCAAAACAAACTTGGAGAATGGGCTCCTTTTCAAGACAATGCACGTCTATAAAGGTACAGTATAGATGTGAAGTGTGGTACATAGCCTCATGGCTGTGCAGACCCCACTGTCCACTCACGCCTCCCATTAATTAAAGGCAACATCAACGCTTGTCCTTATAAAAATGTCTCATATTCGCATAAATCCAGGTTTCCTCTGGCTACCTGCAAATCGGGGTTAATTCTTCTCTAGTCCAGACTCTGTTTGGCACCTGTCAGAAAAAAAAGCAATTATGCCTGTGCTAAAAAAAGACTAGGTGATTTTTTAAGCAATCTAATTTCCATCCAGCTCAGAGGACCATTACTGATAAAATGACAGCAGGGTAGCGCCAAGGGACACACATTTGTCTTTGTGTGTTATGTGACTGACAGCTGTGTTGAGGGGTTTGTTGTTACTATCGGTAACCAATACCGTTGACGAGCTGTTCACTATTGATCGTTCCAGTCATTTGCAGCCAATGACAGTATTACTAAAATCCATCTCTCTTAGTGTATTGCATAGCACAGCGAATGCCTTGGGGAAATAGACCGTGTGGGTATTGTACTGCTGGAAAATTTAGATTTCACAGTCTAGTTAAAGAATATGTTGCTATCATCCTCTCTCTATTAAAGTCATCCACTGATATTGTGTGAATTCCTGCCTGTTGTACAGAAGTTTGTTTATGATGGGATATAAAAACACAGAAAACACTCTTCAACAAATCGGTTCATCCGCAATTTGAACTTTAGATTTTTACTCACTAACAATTAATAGTTGAAATATTGAGGAGTAAAATTATGGAACTTTCCACCCGTAGCACAGTTGAATTGTATAGTAGGGTCTCTTTTACCCTGAGGCTGAAAGAACATGCTAAGACTTGCAAACATCTGGCTTTTTTCAGCAGTGGAGAAGGCTACGATCAGTATTCAGACCCTGGTCAAATGACTGCAGTGAATACGAGCTTTTATTGACTGAGATCATCATTGATGTAAACAGATCGCCAGGGAGAACCCATTCATTTTCCAGCCCTTCTCCTGCTCTTATGTCTCCGAGCAGGAACAGATCTGTCAGCTGTCCGTGTTTCTGTAGGCACATGTAATGACATCGCCCTTTCCGATTGCATGCATCCTCAGCCTGACTGGAAAGGCACACTTGGCTGGCTGTGGAAAAGGACCAAGGTTTTTTTTTTTTTTTCTGGTCCTGATTTTTGGCCAATCCTTTTGGATAAATTTAAATTTAAATCTGTCTTCTCTATCTGCATTATAAATAACCGTTTACTTGTAAGATAGAGGCTAGGTGGAAGTAGCCACACGTATCGTAATAAATGGGGTGTGAAGAGATGTGACTCTATCAGGGTATACTATGTCAGTCATCTTTAGGGGATCTGAGACGCAAAGGTAAAAAGAAAAACACACAAAAAGACTAGCTGACTAACTTAGTTCAAGTTTTATTCGGATAACAATTACATTTGCCTCAATGGGTTTGCCTCATCATTTTCCTGACGCCTGTGTACAATTGGAATAATGACACAAGAGCGGTTTGAGCTGTTACTTTCTTCAGCTGCTGCCGGCAGCAGGCGTACTGTAGCTCTGCAAGTCAGTGTGCAGATGCATCCAATCATCAGAATTCTTCAGGCAGGAGATCCGTAATGTGCTGGCAATGGAGATAAATGGTTCTCATAATCTCTCCCAGTCGCAGCTTTCAGTTAAGGATTCATTGCTAAAGTCAAGTCTCCTCGCTAAGGGTCCGTCTTTCTCCTGCACAGGAGGCACGCGTGGGCTTTAAACCATTAGTGCGCAGAAGTTGACTCCTCCTGCTGGGCTCACATTCTGGATGATAAAGATTTGTGTAGAGGCTGGGGTGTCGGCTCTCGAAAGTGCACCCTTGACAGTCTCTTCAGGGTCATCATGTCCTCTATAATTGTATGCACTCAGGATCACAGTGAGGACTGACAATATCATCATAACAGCCTTTCCTTTCCAAGTGAGTTAGAATACAATATTGTCAACACTAGTTTCATCTTTTAGTCATGTGTGTAATCATGAATCATTTTTCTATTCATGATCATCATTGTCCAAGCCTAATATACCCAAATATAATGTGATGTTTAAAAGTAGCTTGCCCAGTCCAGAACACACACTGAGGTAATGCTATTCATTTCAGTAATGCCTCAATCAGTATTTCCACCACTGATCAAATGAAATGTGGAGACTACCGTGACAAAAACGTCTGTCAGCAATAGGCCTGCAAAACACTGTGGTGTGTACAGTATGTGTGTGTGTGTCTGTGTGTATGTGTGTGGCACTTTAATAGAGTAATTTAGCAGTCTGGCATCTCCCTAATTTTTCAAGTGACGTGAGTGGAATACCCCTTTTGATGTCACATTGACATACCAGCAACATGAGCTTGTACAGTATGTCTTAGAGCCCATGATAGTTTCATGCTGGATCTCAATATGTCACAGACATAAAAAGGACACTTTTTTTTAAACCCATCCCTGTAACTTTTGCAGTCAGACTGGCTGTTACGCTCTTGCTATGCTAAGCTAAGCTAATGGGATGTCACCTGTTACCTTTATATTTTCAGTCATGTATTATCAGTCTTGAAATGTATTCTTCCATTTTACCTTCCACCTTCCACCTTTCACTACCATTCATTACAGTACATAAAACAAATGGAAAACCAAAGGAAGCTTGAGTTTGAGGCTGTACTGTAATGGGTAGGCCAATGGTATCTTTATAAGAGTTCCATTCATCTTCTACCGCTTATCAGTTTCCAGGTCAATGGGGGGTGCTGGAGCCAATCCCAGCTCACTCTGGGTGAGGGCGGGGTACACCCCAGACAATTTAGAGTCACCAGTTAACCCAAACATGATGTCTTTGGACGGTGGGAGGAAACCGGAGCACCTGGAGGAAACCCACGCAGGCACAGGGATAACATGCAAACTCCACACAGAAAGGCCCCAGGCCAGGAACCAAACCCGCGACCTTCTTATTGTGGGGAAACAAAGCACTATGCTGCCATGCTTCCCCCTTACAAGAGTTTACGCATCAAAATATTTCATGAATGCATAAACATTTCATACGACACAAAGATGGGGAAATTAAGAGTAAATTGCTAAATCTAACAGATCTTAGTGATGTTTTTTCTCATTTATCGTTTTCAATGTCAGTTAACTAGTAATACATCACAGTGCACACTGGTATCATTTTTACTTTCATTAATTAAACATATTTCAGCACTACACCCACACTTGCTTTATTATTGGAAAATTAAATATATAGATGCATGCATTGTGTACAGCTCTGTTCTGGAGCCTGTATACCATCTGTAATAATCTCTGTATCCGGTTAGCTGCGAAACCACTGAACCCTCACTGAATCCACTATGTTCCTGTTGAAAGGAATCCTCAAAGAAGCCTGGGTTCAGTAAATTTAAAAAAAAAAAAAAAAAAAAGTCTAAAAAGTGTTCTGCCTGGGTTTGTCTGCAGTGGTCAAGGACAGAATAGGGCAGACAAATAACAAGCAACACCTCAGCTACCAGAGGATAAGATCATGATTGACTGTAGCAAGACATCTTTATTTTGAATTAAACCCTCCTACTCTCAGGTGTACACTTAACAGAGAATTAGATTCAGGCACATTACACAACAAAGGAAAAGCACAACAATCATAACTGGATAGTTCAAAGATGTTTAATCCTGCACAATATATATATATATTGCTTAGCCAATCCCAGCCAATATCTGGCGAGGGTGGGATAGTCACCAGTCTTTCTCTCAAGGATGATATGTAGGCATTCACTTCAACTGGGGTGACTGACTTTAGCAGGAATAGATGTTGTCTCAAATTCAGCTCATACATTATCTTTACGTTTCCGACACCTCTCCAGCAGAACGTCTCTCTGTCTGCTTCCACAATACAATAAGACCTATCACACATCACTTCCCACCAAAGCTTGATATTGGAAATGTGGCAGGATTTGCTGCAATTGAAGCGTATTTTGTGAATCTGACGCTTGATGTATAAGAAAGACGGCGTCATGAAAAGTAAGCTGTTTAAAAGAAAGCTTTCGCAAAATGCAGTGATTACTAAAAGCATTCAGCCCTCCTGTGTCGCCGTGGAGGTTTTATGAGGCTTTTTATTTGAATAACAATAACAATATTACTCCCCTGAAAACCGCATGAATTGTTCCGTGACTACTCCTGAATGACACAAAACCTCACCTGGCCCTGCAGTGAAAGGATTTCTGACCGACAGACTTTCTGGACAATCAATCAATCAAGCAGCTTTTTGTCGCTGAGCCAACCAAATGCGAATGGAAGTCTACTGTTCCTCTGTCGGGGGGGGGGGGGGGGGGGGGTAGTAAAAATAGAACTGAAGTTGAGGATGGAGGGAAGTGAACAGGAAAGAGATTATTGGAGGAAAGAAGTTCTCCTGGTTTAATTTACAGTCTCCTTTATCCTGTAATGACCCTGCTCCTTCTCTTAGCTCCAGTCAGTTCAGTTATGAATACAGACAGACCTTTAATCACAGCCTTCCATATTAAACAGCTGATAATAATAATGATCATCCACGCATAGTGATAACAGCAGCAGAGCGGGGTACTGACACTATAAAGGCTTTAGCAGTAATATTTACAGTGCTGCTCACAGATGAAGGGTTGGATTTTTTTTTTTTTGTTCTTTTTGGTTTTTTTTTTGTTGGTGTTGACCTGTGCAACGCTTAGTATTGCACAGGTTAGTTTTGGGAGTGTCTGAATTTACAGTTTGGTAAATCTACTCACCCAGCATTACTTCGTATGTCATGGCCTATAGGGGGCCCTTCAGGAGGCCTTCACCTTCCTCAGCAGCAAGAAGGAAATTCATTCTTAGCAAGATTTATGTCACATAACAATAAAAAAATCAACCTTGTATTTCATCAAGTTCTCCAATTTTTATTTATGTATTTATTAAATTTTTTAAAGCGGGCATGGGTCCCAAAACGGTGATTAGTTTGTGATGGCACAAAATTGGGCTGACCTTTCACACGCACACGTGGAATTGGGCCAGGTTCTGAAAGTGGTAAAAGGTCGACTAAAATGAGAGAAAGTGCAAATTGTTGTGTGACATGAAAGCGTGAAAAAAATCCCTTATAGGGCGCTTGAAATTGGCTACAGCCCAGTTTGAGCTTCAAAGCCACTCTTCAGACACCTACGGGTGACTTTGCGTAGGGCAGATCCATCTTTTTTTTACAGACTGTGGGTTATGCAGGCATCATTACAATTTTTGAAAACTTTTTTAAAAACTCATTTTCTTCCATTTTACACATGAAACTATTTTGACTGTGTTGACTGTGTGACTATTTTGACCCCAAAATGGGGGGGGGTGACACGAATTCAATACCGTGTCTGTACGCGTCCTGGGTAGACAGATTTATTCCTGCCTTTGGGGGGAAAAAATGAACTTCATCGGCAGATAACACAGAAAATCATTTTGTATTTCAAGGATTGGGAGAGTATAATTATAGTGGTTTTTCTTTTTGTTTTTTTTTTTTTTCTTGCACACATTTATCGTTTCACACTGTGAAATCGATGTTGGTCTGTATGCACTTTCGGAACGCTAAAACCTCAGTATACAGGCCAAATGTCAAGGTCAGCAGCAGAGCAGTTGCATTTTAGCTGGCAAGATTTCACACTGAATTTTTAGCTGATGACAGGGTGACACCCTGCTGGCCTTTGATGAAATTAAAGGGCAGCAAGGTGTCTGGCTGGTTATCTCAATACTTAATCACATTTTCCTTCGCTCAATCACAAACAGTGAGAACATTCATTATCAGAACCATAGAAAAAAGCACAGTGGAATCTCATGACTTGACCTACCCAACAGTTTAACCACTAATTTTATATGTATATATACATATATACAGTACACACATAAAAAGTAAAGAAGACAGTTAAAGCCCTGCAGGGATCTACTGTAGGGGTAAGAGGAGCAACATAAGCCTGTAAGTCAGGTGAGTAAAACATTTGTTCAAGTACCAAAAGTTACTTAAGGATAAGAGATAAACTGAAAGGTCAATAAGCTGCAACAGAAAGAAAACACAGAGAGGAAGCATAAAAAAAGGGAAGGGCAGTGGATGGTGCTCAGCCATAAAACAAAACAAAATGTGCATCCTTTTCAGGCATGGTACAAAAAAATGACAAAGGCTGACTACAATAATATTCTCTCCAAAGCAACAACACAGACGCCGTCACCCATAGCTTAGTGAGGTCACAAAGGAAATAGGAATGAATATGAAAACAAAACAACTAAACCTATTACCGATAGAATCCCTAGGTTGCAATAGACTCAAAAATAGCCCCCGCCAACACATCCACTTAACTGTCTTAGGCTAAGCTAACAATTTATACAAGGTCAACGCAAAACGAGAGTCACAAAGGCGGCGTGCTCACTTAAAATCACTGCCGTCCAGGACACCTGGGCAACGCAGCTTTTATCACGTCCTGCAATTAGACAGCAGGCTGGGGATTGCAAGCAAGGAAATGAAAAAGTGGAGGTGGGGATCAACCAGAAGCTGAGGGCTCCAGGGCATGGTAAAGGGTAAAGGGTAAACTATACTGTAACTCAAAATGTCAAAACATCCCTTTGGTGAGCCGGCTTTGATGGCAGCCACTTTGAGTAGAATACATTACATCTGTAGGTAGTGGTTCAGAAGGTGACGTATAAAGAGAGGAAACACAACCAGAAGAAAGAGAAACCGCCATTAAGAACGATTTCATCAGCATTTATACGATTCTTCTGACACCGGAATGATTTGAAAGACTCGGCGGTGTTAGCCAGACAAAACCAACAGGTGTCTTAGTCTTTTTCCAAGAGTGTCTCACATCAGTCCAGACAGCAGACATACAAACGTCCAGCTCTCACGATACCACAACTTGAGACCTGCTCAGTGTTGTCCACCACTTTGATACAGACTGAGCTCTCTCAATGACAATCAAAGGGATTGCTGTGCATGGTCATGTTTAAGCTTACCACCCTTTGGTGAGTCAAAGATTTTCCCCCAGCACTACCATAAGGCTGACATATTGGGCTTTAGCAGTTATATAACTTAACGGTTACTCGCCAGATTGCCATGAAACCTGTTGCAGCTGTGCATGGTCCCCAGAGAATGTATCACTGTGCCTTTGGCGATCCCCGGATCTACTCGTACAAGCAGCTTCCACACAAATAGTTCAACATTTACAAGCTATATTTGCACAACATTCAGATATTAATGAGTCAAAAGGTGGTTGATATCAGGTTAGCTACTGTGTAAGTAAGTTAATGCTTTCAAGGTGCAGGTAAATCTCAATGATGCAAGTGTGGCCAAGTGTTTTTAACTAGTTTGCAATAATAAAACTCTTTCCAGTCTTTGTTTAGTTATTATCATAACAGTACAATGATTGGTATTCCACACAGACCTCACAACTTGTGTTTTGCTTCAATGTAACAAATTTTCTGTTTCCTGCAAACAGTCTGGGGCATGGGATGTTCCTTCCAGCCATTCTGTGCTCTCTCTTGCCTACACAGACTGAGGGGAAGTCAATTGCCATAACAGGAGACCTATCCTTGTTATTAATAGGGTTACCCTAGCCTGTCAGAAAAATTTTCACAGCGGCGTCCCAGCAAAGACATCGCTGGTCTGGTGGTGCACTCATGTGGGCATCGTGGCCAAACATACTGTGACGATAAACATCCTCTGTGAGGCTGTTAAGAAAAAAACTTTGTTTAGGTTAAATATAAGGAATTTTTAAAATACGTCATGAAGTAGAGTTTCCTGCCAAATGGTGATTTAGACAACTAAAAAACATGTATGAAAAGGAAAGGAAAAAGAAAAAGTCATGGTTGCACCGATCTTGAATGTAGAATGGAATTAAAGTGTTCAATAAAATAGCTTATGATTTGGTTCATTCTGTCTTTTCCTTATGTCTAGGATCTATTCCACGACAGTTTGCGATCTCAAACTGGAGCATAGTGAGCTGAATCACTCCTGTTCTTCCCTTTTCTCCCACTCACTACTTCCTCTCTACCGCACCTCTAACTTTTCCAGTGAAGTCACATCGACTCAATGCCAAGTCTGAAACTTTCTGTAGTTATGATCATCATTCTTGGCTGCTCACTTTTTCTTTTTATTTTCCTCCACAGTATTTGTAGAAAATAAATGTTTTCCTACTTTAGCGAGCCTCATATCGCACTGAAAAAAAAGGTCCCTGGGAACACAGGACTTTTTATTTATAAGTGATGCACCAGAAGAAGTTTGTACAAGCCTAACTTTTGACAGATCACATTGTTGCAACGTCTGGTATAAAATCACAAATCAAGTGCCTGAAAAGGAACTACTATTAGAGTAATGCCAGCTGAGCCTACAAGGCTGAAAATCAGGCAGATGAACGATGATGCAGACTCAGTATTTTAATTCAAAAGAACCACAGCTGTCAAAGCCATCCTTCAATTAGGATGTTTATTGATATATAATTATTCTCTCTATTTTTTTTTTGTCCTGGAAAAAGACTGCACATCAACCAAATTTGACTTTCCTACCATCTTTGTTTGAAGCCCAGGCCAATTCATTCAAATATCATCAACTCCCATAAACAGCTGTGCACTAAAGATTTTTACAGACTCAACCCAAACAGAATGAAAAGGAGCTCTTGTTGGAATATTTTCAGAGAGGCACAGTATTAATTGTGTGTGTGTGTGTGTCGTTTTTCACATTACCTAAGGACCATAACACCCAGTGCAACAGTATGGCTCATTAATGTGCTTCTGAACTAAAAAATTGGAATAACTTTTCCAGCTTTAGCTATACAGCCAGTGCTTGTTCGGATCATTGCTGATTTCTCTTTGTTTTTATTGAAATTATCATCAAACAAACCCACACACAAAATATCACCTCCCTTTTCCTTTAAACCGGCTTGTGGCAGGACCAATTGCATTTTTTTTTTGTATTTTAAACTTTGCTTGACAAAATTGTGGCATTGAATTGCTGCTTGTAATTCACGAGCATCAATAACACATGAACTGTTGGAGCTAACACTCTCAGGAATCAGATTAAGTTAATAATTAATCTTGAATGAAAATTAGTTCTCTCCTAATCACCAGCCTCATTTTCGCAATTGTAAAGCGTCAGTAATTTTGGTGCCCCTTTGCGCTTTGAAAATGACTCGTATTGGCCTAATATGAGCGCAATAACTGAAAGCATCGGGCAGCGATGAGGAGGCAGCACATTCTCAAGGGGCCCTGAAGAAGGTTCATCGCCTGGTGCTTCATGTGCATGGATCGATATAGCCACTGGCATCAGGAGGCGAAGGCCAGGTGCATTGTTTCTGCAACATGGGGAAATAACATAAACATTAAATAGATAAGGTTGGCTATATCCCTACAAGGCTTATTCATATGGAAAATAGACAGGTGATCTACTACAAATGATGCCTTTATCTACATTATATTTGTTAAATTCTGTTCAATGGATTTCACATTAAATCAAATTTAGTATTTCATTCAATAATTCGATGACAGACTCAATTTTCTTTATTTATATATTTATTTATTTCAACCATTTCAACTATTCAAAAATTCTTGAATTAGAATTTCAAGAATTCTTGAAATAGCTGAAAGTTTAAATCCAACAAACAACAACACATCCTGGGCCCATTTGAAAATTTTTATCCACCTTCCCTTTCCCATGGCCGACCTGCCAGTCACTTTGTTGTCAGTGTGTGTCAAGCGGGACATAAGAACGACAGACAAGGTGAAGCCTGGAGTCGTTTTGTGCAAAAAGCTCTAAAACCTCAAACAGCTGAACCCTTGGCCCTTCCTTGTTGTTAGCCACTGGGCAGAAATAGTAGAAAAAAAAAAAATCACATCAGTTTACATGGCAGTGAAAAGATAAAAATTCGGTCAGTTTCACTATCCAGGTTTTTTTCTCTTGCAACCTATTATCAATAGGTATTTGCTCCCTGGAGCAGGCTAAATCATGACTTAATCCAAAAAAGAATTGTTTCCTTTACAATTTGGCCATATGTTTCTTTTTGCCATATGGTTTAATAAATCCTTTATCATTCCTCTTTCTGCTCTTATATTTTACATAAATCTGTTAATGGTCTGTCTATCACATGCACCCTGCATCACCCTGCATGGAGCCATGTAAAAACGCAAACTAATTATTTTGTACCTTGTCTCTCTCGTCCTTGTGCCTCTATGGAAATTGTGCATGTTGTAGCTTACAAGGCATCAGCCTCTCAGAGAAAGTCAAAAATTTGTTACTCATATCAGAGCAGCGACACTGACTTTATTAGTAATGCCAGCCTTGTTGTTCGGTGCTGAACGAATAAGAGGCTTGCAGCAGAGGCTTATCTGTGAAGGTGCACAGCTGACAGACACAGTTCAACACAGGAACCCAGCAATCAGTACCAAAAGACAAATATGTTTCTCAAAAAGCTCAGGCCACGCGACCACGCATGTAACGATAGATAGTGACACAATATTTGAAGCACATACAACCCGAATTAAAGCGGGCACACTCATAAACATGCACTGTCACACAAGCTCTCTTTGGTCCTGCCGAAGTGTAAACAAGTAAAAGATGGTTTCAGCATGATGGTAGCCTCGCCTTGTTATGGTGCTGCATGAATAAGAGGCTTGCAGGGATGACTTATCTGTTTGGCACTATGCAAACCCTCTCTTTCTCCCTCACGCACACACACATTTGCACACTTTTAGAAGGCTTATCGGAGTCAGGGTAGATAACATTGCAAGGCATAGAGTAAGGAACAGCTCTCACCATGAATAGAACATGCACTTGGCTTAGGAAGCTGCTCCCACAGTCTAACACACACTTGAACAGTTCCCTAGGTTACGGAGCAGATGTTGTGACCTGAAGCACAGCTACCCGACATGGCGAACACGACTAACAATGCTGTTAGCTTGGTGATATGTATGTGTCGAAGAACGGCATATGGCTTGCTGATAAAGAGGAGGTGAAATTATGTTCAGATGATAGCAATCTGTTAGCAGTCAGAGGTCAAATAGTCAACTGCTGATGGTTGTTGCTAAACCAGAGAAGTGTAATCTTTTTTTATATATATTTATATTTATGCAATGTTGTGTTCATTAGACTTCATAAGGTTACATTAGTAAAAAAACAATGTCAGAAACAGGGATTTGACTGGTGAAGTGTCATGTGCAAGCGGGAAGTAAAGGAGTTTGTAATCCCACTTCAATTAAGAATTGAAAATTGAAAGAAGGTTTAAGTGCCATTGATTTCCAACTGTAAATGTCCCGTTCATTTTTCCCCATAGGTTGTAAACTTGTTGGAGATGACCTCTGTGACCTCTGTGACAGAAAGCTGCAATCAAGATGGGCAGCTCCCGGCATCCTTTAGTACTAAAAGTAAGCCAAAGACACATTTAAGTACAGTCACTATCACCTATTCTGATTTCATTCACCTTTAACAAACTTACATAATTGTTAACTTGCAGAGAAAAGAGAAAACATACTTCATAATTGTGATGTTCTGCAGTCAATAACTCAGTGCTGAAGTTTACAATATGTCTATTAGCAATCCTTATTTTCAGATATGAAAAGTGAAACTGCTATTATATTACTGTCAGAGTGGGTTGTATTTGCATGCCTTTTCCCGGAGAAATCAAATTTCAGTTTGACTTTTAAAGTTTGATATCAGTATTGAAAGTGAGAACTGTGTAATGTAGGATTTTAGCGTCACTCTGCTGGTAAAAAGATAAGTTGGTGTCTTATTCTTCGTGTGTGGGCTTGTGAGCTTTAGTATGGAGAGGAAGCATTCCTCCGGCTTTTTATTTTAGAACAAAGTTAATTGTGTCAGAGCTGTCAAACTTTGGCTGCTAATGAACCTCATGCAGTATCTGTAGATGTTCAATTACTGGTGACTCAGAACAAAAGCCCGACTTTAAGTGTTTTTCCAATGGAGATTTAGTGTTTTCACATTGTTGCAGCTCAACGGACAGATTTTTCTGCCGGGGTTCACACCCACAGTTGTAACTGACTGATGTCTTTGCCGAAATCGGAAGTCTTCTGGCCTAAAACAGGTTTGGTTGAAACACCCTTGTTGTGGAAAGACCTGAACTTTGCCGTGAGACCTGTGAATGAGATCATCACAGCCACGAATCAGGTTTCCCGAAAAATTCGGAGAAAGGAAATTATTAGACAATTTTGCATGAATCCTAAAGGCTATCACCACCTCAGAGCAACATATCAGCTGACAAAGGTGAAAGTAATGACCAATGTCTCCGGTAAAGGGGATGTTATGTCAGGAGCTGTGGAAGAATTACCTTTCAGAAGTGATCGGTACACTGGTGATTGTTTCATGCCTCATTAAGAACAACAGTAATTTCATCCAGGAAGTGGATGGACGGCTCTCATTAACTGGCACTGTTCAATGTCAGTGAACTGTTTACAAGATTCCCCACCGCCACCACATCAGCTGGCTGAGGCCAGGAGGACTTTAATGAATGTGGACGGGCGGGAAAGCTACTTGTGTTATATTTAAACACAAGGTACGTTGTGACAGTGTTACAAGCTGAACAAGGACACAGCTGTGGGCTTGCCTACATATCCCACTGTACACAATGTGAGCATGGTGTTTTTGTAGCAGGTCACCCGATCTTCAGAGACCGGGCTGACCTCTGGTGTCACCATTCAGACTCCCCTACGATTCACACAGTTAACATCAACAGTATCGACTCACGCATCAAGTTGATGAGTGAATGGGGTTGAAGATGAGAGGTTACCGCTCTTGGACACTTGCAATCATGTGGATAAAAGCAGCGGCAAACCAGTAGTATGATTTCACCTAAAATCAATGAAGATTGGTGGTGAGGACATTCATACATAGAGCAGAACTTTTTAATAGCAATGGAAGAGGATAAAGACAGAAAATGAGGTATGCTCATAACCTCCTCGTGGTCAGTGGCTGCAAGAAATGACTTTCCAGGGCCAACCCCAAAGGGTCCAACAAATCTTTCTTTTACTCCAGAGTCCTTATGGCACAGTGAGATGGTGCTTATTCTAAACCTGACAATACTTTAACATCTCAGCCGGTTCATGCAAAGGACAAGACAGTCCCTGAGGAGAAAACAGGAGTTGTGTATGACCTTTACTCATAAGGAGGAGTTGGTTCCTACGTCACTGATCAGCAACCTTGCCCTTAATGGGGATAGGACTTACCACCACTTATTGTTAATGGGAGGCAATGGTGTAAACATGGGGCATCAGATACCTGAGTCAGCTCTATACACAGACTGAGATCCATCATTTGCAGGGTCCGATTCCTTTTCTAATCCATTACATAAACAAATTTAAAGCTGTTGCCAGTATCCTCCAATTGTTTGTGAAGTTGTTTTCTTGGTGCAGCAGAGCAATAATCTACTACTGGGCTGCAGGTGATGTTAATGAGGAAGTACAGTAGTTTTCCGTGACAGCTTCAAGGCCTCAATTGTCCGATATTCCGAGCATACATGTGTCAAGGGAATCATTTGCTGAAACTACCTTGAAAGACAAATCACATTAGATTGAAGTTCAATTGTTCACCTGATTCATTTCATACATTCATCCCATTTTGTAATCAGTGCAGTCTTCCACTGTTGCCAGCACCGCCCATTGCTCGCAAGTTCGTGCATGACAGCGTAGAGGTAAGCTGGTGTCTTGCGACCGGAGATATAAAAACTCACTCCCCCTATGCACAGCAGGTCTTTCTATGCTATACTGTCCAACATCCTTAAATTAGTTCTAGTTTTTGAGGTATGCTGAATTTAATGAGGTTGAACTCATTACCTTGAGTTCCCCAACAGGATCAAGTCGGGCCAAGTGATTAGCCTGATTTGCATGTTATTAAATATGCAGTTTCATGTAAAGATGCTAAAGTTTGCCCCTTGTTGTCAATTAACCAAATATTTGGTAGGCATGTAATCAAACACTGAGTTTAGATTGATCATAGAAATACATTTTCTGGATAAAATCTTTCCATGTCCTCTCACTGAAACCAAATGGGCAGATTCAAGCCTTGTCATTCCATCTAACCTTGACTTAGTTAGATTTCCACAGGTGTAGTGTACGTGCTTGTATGAATTAATGAGAAGTCCTGGATGGATTTAAAGCCTGTTTCAGTGCTCAACAGAAATAAAGCAGCAAAATAAAGCTGTGCATCATCTGAAGATTTGACATTTCAGCTATTTCTTCCACCTCCCAACAGAAACCCGTCTCTATACCACCAGACCAGTCTCCCCTCATCCTTCCACCAGCACCAGTTTGCCTACAGACAGGGCAGATTGACAGAGGATGCCATCACCATAGCTCTCCACTCAGCACTCAACCACCTGGAACACAGTGGAACCTACTCACACCTGCACCTGGATTAAAGAATTTTTAGCAAACCGGCCACAGACTGTCAAGCTTGGACCCCATCTCTCCCCCACCATCACACACTGGATCATTGCATGGCTGTGTGCTGAGCCCAACAATGCACTCGCTGCACACTTATGACTGCACACCAGCCCATCCCACAAGCACCATCATAAAATTTACAGATGACACTACAGTGGTTGGACTCATATCAGGGGGATATGAGCCTGCGTACAGTGTTTAGTGTGTCAGACAACAAACTGACACTAAACACACAAAAAACCAAAGAACCCATCATCGATTTCAGGAACAGAACCCCTCCCACTACTTATACACGGTGACTGTGTGGAAAGGGTAAAAAACTTTACATTTCTTGAAAACCACATTTTTGATAACCTCACCTGGTCTGTTAACACATCGGCTGCTGTGAGGAAGGCTCATCAATGCACGCACTATCCTGGTGTACTGCATTACAGGATGGTACGCTGGCTGTTCTGACAAAAAGGCTCCGCAGAGGGTAATAAATACAACACAAAAAAAATCATCGGCTGCCCTCTCCCTTCCTTAGAAGAAATTTGCGAACAGCCGTTACCTCAGCAGAGCCACAGCCATCATCAAAGACTGTACTCACCCAGGACACCATCTGTTTGACCTACTGCCTTCTGGGAAGAGCTACAGATCATTCAAAACACAGCTTATTCCCAACAGCAATAAGCACTTTGAATGGACTCAAACATCCAAGGTAACTACTGTGATGCAACACAACTTTGTGCAATATTCTCATGTGCAATAATTTTGAATGTACAATTTCTCGCTGCAGTCCTTATCCACCACATATCATATTAGCAGTGTTATTATTGTACATATGAATGAGTGGAGTATGTGTTGTTGTTGCTGTTGTTTTTTAACTTGTGGCACCTTTTAGGAGTATCACTCCAAATTTCATTGTACATTTCTTAAATGATACAATGACAATAAAGGCATTCTATTCTATTCTACTGAAGAAAAACCTAAAAGCAATTGAATGTGGACATAATGGAGGCTGCCTGCATACTATATCGTCACAGCAGAAACCCATATTTATATAACTTTCATGCCAATCAATTAACAGGTGAAGCACAGCAGATGCCTGATGTCTGATGTTTAATATGAAAGAAATCAATTATTTGATAATGGATTTTTGTCATATAAAGCAAATTCAGAATAGAAAGATTAATAGAGCTGGCATGCACAAACACACGTAGGCAAGCTGCAGCAGATCAGGAAGTTACCCGTCACGCACACATTTTTCTTTTCACAGCAACACTTCGATATTATCTCCTGAATTTTGCATTGTCAGATTTTCCACAGTGTTTATCTCCTTAACTGTTGATTGACTTTTCTGTACTCCTTCGACATTTTTTCTTCTTACAGACAAATGTTTTGGATCTCATAATTTGGTATTTAATCCTAAATGTCATTGTTTTGGTGTGAAATCCACCCTAGATTACTCCTCAATCGATGGAATATGTATATGTACATGGGCTGGTTTGCACATCTGAGTTCCTCAATAGATTTTATGCAGCATGTATTATAGCCGCCTGTACCTGAACGCGTCTTCATACAGTTTTGAGGATGTTAGAAACAGACTTGATCATTCTGAACAAAATGAGTTGGGACTAAAATCAAAACTAATGAAAACTGATCAGGTACGATGCCATCGTCTTTGTAGATGTCTGTGTTGAAATTGTGTGATTCATCTTATTGTCATAATGAATCCACAGCATCAACAACAGTTAATCTCTCATTACACCCCTCCCGGGCAGCACGGTGGCATAGTGGTTAGCGCTGTTGCCCCACAACAAGAAGGTTGCCTTTCTGTGCAGAGTTTGCATGTTCTCCCCATACCTGCGTGGGTTTCCTCCCACCATCCAAAGACATCATGTTTGGGTTAATTGGTGACTCTAAATTGTCCGTAGGTCTGAGTGTGAGTGTTAGTCTCTGTGTGTTGGCCCTGTGATGGACTGGCAACCTGTCCAGGGTGTACCCCGCCCTCACCCAATGTGAGCTGGGATTGGCTCCAGGATATCCCGCGACCCAGAAACGAATTAATTAATGAATACACCCCCACTGAGGGAAAATGACAGCATGGTGACAATGTGCAGGAAACAGACACATGGGGAAAATTCCTGGACTGTATCTTTGTGTCATTGCTGACTGTATACTTTCCTGACCACTCACCTGTGTTTAAAAGGATTTCACTCAATATGACCTGCTGTCGTCTGCAATAGTTGCAACAGCTAATCAATAGCTTGATCCATAGTGACAGGGGGCTACTGCTTCAGCAGCTTATGTTGATACTGACGGTGCCTTTGTGCTCCTATCTACAGCTTTTGCCTGAGTGGATAGAATATGACACAAAGACTGGCAGGGTTGGAGATTTTATAGGTTTAGTGGCAGACACTCTATGAGGACAGTATCTGACCCAGTCAAATTCTGGCAATAGGAGGGAATTTAAAAGAAAAGCTCTGAAGCTTTCAGGTTGACAACTACAAGTTATGGGATTCCAGTGATATGTGGTCATGACTGATGAAGCTGTATGAAATGAAATGTGATGATATAGCTTTTTATTTCATAGGTAATGTTTTTGAAATGGCGCAAAACTGTCTAATCCTGAACTGTTTGCCGGGCTTTGTGATCCAAATCTCACTGAGGGCACTTCTCGCCAGCTATCCAATTATTTTAGTCTGACCACTGTTTCTAACGTGGTTCCCTGATGAAGAGGAAATCAATGCACTGATCAGCACCAGTGGAAAACTACAATTGCGGCGGCTTAGACTTTCAAGAGCAGTGGTCAGTGACCGGGGGTGACACTGCTGTGCCTGTTAAGAGCTGGCCCCTTTGCTATAAATTTTACAATCTGTAGGTAATAATGATTTTCACGTTAAAAGCAATTACAAAGATTCTGACTGATCTCCACTGGTCCATGGGAGTTGCGTTGCCAAGACACGACCACAGTAACTGAAAAATTGTGTTAAATTGTGTTAAATTTGGGTGTGAGGATCCTCCACTGTGTGAGTCTATTTTGAATTCAGTGTTGAACTGCAGAGAAATCCTGGAAGCCAATATCTGTCCCATTAAGCTCTTATATATTATCATAAACACCTGTAGAAGCAATGACAAATGACATCAGTGATGTTTGTGTGCAGGAGCGTAATACATTGTCGAGTTTGGTTAAGCAAAGGCAAATAAAATAAAAATGTGCAAACACTCCGGAGCAGAGTCTCACAGAGACACAGTAAAGCACAGTAATCTGTCCACAACACCTATATAACAGATTAGACAGGCACCATCATAATAAAATGGCTTATTTAACAGAATCCTGGTTTGACACAGACCTGGACTGAATAATTGGTCTGTAAGTGCTGGCTTCTAATTTTCATACCATTACATCAAAATTATAATGTGCATAAATGCTGAAATTCTGTGGAAAATATGCCAAAGAAAGGACATAAGCATACTTGAAGTAATAATAGCCGATAGGTAATAACTTGTGGTGATTTATAATTACATTTGTTTTGCACATGGGCAGCATGGCAGCGTAGTGGTTAGCGCTGTCGCCACACGATAAAAAGGTCGTGGGTCCGGTTCCGGTTTGCATGTTCTCCCCATGTCTGCGTGGGTTTCCTCCGGGTACTCCGGTTTCCTCCCACCGTCCAAAGACATCATGTTTGGGTTAACTGGTGACTCTAAATTGTCTGAGTGTAAGTCTGTAGGTCTGAGTGTGAGTGTGAGTGGTTGTTTGTCTTTGTGTGTTGGTCCTGCGACAGACTGGCAACCTGTCCCCCAATTTATAATGGATAAAAATCCCAGTTTGACAAATACACCTGTTATCATGGGCATAAAGACTGACAAAGGCTGAAAGAAATTGTCATATAACATGATGGATTTCTCATGGCTGCTTGTTAGCAGGGTCTGTCCATATCTACAGGCATATGTACTTCTGGTGTCCATATTCTCATGGACACCATATTTAAGTAGCACCATCACTGAACTCAAGGATGGACTGATTTAGTTTTGGAGGTTAAAGGTCATGGTCACTGTGACCGAAACAAAACACCTTTTGAACAAGATATCTCAGTAATCTAAAGATATAATAACAGGGATGGAATTTGAAACCAGACTGAATAGTGGAGGTATACAACAGCAAGCCAGTAATGCTCCTCAGGCCAAAATTGGGGTGAAAAAGAAAAAAAAACAAACTTGCCATTGACTCCTTTTACACTGACAGATCAGGAGCGGATACACAACTGAAGGGAGCAATATCATCAGGTATAGTTCCAGAGCACACACAAAGACTGAGCTGCTCGACTGGCCAAACAATCTGTCGTACCTCATACCCACCTTGAAAAGTGTCATCCCCTCTGTGTCAGACACTTTGGTCGATGATTTAGTTGTTACAAAAAATGCCTCAATAGGGTGCAGCACTGTGCTGTGCAGGTGACAGGTTTGCTTACAGTGTCTGGGCTCTGAAAGATGCCACAGATTGGCAAAGGGAGAAAGAATGAACACGTTCACTTGGCTGTAATGTTTATATCACATCACTGCTGTCAAAACCCTGAGATACCTGCAGAATCATTTGATCCTGGAGCGAATATTGATCGTCTCTTCATATAAAAAATGCTTTTGAATGGTATAAAAGGGGCCTAGTTTAGGTACCACACACACACACACACACAAAAAAAAAAAGATAAATTTTTTGTATACTTTTTAAAAACATTGCTTTTTAATTAATTCAAGTTCTTTTTTATTTATTTATTTTTGGTTAAAATATTCCAGAAACCCGATGATGATTTAAAATTTACATTTCAGGCTTTAATAAAATATCGTGTTATCATTAATCTTGCTGTGATTAGTAAGTCGATTCAATGGAAAATATTGACATTTCAAAACTTTCATTAAAAAAAACAAAACAAAACAAACAAACAAACAAAAAAACCCAATAATGTCACCAGGAATTACCTGTGTCTCTCAGAAGCTGCAGTATTATGCATTAAGAGGCTGACTGCCTGAGTGGATGGCTGGCTGACTGTTAATATCTCTGCTGACAGCTCCATTTGGTGTTTTATATCCACCATTTCCACCAGTTCCTGAGACCCATCACCAACAGTACCGTACTGTGGATGTGATTGCAGTGATTAGGATTATAACCGTAGCAGGTAAAGCCCTTTTGTAAACATCCACCAACCATCCATCTTCTACCGCTTTTCCGTTTCCGGGTCGCGGGGGGTGCTAGAGCCAATCCCAGCCGACGTTCTGGGCAAGGGGTGAAGTACACCCTGGACAGGTCACCAGTCCATCACAGGGCCAACACACAAAGACACACAGAGACGAACAACCACTCACACTTGCATTCAGACCTATGGTCATTTTAGAGTCACCAGTTAACCTAGACATGCATGTCTTTGGACGGTAGGAGGAAACTGGAGTACCCGGAAGAAACCCACGCAGACACAGGGGAGAACATATAAACTCCACACAGAAAGGACCCAGGCTGGGAACCGAACCCGCGACCTTCTTATTGTGGGGCGACAACGCTAACCAGTACACCGCCGTGCTGCCCCCTTTTGTAAACATTCCGAGATTATTTAAAATCATAACTTGAAGACAAAATTTGATTATAATGCCCCCCCTCTCCCCTCCCATATGCCAGGAACAGCTGTGTCCATCACAGTCTACACATTTCAACACAGTTGAACACCAGTGGAAGATTTTGGACCAATATATATTTGCCAGTGCCCTCCACCACCATCATGGAGACACAAACTGGGGCAAAATGTTTAGGAAGGCTGGTGTTCACCCCTCCAGTAGAGTTTAGAGATTTGGTATTGACACAATCAATACCAAGGTGCAAAGAAGCTGTTCTGTCGCCTCCTGGTTGTCCAAAACTTCACTAAGACCATTTATGTTGGTTTTTTAATTCGAATTAGTCGAATGCTGTGGCCGACTTGGCAGATCACAATATAAATGCAGCACCGTGGAGAAAACAAACAAACAAAAACAAAAGATTTAGAGCCATAAATCTCTGCATGCGACTGGACAATTGTTAAGTAACAGGTGATCAATAATTCTATGATGCCCCTGCAGAGGAGGTGCTTTACATTTAAGCACAGTAAAACAGTAAAGACAATGCATAAAAAATCTCCTAAGCATCACAAGGCGGTGTTTCAGGATTGATTAAATCTCTGAATGAAGTCACAACAAAAAGACGAAAATAGCTGAGCTTGATTATGCTTTAAATGGTTAACCAATTGTCAATCAGCCATGTGTATGGGCGCTGGGCGAACAAATGAACAGTCATTTCAGTGGGGACATATCCCATCAGCCACCTGCCAATGGCTCAATGACTTTAACAGCTGTTAAGGGCTAATCAATAAATCGACTGGCATCAGCCGTAGCCCAAAGGTTAGATCGCTGCACTTTATTGGAATGGCTGGCCATTTTGTGTCAATGAGGTAATGTTGGACAAGTACCGCAGGGTTTCAGAACTCATTCAAGTAAAAAAAAAAGAAAAAAGAAAAGATAATTTAGATTCCAATACATCATCTGTGAACACACCAAATCATGTGTTGTCAAATTTTGCTTTTACAACTATTGACTGACTGGTAATAAAAAGGTCTTCCCAATACACTAAAGGTTAATGGCAGCAGGATGAGGGAATTAACACACCGACAAATGAAAGTAAAAAGAAAGATTGCAAAAACCAATTCTGAATAATCTGCACAATGAAGCCACACATGAACTTCCATATTTAATGTATATGCTTATCCTTCAACCTTCTGCTCCACACAGAGAACTATTCATGCTCTCCCTCCTTTTGATATGAATTTCCCCTCGAGGGACTCAAACCTCGACCTCCCAGACTCTGCTTCAACAGAATAAAGCTTATCAGCGCCCTACAGAGACCCCATATCTCCAGTTTTGTCTTCTTTGGCACTGCGTGGTGATATGTGATGTTAGCAGAGGCGTTGGCCCAATAAAGCCCCCCTACATCTGATATCCGTGCCTACTTTTAAAGTCCAAATACCTGGAGACCCGAGTGTGAGAAAATATTTTCATAGTAGATCAACTGTCATTTGTCTCCGCTACTGTTGTGCCAAACTCAATGTCGATACGTAAAATATAAAATGCTTTGTTGCACCTTTTTATACCCATCGGGAAAAACACACTGCAGACAAAAGATCATATTTCTTTCAAAACCTGATCTTTTTTTTTTTAAGCTGTATAGAGAAACGCAATGTTGAAGCCCATTCATAAACTGTATAGATTCATTCCCTATTGCCACGCCTCTCTTTATCCCCTCTTGTGTGTGTGTGTGTGTGTATAACAGTAAGAATAATCTTTATATCAGCAGTGAGAGAGAGTCAAGGGGAGACAGAATCAGAAGTGCTTGACACTCTCTCATTCTTCCAAGTCTCCTCCACAAAAAAAAATAAAATAAAATAAAATGAATGAACAAATAAACAAATAATTGCCTCCTGCAAATCCGGAGAGTGGGAGAGGGGAAAAGAAAATGTAATCTCTGGGTGGGTGGGGGGTGATCAGTACCATGCAGTCCAATATGGCCCAGGGAAAGGTGGGTAGTCACTTCCCTTCCAGTTTCCATCTCGCTCTAGTTTTATCGACGATGCGCGAAATGAGTGAGGCGCTGACAGGAGGTGGGAGAGGGGGGGGGGGGGGGGGGGGGGGGGATGGAGCAGCTTCTCTGACACATACAACGGGAGTTGTATAAGTTTTACGTGTGAATGCGCCGCGCGTCCAGCGGCAGTAGGCTGCCGGCCGGGCACGTTACAGGCAGAGAGAGAGAGAGAGAGAGAGGACTCCAACTACTTCCCATGCAGGAGCGTCAGAGCAGCGTGAAGCCAGAGCAGATCATCCCGGAGCAGCCCGGAAGTGAAGGGATCTCTACTTCAAATTAAAAGCACGTGGATTGTTCGATGGCTGAAACAAGAGCATACTAACGATATTGTATAATAGTAATAATACTTGGAATTGATTGATGTTTCGTAAAGTGGATTTTCAGCAACTGCATTATTTTGTGATATATCACAAAATAATATCTGACTTTATTATTATTATTATTATTTTTATTATTTATCTATTGTGATAACACTGTCTTTAAGATGCATTGAGCGTTCATTAGTAGGGTAAATCCTTGATGGTTATTCTATCCTACAAATCTCAAATATTGTAATTTACACTTCAGGCTATAGCTAAAGGGATGCTAAATAACTTTTTATCTCTTTGCATCAAAAATCAAGTTGTCATCTATTTGAAAACTTGAATTTTATATTTATAAAAATATCCTTGCTTGAACAACCTGCATGAGCAGTATGTTGATTCACTCTGCCAGCCTATTTTCCTGTTTCATTTCGTTAACCTGCTACAGCCTCACTGGCTCAAGGCATTTCTGGATTTACTCACTTGCCACAGGGCAAACCTTAACCATGAGTCTTTTGACCTTTGGCGCCACCATCACCATCTGTGCTGTGTGTATTCCTTGTATGGAGCATGGCTCTGGGATTAGTTAGGTTGATAATGCAGGACTGGGGCATCAGTGGACAGTGTAGGATAATTAAGTTAACAACGTTTGCAAATGGATCACAATTCCACATGCCAAACAAACAGGCACAAAGAGCAAATATGTAGCTTTGCGGGCCATTAATAGTCATGGAGCCAGGGTCAATCGGACCAACCCTGATCTCTCTGGGTGACTGGACTGATCATGTTCTCCTCTGATGGGATATCAGGGCAAATATGAGACACAGAAAAGACGCAGAAGATCTCATCTAAGAATGCGCATTCTTCACAGATGGGTTTTATTTTGAAAGCTGCAGCAGGAAGTTGTTTTGTTCCACCTCCAGTCTAACCTGACGGCTGTCATGCCCGCTGCGCTGTGTGGATTAACGGGGCCGGGGACGCGACGGGCCAGGTGGACCGAGGATCAGCAAGGACCGCACCGCCAAGCTTTCCCAGCCTCAGTGAGCGGACGACGTCCTTTACCGAGACTTTTATTTCAGCCCATTCTGTTTCTCCATTTCTTCTTCCTCTTGTTCTTTTTTTCCCCCCTTTTCTACTCCCGACTGCAGGGGAGACGCACAGAGTCGAGTAAGCAGAGGTCGAGCGACGTAAACACAGACCAAGAGGCAGATAGAGAGGGAGGTGGGGGGGGGGGAGAAGCTGCGACTGTGAAGTGAAAATCACCAAAAAAAATGCTCTTAAAAAAGCTTTACAGGTCTGCAACAAAAATCAGGGACGGAATTACTG
This sequence comes from Remorina albescens, assembly GCA_034769265.1. Classification (NCBI taxonomy): domain Eukaryota; kingdom Metazoa; phylum Chordata; class Actinopteri; order Carangiformes; family Echeneidae; genus Remorina; species Remorina albescens. The sequence continues at coordinate 16,091,363 of CM068488.1, read as the reverse complement.
AGGATATCCAGGAGTGTTTGACAGCCGGCTGAACCCCCTTTTTATTGGGGTAATTCGACTTTTTCCGCCCTTTTTCTTTTTTTCCCTGGGATATTTTATTTCCTTGTAGTGGAATTCTGCCTATTTCACCTGCACCGAGGGGAAAGCGACCGGCGGGAAAGAAGGAGGAAGAGGAGGGGGGGGGGGGGAGAGGAGAAAAAAAGAAAGAGAAGAAGAAGAAGAACAAGCAGAGAAAGAGGCAGGAGAGGTGGAAAAGGAGGGGAAGAAATAATTGCAGTTTTCTCCCGGATGGGATTCTTCGCTCGCCCCGAGGATGGAGGGATGAAACCGGGAGAAAGAAGCCAGGCAGAGAGAGAAAGAGAGAGGGGGGAGAAGTGGAGGATGTAGCCGTCGGTCGCTGCGAGAATGCAAAACGGACGCACCCCACTGGAAGACAGGATTGAACTATAAAACCCCCCGTACGGAATTTACACCCACCCAAAGGATATTACATACATATTTACCTCGACACACACACATATGGGGCAAAGCGTCTTCTCTGGAGCCTATCTGTGTGGAGTTACAACTGGGATCGTTCCTTTCTAATAATGGGATTTGGAAAGTTAATTGAGCTCTGACATTCGGTGAAAGAAGGAGCCGCATCAGGAAAAACGGGGTAAAGTTCAAACTCCTGCATTTCTTTCATATTTGTTGTTTATTTATGTATTTCATTTTAAACGACGGCTCGGTCGTTTTCAGCCCTTTCTCTCTACAAGCTTTATCTTTTTTTCCCCTAATTCTGCCTCCCTGACCTCGTCGGTTCGGAGCGTTGGAATGGAAGCTGTGAGGAGGGAGGAAGAAGAAGAGCAGAGGGAGAGTTATTTGGAGATGTCCGTGTGTGAAGGTGCAGTCTGGCCGTTAAAGCGGGGCGGAAGGGAGGCGGAGAGGGTGTGTTTGGGCAGCAGGGTGGGTGGGGGGGGTGTGCTGTGGAGAGAAGGTGCTACTGTATGCAGGAAAGAAAAAACAGCGGTGAGAACATTGCAAGGGCAAAAAATGGAGTTGCAGAAGCCGTGTGTGTGTGTGTGTGTGTGTGTGTGTGTGTGTGTGTGTGTGTGCGCGCGTGGCGAGGACAGATAGCTGTTTTTTTCTGCAGATTGGCTGAATTTCAGCCGCTGCTGCGGCCGGGCCGAGCGGTGGACAAACGTCGGTGTGTACGCGCGCGCACGTAAGGAGGCGCAAGCCTGAGAGTCGCCCCCAAAACTTGTATGCGTGTACGTGTCTGCGTGAGTGCGCGCGCGCGCGTGCTTACCACCGCCAGTTACCGTAAACCCGCTCCAGTGTGCACGCGGGCTGCGTGGTAATTTCAGCAGGCGGGGAGGAGAGCTAGTTATTAATGCGCACACGCACCAAACCACTGCGCCTTTTTCCCCCTGTTCGCCGCACACACTGCGCCTGCACCTCGACAGAGAGAGGGACTGTGTGTGTGTCATGTTTTATTGCTTGTATTTTTTTTTTTATTAAATAATCCCAAACAGCACAAATTGCAGAAATCTAACTTGCCTGTGTTGATTGTGAACCCCAGCCCTTTACCTTGATGGCACAACGGAGGGTTGTGATGGAGCTTTCGCATTGTCCTTGTGCGTATGGGTGTGCGTGCGTGCGTGCGTGTGTGCGGGCGCGCCTGTGTGTCCCATCTCTTATCGCTATCAAATGACGTGCGTGTGCGCGTGTGCTTCCAAGCCTGTTTGGACATCTGATACTGAATATAGGACACCAGTGAAGAGATAGGAGATAACCTGTATTGAATCCAGCGCATTGGGATTTAAATGACGACTGTTTTTACTCAATACGGGTCGATCAACATTCAATTACGTTCGAATGAATGTAATTGGATGTTTATGAACATTTGCAGTGAAAGCTTATTTAGGGCTTTCAGTGTGACACATCAGGCTATCATGTTGACTTTAACTTTTACAAACTGAGACAAAGCAAATGAGAATATCACCGTAACAACAACTTTGCTCCTCGGGTACTTTATTATTTCCATTTTTAGTATTCACTTGAAACTCAAGGAGTCCGGCATTGGCAGCCATTGTTCTATGCTCTCTTTGGAACATGGACGCATACCTGCTCTTGCAGTAAGGGGGGACGTTGATAACTTCAAACATGCTGTTAGAGTGAGACACGCTGTACATTCTCTCTTGGAAGCTTTTTCTCCACTCTGCTCTTTGAAAATAATGAGCATTTTAAGTCAGGGTGTTTTCAACTGTTTGATTCTTTTTCTGTCTGTGTCAAACTTCTCTTAAAGGATTACTGAATTGAGTTTTTTGTTTGGTATTCATTTGAAGGTTCTCCATTGTTGTCAGCATACAGAGAGAAACTGAATCTAAATGGATACTTTCCAGAAAAAGAAAATAAGCTTTTTCTTGACAGAATTTCTTGGTTTTGCGTTCAGCTTGGTCCTTCAGCAGAGTTTAGGATATATGGCACCAGAAACAGCAACAGTTAAAGGAAATATAGCAAATATGATCCTGTCACATAAAATACTACTTATAAAAGATAAGTGAAGTGGAAGCTGCGGGCTGTAGAAAAAGGCATTTGGAAATTAGCAACAGCTGTATCCGTTTTCTCGGTCTTCCATCAAAGCCAATAACACCTTAAAGATGTGTGTACATGAGCTGCAGTGGATCTGAAAACAGCGACTCTGCTTGTAGATGCGGACATCAAAGTGCACTCTGCTGACATGCTGCTCATTGCAAACTGCTTTATGAGGTCTTTAGGAAGTTTTAATTTCATTAAGATGCGGGATAAATCAGTAAACATGTTAACATTTTAATCAACCTTTTTTTCCTCTCTACTCTCTACTTTTGTACTTTTGCTCTACCTTACCACTGTGACGTGTCAGCATTTCAAAAAATTGCCACCCATCCATCCTCTTTCTTGTTGGACTGGAGCTTCATCAGTTCGTACCGGTACAGTAGTTCACATAGATTGATCAGGGCAATAAATTTATTCACACGACCCACTCATGCTGGCGCTAATGGCCCGTGGATATGGAATCATTATGCAAATGCTTTCCTGCCTCTAGAAAAAGAGAGTGGGTGAATGAGTGAGGGAGCAAAACTGGCGATTTTCAGTCCATCTTATTCCTGTTTAGCCTCTTATTTACATCTAAAGGGAGTGGTTTGCTGTACCATTAAGTCACTGATGAATGGCAGTGCATTTATATTAGAGATTGTTTTTTTTTTTTTTGGCGTTTTCTGCATGTGAAATGTAAGACAACGAATTAAAATGCAGCACTTTTTTTTTTCACCTGCCTCTGACCTTTACCCATCTTTTACCAATTTTTTTCAGTTTAATTTTCTTTGCTGGCATAGGTGCTGGATGAATAGGATTTTAAGTGGTGCAGAACTTGAGGACAAAAATCTAGTTTGCTCACTTGACTTGCTGTGTTTTTTATTTATGTGCATGTGCATTGCTATTATGAGAGATTACTTCACATTCCACTGTATATTTGGGATGTGTAGGGCAGGCTGAGATGAAGCAGAGGCAACATCTTATTCTCTATTTTCCCATTCACTCTCATTATTTTTGTCTCCCTTTCACCCCCTCACAATCGGCTGAAAAGGAAAAGAATGTGTGGATTCTTATCAGGCTGTAGTCCAGGGGAGTAAAGAGGCAATGTGGACTGTTCTTTCTTCTTTTTAGGGGCAGAAGGGATTTTTATTATGCCCGTCTTTCTTTTTGCCCTCTGTTTATCTCTGGGCAACTCTCTGTGTCTCCCTCTTCCTCTCTCTGTTTAGCTATCTGACAGAAGCTGCAGGATGCTGCGGAGTGGGTGGTGGAGCTCTAATTCAATTTATTCTACTGCTCAGAGACAGGCAGAGAGAGCAGCGCAGAGTGAGAGAAAGAGAGGCAGCAAGAAGACAGAGTGTGATAGGGAAAGGGAGAGGGCTGGAGACCACAGATGTTAGGGAACATTTCCCATTAGCAGTGCAGAGACGGGTTTGGTGGAAAGTGGGCCTGACGCTGTGACATCTGGATTGATTCTGTGGGCGATGGGGTGATTGTGTGTGTGGTCAATATCAGCTAAAACAATACGTCCTTAAAAAGTGAATCTCAGGGAAGGAAACAAAGACAAACCCTTTCCTTCTCTTCATTACACACCCAGGTATTGACAGACACACAAATGATTGACAGCTTAGACTCCCAAGTTTTTCCAATAACCTCAGCTCTCCAAATGCCCAAAGCTGAATTCCTATACAGCTGTTACCCCGCATTGATGAGAGTAAGGGCACATTATGATTGCTATTATCAAGGACAAGCATGATTTGTTACAAGCACTTTTGGATGTTAGTGCAGCTATGGAGAACATGAGTTTTGGTGAGCTTTAACAGAAATATGTGTCAGCTGATAAATTGTCACCTGCCGAGAAATCACAGGGTTGGGATTTCAAGCCCCAGAAGATGCTGAACTGCTGGGCTGCCTCACCAGTAAGTTGTTTTAGATTGGATTGAAATGTTATCCATATCCCTTCATCCAATTTTATCCATATCCATTTTATTGTTCAACCCAGATCATTAACCATCCTTACAGCCTTTATAACTGGGCTTATGGCTCAGTGCTTGATTAGTTAAGTCAATCATGTCCAATCAAAATCTCAAATTCCTTTTGTGTATTTTGTATTTTTTGCATTTATGGTGTGCCTCAGGGTTTGATCTGGGGTTTATGTGTATTTGTAAGGCAAAATAAATTGCTCTGCTAATTATTTCCAGTCTCGTTGGTTGAACAACCCTCATCCAAGTGTCAGAGAAGAAAAGTCCACTAAATGCCCTGCCAATTCACACGGAATGACCAAATTACTATAATGTGTGCCTAACAGACACTTGCTTTCTTAGATTCTGAATTAATAAGTAAGTAAGATATTTTGTTGACATGCAGAAAGTAGTGCTGCTGTTGTGCGTTGGCATCGTTCTTCAAACACAAGTAACTCCAAATAAATAGCCTGCGGTTGCCAAGGCAGGATTAATCTTTGACTGGCTGTTAGCTCTAGTTAAGTTCCAGCTTGAAACCCATTACAAAGACTAAAATTACATTAGAATAGATTCGTATGTTGTTGTTGCTGCTTGTTGATTTTTCTGTGGTGTTTTTGTGGAAGTTCAGCTCATCTGGTGTGTGAATGCAGAAACAAGTTATCCTGTTAAAGGAGGCCATGTGGTTGTTCCTTTTCCTGTGTTTGTTAAATTACTTTTTCACCCACCCAACCCCCCCCGGCGCCCTCCTCTAGCCATCACTCTGTGCATGCCTACTGCTTCAAAACCACCCATATCATGTCTGACACTAGAGGAGGCCAATGCAGGGGATGTTTGTGTTTGTGTATTAAGTGAGCTTGAGGAGTCACTGACATAACAGATGTGAGACACATTGAGCCATAATGAGCTGCGTGCATAGCAGATAATATGGGTGAACATGACACAATACACAGACTTCGGGCACGGTGCCTGAAATCCTACAGGTATGTCCGTCTGGTAATTTCTCTGTCTATACACTGAGGTCACCAAGCATGAATAACATCTAGCATAGCCTTTTGGCTTTTTTAAAACGAGCTTCATCTTCCCATATTTACAAGTTGCGCATGAAGATTTTTTTAGAGAGCTGAAGAAGAAAAATTAAGGAGAGGCACAAAACTAGAGATTCAACGAAAACTAATAAAATCATATTTTTAGTCTTTTAGCTCAACTTACATCTCAAAACCTCATTTATGGTCTATTGTGATACATACTACCTTTGTCAAAAACGTTTTGGATTTTGCTCCTGGCCATACAGTGTTTTCTTTGATATTCGACCAACCGATATAGAGCTCAGAAGACTCCATGAATGCTTTTTTAGTATCCCATTTTTGCACATCCTGTGTGTTAACAAAGGCATGCTTGCTCTTACAAGTATCTATCTGTGCGCCGGCTGAATGATTTTGAAGGCTGTTTGTTTTATCTTCACTGTGGCTTCACAGAGAATAAATGATGGCTCTGCTTTTCTACCCGGCTGATACCCTACATTATTAAGACAGGTTTCAACCAGAAGTCTGTATAAAGTCTCTGTGCACCAGTAATAGAGAAGCATTCACCAACCTGAATGCTATAATAATGAGTTGAACATAAATACACATATTAGCATAACTCAAGTCAAGGAAGGATACAAGAAGTCAAAACTTTCTTTGTATATTTTTTTTTCTGCTATCCATATTAGAGCTATAAAAGACATATCCGTATAAAAGACGAATTGCAAATATCACAGCACAGTTGTCACTGGAGGGATTTCGTTGCCAGATGTAGCACTCATAAAGTGCTATAGATAAAACAGTTTAGCTTACAGAGTGCAACAGTACTCTTGTGAAACAAAACCTCCAAGACTGAGGAGAGTGAGAAAGATGAGCACAGTGTAAAGAATTTTACAAACTTAGAGACACAGGGTGATCAAAGCGGGCCACAAATATTTAGAAACCTCCACAGTCTGGAATATATTATGTTGAACATAATGCATAACGGCTGTCACATACCACGTGGCTTCCTTGTTCACATTTACAGTATGCATCCTTACCTTTCTCTGCCTACTAAACAGCTCACACGATTGCTGAGTTTTCTGCAGAGCAGTATTTCTCTGCGCCGATAAACTGACGCGTCATGTTCATTGTGCATGATATGGGGTCAGTTTTACCTTTTGAGTTGGATGTTTTATGTCTCTAAGACTACAATAAACCACTGAGCTCATGTAATAAAACACAAATCAGGATGATGACATCCTAAATAGTTTTGTCTTTTGATTAAAGACTTCTGCAGCACACTGGCAGGTTGTGATGAATGTTATTTATTTTGCTGCGGTGAAAAATTGCACCTGCAAATGTTTTATTGCTTGATATAAACCTCGGTGGGGAAAAAAAAAATTGCCAGTGAAAGAGAACACAACACCCATAGTTGGCATAAAATATGCACCACAATCTACTGCCACAGTCAGAGTAAAGAGCACTTTCATACAATGTGTTGTGTGCCTGAACCCCTTTCGTTCCTTCCTTCCAACTAGGCAAAGTCAACTCTTTAAAAGGGTTTTCTATGTACCAAGTCGCTATTTCACATACAGTACCACGTTTCCATGATCTGATCCATAGTCACATCATCCTGTCATCACCCTGTGATATTGCCAATAGAATTCTGAGATTCCCTGAGTAATGCCCTTAGGATTGCAAAAATTTTATAGCTATTTTAAAGCTAAATTAAGTTCTGATCATGACCAAACAACAGGTTTTTTGACATTAGATATTTAGAGCTATTACAACATCCCCCTCAAACTCAGCAGGGGGAGTTGTATGGAAACAGCAGTTCTCGCTCTCTTGTTTGACTGCCTGTCTACATCTCTGTTACGGGTGAATAGTCTGTTTAGAACCAAAACAAGCTGGAAAGGAAACTAAAATAAGCGATGTGTTCTGTCTGCAGATCTTTGGCTCTATTTAATCAGAATGCTGTACTCTCCAACAACAAGCAGCGTTTCAATGACAGACAGCTGGCTGTGTGAGTGAGTGCATACCACATTGGTGATGCAAGCATTGGTTATACAGTAGGTGAAGAATGCTGAAGAGAAATTTAAGCAAAAGAAAACTAAATGTAACTATGATTTGGTACTAAACGCACCAACAATGATAATAACTTAATTCATTAAAGGGAAACCAACTATCGTCTTGACATAGGCATAAGTGTAAGCTCTCCCCCAAGATATCAACCCCCCCTCAAATCAAATCAAAGTGTGATTTTGTACATGTGCAATATATGTGTATGTATGTGTCCCTCTAGAAAAGGCCCGCAGGCCTCTTCCATAAATAGCAGTGCATTCCCTGTCGACTTGCCAGCTTAAATTAAGGTGTAAAAGCATTGAAGTCCACCGTTGCCTCCTCAGACTTGGAGCTTTGGTTTTAATAGTTGGGACATTAGGAAGATAATGCAGATTTATATAATGTGGTGGACCGACAAGACATCCATAAAGGTGCACTGTATTCATTATACACGATACATGTAAATTAGTATTGCTTACATAAGTGTAGATAGAGCACAGTGCCGAGCAAGACATCAAGATTATGGATAGTAACTGAGGAAAATAGGTCAGTGCAGCAACAGTGTTCATTTGCACTACATATGAGAAAAAAAAAAATAGCGTGAGGATATTTCAGGGGTGTTTTAGGGGTGTTCTCATAGTGTAAATTGTTATACGACTTGAGGGGCCTTCTGAGCGCATGGTGGGCTATGTAGATCAGTGACTACACTTTTTGGGAGCCTGCACTTAAAGTTTAAAGGCGTTGTTCAATCTCAGATCATGAAGTGTACTTTAAGAACACTACTTATGTTTCAGATCTCAGCTATAAACCAGCTACAGGCACCACTGAGAGCTACGTTATGCTTTTTCAGCTTGAAGCAGACTTTTAAGCACCATGGACAGCTACCACAGACAGTTCAAATTTGAAGCAGATATTTCAGGACCATTTTTACAATTATTATTTACAATTAATAAATTGTAAAATATATTTATCAAACTCTGGCATATGTTGAATTTTAGAAGTATTGGGTTGTAGCTTTTGGCTTATTTGCGCTGCACAATATATATCTCTGTATTTCCCTAGAAGTCGGCTTAATGTTCAGTTGTCAGTCAAAGTCACATGTAAGATGCCGCAAGAATTTTATTTTTCATGGACTGTGGTCAAGATACACTGAGGAGAGAAATATACAGCTGCAAAAACATGTCAATTAAAATGATATTGAACATCATATGCATTAAATAAAGCTTGTCCTCTCTCTGCAAATACACCTTCATTTGTGTTCTAAATAACATAAAAATAGAGGAAAAATTAAAGGTATTCCTCCACACAAGATCTGGCACTTTGACCAGAGATGTTTCTCCCTCCATACTGTCTTTTTATATTGTTTGTATTGTGTATTGCTAATACACAGACAGGGAGAATGGGAGCAAGGTGGAACCTTGAGCCTTGAAGAGTGAGAGAAGACAAGAAGCACAAGTGGCACAGTTTTTCTAAAGAAATGTGTTATATAACTAAAAATAAAACTATAATTGATGTGTGTGCTGTTGTCCTATAGGTCATTTGAAAAAAATATTGATAAAAAGTTGATATACTGCTCAGCCCTGTCTCCACTGGCAGTGATATGTGAAACTGCATGATGGTCATTTCTTCACTGCCTTCAATATGAAGGTCTCTGTCACTCTAATTACTTCTGGAGTGTGATGTCTTAGTCAGCTATATGAGGAGGTCATCAGAAATGAATGGCATTGTTTGTGGAGCAACAGAGGGAATGAAAACTGAGTAGATTAAATGGTGCATTTAATTAAGAGCTTGGGATCAGGAAGTCAGAGATTAGTCTTGGCTCATGCCAAGAGTAGCTACATTTAGCCTAGCTTGTTAGCACATGCCATCTGTTCACACACAGATTAATGCTACACAGCAGTCGCTAGCCATGGGTACGTTTTCTGGTTCAGCCCTGTATGGACTCAGAGGACCTTATGCCCTCTGAGACTCTCTACATACAATGAAACAAAACAAGGTACAGCTGCATGAATAAATGTACGTCTTTTTAAAAAATCTTTCTGTACTTCTACCACATTACTGTTTTTGGGGGGAAAAAAAAAAAAAAAAAAAAGTATTTGACCTTTTGTATTGCACCACTTTTATACCGGCTCCATATTGTATACTCTATGTGTGAGATTGTGTATCTCATTAAACTCGACACATGTTCAGACTAAATTAATTGGCAGTCATATTAACAGCTTGGATTGTATGTGTTAAAAAAACTGAATTAACAGGTCTGGGCTTTCTGGACCTAAAAAAGCTTCTGCCATGGCCGAAAAATTAAAGACCAAACAGGAGGCCGGAGGCGTCACAGATATGGAGCTTTGATTTTGGCTTTTCATCTTTCATGTTTCGCCTGTTCATCCTCATGAAGGATTTCTATTCTTTTCCAAGGTAGGATTTTCATCGCCCTTTTTCTCTGTCTGTCAGCAGTGGTCCATTTTTAACAAAATAAAAGCTTCACTTTGACCATTATACTCTTAATCTGAAGTCGTCTTTCCTAACTATGATTACCTGTTTAATTTCTGCTAATTTCTTCTAATTACAGGTAAATGTAAATGTTTGCATCCAATGAAAATAAGTTATCTGCTTTTGTTTCATTGAGAGCCAAAGTTAAAATTGAAAGAGGAAATATGACTTCCAAATCACTACATCCCACTTCGCTTTTACACCAAATACTATAAACAGCAACAAGCTAATCCTAACAGTTGGCTGTGCTTTGATTTATTTCTTACGCTTTCTGCTTGGCATTAACCTAAACTCAGCACACTGATAGTCATTAAACACTCCAAAATCTGATGTTGAGCACCTAGTTATTTATGTTTGAATGAAAATGACAAGACTTGAGCCGACTGGGTTGAATCAAGACTAAGGTAATCCTCTGAGGATGCATGGAGTTTACCATGTCATCCAGGGATAAAATACTTTGATCCAGCACTTGAGGCAACTTGACTGTTATGTTGCCGACTTCAAATCCCCCCCTTTTTTTTGGGTAGTATTATAATTGTCAAATCCCGTGAGATGATGGGCCCCTGAGCATTGAAGCCCCAGAAGTTCCTTAGTGTGACTGTTTTTGTGACATCCCTAATGTAAAAAGTTTACACATAATGGAATCTTTCATCGACCCATGACAAAAGTCAGATCCCACAAGCACAATGTATAGTAGAGTCTCTGTTAAGGAGCACCGTGACCTTTAACCCTGCTAAGGCTGTTTAGGATTCATGTTTAAGCCCCTGGCCTCTGACTACCAGCTGACAGCAGATATACTGAACTTCTCATTGGGTATACAGTAAATGGGGGTCATAAACATTCCAGCTGGTGTTTTATGTTTTTTTCTCTACTGACTATATTTGAATCTAATTATCTTTTTTTTTTTTGCGGGAAAAAAAAGAAAAGAAACAAAAACACTTACTTTAATGGTCACTAGAGTCTGGCTCCAGATATGAGTCATTCCCCATAGACTGCCAGGTTAAAATTACCAACTGTACAGCAGAAATCAAAGTAATTTACAACCTGGTTTATGCGTCTATGGCTCACTTTCTCCTTCATGATAACTGGGTTGAATTTTTTTTTATAACTCACCTGATAAAATTCAGCTAAAGCTTAAAATCGTGCATAATTGAGGGCATGTCACAATGACAGGTGAGCTTCAGCAAACCTGTATGACAAAAATTCTTGGCCCACACCTCTTCACCGATTTTTGAATTTGTGGGGAGTTAGGCGGAGGCAGGAAATGCCAAGATGGCCACTCTGAAATTCATAAGCATTCTTCAAAAACAACTAGGTGAAGTCACGGAGGCTATGTCCATTTTTATATTAGTGTCACATGATAATGGGGGACCTGATAGCAATAATGAGGGGAAACTTTGCCAAATGAAGGTGTCAGGATGTGAGGGTAATATTTTCCAGTTATTGCACTATTAGACATTGTGTAATATGGCCACTGTTATCACTAACATTACAAAACCATTTTTGAGACTTTGTACCATTTTAACAACTGCCTGTGATTGTGGAGGGATATCTTCATGCAGCCTGAGGGAACTTATTAGAGCTGGTCTCACTATGATTATCAGTCTGGATGGCTTGATTTCTCAGCCACCTTGACACACAAACACAAATTCCTGAGTTTATAGTCTTGTATAAACAAAAGCAAACTTTAAACCAACTTCCCCTGTGCCACACCAAATATTTCCTGGACACGAGTGACATCACTGCATTTGACATTTGTCTTTCTCGCTGTTTAATTCTAAACTTAATTTTTTTGTGTGGTGAAAGTTTGTAATCAGTTTAAAATGAAATGAATAAAATGAAACCCAATGGATTTTATAAAACTGAGTGACATAAACAGACTGGGGTTTCCAAATTATGTATCTTCAATCACATAATCGTTCCCTCCACTTCTTTGGTGGATGCATATTTCCATATTCAGGGGACTGAAATGTGAATGAAAAAGAAGTAAGACGAAGTGGTGGAGCGCGAAAAGAAAATAGTTTCTTTAATAACTTTCACCACATTTCAACAACAGTGTTCGGGTCTCAAGTCTGATATCACGACTTACCTAGTAGTATCAGCGGTATGTGCTGTGCGGGATGGAGTCACTACACCCTGATTTATGGATGAGATGCAGAGAATAGTAGAGCGTGGATTCGCGAAAGCCAATTGCACACTCTTATATCGCACCGCGGGAGCTTCCCTGTGAGCTGCAGATGCAGAGTACAGCATGCGCACAAAGCATCTGTGGGCAACTATCCACGCACAAACGCAGCAAGTGAGCCAATAAAAAGGCATTTTCAACGTTAACACAGTTGCCCTCTGGGGAACTGAAGTGAAACCACGAGTCACCCATTTACTGGCATCACACAGTGAGTCAGCACATTTACGAGAGATGGATTAGACTTTTAAGTCACTTGTATTACTTCACCTGTACACATCCACAACTGTTTCCAGGATAATGTCTTTTAATGTTGCTGCACTGTGAAGCTGTTATTCTGATGTCATGCTCCAGCTGTACAGTCACTCCGATGTGTGGGGCCTTCATACTATTCAGTACTTCAGGCTGTCTAAAGGTTACATCAACCTAGTTACTAGGAATGGTAGGTTAGAAAATTTTTGCTCGTTGGTAACGACATCTTGATACCAAATTCGATACAACAGCAAAAAACAGCAACAACATCCATCCATCCATCCATCCATCCATCCATCTTCTACCGCTTTTCCGTTTCCAGGTTGCGGGGGGTGCTGGAGCCAATCCCAGCCAACGTTCTGGGCGAGGGCTGGGTACACCCTGGACAGGTCGCCAGTCACAGGGACACACAGACACACACAACCACTCACACTCACATTCAGAAACTGGAGTACCTGGAGGAAACCCACGCAGACACGGGGAGAACATTCAAACTCCGCACAGAAAGGCCCCCAGGCCGGGAACCGAACCTGCGACCTGTTGTGGTGCAACAGCGCTAACCACTACGCCGCCGTGCTGCCCACAGCAACAACAACAACAACAACAAAAAAACAGTCACCAGCTATAAATACGTTAGCCTATTTAAAGTGAACAACTGCTGCTGGGATAAGTTTGACAGGTTTCCTCCGGTGGCAACATTTGCATGACTGAGACACAAGCCATGTTGACCTGACACTCGTAGTGTTATTGTACTGCTGAAAGACCATTCTTCTACCTGCAACATCTAAGGGAAGTTCCTTTAAGTATTGGGTCAACAGCCATTTGCAGTTCTAAGGGCATGAATATAGAGGTAAATCCACATCAGCCCAAGTCAGTGAGTGGAATCCGCATGCCGATGCCTCCTTGCTGGCTCAGAGTTTACTGAGTCCAGGTATACTCCAACATGCACCGATTCCCCGCCTGTGATGCAGTAGAGCTTTAGCGCTCAGCATGACCTCATTCTGACAGTCAAAACAAAAGAGCATATGCTCCTGCAGCTTTTTTTCCACCAAGCATGACACAGCTACTATGCACAAGCATTTCAGGTAATTTCTCTGTGATTCCCGTTTCAAATCGTAGTTACTGCATTCACTGTATCCTTTGCTTTGGCTAAACCAACATATATTATTCCATTAAGGCCAAGGCACTGAGTTGGAATGATTATTCCTGGGAAGTGACAGCAGAGAACTTTAACGCATGTGTGATCTCAGGTGATGTCGAGCTTACAGACAAGCTAGTTGGCCTTAATCCTGCATCAGAACAGAAGCACAGCTCTGCGTGCATGAGTGTGTGGATGTACTGGATGTGTCATATGCTGCATGTTAACGTACGCTTACAAGACACACACACAGTCACACATGGAGTGCCTGGTGAAATAAGCTGGTTAGTAAGGATTTAGCTCAAAGGAAATATCTGATTGTGTTCACAGTATCCAGGCAGGATTTCTGTGAAGGTGTGTGTGTGTGTGTGAAAGCGAGAGAGAGTGAGTAGAGGCATTTAAGAATATAAGAACGACAGAAAAAAAAAGGAATCCCTATGTTTTTAGAAGAAAGTTAAGTTCTAACATTTGGTGAATGGTCGTATTTAGCAGATGTTAGCACAGTAACTTGCTAAAGCATGTGGGTGAAGGTGGTCGACCTGCATTCTAGTATTGTCAGTGTGAGCAACTTGTAACTTGAATTTGTTCATTTCCATTTCATGTATTTGCTCTTTAATTACTTGGTTTAGTGCCTTTACGCTCACTCCTGTGCTATTATAAGGGTGACAACACTCAACTGCACATCTGTGCTACGTGATGCAGCTGATGTGTCGCGATCGATCCACTTTGCATCCTCCGACAAGGTTTGTCTGTGTTCTGAGAGCGACACTCATTACTAATCATTAATCTACCCTGTTTATGTGGCAGTAATCTTATCATCACTATCGGGCATCGGCCTGCTGTGTACTCGAGGAACTCTGAGAAAATTTGCCAACATAACAGTGGCAGCATTCCTCAAAGACCAGCTTTAATTGTGCAATAAGCCACCGTTGAGCACATGTGGATTACATGAACATTTACTGTTTATTCGCCCGGACTTCTGTCATCTCCTGCCTTATCAGCATGCAATTGTTCAATGAATTTATTGACACAGGGGCACGCTTCACTGGTGTCAATATCACCTCAAACTTTAACTTTTGGCAGCTCAATTGTGCAGTCATCTCGCTCCGGTCTCCACCCGGTCTGCCTTATATGCGAAGCATGTTTGTCTTTTCCTTTAGAAAGGCCTTTAGAAAGAAAGACATCACAGTGTCAGTGTTTGCTTGTTTCTTTGTGAATGTCTTTGTGCATGCCTATGTTTGTGTGTGTGATCATTACGTTGTGATCTGAAGCCATCTGGGTTGGCTGGTTCATTTGCATATACGGTGTTAACCACTATAAATATTCATGACTGGAGTCTAAACCAGTATGAATATTCATTTTGCCTTCAGGCCGCAGACTGGTGGAGTGGTTGTGATTCCAATCAGCGGAACAGAGATGAACTGAACCTTTTGTGTGGTGGATGAGAACACTTGATGGTTGCTGTCGGCCCCTTGGTATGTTTGGCAGGCTCCATATGTATGTGGCTTATTCCATTTGCTTTAGTCACATGGTTTGAGTATTTGATACACATTGTCATATTCAGGAAAACAGTGCCTGGAAGACAGAGGGACAGATGGAGGCAGGAACAAACTCACCTCATCTCAGGACAGGAACGCTGAAAGGTCTTTGAAACAAGTGAAGAGCTGCAGGGAAAAAGATTCACTTAAGTCCTATTCAGAGGCTGCAGCAGGTTGATGAAAACTCAAATGAGCTATCGTGTTAATTGGTCGAAATCTTCTTTTTTTTTTTTTAACAGCATAAATTTCTTGTTGCATTCACTTACTAACACTCTTGGCAGTTGTTTTGAGCTTAGAAGTGCCACTGCAGCTGCTAGTTACTGTATAAATTATCCAAATTGATGTAGTGGTTTAATAAATGAGTGTAATATTTGCACAGAGACATTCACAGTTGTTATGGCTCATTAATGGCCCTTGACCAGTTCTGTGTATTATGCAAGACACCAATGGAAAATTAGGCCTATATTTAATTTTGTTTGATTTTTATCCAACACGGCTGCCTTTGATATGTTCTCTCACAACTTTGGATCCATCTCAGGGCTGCTTTTGGTGAAGTTGGAAGTGACAAACGTGATCATGGTGATTGCGGTGAATGTAGAATGGCTGACATTACAAAGACGCACGTGCCTTTAGTTTGCAATAATAAAGTGAAATGCGTGACTTCACCCCCTCCATATATCACTTTGAATTATGAACCTGGGCCCTCAACTCTGCAGGCCCCCGAACCACCACAAGATTGTGCCTTCAGCAGTGCAAAACAGTACAAAGGGCCCTTATGAATGACATTACAGTTAAAAAGATTTTTATCACAAAAGCTAAACCGATCAAAAGGAAGGAGTCCTAGGGGAGCTGAGGCGGGACAGGCCAAGTGCACTCTTCATGCTCTTGTCACACCTGTCAGTCAAGTAACCTCAGCCCAGTGCTTGAAGTTTGAATTTTTAAGATTTTACATCAGATCAAGGATAATTTTCCATTTCAAGTGGGTTTCACTTGCAGGCTGTAGATGAAATTCTAAAGACTTCTTGCACACTTGTTACTTTGCAAATTATTTTAGTCTCCCCTTTGATGTCTTGCTTTATGCTGGACACGATTGGGTGGAAGTGTTGGTTTTGAGTCTGAATTGCAGGTTGTGATTCATGTGTAAATGGCTGGATATATTTTGTGTCTATTTCATGTAAAACCATATACTAAAGGAAGCTAGAACTACCTTCTATTGGTGTTTTTCCTCCCCCCAGCCAGCCAGGTTGGAGGAAATATTATAACAATCCGCCCTTCCTGAATTAAAGGAATGAACGATGACCAGATGTGTTTATAATGTCGCTGTGAAGTTGGCCTTTGACCATTTGGATATAAAATGTCTTAAATTGTATCCTTTTCTACATATATCAGTTAATTTGTTATATATTTATCATAAAGATTTGTGAGTTAAAACCAAAGACATATTTTGTGAGGTTGCCGTGACTGCTGACCTTTCACCATCAAATGTAATGAATTCATCTTTGTTCGTGCCAGACTTGAAGAAATTGCCTCAAGACTTTACAGAGAGATCATGTTCATAAGGCCAAAACTTTCTTGTCAGGTCATTACGACCTAACCTTTGTACTACATTTGAATGAAATTTTCAGCAATCATAACTTTAACATTTCCAAAAAAGAATAGTGATGCAAAAAATCTGCATCCAAGACACACACTTCAGCATACTGACATTACTGTTGAAATAATTAAACGGTTCAATACCAGAGAGAAACACCGTCTGTCTCAGTCCAGGTGTGCTTTGAATATAAAGGAGTGTGTGTGTGAGTGTGAGTGAGTGGAACATCCTCAACCCTTCACACTGCATATTGATTTTTCTCTCTATAATGACGATCTTCGGTAACACACTCATACATGCGCGCGCACACACACACACACACACACACACACATACACACATACACACACACACACACACACACACGCGCGCGCGCGCACACAGAGCACTGAATGAATACTGATAAACATGATAATATGAGACACGCTCCATAACATCAACAATCTTTTCCAACTCATAACCCACATTTCTAAAAATGTTGACAATAATAATGGAGGCTAAATAATGCCTTCTCACAGCAACTATTTTTCTCACCATAATCATCCATAAAGTTAACTGTTTGGGGGGGGGGGGGGGGGTCACTACTTTTATTTTGTTTGATTGAGTTTAATTGCTTGATAACAGACAAGTGTACGACGTGATGGCAAAAGTTCCTGTCACTGCCTCATCAAAGTGACAGGCCTCAATGGGAAAGTATTTTAAATATATTTTGAAGATGTCAGTGCTGTTCCCTCACAGCAGTAAGGTTCTGGCTTTGATTCCCTTGCCCGGGGCCTTTCTTTGTGGAGTTTGCATGTTCTTCGGGTACTCCAGTTTCCTCTCACAATCCAAAGACGTGCATGTTAAGGTTATTTGGAGGCTCTAAATTTCCTGCAGGCGTGAGTGTGAGTGTGAGTGGTTGTTTGTCTCTGTGTGTCTCTTTATGTCGGCCCTGCAACAGACAGGTGCCCTGTCCAGGGTGAACCCCCCCCCTTGCCTGAAATGATAGCTGGGGTTTGCTGTAGCACCCCCTGCGACCTTGATGAACAAGCGGTATAGATAATGAGATGAATTATACTGCTTTTCCAATGATTAGTTGGCCCACTTGAAAAGACTGTGCACTCCACCAATGGGACCCGCCCATACATAAAAGTCGCGCACACACACACACACACACACACACACACACGTCTACTTCATTTCAAAGACAAAAGTGATGCAAGAACAAGAGGCTGTTTTACAAATTATGTGTGTATGCATACTCTTCTATAGATAGAATAAATAGCCTGGGATGAATTGAACTTCATTAGGCCACACAAATGCTGCACACATATACACAATCACACTGTCCCAAGTGTTTGAAAAGAAAACACCAGGGGGGAGAACAAAGAGCCTCCCTGAAGAGCAGACATGAATTATTCAGTCCATCAGATATGGGGCTAAGAGATGGAATGATAGAGAGCCAATGACAGAGATGTGGCGAGATAGTGACGGAGATGGAGTGTGAGTTATTGGAGATAGAAGACGGATTGATGGATATGGGCAGAAGGGTAATATATTGAAATATCAGTAACAATGACATTGAGTGCCCATGGTCTCCTAAACCATCTCAGAAGATCCCCAGGATGCAAAAATATTGAACTTATATAAATAATTTAGAACAGCTCCCTCCCTGTCAGAGTACATGGCATTACTTATGTAAAGCCAGAGACTTTGGAAATCAGTCTTTTTTTTTTTGACTGGAGGGGTATTTTTGCTTCTTGAAGGAAAGAGTTTATCCTGTGAAAATCCACAGCCAGCAGCAGCTTAGCTGCAGCATCTTTGCAGCTTTCTACCCAGATATGCTTTATCAGATCTAAGCACGAAGCCTCTTTTGTGTTTTACTGCTTATACAGGGATGCTGTGGTACTTCAGTAACAGCTCATGACCCAGATACTTTATCCAATATTAGACGAGAAGTCAGCAAGAGCAGGTATTGGCTGCACACACTGGGTAGAGGAGTCTGAGTAAATGTTTGGGGAAAATTATGTTTTTCTTGTTAACCTTTATTACTTTCTATTTGTGTTCTTTCGCCTCTAAAGCAAAAAAGGCGACAAAAAGGCCACTAAATTTAAACTAAACAAATTGAGCAGTTTCCTCTTGCTGTCTCACCGGGACTCTGGGTTGAAATCAGTTTCATGTGCTCTGTCAACATGACACTTATATACACACACGAAAAACAAACTTGCCTATAATGTCAAGGTGCATAGGTATTTATCACACTGCACACTAACTGAGCATTTCTTGGACTGTATCACAGATCAAATCGGCTCTGGAATAAAACCAAACTTCCTTCTGCTTATCTTTTTAAATTGTGCAATGTGTTTAACTAATAGCTTCGGAGCTGACATTAACAGCACCTTGCAATCAGCTCTTGTCCTTAATGTGAATTAAAATCTGTAAATCAGAAAATGAATGGGAAAGTCAGAAACGGTATTTAAAAGAAAAAAACAACATCTGTCCATGTGACTGGTAATGTTAAAATGTGTTGGTTGGTGCAGCAGATCTTATCTTCAGAGATGGAGGGAGCTTTGAAGACAGGACATCTGACGCGTGGCCTGCAGCCTCTGGTGCTGGAGTTAAGCAAGCTGTTAACGATCACTGGACACCTCATAACTGCAATATGGCTGCTGGTTAGACCATAATGTCTGGTGTTCTGCTCTGGTGACTAAAAGAATTCAACAAAATGCCATATACAACACAATTAATTACTTTTTCTGTTTACTTTTAGCAAAATGACATAATATCATTCCCTATGAAAAACATGTAATGTAGTTAGAGGTACTAATTATGAGAGATGAACTTGTTACTGGTTTCAGTATTACCCCAACCGTTTATTACTGTAGTTAATAACTGTGGTTACTTTACCTCACGTTAAGTTCTGTACAACTCAGTCTCCCAGATGCATGAATAGAAAACCTGGATGAAGACATGGAGAGGGCAGTTTTTCAGCCTATAATGCCTTGTTTGTCATCCCGTTTGGGGTTATGTATGTGTTGGATGCTTCGGTCTGTGATTGGGTGTTTTTGGAACTTATTTCGGGGAGCAGCTTACCCTGTCAGTCCAGAGCAAGAGAAGCTGCTGTGTTTAACGGCACCCCGTCAGAGAGCCGACAGTTGTGTTTGCAGTGTCTGTGCTCCAAATGTACACCAGCAGTGTCTAAAATAATAATAGTATAACTGTAGTAGTAGTAGTAATCATAATAAATAATAATATATTGGTGGGCATGGAGTGCTCACTTTGACCTATTGAAATGATATGAGGTAATCATAATTGATCATTTTCCTTACTCTAATGGACATATTGCATTTGTATATATTTTTATATTGTATACTTCAGTGAGTTTATACAAAACAATGATGAATGATGCCAGAAGTTCTTTTCATTAGAGCCAGGATTTTGCTGCTTACTTTGCTGTTTCTTGACCTTGTTGTTGAATAACGTATGCGAGGGAAGTCTTTTGAATTGACACTTCTGCTTTGCAAGTGCAGCGTTACTAAAGATGCATGACACTGATTTCTAACTAGCTAAAAAAGCCCCCATTTTTGGAGATGGACTTAAGATGCTTTATCTATTAAGTACTGTCCATGTTGCACCTTTTAGTCAGGTAAAAATGGGGTGTTTGGAGAGAAACACTAGTAGCCATGTAATTCGGTAGCACCCTTGTAGCAATTACCAGGAGCAAGGCAGAAAACCGTGGTTGGGATTAAAGGGAAGATCAGAGGATATGCAATTGCAGGAAAAAATTGCAGAGCAAAAGGATGAAGGACTGGAACCCGGACTAAAATTGGTCAGGAAACAAAACACCAAGTGATTGTGGAGCCATATTAGATTTCATCATTTATTCAATAGTTCAGGATGATGGGAGAGGAAGGCAGCGAGGTAAAATGGGAGTGAGAGGGCCTAAGAAGCTTTAAAATGCCCGGTAAGAAGGTTAATATCAGGTTTCCTAATCTTCTTTCTCCATTTCATCCCTCAGCCATCAGCAGCCAGTCACAAGGCAAGGCCGGCCTTATTGTACTGCAATGAGGTCATTTTGTCATTTGGGCCCATTGTTACAGTAAACTTGAGGAAAAGGGGCGGGGGTCACAGGAGGAGTGATCAGCTCTGTTCAGTCCTTCTACCAGTATTATTAGCAGTATTCATGAAGAAACATTTTACTCCTGCCGGGCACCTGTCAAACTGAATCACACCAGGAGAACTACAAAAATTATTTTAGGCATCAACATTAACACGTTCACAGCTGCGGCTCTTGTAGTTGAAATGGCCAATACTGGAGTAGCAGTGATTTAACACACACGCTGAAGTTTCAGCTGGAGGGAAAGAGCTGAGCACATCTAAATCATAAAAGCCTAAAACCGAGCAGGACGTGAAAGTCCAGAGGAAACAAAGGCCTGCTGAAACGTATGAACCGAGAGATGTGTTCGAAGCGAAGAATCGGCGCCGAAAAATAAGCGGTGTTGAGGCAATACTTTGTTCAAAACAGTGGGGGTTGTGTGAGTCAAGGCAACTGAAGATACGAATTAGCCGAGGTATCAGGAGGAAGGCGATCGCTGAAAGCTATTCTATATCTTGCTCAAGAACAATTTCAATTGAATCCAACCACCGACCTTCCCATTTTATGGAAAACGGTTCTACCTATGAAGCACAGCCAGCTGAAATTTACTATTTATTGACTGGTTTTCATTAATTCATTCATTCATTATCTACCGCTTATCCATTTCTGGGTCATGGGGGGTTCTGAAACCAATCCCAGCTCACACTGGGTGAGGGCGGGGTACACCCTGGACAGGTCACCAGTCCAGGGCCAACACACAGAGACAAACAACCACTCACACTCACACTCAGACCTACAGACAATTTAGAGTCACCAGTTAACCTAAACATGATGTCTTTAGACGGGGGGGAGTACAACTGCCCACTTAATGGTCAAGATGGTCAAGATCTTCCACCAGATGGACTATGACAAAAGTGCTTTCTCTGTCAGAGAGGGAATCACCTCTAATGTTCAACATACGGACCATGCATTGGAACCTGCTGCATCTGCATTCACTTTGGCACCTCACAGAAGAAGCAGGGTTCTCCGCAAGTCACAGTCTTTGCTTTGATGGCCACAATGTCACAAAACACATCTTTGGTCAGACTGGGCTCTAATGATGAGCTCCAGCGGGCAACAAATGACCAAAACTGTCCAAGAGGAATTTCTACTTCTAGGCTCTGTTCTAAGATGCAGAAACTGTTGCATCCACTTTGGGATTGGCATGACATTTCTGTATGGAACTTCAAATGTTGCACAACATTCAAAAGGATGCGAAGCATGACTAAATCGATTTTGGTGGTAAAAAGTCAAAGTTCAGGCTCACAGTGACGTAACGAAATGCAGATTTGGCCTTAATAAGGCTATTAGAGAATTTGACATTTGGCACAAATATCCAAATGAACACAAGGATGACACACTTTGAGTCCAACTAAACATATAGTATTTTTATTTTAGTGCTCAAAAAAGGAGGGTTTTATATCTTTAAAAAAACGGTTAAAAAGGTGAGTGGTTATGTAATTTCCTTTTTTCTACTCTTTTATCAACCCATTCCTCCTCTCAACTGGATTTGACAACCAGGCTCAGTGTGTGTGTGTGCATGACCATGTGTTGTAACGTGTTTTTTGTCAGTCTGAATGAAACAGCTGCTAACAGATAACAAGTCTCTGGCTTCCCTGCAGCTTTGGAGGCAAAATAGAAACGCAGTCACATTATTCAGTCAGGACCTTTTCCTGCGTCACTCTGGAGTCCAGCTGAAACAGATGGCCGCATGTTATACCCATCTCATCTACCGGCAAGTTAAAAAAAAGAAAATCAGATCTACAGATCATGATGCAACATCTCACTTCTGTAAATACAAGCCGACAATATTCAAGCTTTTGGGATTGTCGTCCAGACAAAGCAATTTAAGCTTAACAGTGAGGGAATAAATGTTTCTTCAGAGATGTTATTCATGTGAGTGGAGTCACAGAATAATAATGGTCTTGCTGTGTCCTCTTGCCAGTTTAATGTTTACTCGAGCTCCTCGCTCTCATCCTCTTTGATCTGTAATAGTCAACAATACAGCACACATACACAAATATTTTACTACACTCACAGATCAGTCACAGGCATAATATTTTTTCCTAACCCTTTACCTGAACCTAAAACTGATTCTATTCTATTCCTAAAACCAGGTAGAGACGTTCAGACAGTCATACACAAACACACACACAGACACACACACACACACACACACATTAGCCCGACCGTTTAAATGCTGTTTGTACAGCTCAATTCAATTCACAGTGGGCAAGCAGGGAGCAGCTTTACAGCCAATTCTCTAAATACCCCTACTGTGTCTGTGCATGACTGTCTGCTAATGGGAACATGGCAGTGGGTTAACTTTGCCAGCAAGCATTTTGATTAGAGTCATAATGATGTACACTTAGAGACCGACAGAAGGACACCCGGGGAGAGGACAGACACACAGACTTGAGTGTGGGAGTGTTTCTGTCGGTGTGCTTTTCCATGAAAGGCTTTTTTACTCAGAGGGGAGCGAGAGAGCATCAGGAACACTGAAAAAAACAGTGAGCGAGCGATGCCAATTAGATACCTAAGGAATGACTGGGGAAAAAGTAACACGTACGCACACATATACAGGAGTGTGCAAGTATGTAAAGACTCACACAAGGCAATTTACTACCTGCTTTGTTAGAATACACTAAAATGTGTTCCAGCCTGTCAGTTTTATCATGATTCTGAGGGAAAATCTGATAGAAAACAACAAATTGCTGCGTTAAAATTACCTTTGTTGTGTCTGCATAAATTTCCCTCCGAGTGATGAACACGCAAACATACACACTTGATATGTCTGATACACACTTGATAGGTCAAGTGACCAACCAGGGGGACAATGGACATAACATCAGCACATACACAAACACACACAAAGACACAGGTGAGAACACACAAGAAGTGTGGAGGAATAATTGAGATGTTTCAACAACAGAGATCGGCACACACAATGGCACATGTGCCAACTAAGACACAGAAACAAATCACAAACACAGACATCCACAACACACCCAGACACAATACGAAGCTGCATCAGCGCAACCATTAGAGACTTTCAATGATTGCAATCATGGGCAGCTGTGGATGGACGTCATGTACTAGAAATGCAAATGCAAGTACACTCAGAAAATGTAGTGCTTTTTTGTCATTTAACAAATGTATGGTTCTTATTTCCGTTTTGGAAATGTCCTTCCCCATTGGAGCATCTCAATAAAATAAGAAAAACAAGATAGAAGGGAACTAGACCAGTTTAAAGCAGGATTATATAGCCCATGCTGAGTGGCAGTAACAGTGGCCTCTGCGGCTATGATGGTAATTCTGATTCATTTCAACCAAAAACATGTGATAAACACATGAATATGTTATGTTGCTGACACCTTAAGTCTCAAATTCTACACTGAGTGAAATTCAAATTCATTCTTCCTCCATATCAATGTTACACGTTAACTTCGATTTTCCAAGAAGCACTAGAACCCGCAGAAATGTAAAAACATTTCAAACCACCTAAAGTCTTGTTTCCTGAAGTCCCTCCGTTAGAGTTGGATGGTGTGGGGGGGGGGGGAGTAACAGCTCAGGGAGTGACAAGGTCAGAGCCTAGACGCTAAATACCAACACATTTTGAATAGACAATTACATAATAATCCCTGGCAAGAATAAGATGATTGCAACACATAAGGCTATTCTTTGTTTTGCACCAAGTACAAATTTAATTTCATTCCTTCGGCGACCCAGATTTCAAATTCACAACATGATCATCGAAGTTTTCTCCATTATGTGGCCATCAATAGGGGCCAGATTTCACGCTGGATGCCCGTCACCTCCGGATGCCAAACTGGACTGCATATTAGCTCACCTCTGACATGTTTCTGCCAGCCTTTACTTCTGCACTTTGTTCTTGTCATTTATCCAGAGAAGGTGTTTGCTTAGTGCAGTGTTCCTTTTCTGGTTAAGTCGTGTCTCACGTTCATCCCGTTGCCATTGTTCCATCCGGCAGATTTCTACTGTCAGCTGCTGGGAGTGTCCACATGCGCTATATTTTTTCAAGGTAAACTGACATCATTTTGTTTTCATTTGAATTTTGGTCATTTATTACAGAGCTATTTATGTTGCTTCAAAAATGCAATTTCATTCCAGTTCTATATGTCATGATGCTGTGGCGGTTTTCAGATTTGAAATTTCATTTGTTTAACTCCAGGTACATTTTGAACAATATATCCATCAATTCAAATATCTGAAATCAAATATTTATTAGGGACCCGCTGGATTCCTCGGGGACCCACTGAGATCATCACCTCTGGACCCCAGGGACTCACTACGTTGAAAACCTATCAACATCACTGGCTGTGGATGTGAAGTTGACAGGTGTTAGAGTTACAGGGTCATTACCACCCTAATCACCCAGTAATGACACTGAACTCTTCTCTCCCTTCCCTTTTTTTTTGTCTTTCCTCTGCCTCTTGCTCCAGCTCTCTTCACTTCTCAGTTTGACTTTGCAGCAATCAATCAGTACGCAGCCAACTCCTCACTGATTGCAAACCGCGCGCGTGACTCTCTTTGTGTGAAGGTGGATGGGCTGGGAATGCTGTGATTTTGAGCCCAGTGTGAGTGTCAGTGAGAGCGGTCCTTCCTGAAAAAGCGTGTGTTCAGCCCACTGTGCGATGAGTCAGTGGGCTGCGACGTGTGGTAACGCTTGGTGGGCGTAGCATGTGGCAGGGTTACTGAACACGCACTCACACACACAAAGGCGCTGAACAACCAGGTTACAGTTGCATTAAAAGCTTTTAGCACTTCTTAGCGCTTCTTAGGATCTTTACCTTGAGACTGTGTGGGGGGAAAAAAAAAAAGACACATTGCACCAAGACAGGCACACTCAGGGGAATAAAAGTGGATGTGCAGTTGGAAAAATATTTCCGATTAAATAAAAAGGTTTCTGGTTTGAACGCTTAGACATCTGTCCTTCTGTTGCAGAATAGTCCTACTTTTCAACAAAGAAAAGTGGCTAAACTAGCAGCCGAATGTGTGTCTTCAGATTGAAGATAGCAAAAAGATACTGTTTTTCAGAGTTTTGCGTCAAAAACTTAACCATCCAAACTGGAAAGTATTTTTTTATTGAGAAAAAAAAAAAAGAGCACAGAAACAGCATTGAAGCGTTGTGTTGGAATGTTGCAGCATCTGATGGGTTGAAGCCTGCTTTAAGTCTGTGACTATCAGACCGATGCTCGGTCGATCTTGGCTTTTTCCCCAACAATTAACACCGAAAGTTTCCCAGATAATGATGTTTCAGGTTACTAAACCCTGCTGAAAGCTTCTTTTCCAAGTTTAGTGGGATTCATGTCAGGATGTAGTTTCAGTCTAGTTCTGAATCCTTTTTATTGTTTGGTGGGAAAAAGGAAGAAGGTTCTCATTTTCACATAATTAAGAGCATCTAAGTAATCAAAGACATTTGGCATTTGTTTCAATAACTTGCTATAGTGTATCCAGAGAGATGACTGTATTTTCCAGCCATCCCCTCAGGGCCTTCAATGCTTTTAGAGAAGACCAAAAGCATCAATATATTATCTTATAGTCATTTCTTTTATTTCATATTTTTTTTTATAGTTGTAAAATTTCACATAAGTTCTGTCAATTTTCATGCATGGGAATAGAAAAATTATTGGTGAAAACGTTTGCAAACTGGTCGAGGGTAAACCCCGCTCTCACCCACTGTCAACTGGGATTGGCTCCAGTCCCCCCTCACCCTGCGTGGATAAGTGGTATAGATAAAAGATGGATTGATGTATTCATTGATATGTTTACTATTTTTGTCTTTATTCAGAGATGGGCATAGTGGTTAGTGCTGCTGCCGGGGCCTGGAGCCTTTCTGTGTGGAGTGTGCATGTTCTCCCCGTGCCTGTGTGGGTTTTTCCTCCAGGTACTCCGGTTTACTCTCTCACTCTAAATTGTCCGTAGGTCTGAGTGTGAGTGTGAGTGGTTGTTGGACTCGGTATCTGTGTGTTGGCCCTGTGATGGACTGGCAACCTGTCCAGGGTGTACCCAGCCCTCACCCAGTGTGAGCTGGGATTGGCTCCAGAACGGATAAGCGGTTGAAGATGAATGAATGAATGAATGAATGAATGATTCTGAGATGCATGTTAAGAAAGTGGCAGGTTAATTAGCTAACTGCATTTTGATTTACAGTAGGTAAAAAGGTTAAAACTCAACAGGATGTATTGAAGTTGCAAACTTATGAAAACAGTCATATCCATACTGCCCTCTTTCATATCAATAGGATGGACAATAAATAAATAGAAACACATGTTTGTTAAATGCAAATCAGTCAACAGTACAAACTACAATTGCCAGTAACCAACAGACACTGAAGATTATGGCTCTCTTAAAAGGGATTTATTGCAGAACTGCTGTCATAGACTGAATTCATTTAGTCTAGGTGTACCTAATAAACCGCCAGCTGCACCTTGGTGGTAATGAAGGAATGTGGTAATGGAGGGCTGTCGCTAAAATTGAGGTTTGCTCACTGAATGGATTGGGATTTTTTTTTTTTTTTTTTGCCACATTTACTATCTCCACTGGACCCACCAGTGGAGCTGTGTGAATGTGGCTGTAAAAATGTAAATGGACATGCTGCATGTGAGGTCACTATGAGCGTTAACCCGGACCCTACAGTCATAAAAAACAAACAAACAAACAAAAAAAAATTTCATTGCACCTTATGAGATTCTGTTGACTGCTACATTAGGAGATCAAATGGGTTAATATATTTCAGACAGTCATACAAGAATAATGTGATAATGTTTTTTTTTTTTTCTTCGTTTGAAACACAGTTATCATTTTATTTAAAATTTTCTTTTTAAGAACAGCCCGTCCACCTGCCACACTGTGAGACCGATCGCTATCATCACTCCAACGCTCTTTCACCCCTATGGATGCAGAGTTTATGCTTGGTCCGTTACTTTATTTTAATTTTAAATCAAATCAAATATATATAATTTTTTTTTGTACGTAAAGCAAAATGGCAGAGAAACACAGCAATGGCAGTCTGAAGGATGAACCAACTGTGTGTTTGTGGCAGACAGAAATCAAGACGTGCGCATGAATATGAACGATTCTCTTTTTTTTTTTTTTGTGCTTCAGCCTTGAGTCTCCAAGGCTGAAGCACAGAGAGCGTTTCATGAACCATATTGGCACAAAGACAGCAGTTAGTTAATCTGCAGACTGATGAAGGTAGAGAGGATCTTTTGTTGTGTTAGAAAATACGAGGGTGTATGCACGTGTGCTGATTTTTAATATTCCTACGTGCGCGTAAAACACAATTCCTAAATACTGCAATGATAATGTAATAATAATATGCTCATTTTTACACAGCAGGGTTTGAAAGAAGCTTAAGTTGTGTGTTTGATTGAGACCTACTGGGTATGCAGGTGCTATGTGGGTGCGTGTATGTTGCAGTCACAACCTGCACATAATGAAAGTGCAAGTACAAATGAAGTGAACTCTCAAATAAAAATAGCTCACTTAATATATTCTACCCCTGCAAATGTGCTGCAGGTGCAAGCTTGCTGTTATAGATGTGTGTGTGTGTGTGTGTTTTCGCACATGAAGATACCTCCTCTGATTACACTTAAACACAAGCACATTTTAATATTAGATACTATGGAAACCTTTATTCATAAGCCATTGGTCGGGGGATTTTGGTAACAGTAGGTTTAAATGGTGGCGGTTTGTGAGAGTCACAATGTATCTATTTCCCCCATTAAAAAGAGCCATACTGGATTTTTAGACCTACACAGATAAGACAAGGGCGCCCTTTTAGTGAAAAGACTTTAAGGACACAGTGGCCTGTTTTAAATAGACACCATTCTGTCACTAGTGTACACTTTTTGCTGTGTAATGAAGGCAGAAAGTTAGCTTCACACGGTAAGGAATGGGAGGCAATGATAACACCCAAAATGGGACTTTAAAATCCTAATGACACGCGCACAAACAAAAACCCCCTCCTGCTCTGAAGGATATTGCAGTGGCTTAAAGCTTTGACGCTTTCTGTGAGGTAACCCTGCTGAGGGCATGTTAAGTATTTACCATTTTCGCTCTGAATGTCAGCTTCACGAAAGGAACCTTTGATGGACAGACTTAAAAAACGCAGAGTCACATATCAGAATTAGAAAAAAATTGAATCGACTCAGGATAACTGGCCTCTTGATGGTCCACTTGAATCGGCCGTGTGTCTCAGTGCGTCTGAAGGATTATATGTCAGCACTGTCAGACCCTCGACGGGGCCAAGGTGACATGAGTGATTGATTGTTTTTCTGCTACTTCAGTGTGACAGTCAGGAAACTAATCACATCTCCAGCCCATCAGCTTTTCATCTTAAATGAAATAGTTGATTTTGTTGTTGGGCAAAAAAATCTTTAGTTCTGATGTTGAGGTTTCCCTGTGTCGTGCTGGAATCCTGGATGTCTTCTGCTGAAGATGTTTATTGAAGTGTGATTCATCAAGAAGAAAGGAGGAATCATCACTGCAGTGTTCTGCGCATCATAATGCCTCAATTCTGGAGAAAGGGTCCCTCTCTCTGTAGCTCTTACAATTGGTCCACGAAACATAATCAAGTAAACATCATTTGTATGGACCGAGGTGCATTTTAGTAAACCCTGAGCCACTTGTTGCCGACTATCCAATGTCTTCTGCCATCTACTGTGGCTCCAGCAATATCAGCAGAAAGCCACAGCTGTGTCTGAATGAATCTCCTGTGTGTAGATTTATTCCAGTAACTGGGCCACTGTGACCCTGCACCTTGTACTGACCTTGTTCTCCCTCGCAGCGGAGAGCAAAAATTCCAAGTTGCGGACCCAGCTGGTTGGTCACAGGGGAAAGCGAAACAAAAAAAAAAAAAAAAAAAAAAGTCCACAGGAAGTGGTAAAGGTTGATGGAAGATGACTTGGCTGAAGATTTTACTTTAGCATGCCATCCACTTTTCAGGTGATTGTAAGGTTCACCATTGTTCCAGTTAAGACAGGCCTTTTCTTTCTGCTGTGTAGAATGGCCCCACCACCACCAAAATGCAGTCCAACATATTCAGTGACAAACTAGTTTCTAAAGGGATTTTGCTGCTTAGGGGCCAAATATTTCCTTAGGAGTTGGTAGAGCATTAATACCCTCATTACAAGCTACAACACAGCTACAAGATCCTAACGCCATGTTCGCAATATGTTAATGCAGCTGTTTCTTAACAGGTTCACTATACTGATTTTAGAGACAATTAGATAACTGTAAGGATGGTGCATGATGTAGGTATGCTTGAGACGGAGCTGGCATCCCATACGGTCATGGAACAAACAGACTTGGAGATTAATTTCACATTTACACAGTGACCAGTAATCAAATTAAAATGCAAGACATGAATTCACTGATGTGAAACATTTTAAAGTTGTTTAAAAATTATGTTATTCCTCTTAAGCCTCAGATTGTGCCATTTTTTTTTAGCAAGGCAATCTCTAATTGAAGAAGAAAGGAGCTTTCTAAAATTATAACGGAACCAGTGAGAATCCAGATTTTCAGTATCAGTCCAGAACATGCCGCAATTACAGCTAGATTTAGCCAGATTCACACAGTATCTTGTTGTTTTTAACAATATTTTTTTTTCCTATTTTTGGTTTCTTTTTCATCCTCCCAGTTGGACTTCTTCCAAACTTCACACACCTGTGCATGTAATCCTGACTTCACACACCATCCCAATGTGTTTGCTTGTTCTTTTCTTTTGTTTTACTTTAGTGCAGCGCGTGATGGCTGTTTCCAGTTTCTTTCAACCCTTAATTAGATTTTAATTTTGCTATGTGTGACATGTTACATAAACAATGTTTGTCTGGTCCAGCAACATCTCTGCTCTGCTATAGACTTCTGAGATGTGCTCTGAATCATTAGTTTGCTCCAATTTCAGCTGCTGTTCATTCACTGTTAAATACCAGAGGACTCTGGGGGGAAAAAAAAAACATTTTAAAAGGCTATGGAATAAAAACATGGCATGAATTATAAATTAATTATATCTGCTGCTCCTACATCTACAAGGGAGAAAGGTTAAGGAAGTGTTGTTTTATAAAGAAACACCAAACAAAACAACAGTGGCGAGGAACAGCGGAGGCAAATTTAATGTCAACGAGACAAAGAGATGCACGGATAGAGAGGACGGAGGACAAAGTTACACGTCGAATGGCTTTTAAACAGTGGCACAGTCACCGTCAGCCTCATGAGCCTTCAGCATCCGCCTCAATGTTGGAGAGAGAGAGAGAGAGACAGAGAGAGCAAGATAGAGCAAGTCTAATGTCATCTCTGAAAGTGAAAGAGGTAAAGGCTACAACCTTTGTACAGCTCACGATGCCTGACACGCTGACTGTTAACAATGTAATTACATCACTGTCTGGCAGACAGCCCAGCTCTGCCTAACCCAATATTATACAAGCAGCTTGGTCAAAGTCAAGTGTTAAAGGAGAAAGGCAGAAAAGACACAAGCACAATTCCCTACGCGACCTGATGTAATACAGAACAAGACTCCTGAGTTCCTGGATCTGGTTTTCGATATTATTTTAGCGGGTTCAGATGGTTACCTGCTTCCTGAGTAAACTAAAGAGGGCTGTCAGATCGCTATTGTCTTACGTTTCTGTCTTTCAAGTATAACGATATTTACAAAAAAGCTGGTCAAAGGTTTCGAATGAAACAGCAAAAATTTCTGAAACAAGGCATAGAAAACAAAACTTTATATCATTAAGAGAAAAAAATGCCTTTTATGAACTGTAAACACTCAGATGCTTTGTCACAGAGTAGGTTAGAGTGGCTAATATTAACTACTGTTGGAAAACTTTGGACAGCTGTGTTAGAGACATTTACTAGTCAGTTTGCTGACTCTTTAAACATTCAACACATTTAGCATTAACAGGAATGGAATCATCATCAGTAAATATTTTACCTGTAGCCTACTGTTGATCATGATGTCTCTGTTACACCTTGTGGAAAATTCTTCACATGGACTCAAGGATGAGCTAAATTTTGGTGGTCAAAGTTCAAAAGTCACTGTGATGTCACAAAACAAACGTTTGGCTCTAAAACAAAAAATTGAATATGCTATATTACGACACAGCGTAACACAGATGTCTAACAGGATGAACTGATGAACTGACATACATGCCCTTATACTGTTCAACTGTTCAACCATTTTTACTCAATAGCTACACTGTGTGCTTTTACGACTGAAAGGAGTAAAATAAATGAATAATGGAAACATTGGAGGAGCTAAACTAGATGTAGGGATGAGCTGTAGGCCTCAGGTGACTCCATTTTGGTTAAATATTAATTTACATGACAGCATTATGTCATGTATTATTATTATTATTATTATCATTATTATTATAGAGATTATACTAGACAAATGTGTTTCCTTTTTGGACCCCATGTAAGTTTACCATCTTTATTAAGTTGGCTATTTAGCCCTGAAACACTTGTTTGTGCATGAGGTGGGTAACCTGTGTGTTAACTGTAAAGTAAAAATGAGCACAAAGTTAGATAGCGTGTGGTGTTCTGTACAATAGCTTGGGTGGAAAAGAGGTTGGCAGTGATTTGAAGAGAGGGTCACTAATGTCATAGTAACCAGATGGTGGGTGTTTCTATCATGATCTTATGCAATACCTTTAGTAATGTGGGCGTACATCATTATGCAATATTAGTAAATGGATTAAAGAGTAATCTCTGAGAGAGCGTGTTATACTGAGGTTTATGAAAACATGGGGGGAGGGCCTAAAGGTGGGTCAGAGGCAAGATGTACAAATATCATGTCAGATGAATAATACTGATGCACACAGACAGTATTTAAAGCAGCTCAGTGGTCGGAACAGTATCCATTTACACAGAAGCAATAGGAAGACAATAGACCTTGGAAGCTCGTATTTCCCAAGTTTCCTTGAGGTCACGGAAGAACAGCATGTGCTGTTGAAAAGCTCTAAGGGACCTTTGTTTAGAATCACTCCACCACATACTGTGATGTGTTCAAAAGAGACACATATGTTGTTTTTTAACACTGAGCATGTAAAGGCTTTCATGTTAGCCAGCTGCATCGGCCTGTGAGTGAAACATTCTGCTGTTTTTGGGTTGTTGTTTTTTTTTCCCCCCACACATGAATTACACAAATTTTATACATGAGCAGAAAGCATGGGCGAATTGGTCTGTCAGCATGTATATGTGTGCATGCATAATGCATGAATGGACATAGTGTACAGTATGCAAATAAAGAGGCACGGCTATGGAGCACTTAGCTCAGTGGATTCTGATCCACCAGGGGACAGCTGCACTGAAAATATATACAATAACCAGTGAACCCTGACAGGCTGTGGACAAAAAGCCTTCACTGAACTAATGCATTGTATTCTATAATTGTTTCATTCACACACTGGTACTCTGGTACATTAAGCAAACAGATAAATCAATGCAGTCACTTGCACGAAAGCACGTCCATTTCAGTGAATCCATTTGTTCCTTTCAAAACAAACTCTTGTGAACAGATGCGATCATTCCGAGTTATTTGCTGTTTCTCGCCCATACGCTTGATGTGATCATAGCAGAACTAAACATGGAGACACATGTCTTTTAATTGGCTCTAAGGCCATGATTCAGGCCAATGATTTCACACCTCACAGGACAGGGGGAGGAAGAAGGAAAAAAAAAAAAAATCAAATTCCACCATGAAGAAAAACTTTTACAAGCCATGGGCCTGCTGGTTTATCAGGTGAGATGTGGAAAAGCAAACGTGGAAAAGCAGTCTGAAGCACTTTGAGGGAGTGTTGATACACATCTCTAATGCTTGGAATGGATTTCAGCCGTATAGCTGAAGCATTTTCCAGTGCTTTAGGTGTAGAAAGCTAATCCTCAATAACTCCGAGATTGGCTGCTTTTGAATTACAGAACTGAGCTAAGGTGGAGGTAATGAGTCGGTGATGTTCAGCTGTTTACAAAACCAATCAAATTCACATTATTTGTAGAAATGCATCTTCATGCGCGTGTTGGTGTGTGTCTGTTGCTACTTGTAGAGGGATTGAAAGTAGCAACAGCACAGCAGAAAAGCTCACACATCATAGACTCTGGTATTATCTTTGGACTTTGGTCTCAAGTCTTTAAACTGGAGTCCAAGTGAAGTCCCAACTCTTTGGTGACACGTGCTTGACCACTATTTCCCATCTAGTCTGTTAAGAACACCACATTGCCTCATCCAAGGAATTTATAACATATATTTATAAGACAATGAGCAACATTAAGATCGTAAAATTAGTGCATCAGTTGTGCCGTTACAAAAGTCCAACTTCATTTTGATGCTGTGCTTGTTTTTGCACTAACATGAGCAATGGCTGAGTTGTTACACAAGCTTTCTTACATATATCTGGCATTTGACTTTTTGGCATCCATCTTCACAAGTTTGAAAGTTATCTTAGACAGTGGGATTTTTCAACACCTTGCCCTCATTGTTATCTAGTGAGGTGCGTCTATGCAAGTGTCAGATTGTCAGAGAAATGACATTGATAATTAGTGTTGATGCGTAGTCTCTTAGATACTCAAAAATGGGGATCATGGTGAATTTCCATTGAAATAATAATTCGTGATTAATTATTAATTATAGCATATTTTCGTGATTGCCAGGATAATGTTGTACATAGCTAACGACCAGGAGAATCGTGATAGGATATTTTCATATCGTTGTGCGTCTAGTTGGATTACGAGTGTAAATCTTAAATTCATGTCAGCTATTAGCTGAATGAAACAGAATTTAGCTGTAAAACTTTTAGGTTGTGCCGTTTCAACTGTGTGTTAATGTACGGGAATAACATATCAATGTACCTCGTCTCAGTTATCCATGAGACCCCAGTTGAAAATGAGGCATAAGAGACGCACACAACTTCATTTAACACAAACGGTCACTTGTTTACCCCTAATTGTGCTGTTATCTTGTGATGACAGCGAAAGTGTGCAATTATAGGGTCAATCCATCTGTGTAATTTCTCACACTTCTCATTTGTCCAGTTCTCTTTGTAGAATTGACCATCTGTGTTGCCTTCATGCCCACTTTCATCCAAATTTAACCTTTTAGCTGAGCTTTTTTTTTTTTTTTTTTGGTCCAATTGTTCCCATTTTGGTTTTGGTATAGGAAGACACAAGAATTGATCTGCTCTGCCAGGATATCAGCTGTTGCCTGGCGACAAGACTGTTATCTTTTATTACCGCCAAGTGTGAAGAAAATATTCTTTCTCAAAGACTGACTGAGTGTCAATGGCTGGTCTGTCCTAGTCTAGACTGCACACATTGACACCACTATCTACGACCTGCACAACATGCAGCTACGCAATACACACATTGTACATATCTGTTTGTATTGACTCTTCATCTCAGTGTTGCTGCACAAACTCTCCATCCATGAAAATATTTTTGGCTCTTTGGTCAAAGATAAAAGCTTGGCTGGAAAACAGACTTTTGTCCCAGATAGGCATGCATACTTATATACAGACACACGCGCACACCGAAACACGCTGCTGCAGAATACATTCTGGCCCAGTTCTTAAAATATGTCTATGTGTGTATGTCCTTTGAAGTTCACTGACATTTTGAGATATATGTAACGTGTGTGTGTGTATGTGTTTGTGTTGACGAGCCAGTTTCATGGGGCTGCAGATCAAAGTTATTTGTGTGTCTGCGCAAGACTGTCTTCTCCTTCTTTCTTCTCTAGCTACTGGCTGTTTTGTTTTTTTTTTTCCAAGGTTTGCAGAAATTATTTTGGTTAACATCCAGTTTTGCCTCAGTAGCTGTGACCAGAAGATATCAGATCTCTGACAACTGAACCAAAAGTACTGTAATAAGCGTTCACATTGGTCAGATGGTCAGAAAAATCCTGAGCCCAGCTAATCGGTACTGACTGGAGTAACTGGTGATCATAGTGGACTATTAGGCCGACTAAGAGACACATTTCAATCACATGGTGAAGATTAAACCGCTATTAACACACATTAATGCTGCCGTGCCATGAGAAACACAACTCCCAACATTGCATCAACTGAATGTGCAAATGATTAATAACATTTGTAGTGTGAGATGCTTTAAGGTGATATCGCCAGCCCTGGTCTGCTCTCTCCGTAACACTGTTGATAAATGACAAATTATTTCCATCTTCCTCTCTTTTGCTTTTGGGAGGCATTTGTCAGCACAGGTGTCGTTGATTGTTATTTAAAATCCCCTGATTTGCATATTAGACCAGCAAATTTCAAAGTGTGAGGTGCTCCAGGGAAGCTACTCTTAAAAAAAAACAAAAAAACAAAAAACTGCCATTAACATCAGGTTAGCTAAGCTCAGCTATGCATGCCATGCTATGTTTAATTTTCAATGTTTTTTAATGTTTAATTTTAGCCCCTGCAGTGAGAGAGGAGACAGACGAGAGCGAGCAGCAAAAAGGAAGTACAATCTACCATTCCTTTCTACGGGGCATCCCCGGATCCACCACCTATGCACATCAAAGACTCTGAGCTCTGTCTCACAGGAGGTGCAAAAATGGCTCAAATCATAAAGTGGCCATTTTTGCTCGTGTCAGGCCGACACAGTTGTCATTCTTAGCCTTTCATGTGAATGAACAGAGTCTCACTTCTCCATTATTTGAAAACCCCAGCATCAGACAAATCTCAAATAAGACTGGACCACTGCTGCTTTGGGCTGTTCTAAAATATTCTCACGAACCTGGCAGGAGTTTGGCTGACAGGGTATTCAAAAGAGTCCATGCCTGCCCACTAATCAGAAACAAGAATCCTCTGTGACCGTCAGTGGAGCTGATCGGTGTTTGAAAATCTCTGAAATGGAAACCAATCTCCTGTAATGATCAGCCCTCCCAACTGAAAGAGGGAAGTACCATATGTTGACAAGCGTCCAGCATAAACAAGGAACAGAATATAACCCCTCTTGGACAAATTATTCCCTTTTTTTCTTTTTAAACTCAAACACAAAATATGTCTCCTATAAAACACAAACATCTGTAAACTGCTGGAAAAAAAACCCCAAAACACTCCACATATGTTCCAGACTGTCAATCATCTTCTTCTTCGTCTCATCTCTGTCTTTTTTTTGGGGGGGGGGGGGGGAAACCATCTGCTTGGCCGGTTTGTGAAAATGTATTCAGGCTGACATATCACCAAAATGCAGCTCAATGGATTTAACAGTCTGGAACAAATAAGAGTGTTATTCTGAGTGGATTACACTTACGCATGCCTGGACCACCTGTTCCCCCATTTCAGAATGGCATAAATCCCAAATGAAATAAATAAGTTCAAATGAAATGAATAAAAAATGAATACTTATTTCCCCACGGGAGATTAAGCCTGCGTGGATTTAGGGAGCAAAATGGCAGGCTAAACAGCTGCCTGTCCCGCTGGCAGTTCGGCTGAGAGGATAACCTCCTTGGAAGCCAACGTGCTGCTTGATTCCCACACTACGTGGTGAAAGAACTGAATCTCCGACTCGGCTGAAGTTGCTGCTCTGATTTACCAGAGTCAAAAAGATATACAAGAAGCCATTTTATTGGATTCAGGTCTAATGTCAGCTGTTAGTTGCTGAGCGAAGGACAGGGCCTCGAGGTGAAAATGTAAAATGCGGTCATTTTCGTGACCTGTTTTAGAAGGCAAGCAGTACACAAAGCTGTATAGCGCAAGATTGTTGCATCAGCACTTCTGTTTGGGTGCCCAGTTTACACGCAGTGGTGCTCTGGTATCAGTCCGACACTCATCCTGGCGAAGCTGACCTGTCAGTTTGTTCTCCATTTCCTCGCCGTCATCACTCCACACATGGTTGTTGCTGTTGTGCAGCCAAAAGACTGTCTGTTTGTGTGTCACATCTGACACAAAAATATATACATGCATTGGTTCAAACCTGAAACTATCATTTTCGTCATCCAGGACAAACTGGATGTAACGGACTGCAATGCAATCAGCGGAAACTACAACAACGTCAAAGTGCATCTGAATTACCTTTTTGCTGACATAAATGATCAACATTTACCGACAGTTGAAAGGCAGAAGTGTAATTCTTGTCTCTGACATGTACAACTTGTAACATGTTGTTAGAGTTTTCTCTTGCTCATGCTGATTCATTTTACTAATCCACACGGTTTTTGTATTTTCGGCACAGGCACGAGTATCTAAGGGCCCTGCAGTGCAAACAAAGTTAGCTGAAAGGTCAGGTTACATCTTAAAACATCCAGTTGTGTGTGACAAGATGAGATTTTTTCTTGACTAACGACCAAAATAATGAATCAGTTATCCAAATTGTTTCACATATATTATAATCCATCAATTAATAGACTAACCAACTAATCAGTTCCATCTGTGGCAAATCATTTGTACTGCATAAGACACTCAAATGAGTAAGTAATAAAAAACAGTTGGAAAGCTTGGTCTCAACAGAAGATAAATTGGTGTGTTTAAATCTAATTAAATAAAGTATAATTGAATCTGAAAAACAAAAAACAATTACATACCTATTAACTGCTCACCTGTGTTGTCTTGGAATGAATTACATTGCTGTTTAGACTCTTAAACATTGTCATTCAAACACCTTACACTGCAAACAATCCTATCAGGCTGACAGATGAGCTGACACGAGTAACAGCCTGTTGACGAAGTGTGTGACGGAAGTGCCTCCTCGTCTCCTCGCTGCGGATTCGATGAGCTGTGTTTGGTTTGTCAGCTATGTCCGTGAAATCATGAAGTCGAAACACGCGCTGGCGCCTGGATGTGGTTTGAAAAGGCTTGAAGCGGGTTGGTTCATTGAAGAGGAGACCTTGGGGCTCTGTGCTGAGCAGGCAGTTATTGTTGGGAAACAGTGAATATGTATAAGAGAATGAAAATGAGACATCTCAGCACTTGGCCAAGAAATTGCTGAGTCATTGGTATTGATTAACAAACCCCTTCCTCCTCCCCTCCCCTCCCCTGGCTCTCACAGATTACCGTGGTAATTCTGTCTTTTGTGGCTTTGTAGCCGCCTTCCTGTCAGACAAGATTGTCAGGACACGTCAGTGTTGATTTATTTTCGGCCGCCTGCCTCAGTATCAGAATTGACCACCACATATTGATTTTATATATTTTTTCCTCTTTTTTAAAATATTTCAAGTGGTTCAAATCTTATTTCGTTGTAGAGCTCCATTGATTCTCACTCTGCCCTTTTCTCTCTCATGCTCATACGAATGCATCGACACTTATTGACGTTGGATAGCATCTA
This sequence comes from Remorina albescens, assembly GCA_034769265.1. Lineage (NCBI taxonomy): Eukaryota > Metazoa > Chordata > Actinopteri > Carangiformes > Echeneidae > Remorina > Remorina albescens. The sequence goes on along the minus strand of CM068488.1, from coordinate 16,052,206 downwards.
TGAACGGCCCCTCCTCTCCCTGAATCAAAACGCTACAATGCGGCTGGAAGGATTGCTGTCTGCTTTTCCCTTCAGACAAGACAAGGCTGATGTAGCTGCTTGTCAGTATCAATATTCTCATGCTCTGGGACATCAGTTCCCTCAATCCAAACTGAGGAAGACTCATAGGACTTTTGAGAGTTGCAAAGCCTGAATCAGAAGTTCAGGGCAGAAGATTATGTAAAAAAAAAAAAAAAAAAAAAAAAAAAAATTATTATGGGGTTTGTTGATGTGAGGCTGATAAATGAGGCCAACACAAAAGGTGCCAAAACCTGCAGATCCCTAGATGACCGCATCAAGCTGGCTCCAAAGGAGAGCCGATCACCTTCGACCGCTGTGTCAAAATGTCCACATTACAGCAAAACTGAACATTTTTACACTAGTTGCCTCCCTCATCACAGATGTACAGGGGATGGATTTTTATACCTCTCTTTAACATTTATTTAGGCATAAAGTTAAGAATATTTGCGGGTGTGCAGCCTTGAGTGACTGCTGGGTGAGCTTAGGCTTGCCTTTTTTTTTTTTTTTTTTTTTTTTAAACAGAGGCCTCATCCAGCTGTAAATACAATCTGCCAATATGAGCCTTGATGTCTTATTTCTGTAGCACCATAATCCTTCATTTATGGTTTGTCGGGACACATTTGACCTTTATCGAAACACCTGCAGCTCCCGCAGTTTGGACATTTCTTTTGCCCATTCTCGATAATATTCTTTTTAATTGTTCAGACACTTAAAACTAGAAAATTAAGAGGAAAAAAAAAAAAACAGGTGGGGTTGCAGAACAGTGTACTTCCACTGAATTTGTTTCTAATATTTCCAGGCTTGAAACAGATACTGTGGCAGCTGAGGCAGCCGGAGAGAGTCAGCTACTGAAGAGGGAGCTGTAGGGGGAGGGGGTGGACAGTAGCCAGGTGAGATTGATGGGAAAAAAACCTGAGCTAGAGCCGAATATATTCTTATTTATTATCCACTTGGTTATATACTACTCGGCAAATAATTTTGCTGGATTTTCCTTTAACATCTTTAAGCCTTTGTACTATTATGGCTGAATCTGTATATGATATGCAATACACATACCCATGCAGTGATGATATGGATAATGAGACAGTGCTTGATAAAAAAAAAAAAAAAAAAAAGTAGCTTGTTACTTAGCAACAGCTATGGATTCACCCACCACCCAATTCTCTGAACTCTGCTCTTTTCCACAGTCATCACAGCCCTTGAACGTGTCTGCCACAATCAGAGATGCGGTAAAACTCCCATCCTCCAAAACACGAGGCTGACTCTTTCTAAGGGGATACCACACTTGACGACTAATTACTCCAGACCACATGCGTATTTTGTGAACTGCCAGAAAATATTGATTTACATTTTCTCTCTTGCGCGTGAAGAATATTGTTGAATACAATAAAAGGCATCAATCCCAGTGTTCTGACGGAGTAACTTAAATCGAAGTTCAATTCATTTCAAATTAAATAAAAACATCAACCACAATTTTCAAATTCAATCATCAACCAGACGTCGCAGCAGCATTCAGCTGTGATCAGTATGTTTGCAAGGGGACCCCGTAAAAGGCTGTGTAATTGGTGAGGTTGACCTCTCTGAGTGTTTTTCACTGCCTTTTGCCGCCTCTGTCAGTGTGAAAACAGCTTAAGTGGAGCTAAGTCGCAAGCAGTGGGATTTTAAAGGGAAACCCTTCTTGCACTCGGTGCAACTTTGCCACGTGCTGAATGTGCAGTTCTATGGGAGGGATGCTTGATGTTTTTAAAGAATCATGTGTTTTCCTCCTTCACCCCTGTATTCTCAGGTTGTCAGCCTCAGTGTTTGCTGTTCAATGGAGTTATTTGTGGAAGGGTTAATAAAAAGAGCCTCCTTTAATATTCAGTCACAGCGCAGGGCTTGCCAGTTAAGTACCTACTTAGTGGAGCTAAAGCTGGTAAGACTGCACGGATAAGCTTCCTAGCCTTTGTGTTTCCCATCTTCCATATAACATGGGATCTGATATTATTTGTCAGATAGAGCATTGGTGTAAGCCTCTGATCACTATTCATGATCACGGATGTGTACACTGCAATAAAATGCGAAAACACAGCGAATAACCACCATGTTCGACTTCAGCCCTTTGTTTACATCACTCCCATGTTATCTCTATCCCCATTAATTCTTCTCTGTTGCTACTAGATGGCAAGTGTGATGCACTTGCTAACTGACCTAATCAGACGTTCAGATTTATAACAGCAAAATGCCAGAAGTCCATCCATCCATCTTCAACAGCTTATCCAAAATTGGGTCACGGGGGTAACAGCTTTAGCAAGGAACCCCACATTACCTTGTCCCTGCAACCTCGGCTAACTCTGACTTGGGCATCCTGAGGTGCTCCCAGGCCAGTGAGGAGATATAATCTCTTCACCTGGTTCCTGGGTCTGCCTCGTGGTCTCCTCCGAGTTGGATGTGCCAGGAGCACCTCCCTGGGGAGATGCCCTGGTGCCATCCTTATCAGATGCACAAACCATTTCAACTGGCTCCTTTCCATGCAAAGGAGCAGCGGTTCTACTCCGAGTCTCTCTGAGTTTATCACCCTATCTCAAAGGGAAACTACCACCCTGTGTGAAAACCCATTCTGGCTGCTTGTATCCGCGACTTTGTTCTTTTGGTCTTGACCCATCGCTCCTGACCATAAGTGAGGGTAGGAACGAAGATTGACTGGTAGCCTTCTGGCTCAGCTCCGCTTTTGTGATAACGGTGCAGTACAGCAAATTCAGCACTGCACCAACTGCCCCGATTGTCCAGTCACTCTCACGCGACAGAGTTCCCTTTCTCGTGAACAAGACCCCGAGGCACTTGAACCTCTTCTCTTGGAGCAAGTATTCATTCCTCACTCGGAGTCGTCAATCTATCAGTTTCCTACTGAGAACCATGGCCTCATATTTAGAGGTGCCGATCTTCATCCCTGCCGCTTCACACTCAGCTACGAACCGATCCAGTGAGAGCAAAAGGACCCCATCATCCGCAAAAAGCAACAACGCAATCCTCCGGCTTCCGACCTGCAACCCCTCCTCACTGCGGCTGTGCCTCAAAATCCTGTCCATGAATATCACAAACAGAATCAGAGACAAGGCACAGCCCTGGCGGAGGCCAACATTCACCGTAATCGAGTCCAATACTGCAGAGTATCCACACACAGCTCTCGTTTTTGGGCATATACGGATCGAATGGCCCTCAAAAGAGACCCCCTCACCCCGTACTCCTGCAGAACCTCCCACAGAACATCCCTGGGAACCCAGTCATACGCCTTCTCCAGATCCACAAAGCACATGTGGACTGAGAGATTGTATTCCAAGGCCCCCTCAAGGATCCCTGCCAGAGTAAAGAGCTGATCCGTTGTTCCCGGCTGAGTAGTGTGATGCACCTGTAGTTGGCACACACCTTCTGGTCCCCCTTCTTGAAGAGAGACCCGGTCTGCCACTCCTTCGGCACCGTCCCTGACTTCCATGCAATGTTGAAAAGGCGTGTCAATCAAGAGAGCCCCTAAACGCCCAGAACCTTCAGCATTTCAGGGGGTATCTTACAACCTCTGGGGCATTGCCACTGTAGATTTAACTACCTCAGTGACTTCACCCAGGGACATTGACGATTATTCCCCATCATCCTCATGATCTCTTTTTTTTTGTTTGTTTGTTTATTGTTTTCCTATTATATCTTGACAAATGAAATTAAACACAAAGAGGGGTTGGTTTCCGCTTCCTCTGTGAAACTTTGGGTTTCAACTTTGCAGGGTTGATCATGCCAGATGTACAAAAACACAAATACAAAAAAACAAAGAGTAAGAGAGGGAGTTGGATGGGCAGAGAGGCACAGGCAAAGAGAGAGACAAACGTGGGGGTTGGGGTTGGGAAGCAGTCACGGAGATGGTGGAGTGAGAAAAGAATGACAGATGCAGATATGAAAGATGGTCCAGGTAGACCCCCCCAACTACCCAACACACCCACAACATAGACTCTCGCGCACTCCTCCGTCATCTGGTGTTAACATTTTCACACTGAGCTGCAGCACGTGATGTAAAATAAAAGCATGATGTGAGCCAGTGAATAACAGAAAATGACTTAGATTGCCGCTTAGTCTTCCTATCTGGCTTATCTAATGATTTCTTTCTCCCTCATATTTTTTTTTTTTTTTAACCTTCCAAATCACATTTTGTCAGAAACTTCCCATTTTTACCTTGACAGCTTATTTTTCTGCTCGACTTTTTTTGTACAGATATCAGTGAAGAATTAGCAGAAACTTTTCCTGCCTGGTTAATATGTAGAGTCAAATCCAATATCTGTTCTCGGGGTGTTTCATGTCGTGTGCTGAAATGAACCAACAATGTTTTGCTTCCTTGGTGGACGCTTGAGGCTATTTTTCTCTTTTCTACAGACTATTTTCATGTTCGCAGTCTTCTTTGAAACTGAGTATATATACAGGGCAGTTTTCACAAAGTCTGAATTGTTGGTAACCGGGTGTCTGGACCTTGCTCATGGGCATCCACAGCAGTTGTAATACGGGTTTGATAAATGCTTTCACTTTTCCAATACAGACTTAATCCCACTACACCACTCCAGCCAGTGACACATTCCTCTGACCTATACAGTTAGTCACTTACTCAAAATAAAGATTTTATTTCTTTTTTTTTTTTCAAATCCAGCCTTCATTCACTGTCCCTGGAGGATGAATCCCGTCTCTTGGGAGCTTCTGTGTTCTTTTCATTCCAATGGCTCAATAGTTATCGTTTTAACTGCGATGCCTTTCCGCTGAGCACCAACAACAGTTCAGAATTGAAATATGAGTCCAGAAAAACAAAGACAATGTTGTCGGCCACACTGGCATCTGAGTTGAAATAAATGTAGGTTTTAGTCAGTCTGTGCAGCAAAATATCTCATCAACTATTTACCAGATTAGCCAGTAAATAAGCATCTTATTATCAATGTGATGCTGAGACGATGAACTTTATGAACAAACCAACTGATTCCAAACCATTCATCCACCACCACTAGTAGCTTAAATGAAAAACCTTAAATTTATTTGATGGTTTAGCACAGACCTCTCCAGAAGATGAGTCCCATTGAATTAAACGGTCCACTGACTTTACCTCCTGCAACACTTTGTGTTTGCTATTGTGGTTTGTGTGAAATGTCTCAAAATCTCTCATTCATGGATTGTCACGCCCCTCAGTGCAGATGTTAATGGTCTTCATTAAACTGTGGCGATCCCTTTGCTTTCCATCTAGCACCACTATCTGGTCAATTTGCTCAGCTCCCTGGTTTATTCATCCATTTATTTCTTTGCCAGTTAGGTTTTCTGTGAAGTGGCTGCAGAGGTTTAGTCCGGCTTTTCTGAAGGTCAGAAAAAAACAAGGCTGTGGCTGAATGAAGTATCTGATAGTTACAGAGGTATGTTATCCCAAACCAATGTACTTTTAAGCTTTCAGACAAAACTCAGCTGACAGTGACATGGCGGCACTGTGACACAGCTGGTGAATGTGTTGAAATAAAAGAATAAGAGAAATAAATAAAAGAAGCATTTCAAGGTAATAAAGAAGCAACGCCAATGTCTTTGGTTTGTTTTACAAATGATAAGAGTCAAAAATGCTGTTGCCACATCCAAGTCAGTCCATCCATTACTGGTGATATCTCTTTTCCACACACACACACACACACACACACACACACACACACTTGTATACCAACAATTTATAAATAAGCACTTTGCCAGCTAAAGAGTAACTGGTTCTGCATTCAAACTAGGGCTGGACCATGCATTGTTGTCATATCTTTACGTAGATATGAACATGGGGAAGGGAAAGGGAAACAATATGGATGTTCTTACATTTCTTGAGTACATGTGTGTTCAGTGAAGAAGTTGCTCTAAGCCCACGTTGATTGATTGATCTGTGTCCCTGTGCCATAAAATTTAACAATAACAGACTTACAATAAATGTGAATCCACCTCTCACAGTTATCTATCAGTGTAACAGTGTTTGGCTGCTCACCAACACATTTGTTCAGTCTGCAGACTGCTGGTCATCTGACTTCCACTCTCGTTCCTCTTGCATGAATATTTGAACATTTTCCGGATTTCAGTCCTCTTAGCTCACTATGTCTGATGGAAGTGATTCTTGGCTGTTTGACAGGTCACAAACAAACCATAATGCAACACCGTAAAAGACATTGATACTTTCTCCATTATAAAAGAATGTACATTAGCATGAAATTTTCTGTATAATTATATGACAATCCCAGAGTAGTTGGAATAATTCGCCTCTGTCTGGACTGGCGACTCAACTATGCGAGTCATGGAGTCGGTGTGGTGACCAAACAGGGGAAAATATATAATGATGTGATATGTTCTGATCAATATAATATTTTATGTAGTAACAGCATTAAACGTCCATTTGTTGTTCTGCTGTTTTTTTTGTGTTTTTTTTTAAAGAATGTCGAGTTCTCTGATGTGTGTCTACTCCTAGTCATATCAAGTCCTGACCATGCCAGAGCCTGCTCAGTTTTGGTTATCAGACCAGATCGGGCTTCCGTCTCCATCGAGATATTTGGCATAAATATCAAGCTCCTTCAGCACAGTCACATCTGTTGTTCGTTTTGTGTTGTCTACACTAACGCCATTGTTTCTAGCGTATGTGTGTCGGATGTGTGTTTTGCTGTGGTTCAGTGTGTTGAATCCATTTATTTTCGAGTTGTAGCTTTGCAACACCGAGCCACTTACTACAACACTCAATGCAGCCACACAAGGACACACATGCACACAATGAGTTGTGTAACCAGGAGTGATCGACCACACCTCAGTTACATAAGTGCTCTCTGAAGTCCTCCACCAGCTCGGTGCTGAGTAATGGATGAGTTAATGTGTGTAAATAAATGCAAAGGAGTGTCCGCACCCTGCTCCATTATTACTGAGTGGGACTGACTTAAAGGTACTGCTGAACATATTAGAGCTTACCGTATACAACTGTCCGCACCTGCATATTTCTTTTGATATGCGAAGATAACATGGTGCTGAGTCGGCATGGCCTTTATTGCTAATGAGAGGACATCAACTGGTGACAAAAGTGTAAAATCGCGAAAAAAAAAACAAAAACAAAAACATCTGAAAGCATATGTGACGAAAATAATTAGCATCTTTATGGTGATAATAAAAGGATAGCTTCCAGGCCAAGAGCAGTGAAAATGCAAATATCTTTCCCCAACAAAGACGCTTAATTCAAATGAATTCAAATTTGCCCCATAAGCTTCAAATGTTAATTTATTTTTAAGATCATGTGGATGAAAATCGCACATATCCAAGGAAAAAAACAAAAAACAAAAACAGTTTATCGGCTTATTCTGGCTGCCATGCAACGGGCTTTACAAATAGTATGGGAACAAATGGATGGAAAATCAAAGGAATGAATGCGGTTATTCATCCAAAGATAGAACTGAGCTGATCGTGTTCTGTTTCCTTGAACTGTGTGAAATTATGATGATTGCATCTGTGTGTGTCTGTTTATGTGTGTTGCTGATAAATATTTCGACTCACAGTTACCTACAACAAAAACAGAATCAAGACAGTCAACCCTGAAGGATGTGGGACTAATGTATTCTGGGTTTATTTGCCTCAAATCCAAAGAGATTTCTGGAACTAAAGTAGTTGAGTTAAGATTTTTTCCAACCTCAACTAGATTTGTCTTTTTTTCCTTACAATGTTGCTCAAACCTACATTGATCCAAACAAAAATATAAAATAACATTTATATTCAGGGGTCAGGCAGCAAAAAATCCAAAAACTTTTTTGTGCATCAGTTCCACTGGTGCGTTAAATACGGCAGCAGCATAGATCAGAAGCTCTGCCAGCCACCTTTATATTTATCTCATGTAATAACATTGGTTTTCCGTGGTGTTTATTCTAGCTCCTGTCTTGTTAGAGAGGAAAAAAAAAACTGCTCAGGACAACAGAGAAGCAGAGTAAAGCATAATGTTTTGAAGCTTCCTGCAAACTCAGATGGGCTTTTGAAGAACTATTAACCCTTACATACCGTACGAGTCAATTTTGACCCATTTTGACATTTGACAGCAGGAAAAATAACCTAAAATCATTCTTTTAGCCTGAAATTTGATGACTTTTCCTAAAGCGGCCCAAAGTACCCAAAAGTGACTTTTTTTTATTTTTTTTATTTTATTTCATACTTTTGTATAGGTCAAATTTGTCCTGCACCTATTCAGATGGATTTTAGCTCCACCAGTGTGTGTCAAATCAAGTAAAATGGTGCTTTTAGGGAATCTTGAAACTGTGAAACTCTACAGGCCACGTCTGTGTGTGCTTTGTATGGGACAGAGGTTACAGAGTTCAAGGGAGGCCTTGAAACTGTCACCTGTTGTGACACCTTGGCACTGTGAGGTGGAACAAACCTGAGCTGCCACCCGCTCTGATTGCAACAAGGGGAAGAGAGGTCTTTTATTCCAAGTTTGCTTTCACTGAGGACACCACAGTTGTCTCATATTTGCAAAAGAAGAACAAGAATGTTATCCTCATGAGCACATTACATAAGACTGCAGAGGTGAGTGCTCGGGAGGACAGAAAAAAAACCAGCCATCATTCTTGACTAGAATGTCAACAAAGGAGGAGTGGATAGTGGACCTGGACAAAGTAACAGGCACGTACAGCTGCAAGAGCTATTCTACAACATCATTGATGTATCAGCCTACGATGCCTTTGTTGTATGGACTGAGCTGAACCCTAACTGGAGGGCGAGCAGGAGGAACTGGAGGACCTTGGAAAGGCCCTTGTAACTCCTTGCATTGAAAAGCGACAGCACCTTCCTCGTACAGCCACTTCAGCAGCACCGGCAAGGGCTGTGTGGCAATCTGAGCCGAGCCCTGATCAAGTCCCACAAGAAACCAACACAAGGGGACAGAAAAGAAGGCGATGCAGCTTCTGCCACGTGTGCAAGTTTCACACAAGGAAAGTTTCCTACCACTGCTATGAATGCTGAGACTAGTTTGAAAGACTGAGACCTTTTTTTTCAAAATTTTTTATGTTGTTTAGTACTAATTATTGTTGAATTTTATGATAAAGCAGTGAGGGCAGCATTTAATGGGTGCAATGGTTCATTCATTCATCTTCAACTGCTTAGCCGTTTCCGGGTTACGGGGGGTGCTGGAGCCAATCCCAGCTCACACTGGGTGAGGGCGGGGTACACCCTGGACAGGTCGCCAGTCCATCACAGGGCCAACACACAGAGACAGATAGACACCAACAACCACTCACACTCAGACCTACAGACAATTTACAGTCCCCAGTTAACCCAAACATGATGTCTTTGGACGGTGGGAGGAAACTGGAGTACCCGGAGGAAACCCATGCAGGCACAGGGAGAACATGCAAACTCCGCACCGAAAGGCCCCAGGCTGGGAACCGAACCCACAACCTTCTCACTGTGGAGCAACAGCGCTAAACAACTGTTCCAGAACATGCATTCAATTTTCATTTTCAATATAACATATTTAAGTCACTGCAGCTGTTATGTTTTAATTTCTTACATAAAACAAGACTGGATATTGTGTAACAGATATTTGGCTCCAAAAACTAAGCAAAACCTGAAAAATACACTCTGCCTGCTCTCTGGAACATATTTTAAAGATGAATCCTGCATTTATTAATGTCGGATAGGCTGTTTAATCATCCTAAATAGATCTGTGGTTCAAAATTTGGTACAGACACTTAATGAGGAAATTCTCTCGACCCGCTCCTTACCCAAAAAGTTTCTGATATGTCCGGTTTGTAAAGGTTAAATAAGTCCGTGTTCGTTACTGCTTTTCTCTGGTGAATGTTTTCTGATGGAGTTTTGTATTCAGGAAGTGCACCTCTTTGAAACACACCTAATCCACTATTTGCAATATTTAACATTTTTACAAAGATGTACTTGATGCTGCTCCGGTTTTCCTATTTATAAGCTTAGAAATGAATAGAAGCTGAAGCCATTAATTCCCTCTATTTTGCCCTGGATAGAACAGGAAGCTTAAGCTGTGAATCTGCAGTGCAGTGATGTACACACACAGAAAATTGTAAATGCACACACACACACACACACACACACACACACACACTCACACAAACACATATAGACACTATTCTCCTGCTTACTGACCTGTTTCAATAATTCAGAGGACTGACTCGATGGCTGACTCGCTGGCAATGGACTCTATCCATGGATTCGGTCAACTGTTACACACAAACACCCACTCACACCCTCACAAGCATTGTATTTGTTATGTTTGGCAGGTTTACATCCATGCGGCTTTTCGTGCCAAACAAGCTTCAGAGATTCAGTCCCATAATACGTGGCCTGTGTGTAGTCAAAGAAGTTTAATGCTGATATCCATTCGTTTTAAGACCAGGAGGTAACACTAGCTGTTCATGTGTGTCACACAAAATGCATTTGAACCTTAAGGATAATTTTTTATTGACAAAACTGAGCGTTTTAGTCTTTTAGCCTATGAAAATGACCTACTTCAGACCAGGGATTGTCTTTCAGTAATTTAAACACTATCTTTCAATAATTACTGTTTCTTTGCATTATCAATCTATGAAACAGGATGATGCCACCAAACTGATCCTGTTGTTTAGTGGCTGTATTCGATTTGGTTTGTCTTTAATGTTTAAATGAATTCTCTAAAGCCCACAAGATATTTTCATTAGATTACAACCACTCATCCCACTAAAGCTCAGTATTATTGAGTGTTGCAGGGCTGGTGTGTTGGCTGCGTTAGTGGAAGTTGAATGGCGGGAATGGTGTCATTTTTGAGGACCATAGACTGTACAAAAGATGGAAAAGATGGACCCTGTGAGGTCAATTGTGTTTCTGAAGGTCTGAAGTTCTGGGCGCCAACTTAACTTCCACCTAATCCAAAAAACAGGGCGGGGGGGGGGGGGCTTTCTGGATGCGGGGTTTCATTATTCAAAGTAGCAACGCCCTTAATTGTACTTAAGCTGCAGATCTGGCCTTTATACCACAGAGCTGACGACTGGTCCTGGTTTTGTTTCTACATTTGTGGAATGCACAGGATGTGCAAGTGCAACTGCTAAAAAAAAATAAAATAAAAAAAAAATCTTACAACTATTTTTGCTGGCGAGTAATTTGTAAGGTGTTACTGAAGATGATTGCCCAATTTTGCAATTACTTCTTGTCCTACTTTCTCATCATAGTCCAACTGTTGGGCGTTAGTCGTAATTTCAACAGCACCACTGTTGCTTGTTTGTTCAAATCGATATGATGCTGCTAAATTAGCTTCATATCTGTCAGCCCCATGTTTCAGCGAAACAACTAAGACCTTTGTGTCTTCACTTAAAATATCATGGTTAAATCATTCATGCTCTGTTTTTCTCCTTATACACCTCATTAGACGTCACTACTCAAGGCTACTCAAATTCAGTAGAGTGCATCTGTGTTACCATCAGATCGCTCAGCACTGAGGATGGTGTGATGTTGCGATAACTTGCACATACTGCATAAATTATAATTTTGTAATGTCTGCTGTGTGCATCACCTGAAATAAAGAAGAAACAAATCAGTAACTCAGTAGACTTCCAGCAGCTCTGCAGCCTACTTAAGCCCCTTTTTTTCACTAGATTGGAGTTATATAAGATATTCAATAATAGAAAGTAATTATTTTTAAGAGACCTTTTTTTTTTTATGGACTGATTTCTTGTTATGATTCACGCAGGGGCTCTTCAAAGCTTTCATCTAAATGAAGGACCCCTTCTAAGTTACAGTGGCATTTCACCCCAGGTGCCTGCATTTGTTCATGGATACATTCGGTCTTTGTGAGGACCAGACCAAAACTGAGCGAACATACAGCCACTCGCACTGGTTCGCTCCTCATGCTGGGAATTTACAAGCTAACCGCTGACCCACAGTGTATTCGACGTTGTTGTGGTCTGGTGCAATTTTAATGTTTTGTCTTGTCATGGATTTCATCAAAGTTTAATGCTGCTGCTGCCGCAATAGTCACATTGCTCAAAATAGATCTGATGGTGACAGACAAGATTATTCTGACTTAATATTTCCCAAGGTTGGAAAAGCTTTTATGATAAAAGCAAACGAACATACATATATCATATGGATGATATAGATCCGATCAGCTATGTGGCTTTTTTGACTGTTTGTATCTCTAAGTAGCCGGTGAAGTAAACTTTGATATGCATGTTACATTATGTCCTTGAACTGGATGTTGCAGTGCAGGGAATAGTTGGAACATTTTGCATGTAGTAGTGTTTCTTTCAGCGTTCCATTCCAGTGGGAGCAGCTTTTACGATTTTAAAGGAAGTCAGAATTTTCTTTTAATTTTGTGAAGGAAATGGAAAATAATGAACCATATAGTAACTTGTGTTATTTGACTGAGTTGCATCTTTCAAAAAAGCTGTTCCATGACTTAATAACAAATACGCACAATGCAGCATTAGTGCCCATCATGTGCATGGGTATCTCTTTGCCCAGTGCCTGGTGGATTTAACACCCTTGCATTCGGGGTGTGGTCCTGCATATTAACATTCGTCCATCGCTTCTGCTCTTCCTGGCAGATTTGCTGACAAAGAGGTGGAATTTTACTGCCGTATTTGAGTATATGGCCCTTTTCCAAGGTCACAAGCCACACCTATCGTTCTGTGCATCTATCCATCTCTCCATCCACCATTTCCAAGTTGAAAAATGTACTAAGGCTTTAGAGAACTTATAATGGCAGTGCTGTGGGTGCATCATGTGATATAGTTGTGTGTAGACAGTTGCACCAGTTTTTAGAGGTAGATATTCAGTATGGGATAAAAAGGAGCGCATGTGTTTGTGCTGCTCTCGGCACATTTCATTAAAGGCTGACTGTGATAAGTCTTCGTAGGTGTGAGATCCTGCTGATAGCAGACATCATCACACTTTTGATGTGTGAGCGGTCTGCGACGCTTCTCTCTATCTTTATCTCCTGCTTTTTTTCCCACATTGTACATTCACTTTCATCCCAGTTTTCTCGGTTTCTCAACCTCACTCAACATTAAGATATTTTTTGTTTTTTTTGTAACATTCCTCTTTCTCTTGCCATCCCTGTGATCCTGCTTCATTCCCTTGTTAACTCTTTCCTACTCACCCTCCCTTCCACCTTACTTTTTGCCCACATTCTTTTCCTCCTCGCCTCATTTTGATCCTTCCCTCCATCCCTCCCAACGCCTCCCTCCATCCTGCTGGCTCAGCTAGTACAGAAGCTGCCTTTGTTTTATCCTTTGAAGGAGGGAAAGCTGAAAAGTGAGAGGATGGGAGGGATACAGGGAAGACGGAGAGCATGGATGGGGCAGGAAAGGGAAAAAAAAAAATCCCACTGGAGAAAAAATTGGATGAAAAGAAGTGAAGGCGTAGGAGGATGGAGGGAAGCAAGTACGGGAAGCAAGGGAGAAGGGAAGGAGGGGTGGGAGGTGCTGAATAGGAAGGATATCTTTGGATTAATGGTCAAGGCTGTTCAAGTCATCGATATCCACTATCAACACCATGTGGGGGCAGATTTCCTGTGTTGTGTGTTGTGCATGGGTGTGTGTGTGTGTGTGAGAAAGATCGGGGGGGGGGCAGTCTATAAGACATGTGTTCCCAACTTAGCACTCTTCTTCCTGGGTCAATGTTCCATAGTTGCAACACTTTAAACTTCAGTTTTCAGTGACAGGTCAGACAAACAGTTTATTGACTGAGCTGTTTTCATCCAGATTGTCATATTTAGTTGAATCTCTATCGATTTCCAATGTTGGTGACTCCTTTTTTTCTGTATTTCCTTTTCTCCAGAGTGAAAACTGAAAGAAGATTTTCGGCCTGCACCCTCTTCCATGATGTTATAGCCGCATGTAACATGTGATTTCTGAAGAGTGTTGCCCACTTTAACGTCTCTGAAGGTAAGGTCAGTCTTTGCTCTTTGGAAGGGATTGTATTACAGCAATATTTTAACATTTTGAGAAATTTGCCCTTTTTTTTTTTTCACCTCATACCTTTCGATGGATTCAGTTTGATTGTTTTCCCCTGAATCCAGTCTTTAAACTGAGATAAGCTATAACCGTTGGCAGCCCTCACCCTCACACCTAGCAGGCAGGTAAGCAAGGGCTGATAATATTTTTTATCCAACAAACATCTAAGGAAGCTAAAGTCAGAGTGTGTACGGTGCACGATACTGCGAAATGGAATTTTGGGCTTCTTGCCGTGTTGGCTAAACTTGGTCAAACTAAGAGAGACTTGATGGAGGGCAGGTGGGCCTCTTTCTTGTGCTAGTAAAAACCAAACACTGCTAATCAGGATTTGAGTTCCAATGAACAACAAATGACAACAATTCAATTCAGTTAATTCAATATTTGTATTCAGTTCCAACAAGGCAAATGTGTGTGTGTGTGCGCGCGCGCAACAAGTCCTCAGCTTCAACAGTACAAATCCAAGAGTCTGTTTTGGGTGTTCCTCACAACCCCCAAGCCCAGTCAGTCCAAATCCAGTTTCACTCAAACACAAAAATAACGGCAACTCAAAACTCAACCTCCGGGTTTTACCGCGGATACTCCAAAATAAACAAACACGAAAATCACCCAGAAATAGCGATATGCTTGCAACCCAATACAACAATGTGTCGAGTAGGTCTACTCACAGTCAAAGTCGGTCAGGTGGTCAACGTTGGCCTTTCTCTGGGAGGACCAGCAACTCCATGGGAAACCTCCGCCGGGGAAATAAACAATCCAACGGATCTCCAGACTTTGGTTGTGAGCCGTACGCGCCGACTTCCACATGCGGGTGCGCATCAACGACGCGGACTTAACACGCGATTTTTGATTAGCAGCGATGCGGATCACACACACCGTTTTGACGCTGAAGGTGAGATGGCGTTCCCTTCGCTTCCTGAACCAGCCATGCCGGTGAGTCCGACACGGATTTGAAAGTTTTCCTGGAGGTGGGCCTGACACGGCGTGGATGGTTTGGGGAGTTGTGATTGGATTATTCAATGATGAAGTAAGGATGGTGGGTGTGAGCAGCGAAGAAGATTTTAGTGGTGATGAAATTTGCAAGGCTGATCATTACAACTTTAGTTGTTTCAGCAGAGTCTATGGTCTTAATGATCAGTGTGCCCGCTCCTCCTAAAGAAATCTTTTTTTTCCTCACACCTGACCTTCTCTCATCATGTCTTATCTCCCTGCTATTGTTTTCAGACTAGATTACTGTTGCATCTTCATATTAGCTTCATCCGTCAGAAATCCACCTCTAACCTCCTCAGCCCCTGAGTCTCTGCTGCTGCTGAGTCTCTCCTCCTTGTTCTTTCTCTTGCCATCACTTTTCCTGTCTTCAGATGGCTCTTAGATCAACACTTCTAACCTTGATATATCCCTCTGGGATGTGGCTTAGTGCTGAACTCAGCTAGAAAGAGGCAGGAGGAGCAGATAAAGGGAGAAAGTGAGCAGAGGAAAGAGAGGAGGAAGTAGAAGGTGGGGAGGGGGGATCAAGAATCTGTCTGTCTGTCTGTGAGACAATTTTATCTGAAGCTATAATCTTTGTATCTTTTCAACCTTGACGCTGTGTTCTCAAAACTGACTGGATTAATCAAACCTGAGATGGAGGATGAAATGCAGAGCAAGATGTGTGTTTGTGTATCTGCGTGTACATTTGAAACGATGCCTTAGGCAAATGAGAAATTTGTTCTGACCAGAACAAATGGCACATGCATGAATATAAAGGGTATTTGCTGAGATGTAATCATTGCCAGAGGTGGAGGATTCTCACAGCATACCATCAAGTGCTCTCATTTCGGACCAATGCATTTGTTTTTGTCATGTCTTTCATCATGACTTTCATCACCATGAAAGTTTCCCTCAATAGGACGGGCCTCTGCTGTTCTTTACCTCTTCATAGTAACTTGACTTCAGCACCAAAATATTCTTAACCATCCTGTCTACCTTGGGGACAATTTGACCCCATTCAACGATTATCATTCAAAAAATTGTAGTTGACTTTTTTTTTTTTTGACTCCATATTTCATGACTTTTCCTAATTAGACAACTGATTAAGCAAAAAATGATCATGATGATACTTTTTCCAGTTTGCTGTACACATTTTGTACGTATCGGTGTTCCTCTGGGGTCCATTTGAACCCAAGCTGTTTAAGCTGTGTAAAACATGTCTGTCCTTACACCTGCAGGTGTAGACTTTATACTTTTGAACTGATACATCACAAAGGGTGCAGGGAAAGCATAATTCCCACGAGAACTTTGATACTTTGATCCTGCTATCTTTCAATGAATGCTTGGTTGCATTTTTTTGGGCTGTGTCCATTCCCACACAATATATGCAGAGCAAACCTGCTAAATACAGCATCAAAATTTGGGCAGCATGTAATGCACAGTCCAGCTATGCATGGAATATGCAGGTTAAAGGCCCATTTATGCTCAACTTTAAATACGCATATGGATACGCTCAGAGCCTTTTGTCCGTACTCCGCGTTCATTTCGTCCGTATTTCTGCACGTTTCCATAAAGCTTACGGATACAGACCAAACGGAGCAGTACCACCGGAAACCGTGGGGGCAGTGTTGCTGTCACTACCCGATACGTCGCCGAGCTCCAGTCACAAAGAAGAAATAACAATGGCGGAACGTTTTGAAGAGAGGTTGTGTGAATTGGTGAGGAACTTTAAGCACATATATGATATAACGTCGCCTGGACACCGCGATAAACAAATGTTACAAAACAGCTGGGAGGAGATTGGGAGACAATTAAATGTCTTTTCAAAATTAAATGACATCCTCAAGTACTGGAAATCACGCTTGTCGTCAATTTTTCTCATTGGCAGTACTAGAGAAAAAAATTCTCCGTCCTGCAGTCGAGAAGTATTTAACGGCCTCACTGACCACCGCCTCCTACAATGCTGGCTCCGCTATTGTTTTTTAAGTAAGATATACATTATCAATACCTCCTCCACAGTGGCCATGTTTGTTTGAGTTTGTTGTTGTCATAAACTTTTGACTCTGAGCTTCCCCCTGGTGGATGTATTGGTTAATATCCAGGCCAACATAAAGGACATGAAAGCATGTGAGCAGTGACGGTAACATTGTTTGAAACGGACGCATAATTTTTCATACGTATGTTGAGCATAAATGAACCTTTGCACAGGAAAGTCCCTATAACAATGCAATTTAAAAAAAAAAAGTCAGGACAAGGGGTCATGCTTGTAATGGCTGAATGACCCCATGAGTGTAACGTTACATGTGATCACTTTTTCACATTTTACGCCCTGGGTGAGGAACCCAAACCTCTCACCACCCAAAAGGAGTGTGATCTGTGCTCAAAGCAAGAAATATGATTTTTGATTTCTGGGCCTGGGTCCATTCTGTGTGGAGTTTGCATGTTCTCCCCGTGCCTGCGTGGGTTTCCTCTGGAGTTTTTGATATTTTATAAAACACAAAAAATGAATTAATTGTGAAATTGATTACAGATATTTAATTACTGCCCTAGTGGCAGCAGCATCAGAGTTTTTTAGAAAGTGGAAAAGTAATTTCACAGACTAAATGTTGTGTAAGGCTAATAAAGTGTATGGTATTTAAGCTGTAACTATGGATATGCAAACAAAGATCAATACAGATCAGTGTGTATACAGTTCAACCGTTTTTTGTTGTTATTGTTGTGCTTGAGGGAGAGAGGGAGTGTACTGTATGTGTTGCAGACAGACAAGGAAGGAGACATCTGTTTGTTATGTCCATTTTACAAAGAAAGTTCCACACATCTCAATGCTCTGGCTTTCACTGAGAGGGGGGGGGGTACGTGTGGAGAAAGTAGATGGATGAAAAGGTGGGCGGATGGGTTCGACCTTTTCATCAGCCTCTTCAGATGTTGCCATCAGGTACACATTCAGGCAAAGTTTCTCCCCCTTTCTTTGTTGTTTTTCTATTCTATTTGTGCAGTAATCACTTAGAAATCTTACAAAACTGCTCTCCCTGAGCCTGGTTCTGCCCGAGTTTTCTGCCTTTTAAAGGAAATGTTTCCTTGCCACTGTTGCCAAGTGCTTGCTCTTGGAGGGATTTGTTGGGTCTCTTTAATAACTCCTTAAAGACTGTGGTCTAGACATTTTTATGTGTAAAAGACCTTGATGTAACTTTGTTATGATTTGGCGCTGTATAAATACATTTGGTTGGATTTTATTTTTGACTTAAAAACATTCTTATTTTTGCTGTAACTGTCCATCTTCTCTGGTTTTCTGCTGTCTTCTCCCATCCCTTTTCCTTTTAGCGCTCACATTTTTGTCTTTTTCCTTTATAAAATGGGCACCCACTTATCATCCCCACGCCCCCAAGCCTTCTTCCCATATTTCTTCTGACTTATTTTCTTTTTTTTTTTTTTCATCACATCCCACCCTTCTTTCTGCAATGCTCATTTGCTGCTTTCCCCCGTTAACCTCCTCCTTACCTCATACTCTGGCGGATTGTGAGTGTGTGTGAGATAATCTCACCCGGCTTTGTGTCTGTATGAGGGCGAGAGAGAGGAACAGAAAAAGGAATCAGAGCGAGAGAGAGGTGTTCCGTCCTGGAGAGCTGAAAGACCGCATCGATCCCCGGGGAGAGTTTGCAGCAGAAACCTGCCTAAGGCTGGCCATGCTTGGGTCACCAAGCTAACCTCTTGGGCCTCGAGGGATAATAGTGTGAGGAGGTGTGGAGGAGAAGAGATAAGAGAAAAAAAAAGAGATAAAAGGCAAAACAAACCAAAGGGAGGGGGATAGTTCATACATTAGAGGAAATGCAAATACATAAGACACACACCCCAAGGTATTTAGGTAGTCACGCTTGAGATCCCCCCCCTGTTGAAATTGCATGCAGTTGTTAGTCATGCTGAACACTTCCAAAGTGTTTTTTAGTTGAGCTTTTTCTCTCAACAGGTCAATAAAGACAGGATTTCCCCAGAGTGTAATCACCAGTAGAGGTTTAGGTCTCAGTTGAAGGGGCGAGGGGCAGGTCTGAAAGACTCAATAACAGAATTTCGATTGCATCGAATATTTAAAGAACGGGAACCAGAAACTGATGCGTTCAAGGAACACAGCTGGTCATGTATGAAGACTGCCAAAGCCTCATTAAAAGAGTGACTAATAAACCTTAAAGGAGCTGTTCAGTCTTGCTGTCGCTGCACAAACAACATTTGGATCAACACCTCTTTCCTGACCGGTCGCGAAGAAACGCTATGAGCTTGGCATCAAACTTAGTTCCTCTACTCACCAAGAACCGTCTGTCTTGTTGACTCAGTCTTGTTGTTTCTTCCACCGAAGTTACTTTCAGATAACGTCTCATTGTCTGAGCCTGATGGAGGTCATATTATAAACTCAAGAAACCGCGTTCAGAAGCAGGTAATAGTGTCAGTATTAAAAACTACTAAACTGCATGACTGCAGACTGGATGTTACAATGTACTGACAAAGTATCTGTGATGGGCTTGTACAGGTGTGGGTACATATGGTGTGCCTGTGGCGGATATACTCAAGAAACAAGTCATGGAACAGATTTTATTTGTCAGGAACTACAAAGCAGGGAAACAGAAGCTGACAGTATGGAGTAGATTTGGAGTCTTCATTTTCTTGACTTTGCAAACAAATTAGCATGCCTATTTACATATCCCAACACATGAATGAACAGGTTTAGTAACAGTACAAATATGATATTAGAAGATGGAAAACAAGAGGAGATGGCTGACTAACCCTATCAATCAAAACAAACCCTGTCAACATTCTGTTGATTGATTGATTGATTGATTTCAGTAAATCCTTTTAGTTTGGTTTTTCTTCACTACCGATGCCGTCACAGTAACTTCTGCTGATCCGCAGCATAAAGTTTGGTGTAAAGACGTCGGGGAATTGCAGCAGTGAGGTCTAATTGGGACATAAACTACGTTTTAATCGATGTCAATTAGTATTGCATTCATTTTTAATTTAATTAGATATGTTGTATGGGAACAATGGCTGACAGAGCTGACAAGGATATAGCGCTGCAAAATGAAGTGCCACCAGCTTTAATAGCCTCACAGATGACAAAGTAAATCTACTCTGCTGTTATTTACCTAACAGCACAAATAAGATTTGCTTCATAGTATCGAACTCATTTTCTGTGAAAATTGCCCGAAGCATTTAGATGTTCTAAAAATAGCATGCTGAAAAGAACAAATAATAGGACAGGAAGTACCTGGGAGTGGGAAGGTGGCCAGACAGTGGTGTAAGAAGCAGCAGTGGGATTTTCATTTTAGATCATGTACCATTATAGACGCTACTGGTCATCTTGACCATGTCCCCATTTTTTCTCAGTGATGTACCCGTTACTTTGGCAGTGATTTAGTGATGTTTAAAAGTAGAATACAAGGTTGTTTTGCCGTGCATTTTGAATAAAAAGGATGTTCCACTATATCAAAAAGACAAAGCTCCCTGTCCCCCTCTTGGTTCTTCTGTATTAGGGCCATTTCTGCTTGTTTATGAGATCTCAAGTTGCAATACTGTTCCACAAAGGAAGTCCCTCAGGATTTCGTTATCTTCAGTATAGTAAGTGAGTTTCTGTCTGTATCACTGCCTCATCACATTGTGCACAGCTGTATTATCTCCGACTTCCCCTCTAAATTTCTTGCTGTTTTTTTTTTTTTTTCTATCTCTCAGTTGTTATGTCACGGTAGGCAGCAGCAAAAAATGGAACACGTGAAATGGGATGTGGGGATGGCCATATAGTAATTGTCTATTTTAGACTGAGAGCCCAAAGCCTGGCTGGAAATCACTGATGGATGACAAACACGGACAGAGACGGTCAAGTTGAGGACACAGACGGAAGCTGTTTTTTTTTTTTTTTTTTTTGGTGTCCTTTTTATTGAATAATAAAAAGGTTTTTTAACAACATAACTGGCTGTAAACCACTAAATATAAAATCAAATCAGATTTATTTGTATAGCACCAAATCATAACAAAGTTACATCAAGGCACTTTACATATAGAGAAGGTCTAGACCAAACTCCTTATAAAATTATTTAAAGAGACCCAACAGATCCCACGATGAGCAAGCACTCGGCGACAGTGGCAAGGAAACACTTCCTTTAAGAAGCAGATTCCTCGGGCAGAACCAGGCTCGGGGGGGGGCGGCCATCTGCCTCGACCGGTTGGGTTGAGAGAGAGAGAGAGAGAGGGAGAGAGAGGTGGGGGGGGGGCAAAGTTGGGTAGAGTAGGGATCAGCCCTTGTGACATGTGGCTATATCTAATAATTAACATCGTCTTCTAAGGATACAGTGCTTTTTCAATAATGACAGTCAGCCCACAATGGAAATAATCATTTCCCCTCCATATTTCATTCTGCCATCTGATTTTTATGCAGTCGTGGCAGGAAAAATTACACTCCTGTTCAGCGGGTGTTCATCTACAAAGGACTGTAGTTATAAGTTATATGTCAAAGTTGAATACAGTTTATACGGTATGCTGGTTTATGCAAGCTCAAGTAAAACATCTTTTCCAAAAGACATATAGTGTACTATAGGCTCGGACAATTATTTATTAAGGCTATAATTAGGTTAGAGAAAGGCATGGGAGATAAGAAGAGGAACATTTAATCATCCAAATTTATAAATTCAATTCCTACTGAATAATTATGGTTGCCTTTTTAAATGCAGCTGTATTTACAGGATATTGATTGATATTTTGAAGGAAATTTCTGTCTTAATTAATGTTTTTGACAAATTTTACGGAAATACATCCAAAGTGGTTTTGCCACATTCTACCATGGGAATATAGAGGAAAGGTCAGAGAGGTCTGGATGATTCATACAATTGCCAGAAACCTGTACCAATCCTTCCAGTGACCTGTCAGTGAGTGAGAGTGACAGTAGTTGCGTTTCCATTACAGTTTTTTAGCAAAATAAAAACGATATTTCTTAAAATTTCTACACATTACAATTGTGCCCTGCAGGTGTTTCCACTGAAAGGTGTTTTGCGAATGAACTGTAATTCTTGTAAAGTCTAGTCTCTGACATCCAAACCTCATAAATTCAGACAGACGGTTTATTAGAAATAAAATATTCCAATGTCAGAAATTCTGTGGCATTGAACTGGAAATTAATAGTGATATTTGGTATTTAGTATCAGTCAGAATTTCAATAATTTTGGGCTGTCTTCGCTTCGACACAGTCCATTTAGAATACCCTGCTCACTGAGGTGACATGGATAATATATATGACTCATATATTTAATGTGCTCCATCCAGCACTTCAATTATTTTGTAAAGGTTTGTCTAAACTTGCCAGTCACCTCTCTTTCCTCCTACTCTCCCTCTTTCCATCCCTGTCTCCCCCACCTCTGTGTCGCTTTCTATTTCTTTCGTTCCAACTCCCATCTAACTTTCATCTCGCTCCTTTCCTCTCCGCGCCGTGTTCGTCACTTAGTTTTGCACACTCCGCCCTGTGTTGCTGTCTGAAAATGCGCCGCTGCTCACGTGATGCTCAACACTGACAACTTGACACCTTGCTGTCAACTTTTGCCAACGGATACAGTTGTGAGTCAGCTGTGACCTAGTGACAATTGTGTTGAGATTGACAAGTTTTGAAAAATAGTAAGCGAGGAATAGGTAAACAGTTTTAATGTACAGACTCCACCACCAGTCATAGTGATGTGAGTGTAAAGTTGACCCAGTTAGATCTCAAGTTTCAGTCTTGTACAGTTACATGATATTCTACAACACAGATTTATATCTATAATGGATTTGTGTACTTTCCCTCGAAATGAACTCATGTGGAATATGGTCTTGGTTGGATGTTACTGCATGGAAGGATGCAGGTATTTGAAAACTTTTGAATCTGAATTGGAATGCAGTTCTCAGAAGAGATTCTGCAAAAACGAAATAAAAAATAAAAACAATAATTTATTTACTTACAGTATTAAACACTTACATAAAAAAGAAATAAAAAATGGCAAGCTGGACTGCCATGAACTGAAAATAATCTCTCCCTGAAATGTGAAAACCGCATTTAAAAAATAATATGCTGTGAAATATTGTGTGAGGTTTGGTGAAAGGCACTTACAACAAACAGTCACCTCACTGCAAACACTGTGTACACAGTGTAAAAAGCAACATTACTGGGTACATATTCCCCGTTTGACTCATATTAATGAAACAGCTTCGTGAAAAAGCCAGGCTCTCCAAATTTGTGTTCCCTCAGATGCTCCTCTTTCCCTTTAAGACCCAGTGTGTTCAGTGAGACAGCTCACAGATCCTATTCTTCCTTTCCTTAAGCCAGATGTCTCTACTGACATGTCTGGCACTTTCTCATAGTTTCAGACTCTGTTTTGCACTCTTCTTTCCCCTCCTCTGATTTTTCTTCACCTTCTTCCTTCCACGTAGAGTCTCCTTCTTTTTTTTTCTTTTTTTTTTTTTCTTAGCCTCTGGCCAGTATCCACACCTCATCTGATTCTCCGTCTTCCTTCATTTCTATTTCAGCGCCAAGGTTCAGTATTATGAGCTTTCATTCTCTTACTTCTCTTCCTCCATCTTTTTTTTTTTCCTCCCTGCATTATGTGACTTGGCTTGCTATTTACTTTCCTGCCTGTCTTTGCAGATAAAAGTCTGTATGCCTCTCTCTCCTTCTCTCTCCGTGCACCTCTGTGTATACCTTCATTTTTTCACCTCTTTTGTTTTTCCAGGGGTAAAAATAAATGCTCCAGCACATCCTGGATTCTTCACAGACACTGTGCATTGCTGGATTTTTCATATCTTTTTCATATCTTTTTTTTTTTTTTTTTGCAAATGCGCTCTTATGTGTTGATTGCCGGATAACGCTGCTGTTTTGAGAAGTTCATTTGGTGGTCACTCTGCTTTAATTTCCCCTGCATTCACCCTGCACTCTGCATACTATTTTGTTAATTATTTCTTGTGTTATTTACCTCGGTTGTCAGTGAAGTGCAGCATTGGCCTCATAATGCTTTAGAGCCATTCCAAACCATACCCATTTGCATGCTGCCAATGTGTGAAATGTAGGCCTGAGCTGAGTAGATAATATTGCATCCATATCCATGCCCATGTCCGGAGGCCACCCCTGAGAACCCAATCACACGGCCTCCGCATAAAAATATAGAATAAAACCCCAGAAGAGGAGGAAAAACGCTCTCTCATAGATCCACACAGAAGCTGTCAGTTAAGCAGGTTGTGTTGTTTTGTATGGTTTTTCATGGCAAATATTAAAAGCCAACTCAATTTTGCTGAACTGCTCACCTAAACAATGACTGTCCAATCATAGATGAACAACTTCAGTAAGCAGGCCAGCTGGATGAAGCTCTAGAAGAATATGATACTTTGCATGGCATAAAAGGTTTTGAGGGTCTTTAGCTTCCCTGTTCAGAAATTACAAAATGTAGCAAATCCGTTGCACGATAGCTGGAGGAACACAGCTGCTGGAGTGCTACGCAACCCGGCGGCAGGAACTTCCACTCAGAGTTAATGTTAGTGACCGCTTTCTAGCTAGGCGGCAGAAAACAAGATTTACCTACGACAGTTAATGTTTCTGTCAGCAAACGATCCCTGCTTTGGCCGGCATGTGGTACATCTGCCATTTTTGTCAGCAGTAAAGGACAATATGAGATGTTGATAATAATGATAATAAAAAAATACTACTACCTCCTCAGCTTCGAGTTGGCATCACCATCTGTGGTCCAACATATTCATTACAAAGACACACAAACAGATACACATTTAAAAATGAGACTGTTTGTGCTCCACATCGTTCCCTGTTCCTCTTCATTGTGTGTCCTTCAGTTTCTCTCCATCCGTCTGTCCCATGATGCTGTTATCTGCTGATGTTTGTGGAACACAGAGACAACAAGTGCACTGTGGTTGTCTAAATATGGACGCAGATGACTGTACTCGCTGGAGAAATATGTTGTTGACTCCCTCAACAGGAAATGCGCTTCCTACGCCTTCTTAATGGCGTGTGTCTCTCTGTGTGTGTGTGTGCATGCGTGTTTGTTACAGACTCTCAGCACAGGCTATAGACTTAAGTATAACTTAGAGACAGTCACATGGGCTGACGTGTGTCAATTGGGGTAAAAGTCAAAATATGGTTAATCAAGATACGCAGATATAAATATTTTTCATCACAGTGAAAAAAAAAAAAAAAAAGAAGTTACAGCTCTGTTAATTGAAAGCGTTTCGCTTTGTGTTTTTCTCTTTTACTCGTTTCATTGTGACACCTTTGTTCCTGCTGTGCCAACTATTAATTCTAACAACATTTTCTCACGTTCTGTTTACTGTAGTGGGTGGTGAGAGCCCTATGTCATGTTTTCATGGGTAATTAGAGTTAATATAACAATGTTGTTTTTTTTTTGTTTTTTTTTTGAAAACAGCAACATTTCATATGCCTCTTAGGGATAATATTGAGGAAAGGCGACAACAGTCTCAAAGCACGAGTAATGTTAATACAGCACCGCCGCGACATGTCCTACTGTATTGACTGGTGGCCCTTTATTCGCCCAAATTTTTTGGCTTGACAATTTGAATGAATGAGAATGCAGCAGTTGCCAAGCAACAAGGTTTGGATAGCATGGTTTCCCCGCTGATTGCGCATACTTTAGGACTGATGAGGATTCTTGCAAGCAGACAGCAATTAGTAGTCAATGCTAACTCCATGTTGGTCTGCCATGGTTATAGAGCTCTACGCTCGCTGTCCTTGACTTGAGTTGCTGAATAGAAGTAATTTCGATGGCTTGATGACGAAACCTCCGAAATACCATCAAAGCGAGATTCGCTCTGAAGAACAAAACTTAGGTTCATTCAGTTTGGTGTTGGGTTCAAACTTTGAGACTTACCTCAGCTGAATATTAATGAAGAAGAAGAGAAATATGTGGAAATATGAAGAAGAGGTTAGATGGGACTGAGAAAATCTGTAGAGATGAAATCAAAATGGGGAAAAAAGCAAATTAAAGAGGTGCTTAGCACTGCAGTCAGTCCTTTCTTATGAACTATCAGGTCAAGGTGTTTATTGAAGGCAAAGAGTCCACCTCTTCATTTGGTTAAAAAAATGAAACAGAATTGGGCTGTTAACTGAGGTGTAATGTGGAAACAACATAACAATGAACCAACAGTGACTCAAAATTGTTGTGTGTCATACTGTATTGCATCGAATAATGAGAAAACCATTGAATAATAAACATAGCGCCTCACAACACAATTTTCTAAACTACTAACAAATGAGCAGGAGTTAATGAATAACATATTTAATTAACATCATTTTATGAGAGAGAACTACATAATTAGGATTACAAAGATCTTCCTATTGTGAACCTGCTTGATATCCTATGCTCATAGTGGGACACCTTACTCAAAAAGGAACCAATCAATTGTGCTTTTCTTTTACATTAACTGCTCAGCCTCAGTTACGGCAGTCCTGTGGCTCTTTAAGCAACCGCATCGTAGATTTCGAATTGAAACTCGCCTTCCTGGCATACTGCTGATATAATACCATAGCAGTTAATTTCAAACTTATAATCATAGAAATAACTTTGCTGCGATTTTACAACACTCTCATTGTATTCAGCAATACAGATTTCTTTTTAGGTCATCTGTTGGACGGTTGAAACCAGTTATCAGCTTTCAGACAGACAATGTGTCGGTAATTGTGGCCCATTTCTATTTCAAATATGACGGTCTCTCGCTAACATTTTCATCTGTCGACAACCAACTTCTGGTTAGTACAGCTGATATTGAAAACTGGCTGCCTTTTCAGACAGTCCTGAGATGAAGAAAAAAAAAAAAGATAACAGCTAATGATTTTTCAACCACAAAGTGGTTATAAGCTGAACTCATTTAAGGAAGTGGAGTTGATATTACTGACTTCTATTATTGATTCTATTTATCAGAGGCCTTAATGAATTACAATTTCTGTGACGATTCTGTGACTGTGAAGTGACAGGTAGCTTTTGATGGATAAATTTAGATGAGTCACACTCTTAGGTTATAACGAAATGATCACACACAGTGGCCTGCAGATCATTTTTATGTGACAAACACACACACACATACACACACACACACACACACACACACAGGTGCAAGCTGTGTTTAGCCTAGTTATTGTGTTGTTTGTATGTGTCCACACATGCAACAAATGTTCACATACATACACACACACACACGCACACAGCAGTGATCTGTATTTAACCTAAATACTCTGGTGATTAGTTGGTGGCTGATAAGTCCATGACACATTAAAGGCAACATAGCACATGCACCGACACACCTATACACACACACACACACAGTGAGGTTGGCATAAAACACAAGACTACTTCAGACATATTTGTAAATACCTTTCCGTGTGCGCATTACACTTTGTGTTTAAATTTCTATTATTTTCCTCCTAAAGCTCCCAAACACAAATTCAATTACTGACAGAAACAGCTATGCATTGGCGTAGAAACCTTCTAAGGCTGTTGATAATGTTTTCAAGCAGAAACGTAAATTAAATCAAAATGTGTTTTGACAAGGGAGAAAATTTGCCAATTTATATCTAACATTTCAAACAAAACCCCCAGTGTTCCCAGAACCCTTTAACAGTAAAAGACGTTAGCCTATGTTTGTATGAGAGTGGATATATGAATGCTCCCTCTGCTCTGAAGTTTTGCAGATGGATAGTTTGCGTTCAGTAAAGCTGCTTGACTTGCATGACGTGCAAAGAATCAAAAATCTCAGTCCTCAAAATGAGTCGTATCGCAATTGCTGCGTCTGCCATCCACATTGCGAATTTTATGGTTGATTTAAGGAGTATTTATTCGAGACTATGTCGCTTGAAAAATATACTACTTTTCTTTTTGTCCAAAGATTCCCACTGGGTGGATAAGATGAAACACACATGGACCAAGTGGCAGCAGTGACATCATCTATTACCTCTGTATTCCATCCTTGCTGTGTAGTACAGCCTGTAAAATCACACGGTAGCTACACACTGCTTTATGGTCTGTTTTCCTCTAAATGGGACTATCATTAAAAAAAAACAAAAAAAAAACAGCCTACTGTATTGAAGAAGACCATATACGTATGAAGAAAACATTTACTTAGACACTAAATTAACTGAGAAGAAGGGCCATTTCTTGTAAAAAGGCAGGTTTTCAGTTTTATGAGGAACTCATCGAAGATTTTCCCAAACACTTAAAACCACAAAGAAGGACTTGAACACAGCACACACCATCAGGGCGGATGTTTTTCCAAGAGTCCAATCTAAGCAAATACAAAGTAAAGTAGTAAACTTTTACTGTATGGCCACCCAGCATTTTCCCTTAAAATAGATTTGCAAAACAATATTGAAACTGCTTTTTTTTTTTTAAATCCAATACAGGTCTTGCTTTTACTTTCAATTTAATTACTCGGTTGTAGTTCGGTTGTGCAGTAGTTTCAGGAAGAACTACTTTACAAACGTTTGTTTGGTATAACTCAGCTGATGCTAACCTCAGGGAGCTGCCCAGCGCAATCTTTGCTGCTTTCAGCTGCTGAGCTGCTTCAGTGGAGCAGGCAGGGTGCCTCCAAGCCTTGCTGATGGGCATAGCTTTGTTATGGAGTCGCGTTTGCTTTGGTGCTCAGTTGCATGAGCAAATAAATGCAATTTGACATAAAGTTATGGTATGCGTACCGTCTGCTTTGAGGCAATAAAATACTGGAAAACAGCAGTTGACCCTACCGCAACCCCCACCGTGTTCACTTTGAGTAACACTCTGACTATTTTTATAGCTGGGACATGATGGGACATGTAAACACTGAGGTAAAAAAGTTTATGTAAATTTCACACTTTCCCCAAATGCACTGTTCTCTCTCAGCAGCCATGTCTCTCTCTGTGATTCACCTTTGCTTTCTTCTACTTCTCTTCCTGTTGCTGTGTGCTGTGCCTATCTTAAAAATTCATGATAATTCCATTCAACTGACTATTTTTTTTTTCACTATATTCGCAGCACTGAATATATTAAATTTGTGTATGATTGTGTGTTAAATATGCGGCATGTAAATAATGAAAGGGTGTGCTCATCTTTGGATCGGCGTAAATTATTTAAACTCAACCACACACACATGCACACACACACACACACACACACACACACACACACTCCCCTGTAATATCCTGCTCTCACGGCTTTACCTGCCTGTTTCTGTCCATCCGTCAGTCTGCTTTCCAGCTTTCTTTCTTTCTGTATCTCATTTCTTATTGAGCATCTCGGTGGAAGATTACAAGGCCAAGACAGCAGGAACTAAACCTCTCGTTGGGCTGGTTTGGGAACAGGGGTTGCCATAGTCCAATTCAAAATTGACTGTGTACTGCCAAGTACATACTCCAGCTTGGAGAAGGAAGCAGAAAAAAATGCTATGTATGCTATTTAGTAACTCTGATAACGGCAGGAGCCGTTAGGAGCAATGTCCATTGAGGAGTCTACAATTTATTTATCCACAACCTGTGGGAATGTTTGCTTTATTTAGGTGCTGCATGTTCATTTATATTTCAGGCATTTAGAGGAGCCTTTCTTCTTATCGTGGCTCTACCCCGGCGCCAGCTCGTCTCCTCATTCCGATATCATCCCACCGCTTTGAGGGAATTTCCTCAAATTTAGCACAAACATCCTCTTAGGCTCAAGGGTCAACTTCTTGGATTTTGACAGTCTAAGGTAAAAGTCGCTGAAACAGGTTTATAACGTAATGACACAATTCAACACAAATGTCTATGTGATGGTGAATCACATTTTGGGAAAAGTCTAAGATCAGCTTCACTGTGACATTTTTCACTTCCAATGTTCAACAATGTCACTCAGGAAAGGGAGACTATAACCATATTTCCTGCAATTTTGCTGGTGTGCTGGTTTGAATGATGCTTCTGAGGATGCCGAAGACACTTTAATGTTACCTGATTCATTTAACGTCTGTCTGCATTGTTACCGCATGTTGCAAACAACATACAGCTAATAAATAAAAGAATAAACAGAATATCCATAGCCAGTAAACAGAATTGTAATGAACTACTGGAGGGAGGTGTGCTTGGACTAAAGGTTAGATTCCCAGGTCACCAACATTATAACAGGCTACATGTAAAGGTCATAGTGTCCCTGCATTCAGGAATAGATTGCTTTTTATTTATTGGTCTTAAGTTTAGGGAGATGTCAAATAGAAAATTCAACAAGGAAACAAGGAGGTGAAATACTTCTTAACCAGATGTTGGATAATAAGCTTTCATGTTGATGTTGATGATTATTGACAGAACTGCCAATATCGTCTTCTGACTGAGGGGATGTTAAGGTAAATTACCTCCCATTAATTTAATTGTAATGACTATGAATTAAAAAATAATGATGGCAATTACTGAGTCCTGGGCAAACGAGAAAAAAGCAAATTCACGGGGAACCTTGTAACAGTTGGGAAAAGTAGGCAACATATACATAAAACCAGTTGTCCTAAGTAGTTTAAGGGTTTATGGTCTACTCTGTAGTAAAGTAAGCAGCACAACAGTGTCATGAAGCTTCAGGAAAAAACTAAAGTAAACAAAATGATTTTAAGTGGAGTTATCATTATTCACTATCATTACAGAGTTACGACTAATTTGCATCAACAAACACATTATGAAGGAAAAAAAATCTGACTGCATTACATTTATTGTAACATGACGATGAAATGTTTCCTGTCCAAATATCCAGTTTAATGGTACAATAGGCTCTTATACTGACTACAGCATATTTACACACTCACAGCAGTTGGAAAAAGATTGTGACCTGGTTTAAAAAGCTCAGGCTAACTTGAGGATAATGTGTTTACTCTCCTAATCTTGAAAGTATATTTGTTTCCAAAACCACAGACAGGGCTGTTAATGCGAGCCTCAGCCTGCCTCCTTAACACCAGCCAAATATGAACATACAGGCATTCCTCGAGTTACGCCGTCCTCAGCCTACAACGTTCCCAGTTTACGACGCTGCACCCCATAAATTCCATCAATTATTGGGGAAACCTTGTTTCGACTTGAGTGGTTTTTGTGTTGTAAACACGGGTCTCACTCGGAACTACTTCGGCAAATGCTGCGTCATGCGGCGCTACAGTGAGGAAGATGGGAAGACCGTATGTATATGTTATAAAATACTGTAGTATTATGGCATTTTGGATGTGGTTATGACCAATGTGGCATTATTGATGTGTTTCTGCCGTTTCTATTGCATTAATTGATGCATTTATGATTTCCGATCCGACTCGCACCAAATTCTAGCTCGACAAAAAGCAAAACATTCACGTAATTCACATTCAAGGTAACATCCAGAACTACAAGGGCTGCTGGGGAATGTCTTGTATGCGTGTTAGCTGTTTGATTGCTTCTGCACTAACACAGAGGAAAGTCAATAGTTGAGATGTGAGGGGCGAGTCAGTGGGCTGGGGAGACGCTAGGGAAGAAGAAGAAGAAGCTGTTCAGCTTGAAAGAATTTCCTCTCAGTGAATTTACCTCTCTCTGTTTACCCCGTGAGGATCTTGCTATTTTATTTATAATTGTTCTGAAATGAAACGATGGCTGCTTCTTGATGATCATTTCCACTGCAATATCTCTCTGCCTCACACACGCACTGTCAGTACTGGTGCCAGTGCAGTACAGTAGAAGATAAATGAGAGCAAGACAGGCATGGATATGAAAGACAAAGATCCATGCCTCAACATTCCCCGTTGCTCTTTCACACGAACTATTTTCAGACACCACACACGTGAACTAACAATGTGTCATTACAAGCTAATGCCATAATGTGTTTGCTATGCCCTCCCACGATGCCTTGCACCATAGGCCAACCCCATTTACCGGTCTGGGCGTACACAAACGAAAACAAGACATTTGTGTGTACATGCGCCTGTGGACGTGTGGAGATGCGTATTTGTGTTGAGGTTTGTGTGTGCATTCTTACGTAAACATGCGGCCTCCTCTTGCCTCGAGGATGATGATCGAAAGGGTTTGTCATCCGCCCACCTCTCTCCATCTCCCTCGTTCCCGCTCGCTTTCTGCATCCCATTCAAATCAAATGTGCCTAACTGGCTTGGCAGTGACATTTCCAGGGTAACACAACTGTGGCGTCACACACAAAGGGGCTAATTAATTTAGAATTTCAAAGACACATTCAACAGCCATGCAAGCAGCAGGTGTGTTGCTCAAACAGTGTCGCACAATGTGAGACGAGGGCTGCAGAGTGGTGAACGACTGAACCCGCAGACCGTCTGAAGACACCTCAGTGCCTCCAGACAGCCACTAGGACTGAAAGAGAGAGACTGGAGACTGAAAGAGAGGTGTCTACTATGAATTAATGTGCAAAACAGTACAAGCTCTATTGAAATAATGGCTTTATTAAACCGTTTTCAGATGATATTTTTTGCAAGATTCAAACTTAACGTGATGCTTTCAGCGGCTAGGGTTATGAAGGAAGAAATGGTCCCAATTACTCAAAGTCAGCCTTTGTCAAGTAAGGGTGTCCATTAGGCACCCTCTTCAGGGCACTTAGCTTTATTTGCTGCAACAACTTGAGAGCAATTTGCTGTCCAAACAGTCCTCTCACGGAGGAGGGGGTGCAAGTTAAAGTGGGTTATAGTACTGTTTACAGCAGCAGAAACTGAGCTGAAACACAACACTATGACGGATACTGCTGTTTGTCACAAAGCAGGATTTGCATGATGTGGTAGTATTTTGTTTTCCCTTTTTTTCTGCTCTTGTGAGGCATATTTTGGCATGTTTCGATTTTTACTTTGTATTTTTATCAAGCATCTGATTTAAAGTAACGATTATTCTTTTTTCTCATAATGACATTTATTTTTTGTTGGACTTATCATACATTTCCTCTCATTGTTCACCTGCCTGACCTCCATGTTTACTGTTTTATTTTCTCCGCCCAACATTGTGTTTTTTGGTGGCAGCAAAAAAAGTTTCCTGATCAGTACATTTAGAAGCTAAACAGAAGGTTTTTCCTTCCGCATTTGTTAGAGACCAAAAACAGTTAAAAGTGATTGATTATTGGATTTCTATATGCATCAGCTACCTAATTAAAGAAATCAATAGAATAAAATGATACAAATTAAAGTCACTGAAACTTCAAAGATTTTCTTAAAATCTTCTGGACACTTGAATGTACAAAGTGTCCTCTCGTCTCTTTTTCTCTGTCTGTCTTATATGATCTTTTTTTTTTTCTCTACTACTCCATTTCACTCTCTGTCTCTCATAAATTCTAATATAAAACAGCCTGACCCAGTTTAGACTACTTAAATAAATTTTTCATTACCACTTCCCAGTTCGTGATTAACATTTTTTTTTTTTCACCCTCGAGAGCCCATTATGAAAATAAACCTTTTCTGTGTCGCTGCACTTCTCTTTTTAGTCATTTCAGTTTAGCCAATTTATATTCTGTCACATCTTCATGGATTTCGCCTTCACTTTTGGGATTTTTGTTTGAGAGCTACAGCACATGTGGATTATCAGATATCCTTACTCGCTGAGGCTGTCATCCCTTATGGTTCTTGCCTAGTTTGTTCTTAATTGTGCTCTCACTTTGTTCCCGGCGGCCTTCAAACTGCTTAAAATTGGGTGAATACGCATACATTCACTTTTGGAGCGCATGGTATTCATAGTGAATGCACAGTCTGTTTGTGTTGGCAGTAATTTTCAGGGCACCAAATTATAAAAGGCCATATTGATTCATTCATTCATCTTCTACTGCTTATCCGTTTCCAGGTGCTTGAGCCAATCCTAGCTCACACTGGGCGAGGGCGGGGTACACCCTGGACAGGTCACCAGTCCATCACAGGGCCAACACACAGAGACAGACAGAGACCAACAACCACTCACACTCACACTCAGACCTACAGACAATTTAGAGTCACCAATTAACCCAAACATGATGTCTTTGGACAGTGGGAGGAAACCGGAGTACCCGGAGGAAACCCATGCAGACTCAACAAAGAAAGGCACCAGGCCAGGAACCGATGCCCAAAAGGCCATATTCATTTACTACAAAGTTGCGTTTTCAGAAATGTAAATCTCCACAAATTAAATTTCATGAACATTGAAATGTTGTATGCAGCGCAGCAGCATAGTGTTTAGCACTGTTGCCCCACAACAAGAAGGTCGCGGTGTTTGCCCTGTGATGGACTGGTGACCTGTCCAGGGTGTACCCCGCCCTCGCCCCGAAAGTTAGCTGGGATTGGCTCCAGCACCCCTTGCAACCCGGAAACGGATATGTGGTTGAAGATGAATGAATGAATGAATGATCATTGAAATAAATGGGAACCAGTTAGAGCTTTCAAGGTCTGAAAACAATCGGAAATCCGAAAAAGAGTGGGAAGCTGCATACGTAGTGGTTACCTCAAACACACATACAGGTATCCTTCCTAAAGAGTCTGTCCAGAATTCCTACTCCTATACTTTCAAAGTTGAGGTCGTTGGACTTTGCGTGGGTGTGAATGTGTGGGTACATGTGGGTTTTTTCCTTGTGTGAATGAGACGGGAAGATGCAGTATTTGTGAAACACAGTACATTTGGCAGATCTCAGGCCATGTTTCCATCTGTATATTAAAAATGCCAAATCTGCTTTGTGCTTTGTAAAAATGTGTAAAAATGTGTGGGAACAAACTATCTTTGTAACGGCAGGACAGATTAATGGGATTATTATTTATTTATTTGCACAGAAAATGGAACAAATCTCAGCCTCACCTTCATGCTTCTGGCATGTGGATGTATCTCTGCCCTGTGGCATCTTGGATGACAGCATAAAAAAAAAAAAGGGGGCAGTTTAATAGCATCAAACACCGTCTGCCTTGTTCTGTATAGCTTTAAGGCAAAAAAAAGAAAAAGAAGAAGTTGAAGATCTTTTAGAGGATGCTGTTCTTTGCAGCCAACAACTGATGGGGCTTTTTCTCCACACCTATTTGGTTTCCAGCAGCCATTTTAACTGTGGGGAGTTTTGTTTGGGTGGATGTGTATGCAGCTGCAGTCACAGTGAGACTCTGCTGGGCTTTGGGTACAGTTCCAAGCAAACCTGGACCTGAACTTTTGTTTGGATGTGTGATCGACTGCAGCTGCAGAAACTGAGCATTATGGGTTAAACAAGCTCTGAACTATTAAAGACACACTGCTTATTAATCCATAACATTTGCTTTTTCAATACTTTGAGGTTCTCATGTTTCTGTGGAAAGACCCTGTTTTTGTTTTATTGTTTGTTTTTGTTTTTTTCTCTACAGTGTTTTTTGCTACAGCCAATTGATGCTTGCTTTAACGGCATGGATTGAATCAGGAAAATATTTCAAAATTTGGCAGCAGCTCTTCCACTTCTTGCCTCTCC
This sequence comes from Remorina albescens, assembly GCA_034769265.1. Classification (NCBI taxonomy): domain Eukaryota; kingdom Metazoa; phylum Chordata; class Actinopteri; order Carangiformes; family Echeneidae; genus Remorina; species Remorina albescens. The sequence continues at coordinate 16,016,787 of CM068488.1, read as the reverse complement.
AAGTCCAGATAAAAGTTTTCAATTCGTTTGACCCCAGCAACCATGAATGGAAAGCCAGTTATGAAAAATTAACGGATTAAATTTGAGCAGACCTTGTCTTTGCTTCAAATCCGTGTCTTTCCCAGCGACCTGCATTTAACACAAAACGACTTCAGGCTTTTAGTCCATGATTGCGGGTTGCTTGTGTGTGATTGAAAGCACATTATCTGCTTTTCAAGCAACCGTTGAATGCCAAAATCCAAACCAGTTATTTTTCTGTTTTTCTATCAGGAGTGCAGCATTTCAAAGGTCCTCTTCTACACTTTCCAAAGTCTGAATCTGTAACGAATCCTTCTTTTATGCACCTGATTTGGGGACCTGGCTAAATCACACAACAGACACAAATCCTGTTAACCTTAGGAGAGCTTTGTGCCACTGACTGCCGCAGCTAAAGTCATATTTATATTGTTTTTGGGTTGTACATCCTTCCATGCATTCAGGTCATTCTCATGGGTCCGATATCTCAGAAAACCCTTTGCGGAGAAAAAAAAAAAAGCAAGAAAGAAAAACATTCACTCGGACTTGACTGTGAGATGATTATAGTTTAGGATTCAAAGGTCAAGGTAATGGTGACTTCACAAAACACAACTTCAGCCTTGTGGATGTGACAGCTCAGCAATACTTAGATTGAACTTTTTGGCACAAATGTACACTCTGATTCAAGGAGCAAGTGATTCGATTTTGGTCATCAAAGGTCAAGGTCATCTTGACCTCATGAAAGACGACAAACCATTATTCAACCCTTTCATACTGAATTTTCCAGTTTCTTATCTAAATGGTCAATAATCTCAAACAACTCTGGATAAACAGGGTGTAATGGCGCAGGAATCCAAAATTCAAATGACGGTGAACTAAGAGATGGAGGTGATTAATTCTCATCCTTGGAAAACATTCAAGAATGAATCCCAAACAGTTTTACATTTTTTTCACCCGCAGCATTTTGTGCGACGGATGTCAAATTCTCCTAAAAAATGTACAGGGTGTCCATAAAGTCACTTCACAACTTAAACAATTTATTACAAATGCAAATGAACAGACAAATGTGTGGAAATTATTCCAAAATGAGGAAGTTTTTTTTGCCTCATTTAATACACCTCTACATGGGCACCATGAGTTGCACGAAGCACATCAAGGCGGCACTCTATTTCTTGCCATGTTCATGTAGCATAGCCTCATCAATGGTCACAATGCCATCAGTGATCTTTCTTCAATACACGATATCTTTAACATAACATAGAAGAAAGAAGTCCAGTGTGATATCTGGTGAACGAGGTGGCCAGGGAATCAGGCCATCCCTTCCGAGGGTTAGGGTTAGGGCATTTACCGTTACCTCATCTCATCAACAGGGTCCCTGAAATACACAAATGCAATGTGATTAAAAACTTTGATAACCACTGAGTACATACAACAAATCTGATTAAGATATCTCATCAATTGCCTTTGGAATAATTTTTTTTTAATCTTAAAACGACTTTATGGACTCCCTGTATTTCTCTTTGGAAACTGCAGCGCTGCTAGGATCCCTGGGAGGCTGCATGCTAACATCAGCAGGGATACATAACAGATTTCACACAACCCATCAAAGAGTTCTAAGACATTTTACAGTGAATCAGTGGCTCCTCTCAGAACTAGGAGTACGGCTTACATGGTGTAATGCTGTTGAAATAGCTTCATGCTTGAGACTTTATCCGCGCTCCATCATGTATGCACTGATTTGCAACTTAAAAAAATAAATAAATAAAGATTATATACATAGTTATATATTTCAATGGCACCACCAGTCCTGGATCCCTCATAAAACAATGAGCTGAGAAGCCGTTTTACATCAGATTCTCCTCAGTGCCGCTGATGTATGCAGTCGTGTGTGTTGTTGAGGGATAGTGATAGTAATGTTGTGCCATAGAAATTGTCTCGTGAACACGATATCATCTGATAACCAGTGATGAATGCATTCCGGCATGTTGTGAAAAATAGTGCTGTGATGTAATGGTGCGGAAATAGCGTTGTAGACCAGATACTACACAACACCCTCATGAACCAGGCACTTAAAGTACCACTGTTAGGCTCTTGCTGCCAAAATCTCCTATTACACATCATCCTCTCTCTTTCTCTTTTTTTTTTTTTCATTGCCTCTTGTTACCTCCGAGTCATACACATAATGCGTGAATCAATACTGAAGTGGTCCGTGTGCATCTTGATGTATATCTAATCCATACTGCCGTTTTTGTTTGTGCGCATTTTATATATATACATGTATATTTGAGTTTGTGTGTCAGGGTCTAGGTGTGTGTGTGTGTGTGTCTGTTCTCTCATTCCACTGCTATCAGAGTGACCTTGGAGGGGATCGTCTCATATTCCTGGCAGCTCACGAGCTCCCACAAATCATCCGGCTGGCTGTATCTGCCGTTGATTGGTTTGATTTCATCCATTAAGTTCAGTTCGCTCGTGGAGGGGGAGACCATGATTGAGAGTAAAAAGGAGGGGTGGCCGGTTAAAGGAGGATTGCTCAGCCTCAACTCGATAAACACATGCATGTGCAAAATGCCTCACAAGTCAGTTTGAGTAAAGTGGATGGATTTGGACCGAACCTTCATTAATTCTATCACTTCAGTGATCCTGTAGTATGCAAGTTACTAAGAACATGTGTTTTTTTTTTACCTCTGATATGAATGCAAAGCACGCATGCAGATCAGAGTCCAGTCCTTTAATTGTTGAGATTCATTCCCACTCATCAGCTGGTTTGTGTATTTTTTGTGTCTTCACTGATGGTTGGCTGCAGGTGTGCTCATATACTGTAGGCACATTGTGGGTTTTGTAGGAAATTGCCCGTGTGTGTTTGCACACGGTGCCGCAGCCTCCAGGTGAGCTAATTGAATTAAGAAAAATTGCAATGTATTTAGGCAGCTGCTGACCTCTGTTGTTAGAGTGGCTAAAGCCATTAACTTAAGCACAAGGTTTGCTCCGGTGGAAGCACAGACAAACAGAGCCCAGGAGTGGAAACTGCAGGGAGACATTGGGTTTGCTAAGTGAGATGGGCATTGGTGCTTTTTGGTTATGCATTGCATGCCGGTACAAACAACTAAGGTATCTGCTTGAATGCACAGAAGACCATGTAAACTATTAATTTGCTTTAAAAGAAAAAGAAAAAAAAAGGAGCTAAAAGGGTTTGGGTTTTTTTTCAGCGCCACCAGCAATATATTGTAATCTCCATGCTTTGAATTTGAATTTGTGCAGTTTTAAACACTTTGTCTTGGCCGTCTGAAATTAAATCCTGCCTTGATATGTGCATGGGTAGTTCGAGCACATCTCCCGTCAGTACTGAGGTGCCTTAATGAGCGAACTCAACAAGTGTGTGTAACATTTTTCTTTGGCTAATAGTGTCTCGGATGCTTTGTCTTGCGTCGTATTAGAAACAAATATGTACACAAACTCTGCCAGTATACCACTGAATGGCACCAAAGAAATGATCTGACTGCACAAATAAACAGGTTGTTGCATTTTAGTCAATTAAAATGTATTTGAGAAAATAATCTTACCACAGCACCCATTCAATAGCTGTTGTAAAGGTTATGATAAAATTCCAAATATATAGATAGATAGATATGCGAAAAAAATTTTCGCAGCCAAAAATACTTATGTGGTTATACCCCACTATAATAGCAGACTAGCCACTGTTCAAAATAAATGAAATTAGAAATCTGTAAAATGTATAGGACAATTTAAATAACATATAATGGGCAGCAATCCATATTTAATTAGCAATCCCATGTAGTATAATGATGTAATATAATATTATAGAAAAGTTTAAATATTATCTGGATCTTTGCAAATTCCATAATGTGAAAGGAACACATATAAGAGCAAATGCTCAGTGTCAAATGAAATTACTGTGATATGCAGTAGAAAAATCTCAAATCACTCTATTCTGCTGCCGAAGTTCTGAGACAACGAATGAGGGCGAAATCTGCAGTACCTTATTTCAAATATCTGTACGGTCATTTAAAGGAAATGCTGTGAGACAGAGGCTGTTATGAAATCCAGCCTCTGTAATGATCTAATTTTCTCTGTCATTTAAATGTGTGGAGGTTGTAGTTCGCCTTTGGATTAGGCAGCTTTTTAAACAGTAGTATATTTTAGTAAACAACGTCTCTCTTCTCAACAAGAGCCTGGCGCTCCGAGGTTGTTTGAGAACACTTGAGCACATCAAGTGTTTTCCTAACTCTGACATGACTAATCTATTTTAGCAGCACAAGTACCATAGTAAAACTACCTGACACTCCTTGACAAAGAGCCCTGCTAACAGCTGGATGACAATTTATGAATACAAGGCAGTTTCCCTCTTCTGCTGCCATGTCTGCGTCGTGTGGTAAATATAAGAGCAACATGGTCTCAGCTCAACAATACAGTTCACACCAGGCAATCAGAGATAAATAATCTTATAAAACCGATGCGTACTCAGCTTTTACATTTGTATATTTACTATCGTATAGCTCACACCTTATATCGACTTGTTCCCTTTGAGCAGTTTTGAATATTGCATTTGACAGTTACATAATATGTTCTTTAACTTCTTCCAACTCTTTGTTGAAGAAATATAATCTCTACATTGTGACCCAAGAAACCGTGTTTTACATAGTTTCAGCATACCTTCAAATGGAAACATTGAAATGTACTTCATCCAAAATTTTGTGTCCCGGGAGTCTTTAGGAAGTCAGCAGCAGAATTTAAAGAAATGTATCTTCTGCTTTAAAGTTGACCCACCACCCCCACTACTGTGTCACGTCAAATCTGACTAGTTAACAGGCTGGGGCCGGTAATGCAATCAATAGTTTGTCAGAATGAGAGTGCGTTTGGCTGAAAGCCAGGTAAACAGTGGGGAAAATTATTTTATAACTGCATCAACCCAGCAAGCTCGGGAGAGGAATGCCATATAATAATGCTGTCCATGCACTTAAAAATGGAAATAAGGAAATATGGTTTAAGCGTTCTGATTTTCCAGTTCAGCTGACCACATCACAAACTGCTGAGGAAAGACTTTACAATGCCTTCTGTAATATACAGACTGCATGCAGTAGAAAAAAAAAAAAAAATTAAATCGTCTAATTCCCTTCCCTCACAATCTATTGTGTCAGTAAGGTGTCAGCTATTTTAGCTTGAATTCAAATTACATGGCTAATTAGTCTTAAAATACATCTGTGATTATCTATTCTGTGGTCTAGCCTCAGGTTACTGAGTATTTCAGTAACCCTGTCTGTGAAGTCAAAAATGAATTAAACACCTTTTAAATGTAATTACATAATGATGCAGTTTTATCCAAAGCAATGGGATTTAAAATATTAAGTAATTTAGTTCCAGACAAAGCAGGTTTAAACCTGCCTGAAACCCTCCAAAACAGCTAAGGTTATGACAAGATTTAGAGAAATTACTATCTAGTTCACAGCAGCTTCCAAGATGAAAAAATAAGGGCTTAAATACGGAAAATTTTAAATTGCAACGCTTTTTCTTTCTTTCTTTCTTTTTTTTTTAACTAAAGTGTACAGTTTCCTATAAATCAGATGACCTCAGATTTATCGCCGGCTATTGGGATGTGCATTGAGTGTGAAAAATCGGATCAGGAGCAACGAGTCTGCGGAAATTTTCATTCGAAGCTTCTTTGCGTCTTCAAAAGAGTTAGAATGTTTGAATACTTACAAACCGTTGCTTTTCAAGGCGTTCCACTGGTCATCCCCTTTGAGATGTGAATGCAGCCCAAGTGGAGGATGGGGGTGGGGGGGTGAAGCTGGCTTTATGGGAGACCTTCAGGAAACTGGGGTATCAGTGTGGAAGGCTTTGAAAGATGTGAAAAAAGCAAGCAGCACATGTGTGAAACAGAATCGTATTTTACGCACCACTACAAACTGAGCTTAATTTGTCTTCCTTACCCACAATCCCTTTGGTTAATTCGCCATTCTCTTTGATTCCACTGGTTCCGTGTCTCACCTCGCACTACACGCGGCTTGCGTGAAAACGATTCCCACTTATGTGTGACATACGTCCCTAATGTCCTCGCCCATACAATAAATGTTAAATATAGTTTTTGTGTCACATCAGCATAACAACTTGATGCGGCCATCATCTCTGCTACTCCTCTCCTCTTGCTAAATGAAATTTGTCCCTCTCCCCCCCCCTCTTGTCACACCTGAGCACTCATTTTAATTAGCTCCTTCTCTGATCTTTCTTTTTATCCCTCTTCACCCTCCCTCTCTGATAATTCTCCCTCGTTTTCTTTCATTTATCTGTCTCTCTCACTCATTCACTCTCATTGCAGCCATTTCTCACTCTAATTAATGAGCTGATATCTGCTTTTGAGTCACAAGGGTCATAAGCTCTTTCTTTCTTTCTTTCTCTCTTTCTCTGTCGCCATCACTCTTTTTCTTTGTAGCACAAATGCACATGAGTCACCCAGCATTCTCTTTAGCCAGTGCTCTGTCTTTCTGCTCCTCTCTCTCTCTCAACTCAAATGGAGAGGGAAAGAAAAGCATGGATTGTATGACCTCTGACATCAGCAGATATCAGCTCAGTAATTACACAGAGAAATGAAAGTAATAGAGAGACAGGGCCACACAGTTTGAGCTGAGGTGAACAGGTGAACGTCAGTCCAGGGTAGTGATTTGATATAAAATGAATATTGAGCACTTAAATCAAGCTGCAACAGAGTGTTTTTACACTGACTCAATTAAGATAGCAAAGGAAAAAGTGCAAATGAATGAGTAAATTGATTCTCAAACACGTGTACGATTCTGCTGCAGGCATTATACTGTTCCATGTTACACTGCAGCCATCTAACACCCAGTCACTACAGCTATTGTATTTCTCTAGATCAGGTGTTGGAGTTTCAGGATAAGGCTTTTCCAGCCATCCATTACCTTTACCGTTTGTCCGTCAAGGTTTAAGGGGACTGGAGCCAATCCCAGCTGGGAGAGGGCGAGGGCACGGTGTCCACCTTGGACGTGTCACCAGTTTACGGTAGGACAGATGTATCAGGATATACAGAGACTAAGTGGCCCATAAACCTGTATGCTTTTGCACTGGTGGAAGAATCTTGAGAATCCACTAATGGATAAGGAGAACATGCAAACTCCACACAGAACAAAAAAAAAAACCCAAACCTTCTCACTGTGAGGCAACAGTGCCAACCACTTCACCACCATACCGGATTTTTTTGCCCACCAACAACAAAAAGCAGACTCACACCACACAACATGGAGGAAAGGGAGAGAACTCAGTTCGCGACAAAAGAAAGAGGAATAATTTTTCCCTTTCACACAGAGGGGAATATGACTTGAAACGACACAGAGAATGTGAGACTCACAGAAAACATGTTGCTCAAAAGGAGGCTTCCCAGTCTATGGATAGGTTACTTATGTTTTCTTGAGAACTTGAGAAAGATATATTTAAATAAAATATATTTGTTAAGTCTCTATTTGCATAGTCTATTATGTGCTACTGAATAAGCCAGGCGCCAAAGCCAAAGAAATGTTATGAGCTAAGGCACAGAATAGAAATGGTTTTTTTTGTTTTGTTTTTTTTAGTGCTTTGATGCATTGGTATCCTACATTATCCCACATAAATGTAGTTTTTGTCCCACATGTGATCTGGTCCCCCTATTTAGAGGTCAAAGACTACATGTAAGTTTCTGATGTTTTGGGGGCATTTTCTGTGTCATTGTAACAACCAAAGCCAAAGGCTTTACCTTTGCAGGATGTCTGTGTATCATAGCTAAGTCCCATAATTGTGGTAGGGATGCATTGAGGGGATGCCAACAAATCTGGGACATTGATTAGAACTGAAAAATCAACTGATCTGATACTGGTGATCAAAGACCAAGGTAACAGTGACCTAACAAAGCAGTGTTTTGAACTCTCATATCTGGTGTCTGATGGCCACCTTAACGGAATTTCTTTAGATTCGGCAAGTCCGAATCAAGTCTCTTGGACTCAAAGAAGAGCTTGTCAAAAGTCCAAGATCAAGGCCACGGTGTCCTCACAAAAACACATATTTGTGTACAAGTCATCCATTAACTGCTTCTGTTGGTGGTTTTTAATCATCTTTTGCAGTGGCATTTTGCAGATGCAGTCCATTCTGTCTCTCTGAACTTTTGGGCCTTTTGGTCTTTACCTGATAGGCTTATTCAGCTGTCCAACCATGTGTCTGTTCTATAGCATGTATGGCTTGTGTATGCAAAGTCTGATGTAGCTATTTCCCTCTGCTGTTCCACATCTATGGAAAACATAATGAACCACTCCACTGCACTGGGTGACAAGTTTCTGCCAAGCTAACATGACTTTTGTAGTTTATTTTAAGGTGCTCTTTTATACACTCCCGTAAACACTATTTTGCAGAGCCCATACATATCAATAAATAGCAGTCTGGTTATGTAAGAAAAATAAAAAAGCTCTTCTACAATATACAGTGCTCAGCGTAAATGAGTACACCCCCTTCGAAAAGCAACATTTTAAACAATATCTCAATGAACACAAAAACTATTTCCAAAATGTTGACAAGAATAAGTTTGATATAACATCGTTTTAACTTATAACATGAAAGTAAGGTTAATAATATAACTTAGATTATACATTTTTCAATATTAATCAAATTAAGTTGAAAATAAGTTCACCCCACTGAAAGTCTCTGGAGCAAAGCTAAATTTAGACTGCAAATGTTTAATTTAACAAGAATCAACCACAGGTGAGTGTAATTATTCATTACACAGGTGTCCAGCAGACAGTTGACTATAAAAGGGTGTTACTTAAAGAAAACCCCTTCCCATTTCCTGTTGTCAGCAATGGCACCACATGGAAGAGAAACGTCACAAAACCTGAGAAAGAAAGTAATTTCTTTACACCACAAAGGTGAAAGCTACAAAAGATCAGCAAAGCTTTACTTATCAGTCAGAATACTGTAGCAAAAGTGGTTCAAAAACATAAAAAAGATGGAACTGCAACCATCTCACAGAGACGTCCAGGTCGTCCATGGAAGTTAACACTTCAACAGGAGCGTCTTCTGATGAGAAGGGTTGAAGAAAATCGGCATGCAAGTTCACCACACTTATCTAGAGAAGTAGAGAGCCAAACTGGGGTGACTATTTCCCATGACACAATAAGAGTACACTGCAGAGGAATGGCATGCATGGGTGCCGTCCACGAAAGAAGCCTCTCCTAAAGCCCAGGCACAAAGTTTAGAGTTTGCCAGGGCCCATGCTGACAAAGATGAACACTACTGGGACTCTATACTCTGGAGTGATGAGACCAAGATAAATGTTTTTGGAACTGATGGCGTTGCAAAGGTGAGGAATACAAAGAAAAATGCATGGTGCCTACAATGAAACATGGTGGTGGCAGTGTCCTTATGTGGGGTTGCATGAGTGCTGCTGGTGTTGGGGAGCTGCATTTCATCGACGGCATCATGAATTCACAGATCGATTGCTCTATACTGAAAGAGAAGAAGCTACCATCACTCCGTGCCCTTGGTCGTGGTGCACTTTTCCAACCTGACAATGATCCTAAACACACATCCAAGGCCGCTGTTGGCTTTCTGAATAAGAACAAGGCGAAAGTGATTCAGTGGCCAAGTATGTCTCCTCATCTGAACCCAATCGAACACCTATGCGGAATTCTGAGCATCACTCTCCATCCAGTCTCTAAAAGAGGTCATTCTCGCAGAATGGAAAAAGATTGATGTTGCAAAATGTCGCCAACGTGTTCATTCCATGCCTAGAAGACTTGGTGCCATCATTAAAAATCATGGAGGCCATACAAAGTACTAGATGTGCAGTTTTTTTTGTGGGGTGTACTCATTGTTGCATCAACCTAATTTGAGTAAAACTGAAAAATGCGTGATCTAAGTTATATTATTAACCTTACTTTCATGTTATAATTTAAACAGATGTTATATTAAACTTATTCCTGTCATCATTTTGGAAATAGTTTGTGTTCATTGAGATATTGTTTAAAATGTTACTTTTTGAAGGGGGTGTACTCATTGACGCTGAGCACTGTACCATGCTTCATTCCCTGTTATTTTCCTCTCATCTTGATGGTCCTTCTGGCCTCAATGAATGATATAGTGACTGACTGTACATCAGCGTACACAAAGTAGTTTTTACAAGGCGAGTCGTTGTTATGCAATAGTGAAACTACAGGTGCGAGTCATTTTTAATTAAAGATTTGCTTTTGTATAATTTAGTCCTGCTTAAATATCTGTATCACTTCTCTTTTGACAGTTATCCAACCAATAGTCATAAATCCTTGTACTTTTGTACACCTTGCACCCAAAAGTCTTTGCCAAGAAAACTGCTCTGACAAGGATGAAAAAAAAAAAAAATAATAGGCCGGCTTCTGTTTCCAGTTTAGAAAAGCTCTAAAAACTGCATTCACTTTGAAACATAGTACATGTCTGGGAAGTACAGTGCAGGAACAGCAGTGAATCCACAAAACAAAATATTTATTCTATTTAATATATCACGTATTTATTCTTTTCATCATTATTATTCATAATAAAACAATTAGTTACAACTTATTAACCATTAAATTTCACCTGACCCTCAACTTTTTATTTTATTGAAATATTCTACATATTCCAATCACTTCTTTGCTGTTCTACATCCCTCACGTCTCACTCACTTCTTTCTCGTCTCTGCAGCTCACACTTTTTTAAAAGGCGTCTACCAAGAATGGTTCACTGAGTGAAAACCTCAATGTATGTTCATCATATGAATGTGAGCATTTGCATGTGTGTGAGTGTGCGTGTGCGTGCAAGCAAGTTTGCACTGTGATTTCTTTAATCCTGACTCTTCCGTACCCTTCAAGCCCCAATCAAGTTTGTCATTAATGAGCATTTTCTCTCGCCCTGCATCGCCCTTCTCCAGCTCTCTTTCTCTAAACCTTTCCTAATTAACAACAAGCACAGCTGCTTACTAATGATGACCGAGTGTGTGGGTGGCTGTGTGTGCTGCTGCTGCTGCTGGGCAATGAACGATTCTCATAAACATCTGCGGTTTGATTATCGATTCCTAAAAGTTGGTGGTGAGCCCTTTGAGTTCATTCTGTCAAGTTTTATTATTAATATTTTTATCAGAATCACTGCAGTCACGAGTTTTTATCACATATATCTCGAAACAGTCTAGTATCTGACACGCAGTATTCCTTCATCTCTGTTTCTCTCTGTCTGACTTTTCAGGTGTTGTGTCCGGGCAGGGTGGTTACCATGGAGAGGCTGTTGATGTGTGTGATGCTGGTGGTTGCCATGGCAGTGAGGGCGCAGATCTGCCCAAAGCGCTGCGTATGTCAGATCCTGTCGCCCAACCTGGCAACGCTCTGTGCCAAGAAGGGTCTGCTGTTTGTACCACCGAACATCGACAGACATACTGTGGAGCTACGGCTGGCCGACAACTTTGTCACGAGGTATCAGTCACATCCGTAATGCCGCCAACAACATTTGTATTTTAACTAACTCAGCAGCTCATGATTTTACTGATACTGTGAAACTGTAGGTTTTATAATACGTATAATAATGTTGGCATTAAAATTACCATATTAAGGTATTTTACACTTTTCCAGATTTTTTTTATTTTTTTTATTTTTATTTTTTTATTTTTTATTTTGGATCGATAAAAGATATGTTTGTGGTTTTAAGAACAAAATATCATGCCAGTGTAGTTGAGAACATAGCTCTGACAAAGCAAGGCCGCTAACACAGATGCTTTTAGCACAAACACAGCAGTCTAATATTAATTCCTGTGCAGCAGATTGGCATCTGAAGAATTTATTCATCAATTGCTTTATAAATAAAAGGAAACAAACCTCATCCCTGAAGAGCTGTCAATTTTCCAAAACCTCAGGTCCAAATAAAAACATTTGACATAAAAAAAAAATAAGTCTGTATCAATGATGTACGATGTGACAACTTATTTTTTTGCAGCATGTCAGAAGACCAGAAGCAGTCTGACACGTGAATTATAAAGGTGTGGATAATGAACAGGTTTCCCTCAAAACTGGAGGCAGACTGCTCTATGATATCTTGAGGCAACAGCACCTCGAGCTTCTTCAGTGAAGATGAATAAGTCTGAGAAGTTTTGGACAGAGCAGATTCACCTAGGGTGCTTTTTATGGGGATATGAGCACATTATCCTCGGGCACCAAAATGAAATAAAACTAATTTGGGTGTTTAAAAGAAAGCGCATTCTTTGAGGCCCTGGAGTAAGTCAGAGTTGGTTCATAGTCAGTGGAGCAGCTCAAGGCTCTCTCCTGATGGCACTGCAGTTTTGTGCCTCGCTTCCCTGGTTGGGAGCTTTTGGAGAGAGTTCTTCATATTGAATGAGCTTGCACAGGATGAGAGAAAAACCCATATGTGAATTCTGTTTTAGAATAAATCTCTCTTTTAAAAGTTGACAGAGTTTTCCCCGTACATTTTTCCTTTCAACTCCATTGTACATTCAAACACTGCTGAAGGAATGACAATGGAGCAGCATACATTTTTTAAATGTGTATAAGGAAATTTAGAGCATCTGGAACTGGAGGGAGTACTGCAGATTGATTTTTTGTCTCCTGTTTTATTTAACTGTGCTCATCTATATCCACAGTGTGAAGAGAAAAGATTTCGCAAACATGACACGGCTGGTAGATCTAACATTATCCAGGAACACCATCTCGTACATCACACCACATGCCTTTGCTGATCTGGAAAACCTCAGAGCCCTACACCTCAATAGGTATGACTAGACATAAACTCATGAATTGCAGGTTGTGTAGTCTATTTCTATAGCTGTGTGTGTGTGTATGGAAAAAATTTTATTGTTACGATCTCGCAGTAACCGGCTGACGAGGATAGGCAATGATACGTTCAGCGGGATGTCCAAGCTTCACCACCTGATTCTCAACAACAACCAGCTGGTGCTGATCCACCAGGGAGCGTTCAACGACCTGCTAGCGCTGGAAGAGCTGGACCTCAGTTACAACAATCTGGACTCTATTCCTTGGGAGGCAATCCAGGTCAGGATGTCCTTAAAGCGTAGCAGCTTTCAAACTGGTTTGAAAACTATAAGACCATTATGGTCATTTAGCAATGACATAAAAGATCTTCAGGGCTTTTAGATGGATGGATTATTAAAAAGCCTATATGCACTTGCCAGTGACTGTCTCACTTGGGGTTTTTCAATTCATAAGCATTTCATTGCTAACAGTTAACATTTATGAGTGACTTCTGCTAGTCAACAGGCGATTCTTGTGCGGTTCAATGCCATTCTCATCGGATATGCTTCCTACAATATTCTTTACTGTAAAGAATGTGACCTGGGTTTATAAAATGATGTAACCACGAATTGGCCTCGTTGTTCACAGTTCGATCTTGTATTTGCAAGATGAACATGTTATCACTCCAAGTCGTCTGCACAATATCTACCACCGCCATCAAAGATGAAAAAGAAGGACCAAAAGGACAGTGACAATAACCAGGAAATAAAAAGCATGATAGAAAATTCCTCTCTCTCTCTCTGCCCTTCCAACAGAAAATGACGAGCCTCCACACGTTGAGTTTAGACCACAACATGTTGGACTTTATTCCAGAGGGAACCTTCTCACTGCTACAGAAACTCAACCGGCTGGACGTCACCTCCAATAAGCTCCAGAAGCTCCCACCAGATCCTCTTTTTCAACGAGCTCAGGTACCCTTTGCCAAGATTATAAAAGCTGGACTCAAACAGTGTGGTCAAATAAACTTTCACATCCCCTCCTTTGCATAGGAAAAAAAAACCAATCTAATATTGTCTTCAAAATAATCATAGTATTTAATACAGCTTATACTTTTTATAATATTCACAGTATTTGTAGTGGTATAATATATGAAAAAATAAGATACAGCAAAATAAATGCAATTGTTCACTTGTAGATTTGTTGAAAAGAAAAAAATCCATCTTACCGATTAGACAAAGATGACGATGTTTGGTCATGATATTGGGTAACAAAATATTATTTATTTATTAATTTATTTATTAAAGCTTTGCAAGTTTTGCTGTGGCTACATAGCCAGTGTTGGCTATAGCAGCTGTTTACTCAGCAGTGTAAAGGGAACGCTGCATGCTCAGCATCAAACTTTATTCCCTTAATAACCAAGAGTGGTGCCAGCATGAACTTTATCACATCTTTTCTTCCACTGAAGTCAGCATGCTAACCAATAAGCAACACCCCATCTAATCACTTTCTGATGGCGACTCCAATCTGCCCTGAGGCATGGCACGCCTCACCTCCTGTCTTGTAAACACAATGCCAGCTCAAGGTCATGTCAAGTGACAGTCTTCACCACCTGCTCCTGGCAAGAAACCATGTTTAAGCTGTCAAAAATTCCCTTTTTTATCACGTTTCATATTTTCTGGCCCTGATAATGTATACAGTCACGCAGATTGTAGATGTTTTCTGCGTCCCATCTGACCAGGTGGAAAGCAGTTGTGTTTGGTTGTGTTGACCCTTTGAAACCATTGTTTTGACACTACCAGGTTCTGGCTACATCAGGGGTCCTGACCTCCTCCTCCTCCTTCGCACTGTCTTTTGGTGGGAACCCTCTGCACTGTAACTGTGAGTTACTGTGGCTGAGAAGGTTGAACAGGGAGGACGATTTGGAGACGTGCGCCTCACCGCAACAACTCTCCGGTCGCTACTTCTGGTCTATCCCTGAAGAGGAGTTCTTGTGCGAACCGCCGCTCATCACCAGATACTCCCATGAAATGAGGGTACTTGAAGGACAGCGAGTGGCACTGAGGTATGAGTAGCTGAAATAGTCTGAACACATGGAAACAGTTTCAACAAGTCTCATTTTTCCCATAATCATTCCATACTCACAAATTCTTCCTGTTTTAATTCCCGTGGTTGTGCATTGTGTTTATAAACTGCTCAAGAATACAGAAAATGCCCTACTGTTCCGTGAAGCAGAACATAGGGGCATTACACCCAAAATTTAAGGACAAAACTAAATCAAGACAACAACAGAGATCATAACGACTTCATTTGCATATATATTGGTCACACGCTTCCAGTCATAATAGATGTTGTGTATTCAAGTGTGGAAATACGATGAAAATGAGGAAAAAAGCACCAAACAAAATCAATGAGATGCCATTACCCCGTTTCCTCTCTTGTGTCTTGTCTTCAGCTGCGTGTGTCTGGCACAGTGCAGATTATTAGAGCATCGACTCACCTTGTGTTTTTTTTTTTTCATCTTCTCGCAAAATCATTTTAAAAGCATTAAATGGCAAAATACCAAGGAAGTTTTGATTTGGCATATGGTAATACCTCTGAAATACATGTGCAGACATTGTCAGCCATCTGTAGTGAATGCATACAATATGATCCTGCAGCAAATTCCCCTGAAATATTGCTATAGTTTCCTCAGAGTGTATACTCTTTTCATTCCTTGGTTCTCACTCTTGTGAAAGAAATGTATATTTAATGACTTAAAAGCCCATTATTACTACACACAATCGTAAGTTTTGCCAAATATACCACAACATGAGTCATGTTGCAGCACAATCCGTGTCTTAGTTGTCGTGAGGCTTTAAAAATCTATTTGCAGTTGTGTTTATGTTTTTATGTGGTTTTCTGTTTATGTACACTATCTCGGTTTCATGAAGGAACTATGTTCATTATGAATGAGCTATAGCCTATGTAGTGTAGTGTTCTATTGTATTTACAGATTTAATGTTTTTTGTACTTACATAATCAAACATTTAGAGCCCAAACAATTAGTCAATGTTGGGAAATATTGATGATAAATGATTACTTATTTCTTAAAAAAAAAGGGTGGGGGGGATAAATAACTGGGTTTTGGGTAACATATCATCACAGATCTAAATGTAACTCTACCCCGTCATTGTTTGATTCACACTTGCTTTTACATGTAATGTTTGCCCTCTAGACACAGTTAATATGTCAGACTTATTCCTTCCACTTTATGTTGAAGAGGGAAAGTGGTGGGAAACCATCATTAAGTAATGCTGTGCTTTTAGTATACAGCTGACCCCATTCTGTCTTGTTTCTAATAAATTCAGCTCGACTGCTTTCTATTCTTTAAAGGTGTAAGGCAAGAGGTGACCCAGAGCCAGCCATTCACTGGATCTCTCCGGAGGGCAAACTGGTGTCAAACTCCTCCAGAACATTGGTCTACACCAACGGGACCCTGGACATCCTCATCAGTACTGTCAAAGACTCCGGCTCCTTCACCTGCATCTCTTCCAACCCTGCTGGCGAAGCTCACCAAACAGTAGAACTAATCATTATAAAGCTCCCTCACATCACCAACAACACTAACAACATCCAAGAGCCTGACCCAGGATCGTCAGACATCTCCACGTCGACCAGAGGCGGAGCAAACGGCAGCAATGTGACAGGCGACGTCAAGGGTGGCGTGGATAAGAGGGTGGTGACCGCCGAGGCCACGTCATCGACAGCTCTGATCAAGTTCAACTTCCAGAGAAATATCCCAGGCATCAGGATGTTCCAGATCCAGTACAACGGGAGCCAGGACGACTCGCTGGTGTACAGGTAAGTCTGACATGACTCACTACGTCAGAGCCAGGCAGTTTACAGAATGTGGAGATACACAATTACCAAAGTCTGAGCACCACAGATTAGATTACAATAGATTAAGTGGACCTGATCCTATGATCTTATTGGAAAATGTGATCACAGGACATAGAAACAGGGCGCAGCTCCAACTTGATTGAAAATGCAGAGAGTCTGAACACTCCTTCAAGAGTGCTCTAAGTGCACAACATGGGCCCAATGAAGGCTCTAAATGCGGAGTATAAGGGTGCTACAAGTGAACTACAAGGACCATACAAAGAAGCTGCAAAGATGCTACAACCGATGACATCTGTTGTAGCACAAGAGATGTTATTATTCTATAGTATTTGAATGGAACAGCAAGAGTGCTACTATGTTGAAGTTGTAAATTAAATACAGGCCCTTGGCATGTATGCACCACAGTGACATCAGTAGCATTCATAAAAACAAATGGCAAATAAAAAAAATATAAAAGCTATTGAAATATTGGTAGGTATCACTATGCACATACACACATTATTTTGGTGATTTTGATGCCAGTGTGCTTCGTCACTGTGTGAAATTACATCGCCAAAAAGAACTATTAATTTAAAGGCAAACTAGACGTGCATAGACATGTGGCTGGATGGGAGAGATGGGAGACAAAATGGAGACAGTGAGGACCTTCACAATCCTCAGGACAAGCACAGCAGCTCACACTCAATGGGCAGACAGCCTTGAAAGGAAGAGCTCTGCTAGTCTTTCTTGACTTTTTGCTATTTGCTCAGGATTATAAAGATTAGATCGATCTCGCACGGAGTGATTGTTATTTGAGCTAAATATTTACTCCAGTGAAACGGGGGAATTAACAAACACAAAGAGCCTTGGTAGGGAGATCTGCCAGTATAATCTGCCTTTCATATTCTGCTAATCCCCATACATACTTCATCAGTACGCATCATCATCATTGTGGAGAGCTGGTATAGTGTTAGGATTGACCGTCTGGGTCACGATGACAATGCTTTGAGTTGTTGAGACATTCCTTTTTTTTTTTCTTTCTCTCTCCACACCAATGTGAAATTAACAAAACAGTGAAAGAAAATGCAGTTGTTGTGAGCCTTTCATATTACTCCTAATCTCTGCATACATCTCAGCACTTAACCCCATTCAGAGGATACATCAATGAGAGATGATGCCCATGGGATTTGGAGCGATAACATCATACCGTAGATCACATCAACATTACACCCCTCTTTCTATATCTTTCTTTTGCTCTTTCGTTCTTCTACAAATTACACCAAAGCCTTTTTGCATTTATAGGATTTTTACCCTACAAAAGGCCATATTTATACTTTGAGACTGCCACTTTAAAATACTCACTGCAATGCATGCTGTTAGGCAGCATGACTGCCGGGGGGGGGGGTGAAGAGAGAGCCTTTCACCATTCAACCTGATTGCTCCTCTCTATCACCTGACTCAAATCTTTCTTCCTGTCTCTTCATCGTCCCCTCTTCCTCTTTTCCAATACTCGTTTGTGTGTCTCCGTGTTATTTTGCAGCTCTCTTGTCTTTAGATAGTGAATTGATTTCCATTCAACACCTCTGTCGGCACAAAGTAGCAACCCATTGATTCTTCTTGTTTCATTACTCAGACACAGACAAAACAGTGAGAAGAGGGACAGAGAGGGTGAGAAAGAATAGAAAAGATGGCAGGGGGGGACAAAAAAAGGGGAGAACTGGGGTCGGGTGGGTGACTGAGATGAACTGAGGTGAGAGTGGGAGGGAAAGAGTATGACAGGGGGGAGGACTGGTGCTACTGTCACACACAGAGATCTTACTTTCAGCTCCAATGAGAGCTTATTGATTTGCTGCGCACTGACATTTGTGCACTTTACTCCCCACCTGCTCAACATAATATTGCCGCGGTCTCGTATGTTTCCTCCATACTGTGACTTCAGCTGTCTGCACAAACAGATGTAAAAGTGAACAACAGTTTAAAACTTTTTTCCATCCAGTGTAGGTTCATCTCACGAATACGCTGCATTGCTGAAATGTAAGAGTTGTAATACTTGATTTTGTATTGATCCATGCAGGGAAACCCCACCCATGGCTCCATCAGGGCCAGCTGCACAGAGGCACTGCTAGGGCTCGACGCGATACAGTGTCTTGTTCAAGGACACTTGAGACAAGCAGATGATTACTCATACAGTAGTGCTGTGTGAATGCCCGTCCTCCTGCTTAAGTGTTACATTTTTATTCCGGAGGCAGGCCTGTTGCCCAGTCGGTCATAAGCGTAAACCTCTCCTAAGCAGCAATCTCACTGTGGCTCAGGTTTCGTTCTGCACAGAAATGATCAATTTCTGAAATGGTATTTTCCCATAATTACTATTAAGATGAGTATGGCAGAACAAGCCAGGATTTTTACATCAGCGCTGCTACTTTCAGACCACAAGAGCCACAGTTTTAATTATATCATTCAGAATGAACTGTGAAAGCTAATTGTTCTAAACCGCACTGGTTGACATTGGTGGTATGAGCAGGAGACACAGTACACTCAAACCCCTGGCTGTTTTTTCTGTTCAAAATCCACCGTGATGGCTTTTATGCCAGACCTGATGTGTTTTCTGTCTTGATGTACTGATTAGAATGTGGTGGTCAAAGTCATAAACTATTTTATCACACAATTCTAACTCTATTTTAATTGTCTACAAGAATTAAAAAATGTGTTGACATTTTTCCAATAAAATACAATTTAAAAAAATCATTCATTCATTCCAAAACAATTGGAATTGAAATTCCCTTTCTAGCAGCATTTTGGGAATATCTCAATAAAGCCAGAAAGTGCGACAATATTTTATCATTTCATTTCGGGGCCTAGTACAGCTAAACACTAATCACTAATTAGATGGCCACCAAAACAAAATTTTCTCTTGTACTATTCATTCATCTGCTTTCTTTTTTCTTGCAAACATTTTACATCCTTAAATGGAAAAATTATAAGGAACTAAATGGAGTCACCCACAAAGGCCTCATCTAAGCATCAGCTGTTAACTCCTTATATCAGGGTCAGGTCAAAGGATGGCTGATAATGTTACCTTTTACACATGACCTGATGCGTGCCACATCTTTGGCCTTTACACCTCACTGGTTTTATTGAATAATTCACAGCCGTGTCACTGACGACAGTAAAACTCACCACCAGCATCGACATCGCCATCCATAAAACGACCACAAAGTACGATGTGCTCTTATTCAGCTGCAGAAGTAATTATGGGGTTTAATTAAGGGGTCGGGATGATTGCAGGCTATTGTGGGATTACAGAAAGAATGAATTCCCAGATTATAAAGTATCTTTAATTTTGTTGATGAATACAGTATTCATGATGATGGTTAAAAAGTTTTGTTGATATTTGAGCCTCAGACAAAGAAAGAAAGACAGCTCTATAAAAATATATCATTAGTTTATGTGATAGTGATATGTATTCATGTTTTTTAGTTCAAGTCATAAATGAAACCTTTTTTTGGACAAATGAAGCTTTTTTTTTTTTTTCAGAAACGGCAAATAAACAAACACAGTTTAGTGCAGCAAAATTTCCCTTTTGCCCATTTATGCTTAACTATAAGAATCCCGAAGCGCTGTTCTAAAGCGAAGATTATGTGTGTGTAATGTTGAGGTCACATTTAAACATTTTGCATCTACATATCATGGAATCAGCTCATGTAATAACAGTAATAGGGGTGGCATGTACTTAAACCTATAGTAGCGGGCTAACTGTGGACACAGCCAGCAAGGCCAACCACATTACCAAATTTACATGCATATGAGCCCTGAACTAACAGTGGAGTTAGGGCTTCGGTTGAATTGTGTTCATCCACCACAGGTCTGCAGAGATAATGAGTTCAAAATACCTTATCTGACATTTGTGGCTTTCACAGATTGCATACCGACATTTTCAAAGTTTTTTTTGAAAGCACACAAACCCCGATTTTCCCTTCACCCTAGTCCCCCTTTCCTCTGTTCTGCCTACTTTGTATTGTTTTTTGGTTTTTTTTCCTCTGTGTTCCTTCAGCAGTTGTTTTCCACTCCAACAGACTCATTGAGCTACAGGGGCTGGTTGCCATTTGCCACAAAAACTACACATCAAGCAAATTGTGTGGCAAGCTTTTTTCTTTTTTTTTTTATGAGGCTACAAAGCAGGGGGTTAGGGATGAATCCAGGCTTTTAAAAACCACCCTTTCTCTCCTCCCTCTGTCCTCTCTCGCTCAGAGGAAGTAGTTTATCCTTGCCAATGGTCCCTGCAGTCCAGGTATACCACCCAGCTCAGCTGGGCTTAAGGCGTGAAAAAAACGTTTACCTTTATCACACTGTTATGTTCCAATTCAGATTTTATAGCACCATAAACATATCTTGGGCATAACATCACATTGTTATTGTTGTAACTAGTCTATGGGGTTTGAAACACAGGGTACAAGTACAGGAAGTACTACCACATTAGCTAGGATTAAGGGGATCATTTAAAGTTACAGTAGGGGGAAAAGAAGTAGATGGGAAAGAATGAAGCTAAACAACATTAACTGGAAAGATAAACAAGGGAGCGGAAGGAAGAGGAAATGAAGAACAGGAAGAGGTGGATAAGGAACGACGGAAGGAGTAAAAAGGGTGCATCAAGTTAGAATGAATTAGTGAAGAAACAACAGTATGGAGGGAGAAAGTACTGAAAGAGCCAACTACAGCATTAAGGACAGATCTAGATGACTCAGCTAAATGGAAGAATGGAGCTGAGCTGGTTGGATGGAGGTCTACACCCAGTTACAGACACTGCTGAGATGTCTTCTCTGCATCTGGGACAACTCGCTGCTCGGCACTTTGACACCACGCTGCTGCCGTACTTGTTTGCACAGAGCTCAGCAATAGCCAGATCTTGCCAAGTGTTTATTGTGTTGAAAACAGGTGCTGGCGAAACTAGAGCCCACGCTGGCGTGTGTGTTTCAAGGGAAGACCTCAGAGTCGTCCAATGGAACAGGTTTTTATTCTTAATTGCATGTGTCCAACTAGATTTTCCTGGTTTTGACCCAGCAAGTTACAGCTTTCGCATTACGCATTAGTCATTTCATTCCTTGTTAATATAAAAAGATTGAATACAGCAATTTTTTGAACTGTAATGCTGGACAAGTCCCCCATAATTGTATCTTAATATTCACTAAGCTCATTTTAAAATGACGCTTTTAAGTGAAGCAGTATTTTATTACCTACCTACCTTTAAAGATGAATACACAATAATAAAGGGAAAACAAATGGCGCTTGAATGCCTTTTTCATCAGTTTTTATTGCTAAGGCTTCTCACAGGGGATATTTCCAATAGAGGAGCTGAACTTTAAAGCCACTACTTCTTTCTCAGATATTTTAGTGTGTGAAGATGGTTATGAGGAAAGCAAATCAAAAGGTGGGGATAATTACATGTTTTAGATGCTGCCGCTACGGTGTCTCATTTAAATAAGGTGGCAATGTGAGTTATTGCAGTATTACGACTGTAATTAAATACAATTTGTTAAACTGCTCATTGGTGGGCAAAAGAAAAAAAAGAGAGAAAGAGAGAAAAAAAAATCTTCTAATCTCCAGAGTAAGTCACCGCCAGTGGGAACTATTCATTCCTACATTATGACACTGTGCAGTCATTGCGAATTGGCGATGTTTACTTTTTCACCAAGTGCAAAACAATTCTCCTCATGTGTGACAGAGCTTAATGAATAAAAATGGATGGGGAGGTGTTAGCAAAGCCCACCTGGCTTGGGCTCAAAATCCCTGTTCCACCTCTGACTACAAGCTGTGTGGTTCTTGTTAACCATTAGCTCCGGCATCAGGAGCATTATGCATGGTGAAACAAAGATAAGAAGTTAGCTTCTGCAATGTTTCCTGTCTGCCTCAGAGACTCAGACCTATTAGCATGGCGCTGTGCCATCTGCTGTGTAAGCTACATTAGCTTTGAGGTCAGCAGTAATGGAGTAGAAGTCGAACTAACATTAATCCTGTTCACTTTGTGCTTAGAAACCAGTTAATCTTTACTGGTTTGATCGTGGTTGTGCACTTCACAGCGGGTTGCTTTGTTTGGTTAATTGACTGAATGCCGTGTTCCTGTTTAGTAAATGCATTATGTAAAAACCAAAATAATTGCATGGAAACGTTAGACTGATGAATGTTTATACAATGCAGTTTTTTTTCTAAACCAATTGCTGCTTTTGAATGCTACTTTTTTAGCTTTTCTGTTCTTCATGTTAGACAGCACGGCGGCATAGTGGTTAGAGCTGTTGCCCCACAATAAGAAGGTCACAGGTTCGGTTCCTGGCCCTGGGGCCTTTCTGTGTGGAGTTTGCATTTTCTCCTCGTGTCTACGTGGGTTTCCTGCAGGTACTCCGGTTTCCTACCACCGTCCAAAGACATCATGTTTGGGTTAACTGGTGACTCTAAATTGTGCGTGAGTGTGAGTGTGAGTGGTTGTTTGTCTTTTTCTGTCTCTGTATGTTGGCTCTGTGATGGACTGGCGATTGGCTCCAGTAAGCGGTAGAGGATGAAAGAGTGAATGTTCTCCATGTTTCAGGCTACTGAATTTATACTCGCTTGTGATTTGGTAGGTGGGAGGCATTAGCCAGAAGCACTGAATAGTATCTTCTGAATAGACTGAATAGACCCACATTTTGGTCCCTTCCATGTTTGAGTAACACTGAAGTGCAATTTTACAATGTTTTCCCTTCAAATACGAGAGGCTTGTGGTAAAGATACTACTAATATTTTGAGATTTCCCATCAAATCACTTAATTCTTCTAATTTTACATAGTGAGAATACAAACAGCCCTGTCATCAGAGTTATTTTATGAATTTCATACATTTTGTGGCTATTCTAGTGTTTTTTGTTTTGCCAGTACCAGGCACATTTTGTGATTTTTTTTTTTCGTCTGTATTTTAACCTTGTTGTTCTCCTTGTTGAGAAGAGGTTTCATATTTTAGAAAATGGGTCCATTGTTGTGAGTTGCATTACTACTTCCATTACTACTTATGTATTGACGGCAACTTTGCATGGTTAGCTTTGCACAAACTCAATACAGGGGAATAGTTCCTGTGCAAAGGTAGAAGAATCTCCCCTGTGATATGTTAGATACAGTATTTCCAACATGAAGCCCACTGAAAGAACTTCTTTGGTCAAATGCATCTGCCAAAATGAGTTAATGTGAATCAGTGCAATATTCACATTTCTTTTTACTTACGAAAATAAGTAACGAGCAAACCAATAATTACAAGTGCAAACATGACCTCCTCGGTGAAAATAACAAAACAGCGGGAACTAGTTATAAAAGAAAACACATACATTTTTGCACAATGTGTGAATATTAAGTTAAGATCATCAAAAGTTTGTGCCCTCTTCATGAAAAGCAAAGCTAAAGTCTGAATCTGAGTGGTTCAGAAAACCAATGACAGCAGACTGCAGCTGAGTTAACTGAAGCCACGGCCCCTCATTGCAATGCTCTAAGTCAACCTGGAAGCCCCGTTCTTGTGTGTTGAGTCATTGAGCCATTTTTCCTCTCTTGGAATAATGCATGTTTGTGGCCTGTAGGCTTTGTCTAATATTTAATCATGTGAAATGGCCTGAAATACAACAATCTGGTTTCATACTTCAATGCCCTGTGCATGGAGGCAGTCATTTGTCTTGAGACAAAAAGCTGGGAGCAACTAATGGAGATCACACTGGCCTGCTGGCTTCGTCCCGGCTGGAGTGAGGAAAGCTAAAGTTGATTAACACACATTGAAACAGGCTTGGGCGCTTAGAGAAGTGACACACAGACACAGACCAGGAATAGTTTGGGTTCTACCAGCACGCAGAGCTGTATCAGTGATGAATACTGACAGAGTGACAGCGACAGGGAAGAGGATGCTGCCATATGAGAAGAAGAGTGCTGTAATGGAACTCACACACATACATAGGTTTCGCAACACACATGAATACCGCTGACGCATGTAGATATAAGTATAGATATGCATAGTCATGGATGAGCGTGCAAGGACATTTTTCTCTTGTGTAAATTGTGATAAAAGCCAGAAACACACACAGACGCCCTGGGCTGAGGGCTTGGCAGAGCAGAGTAGATAGATTAGTGTAATAGTCTCGGCCAAAGCAATCATCTGCCCACTGTAGGGCTTCAAGTACTGGCAGCAAGATCCAGCTCAGACACAAAGAAATTAGCCACAATGAATGAGTCAGTTTGGATGAGTTCACAATGCTAACAGCTCATACACAATAAAGTAGCGACTGATTTGCATGAAAATGTATTTTGGGCTCTCAGCATGCAGTCAAACGGGGTCTAAATACGCCAAACACATTGTCAATATCTCGACTGTCACATGTATGTATGAATTGTGAATGATGACAGCTTGGCCTACATGTCAACAATGAAAACTGCAGCGTGAGTTTCATTAGCTTAGAGATGATCTAATTTGGTCCGTGTCCAGCAGGAGCCATGTAGTTAATGGTTTCTTGGAAGCAACGATTTCTGAAGTGGAGAAGAGGGAGAAAACGTCATTAATTTGTGCGGGTACATGGCTAAGCAGCAAATAAACGAAGACAAAGAAAAGGCAAAGCTAATTAGTTCCCCATTAATGCATTTCTAACAAAAACACATTCAGTGTTAAAACATTTGGTTTTTCAATTTGTTTCACCTAATTTGAACCAAACATTCTCATCAATATCCAGATAATGTAAGATCCATCCAACAGACTTACTGTTATCGTTCTACTTTTGGAGCTTGGATTTTGAAGTGCTAAGAGGAATGCTGCTGTATTCCTCCATGTTATTATCTCCTTTTATTCGTTATAGAAACAATGGATTAACCAACCCCAATTCTACATTCACAAAAAATAGTGAAAATTGCTGTTCATTCATTCATTCATCTTCTACCGCTTATCTTTTTCTGGGTCTCGGCGCGCTGGAGCCAATCCCAGCTCACACTGGGCGAGGGCAAATTGCTGTTCATTACACCAAATTTGTCTAAGGCAGAGATGGTCCTATTAGTCAGAATTAAAAGCAAAATTTCTGAAATATTTCCAATAATATCCTAAAATTTATTCCTTAGCAACTGTTATCTCTGTAATAAGAAATCCAATACTTTCAAACTTGGTTTTCAAAGGATCAAATGTTTGTTATGGCTTTAGGAAACTCTCCTACTCCTTCACTTAAATCTGCTCTTTAGAAACTTTTGATTGTTTCATGAACTAATTCAAAATCTGGTCTTATTCCTGGTTGTCGTACCTGTAGAGGGGAAGTGTTGCGAAGATTATGTAGGTACTTTGCGCCCATCACCCAGCGACTAGTTGACACTAGTGGAATGGCTGAATGTTTCCTTAATCGCGTGTCATTCTTTATATTTCTGTGCAGTAAGAGCCTGAAAGCAGTTCACGGTTTTCTGATGATGTCAGTGTGACGGGAGCGATCAGTGCAGCTGCAGTGGTTCCCGTGTCATGAGGCGGGAGGTTTGTTTGCTCTTTATTTTTCAAAGGTGTGACTGCAGCAGGCATGGCAGTTCGACATAGTGAAAACGGTTCAACACAGTGAGCTGGGCAGCGTGCGCACCACTACAATCCACACAACGCGGCAACAAATGTGTTTATCGCCATCGCTGAGAAAGCCTGGTGAAATCAAACCAGATGCCTTTTGATAACCACTTTAACGCATAAAATGGATCTCTTTTTTGATATTTTCAGCTCTTGTGAGTAACGAGCGAGCAATTGCTTTATGTGACCCGAGGAACACTGGAACAAGAACATGAGGATGAATCCTTCTCTCCTTTGCCGCTCTGTGCGTTTTCCTCAGTACGCGGGCAAAACTCGCCCTGCCGAACCACGAACATGCACAAATGCACACATACACAAAAAGATGTCATTATTCCTGTGCCGGGACACCTAAAGTCACAGTGAAGTGTGTAGGTTAATCATAAGAGCGAACGTCGTTGGGACATACAAGCGGTTCCATTTGTATATACACACGTCCACAGACAGAGATTAATTCCCACATTATTGCCGTGCAGTTGGACTTTATTTGTGGGTATGAATTTGTGGTGGGGTGTCACATTAGCAAGCAAAGCATTTATATCTCTGTGGAAAGAAGGTGTTTGTCTTCCTCTATGCCCTGCACATTCTGGGTTCATCATCTTCTTCTTGCTCTCAGGACAAAGACTACTGATGCATTAATGCTGCATGTGTCTGGGAAGTGTGTTGACATATTTCTATTCATTGGATTGCTGGAACATGTTTTGATGCTGAATGCTTGGACCGTCTGATTCTTGGATACACACACACATACACAGCTTATGTTTACTGTTTTATACAATCGTAATTATAAAAAGAGATTGATTACAATACACAACAGTTTTATGGAAACTATAGTTTAAATTTTGTTGCTCCACAGAAAAACAACCATTTTGAGGAAAAAAATAATAATAGTAATAATTATACCAGTTACTCTTACATCCTATGCTGTTATTCCATTGGGGATACACTAAAGTCCAATTCGCTCTGTATACTATCCATTAAACCTTTCCTTGTCTCCTAATCTTCACTTAACTCCAACTCCAAACCGCATGCTTAACCTGGCCGAAGTGACACTGCTGCTCCGAGTGCACACAAAAAGCCGGTGGCTGTGAACCGGCTGCCCTCTCGGGAGCTAATGAGGAATTTCAACGGCATTTTAATGAGCAAACCCGGGAAAGCTGACAATTCGGTTTTAGGGAAATTGAGGGACAAATGTGCAAATTCTTTTCTCAGCGGGACCAGCGAAGAATGACCGACTTTAACTCAGAGTGGCAAAGGACCTTTTTATTTGTCCAAACGAATATATGGATTGATTGAAAACTATTTCCCTTTTGTGTTTCACTGTTTAAGGTTTTGTTCAGTGCTTGCGCTCAATTGGAACACATTTTGCTGGCTGCGAAAGGGCATCTGCTCAAACCTCCCTTGCAATAATAAATCATTTAATTGGACTCCTGCCATGATGATGACGGGTGGGAATCTGTTTTTGAGGATTCGGCAGCGAGCCACACACAGCTGTGCCGAGTGAATCGATTCTTTGCCATTCTCGTTCTTACTTCCCTGTTGAGTATTTTTTATTACTTTCCTCTCTGAACAATATGATGCAGAATTATTTTTTTCCTTTGGCTAGATCATTGAGGCTGGACAGAAAGAAGAAATACAAAATGTTTTCTGTCATCACACTCAGTACCTTGTCCTGCCGGTCCCCTTTCTGCGGGATGAAGACATTTCGGTAATTGTACCAAAAGCAAAAGACATCGAAGGAGTAGGCAGGATTTTAGAGTTTAGGTGTTGCATCAATAATGAATTTGTTTTGCTACATATCAGTATTTCAGTATCATTTAACCCATTATTTTTGGTTTTAGGACCCATACTTTGGCTGTTTCCATTCACATACATGTGCCATGTTTTTGTTTGCTGCCAGCAGCAAGCACAAACCCACTGCAGTAATGTCCGGCAACAAACAGCACACTGATACAGTTTGTAACTAACTAGCCACAGTAGAAAAACAAAACTAATTGCTGGCTGGTGAACATAGAGTTTAGCAGCCAAAGAGACAGTTGGTGGAGACTAAATGTGAAGCTAAAAGAGGCTGGATGCTGGTGTGAATATTTAAACAGGCAAATGGTCAGAATGGTTTCACTACACAGACATTTTGTATGCTGTACAAAAGACAAATAAACTCAATGAGCAGGAAGAGTTTCATCATAAGGGTGCATTACCATTTACTGATGTCACATTGAATGTCCAAAGTTTAAGTTAAAGTTTCTTGGTTATCGAAATGTAACCGATGATGTCAAATCATATAAAATTCACATGCTGTATATGTGCCCCCCCCACCCCCTTTTCATCCACAGAATGATCCCCCCATCAAGCAAAAACTTCCTGGTAAACAACCTGGCTGCAGGCACCCACTATGACCTCTGCGTGCTGGCCATCTACGATGATGTCATCACCTCCCTGACAGCAACGCGCGTGGTCGGCTGTGTGCAGTTCACCACCGAGTCAGAGTACATGAGGTGTCACTTTATGCAGTCGCAGTTTCTCGGCGGGACTATGATCATCATCATCGGAGGGATAATAGTGGCCTCGGTGCTCGTTTTCATCATCATCCTGATGATACGGTACAAGGTAGGTCTCTCCGTCTGCCACTCTTAATCCTCTCTCTCCAGGAATGGGAGTGAATGAGAGGAGATAGATTTTCATTATGCGAGACAATTGGCATTATTCGTATGGCAGCCGTGTACAGCTCAGATCTTGACCTGCTCTTACGCACCAGCGCACTCCTACTGTTTGTGCACGCCGATCGATCGGATTTAACAGCACATCCAAACTAATGCCACTGTCTGTATGACTTTTCATGACTCTAATAGGGAAGCCTATATGTGCTATGGAAAGAAAATATTCTTCAAGGTGGCAAAAAATGGCAAACTACTGTCAGTAAGATGGATTGCATGACAAGGTAACAAACTCAAAGCTAATTCTAACCAATCATATGTCATTATCCTGACCCAAGACATAAGGGCAAAGGCTGAATATTTTAGCATTCTCCAGGATTTAGATTTACACAATCAAAGTCATTTTTGTGGATTTTTTTAAGTGTAGATCATGCTATTCTTTGTCATTAACCTCATTTGCCAGCTCATATGCAAATGTTTCAGTGTGGAGGAAAAAAGAGGTAAAAAGTTCTCTCTTTCCCTCTGTTTTCCCTCCTCAGGTGTGTAACCCTGGGGAGGGTGGTAAAGGCGTTTCAATGTCGATGACCAACGTTCACTCACAGACCAATGGGCAGCAGTTGCAGGGCTGCACTGTGACTCCTAGTGCCTCTAAACATGGCTCAATCGGATTAGACGACCTCTCGGGAGGCACAAAGAAAAGGAGCG
Organism: Remorina albescens; assembly: GCA_034769265.1. NCBI lineage: Eukaryota > Metazoa > Chordata > Actinopteri > Carangiformes > Echeneidae > Remorina > Remorina albescens. Next base: position 15,987,227 of record CM068488.1, on the reverse strand, counting down.
GAGCGGCTGCAGCAGCCGGGGGGGTGGGAGGAGGAGGGGGCAATTTGTCTGACTCTTCCCTGCCTGACTGCTCCACGACTACATCAGTTCTCAGCCAACCTTGGGCTTCCAGAAGCCCAACAGGTGGGGTCGAGGACCGAGAGAAAGCGGACGAAGAGAGAGCCCAAGCTGGGATCTCGATGCCAACCACTACAGGTTCACTACCCAAGCCAAAGCGGATGCTCACCTCTAGTAAGCCGGGCTCGGCTTGCTCCAACACCTCGGCCATCCCCGAGAATCTCGCCTCCTCCCCTCGCCCTCCTTCCTCATCCTCCACCGCTTCCTCCGCCCATCTCCCCTCCTCCATCCCTCTAGAGAACCTCAACACCAACCGAAACAACTCCACCTGTCTCAGCCAAACCACGCCTCCCTTTGCCGCTTCCCCTTTCTCTAGCCCACACGCCACGCCGAGTCCAGCTCCCTCCATCCGTTTCAGAGAGACGCCCATTCTGCGCCGGGCTCCCCGCACATACTCCTCCTCTGCCAAGTACCAGACTCTCCCTGTGGAGGAGGGAGGGAGGAGCAGGGCGAGGAGGAGGTACTCACTCAGTGAAGGAGTCTCAAAGACGCACTCATCCCATCAGGGAGGAGGTGCACCCAGGTTAGGGCGCATCATGCGAAACAAAAGGAGCCAGTCGATGAGCGGGATGCTGCTCCCTAAAGACGGGGATGGAGACTCAGAGAAAGGACGCTGTGATTCAGACTGGATCTTAGAAAGCACGGTTTGAACTGAAACCAGGCGGCAACTATAAAAGAAACTTTGGTTTATCCATTATGGGTTATCTTTTGTATGATTGTACGTTTGAGACTCTGTGTGTGTATTAGTTTGAATTTGTTTCTAGATGTGTGAGTGAAAGTTTGTGAAGGTTTGTGTGAGCATTTGTGATATGTTTTTGCTGTTTAGAGTGTGAGTTTTTGGTGTGTGTGTGTGTTCATGTTAGTTGTAGCTGGATGGTTGATTGTGAGTGTGTGTGTGTTAGTGTGTGTGTTCTGCATTCACACTGTTTCCTTTTTCAGCCAGGTTTTTTTTTTTTTTTTTCATTATTTTTCATAACTTTTCTCCACAACTCTTTGTCTTCAGTTTACAGTTTTCTTTCCACTTTGACAGTTTCCTGTCTGTTTTGCAGCCGGCCATGCAGCAAGTGGGAAAACTTGCCTTGTCTCGTAGCGTCCTCGAATTGTCTCGTTGGTTCCACTTTATAGCACAAAAGAAAACAAGACAATGGGCCTGCCACTTCCTTCCCAGATTCACTCTCACCGTATCTGAAAATACCACAAAAAGGGAATAATTACAGGAAAAAAAATAAAGAACGAAAAAAAAAAAAGACAATAAAAGAAGTGAAAAGCACACCATTCTTAACATTCACATGCCCACAGAAAGTGTGCATCCATACGGTGGCAAGAGAACAGCAGTCGGTGCCTTCTTTTGCACTAACAGACCCTCTGTCTGATGATAGGACTGGATTTATGGCCGCGGCTCCATGGACAAGGGATTATGACAGAGGGGGACAAACAAAGGAAGAGAAGATTTCACACATAGCCTTTCTTACCTACCAAGGAGTACAGATGGTTTCTTGACACAGACACAAACTGAGACAAGTAACAAACAGAAGACTTTAACGGATCTCTTATGAAGTTGATATTTTTTAAAGGGAAGAATAAAGACGGAATAAAAAAAGAACATAAAAAAAAAAAACCCAAAACAAAATAAAAAACTTTTCAAGCTTTTCACTGACATTGGTTTACCACAGCCTGTGTTGGTCACAAGCTCCCGGAAAGCTTCTGTACAGAAAAAGACAACATGTACTGTGTTGTTATGTTGTGTAAAATAAAAAGGGATAAAAGAAACACTGGAAATGTGAAAAGCGTCTTTCATGAACACTGGAAAAATACTTTGCCAGATCTATGTTTATTTATCGTTACAAATGAGGTTTGCAATAATAAATAATGTTGCAATAAGTAATCAGCATCAGTGATACCATGTTTACGTGACGTACCAATCACATTTCAATTCCCCGCTGTAAATCCAAACAAGCAGTGTCGACAAAGAGGCAGGTTTTAAGTTAAAGTAAGTGAGGCTTCCAGTTTTCATTCATCTTGTTGTGATTCAATACAAGATTTCTTTGGTTGTATATTTAGAACAGAAGATTTAACTTCCGATCCTCCAACTTTTTTTTTTTCTTTTCCCCCTGACAGTAAACATGTTTATTAGAGTGTAGAAATCGAAGAGCGAGCACTCCCACAACGGTTTGACAGCGAAGATTACGAACAAAACCTGTTGCCTTATCTCTGTAAATGACAAGGTTTTCAAATATTAACTGGAAACCCAGGGATATGTAAAAGGTTTTTTTTCTCTTTTTTTTTGATAACTCAAGTACAGAACTCACTTTGAGAAAAACTGTTGAGTAATACGACCATGCAGGTGGAATAAAAGGGAGCGAAGCGAAGGGGCAGGACTTCACCTCTCTGTGTACTCGCTCTCTCTTTCTCTCTCGCTCTTATACAACGCACGCTTTGGCTCACTTTGCAGCACAAGTGCTACTACTCACTCTATCTAAATGGAACATCTAGTTGTGAAGATATGAATGGCTAATCATAAAAAATAATGGGTTAAAACTTCTTGTCTTACAGTCGGACCGAGAAGAAAGATGGACTGGGTTGGGGTGCATTCACACATAACCCTGCGTTTGGACTGATGTAAAAATTGTCAGTTGACAAAACAACTGTAGTGAGATGCTGAATTTGGTGCAGTTGGTTTGTGGAAATGAAATCAAATGTTTTTTGTTTTTTTTTGTGGTTGTAGGTTTGTGACTTTAATGCAATTTCAAACTGTTAAATGCTTCTGCTGCTTTTAATCGATTTGTTCTCTTTATTTATGGGATGTCTGTGATCAGATATTTCCAATTCCTCCCATGGACCCTTGTGATGCGCTGATGATAGCAGGATGACATCACCAAAACTGTCCAATCAATAAGGTATCAGTTTCCATGACTTCATGTTCACTCTCTTTTGTTTGAGTGTAAACGGAAACCAGATATCGTTTTCCCCCTCGGTCTGGACCAACTGAACCAAAACATGTGAGACAGTGCCCAGAGACTCACTCCAGTTGTCTTCCAACATTTTACAATACACAGGCCAATGTTCACTTGAAGCAGGTAATCGCGTCAGAGGGCTGGATCAAAAGCCTCCATAAAGCGAAATGTAAGGAATCACATATATCAATATTTTTAAGATCATCGTATAACCGTGGTAACATGTATGAAAGTCAACACACCTGTTCAGAATATCCCCAATAGCTCAGAAAGAACTGCAAATTTCATCCACTATGTAGCGCACTACAAAATAGTTGGGAGGCAAACTAAAATGTCAAGCTAGACCATTATCCATAGCGGCCTGATTTGTGAGTTGCTGCAGAAGAAGGAATCTCGCTAACGGGCTAGCTGCTGTTGCCACTTTATTACCCACTGAGAGCCTGGGGAGATCGATACTCCCAAAGACGTCTCAACCGTGTAGCCGCTCGTCTCTTCCTCTGCTTTAACAGCAGCCTTTCAAAGAAAGGGGGAAGATTGCACTTTAGATTGGAATTAAAACGTACATTATACATGAAAGGCAGCACGGCGGCAGAGTGGTTAGCTCTGTTGTCGTTGGGTTCGGTTCCCGGGCCTGGTGCCTTTCTGTGTGGAGTTTTCATGTTCTCCATGTGTCTGCATGGGTTTCCTCCAGGTACTCTGGTTTCCTCCCACCGTCCAAAGACATCATGTTTAGGTTAATTGGTGACTCTAAATTGTCTGTAGGTCTGAGTGTGAATGTGAGTGGTTGTTGGTCTCTGTCTGTCTCTGTGTGTTGGCCCTGTGATGGACTGGCGACCTGTCCAGGGTGACCCAACCCTCACCCAGTGTGAGATGGGATTGGCTCCAGCACCCCCCACAACCCGTAAACGGATAAGTGGTAGAAGATGAATGAATGAATGAATGAATAATACATGAAAGACGCATGAAAATTTTAACATCTTACAATCCAGGCAGAATGTCCTACCCATGGGAAGTTGGGGTCTCAGACTTTTGGACTCAACTATGAGTGGAAGATCTTTTCATGCTGTTTTTACCGTCTCTTTTTATTATCTAGTTATAATATCAAAGTAGGGGATCATTTCCGAACTCAACAGTCTCAACCATCAGACGTGTCATCATGTATAACTGGACTCCCACTCTTGGCGTCATCCAGCTGTAATTCACCTCAAGGTACAACTCTACACATGGAGACCTACAGTGGGAGGGCGACCTGCGGGCCACAGCCATTATGGGTGGAGTCACTATCAGTTAACTTCAAAACAGAAAATGTATTCACTTCACAATTAAATTACTGAAATTGGTTTGACATGAAGCATTTCTGACAGGAAATTACAAAATGGATGTTTTCTCTTCAATTATCCAGCTTCGCTGTCTTAATGAAGTAAACTGAATCGACCGAAGTGACAGAGAATCATTACAGACCTTTGTGAGAATAATTGAGTGTTTACTCTGTTTTACGAAAGGACCTTGGGGTTAAATTGTAATGAAGTCAGTTTTTTTTTGGTTTTCTTAACTAATTTATTTAACTAAAGAGAGTGCGATATAAGCACTAACTCCCTGTGGGATTAAAGCTAAAATCAACCCCCTCACGCTATCGTCATCTCATCACACTCAGGTTCTCCTTTGGGTTTTACATTTCAATAGCTGATGACGCCAGCAGACATCCGGTGAATATTTAAATAGGAACCTGAGTAGCTGGAGAGTCGTTGGAGAAGATGAGAGGGGAAACAAATTACCTCCCCATTATTCTCCTTGTTTAATATGCGTAAAAATCCCTTCGCCTCTGCTGTACTGCCTGAGAAGGAAGCTCACACATCCGCAATCCTCTCTTTAAAAGTGTGTTCGTATCGCCCTGCTTCATACCTCCTTCACTGACCTTCCAAAGCTTTTCTTAAGCTGTAAATGCTTAATGGTAGGAGGCTTTGGAAGGGAATATCCCTCACTATATGATAGCTCTTCATTTTCTCTCCCTTTCAGAACCCATCCTCTCTCCCCATCTTTCACTTTCCCTCATTTTTCTTTTTATATTTTGTGGATACAGCAGCAGTTTTTACTCCAGGAGTGATAGGTTGTGTAACAGCAGAAGAAGCTTAGAGTAATAATCAGCGACATTTACACTGCATTTCAACTAATAAGGACTCCACCACATTGTAAAAGGAGACTAAAACTAATGAATAAAGTTTTGGTGGTGAGTGAAGGTGCTGATGGAGATCCATCTCATTAAATAGCTGAGGTTTATGTTACCTGATGGACAAAGAGCTGTGTGGCTATTGCATCTCAGACACAGTGACGGTTGAAAATAGTCCTACAAATAAACTCCACTCATAAGTTTTCAAGATGGAGACTTTCCTTCATGATCCAGGGTAGTGTTAACCGCTAAGTGTGTGATGGATAGCTAATGGTGAATCCAGCAAGAAAGTAGCTCAGCCACTTAAACTGACTGGTGCAGTGATTCCCCAACAGCGGGGCGTGGACCCCTGGAGGGAAATGGCAGATGGGCCAACAAATCATCAGCCGCACAAAATTTTAACTCCATAATGTTATGTGTTCAGATGCGCCACCAACATTTGAGAGTTTTCCATTGTTCCATGAGCCGAAGAAGGTCAAACTAGTGAGTGTTTGCTGTTAGCTCACCAGCTACAGCTGTTCATCAGTTAACCGGCCCAGACAGTAACTGGGGACTTTCTTCTAGCATTTTTGCAGATTTCACGGACCATATATGTGATGGGTGTGATATCTTATAACATTCAGTGACTTAACTAGGCACTGGGTTGTGAAATGGGGCCCAACAGACTAAATTAGTAACTCTGTTATTCATCAAATATTACAAGTTACAATGTTTTGATGAAGTAATTGAAACAGTTACATAAAAAAAAAAAACAAACAAACAAAAAAAAACAAAATCCCACAACATTATGTGTTTAACTTTGGATATTTTTTATTAAAATAATTACATAAATTTCAAAGATAACTCTGGGAAGGTGCAAGATATTAAATAAAATAATCCTGTGCCACTTTTTGCTGTAACCAACGTTAATATGGGGAAGGAAAAATCTAGGTATTGCTGACGACAGCAATGTCTGTATATTACTTCGTGGTATATGATCAGAGGTGTCTACCTCTGATCAATGAACTGGAAAATTCATCTGTGAGAAAATTAAGAAATGCAGCACAAAACACTCAGGGAGGGATGAGCACAGGGAGCACAACACAGGTACAAAATCAAGAGTGTGAATAACGCTGAATGAAGAGTAGACCGAGTGCCAAGCCTCACGTCTGATACAAACCATAACTCATAATCATCTGAAAGAGAACTGTTAATGTTGCCATAGGAATATGCATCATACATTACCAACAGAGAGGAGCAGCACTGAGAGGAGTGAAGTGGACCACAATGGATGTGTCTTTGGCAGTTGCAGAACAACAGTTGTCGTTTTCACATCAAGTCTTGTGTTACTGAAACAGCAATAACTCTGTGCTCTTCAGTGCACCCATGGGTGCATTTGTCATTAAGGTGTGGTCAGATCCATTGCTGCTGCATGGTTATCTTCAACTGTTTAAAGTGATTACCCAACAAGACCAGGTGTTAAGTCTGTGACACGATATTTCACTGTTATTTTCAGTGTGCATTATCTAGAGAGTAATACACTCTCCCTACACAAACAGATGCGCACAATGCAGACAATCAGATGTTTGGGAGATGTGGAACAGGCTGACATTGTTTGGAACATATTGTGCGTTTCTATATCATTGACATCTATGATGGCTCTGCAGAGAATGCCTTCCTACTATTTGGTAAAACAGCCACAACGTTTCCTATTCATCACCAAAACTTGGCCAGTTTCATAACGAACGAAAATGTTTCTCACACGTCTCATCGTATGATCGAAAGATGTCTAATGCTGTCATTTGTGCCATTTAAAAACACGTCTTAAATGCATTTGTGCCAAAGCTTTGAAGCGTGTGCTTCAGATTGTTGAAGGTGAAGCCCCGTATGTGTTGCAGAGGCCGATGGGTAAACACAGATTTACAGTGAGGTGTGCTGTGTAACAGTGAAGAGCTGAGAAACCTGTCCAACTATTAAGTAACTGGTCAGGGATCACAGGAGTGATCCAGTCTCAAAGAGGGAGCCTGTCATCCGAACCATCCCTTTAATCATTAAATCAAATGTGAACGTGTGGCCGACGCTTCCTTTCACACATCTACCAGTTTCCTGGAAAGGAAAAAGAGACAGATATTTTTATTTATTTGTAACTGAGTTAGCAGCTGGCGATTTAAGTTATATCAGTGACAAAACAGCCCATTTTAAATGTGCTAGTACAAAGGAAACATTATTCTCCGTGTATCACACTTTGAGTTTGTTTACTTCACAAATATTTTTCGCATTTTCAGCGAGGATGCTGTCAACCTAGCAGTCGATGTTTTAATTACTTAATAGAAAATGGACCAACTGGGCGCAGTCAGCGTTAGTCCCATGATCTAATCGGTGCATTTATTTAATTTAATTTTTTTAACCATTTCCAAGACACTTCAGAGGAAATGAGTAGGAATTAATAGACCCATAAAGTGCTGATCAATATTTTCACAGCTCAACCATATTTTTGAGTTTCTAATATTTCTGTCAGCTTGAAATGTTTTTCCCTCAATCACTCTGTGTGTAGGTGTGTGTGTGTGTGTGTGTGTCTGTTTAAAAAGGAAGGCAGAGAGATATCTGATACACCAGAGTATCAGATAGTCCTTTCATTGTCAGAAACACTCCCCTCCATTCCCTTATGCCACCCATGTTGTTATGTGAGCATCTAAACCAGCATATCTTATACACAGGATCCCACAAATACACACACACACACACACACACACACTATATCCTGTGGCTTTGCAGTAGATTTCTCATCCTGAATAATCTGCGCCTTCTGGGACTTCTGTTTCCTAATGAACTGAACAGCAATCATTCCGATTTTTGTGTGTTTGTCTTTGTGTTTCTGTATGTGTGTGTACATGCGTGTGTGAGTTTTAGTATATTAAAAGGTTCCAAGCACCAGGAACTCACTGTACTTGTGAGGTCAGACAGCTTTTGTAAGTTCTGGTTTGGGACACCACAAAGATAGGCATACAAAGATGTGTGTGTGTGTGCATGCTTGTATGTGTCTTTGTGTACAAGAGAAATTATTCTTCGCTCTGAAGCCAGAAGGAATCCTTAATGACCATGTCAGCATGTGCTGGCCAACTGTGGTGTTGAGTTTGAGTGCAGGAGAAAGAGAGCGTCAGCATGTATGAGAGGAAGTGTGTGTGTGTGTGTGTGTGCAGCTGAGCTGGACTCTTCAGCGCGCTGTATGTGGGCTCGTGGATGGGGTGAGTGAGCTCCACATCAGCTCAAAGCGACACAATGATGTGTCTTTTTAAATGGCCTCCTGTTAAATAAGTGCACGTTAGCACCGTCCTTTTGTACTGAGCGAATGAGATGCACACATAACAAAGGAGGCTCTACATCTTGTTTTCCTCTGAGGAGGCTTCTGAAAGCTGCCCATTGAGGGCATAAGGTTCCAGCTCACTCCATCTGCCTGTCATTGATAAAAGAGCTAGCATAGCGACTCTTTCATGATGTAAAAGTTTTCTTTCTTTAAAATGGAAACAGACAACTGCCCTCCTTTAGTGCGATGAACAGGTGGCTGTCTGTTTTCTTAGAGCTTCGACACAACTCCGGACACAAAACACTCGGAATAAGAGAGTCGATGGAGGCGGGAAAGTGAATTTGTCCTAATCTCATATGCGTTATCAACAAGCCTAAGATTAATGATATGAACTGGAAGCCGTGGAAGACTTCGGTGCTTCATTAAAGCCGGACTCTAGTCCAACCGATTGATGCAATCAGTCTTCACAAACTGCTTCAGAAGGATGCAGCCTCTCGATCAGGACACAGACTATGAAAATACGATGGCAGCATAAAACACCAACAGAGGGCCTTAAGATTGCATCGTTATGCTGTTCCAACAGTTCATTTTTTAAAATGTGGAGTTGTGACGCAGTTCGTAAGCCAGGAACAGCCGATGACGTAAAGGAAAAATCTTCATTCAGTTTCGGCGTCATTTGACCTTTGCAGAAGAAGATAGATATGGAGGATTGAGTCATCATCGCTGATACTAAGGATTGCATTTTTGTGGCCACATCATTCAGAGGATTGAAACACCAAACATGTTCCTTACTGATCTAGTTTACGTAACACCGAATGATTTCTGCTTTTGAACCAGCTTAAGCTGCTGATAAAACAAAATTGTTACCCTCTTTCTGTTTTGGTTGCGCAATTCTACATTGAGCCTTCACTTAACAGAAGATTTTGTGCCCAAGGGTAGAAAGAATTGCATCGTAAAGATAAGTCAAAGCAAAATACTTGTCTATTGCCACTTTAGATTTCAGTGAAAAAGACTTTTCCGTGCAGACGTTTATTCCAGAGAAAAGAAACGGCATCTAAATCGTCCTCAGTACAAAGTCTTTGACATGACGCAGCTTACAAAACATGCTTGTGATTGTGGATGAGGCATCATTTATAATCGGGAACTTGTCATGGCGTGTAGCTTTGTGCGATTTCTGCATTTTGCAGTTAAAGCTTTCACATATATTATTTAAACGTCTCTGCTTTACCTGGTGAAAGAAATGCTTTTGCTGATCCACATGGAAAGAAGGAAATGAAAGGAACTAAATGGGAAAAAAAAAAAAAGATTTCATGATGTGAATATGAGATGAAATCATTTGTCACATCTGTATTCAAAGTGTTAATCTGAATGTCCTCTTCTCTCATAGAAGGCTTGTTTTCATTATGTGTGGATGCCCGAAGCAACATTTAAAAGGACTTTCTGACTGTGCCAAGTTCCCAACACATGCAGTGTTATTTCCGAGAGGATTTATTCTTGCATACAGACATTTGTCATGACTGGGCTGGATTTATTGAAAGTTTATTTTTGGGCAACTGCTTTTACAATTCTTGCAAGAAATGCAGATAGTTGAAAGGAAAAGTCTAGATATCATAGCAGTGTTTGACAGGTGGAAAGCAGATTGATGGTGTGCAAAGTAGCAGCTGACTTTACCATTTTTCACTAGTCGCACTATGGAGCAATGTTTTCAGGAGTGGACCAATTGGTATCTAATCCAATCTACACAAGGACATGTAGAGCAATACACTATTCAGCAGATGACTTCATACTATTCCATCGATCTAATGTCTTCAGAAATGCAAAGACGGGGGAAGCCAAAAGTCGTCAGGTGGTAAACAGAGACGCTAAAGCTGGCGGGGGAAGAAATCAAGCAAAAATGGGTAAATAAAATGAAACTTTTTTGAAAGTGCAGCCGCTCTTCTGCAGCTCTACCCTCACAGGCTTATGCATCTGATTCACAACTTGAAGTGACACACAGCACTACCTTCGTGAACAGCCAATAGGAACACTCTCTCTCTGTCTCTGAAATGACCTGTGATTGGCCTAAGTTTCCCATCATAACATTTTGTGGTCTCGGAAGTCTGAAGACAGAGCCAAGAGTTGATTTACAATATGGTGGAAGGTGATAATGAAATTTGGCCCAGTGATGGCAAAAATAAATGACTGTCAGTCTATTTCTGCTAAATGTTAGCAATTCAGGCAACAAAGAGTTCATGTATACTTTGTTGCGTGTCCAAAGAATATCCAGAGGGAAACTTAAACATACATTTGTGGGTTCAGTCTGTCATGAAGAGGATAAATAAGCAACTGCTACAAGATGAAAGCAATGGAAAAGAATTCTTTGAGTTTTAATTTCAAGACCATTTCAGATCAAATGGCCCCGTGGCTGGTTTGTGTTCAGATGCAGCAGAATTTGCTTGATGCATCTTTTCAAGTGCTCTCAGTGCAGCTGAGTGGGCCTCAATAAAGCGCTCCCCGTCAGCTCGAACGCACCAGACCTAATAAGCAAATTCATCAGATTTAATTTAAACTGCAGCTCACAAGTGAAAGTGTTAACGCAATGAGAAATTGGCGCACACATGAACAGATGTAATTTTCTGCCAAATTAACTAAAATGGTTTTTTTTTATTCCACCTTTGTAAGGCAGCAAATACCTGAACTTGTGTGAGACATTCCCGAGTACTGATCTGATGCCATGGCATTACAAAAAGAAACAAAACAAAAAAAAAAAAAGACAAAGATAGAACTAACCCTGTCCGAATGTGATGTATTTGTATGGCTCAGGTTAAATTCCTGGGCTACCAAGCATATGTCACGACTAAATATTGTAATAATAATATATATTAAAAAAATGCTTATGTTGAAAATTATTATGATGCATTAAGGCAGAAGTTAGATGTGGTTTTTATTGTTATTCCTAACTTTTTTTTTTTTTTTTTTATCTATCCTTTGATGAGCGCTGATCAGCAGAGAGGTCCATCCAAGCATGGCAAGCCCCCAGACCAGGATTCATCATGCTGAGAACTGAAGCCAAGAACAGACTGTGAACCGAGTGGTATACAGAGAGACTCAGGACTGTAGCATTTTGTAATTCAGACAACAGAGTGACATACCCCCAGGATTCCTTAAACTGGTTCCATTCCTCGTTCATTTTGTTTCAGTTGTCTCCAAATGGCTGTCCGATGCTAAATCAAGCCTCGTAGTTCAACTTATAACATTTGAAGTGGGTGTTACTAAGGCATCAATACAATAGACAACATTTTTTGATGTCCAGCATAAAAATACATGTACATAAATGTGTTCCTCACACATACTTAACTACTTCCAATATGAGATATTTAAATCTTTAGTTAGCACAATAATAGTTTGAAAAAGTTGTTTCACAGCAACTTAAAAACGGAAACATTAAGGTTAAGGTCAGAGTTAAGAATAACTGAAGGTGGGTTTGGTTCATGTGTTTGAATTGCGATTTCCAATGTTAACTGCTGCTAGCGTTAGTGTTCGCACCCTTCTCTATTGCGTGATGATTAAAGCATTTAACGCTCTGTTACACAACTTCCATACAGCAAACAAACTCCCATATAAATATGGATTTTTTTGGATTTCATTTATTTCAATGCTAGCAACAGGAAACCAGCTCTTGCTCCTCTCTTCTTCTCCAGCTCCTAAGCAGTCTCAGGAAAAACCTCTGTGAGTGTGTTGACACACTGCAGACAACAACAGGATGACAGCATAAAGAAGGGAAAGGCTCAGCGGCAGGTTGTGGTCTCTTGAAGCTGTTCTGCTGCCTCCCTGAAAACGAAAATGCACGCCGTTGCTCCGCATCGCCATTAGCCCTTGACTTTGACTTGCCAACCAATTAGTCACATAGCTCATACTTTAAACACGCGATGAATAGGTGAAATGAGAGAACAGACACCTTGCTGCAGCACTGCGTTGTGTGGAAGATGTCTGGCTCCGAGAGGCAATGAGAAATGTTAAAAAATTGGAGACAGAGCTGAGCACAAAATACACTTGAGAAGCTCGACACACAGATGAAAGGGCTAGGGAGTTGTTTGAACAACCCCTGCACCATTCATTCATCTACTTCTCCACTCTTCCCTTCCATAGCACCTTAAGTGTGCAATCGCCTGCAGCACTCTCTTGGGGGCTCAGACTGATTTGGATATTCCATGCTGTCTGACTTTTCATATTCTGCCGCTTCTTTTTTTTTTTTTTGTCTGTCCAAGGATGAAAAAGTTTAGGCAGGGAGGGAGGCATTCAGAAGCAGGGATGGGACTGGGCCAGAGGTAAAGGCGGACTGAAGGAGGTAGAGGGAAGGAAATGAGGGGGATTAAATCCGCATCTGTTAATCTGAGGAATGAATGTGTGGACAAAGGTTTGCAGTGCTGTAAAGATTTCATATCCAACACATTTGTGGTAAGCACAGTGTTGTCAATAAAGCGACAGGACACTGTTAGTTTATTAGCATACGGACCAAAAGCAATCCTCGTTCTATATGTTTTAAAGTGTCATATTTGCTAAATTGTTGCAAAAAACTGTTTTCATGAACAATCTCTTGAAAGACTGAGTAATGTGAATGTTTTTTTCCCTAACATGAGAGACATGACAGTGTACCTATCCTCTCCTCTAACTCAGCAAAGTTCACCACAAAAATGTGGACCAGACTAAAGGATTTACTGCTCTGCTTGTGAAACCAACCATTTGTCTGAAAAAAAAAAAAAATACAGAAACTTTAGAAAGAACTGCTGGTTGTCAAGCTGGTTGACAAAAGTGACCGATGACCTTAGTGGGTCGAAAAATAAATCATACAAATATGTACAAATAACTCACTCATATTAATCAAGTATATGAAAGGAACAAACAAAACTCTTGTTACAACTCTTGTAGTACACTCCTGCAAGCTGTTTATAGGCCATCCAGCAACAGCAACAGAGAGACATAAATGAAAATCAGAGTAATGTCACAACCTAATGTTGGCCAAATGAAAGTGTAAATCTGCCAATGCAGACACCCTTGAGAAAGAAAAGCAATTGTGTTGAGGGTTGAGAGATGGAAGATGTGAGGAGAGACGTATTCTTCTCAATGCTAGGCAAAAAATCTTATCTTGAGGTGCAATAATTTCTCTTGTTCATTCATTCATCTTCCACTTTATCTGTTTATAGGTTGCGGGGGGTTCTGGAGCCAATCCCAGCTCACATTGGGTGAGGGTGGGGTACACCCTGGACAGGCAGCCAGCCCATCACAGGGCCAACACACAAAGACAGACAGAGACCAACAACCACTCACACTCACACTCAGACCTACGGACAATATAGAGTCACCAATTAACCCAAACATGATGTTTTTGGACAGTGGGAGGAAACAGGAGTACCTGGAGGAAACCCACACAGGCATGGGGAGAACATGCAAACTCCATACAGAAAGGCCTCAGGCGGGGAACCAAACCCATAACCTTCTTATTGTGGGGCAACAGTGCTAACCACTATGTCTCCATGCTGCCATAATTTCTCTTGTTTCCAATGTAATTTTATGTGTCAATCGTTAGAATCAAACTCTGGTGCCGCCAAACAAAACAATGAAAAACATTATGTTTCAAGAAAATCACCCCGCGACACTGGGACATCTTTTCTGACTTCACAGAGAGTTAAAAGTAGATTTAGTTGGATAAATGAAGAACAAAAGTGTGGAAGAGGTGGCTGGAAGAAACATGGGTAAAAATACTTAGCTGCGGACTAAATATACCGTGAAAAAGGAAACTGATGGCAAGGCAGCGATGGAGAAATAAAAATGTGCAGAAGGTAAACAGAGGTGGTCTCTCCTCTTCCATTCCAAAGGCTCTCCATTCTGCTGTAAATTTCTCTCCTTCCCTCCCAGTCATTCTTCACCAATTCTTTCCAACCCAGTTGTGCAGGCAGCATTTTGCCAATTTACTTCATTCTGCACTGTGATCATACTCTTCAAGCCCTCTCTGCGGATGGATGAATGAATGGTAAGTGGAAAACATTTAAATAGAGAAACAACATAGGAAGGGGAGGGTGGAGGGGCTGGAAAAGATGAAGCCATGTTTTTTTAAGTAGGGAGGAGTGTCGAGTAGGGAGATGGGAAAGATGAAAGGAAGAATACATGTTTTTCAACCTTGGTGAACACTCAGCGAGAGAGGGGGAGAGTGGGAGCTGAGGGGAGTTCAATGAAGAGATGGTGACAAAACTAACGGTTGTAGAAAACATAAAAATGTGCCATTTGGAGAAAGAAAAATTTACGCATTTTTGGAATATTTTTGTATTTTTGGAATATAAGGAAGCCACCCCCCCCCCCCCAAAAAAAACCCCAAAACAAAACAGTTTTTTGTCTGTTCCCTAGTTGTTATTCTTCCTCTTGGTGCCACCAATGAAATAACCAGTGACTATAAGTCATGAATAGACAGTAGTCTCCATGCATCCGTTGTAAAGGTAAATAATACTGCTTGACTAAATTTCCACCACAATCCTGATATTTGAGCGAACTTACTGAAAAGGTGAATCAATCAAAAGTGAAAACAAGACTGTCGTGGGGCAAGAAGGGAGGTGCTGAGGGTATGAAGACAATCCGTGTTGCATGTATACGCTTGTTTTAATATTTAGTTGTGTATGTATATGTATTTGTGCTCCTTAAACTCCTTTTGTCAATATGATGTCACTATTGGGTGTGGTTACACACTTCTGCCTTTACATGACCAGGGATTCCCTACACACACTATTATGCTGATTATTTGACTGCTGAGTGAATCATTTATCACGGCAGTGTATTTAAATGTACTTCCAACATTGTCTTGCAGTCACATGTTTGTTTTTCTTTTCTACATAACACAAGACCAGAATATGTCCAGTTTCCACTTCTCATTCTCATTCTCATCATATAATGTCTTCTAAAATATTGTGTAGTGCTGTGTAAGGTTGTGCACTCACTCACTTTTCTAATATCCCCGTGAGCACAAAAAGGACTCTGAGACTCTGTGTTATTGGATACTTAACTCAAACATGGGCGCCTGCTTGCTGGTGAGTCCTCACCTGGCACATAAGCCAAAGAATTGTTTTTATTTTCACAAAGATTTTCCTCAGCCCCAACCTACACTGCCTCCTGTGAGATCATTTAAGTCAATTTATCAGCCTTGTCTGGAGCCCCAGAAAGCCTTTCCACAACTTTCTTCTCTCAGTCTGCAGACGTAGCGTACTCAGGCTCCAGGTATAACACTCTTCTACCTGATTTGCTCACTTGTTTGCCTTTGCATCAGTTCATATTTTACACATCACACTTCCCCCACATGACCGCTCTTGTTAGCATTATCACACCACTCTCCCCTGCACGCTAAGCTTGAGCTTGAACTTTTTTTTTTTTTTTTTTTTTTTTTGTGGAGAGACAATTAAAAAGTGCTGTAGAGATTCTACATTCACAGTACAATCCAGTCAGTGTGGGCTGGATGATTTGACTACCATAAAAAATGATAAAGATGTCATTCTGTTTGATGAAAACAACTGAGAAGGATATGATGAATCCGAGCGTATTGAATTTAGTGTTGTGCTGTTATCTTAAGTCAAAGACAAAGGTGATTTTGCAATGCTCTTAAGGGGTAAAGCCAAAGATCTCTGGTATGAAGATGACAAATCCTGAAAGACAGAGAAAAAAATTGTGACGACAAGGAGTAGATAGAAGAAGACAGCTTCTTATACTTATACTAGGAAACAAATCGAATGAGAGCATATTCTACAGGAGAAAAAAGTGGAGGAGTGAGCATCCAGCTGGGAGAACAAATGTGAGGAAAGACCGACAGAGGGATGGCGAGAGAATAAAGGAAAAAGAATAGCAAGGAGATTTGTGGCTGGGAGACAGAGCAGGAAAGATGGTGGGCCAGAGAAGTTGCAAAGATCAAAGTGTGTTGAGTTGGCTGTTGGCCTTATAAGACCGATACTTCCTGGTACAGGGCGAGAGGGAGAGATGGATTAGGAGATGAGAAGGAGGAAATTCACATGATCAAAGCGGGCTGTTTTTTTTTTTTTCTACTCTGTTTTTTCAGTGAGTATGATCTTTCGGTATGCATTAGGAGTGTGGGTCAACTTCTGTGATGGTAACACATGATGGATGCTGTTCAACTGCACTTTAACGCAAATATCTAATGAGCCAATCACACAGCAGCATTTCAATGCATTTCAACATGTAGACGAGGTCAAAATGATCTCCTGACGTTCAAAATGAGCATCAGGCTGAGGAGGAAAGGTGATTTAATCGACGTTGAATAATGATGAATAATGATGAATGGGCCGGACTGACTATCTCAGAAACTACTGACTTACTGGGATTTTCACACACAGCAGTCAGTTTAGTTTCTCCAGGGTGTTTTCTACAAATCACACAGGCTCACCAATAATGGAGAATAGAATACTGGAAAAATCTTGACTCCCTTTGACAAGTCTTACTTTCTGATTTGAGAACCATCCATCAACTGTCAATGGGATGGTTAGTTCAACGAGAATCTTGGTATTGGCACCGCTGGAACACATCACGATGTCCGGGCGGCGCCATCAGTCAGAAAGTAAACAAAATCATATCAGGCATTCAATTAGTGACTGGAAAATTGACAAAATCCATTTGGCAGCTTTTTCTTTCTTTTTTTTTTTCAATTAAAAAGCATGAAAAAAAGGCGGAAACCAAAAAGCAGATAAATGATCAAGTATCTGAGAGTGTGTGTGGCATTAAACAGGATAACAGTGTTTTCCCCTCAGCCAGTTTGTGGATATCAAAACAGAGAAGTGAATGTTTTTAAAGTGCATTAATCAGGTGAATGTCGTGAAATGCTAAAAATGTTCAATATCTGCTAGACCTGTGAGCATCTGTTTACTTATGCATTCACCTTGACTGAGGTGATGCTGCGTCTGTGTTGTATTTACAGTTTGTTATGTTGAATTCAGGTGGCCAGAAAAAAAAGGATTTTAATGTACATTTGATAATTACATGACATGATGATAGCTTTTGCAATCCACAGCCATGTCACTCAAACGGTAGCCTTTTTTATTTAACTGCCCAAAGCCATTTCAGAGATATTGCCATTGTAAACTTTTTGTTTAACATCCCATAAATCTCACAGAAATGCCAATTGCACATTTGTGAAATAACTGACCTATTTTCTTTATTTGATTACTTTTTTTTTCACAGTTTGCCCTGATGGGCACTAAATGTTGGACATTTTGTGTTTGTTCTGACCATTTCCTGTTTTATTTTGAAGTAAATTTACTCGTGTGTTTGATTGTTTGCTCCGCCCTAATGTGTTTCAGCTGTGTTCAAGTGTCTGTGTGTATTTAAATCCCTGCCTTTACCTGTGTTCTGTTTAGTTGTTATATTCCATGCCCTGTGCACCTGCATTTTGGATTTGCCAGTTTCGTAAGTTTCCTTTAGTTATTTTTCCCACTTATACTTAATTTATAAAAGAAACTGCACTTATACTACTACTAACAGTCCACAAACCAACATTTCACATCCAATAACTCTGGTAATTTTTCTTTGCATGGCTTCTGAATGCCACAGCTGAAGTATTTCTAAAGGACTATGTATAATATTGCTTTGTGGCTATAGGTTCATTAATCTCATCCTTGGTCCAATGTCACTGTTAGGGAATGTATGTATTGTTTAGAGGGAAGAAGTCCTACAGTGTTTCAGAGCTTTTTTTAGGGAGTTTTGAAAATAATAGGCGCTCATGACACCTGTGAGGTAAATTAATCCTGCAGCGGCAGACAAAGGGAGTTTTGTGGTGAATACAGCACAAAGATTAGAATCAGCTGAAAAACACGGGTATAGGCAGGTGTTTAAACCAGGTCATCTGTTTAATAGCAGTGGGTGCTTATTTTTGTGCCTTTGTTTGCATCAGTGCAGTGACAGAAAAGTAATTACTTGATGGAAAATGAACAGGGGAAGACAGTCCTGGTAGCTGCAAGCAGGAGAAGGCAGAAGCCCATCTTGGCAGAGACGCCATCACTAATGCACTGCAAACACCTACAGAACCAAATGTTAACCCACTGTTTGTCTCCCAACTGATTTCCTCTTCAACTCTTTAACGTGTATTTATATTATGCAGATTAGGCCATTAGAGCAATCATTTCCCTTTTTCTGTCTGTTTTCCTGCTTTATGTATTTCAAAATGTGGAAAAGCAAATGGCAGCTGCATAATGGTTGTCAATGGAGGGAAATTGTGCCGTTTTATCATTAGTGCAGGCTAGTCTGCTGTATATATGAACACATATGCTCCGCGCCCTGATTTTCTGACATATTCTGAGCTATTTGGTTTGTGGAATGATGGACAATGATTTTTAGGAGGAATAGTATCGTGGTGAAACAGACTGTGAGCGGCAGGTGGTGGCCTCTTACTGTCGTTTTGGCTGGAAGGCACACCTACGGCAAAAAATAAGAAAACTACTTCTACCTCACAGCCTGTGCTGAAGGAAAAATAATTGTACGTCGCCTTGGTTGAGGTTGATCAGCTCGAGACCACGCTGTGCAAAATACGGCTTATAGTCCTTGAGTGTGTTGCAGTTCTGAGCTCTTGGCTGAATACTGGCAGACTGTGCAAACTCTTGCCATTATTATGGATGCAACAAATGGATGGGAAAGTGTAAGCATTGAAGGCAGCATGGTGTGGTAGACCTATAACTGTCCCTTTGTCCCCTCTGTCATTTCAGACCATAGGTGCCTTTTCTACTCTCAAACCCTACTTGATGGACTCTTGCGCTCTTGATTACGCGGGACCTCATCTATTGATTCTCTCAAGAAAAAATAGGTACTTTTCTTTTGTAGAATGAAAGTAAGCGCAGCAATTGGTTGCGGTGCAATTCACATTCATCCATGCTTTTCTTTATCCCTTGTGTGTTACCTGTCTCCTGTCTGAATCACATGGATAATCGTCTACACACTTGCCAGGACACTTAAGTGTGAACGACATTGTCTTCTTACTTTGGATTACGCTTTGTGTTGAGTCAAAGGTTTGTCCTGCACATTGTGTGCCCAGTCCTACGCTCACGTTTTTTCAGACAGCAGGAGCAGTGTTGGGGACATCAGGATGAAAAATGAGGGATTATAGTAATGCTGGTTAGTATGTGGCTTGTGAGGGAAAAAGTACCTGTAGCCTACTCAGTATGAAATGATGAAAACAAAAATAAGACTATAACGAAATGATTACATTAAATAGCATTAAAAAAGGAATCAGAGCAGTCATTGTCTAATAAAGAATTGGCTTATTTACTGTAGGCTGGCAGATTAAGGTATTCAATAAGATTTAATTTGACTTTGGCAGACGCAACGAGTCATATAAAAAAAAAAAAACCCACGCAAACACATCAGTTACTTTTCAATAAATCTGTTTTCTTTTGTTTGAAAAGAATACAATCTAATGTGAATTAAATAATAGTCTAATCTTTTCCACTGACACTTCTGTGAATGTTTTCACTGCTCTTTTTTTTTTTTTTTTGCAATCTGTGGAACTGTAAAATTGCCATGTGACTGTTCCAGCAAATTAATTTTCAATCTATTTCACTGTCACAAATTTCCACTGTTCTGCGTTATCTGGGTCTTTGAAAGGTGATTGCCTGAGCTGTCTCTAGATGTCTAAAGAAGCTTTTTTTTTTTTTTCATGACTATCATAAATTTTGGTGTACAGTGACACTTTTTCTCTGAATTACACGGGAAGTAAGACATTGACTTACTAGAGAGCAAAATGCAAGTTGTTTGTAAGGCTAGAATTAAATACCTAAGGGAGGGAATGAGAACTGGACGAATGAAAAGTGATTTGAAGATAAAAGGAAACTCAGTCCAAACTTTCATTTAGAATTGCAAAATAAATGGAAAGCAGTTTTCCCCTGTAATTTTCCCAATAGGAGTGTGATGTCAAAGGAATCTAGTCTTGCAAATGGTGACCATGCATGATGCCCACTCTTTACAAAAGTGTGCGATTGAATATGCATTGTTGAACTTGTTCATTTTGGTGTTATCATAATCTCTGAGGTCTTTAAGTCTTCAAAAGTCAAAGCGCACGGCAGGCATTAGTAGTCCTTGTAGCCAAGTCCATCACTTACAGCAGTTACAGAGGCAGTTTGACATTTTGGTGAATAATGCTTTTGAAAACTTTGAATCCATTTATCAATCAGAGCAAAACAATTTATATCCAGTCATTTTCCAGTGCCCAAAGTCTTTTGGTTTGAGCTTCTCCCTTGTGAGGCTATGCCATTGTTCAGCCTGTGCAGCATGGTTACTGCACAGACATGGCAACATTATAGATAAGTGTCACATTTCAGGACACATAACATTTCTGAAAACAAAACAAGCTCAGCCTGAAGGAGCTGGCTTACATGCTGTTTTATTGAATAAATACACCCCACATAGATGTTTGGATAGATGTCCATTGAGTAAAGTCAGATTTTACATGAGCTCTGTTCAGCTAATGACGATAGGTGTCCAACCCTCTCTGTAATCTGAAATGTTTTGTCCCACACATTCTCTCTCTCTATATATATATACACTGTAGAATGTTATTATGGATGCTCGTTTTCAGTTTTTTGTTGTGGGTGAGATATTGACTCAGAAAGGAAATGGAAGATCTATCTACAGACAAGGTGTTTCACTGGCAGGCAGTTGAAGTATCAGTTCAATTTTCTTCTACTTTTCTGAATGGCCTATCTTCCTAACCCATATCCACAGCTGAATGTGGCAGGAACAGGGAGTGGCGATCATCTTTTGATAAGACTTTTGGCCATAATTGGGTTTACAAGACAAGACGGGCCATGAGTGAACTGGTTCTGTCTCTATCACTGGCTGTGATGGAGACAGAAGTTAGCTTCCATCTTGGTTTGCTCCACTGAAGGCTAATAGTGGATAAAAGAATTTAGTTTAATGCTGATTTTGCAGTGTTACTTCTAGACTGGTGTGTAAACAGCTGTTACTGCTAACACTGACTTTGAAAACTGATTGCTTGGTCATTATTGCCAGTGCATTGGCTTTTAACTCCGTGCAGCTGTGTAAAATAAATCTCCGACCTGAACTTGATCTGCACCAAACACACCTATTGGGATTCTGCTGTGAAGTTTGCGTTACTTGATATTCGAAACCTGGCCATATAGAGCTGTCACTTCATTTTCAAAGTGTGACCTCATTTTCCTGGCCGACACTCGTCAGGAGCGAGAGCCCGAAACCTCATATCACTTTAGCTTTTTCTCCATTCACTCTCACAGCTTGCTTATCCTTTTTTCACAGGGAAAAATGGTCAGGTTCACTCCAGCTAACCACAATTTACAGTTTCTTTTTTTTTGTGTGTGTGTGTGTGTCAAGTTAAACTTTGACTTGCAAAATGAAAAAGTCAGTGCACTGTGGCAACCCCCAATGTGTGGAAAGGGCTCCTTGCACAAACTGTTTGTATTTCTGCATGCAGGATCATTAGCACCACCGCAGACATTTTGCTGCTTCATTAACCTTTCACTTCATCAATGAGCAGTGACTGACCAAATGTTCACCAAAAGAATCAATATTCATTGCATGTCACTCTCTTTTTCCTATTCTCCGCCTCTGCCCTTGACGGATGTCGGCATGGCAACATTCCACCTCCTCTAAATTATGGTGTCAGACAGTCAAATATGAGCGGTGACCCTGGATAGGCAGAAATTACAAATCAGCTGCTGAAAGCAAGTATGAATGAGTGTTTCTGCACAACTGTTGGGTCTTATGCGGTGTTTGGACACTCACATTCTCTCGTCTTCTGTCGAGCAGAGACCCTTGACTCGAGGTTGCCTGATCTATTTTCCATACTTGTAATGGCCCACCATGTCCTGTTTTCTCAGCTCCTCCTCCTTTACCTCTCCCTGTCCTCGTCTCCTTATCATCTGCTAAAATTTTTCACAGTAACCTCGTCACCGCATAGAAATGGTCATTACATGTCTGGTAAACTCAGCAGTGGTGGAAAAATTAAGCCGAATGCAATTCCTGGACAGGATATTTGAGGGCAATTCCAAAGGTCAATTCTAATCGTTAACAGCCTGGTACGAAAGGAGCTCTTCTTTTATTACCCATCAACTCCATTTTTATGAAGTTATATCACCATATACCATATGGTATGGTGGCAAACCAACAGATTTAGGACAATTCCATGCACCCAACTTTGTGGGAACAGTTTGGGGATGGCCCCTTCCTGTTCCAACATGACTGTGCACCAGTACACGAAGCAAGGCCCATAAAGACATGGATGAGAGTTTGGTGTGGATGAACTTGACTGGCCTGCACAGAGTCCTGACCTGAACCCGATAGAACCCCTTTCGGATGAATTAGAGCAGAGACTGAGAGCCAGGCCTTCTCGTCCAACATCAGTGTGTGACCTCAGAAATGCGCTTCTGGAATAATGGTCAAAAATTCCCATAAACGCACTCCTAAACTTTGTGGAAAGCCTTCCCAGGAGAGTTCAAGCTGTTATAGCTGCAAAGGGTGGACCGACATCATATTAAACCCTTTAGATTAAGAATGGGATGTCACTTAAGTTCATATGCGAGTCAAGGCAGGTGAGCGAATACTTTTGGCAATAGTGTATATTCACTCATTCATTCATCTTCTACTGCTTATCTGTTTCTGGGTCGCGGGGGGTGCTGGAGCCAATCCCAGCTCACATTGGGTGAGGGTCACCCTGGACAGGTCACCAGTCCATCACAGGGCCAACAACCACTCACACTCAGACCTATGAACAATTTAGAGTCACCAGTTAACCTAAACATGATGTATTTGGACGGTGGGAGGAAACCGGAGCACCCGGAGGAAACCCACGTAAGCACAGGGAGAACACACAGAAAGGCCCCAGGCCTGGGAATCAACCTTCTTGCCATGAGGCAACAGCGCTAACCAATTTGCACCGTGCTACCATATATATATATATATATATATGTGTGTGGCAGACCAAATATGCAAATTTTATCTTATAGCCCAAAGATAACATAAACGTCAACAATGATATATAGGGAGGGACTGTAAGAAGGAGACCAGGAAGGTTTACAGTGTGGTTTAGCTTTGTCTAAAACTAGAAGTAGAGTTAATATCCTGCCTCATTTCGAAGGGGAAAAAAAAAAAGTTAGCTTGAATGGATTTTCAGTTTTCCTTCATGCTATAGCCTCATAGATAATTTTAGTGACATTGTTTCAAAGCCGTTGCCATTTTAATGCACTTCATTTGTTTCCGACACTAATGTTCACCTTCTTAGTACAACCAAAGGCAGAGTGTGGTGTTCATTATGAAACAATGCACTGATATTAATGATATTAAATACCTTTCTTTCATGTTTCCAAAAGCACTTAAGTTGTCGGCTCGCCTCTCCATCTGTTCTCATCAGCATCAGTTTTGCTCCTTGTTATCACTTTTGCTCTCTTCCTCTATTTACTGGATGCTTTTCTCACAACAAGCTTATTTGGTGTTGCCTGTCTGGCATTTGCTTATCGACTGATCTGTGCAGCTTTTTCATAAATTTGTTACCTTGCTCCTTCATTTTTTTTTTTTATTGTTTCCTTCTCCCTCCATTCCCTCTGTTTATGCACCTTGGTGTTTTATGAGAATTGCATCAGTACACTTAAGGCAATGAGGGATGAGGTTATTGTTATACCGCACTTTGTTTTGCAGACTGGTTGTGTTTATTGTCTGTGCCCTTTATGCCACTCCTCTGTTACAGCTCACCAGTGCTGGCAAAGGTGAAATAAGTAAAATTTTCTTTTTCTTTATATCTTTTGTTCATTCTGTTTCCTCGGGGGACATTGGTGTGTTTTTACCCTTTGCTTTAGTCATTGATCTGTCTTTTTAGCAACTGAAGAGTTTGAGACAATTACAATGATTACTCAATGTGTCTACTACTACTGACATGAGAAACACTGAACATGAAATATCTTGGTTTGGATAGTTTGATTTTCTTCTTTTGTGTTCTGGATTCACTTCTACATGAAATGCTTGCTCTTGTTTTTCATTTGGATGATAACTTTTGGATTCACTTAGTTTTTATGTCTAATGAAACCTTTGTTTTGCTAAAAAGAAGATGAGACTGTCAGAGTTGAAGTGACCTGATTCTACGAGAGCAGGGTATTGTCAACAAGTCCAGTCTCCGTTCAACATCGTCTTTTCTGTTGTAACGCATTACCAAACCTGGTCCATAACAATGCTGCCTTATTGTGTCCATGAGAACAGAGCACTTCACCTTCTATCTAATTTAACTCAAGCCAGGCAATTTCTCTAAACACACCAAAATTGTTTTTTTGCTGATGAGAGGACATTGATACCTCACTGCTTGCTCAATCACAATTTTGTTTGTTGAGATTAATTAAAACATTTCACATTTGATTACTTATGACAATGCAATGTAGTATCATATTCTCCCTCTTTCTGCTGTGGGGGAAAGTTCCACAGTTAAGAATGGGCTCTTTTTATATAATCATTTTCTGCTGTACATTGTATTCCTATATGTCATGGCATTTTATTGCTGCCTCTCTTGTAATGTAATAATACATTTTAGTTCACTAGTCGCTGCCCCCAAACAAACCAAGTGATCTGACCCAAACTGCTCAGGTTAGGTTACCATAAACTGAATGCTTTTATGCCCGTGCTATATTCATTCAAGTGAATCTTTATTCTCATCTTTCTCATGCTCGTGGCACAAAGTGTGGTATCAACATACTATCCAATGACACAGGCAGATGTAGGCCAAATACACACAGGATAAAACCCCTTCATCATTTTGTCATCTGGTCTTTTGAGGTACCACATCCAACTGCCTGAATCTCAAATGTTTCCCCTCGGCCGACTGAGAGAAGTTTGATGGGTGATTGCTGCACAGTAAAACCTGTCTCACAGCGTGATTTACCAGACTGCAAGACTCTCCTGCTGTAACTGCATGTTGCATTTGCAGTATTGATTTGTAATTCTAACTACCAGTGTCATGCTTTGTCCTAGTGGAGTATCTACCGTCGCTTTGACTTTCTTTGGGAAAACAGTTTTTAATCCCCGAGTAGGCGATAGGATTGTATGAAACTCACCTCAGTGATGACTCAGTTCTTGTACAACACCAAAACCTTAAACTGAGTTAGGAAAGTTGGTAAATCAAGAATTAATACGACAGATTTACTGTGCTTTCAAAAGCACACACTGAACCTGTACAATCATAGGGCTTCTATATTTTTGGGAATACTGTAAAATATGTAGGACAGCACAGCGGCATAGTGGTTAGCCCTGTTGCCCCACAACAAGAAGTTTGTGGGTTCGGTTCCCGGGCCTGAGACCTTTCTGTGTGGAGTTTGCATGCTTTGCGGTTTCCTCTCACTGTCCAAAACATCATGTTTGGGTTAATTGGTGACTCTAAATTGTCTGTAGGTCTGAGTGTGAGTGTGAGTGTGAGTGGTTGTTGGTCTCTCTTCTGTCTCTGTGTGTTGGCCCTGTGATGGACTGGAACCTGTCCAGGGTGTACCCCGCCCTCACCCAATGTGAGCTGGGATTGGCTCCAGCACCCCCCACAACCCAGAAACGGATAAGCAGTAGAAGATGAACGAACGAATGTAAGCCATCTAACAATAATTCAAATATCAGTTTTGATTTCTTCTCTTACAATGATCTTTGTGTTCAATAGTGTCTTTTCCATTGAAACTTCAGTTTATGTAATCATATCCTAACAGGTCAGTGCAAAACGGATCTTTTATTGCCTTAATTTTTGACCACCTTAAAATGAATACCTTTTAACAACAAATTACTTAATTTGATTCCTCTTAATGATTTAATTTAGTGATTAATTACATTGTTCCCTCATGATGCAATGAATCCTCCCAGATGAATTGTGTCCAATTACTGAAGCAGTAGGGAACCGACATTGCAGGTTCTCATAGCCTGTGCACTACAGTATATCTACTGATGGAGACACTGATGAAATGAATTTTGAATTATCAGCGTCAGTTGAGTTCTGACTTTACTTAGCTTTGGTGCTGTAAGCATGTTATATTTATTTATTTATTATTATTATTATTTTTTTACAATTGAAAAATTTTAAGTTGTGAATGTATTGTGGAAAAAAACAACAAAAAAAAACGCTCCTCATTTCCAACAACTATTATATTTTCTGGAAAATCTCACGGGACCACTTTCAAACAGGTTTTCCATATTGGCTCATACTAATGTGTTTATATTCACAACTTTTTGCTTCCTCTAAAACTTGACAAGTCAGAAGATTTATGTGACATTTAAAGTAGGCTCAACCCACTTTGTTGCATTCATCCAATCTCAACATGACACTGTGACCTTTCACCCAGCAGCCTGTAAACTGTCCAACTTTAAAACCTTTTCTCTCTCCGCTGTCGTTCAACTGTCATGCAAAAGCGTGATTTTTCCAACTCCCCTCCACTGCTTTACCGCCTCAAAACATCCCCTGGACATGAGACCAAAATATCCAAAGCAGAAACAGAAAATTCTAGCTCAGTTAATAGATGAAGTGTGTTGTAAAGTCATGTCCCACTGGAAAAACTTCAAGGTTGATCTATTGTCATTTGCGTGCTTGCACATTAAATGAAATTTAGTGCTCAAACTTGCCGAGACCCTTTCACAGGACCTAGTCCAAACGTTATGGTCCTCCTAGCACTAATTGTCTTTACTTCTTGTATTGGCGTTGATGGATGACTGATCGGTTGCGTTTGGGTTGCTGTTTCAAAATTTCTAGATGAAAGCATCAACAGTATGTGGTACTTAGAAGTCATCAAAAAAGAATCAGACATGACAAGTTCCATTACTTTAAAGTAATCAAACAGTTGTATTGATTGTTATATTCTGAACTAGATATGAAGAAATCCTTTAAAACCCCAAGGTCACACACTGAGTGAAATTTGAAGCTTTAATAAATAGTGGAAAAGAAAGTTTTGTTGTTGTTTTTTTTTTTTTTTATGAACTAAAGATCTGAGAAAAAATTGTTCCCTGTACTGGTAAAAAAAAAAGTTTCCAGAAGGAGATTACAGATAAGGGGAGGAGAATCTGAAGTATTACAGCTTTTCAACGTTACATCTATTGTACCGAAGCTTTGAAACATGTTGGATATTAAAGTGAAAAGAGGTCAGTGCAGGAAAAGGTAAGACAAGAGAGAACTAGTGAAGAAGAAAAGACAGCTCCAGTATTCCAGTCCATTGACCACAACTGACAGTCTTCCATCAGTCCAGCAATATGAAAAAGGGCCGACATATTTTTTTCTCTCTGTCTCCTGTGAGTTCCACTGTGATTTCAGTCAAAGGTGCGTTGATTTACAGAGGCAACTCTCAAAACAGATAAGTGATGACGAGGCCCTATCAGCGGCTGGATTTCCATCCTACTATTTAATGCCCCACATTAGGAACAAATGTCAAATGTAGGTTTAAATATCAGAAAATGAACCCTTTCACTTTTTTAAAAAGAAAAATTGTGATGATCAAAAGAAAGGAGTTATGATGCGTGTTTACAAAAAAGTTTATGGAGGGAACGCACTCAACGCACTTTTAAATGATTCTGCTCTCTCGTTGCAAATAATTGATGAATGCGGCTGTAAAATTGTTATTTTTACTTCTAAATAAAGAGACAATATATCCCCAGGAAAAGAAATAAACACATTGTGAAAATGGCAATAAGAAAGAGTTCTAAGGAAAGTGTCCAAAGAGTTGAAAGTTGAGGATTAACGGCAGATGACATCGATGCATTCTGTTGACAAAGCATTTGACTTCATCTTCTGTCTCTGTCTCTTTCAGTCCCATGTGAGTTTTATCTGGATTAGTGCCAAAGGTGATTGACAGGTCCACTAATCCAACCTAGGGAGGTGGGAGGTGGGAGGTGGGAGGGGGGGGTCGACAATCCAGGATTTAACACTTGGTAATTGGCCTATCAGCCCAAAGCTTCAGCTGTTCGACTTAAGGGGGGGAAATCCAGTGGTGACACATATAGAGACTTTGGAGGTCGGGTGGTGGGGACATGGGAATATGTTCGTGTGTGGCCTCAGTGGCTTAATAAAAAGTCCACTCGTGAAATCTTCAGTAGCAGAGGGGATATTTGTAAACTTCTTTGCATGAACTAGCATGTGTGTATAATGTATAGAGCTTGCGGTGTGAGAAGGTGTGCGTCAGCAGCCGTGATAAATTGGTGTTTGTGTGAGAGAGTAAGCATTCATGTGGGCCTTTACTGCAGGTCAACCGGTGCATGCAAGCATTTGTGCATGTCTGTGTATCAGTGAGCGTGTCTGTGTGAGTGTGGTAGGTAACACCAGAAACACGTTTTTGTGTAGCTGGTGTGCAGTAAATAAGTGTTATCTATGCACTTAAATCTGGAAACACACTTAAGACGCTGCACTCCCACCAGTGATGAGTCAGTCAGTCAGACTACACATATATACACATAAGTTAGCCTTTGATTATTATAATTATTATGATTATCATTATTAGTTGGATTATAATTTCAGTGGCATTGAGAGAGAAATAGTCATTCTGTCTCTTTTTGTTTATGGACGTTTATGTCTCCTTTAAATAATTTTGTGTCTTATTGTCTTTGCAGGGGGACATTTTTGTCTCCCACATCTGGCAGTGAGAATAATCACACAAACTCTTCCAAACAGAGAGAAATTCCCAGAGTTCTGTGACAATAATTCATTTTTACGGTAGAGCCAATTTATTCAATCGCAGCAAGCCAACATTTTTGTCTGGTCTCAGTTCCCCCGGACATGTCCATCGCCTAAACGAATGCACTGCTCTATCCAGCACACTGAAAAATGGACAAAGGATGCTGAGTGATGTCAATTGGTTTTCAATGGCCATTTTAAAGCTTTTGTAGATTGGCTGTTGCCTCTGTTTGCTTTTTTTTTTTTTGTTTTTTTTTCACCAGAATCCATATTTAGATGAGAAGGTGAAGCTCAGGGCAAGGGAGGTCTGACCACCACTCTAGTAAGCCTCAAAAAGCAGTAAACAACTGTCGCACAGAGAAGCCAGCAGACTATATTTACGACTTTGACATTTTGGCCCGAGTTTGGTCAAAACAGAGATTAAAATCACTTCCCTGTCAGAGCTTGATAAATTTGTCTAGTGCGCCTGAAAATGCTTTAGTTTATTTCCTGCATGATCATGCACAGGTAGCATTGTT
Source organism: Remorina albescens (assembly GCA_034769265.1). Lineage (NCBI taxonomy): Eukaryota > Metazoa > Chordata > Actinopteri > Carangiformes > Echeneidae > Remorina > Remorina albescens. The sequence goes on along the minus strand of CM068488.1, from coordinate 15,957,535 downwards.
CTGTTCACAAAATGTAGAAAGGTTCAGCAACAGAAACAAAATGGGTTGCATTTGTGAAACCGACTGACACTTTTAGATAGAGTAACAATGAAGCTTCCAGCCCAGTCTGTGGTTCAACATTGTCTCTATGAAACTTTGGTCAGTGATAGCATTTTGCAACTCCGATCCTGTTTAAACACGATACAGCACAGATTCATGCAGTTCAAAGGTTTAACCCTCCTGTCAACCTTGGGGTCAGTTTGACCCCATTCAACGTTTTACTTTTTTGGCTTCTTATGACTTTTCTTAATTTGAGGGGGACAACTGATTAAGCAAAATATTATCACGATGATACTTTTTTCAGTTTGCTGTACACATTTTGTACGCATCGGTGTTCCTCTGGGGTCCATTTGACCCCAAGCTGTTTTAGCTGTGTAAAACATGCCTGTCTTTGTGTGTGTGTGACCTCTTATCCCTACACATGCAGGTGCAGACTTGATACTTTTGAGGTGATACAGCACAAGGGTGCAGGGAAAGCATAATTCCCACGAGAACTTTGATACTTCTCATGGTGACTTGATGAATGCTTGGTTGCATTTTTTAGGCTGTTTCCATTCCCACAATATATGCTGAGCAAACCTGTTAAATACAGCATAAAAATTTGGGCAGCATGTAATGCACAGTCCAACTATGCATGGAATATGCAGGTTTACACAGGAAAGTCTCCTGAGGAGGCACCTTTAATAAAATCAGGGCATGAGGCTTGTGTTTGACATGGCTGAAGGACGTTATGGGTTTAACATTACGTGATCACTTTTTCACGTTTTACATCCTCGGTGTGGAACCCAAACCTCTGAAATCACAGGGAGGTAACATTGCAGGTGCCAGGTTTGTCCCACCCAAAAGGATTCAAAGACAAGTATGATCTCTGCTCAATGTAAGAAATATGTTTGCAAGGAAGCACAGCGGCATAACAATTACACTGTTGCCTCATGGGTTTGATTCCCGACCTGGGGCCTTTCTGTGTGGAGTTTGTATGTTCTCCCTGTGCCTGCGTGGGTTTCCTCCAGGCTGTCTGGTACACAGTCCAAAGACATGCATCTCTAGGTTGATTGGTAACTTTAAATGAACTGAAATCTGAGGGTGAGTAGTTTTTCGTCTTTGTACATCTCCGTGTGTTGGTCCTGCAATAGACTGGCAACCTGTCTATGGTGTGCCCTGCCCGTTTCATGTTCTGACCAATGTTCTCATGTTCTAACTTTACAAAGTCCTGCTAAAAGTTTGAAAATGTGTTTGTTTTACTTGGGAAAATTTGACTCCGAACATATCCAAAAAAGCCCAAAAAACTAACAAAATAAATAATTAAATAAAGCAATAAAACTCTTTAACTGTGCCACTGTTAGTCCCACACCCAGATAAGAAAGAGGAGGGGTGAGTGAGACTTTAGGGGTACTAACCACAAATATGTTGCAAAAACAATAAAAATTAAAGCAACAGAAATAAGTAAAAGATCATTGGGATACATTGGGCTACAGGAAATTTGCTGGTAAGTTTCATTATCAAGGGATTATTTATGTATTCAATAAATAAAGTGCCTGATACAAAAACGTGGTCAGTTTTTTTTTTATTTAAATCATTTTCTGGAGGTAAATATCCCTAGGGTCAGACCCCAAGGATCACATGCGCTATTATATTTGAGGATGATAGGGTTAAACACCTCACAAGGTGTCTTGTGAAATATCTGAGAATTAGAGTTAATGTGTGTAAATAAAAAAAAAAAAAAAAAAGAAAAGAAATATCTTGGCTAGAAAGTGGAATCGGTCACCTTTGTAGAGTGAGCTGTTTTGGTACATTATCAGAGTTCCTGGAAATGCAGTACAAGATCCTTCAAGATCCGAGGATGGAAATGGGAAACATATTGTATTGGTAAAACCTCCTCCTCTCAATATCCACCATAATTTAAACCCTCAGCAAATTATTTCACCTAGTCAGCCTCAGGAGAAAAACAAAAAAACAAAAAACAAAACATTGTGAAAAAATGTAATTTCTTCCTGTTTTCTATGTGAATTACAGCCCTCACTGGTTTTGTATCTGCCAGCTAAAGCTCACTTTTTATCATCTGACTCAGCCGATTGTTCATTGCAAGGTTTTTGACCTCAACTTTGGTGCTGGCAGATGATCAACATGTTGTCTTCTCCAAACTTTTTACCACACTTATAAGTCTGGATACGTATATGAGTAATAGGAACAAGATTCATAGATGGTGGAGTGATGCACACATCGATGAAGTACATTCATTGTCGATTAAATTCTGTTTCCTTCGGTTCACTTGAAATGATTTTACCACTTCATTCAGTAGTCTGAGAAAATATAACAAATGCTGGTCCGGACTCCTCCTTGTGGGCCATGCCCCACTGTAGCAGTTGGAATGAGTCTGAATGCAGGCGTTCCAACTTCTCGCTGTGACCACATGTTAAATTGCGCTGAGTGGGCCCGTGATCATGGACTTCCAGCCAAAACACTTGGTGCTGTGTCAGGAACAAAAAAAAAAAAAAAGACACGAACGGAGAAATAAAAAAAAACTTGCTCAACAACTGATATTTCCTTTTTCCAACTTTTTTTTTTTTTTATAATGCAGTCAGTTTTATAGTAGTAGTGGGCCACTTAAAGTATAATGGATGGCGCTCATGTAACTACAGTTCTTTTGCATTAATAATGAACTGTGAGCTGAGGTAACCTCCAGGTCTGTCATGTGGAAAATGAACCAGCCTTGGATTTTACTGAAATGGGGACATTTTTATGCAGAGGAAGGCAAAGAAAGCACCTGAAGGTTGGCAAAACAGCTCAGTCTGAATGTGCTTTAAGGTGAAAGCTGAATTAGCTGTGTAATTGACTGACATGCTTATGATCACTCAGTCAGCCATAATTAGGTTTGACGCTCAGCGCAGCAGGGTTTCCTTTAACTGGAAAATTTAGCTTTGATTTTAGCCTCATTGGTGTTCATGTTGTTGAGTCTGACACACTGTCAGTGGTCAGTCCTGCCCTCACACAGACTCTGCAGGTATAAGGGGAATATCATGTGCAGTCGGGTCTGATATTGCTTTCCTATTGGAGTGGAAGATATTTATATTCACAATGGTTCATAATTTGAATGCTTGCACTTTGTAATCCCCAAAAAACGTAGGAAAAAAAATATCCCATTTGCACCATTGTTTTTCAGCCACAGTCAGTGCATTAACATCCAGTAATTACTCCTCTGACAGAATAGTAGTATTTATTGTTCGTGGTGGAATCCATCATTCCTTTTTGTTTAGGTCAAATGTCTTTCACAGCCTCAATGGATTGAAGGTAAACAATGCAGTCTCTCGTTTGCCACAGCCTCACTATTGACAGGTCAGTCTGTTCTTTCCCTTCAGGGTTACTGCTGAATTACTGCTAATGCAAACCTAAAACATTACGTGCTACACAATTGGTCTTTTTTGTATATCTTACAAAAAAATAAAAAATAATAATTAAATAAAAAATTTAAAAAAAAACTGATTCTTTAGTTAAAATGATGTCTTAGATATCTTACATCAGAGAATATCAGCCTCTGTTTATTAGTGCTCTTACTGGTGTACTTAGTCTGCTTCAATGAACTCTAAATCAGCTACTTCCTGGATTTCATAAAAAAAAATTCTTCAGCACAGCTTGGCTCATTTTATCTATCTAATTCACATTCAATGTATTATCAGTGTATTCTGTGTCACGCTTTTTTTTTTTTTTTATCTTGGTTTACCCAATAGGGAGGCAGAGAGAGAGAGATATTAAGTTCAGAATGGCTAGAATGTGCAGACACAGATAGGGAGACAGATTGACATGGTCAAGAAGCTAATATAAGTGACTGTATTTTGCTCTGTATCCAAACAGAATTGGACTTCAACCCTATCCAGTCTGTGCCCAGAGGAGGGAAATTAACAATCTGTCTGTTCGTTTAGTCACTTGTCATTTCCTGACACCACCCAGGGCCTGCAAGGAATCTTAAAAAGGGACCAGATATGGCAGCGGGAAGAGAGAGAGCGATGGAGAGTGACAAATGAAATAAAGCGGCAGACGGAGAAATGTGCTACACTGACTCCATACAGTAAAGCTGGCAGATATGTTTACTTGTTTGGGATGCGGGTCGGTTTTCAGGTGGGGATTTTGAGCAGAAATGGGAGTTTAGGACCCTTTTGACTCCAACCGCCTGGATACAAAAAGTTTCAACAAGGAAACAATTGTCGTTAGGCCTAGGAAATGATTAATTTCAGATAAAAGTGGACAAAAACGATAAATCACAACACGCCTTTATGAATCATTCATCCAGTGAATGTGTTTGAAAGCTGCATAGAATTGTACTCCTGTTTCATGGTTGCTAACCTAGTGAGCCATTTTCTGGGCTTTTTAAAGAGTTCAAATCTGCATAGTATGTACAAGTAGATGTTCTTGTAAAGAATTTGTCTGAAGATTTGCCGTTTGAAGAATTAGAACCTTTCTCTCTGGGGCACAGGAAAGCAGTGCTATTCTGCTACGCTGTTCACGTGTGAAAACGTCCGGGAAGATGCTGCACGCTGAAGGAAGCTTCAGCCATGCTGTTGCTTTTAACTGTCAGTCAGTCCCCATAAAGCGACGGTATAAAACTGTTTAACTTTGAGAGGCTAAACCCAATGCTGTGTGTAAAAAGATGCAACTATTTAGAGTTTGATGTAAATTTTTAAATTCAAAACTACAAACATTGGAGACAAGACCATAAAAAAAAAAAATTTGGCCCTTGGATTTAGAATCTGTCAGAGGTTTCCTAAGACAGGGGAGCAGAGTAACCTCCCCTTTCTGTAAATCTCTTCCATCCAGGGTCTGTCCTGTGTCGTGATTTTGCGCTGTCTGTTCTTCTGATGCTCTCTTCTCCATCTTGCTGCCCTCCGGCTGGACATCCTCACCTGTCTCCTTCAGGTCTGAACTATCAGGATTATTCCTTTGGCTGGCAATAAACATATGAAACTCAGATGTTAACCCGACTGTCTGTAAAAAAGCGCACTATACTCCACACTGTGCACAATTTTCAAAAAAGATTAACCCTGAAGGTAAATCATGTTAATTTTTGGCATACAATGTTTATAGGGGTTTTCAAGGGTGCTGAACTCAAATCTGTATGCCAGGCTCAAAAATGTCCCATAATGCCTCAAAATGGAGAAATCAAATATGGCCGCTGCTGCCGTTTTAAAGTTTTAAACATACAAGTTAGCATTTTCTTCAGTAACAAAATAAATAGTTAAAATTCAGATAAGTAAATAAATAGTTAAAATATTGTAATCAACCTTGTATTTCAAATTTATTTCAAGTAAATTCTTCAGAATACCGTCAACCTGTTTCGTGGACTACTTTTGTTCATGAATTATTCATTATCCGAGACAACAACTTTAACCATGTACATTGATTTCAAGCATTTTCTGTGGTCTTGATCTTAAATCTGAGCATGGCATTGAATTCCCTATATGTGAAAACCTATAAAAGCACATTACATTCAGGTATTTACCTTGTACCGTCAAAAAGATAAGTGATTAATTAGATTTTGACCTGGCGGTGGCGGCCATATTGGATTTCTCCATTTTGAGGCATTATGGGACATTTTTGAGCCTGGCATACAGAAGATTTGAATTCAGCAGCCTTGAAAACCCCTAAAAACATTGTATGATTTGCCTTTGGGACTTTAAATAAGCACATTTTCCAAAATCCTGCCTAGTCTATGATATCTATTGACACTTTTATGTTGATTTTACACTCTTAATTAATTTTGAACCTTTCAATTCTATATTAATTTCATTTATTAATGTACAGTTAAGAAGAAGAACATTCTTTCATGCTACGGTGCATTTTGCTCCTTCCTTTGCTTTATATTGTGACTGTGGAAATCATTTTCTGATGTACAAGTTTGATTTCCACTCACATCTGCTCGTGCTTAACTGTGCGCAAGATCTGACCATTGCTGAACTGAACGGTACAAGTTGAATCAAGGACAGCTTGACACATTCACTGGAGGTCATCACCGGTCAAACACCTGAGGATTATCCTCAAAGCGCCGGTGTCCAAGAAATGCTGCTGTGCTCTCCTCCTGGAAAGCTCCAGACTTTGCCAAGAGGACACAGTCACGCAAACGACAATGACAGGGAGTGATACAAACAGATGGTAGTAAAGCCACCCTCCTGTGGCTTTAGTCAGTTCAGTACAATTAAATTTAATTTTGTCCTTCATACATAGTAAATACAAGTAGATAATACTGGAAACATTGAGTGAAGGGTACACATAGAAATGAAAATACTAATATAATGTGTGGCTGAAGCTGTAGCTTCGTACACCCTGTTTGCATCACGGTGCATGAATCAGCAACCTTTTTCATTACAGACAGGCATACAGTCAAAAAAAGTAGGAAGAAGAAGAAGCAAGAACACAAAGAAACTTTTGACCTTCAAGAATGCTACACTGTTTAAAAAAACAAAACAAAACAAAAACAAAACTATAAAATTAAAGATGAAGCAACAATATGAGTCGCAGTGTGTCTCGTATACAGACACCAAAAAAAAGAGGAAGAAAGTAAGTAAACAATACTTTCAATCTGATCATATCTCAGTTTTATATGTATTTATTACCATATTTTAAACATTTATCACAAGTCGTCCAGCTTTACCGCATTGACAAACATCCATCTTTTCATATTTGTGCTTACTCTTGTGTTTATGTAATGCACTTTATTCCCCTTAGTTCACACAGGCTCCCTACATTTTCAACCGGCCTCCAAATACAGTACAGTTTGGGGCTACTGTGCTTTATCCAATATCTGTGCCGGTTTAAAAATCCATCACTTCATGAGATGTTAACGCACATGAACGAATAACTGGTGAGTTTGTTGCTTCGTCATAATCTGACTGATTGAGACTGAGTGCAGTAATAAAAGAAGATATCACTTTCACTTTCAGTACAGTTCAACTTGATGCCCTTGCTTAGCTTTAGGCTACAAGCGAAGACGAGCTAAAAGTAACAGTTACTGAAATCCTTTTTATCAGAGTTATCTCATTTTTCTCGTTGCTTTAATGTTATTGCTTTTTGCCTCTTATTCATCACATTACCTTCAACATTTGACAGAGAGGACTATCACTCTTTTTTCTTTACAGTCTTACTCTTGTCGTGTGTGTGCGTGGATTTAATCATTCAAAAAGAGCCTTTACCTGTCTAGATGTAATATTTTTTTCATGTCCTGTTGGGTTCATTCTCTCAGCAATGCAGCAGATTTCTTTCAGTCCATACTCCTTCTGGTTTAATAATAGCCTGCAGTAAAATTCTTTTGAGGTGTCACTTTTGAGAAAGGGGGAGAAAAGTTCTACACAAAGGGATCAATACATTTCTGCTAATTGAAATGAATTACTGAAATTTCACACAGCTCTTTGACATTCAAGATGCATTTGTGTCATTTTCATATATGTATATGAATTCCTGAATCCTAAAAGCGATGGGCACCAAAGTCAGACTTCAGCTTGACTATTTTATTTCGGGAATCAGTGTGATACTGTAGATACGAATTCTTTCATCTTCAAAGGCTAGGTACATAGTCAATAATGTGAAAAACCAAACCAGTATTTTGGCCATGTAAATCAGATGTAGCACTAACGCTCATGTGTCCGTTTGTCAGTTAGCCACAGAAAGTGCAGAAAAATTTGATATTCCCATAACAATTTGTGCAGCTTCAAAAGTAGATACAATAATGGATATCATACAAAAAAGTAATAAGTTGTAATTTTATGTTTCAAAATAAAATGTTTTACCAAAGTCTGACACTCAGATCTTTTTTTTTAGACCCCAATGAATAAACATCAAATGTACCAGATTGAGAAAGCACTTCACTTTTTGGCTTGGAGGTACAAACCAAAATATGATGACACTGAAGAGATAAGTGCGTGGCGAGACAGAACGAAAGGAAAGGGGCAGAAGAGGAACTTGCAGATTGACAGGTTTTGAATAAAAGTCCATGGTTTTGTCACATATTCTCAGGACAGGAGAGATGGGATGCAGCCAACAAATTTATACACAGGACACTGAAAAAATACTGTGCCTGCAAAACATTATTCCCTTGACAGAACTTTCAGACAGCAGCACAAGGTGCTCAGCCTCAAATAGATCACGAATTTCAAAAAAAGATCCATTTAAAAGGGAGTGAGAAATCACTGTTATGTTCTCTTTTTAAACGCTTTACTTTAGGTGCATAGTCCGTTTTTCAAATGCTCCACATCCACATTTTAAAAAGGAACCCTTCCTCATAAGCCCATTCTCCGCTGCACATACTAACATACGACATTTGACAAGACCTTAAACAGGTCACACTGTCTTTCCTGTCTGCATCTTGCTGCTCTCCTTCTTGCCTGGGGAAAAAAAGAAAAAAATCTATTATTCTGCTGAACTGGCAATAAAAATATCAAGTGCATAGTACGGAGGAAAAATATTAAACGGATATTGATATGAAAATGTTCAATTATTAAATATATCATCAATTTTTACCTTTTACTGTGCTAATCATCTGGGCTGTAATTATGAAGCACTTGAGTCTTGAGGAGTCATATAATATATTTATTGACAGAAAGCCTGAAGTGATCATACATGACATTATTTTCACAGCTATACTGCTAACTTCTGACTCTCTGCTCTGGTCAGCAGTGTCACTCTCACTGCTGTGTACATAACCTACATTCAGAGTTATTCCTTAAAGGAGCTGTGTTACCTCCGTCACAATGTTCTGTCTCAAACTTACTGCAGTGTTTACACAACATGCATATTCTTCATAGCACACTCTATGTCGGGTTAATGCTCTTTGTCATTTTCTCCATGTATAGATAGCTAGATGGCTAGATAGATCAGTAGATAGATAGATGCTTTATTTATCCCGAAGGAAATTCATGATTATTAGAAAGGTTAGTAAAATACTAAGGCAAAATAATGAGGCGCTGTTGGATGTCTGAAATGTCCACAGCCCATCCTGCTTTTGTATATTTGAGGTGTTGTAACCATTTGGAGTTTTGTTCTCCCTTTTTTTTCTCCTTTGACGGTTTACTTTGCTTTTCAATTTCTTTTTCTTCACCCAGAGCGCACTGAACCTAGCTACCATGAATTTTTGGTGGTGAAGCCCTAGATATGTCTCATTTGCGCGAGTGAGTTTTACAAATCCATTCCATGTCTGGCTGAATGAAAATAAGCGAGTCCACCAATGCTAACAAAACTTCAATCGAGTCAAAATATTCCACACTTTGGCTGCCTCATAGTATGTTTTCTCCTGTCTGAGCAACAACATGCTATCCCCTCTCTTCCAGCTCAATTAATTAGCACCGAGACACTAATCAAAAACACCAGGCCCATATGTGCTGTATCAATACGGCAGCTATGCTGGGAGGCTGCGGAGACTTCCTGCCTCCAACTGTGTAAATCTCCTGTCTTATTGATGTCACGTCCGCGGCATCAGCAGACTTCCCACAATGACATTGATTCGTCTTGAACCGCACTAATCAACTAATCAAAGAGTCACAGATTGGTTGACCACTTTCATCAGCTGTGACAACACACAGCTCAGTTTGGAGGATATGGGAACACAACAATATCCAAAGTGGAGAGATGCTGCATGGCTGCACCACATGAGTAATGTTTCACAGTCAAAAAAATTAACATCCCCCTTTGTATCTCATCCGGAGAGAAATTTTAACTGGATGCTTGTGTATATAATTTTAATAAAATGTGTGTATCGCACGGTCATTGATGCCTGAGCCACCTGTTATTGAGTTCAGGGTTTCATGGGGACTACTTTGGTAGAAGGTTGTTCCAATGAGACTAATGCCATGAAATTCCGTCTAAGTTTCATTCACATTCTTTCTATGAACTGGAAGTGGAACTCTCTCAAAGCCTCTACAGCCGAAAATTTTTTCTTTCCTCACTGGAGGATGCCCCTGTTTCTTAGGTTAGATGAAAGATAATTCCTGTGTGTCATGGGTCTCCCAGACAGGAGAGCCGAGACAAAAGAATATTGTCAGTATCAGCGCATGGGTGTTTTGTCAGCATCTCCTTCTTGTGAGAAGGTCCCAGTTTAATTGCCATCATGTTCGTCTGACCTTCTCTCAAATATCCTGATTCCTATCAGACGTGCTTGAAATTTTTGGGGCAGGTGTCCTTGTGTAAGTGATAGAACTGTTTCCATTTTTCGATGGATTCTGCGTCCTGTAGTGTGACACGTAAGCTGATAAAAATCATGCCTAGCTCTACCAGGTTCTTCAATTGGCTTCTGTCCGTAAGGAGCTCACCATCTAGGTCTTCTTCAGTCTCTGAGCCTCTTATTCTACCTCATAGATATCCTGGGGGAACATCCTCATCATGTCTGAATATATCAGCAGTTTGCTACTTTTTGGTTACAACCCAAAGGGTTTAAGACTTATAAATTGAGGGCTTTGTTTTGTAGCTCAGCTCACTGAACTTCCAAAGTCCCACTTTTTTTTTTCCTGAGGGAAGCGCTAGTTTCACAAATAATGATATTGCTGTTTGTTTGAAATCACATCATAGATAAAATGCAACAAGTTGTTGGTTCACTCTCACCTTCACCCCTGTGTTGATGTCGTTTGTATATGTTGTACGATGCATGGTGACTGGATAAAATGCAAATGACTGCAGTCTTTGGAGGAAGACTGCAGCCATTTTGAGATTCAGCTCGATCCAGCTGAAGTATCTTGTGAGGAGTAAGTGATTTAATTTTCATCCTTTTACGCCGCTCAGGCACAGCGGTGACTACATTCGGTGCCAGTGAAGGCAGAACGGCGGCTGCTGCGAGATGCAAGACCTGTGCATCTTGCAGCATGCTAATGGGAAAAAAAAAAAAAAAAAATTCCAACCCTTTGGAAGTGCAAACTGTGTGATCTTTTTTTCTTGCCTTTTTTTTTTTTTTTTTTTCATGTTTGGCAACTTTTTCAGGACTCAAAGTAAAGAACCTTGATCACCAGAATTTACTCAGTTCATACTTGAGTCAGAGTGACTGTGTCTGAGGTGTGCACTGACTGTAGTTGAAAACACTGCTGTCACTCTAAAAAACACAGGTAATGAATGCCTTTCATTTGTGAGCAATGGTCTCAGATAAGCACGTTCAGAATTCCTCAAAGTGCACAGGCGGATGTCTTTCTCACATCTACATAACATATGTAGACCTAGTTTGTAAATCCCCATGATACCTTGATTATCTATGACAAGGTAAACAGCTGGTCCTGGACCAAATCCAGACTGATTCCTATTAACATGAACGTCAAGAATCCACGAGTCCTCTATATCCACATTTTCAATGATCTGGATATTTTATAGATAATAACCTTGGCTAACTTTTCTAAATAATCAATCAGTCAGTATTAAAGTTAAACCGACATAATGGAAGCTATTAGTGTTGTTTTCATTCATACTGGGGTCATGCTGTCAACCCATCCCAGAAACTCTTGTCAGATCCCAGGAGTGCTGCCATGACAACCATACTAATCAGAGTCAGGCAGCCTGATTACCATCGCAGAATAAATTGCAGCATGGAGACAGGCACGTGCGCCATCAGGGAGGTGTAAATGTGATCTGTCCTATCAGTTTTGTTGTCATTCTGCAGAGGCAACACCAATTCACTCACTACTACAGCTTTTCCAACTGTCTAGTAAAATACAAAATCACCTGCAGTTGGAAACTAAAAGACGTGTTCTGTATTGGAAGGGCTTTGCTCCACATTTTTAAGGATCAATTCAGTGAGTAATAAATAAATGGGACAGAAATATTGCAGTTTGGAATCAAAGTGATACATATGGGGAAAGCCTTTCTGTTATATTTCACTAATCACATAGAGAATGTTTTGTTTTGGTTTTTTTTTGCTTATAACTGGCCACTTCAAAACTTGCATACAATCACTTAAAAAAACAAACAAACAAACAAAATAACCAACTAATTAAATTAAAGCAACACATTTCCAAACTTTTCAATATACTGTCACTAAACTCCTACAAAAGTCTTTCGAGACTCACGGAGGTCCGCAAGCCATATAAATGAAAACATAGACTTACACTACAGGATTTAGACATCTACAGATTTTTCTGCAGCCTCTGATAAAATTAATCACAACATTATAATCACCATAAATGTTTTCTTTCTATTGGTTAATGTGCCCCCCTGACTCCCTGGTACATTTTAGGACCATTTCTTCATGCACGCTTCCCCCTAGGCGAGTTACTTCTTGGACATGACATTAACTATCCTTTCTCTGCTGGTGATACGGAGATGTGTGTACAGTGAAACCTGAAAAAGACAGAAGGCTGGTGTAAGACAAAGAGGGTATCTAGTTTACATTTAATAGTGGTTCTCCGTCAACTTCCTTCAGCTAAATCCAAAACTATAATGACATTATATAAAGCTTTCATTTTTAAACTTTATTTAAGTCAACAATTTTGTACGGACATTTGTTACAGTTCTTATTTAATGTGTCGGATTAGCATCGTCATTGTACAAGACAATGACGATGCTAAGCCGAATGTAGCCTCAATTTTGATCAACAAACATAACATTTTATGGATTATTATCTGGTTAACAGTATTCTACACTATTGATCCAAAATTAAACCGAAGCACCTTTGAGTCAGCTAATTTATCATTGACATAAACCTTCCAAATCTACTAGTTTATTGTCATAATTTCATATATGCTGTATATTTATACAGTTTACCCAGATTTGCTCAGTTTTAGAGCTGAAGCTTTGGAGCAAGGAATACAAAAGTCTTCCATTCCAGGAAGTCCTCTAGACAGGTGTGTTTGATCATAAACTCCGATGATATGTTATGTTATGCTAATATATTAAACCTCCAATGTGATAATAACGAAGGCAAAAATGTATCATCAGTCTTAAAGGACTGATTATTCATTTTGTCATCATTATCAATTGCTGCCACTCCATTAAATTGAGCAGGTTTCTAAGGATGTCTTCTCCCCACACGCACACACACTTCCACATCAACAGCTGTTCCTCACTGACAACATCTGAGTATGAACACACAACAAATGGCGTATGTGTGCGTGTGTACATGTAGGCTACATGTACCCAAACATCCACGCACATGTTCTTTGACGATCACACTCCAGTAAACTGCACAAAGCAAACGTACAGTAACACAAACACAAACGCACACACACACGCATGCGAACATGTGTGAGTTGAGAAGATTTCCATTCAAAATGAGCTTTGGTCACATCTGAATAATTGATAGGAGGATAGGATGGTAATTTCTCCTCTGAGCAAAATAACCGCCTCCCCAAAAGAAGACACTGCTAAAACATTTATACCTGAGAGAGAGTATCAAGGGGTGGTGAAATGGATATGAGAGTGAGAGAGTCAACATGGTGTCGGCTCTCTCTCTCATATCCGTTTGGTGTTAATTAAATCAATATTTACATTTACCTGGAACAGCCTGATGTCGGCTTTCATGCTTCCTGGTCTGTTTCCGTCCGTTTGTAATGCACACTTCTTCTTCTTTCCCGTCATCCTCTCCCTCCCTCCATCGTCTTTTCTCCACCATCTTTGATCCTCTTTCGCTCTCTGTGGTGTTCTAATACAGTTAATGAATACTGCAGTTATAGACCCGCTGAGCTCATCCAGGGTTACTTTGTAGCAGGGGACTTTTTGAGACCTAATATGGATATTAGTGTTATATCTGCACGCTTTCAGTCTTAATAGGACCATTACCTTGGAGAAAAAAAAAAAAAAAAGTAATGTAAAATGCCTGGGCCAATGCGAATCGTATTGGTCTGGATACATCTTTATATACTTATATAAAATATAATAAATATAAAACATTGAACATGTCTTACCCCTTAGAGGACAGAAGCAATTAAAACCATATCCACCTGATGGTTTTGTGTCCATCTCTCATACATGAGAGAGAATACAATAAACATCCCTATACAAATGTAATGCAACATTCCGTATTGGTCTTGATGATACGAAAGGATGCAGAAAATTTCCTGCTGGACTAACATCAAAGTCAGACAGCCGCAGTCGGTAGTTCACACTATGTAGCACGGCCATGCAACAAACAAGTCTATCATTGCAGTTGCAAGCTTTTCCCAAAAGTGAGAAACAGATGCCTGTCAGCACCTAAGGTGTATTACAAACCTGAAAAGAGTGCATTAGGAACAAATGCATTTTCTGTGATAACACAAAGACCACAACAGAGGACTACAATGCATCTGTTCAGTGAAAGTTTTGCATGGCCTGCTTTGTCCCTGAAATATATTAAAGAGAGAATAGAGAAGATATTGCAGGTAAAATCGTACCTTATTTTAAAGCAATAGTAATTTGTCTATACCCTTGGAATACGCGCTCCTTTATGGTGTGGTCCTTTGTAGCTGATGTAGGCTACATCACGGCTGCCAAGTAGCAGCAACCTGCAATGATATTATGCATATGTGAGGCCTTGGTCTTTTTTTTTTTTTTTTTTAAACCAGAAGAGACTTGCTCTATCAACAGGGTTGCCCATTTGGGGACAGCTTGTCAATCACACAGTAGCCACACAAACACATACCCCACTTTATAGTCTATTTTTTTATATATGAGACCACACAAATGAGGTGTGAACTAGGGCCATTTTCCCATAGACTTCTTCACAGTCCAACTTCCTTTTACAACCAGACGAATTGTCCCTTGATGGTCATTAGTTAGAATGCAGTTTTACAGTCACTTTGCAGAGCCACAGTTTATGACCACTTTTATATCTGGTCGTTACCTGTTCCCCGGCCTTACCGTTGCATCCCAAAGCTGACAGTGTAACTTATTTTTTCACATAATCCTGAGGTTTTAAAAGCTAAAAATCCCATAGTTACATTTAAAAGCAGTGTGAGTTTTTTTTTTTTTTTTTGGTGCCTTATTATCTTGACCAACACACAGTGAATCTTGTAAAAATGTAGCCAACACATTCGTCAGCCACAAATTCCAATGCAGTATAGTTGGGGCAAAGCTTATTTCTACAGATCATCAACATTCTGCTATATTTCAATTAAAAAAAAAAAAAATCAAACCCAAAATGCTAAGGACTGCTTTCATATCCGCCTTGACTCTGAAGTCCTGGTGAGTTTGTGAGCCAGCAAGTGCTCACGATGCTTATTATTTATTTTATTGCTTTGAAAAAAATCCGTTAATGCTCCAACTCGCACCACATCTGTTGATTTTGTCTAATATCCAAATTTATGTACTCATTATTTTGCTCTTCATTTTTCAAGGCTCTTTAAAGATTCATTTGATCTTATATGAGACGGATTGTAAAGATGTGAATAGCGTGACATCTTCAAAGAAAGGAAAAAAAAAAATCAGTGAGTTAGTGTTTAAGCAGACTGCCAATATTGTAAAGATGACATGAATAGTATTTTAATCTGAATCTTGTTATCACAATGATGCTGATATAGCATCAATCTTTTCACAAATTACTGAATATAATATAATCTTTTGTACTTGTTTTGTATGGGCTCGTTGGTAATTGTTATTGTTGCACTGGCAGCAGGAAGAGGAAAATTAGATCCGTATACCTGTTTCATGATGCGGGCTCTGCTCTCCAGTCGTGTTGTTTTTGAGATTGTTGACTGACAAGCTGCAGTCTTGTCTGTCAAGTGTCTGCTGGCCTGAAGCCACAGATTCACCGTCCTGTCAGTCAGGTAGGCTGCACTCATCTGACAGGCTGGCTCGTATCGCATGCTTGTGCTCTGGAGATTTCAGAGATTCCTTCAAATGGCAAATAACTGCCTGCAAACTGGAAAATGTGGGCAAATTTTTCCCTCAATGAATCAAAGTTAGACAGGCATGTGCCAAACAAGCACAGAGTCATTTGTAAGAAAGGAAAACATGCTGCCGACACAGATTGGTGCGTCTGGCTTTCATGATGCTGTTCAACAGTTGGCTTCATTTCCATAAACATGCCGAATTCTTGAACTAAGTGAATGTAATTACTAAACTGAGAGAGGCTGATAAAACACAACAGTCCAGTACTACGTGCCAGAAATACACAATTACTGCCAGTTTCTGTTTCGTTCTCCCTTTTCTTTCCATTTTTCTTTCTTTCTTTCCAAAGGTTAGGCCTCGCAATCATCAGATGTTTGCTGAAAGTCTGTAAATCCAAATAAATTCTAGTCTATATTCTAATCTAACAACACCCAACTAGGGAATAAAGTCAGGCTGGATACTGCAATATCTCAGGTTGTGGACCTTCAGCGTGTCTTGTTCTGTTGGTGGAAACTTCTTACATCATGGGAGACTCAGTGTGGTTATCATGCATCAGTAAACTGGGTTTTTTTCGCAGCCGGCAAATAATTCGACTCATCTGTTAAAGAAGTAGTTCAGCAATGTGGAGAAATTTGCCAAGTTGGGCTGATAAAATTCATCAACTCTTTAGAAACATTTAGTGACTTTGTGTGAAAAAAAAGAAAATGAAAAAAAAAAAAAAATACTGATAAATGTCATGCCTTTTTGGAGCCTGAGAGGAGAGAGTCACTAGTACTGCTGCAGGAGTGAGTGCTCCCCTGTGTCTGCTCTATTAAGAGAGTAGCAGAGAGTGAGAGGTGAAATGAGTCCAATGAATGAGGCTTACATTCACAAGCACTTACTAAGGACCAGCTACTAATCTCTATTGTTTGCTTCTTCTTTGTTTTAATCTTAATTATTTAATTAGATTATCACTGTCTTATCCCTCATTAATATGCTGGGCTCTAGGCAGTTACCGTTTTGTCACGCTCTAATTCAAATCATTTATTTGGACACATACCGGCGTGTCTAGTATATCAATATTTGGACATGCTGGTACTTTGTACTCTTAATTTGCATTCATCATTCATATTTTATTGTTCCTAAATGAGACTAAACAACAAACACCAGGGCATTCTGGGTTGAGGTGAAGAAAAACACAGAGATGCAGGGACCCAAAGGAAGATTCATGCCTCTGCTGCAGTTTCTGCCCTCCCTCTCCCCCCGCTCCCCGCGAAGGAAGAGAGACCATTCAGTGAAATGGGTGTAATTAAAACAACAGAAAAGAGAGTATCAAGTCCCAGAAAAGAGAGTATCAAGTCCCTCACCTCTCACTCACCCAATACGGGTGGGACAGTACACAGAGTCTGAGTCAGTATTTCTGTTCTCTTACTCAATCCTACAGAAATAGGAGATGCCCCTGCTCCATTTGTATTGTATTAGTCATATCCAGCAGTGTCAGGCATGAGCTCCAATATGAAAATACAATCTAACATGATCAAAATCATTTTGGTTACCTGTTTGTGCCACCAGTAAATCTGTTCTGACTGTCGCAGTGTCCCCGTTATTCTTCAAATATTGATTGTAAAAACAAACTGTAACTGGAGGATTAAAAGGTTTATCCACTAGGGAGCCGATCAGGCTTCACCAGTCCAGGCTCTAAGAAATTCTTTTGCTTCTAACTTTCTCTCTGGGTTGATTCTCACATTTGAAACTTTTATTTGGTGTGATTTTGTAAAACGATCCAAATAGTGAATTTTTAGTAGTGCATTGCAGGTCATCAGCTTGGATATTGCTTGGAAGTGACTGTGTGTTGTCCTAATGGGCCGCCTTCCACTCGCTGTATTTCATTTTCAGACTTGTTCCGTCATCTCAAAAGAGAAACACAAAATCATGCAAAACTTTTTTTTTTTTGGAAATTTGCCTATAGGTGTGCATAGAGAGGTAAGAGAGAGGCTGCAGGGGTATGATCATTCAATCTGGCTCAACTAGCTAAGTGCCTTGAATTATGTAGAAGAAAGTGACAGAGGGAGACAAAGTGAGGGGGAGAAAAAGTGACTGAGCTGGACCTCACGACGCCGAATGGCTCGATACGCCCCAGATGGTTAAATAAACATCAGACCGAGGGGAAGGTGAATGCCGTGCAGAGTCATACCACTCAAGTCATACATTATTCTTATTGCCTTCTAGCATGTCAGACTGCCGTGATCATTCTAGATGTCCACGTATAAGCATCCAGAAATATTCATGCTTATATCTGCTCTCGCTCCTTTTCTTCTTCGTTTTGAATTTGACTGGACTGAGTCTGCTGGAGGAGGATAAAGTTCTCCATCTTGTTTTTTTCTCCTGGCCTCCCAGAATTTGGGGCCAGAGTAGGGAAAGACTCAGAGAGAGAACAAATCAGCTTTTCTTTCCCGGTCTGATCCTGGATGTGACATTGAAGCGACTGAACACGGATGGCAATGATTGTTGGCATGTCTTGTTCTGGTCTGTCTTGTCTTCCCATCTAACATCAAGTCTTTTTTTTTTTGTTCTGCCTCTTTCTGGTCAATTTAAATCACACTGTGATGGCAAAGGGCTTGGACTCTGATGAGACTAATGTACACCCATCATCTGCAGACCAGTTTTCACCATAAAAAAAAACCAAACAAAAAACTAAAAATTTAAAGCTGTATTTGTCAATAGATTGATACGAACATCGGACCAAATAACTATGTAAGATGTGAGAGGCAACATGACAAGTATGAAATCTACAGGTTCGACTTTTAAGAGTAAATATTATCCTTATTAATTGGATGAACTGATACTAGTGCACATCAAGTCTTTGTCAATGTCCTATGTTACGGTTATATAGTTTATTTGGAAGTTGAAGCTGCATCAACTGATCACTTCTGAGCAAACTGACCAGCAGTTTGAAACGAAAAAAAAAAAAGGGGGGTATAACATAAGCATTTATTTCAAATCATGTTTCTTCTGCCCCTTGAATATATTCAGTGATATTAACTCTTAGGTGTGTTATTGTTGTAAACACAATCCTGTAAAGAACATTCCTGGCTTTTATTTTACCAAACACATCAACGCATTCCGTTGGATTTTTCTCACAAGCTAGTTGCTGACTCCAAATTGGTCTCTTGCGTGAGGACAGCTCTATTGCTCTATTGTTGAGATCTCCTGTACACTGCAGAAGAAAAACAACTTTCTCGCGGGAGTTTGTACACTGGAAAGTGAGGCAATGAGAAAAGCATTTAGAAGGCTTTGCAGCTACAGAGAAAAAACCGAAGAGAGCACGAGAGGTAATAATTCTCTGCAGGTTTGTCCACTACAAGCAATACCTCTCACAATATCACGCATCTATTTGATCCAGTGTTAGAAAATATATCTTTCAAACTAATACCTTAGTAGCAAAAACATGGCAAGGGGAAAGGTCCACGTTTGAAAGTTTCACTATACATGTGGGATGTAAAGAGAAGCCAGGGTTTAAAGTAACCTGTGTGCAAGTAAAGAAGGAGATGAAAGAGGCCAATTCTAAATAAGCAACGGTTCTCTCTTTTTGCTACATATTCATGGCCACTGGGAACGGCCTTATGGTGATTGCGTGCCATGCTCGGTGAGTTCAGCAGCCGGACCTAAACATGACATCATAAAAATGTAATGGACAGACTCAACTCAGGACATCCTTTCAGGACGATGACTGGCTGATCAAGGGGAAAATAAATACGTATTTATATACAGTATATGTGTGTAGGATTTGAAGATTTACATCATGGGCTGTGACTCTATGACCTTTCAAATGTGAAAAAAACAATTTCACCACTTAAACACTGATAACAGAAGGAATGAGCCACACACATGAATTAAGTTTAATTTTCCCTAAATCCCACTTGTCCTGAGTCATGCGACCTCAACTATCCAACATTGAATGCCACAATATGCTCAAGTCGTTGGTTTTGATACGTTTATCACCTAACAAGTTTAGGAGTGCTTGAGTGTGCAAAATCTCAAACGTCTTTGGGGAAATAAATTTCAGCGTGTTGGGAAGAATCTTACTGTTTCCATGCCATTATTTTGGTCACCTGTCGAAACGAGAGCAGGTCCATTAGAGTCTCTCTGATAACTGGAGTCAACTGGGTATTTAAATGATTGCAATTACAACGCAAAATTAAATTTCTAATGATGAATATGGTCTCAACATAGAAATCACCACAAAAAAAAATGGCGCTAACTATACAGTTACATCGCAGCTGAAACTGGATGGTGAGTTACATTAAAAAGATATGCTTTCCATATGTTTTATTGATGCTGCGAGCAAATAACAACAAAAATTTCTCACTAGAAAAAGAACCAATCCATGTCAGAGTTCCACAAAAGTTTGAGAACCAGAAAAACTGAGAGATGAAAACCAATTAAGAAAGCTACTTGTCTATTATGCTACGTGGTGGAACCTGTACCTCCACCGAGGCCAAGCAAGTCTTCACATTTTTTGATCTATTATCTAGAAGTGTATGAAATTATATGCATGCCATAAATGCATCTAAATTGTTTCAATCCTGACTCAGACATTATTTCCTGAGAATTTAGCCATAGTGTTGAAAAATACCCGATATTGCAACGTTTATGAAGTTGGTCAAACATTCCCGGAACTGTCTTCTCCTTGTCTGAGGTGTTGAACAGCTCCATGGCAGTGTCAACAAAATGTTGGCATAAGCATTGTAAAAGTAGAAGTAGCAGATGATGAGGGTTACACGGTTTTGCAGTAGAAATACAGAACCTGCTCCTCTAATATTCATCGTCATTTATTGTTCAAGTTCACCATTTATTTCCAAATCTGCACGGCAGCAAAGCTGAAGACCGCTGCCGCCGTCTTTTGTGTTATGCCTTGTATGTGACTGGCTGTAGAACAGGCAGCTTTTGGCACAGTTGCTTCTGATGGACTTTTAAAAGTTTTTCACTCATCCATTTTGGCCCTTATATAGATTGTGATCGATATTCTGCTTTCACACCACCATGTAAAAATCACATAGTTATCTTTTGTTCAATGAAAACATTATTAAGGGAAACTCTAGACTACTCTGTTGTTAAATTAATTTCTTACAAATAAGTAGCCCGTTAGGTATAAATCCAGCCAAAAAATATGTACGAAAAAAAAAGAAGTTTTGCATTTTAATATCATTGATGTAACCGCAACAAAGAACAAAGCGACCAAGGACTTGTTTTGCATTTGTTTTAAGTGGGCGAACACACCTGACCTGATTAATCTGGTATTTTGAGTATTTTTGTCTTAAAAAGTATCTTTTAAATTATATATTGTATAATAAAACACACTCGGGACAGTCAAATACAGTCAGATACTCAGTTAAAAAATGGGAGATGGCATGTATGAATAATTAGGTGAGTATGTCCAGATTATGGTAAAAAATAACAAACAGGATAAAACAGGGACTATCAAATCGCATCACAAATATATTACAATTGCTTTCAAAATATATATATATAAAAAAAAAAGAATCCTTCGGGACATGATTGGATGTTTTGCCTGGGGCACCAGAATATCTGGACGCTGGCCTTCATTATTTTGCCCAATATTAATGTTAACTGCATCACTACCTACAGTACTTCAACTGAAAATCATGGGGAGTTTAGGCATCTGGGTCATTTTTAATTATGAGACAAGGATTGCTTTTACAGCAACTTTTGTTTGGGGGTAAATATCAGGGCATTACGTTTCTTATATTTGAATGAATCGTTGTTATCCTTTGAATTATCATTGCTGATGATATGTGAAATGCCTATGTTAAATAGCCATTTTTAGCTCAGTTGTTTATAATTATATAATTATTATTTTTAATTGCAGTCTTATCAATGTCCATCCAGAAGTCTTCAAAAATTCTCCTGAAAAATACGTCTGCTTCATTAATTTGTATATTATTACTATGAAGACTAATGCTACCAGAGCACAAAGCCTTAAGATACAGCCAGATTTACTGAGCCTATCATGTGCATGTAACATTGTTTGTCTCCTTTTACGACGAGCCAAGGCTGGGGCTTTTCAAAGCAGCATCTGACCTTTGGATCTAAAAAAAAATTGATGACCAGCCAACAAAATACCATAGTTTCTATCCTAACACCCTGCATAGTATTGAGATATGGACTGATTGACGGAAACAAGTTTACTCGGGAGGAATATATAAATTCCAGTGAGGTTGTGTTTCTACAGGATTTCTTCACTGAAATATAACCAGTAATGCATTAGGTCCAATTTAGTTGATATGTGTTAAACTGTAACTCTCTGCTTGGTACAGAATCGACAGCAATTTTGTTCCAAAGACACTACTCCTGAGGTATAACACTACACCAGTGTAGTCCATCTTTTAGTGGCTTCAAAGATGGACTTTAACTATACATGCTTTGGGGGGCACTTAATGCCCGACTCAGGGTGCTATAATATCAAATGAAGGTAAAACAGATAATTAACCGTCCGATTCGTATTTATCTAAGATATCAGAGTGAATTTGGATCTGTTGAGTGGTCTCCTGTGTGATCTGCTCTTGATAACTTTCAATAAAGAAGTGAGAGGGAGAGAAAAAAAAAATAGCTGGGAAGAAGAGAGGACCAAGAGGGAGAGATGATTAACTGCTTTGAACTTTAACTGATGACAAGCTACTCAAGTGTGCTCCGCATATGTATAAGCTTCTCTCCCTGCTAACATGCCTCCTGTACTCAGTGTAAACCCATATACACATAAAATATAAACAGAAGTAAAATACAAGCACCTTTAAAAAAAAAAAAAAAAAAGCTAAACAAAGTCTTTATGTGAATGTGCTTAGGTTCATTCCACCGATTCTCCTGAGCTTCACATAGCCACTGACAACGTTATATCAAAATTGGCTTAAAAAATAAACGAGAAGTTACAAATGAGAAAGTCATCTCAAATGGTGTCCACCTAATGTTGGCATTTCTGTCTGATGTCTCCCCCCAGACGCACAAAACGCACACTACACGTTGTCCGACTATTGCGTGTGTCTGCTTTGGCATTTGTTGTTGCGCTCCTATTGGTCCATCAGTTCACCCAGTAGAATTGAAATTGATTGTGACTGCTTTCAGCAGCATCTCTCTTGACGCATTGTGCAATCTATTCTGGCAAACTACCTGAATTCTAATAACAAATAAACAAAAGGAACGGGGTCTTATGAGGTTTTCTGATAGTTATGAGTCCTTCTGTGAGATTGCTATTTCGACTTATTGTTTTTTGTCACCTCTCTCCTCTTCTTTTGTGTTTGAAAAAGATGTAAGGTTGTAAAAGTGACAGAAGACACCACAGAACTGGACCTCCGAGTGACTACATTTAAAGTTAAATTCGCTGTGCTCATTTTAATAAAACACCATTAAGATTGGCTAGCTCCCTTTACTTTTATGTTTAAGGATAGATTCTGTCTCCATCCAACCCTCCTGCTCAGTCTGTCTTAGTGTTTATTATGTTTAGCTGTTCCTTTGTCTCCTTTAGGTGATAATGGCGCATGTGATAAAGGCGGTTTATTTGCAATGCTGACGGCTCAGTAACTTGGAAGTGCTGCACCACGCCTTGGGAACCCAATCGATACTAATTGTACTAAGCATAGTTTCTACTCTTGTCTGAGTACCTCCTGAGCTGCTGGAAAGCCTGGGTGAATGGGCTGCTGTCCGAACAAAGAATGTGCAAAGAAAATGTGTGATTCTGTAGTTTTCCTGGGGCCCCCAGCCAAGTCTGACCAGCGGTGACAT